>OU342686.1:23933750-25245000 GCA_910589285.2 Mythimna ferrago | reverse complement strand
AGAAATTCGAAGACATGTGATTACGGCCCATTCCCTCTCCTAGACAGGACGCCTCAGTCCCGCGAGGAGGAGTGGCAGGCGGTCGCCGACTTCTGCGAAGCAGTAATGCTCGCAAAGGAGAAGGCCGACCGCATCAGGCAACGGCGCTCTCGCCGCCGCCGGGATTCCGATCCCGATTTCCAGCCACCATAGGCGCGGGCTTGCGGACAGTGAGCAATGGGTAGCTCGCTGTCCGACCGTCCGGTAACTGTCCGGACCAAGCCCAAGTCGTCGACGGTGCGCACTGTTCCCGCGTGCCTCAAGGAGTTGTCAGCAACAGCAGGGGCTCAGCTGGGTCGAAGCCTACCGGGGCCAGGGTTAGTTTCGAAACTCGAGCCCCGATATGAAGGCTTGAAGGAACGGGGTGGGTTCTTAGACAGTAAGAGTCTGACACTATCTCCCGCTCCGCCCAAGAGCGGGGGTTGTGTGATATGATTTGCGTACGCACTTAAGTTCTCAGAAACGTTTCTACTTGAGTGTAGTAATATTTTTTTTGGTTATTTCTCGTGGTTGATCTAAGGTATGCGCACCTCACACATGTAAGTCAACATTTTTTGTTCATAATTAGTTCTGAGTATTGTGGTATGGCCTTGTCAACCATTGTTAGTTTATAAATGTACATACATGTGGTTAAAGATGGCCATTCACCTGACAGTTTTTTTTGAGGTGGGAAATTATCTATGGCGTCATAAGAACTGAACTACGAAATTTTGCATCACGCAATTAAAGTTCTCCGTGCGATTTGAACATATAGTATAAGTATATTCAGCCTTTTAATGTTCCCACAGTTGGGATTTTTTTTTGGTGGGAAAATCATCAATGACAACCCCGCTCTTGGACGGAGCGAAGATAGTGTCAGACTCTTACTGACTAAAAACCCACCCCGTTCTGAAGGATCCTCATATCGGGGTTCGAGTTGTCTTTCGAAACTAACCCTGGCCCCGGTAGGCTTCGACCCAGCTGGGCCCCTGCTGTTGCTGACAACTCCTTGAGGCGCGCGGGAACAGTGCGCACCATCGACGACTTGGGCTTGGTCCGGACAGTTACGGGACGGTCATACCCATTGCTCACTGTCCGCAAGCCCGCGCTTACGGTGGCTGGAAATCGCGATCGGAATTCTGGCGGTGGCAGCGAGAGCGCTGTTGCCTGTTGCGGTCGGCCTCCTCCTTTGCGAGCATTACCGCTTCGCAGAAGTCGGCAACCGCCTGCCACTCCTCCTCGCGGGACTGAGGCCTCCTGTCTATAAGAGGGAATGGGCCGTAATTACAATGGTGAATACGGCCCAATGGTGAATGTCACATGTCTCCGAATTTCTGGTCCTAGGACATGCCGGTTTCTTCACGATGTTTTCCTTCACCGTTTTTAGTGCAGTGGTGATAAAATAAATTACACAAAGTAATGCGCCTGGCTGGGTTTGACCCAGCGACCTACGACTCGTAAGTCGGGGCTGTTACCACTCGATTGAACCAACTATATACTCGCTTTTCATCAGGTGAGATAGCGGCTAAGCGCGAACATACCAACAATAAAAAAAAACTACAACAAGTTAAACAAGCAATATTTTTTTTGTTTTTGTACAATACCTTAATTATTTTAGGAGACAGTTTAATAGGGTTCACTCGCGCCTTATTTATGGTATTAGATGTGATACATGATTTGGGTTGAGATTAGAAATCCAATGTTTTTCTCGTTTCCTTAAAATTTTGTTAAAATATTATTATTATTATATTATTTATTTGAACTGACCCTTGTCCCTTGTTCGTTTCCGATTCAAAGGCCAAATGTAAAAAAAGAATTACTTTAGTTCTTCTTTTTCTTTTCGTGTCGATGCTCTCAAACTATACTATACTTCCTCTGACCAATATTTGGCAACCTGTACAGCTCTATTGTTGGCCTCGTATAGATCCTGAAAACTGCAGGTCGTTACGCAGGATGGGCAGCATAGCAGGTGGCGCATGTCTTGTGGAGAGGCTCCACACTGGCACTGTGTTAGACATGGGTCGAGGAAACCCCATTTGGCCAGATTGTTTTTACAGCGGCCATCTTGTGTTACAACCAATTACTTTAGTTGGAACACAAGTTCGCGTTTAGGGTTTTGGTCACATTTTTCCTCGCTGAGAGTATAAAACAAAAAAATATGATTGTGCGTACGTTAATTGCGGAGATGACGCGCCAGTGTTTTTAATTGAGAGGAAGTGTAACTGCGTTTTTTAGTTAGCGTTAACAAGATTAAGAACTGCCTCGTTGGTCGCAGGTCCAACCACACACCACCACACACACTCATCACACACACTCACCAGTCGCAGCAGCTATGTGTGGTCGTGGGTTCGATTCCCGGGTCGGGCAACAAGTGCTACTGGGTTTTTCCATTTGGTATATTCATAATTGTGCGCTCAGCTAAGAAGTGGAATTTTCTGTTGGAGTCTGTGTTTCCCGACAGCTACAACTTAAGGGTCTTTAAATCAATAGTGAATAGGTTTTTTCTAGGCTAGCGTGCTCCAACGTTGACCTCATCATCGCTCACTATCAGTTGAGATAGTGTTCAAGGGCAAGTCTATCAATAATAATAATAAATATATATATATATATATATAGCAACTCGGAATTGCAAAGATGGTGGTGTGACATCGCGTGTCTTGGAAGTCACGTAAAGGTTTTATTTTTGTTATCAATATAGCGATATTACAGATAATTTTAAACCCAGAGAAATAAATGAATAACTAATTTCGTACAAAAAATAATATGCTTAAAATATAAAAAAAAATATTTGAACTTATTCCTAATAACTAATTCCATTTCGATCCGAATTTATGGCAGCTTAAATTGACCCTTTTTAAAACATCAACTTCTGAAAGGACCTAATATAAATTAATTGCCCTCTTGGTTTCGTTCGTATGCTTTTTTTTCGAGGTAAAAATAAATACCCCATGAAATGTGACATGGGTGAGAGATAAAAAATATATACTTTATTTAACCTAGGGGTTTTTGGGTATCTAAGTACCTAAATCGGAAATTGTTATGTTATATGTTATGTTTAGTTAGTAGGACAATTACAGAGAGAGAGAATTAAATTTTAATTTATGATTATTAATAGATACTGAAAGACATATAAAATTGGTATGGGTAATTAACCATTATGTAAAGGGGGGCGTTGGAATTTTGGTTTTCTTCTATAGGGGGCAGTAGTTCATAAAAGGTTGGGAAAATAAAGCTTGACTGCGATCCCATTTGATGGTAAGCAGTCATGCAAGTGTATTGTTGATGGTGAGGTGCACTAGTTTATTAAGAGCCTATTCACTCTAGACGTGAAGATTCCTAAATTATAATCGGACGGGAAGATCGCAGCAGGAAAAATGTTCCAGTCCTTCGATGTACACGATATACCTAAACGACGAAAATAAAGGTGCGTCCAGACCTGGCGAATGCGCCGCTCGCGAGCAGCTTGCGAACTTGCGGCGCATGCTGTTCGTGCGTGGCTCGTTCGTACGAAGCCCTTGTACCGCGCGCGCTTCGTACGAACATGAAATGCACACGCGAAGCAATAAGCTGCTTTATAACACTTTACGAAGCAGATTATTGAAATAAATTATAATAATTAATTGTCGGGCCTAACGTATTTATATACGGAATTTTATTCAATCTACGAAATTATAATTACAACCCTCGCAGTTCGACTTACCCTATTGAGTTGTTTAAAAATATTTGTATGGCCTACAGATGGGTGTCCCGGGTTTGGGTGTCTTGTGTGAGAGTTTACATGTTTGTGAGCGCTCCTACGAAACAGGCATAATTCCATGTGACGTATATTTTTTTAAAATTATATTAAGACAAATTGAGCGGGTATTGATGATTGTAATTCAAATCTACAGTGCGTTTCACTTAACAGGGTCCTTTGCCGTAATGTTGGCTCCCCTGTCTGTCTACAGAAAAAAGAAGGGAAAAATGAAAAGAGTTGCCTACTCTACCAAAATTTTTGCACGAAATGTGTAACTAAATCGATTTTAACGGTAGTCGCTCCACTTTATGGAGAATAAATGAGGGGAATGGGGTTTTATTAAAAAAAAAAATCTACAAGGAAGTTGTTGGATAGAGAGGTACGGTATTGCGGCGTGGCGATTTTGGTATTTGGAAGAATTGCAGGACAATCGAAATGAGCCCAACGTTGTATGCTTTATTCAAAAATAGTTTTTACAGTTTCCAAAAGAAATAATAAAAAAAAATTATATGGCACTTGTTAAAAGTAACGAAATATCAGTATCTCCCTAATATTAAGTAATTTCATTGCTAAAAATATAGCAAACACTGTTTTTCCGTATTGCTAACATTACGGCAAAGGAACCTCTTAATTGAAACGTTTGCAGGTATGCGGAACAGAGAGTAAAGTCTCGCTAACCTCCGTTGATAAGGGAGGATCCTCCGACCAAACAGGTGTTATAGTCTGGTGGGCTACTGCCCGATAGATGATTTCGGGCTGTCGTATATGTTCAAATCGCGCGGAGAACTTTGATTGTGTGATGCAGGGTTTCGTACTTTCTTCGTAGTTCTTATGTGGCGCCATAGATGTCGCTACAAACGCACTGTAAATACAATTTCACTCTCATCTACAATGCAGAAAAATTAAAAAAAAAAATTTCGCTGACTACGCCAGAATGCATTCACCTAAAGAAAAGGAATAGGACATCCTTATGCTCTTGACCGAATAAAGAAACAAAGGCTAAATAATAATAATAATGAAGGCTAACGATAGAACAAACATGTCTTTCTCACGATTGTGTGCGTAATGGACGTATGTAAATATAAACACGTGCCATTAGGCGTCGTGTACGATGAACAACTTCCGGAAGCGACTGTGGTGCTACTGTTAGTTGAACGAACAAATATGGTGCCAGTAATGACATTTCTGTAATGGGCAGGTCACTGTCTGATATGGATCAAGTTAAGCCATTGATGGTCACGGGAAAATAGATACTCCTGAATCACAAAATAGATAGGTACAGAAGTCAATCTAACAAAGCGCGCTCGAGCAACGCACACATAGACACCGCTCACGGACATGATATATCGGCTCAATCGCCGGGTAGTCACTCGTACAGTTCGGCGCAATGCGGTGACCCTAGCGCGATCGCCTAGCGTAGGTATAAAAAGTGAAGTGAGATTGACTTCTGTACCTATCTATTTTGTGCCTGAACTGCACGACGAGCTTTGCCAACTGTTTGCTCCCATTAACTATAGCCGTAATCGGAGACACTAACTGTTTGCTGTTTCTGGGAGTCCTATCGTCGCCCGAGCCCAGTACCTCGACCAATCCTCGTACCTCCCTTCCCTCCTTGTACCTCGTGCAATCTCCGCGTTCAACGCTCTCTTGCATGCTAAACCTGATTGTGACGTGTTCGCAGATGAATGGAAGAATATTTTCTCTGTCTGTTTGGAGTTTTGTGAGATGAGTGTGTGACTGTCGTGTAGGTATATCTCATTATTATTAATTTCTACTTTCAAAAATGTCTTTAATGTCTTTTTTATGTATTTTGTCTTTAATGTGTGTAATTGTCCTTGGGCCGTGTTATGCTAAATTCAATAAAAAACTTTTACAAAAAAAAAAATATAACCGACTTCAATGTTCACTGAAAACTACAAAATAACTTTAATTTCGGAAGTCGGTGTTTCTATAATAGTTTTGTCTCTTCGTTATTTTTATTTTGTACTTTTCAGTGAACATTGAAGTCGGTTAATTTTTTTTTCGTAAAAAGTTTTTTATTTTCCATTTTTTAGCTATGAGACCAACTTGAAAGCATAACCTTCCTATAAAAAAAATATTTCAAAATCGGTTTACAATTGACCGAGATATCGGTGAACATACATAAAAAAAAACATACATTCAGCCGAACATAGAACCTCCTCGTTTTCGAAGTCGGTTAATAAATAAAATGGTGTTGTGTTTTACGCATGCCTCAAAGAGGTGTCACCGTCATTGACAAGGCCCTTTCGAACCGAAGCTTGCGAAGGCTGCGAGATTTTTCTAAAGAGAGGCAGGAAAAAGTGATATTGGGTTTTTCAATTTATGATTTTTTTTTATATTATTATCTACCTATAGGCTCGCGTTTGACCACTATCTCATTAGATGGTAAGTGGTGATGTGGCCGACGATGGAGCACGCTTGCCTAGAAGTAACCTATTCACTTTTGGCTTCACTCAAGCCATAAAAAGTAATGTCTTTTCTCACATAGATCTTGTGAAGATATTCGCAATATTGTGTATAAAAATACCTCTAAATAGCCATATTGCATGCAAAATAAAGATTCATCATATTCAAATGACTCATTAGCGTTACTATCTGGTTTTACAAATATTTAAAAAACTTTATTGTAAACTAGCTTTTTCCCGCTCTTCCCTACTCTACCCTATTATACCCTACCCTACCCTACTCTACCCTACTCTATTCTCCTCTACCCTACTCTAGCTTACTCTACACTAATTTTTTTTTCCATATGAACCTTCTCACAATAACAAACACAGCAAAAATAGAATTAGCGAAATCGGTCCCGCCGTTCACGCGTGATGACGTAACCAAGGGAAATAGGGATTCATTTTTATATGTATAGATATGCCCTATGCTATAAATAAACGATTTACTACAACCCCGCTAAGTTGCTTTCAAACAGCAAATAATCATCAAATCGGTTAGCATTTGGTGAAAATATCGCTGGACAAGATACAAAAAAAACCCCATGTAGTTGAATTGAAAACTAACTAACATATTTGAAGGCAGTTTCATTATTTTCCTTGATACCTCTATGCAAATGCTTATCTATATTGTTCTTACACTTACTAGTCATCGACTTTGAAGTCATCAGGACGGAAATCAATTTATTATCTTATGGTTTTTCCTGTTTATACCTACTTAGCGACAACTATCTTCACTACTACCACTAGGTTATCGTATTTTGTTTATAAATACAGAATGTTATTTTCCAATACCGCTTACTCGAAAACCCACTCTTATCCCTACCGCTTTTTAGACACGCCATTGACAGTTTTTCGCACTAGTGCGGAAAAGTACGCAAGCTCGCTCCCGCCACAATTTCGGCACTAAGCGACCTTCACGATTCGTACGTCAACCAACGTTTATTAGCTTAGTAAACGCTTAGTAAAAATCGTCGTTTGATACACGTGCAAATTCGTCAGTGGTGTCAGTCTCCATAACACCCTCGCCTGCGGCTCGGGGAATTCTACCTCGGTCGCAATAACAATTTTTCTGTATTTGTATCAAAATATATTATTTGTCTTTTAGAAGTATGCGGAATAGAGTGAAGCTAAAGTGCCGCAAACCTTCGCTGAAAAGTGAAAATCCTCTAACCAGAAGGGTATTTTATCTGGTCTGGGCATATGTCCGATAGAAGATTTCCGGTTGTTGATCAGAGGCGTAGCGTGGAAAAATTTATACTTGGGCGAAAAAGCTTTAGCGAGGCATTTTTCTTTCATAAATTCTAAAACGAGACAGCAACTGGTGCAACCTATTTCAATTTTCAAAATTCAAAAGTTTTTATTTCACATAGGCCTACATGGGCACTCACAAAACGTCAGAAGCTAGTGCACGGTTCCAAATTGGTCGCTTCCTATGGAGAGGAACCGGCAAGAAACTCCATGGTTACTCTTTTATTGTTTAATATTATTCGACTACATCGTCGCTTACCATCAGGTAAAACAGTGGTCAAACGCTAGTCTATTAATTATAAAAAAAAACCCTCGTTTTTAAAGATCCATTTTTTTTTGACATGGGAAATTATATATAAATTTATTTAACTACTAGCTTTTGCCCGCAGCTTCGCCCGCGTGGCATTAGGTACTTAAGGAATCGGAACAAAAGGTAGCCTATGTTCTTTTCCATGTCGAAGGCTATATGCACGCCAAATTTCATCCAAATCCGTTCAGCCATTTTTGCGTGATTAAGTAACAAACATCCTAACATCCACACTTTCACATTTATAATATTAGTTAGGATTTATGTGTCGCCCCAGAAGTCAGGTGGAAGTGAATTCCAGTATTACTTGCGAAGTGAAGGAGTAGGAATAGAAATCGGTGAAGTGGGGAGGGGATTTAAGGATGCGACCTGCAAGGTGCATCAGAAGGAAGAGAGTAGGAGAAACGTTCCCGCAGGTAAGAGGAAGTTTTAGGGTTGAAAAGGATGTTAAATAGCAAACATAATGTCCGAGTGTTCCTGCGAAGTCGAATAGGGAGCCACTTGAGTACCTTGCGAAAGCCTGAGACATGATCATACTTTTTAAGGTTGAAAACAAAACGAATACAATATTTTGCAAACGCTCAAGTTTATTTAAAAGCTCCTCGGTGGCATCCAAATAACAGGCATCACATTTATTGTATGATAATTTCTCATTTCAAAGAAAAAAAAAATGGTAGTGATATAAAAGTGTTTACTGAAGACGCACTTACGTACCATTGAGTACAAATACAAAACTTACCACAAGTCGTTGATTACCGGTATTTGTCAAGTTACCGTCCATCATGAAGTGGAAAAAACACATCTTTATGCGAACATTAAAAATCAGTTTGTTACGCGTACCTAACAAAAGTTTTTTTTTGTTTGACCATCTTTATTTTTGATTGTTTTGTTTACAGATTTAGCCCGTGGAGGTACTTATTTAAATATGTGGTTTCCTGTTAAATAGAGAATAGGTCTTGTAGTACGTGATTGGTTTACGGTGTCAGCGTTCGATTCCAAGGTCGAGGTTAGGAAATTTTCAATCTCGACAGTAATTTTGTTATTGTTGCGAAATCATCAAATAACTTTTCCTGGTCTGGGTGGTACGAGAGGGAGTGTAAGATTTACTTGTGTTCCTTTAGTTGCCTTTTTGCGTTCTAGGACTCCGGTGATTCTTTTGAACAATCCCGCAGCCCATATATCTATCTATACCCTGCTTATAACCCGTGAAAAACCGTCGTGATATTATCACCCTAATATTGTAAAGGTGAAATGTGCATTTGTATGTTTGTTACTTTTTCACGCTGAAACGGCTGAACGAACTTCAATGAAACTTAGCACACGGGTAGAGTATGTCCTGGAATAGCTCATAAGATATTGTTTCATCGCAGGAGTCTGTGCTCTTAGGATAATTTTCTTTTATGAAACGGGCTAAGCTGCTGGTAGCATAGCATAAGCATCATCAGCCTTTTAAAATGTTCCCACTGCTGGGACTCAAGCCTCCTCTCTAGGAGAGGGAATGAGCCGTAATCCACCACGCGGGCCCAGTGCGGGTTAGTAGATGTCCCTTGTCTTCGATTTTTTGGTTCTAGGACATGCCGGTTTCCTCACGATGTTTTCCTTCACCGCTTTGAGAGCAGTGGTGATGAAATAAATTACAGAAAGTAATACGCCTGGTTAAATACGAGCATATAATAATTAAGCATAGTTTTTTTTTTTTTTCATTTTCAAAACATGATTGATGGCTTTCTATTCTTTCCATTAATTAATAAAAATAATTATAATTCACAAACGGTATGGTTATTCCGTATTGAAAATTGATTGGTAAATATTATTTAGAAATAGTGGACAGACAATAGGATGAGTCGTTATTTAACTCATGGTAGTTTTTATGATGTATGATCCATTATTGACCGGGAAACAGTTTCTGTTTATACAGCGTTATTCGTAAAATACTAACAAACTTGCAGGACTGTATATTGTAAACAATTAAAAAATTAAAAAATGTTCTAAGGAAACATTATTTGTCTATGTGTCCATAGTTGCTGCGCTATTTTGGTCTCGGTCGGTTAGTGTTGTGGGGCTGCATCTGGTTACCTCACAACGAGTACCTTCCTACAAACTTGGGGGGTGACCAGATGTGACCTTAAATATAAATTATAAACTTAAATATGAATATAAGCGAAGTTCACGAGAACGCCCTGTCGACAAACTGCTATGCAGTTTGGCAGATGTTATATTAAGATTATCGATGTAACAAATGAATAAAAAAATATTTTTTTTATTTATTAAAAAAAAAAACTAATATCATAAACAACAACTTTAATTTGTTCTATGACTTTTTACAAAACATAATTCATTTACCAAAAACAAACCTTCAAGATTTCGTTTTTCCATCTAACACATTTCAACTTTGTATTTTGCTATACTGGCCTACGTCTGTATGAAGTGACGCAAGTGCATCAAGCACCCCCGCCGTCCGATCCCATCTGCTATTGTACTGTTGCATAGACTTCATAATGTTTAGAACGTTCAATTTAAATATTTTTTATTTTTGTATGAAAATCTGATGAACTAAAATATGACACATTTTTAAAAGTCATAGGACGAAAGTTATTGTTTATGATGTTAGTAGCATAGTCCTGAGAGTTTACCAGTGTTTTACAAATAACCCTGTATATGTATTTAAATGTATGTGGAACAGAGTTTTTTTTTTATCAGTTATAAACTAGTACTTGACTGCGATCCCGCCTGATGGTAAGCAGTGATGCAATCGTTGATGGTGAGGCGCAGTTTCACAAACCTCCTTTGAAAAGGAAGGATCCTCCGACCAGACGGGTCTTGAGTCGGGTCTAGGGAACTGTCCGATAGTTGGTTTGGGATTATTGTATTTGTCTTGTTCTAATCGCGCGGAGAACTCTAACACAGTGATGTAGAGTTTTGAAAATCCTGGAAGTCATGTCCAATTACAATTAGTCTTTCATTGGTAAAAAGCTATACTATTGTTTTTTTTTTATTGCCACAGTATAATCAGAATTTTATTATTACTGCTAGGTTTGTTTTTTGTTTTTTTCTCCGACAGTTTTTAACCGACTTCGAAAAAAGGAAGGAGGTTCTCAATTCGTTCCCTTTAGATACATTCTGATCTCTTTGCGTAATTACGTTAAGATAGTATTCAGCTCCCCTCTCTAAGAGAGGGGATAGATCGTAACGCACAAACCACGCGGACCAAGTGTGGGTAGATGGCTATCACATGTCTTCCAGTTCCTGGATATATGCCATTTTCCTCACAATGTTTTCTTTCAACGTTTTGAGAGCAGTACTTTACGAAAAATAAAGTATCAGTCTGGGTTTGAACCCACAACGTATAACTTGTAAGTAGGGGGGTAGGGCGGCTATTATCACAGAGGGCCGCCATTGGTATTCAATTTTGAGATAGGTTTCTTCACGTGGATGAAATTGCGAGAAGAAAACGAATTAGTCTGATGGAATAAAAACTAATCAAACATGAGATTTCATTATGTGAAATATTATATTATTTTATATTATATTATATTATATTATATTATATTATATTATATTATATTATATTATATTATATTATATTATATTATATTATATTATATTATATTATATTATATTATATTATATTATATTATATTATATTATATTATATTATATTATATTATATTATATTATATTATATTATATTATATTATATTATATTATATTATATTATATTATAAAATATATTATATATTATATTATAATATTGGTATTCAATTTTGAGATAGGTTTCTTCACGTGGATGAAATTGCGAGAAGAAAACGAATTAGTCTGATGGAATAAAAGCTAATCAAACATGAGATTAACAACAAGTACCAAGAGGAGAAGTTGTCCAAATGAAAGTGTCTCATCACATCCTCACGGTTTTCTTGGAGGTCCATCACATCTTCGACCTTCAGATAACGACGCTGTTCTTTGTTCCTAGAATGCGAAGCGGTGTCAATATGGACGCTCAACCGCCACGGCAACCGGAACCCTGGCGGCTCCGTGACTCGTGGTATGAAGGAAGTTGTTCTGCTGAAAGATGAAATCGTGCGCAGCTTTGATGTGGGCACCAGCAAGCTTTGTGCTCAGGTATTTTTATTCTTTTGTAAAACTTTATTAATTTAAGGCCTATTTAAAACCGACGAGATGAAATGTTAAGAGACAGACGACAATTTAAAAATACAACCATTATGTGTAAATTTATTTCTTATTTTCTTTAAATTTTGCTTTTTTAAATAGCGACAATTCAACCTAACATTGAACCTAAGAGTTACAAGGATCTCTTTGTAACCCTTACGTTTAACACACGCTCGAACCTAATATAATGGATTTGGTCCGTCTGTAGGAGGTCGAGCGTGACTCAGAGTAAGTTTGGACCGTCGCACCATGTTCGAGCGTGTGTTAATATCGCGCTCGACCTTGGTACGACGAACTAAAGCCATCCTACCAAGTTGGAGCGTATATTAACACTGTAAACCATACCTTGTTTTGTCTGTAAGTAAAGTCCTTAAAATGTAATGACAACAACAATTATAATAATTTTATTTGCCTATCCCATTCCAGGACATTGAAGGCTTCAGAAACTTCAAATGGAACGACACCATGGACGTGTCTACGTCTTACCTCACAGGAACTGGCTACGATGAGCTGTTTGGCATCGGACAGCGGCTCCGGGAGAAATACCCTCAACTCCTCAGTGGCCAGCCTGATAAATTCTACTTCCGACCCACCAATGAGCAGCGGACTATTACCAGCTGTGTGGCGTTCATCCACGGATTGACTGACGGCACCAATCTGAATGTTACCATGGAACAAGCTAGGCAGAGAGATGATGTTTTACGGGTGAGTCTCGTCATTATTATCAATTCAGCTGAAAGACGTCCACGGTTAGACATAGTTTTGTCCCAAGTGTCGCCATAATGACCGGTTATGTGCGTCTCCGGATTCCCGTGACCATCACCAGGTAATCAGCCCGCCTTGTACCATCCAATGCTGCGTGTTTCGGAAGGGTGAGTCTAGAAGAAGGAAATTGAATAGAATTAACATAGTTACACAACTTTTTACAGAAACTTTAATCCCCGTAGATTTCTACAATGGCTTCATTACCTTCTTATCGCTGGCAGCGATATCTACCAGACGATTTTTGAATGAAACTGAATAAAAAGATGGCGGTAATATAAGAACGCTATAATCATGTTTTATCTTTATTTTGAAAAGATTCTTTTCATATTTATGTTTCATACATATTGAATTTGTGCTGAATATGATAAATGATATTTATTTTGCAAATAGGATTAAAAAAAAAAAACACTTGTACAGGTCAATTTGGTTTTTAGTCAGTTTATTCTAGATGAGGACATTGTTTCCTAACTGACTGCCCTAAGACGAAACATCGAAACAAACTCAGGGGTCAAAGTCTCTTTTACAGTATATACAGTAAACATGTAATGGTCAAATCGTATGAGAATCATGCAGATTAGTGTCTCAGATGGTCTTTTGAAGAAAGAACCACGCAGATTTTTGGCAAAAGGACCCTTTTTAAATAATTAAGAGAATTCAAATAGAAAAGCGACTATTTTGGGACAATGTTGTCGATGAGATCTGGAGAAAGTTCAGATTAGAATCTTTTAAAAGTTCATCGAAACTATTCTCAAGCATAGGACACTGAACTTGGAGCGATGCCAAAAGTTTCAGTATATTTTGCTAATTAATTCTTATCTATCATGTTTCAGCCGTATGAGAACTGCGATCGTTATCAACTTGAGGTGAAAGATGGATATACTCTGAATTACCAACTGGACTCATATTTTACTTCTCCGAAGTATGTTGCTGTGAGTAATATTTAACGATGAAATCCAGTAAACTAGAAACTATTTTTGTAGTTTTACATAATATTAGTAAAAATGTATATGCCGTTGCCATATTGTACATCGCGCCGTATTACAAATAAGCGCCGAATTGAAAGACGTTGCTGTAATGTAATGCGATTACCCATGCTCAGCTAGGTGTCAATTCGGCTGACATTCAGAACTCCGCATGGTATATGCACTTGGCATTCGGCAAAGCGACTTAAAAACTAGGGGCCCAAATACAAATAAGCGCATCGTGCATTATGCCGCAGTCAGAAATAGGAGAAAATAGTTTTTTGGATCAGATTTTCATTATTTATCACCCTACACGGACAATAAACCTAAACGTTGGACGTCACTTTGTAGAACACATCGCCCCCACAATTTGGCTGAATACGAGGTAGCCTTACATTACAGCGACGTTTTACAATCCGGCGCACCTTCTTTTTTTTATACAATATGGCTGCGACATATATATACAATTATAATTGTTTCTATAGTCGACTTCGCAACATGCGAACCGTTAAATACATGTAAGTGAGATATGTAACACAGATGTATATTTGTTGTAAGTCATAGTTGAACATTGTAAAAATATTCTTTTTTTTAAACTCAATTATTTAATTTCATCTAAAAGTCCTTTTTCATTGATAACACAGGTTCAAAACGCGGTCCAGGACCGTTTAGGCATTACCACTCAGCTGAACGCTTCCATGGTGTTCTCCATATACGAGATGTGCAGATTCTACCGCTCCTGGGCTCCTGACCGTAAGTCCCCCTGGTGTGCCGCCTTCAGTGACGAGGAACTCCACATCATGGAGTTCTATGAGGATATCAGACATTACTACAGAAATGGATATGGGTCTTGGGTAAGTTCGATTGGAATTAACCGGAATTGAGACGTTGGACAGAATAGTGATTAAATACGATCCATCCTCCATCGTTAAAGCGTTTGACGATATTGTATGCCTAATTATATGGTGGATGTCGTCTTATAACTTCTCCCGCTTTTAGTTAAACCCACAGTGTTTCTTCAGCTGTTTTTTTTTATTTGCGAAGGCTACGATAGCTCCTTCAAACAATTCGCAGTTTTAGCAGGCCTTAGCCCTAACTAGCCCCGTCAATTTGGCGACAACGAGCCTTCGAGGGTTTGGTCTTTACCGGATGGCCCTTGGTTTGGTCTTGACCCATTGCTCGCGGGCCGCAAGCTCGTGCTTAAGGTGGCTGGAAATCTCGGTCGGCGGTCTCTTAGGCTAGAAGATACATTTTTCTATATGATCTAAAACGCTTTGTACGAATGGGTGGGATATCCACCACGTACCGATGGCGCAATGCCGTACGTCTAGTGGTCCGATGATGGAACGGACTTGGTGGAATTTAATGGTGCAATTTCAACGCACACTCCCCGAAATGTAATCGATAGAAAACCGTCAGATTTCAAATTTCCCTTTAATAATCTATTTCCTAATTTTCAGATCAACGAGAACCTAGGCCGTTTAGCCATGAAAGACTTATACGAGAGCTTCATGGCCGTCCTCGAAGGTGGTGGCAGGAAGGTCAGCGGTCACTTCACTCACGACACCATGATGGAGATGGTCTTCTCTGCCCTGGGACTCTATAAGGAGGACGCTCCTTTACAGGCCACGAACATGGATCCTCACAGGGCTTGGAGGGCCAGTTACATAGGAGCCTTCTCAACCAATATTATTGCAGTGCTGAATAGGTAATATACGAGTACTTTAGATAGTTGCATGCTGTATTCAATTAATTGCTCAGTTCCGTTCAATTAGTTGCTTCCGAAAGAGTGGGATTTAAAATGAACGTTGCCCATACTCCTATCGAGATCAGAGACTCTATACTCAAAGTTACTCAATACTCAATACTCAATACTTTATTGCATTCCATATGTACATAATATAGATGGTATAAAAATATAGATAAGATCAATATGGACCCTGTCGGGCACAGCAAAGCTAGGAGAGAGGATGAAGGCTAATAAAATAAAGATATTTCACTTATTATTGTCATCATTATTAATAAATGATGTGCCTATCTATTTAAATTAAATTGTGTATGCATGTTATTATATAATTATGTCTAAGTATTGGTATATTTTATTTATTTATTGTCGTTATTATTATTAAATTTTGTTATTGTTAAAATTAATGTATGTATGTATATTATTATAATGTCTTAATTTAACTAATTTATGTCAGGTATTTTTATTATTTTCTTCGTCATTATTATTAAATTATGTATTTATTTAAATTAATCATGGTATTACTATGTCTGTGTATCAGGTTGATAAATTGTGTTAGATATTTTAATTTATTTTTGTCATGAATTAAATTTATAAATTGTCAGATATTTTATTTATATTTTGTCATAATTATTATTAAATTGTCATTATTCAAATTAATTTATTTATGTGTATTATTGTTACGTCATCGTATAAGTAAATTAAATGTCAGGTATTTTTATTTATTTTTATCGTCATTTATAAATTGTCAGATATTTTATTTATATTTTGTCATAATTATTATTAAATTGTCATTATTCAAATTAATTTATTTATGTGTATTATTGTTACGTCATTGTATAAGTAAATTAAATGTCAGGTATATTTATTTATTTTTATCGTCATTATTATTAAATTATGTAAATTGTTATTTATAATTTGCCATTTAGATATTCATTTAGGCTATAGTAACATTTGTTTATAAGAAAAAGTTTCAATTTATTGATAAAGATGTTATTTTTGTCTAAATTCTTTATAATTTCGGGTAACTTATTGTAGATTTTTATGGACATCACAAGGGTACTATTGGAGTGCATTTTTAGTCGCGATGGTGGTAAGTTTAGTCTATTCTTATGTCTAAGCATAATTTTTGTTTGTATATCTTCTCTTTTTGTAAAGAAATCTGGATACTTACGCACGAACTTACATACTTCAAATATGTAGAGACAGGGTAGGGGTAAGATCTTTAGTTCCTGGAAATGGGGTTTACAGCTGTCGGTGTCTTCAATATTTACCAAGATTCTAATTAGTTTCTTTTGTAGGGTAAAAAGCGAAGGTATGTCAGTACTATTGCCCCATAAAATGACTCCACATTTGAGCCATGCATAAGCATAAGCATAGTACATTGCTAGTGCAGTTTTTAGGTCTGTCGTTTTTTTGATCTCTCGAAGAGCGTAAGAGAATTTTGATAGTTTTGCTTTTATTTTCTGGATGTGTATTTTCCAATTTATGTGCGTATCAATGTTTAAGCCTAATAGGGTGAATTTATCAACTACTTCTAATTTATTATTTTTAAAGCTAAAGTTTATATTTATTGGTGGTTTTTGGCGAGGGTAGAATGGGATTATTTTAGTTTTGTTAAAGTTAATTTCTAAGTTGTGCTCAGTCATCCAGTTTATTGTGGAGTCTAGTATGGAGTTTAATTTTTCATTTATGTTTGAATTATTTTCGCATGAAGTAAGTATAGATATGTCATCTGCAAATAGGACACATGGCTCATTTATATTAGCAGGCAGGTCGTTTACGTAGACGAGAAATAAAAAACATCCTATTACGCTTCCTTGCGGGATTGAAGCGGTAATCTGTCTGCTGTCGGATCTGATTAGTTCTATTTCATTTTTGTTGGTATTATAATGCTCGATTTCAACTATTTGCTCCCTATTTTTTAAATAAGATACGAACCAATCATAACATTTTCCGCGGAGTCCTATACTATATAGTTTTTTTAATAATATTTCAAATTGTACTTTATCATATGCTTTAGTCATATCCAATAGGAGTCCTACCGCATATTTTTTGTTATTAATTATTTCAAGGGCTTTTTGTATATATTTGTAAACGGCCAGAACAGTGGAGCGGTTTTTTCGGAAACCGTTTTGGCAGTCATTAAATATTTTGTATTTTTCGCAAAAAGCATATACTCGGTTGCACATAGCCTTTTCAAATATTTTGGAAGCAGTCGGTAAGAGCGCAATTGGACGGTAATTATTGGGATCAGTTTTTTTATTTTTCTTGTGAATTGGTTTTATCAGAGCCTTTTTTAAAAGATTGGGAAAAATTCCTTCTTCAAAAGATTGGTTTAATAATAAATAAAATGGTAAGGTTAATTCATCTGCACATTTTTTTAATAAGGAAGGTGGAAGTTCATCAATGCCATGACTGTTTTTATTTTTTAAATTTTTTATTAATGAGTTCACCTCGTAAGGATCAATTGGACTGAGGAAGATTGAATTTTCAGAAGGGCAAATTACTGAAGGTTCTTTCGGTCTGTCGGATGGTTTGTTCGGAGCCTCTCCGACAGACGCAAAAAAATTATTAAATATATTTGCAACCTCTTTTGGTTCAGATGTAAAACTATTATTCGTTTGTAGGGTTATATTACATTTCTCACTTGCTATTTTTTTATTTGTACGTTCATTTACTATACTCCACATTGTCTTAACTTTATTATTTGATTTAGTCAATTTATTTTTGTAGTGGAGTTTTTTTGCTGTCGTTACTGTTTTCTTGAGAATCTTTTCATATTTTTTGTAATGTTGGGTTAATATCGGATTGTTTGTTTTAGTTATTAATATTTTTAATAATCTCTTATTTTTACAAGACTTTTTTATGCCTACAGTGAGCCAGTAATTTTTATATTTAGATTTTAACTTAATTTTTTTAAATGGCATACACTCATTTAGTAGTTTAATGAGGGTGTCATTAAAAGCTTCATAATTACTATTAATATCTTTTCCATTTATTATGATATTATTCCAATCTGTTTGTTGCAGTTTAGATTTGAATTTTAACATATTTGTGTGATTGTAAAGTCTTTTTTTCACATACCACGTGACTCTTTTTGTTTGTTTGGGCAAGTTAAAATGTAAAATTGTACTATTGTGGTCTGAGAATCCTAGCTCTTCTACAGTAGTGTACATATCTTTGAATTTATGATTAGTAAATATTAAATCTAAGCATGTAGCTGTGTTTGGCGTTATACGTGTTGGGCTTTTAATATATTGGGTAAATTTATACTCCTGCATTAAATTTATGAACTGATTTGATTTATTGTTTTCTGATAATATATTAATATTAAAGTCACCGCCTATAATTATGTTTAGTTTAGAATATTGTTTATTTATATATTTGAGAATTACATTTAGTTGCTGGTAAAATACTTCATCCTCCCTTCTATTATAGTACATAGTAATTATTAATAAGTTTTCTTTAGGCAATTCACATGCACATAACTCGAGTACATATTCTATAGATTTATCTGTTATATCACTTCTATGTATGCAGTCTATATGTTCTTGAAGTAGAATACACACGCCACCGCCTGTTCGTGTACTGCGACAGTACGATGATGCAATTTTGTAGCCGCTAATCTTTATTAAGTCTAGTTTTTCTTCTGAGAGCCAGGTTTCTGAGACACATATCGCTTTGTATATAGAATTTTGGGTGACGAATTCGTTTAGTAAGTGTTGTTTGTTGTTAAGACTTTGGAAATTTTGGTAAAGTATTTTAAATGGTAGGTCTTTGTTTGCGAAATGTATAATTTTTAGGTTCATTAGACTTATCTATATGGTCAGGTTGGTAAGTGTTGTTCATCGTACTCGTCCGGCTTTCGTGGTGACTCGTTTCATGCAGAAATAGAGGTTTAATGTTGTGATGGTTTTTCTGAAAAGGTTTTCCATCAATGTATAGCTGATGGTTTCTTATTATTGCGTGATGTCCATTCAGTCTAGCTTTTAATAGTTCTTCTCTCATTTGAGCCCTTTCCTTTCGTGATTTCGCGTCTAAAAACTCTGAAATACCTAGTCCTGTTCCCTGAAAATACTGATTGTTGCTGATGATATATTTGGTCATTCTCTTACTGAGTGGTTCTATCACAAGCGGTCTATTGTTTGATCCTTTTTTACCTACTCGATACATGTCTTCTATGTAGCCTGATAGGTCTACGTTGACTATGACGCGGAAAAGTTCTATCAGTCTGTTATATAGAACACATTCAGGTTCTTCATAATACTCTCTGAGGCCATAGAGTACTAATTTGTGGTGATATTTTTCAGGTGTGCACGGTGTTTGGAATGACTGAGTTGTCAATTTTTTTAATTCTTGTTTTAAATTTTCATTTTCTAATTGCAGTGTTGTAATTTTAGTATCGATGCTTTCTATTTCTTGTTTCCTCTGTTCATTTTGGATAGTTAAGGTATTCATTTTGGCGTCGAAATCTAGTTTCAATTCCGTAATGGTTCTATTAATCACGGTTTGTATTGTGTTCTGTAGTTCTTCAATGATAGATTTATTATTTTCTTTCAGATGTCGTATAATTAATTCGCTCAAACTTTGCATGTTTATTTGACCTACTGTGTTGTTCAACAAATTTATATTTTCATATGTATGACTTGAATTGCGTTCAGTAATGGCAATATCCCCTGTTTGTAAGGTGTCACCAAGCAAACTCAGGTCTTCAGAGCTAGTTGAATCATTATTGGGATTTATAGTTTTCTTTCTCATAGTAACGTTATTATTAGGTGTTGGTGTAGTTGGGTTGTTGCATTCAAGGCTTTTTTGTGATCGTATAGGAGTATCAGTGTTTCCTGTCTTTGGTATTTTACAGACGCATTGTTGGCATTTCCAGGTGTTTATGGACCACTACGTTTACCTGGGACATATAGTCCAGTTGGGTAGGTTCTAACTTCAAGAAAGAAGTCAATCGTTGCATGGGTAACGTTCGGGAAACTGGGCGGTATCGTCTTGTCTAATATATATGTTGTGGTCGCTTACAATGGGCCTCATCAGAAGGCTTAAAGTCACCCAAAGGGGAAAGGAAACGGCTATATGCCCGGAGTTTCCTGGCGTGATCACATAAAAAAATTAAGATATCTAACATAGAGAACTAAGGTTACCGACGTAGCCCGAAGAATCGCCAAACTTAAGTGCCAGTGGGCAGGGCACATTGATCGCATAACTGATGGTGGTTACGTTGACTACGTACCGGAATACGCAGCTTTGGAACGCCTCTCACAAAGTGGACCGATAACCTAGTGAGGGTCGCGGGAATCCGATGGATACGAGACGCGCAGGTCCGGCCGTTATGGCGACACTTGAGGGAGGCCTATGTATAACAGTGGACGTCTTTCGGCTGAAATGATGATATATCAAACACGTAAACGTTTAGTTTTGTAATGAAATTCCTTTAACATTAAGAATATCACTCGTACGTTTACCTTTGCAAACAGGTGTGTTTAGATCATTGTGTCCATACATATAGTTATTTCTGTCTGTTTTTTGGGCAATCCTTCTTTACCTATTATTACTTTGTCCGCAAAAACTTCATCTTTAGAATAATTGGGTAATTTATATTCAAATAGTTTTACAATGCAAATTATTACCGATAAGTTTCAAGCTATTAAACTCGGCAATGGGGTATTTTCTTGTGATTTTTAAAATTAACCAGCAAACAGCTCTTCAAATATGGTATGTAGAAGAGTGGAAGCGTGTGGTAGGAACCTCTGGAACACTTTTGTATACTAGTCTGTAGTTGTGTATGCATCTTTATTGTATTATTTGACACCTCCTATATCTCTTTTGTACGCACTCACCTTAAGACGGTGACATCACATGTCAGTGTATGCATCTTTATTCTATTACTCGACTCTTTCCTGCAATTAAAAAAAAACTTTATTTATTCATTGCTCTTTATTTAAATAATGTTTTATATGATTGTAAACGGTTACTGTGACTATTGATTTCTGTTATCTAAGTTCGCGCTTCACTCATTGACGAGTTGATATTTATTTTCAAAACGGTCCTTCTTTATCGTGAGTCCCTACCTATCTCAGTTGTTTTACGAGTGGTAGCTATCAAAGTCAAATAATACCGCTTTACAGTATATTTATGATGTCTCGTTATCTTCTTGTTGTAAATTATTTGGCTTGTCAGTCATTTTTCGTACGGGCTCGCCAGATACTGATGATATACTAATATTTGGAAGACACAATCTATTAAATATTAGTATCTCAATATCAGTCTAAAATATATCAATGTTTTCACTTTTCTCTTCATATTGTAGACACATACTTAGTATATATTTGTTTCTTTTTTTAACCCTCATCCTATTAAGCAGATCTCATTACTTTGTTTGTAAAATTATTCACATCATCTATCTCCATTCTTCCAGGTGTGATGAAATAGCTAGCCATGCCGCCAGCCAGTACTACCGTGTCCAATTCTTCATCAATGAGAGGGAGACACCCCTCTGTCCCTTGGAGGGATGCACCATGCAAGAGTTCCAGGACAAATTCAAGCCCTTCACCAACGCTAACCTTGATTTCTGCAGCATGTCTTATGTGCCCGATGAGCATGATCCTTCTACAAATAATGCACCAACTGTAAATGCATTTTGGAAATATTCATAGTAGCTAAGAGTGAATCAAACTATTTTAAGCAAGATTGGATAGACCGTGATGAGAGGTGGTAAGTTATTGGTATTTAAACCTACAACAGTATTTCAAAGGTACAATTTAATTGAGGCCCAATTTCTATTTCTGATTGATTGTTATTGGTTACCAGTTAATATCCATCCAGTCATATAAAAATGACAACAATGTTTTGAAAATATCTCCAACTAATATAGTGAGTATAAATTATTGTGCAAAGCAAAAAATATAAATATTGAAAGGAACATGTTTGTTATGAATTCCAATTCAATACAGAATCATCAAAGCACTGTTGAAATATCATCCAGGAATGTTGCTTAGTTTTTTTTTATTTCTTCAACAGTTTGTTTTATTCCGCCAACATGACTGGCTATGACAGCTGTGATACATAAATGTTCATCTGATGCTGTAATGACATTATTATTATTGTAAATGTCATCTAATTTTGTAACTTTGGCGACTCAACGATGTTTCATTAATTATTAAAGTAGTAAATTATGATATAAATCTTCAAGATTTAGTGACGATGTGTGATCTTAATCATCTGTTTCTTTCACAATAATTAATTTCGTATATAAGGCTGTCAGTTCTGAAAATTACTGACGAAACCCAGTTCCTTGAGTTGTAAAAATAAATATAAGATACTCTTGTTTATAGCAACAAGATTTATGTTTTGTGAAATAAATATTTAAGTGTCTGCGTGTCTTTTTATATTTATCACGATTTCCTTGGCTTCAGCTCTGTATATTTTAATATTCGCTATATTTAATTTTATAAATAAAATATCTAGTTTCAGTATTTCCGGGTTCAAAATATAGCTCTCATATGAGTGGGCTTGATTCCCAGGCAAAGCAAGTGTAGTTGAGTCCTACTTTTGTGTTATAAATAATCTTTCTGGTATTTTTGTGTATATGTTGTCTAACCTATTACAAGTGGCCATGTTAGCCGAAATCAGGCCTTCTTCCAATTTTTATACAAAAATAGTGTTAATTTTCATTAATTTTTCAGTGAAGTTAAAAGTCTTATGTGTCTGTTAATTCATTTATGTTGTTACATATATTTTTGTGGCACCTATTTTGTGAGTAAGGATTACGGTTATACTATGATTTGGGTTTTGATAAAAATAAAAGTCAAGTAATAGTATTTTATGACAACGATATCGCTTTATTAGATGTCAAAATGAGGCTCGCGAGAGAGGCGCGCGCGCAGGCGGCGGTAAGGGGGTGAGGGGCGTGTCTCGGATGAGCAAGCGCACGCGCAGCTCGCGCGCTTCTTTCGGGGCCTCGCACTCTCGATACATACTCCACGGTAATAAATAATATAAATAAATATCAACAAGTTACAAAATAGCCTTTGGTAAAAAGATTAGATCACTAAAGTGTATATTTTTTTTTGTTTGGCTTACAAAATTTTTTTTTCACAGTTTTTCGTTTCACGCATTCGTAACTTTCAACTGCTATGTATAAAAAAAATTAGTTACATTTCAACGAAAAATCTGTACAGTCCGTTTTTTTCTGTAGTGGAACGTTTAGAAATCTTCGGGCGCCAGGTCGAACCTAGGTGGGAAGGTGCCGAAACCGTCAGCGAAGGCAGGACGCGAGCGCTGGGGCTGCGGAGGAAACAATACATTAGTACATCACTCAATATCGCCAGCCGAAATAAACTACATGCAGGACCTGGATACTCGTACATGCCTAGGAGCTAAATATGCAAGAATATAATAAATACATGAATATATTTATGTGGTATAAAGGGATAACTTCCACAGGTACTAGATCTACTTCAAGGGGCTGCACTGCTCATAGTGCTATGTGGCGTGCAATATATTGCCAACTTACATAATTACTCTCCAGTGCTGAATTAGGGACGCCCTTTTACGGACGCCTGAATCAGAGAATGATGCTTAGTATCTCGAATTAGTATTGACGGTTTGGTAAAGACTTAGTGAAGGAAACTCACCGCCGGACTGACTCCTCTCGCGGCGGAACCCGCGCGTCCCTTGCCACGGAATTTGCTGATGGCTTGCTCGGCAAGGTCTGCCCTTTCTTCGGCCTCCTCCAACTCCTGCTGTGCCTTGCGGAACTTAGCCAAGTTGAGGGCGGCGATTTCTTCGGCCTCCTCGATCTGCCTCTTGTAGGTCTTGATCTTCTGTTGCAGTTTGTCGACCAGGTCCTGCATGCGCTCGTGGTTCTTGCGGTCCTCTTCAGCCTGGAAGGTGAGCTCCTTGATGCGCCTCTCGGACTTGCGCAGGTTCTTCTGTGCGTCGGCGTGTCTCCTCTGTTCACCGTCAAGCTCGTTCTCGAGCTCCCTGACCCTCTGTTCGAGCTTCTGGATAGCCTTCTTGCCTCCCTTAAGGGCGTTGGCTTCAGCCTCATCCAGCCTGACTTGCAGTTCCTTGATCTGTTGTTCAAGAGCCTTGCGGAGTTTCTCCTGGGTCTGGGCGTGGTCCTGTTCAGCGCGAAGCTCGTCGGCAAGACGGGCGGCGTCAACCATGGCCTTCTTGGCCTTCTCCTCGGAGTTCTTAGCCTCGTTGAGAAGCTCGTCGAGGTCGGAGTGCAGGGTCTGCAGCTCGGACTCGAGTTTCCTCTTGGCAGCGGACAGAGAGGCGCTCTGGGCGGACAGCTCGTTGAGCTGTTCGTGAGCGTCGCCGAGTTCCTGCTCGGCCTGGCGGCGGGCGCGGTCGGCCTGTTCCAGCAGAGTACGGGACTCCTCGAGCTCGTTCTGGAGAGCGTTGGCGCGACGCTCGGCAATGCCGCACTGTTCGCGGGCATCGTCGCGGGCGCGCTGTTCCTCTTCCAGGGCGGTCTGGAGGTCCTTGATCTGAGCCTGGTAGCGCTTGATGTTCTTTTGGGCCTCAGCATTAGCCTTGTTGGCGTGGTCAAGAGCGATCTCGAGCTCGTTGATGTCAGCCTCAAGCTTCTTCTTCATGCGCAGGGCCTCAGCCTTGCCCTTAGCCTCGGCTTCGAGGGAAGCCTGCATGGAGTCGAGGGCACGCTGGTGGTTCTTGCGGGTGTTCTCGAACTCTTCCTCCTTCTCTTGGATGCGCCTGTCGATCTCCTGCCTGACCTGGGACAGCTCAAGCTGAGCGCGGAGGACCTTGTTCTCCTCCTGTTCGAGGGCAGCCTCAGCCTCTTCGAGAGCGGCCTGGAGCTCGTCCTTCTCGGCTTCGAGGCGCTTCCTTGCCTTCTCGATCTCGTGGATGTTGCGGCCACCTTCACCGATCTGGTCAAGCAGATCCTTGACTTCGTCGGCGAGGTTCTTGTTCTCGCGGCGGACAGCCTCGAGTTGTTCCTGGCCTTCCTCGTAGGCACCCTTGAGACGGAACAGTTCGGTGGAGTAGTTGCGGCACTCCTTCTGGCTGGCGTCGAGCTCGGCAGCGAGGTCGTCGACCTTGAGCTTCCATTCTCCGATGATCTTGTCGAAGGCCTTCTGCTTCTTCTCGGCAGCGTTGGCGATGGCGGTGGCACGGTCAACCTCGAGCTGCAGGTCCTCGACCTCGGTGGTGAGGCGCTGCTTGGTCTTCTCGAGAGCGACAACCTTCTGGTTGAGGGACTCAATGGTCTCCTCGGCCTCGGCGAGGCGGGCCTGGAGCTTGCGCTTGGCCTCCTCGAGTTCCTCGGAGCGGGCAACACCCTCGGACTCGTACTTGGAGCGCCAGAGCTGAGCCTCGGCGTTGGCCTTGGAAAGCTGGCGTTGAAGATCAGCCTTGCCTTCGGCCTCCTCCTCGACCTGTTCGCGGATGTTGTCCAGGTCGTGCTCGAGGTTGCGGAACTTGCCAAGAAGGGTGGCGCGTTCCTGTGGGTAAAATAATACCATTAGTTTTTGCTCAAATAAAAGTGTGAGTAAGTGTTACTTATTCTTCAATATGAATACATACCCTGGCCTCCTCATCGGCGAGCCTCTTGGTGTCTTCGAGCTGGGTGGTGAGAGACACCTTGATCTTGGACAGCTGAGACACCTGGGACTCGGCCTCCTCCAGTTGGCGGAGCAGGTCGGAGTTCTCAATGGACAGCTTCTTCTTGGCGGCATCCAGGTCGTTGAGGGTGCGGTTGGCCTCATCAGATTTGCCCTGGACCTCGTTGAGCTGGTGCTGCAGCTGCTTGACGATCTTCTCTTGGGCAGCCTGGAGGACAAGCGTGTTTTAGAATGCATGGTTTTTATGATGTGTCATGTTAGTTCATTTGCAAAAGTAAAGTGTAATCTTTTCAATTATTTGATAATAAAATCAATATCATTTGTTGTTAATAAAAGATTAGTAGTAAAACCAATTCCTTATTTCAATTAATAATAATTAGATCGATTATTTTTTTTCTATATCATATTAACTTTTTTTTTCACAGTCATCTATTAATAAACTTCCATGCTTTGTTATTGTTTCTTTTTTCGGGATGTTATTGTTATGAAAAGGAGTTCACTCAAACGTCGAGGCGGTTTTAGCTTTCATGCTACACCTAATCAAATGAAATTATTAGTTTTTTATGATGAGTATCATTGTCATGGGATGGATTATGTGTTTTCATGTGTGGTGTTTCGACATTTTATTCTCCTTAAATTTAATAAGCTGCAAAGCGAAGCCCTGTAATGGCAAAGGCCAACAAAATTTTCTTTTTCATCCTTTGTACCTTTTCGTTGGACACATGGTCGAGTCCGGCACGAAGGTCATTGACTTCGCTAAAGTACTGAGAGCGCTCTTTCTCAGCCCTGGATGGATAAATAATTACAACAATTTTAATATAATGTCAACTACCGTCTAACACGGTCGAGGAATGAACAGTAAACTATAGATCGTATCACAATGCCATGTGATGTGTAATGTGGGTCGTAAGGTTCCATGCAAGGTTCACCCCAGGCGGTACACATGCCTCTACGGACGACATGTTACCTTCTCTCTCGCTACTTGATCGACAGCCGCGCGAGTGTTGTTAAGCTCGTTGTAGCAAGACGCGCGGTCATGCTCAGCCCTGGATTTTGCATTATAGTTCAGTAAATGTAATCTCTAAGTTTATTTCGAACATAAATCTATCAATCCCACATGTATCCGTCGACCGATTTTGATGATTCACGCGTAGGCGTTGATACATCACATTTATTTTTCAGACTATGTTTATGGTGGTGTAAAAATATACTTACTTGGCCTTGAGTTTGTTGAGCTGGTCGAGCTGCTCACCCATCTCGGAGACGGCATCGTTGTGCTTCTTGCGGAGGTTGGCGAGGGTGGACTCGTGCTGGATGTTGGCCTCCTCGAGGTCGCGGCGCAGCTTGCTGAGCTCAGCCTCGCGCTTCTTGTTCAGCTCGATCTGAGCAGAGGTGGCGCCACCGGCTTCCTCAAGACGCTCACCCAGCTCCTCGAGCTCGCGGGCGAGGTCAGCACGCTGCTTCTCGGCCTTAGCGCGAGCCTGGCGTTCGGATTCGACCTCCTCCTCGAGCTCTTCGATGCGGGCCTGCAGTTCCTTGATCTGTTTCTGGTTCTTGCTGACAAGGGACTGCTCGTCCTCGAGCTTGGCGGTGAGGGAAGAGATTTCCTTGTCCTTGCGCTGGATGGTCTGCTCGAGCTCCTTCTTGTTGCGCTCGAGGTCAGCGACGGCCTCCTGAGTGAGCTTGAGGTCGCCCTCAACCTTCCTCCTCTGCTTCTCAACATCACCGCGCAGCTTCTTCTCACGCTCCAAAGAGTCCTCGAGCTCATCGAGGGTCTGCTCGAGCTTCTGCTTGACCTTGTTGAGGTGGTTGACCTTGTCCTCGGCAGCCTGGAGCTCCTCGGCGGTCTTCTGGGTGGACTCTCCCTGGAGCTTCTTCTCCTTGTTCAACTTGTTGATGAGCTCGTCCTGGTGGGCGATCTCGTCGTTCAAGTTGCGGATCTGGTGGTCCTTGGTGGCCTTGTCCTGTTCGGACTTCTGGACGGAAAGTTCCAAGTCCTCAACATCCTTCTTCAGGCCGGAGACTTCCTGTTCCAACTTCTTCTTAGCCTGGAAGAGCTGGTTGCGGGCATCCTCCTCCTGAGTAAGGCGGTCCTGGGTGTCCTACAATATAAAATGTTCGAGTCAGTTGTGTTCTGAATCAGCTTTTATAATTAGTTTCAGCTAACGCATCTGCTTCTTTTCAATTAACACTTCTAAGAATGAGGCAATTAAAGTTTCGCAATCAAATCCTATAGGGTGCAGACGTGCAGTTATTTTAAACACGATCGAACTATTTCCCGTGTAAACAAACCTGGAGTTTATTTAAAGAATCGCGTCAAGCAAACTAGCCGTGAGGGAACGTTACACTGTATAACTCTACAAATTTGGTTTGCAACACTGATTGATGTTTATCGACCGCAGGAAACTTTACTCATTTTAATTAGATTAATTAGCTGAAGATTTTCATCGCGTCAACTAATCTCGACCTAAATTCTAGTTGCTATTTCAGTTCTAGTAGTAACATTTAAAATATCCACTTGCTTGTTTATTACTGCATCTAATTAAATTGACGGTAATGGCACTTGCGTATAGCAGTAATATAAATGAAAGGAAAGTACTCACCCTGAGCTGGAGTTCGAGGTCGGCCTTCTGCGCGTTGAGCTTAGCGGCGCGCTCCTGGATCTCGGAGAGGTTGCCCTCCTTGCCCTCGATGGAGGCAAGCAGAGCGGTCTTCTCTTCGAGGAGCTTGGAGTTGAGGACCTCCAGTTCCTTGCGGAGCTTCTCTTCCTTCTCGAAAGCCTCCTGGGCCTTCTGGGCCTTCTCCTCAAGTTTCTGTAAATCGTCGACACCTTTAGTTTCCCCGTTCCATTCCGATAAGTGAACCGCGGCCGCCATTGTTTATTAATTAATTTATTATTTATTAAAACATGAATAAAAAAATAAATAGGAATGCAAATGTATTCGGGTCGTTCGTAAGTATAGGGTAGGGTAGGTGGTGCGCGCGCCGCCGACCACTCCGCTACTGAGCGCCGCTGGAGTTCTCCAGCGGGTGAAACATCGCCCACGCGCTAACATTGTGAGTATGGAGAAAAGGCGCGGCGCGGGGGCACGGGGCACGGATCCAGAAATGGCCGCAGCACCTGCTGTGGTGTCGCGTAACCGACAGGTGGGCGCGGTCCGCGCTATTTGCGGTACCTTGAATCACGCGTCCTATATCCGTGTATAGTGGGTCAGAGGTACGATCTCATTAATTACGATGATGGATGCTTACCGCGAGCTCATCCTCGACGCGGGTGACGTTGAGGAGGGGCTTGACCTTCTGCCACAACTTCCACCAGGGCCAGGTGCGGAGTTGCAGGTACTTGCGCAAGTTGCGCTGTACAACTTGGAGGGCAACCCTTTGGAAAAATAATCATTATGAAATGTCGTGAACCTCCAAATACGGCGTTATGTCCAAGTGCCAATGTTGGGGAAGCCTACCTTTGTTCCTGCAGCTTCTTGTACTCCTTACGGGACAGGTAACCACGGATGTAGGCCTGGAGCCACGAGACGATCTTGGACAGCCTGTCGTCACGCAACTCTTCCATCTGACCCAGGACACCGGCGCGGAAGAATACCTGCTCGTACATAGTAAGTGTTAGGAGCGGAGCGTAACATGGTGCGAGTAAAAGCAATAATTTACATTAACTGCAATGAATATATTGAATAATATTGAATTTACCTCATATGATGCTTTAAAGAAAAGAGATCAAATTTTGTGTTAGTCATTTTTTCATATGAGTCATCAACGAAGAATTCACTAAAACAGTGAAGCAGCATAAAACAGATCGATAGAACAGAAAGATAGGGTTATTTTAGTTACAGAGTCATGCAATGAGGATATAGAGGGAAAATTAGTCTTGTGTAGGCTGTGTTTGGCATGCTTGAATTCTACCTTCGTCTTTCCGAGCCTGAAAGACTCCGAATCCAATCCAGTATGCTCGAGAATTTTCTTAGTAGCAATCTCGGGTGTAATTGGTTCTTTGATGAGGTTCGGGCACAGAATTTTGTATCTGCGTTATAGGAGTACATACAATATGATAACAGTGTTTATTATGTACGTGTAAGGTAAGGAAGGAATGGGGGCACACAATCAGGAGCCTTAGTAGCTTGGACTCCAGGGTGAGCACGTACAGGTAACGTCAAATTATGACACCAGTCTTATGAGGTGTTGAATTCGACAAAGCACATATAAGCCGCGCGGTCCGCATGTTTGGAGGTTTTGGACCGCTCGTCTCAACGAGCTAACTACTTTCAGGGGTTTAAAGACATGCCTTGGTGTGACCCAGACGGTAGGACTCGACGTCTAAGCCGGTCGCCTCCAGGATGACTTGAGCTATTTTCTTAGGATCGCTTTCCTTTTCCACAGCTTGAGGGGCCAGGATCTTGTAGCTACATTATTAAAATATATGAACACACAATGAGGGAATGTACTGATAAATGTTCATGAGTATACCAATACATAGATACAATGTCCTTGGTATCTTTAGGGATAGTGGGGGCGGATCAAGGGGTCAACCAGAACTTTCCATAACAGCGTTTAAGTTCTGGAAAATTCTTCAACTAGGGGTTCAAAGGGTAAGTTTAACTAGATGGCAACATCTAGAATACAGGTGATTTCTACAGGTGCTTACCATTCATGACAACTAGGTATGATACATACTCAATAGGAGGCAAACCATATAAGGTAGGATCTAAAAAAACAAAATCTAGTTTCTTGTAGATTTTAAAAAAACTGTAAACTATCACATGCTATCTCCATTCTAGAATGGTATCAATCTCTGTCTTGCCTTTGTGTGGCCAATACGATAGCTTTCGGGGTCAAGACCCACTTCCTCCAAACACTTCCTAGCGGCCTCTTTAGGATCTTTTTCTGCTGTCATGGCGACTGGTGCAAGAATCATGTAACTGTTCATTAAATAACAAGTTAATTTAGTTCATCATCATAAAACATGAGTGGCTTCAGTATTAATATCACTTCGCACCTTGATTAAAAATATAAAGGTGCGAGAGAGTGGGGAATCATCAAAATAACTTTAGATGTTATTAGTCACGCCTGCACGAATGTCTGATGACGTCAAGCGCCAGTCAGCTGCAGTACCAGAATAAAATCGTGTCGAATATACCAGAGTCCAAAGAATTTGTTTAGACTCGCTAACCAAAATTATGTGTGTATCTCAATAAATTTAATCTCATATATGAAAATAAAGTGAAGTTATTTGATGACTGGAGATTCCATAAATATTTGCCGAATGGGCACTTAAGACTGAAATAGATTTGGTTGGAATCTGCGAGGTCAGAACCTTACCGGAGCTTGAAGTCGGGGTAGACCATCCTGTTGGGGAAACCTTTACGGCAAATACGGATGCCTTCAAGCACACCGTTACAGGTCAGCTGGTGCATCACAAGGTGAGAGTCGATGAGACCTAGGGAATAGAGTTACACGCTCAAGATAAACATTACAGTTTTGGTCGGTACTTAGATGATATTACAAGGGGCTGAGAAATCTGCTGAATATTTTAACGGATAGTCCGTTTTTTTTATTTACTCGTAAAATATTCAATAGATGTAAACTTTGAAGAAATAAAGTAAAGTACTCACCAGCCTGCTTCAACTCGTTGGGGATGATACAACGTACGAAGTGAGGCTGGGTAGACCTCAGGGTGGCCATCAGGTTGTTAAGTTGTTCCTGTAGATACAACATGTATTAGAATTCATGATGCTGGTCTTATGATTTTCATAAAATGGATTTTACACTCTAATATTGCAAGAAAGAATTTTCTTATAAGCTTACTGAAGATCATTTCTGCAGTCAGTGCACAGAAATTATCTTCGAAACATAGAGAAGCAACACTCAAATGTAACGCACATTCAGAAGTATATTTCGACGAAAAAGTGCATAAACATAAAATCACACATATGGTTAAAACATGAAAAAACACAACAACATTAGTTTAACAATCAGCAGCAAGTAGTATAGTAATTTTTTTTAAGTAACTACTTTGCAGCTAAGAATTACTAGTAAGACACACTTTAGTTTATAGAGTGGTCTACAATGAATGATGGTGAATAATACGTACCTTACATGAAGGTATGGTAATGAGGTGAATCTAAATTACCTTTCAGTAAATCCAGGTATCGAACTACAATTAACTCAAAATCCGAAGCAGATCTACATCCAGGTAGTTGCTTCTGCCTTAGTGGTGATAAAAAAAAAAAACAGAAAAAAAAAACAAATTCAACTAAATAATTGGAAACACTTAAATACCCTGTAAGCGGAGGAGACAGTAGCGAAACCACCGCCCTTCTTACCGCGACCGCCTATGGACGTACATTAACAAGCAATTATTAGTACGAGGACAATCACAATGACGCCATTTCGGACATTACAATACTCGTAGACAAGACACCTGCGGGACTGCATCGACATGAGCTGTGTATATATAGACATGGACAGACAGGACAGATATGATTAAAGTGAAAGCGTGCAAGGCTGGCCCTATCGTCCTGGAATCGATAAACCAAAATCTTTAAAGTGAAACAAGACAATTTCGTGAATGATTCCATAGAACGGGAGCCAGGTTTAAGCGTGTAGATAGACGAAGACAGTAAAGCCACGTAGGAATCACAGAAGCAAATCGCGGTGATTGTGTGTTCCAGTTTACCCTGTAGAGTGATGATACAGTCTGGAAGGCAGAACCCTTAGCGCGCTTGCCACCAGCGCCTATTTTATTGAAAACATGTATCAGAATAAAGTAGAAGCAGCGGAACTAACCACTGACGTTTGCAGTCAGTGTTTGTCCCAGATAGATGCTGTAGAGATAATGAAATGGACCAAGAATTGAAGTATTAATCTTGGTAATAGTATCAGTGTGAAGTTTTGATGTATAATAATATTGATGTGTAGACTTATGTTGGGTGATGTATGAACGAGCTCATGGTACCTGTCGCCTTCAATACGATTATTGCAATTTAAAGTATTCATCATCATAGTATTTGATTAAAATATTTCATTAAAGTCAAGTGTTGAAATGATACGTACCCTTGCCACCACCACCAGCACTAGCATCACCAGACTGACCAGGATGGTCAGCAAAGATCTCAATAAGCAGTTTGTTCTGTCCCTTCTTGAACTGGTCAACAACGGTGTCGTTAAGGGGATCCTTGTTCTTCTCAAGCCATCCAGTGATGTTGTAGCCGACCTGTTCCATGATGGGTGGAAAAGATTAGATCAGGAATTGAGAGGCATTGAAAGAGCCGATGATGATGATATAGTATATGTTTGCGATACTTACATTACCGGCATAATGGCCAATGGCGAAGTGAGCGGCCTGGCAACCGGGCTTGGGGGGCTTCGGCTTCAGGTAAGGAGCAGACTTGCCCAAGTGGTTGTTGTTCAACTTCTCAACGAAGGTTAGATCGGTGGCTTTGGGGAACATAGACTCTTCCTCAAGGATGGAGAGGATACCCATGGGCTGAAAACGTACCAAGGAGATTAGAACACGAAGTAGGCCGAGAAAAAAAATGTCTCATATCTGTAAGTTTTTGAGAAAGAAGGGGTACATTTTATTTATTTAAATTAAATATGATTTATATACTCGTATTACTCGTATAATTTCTCCTAATACTTAGCAAGTTCAATGTTTTTTTTTTTGTTTCAACCATTAAAACTGTAATAAATGGGAATTATTTAAATGAGACATAATAGCTTAACATCTAAAGAGTAAGGTAAAGTAGCAAGCAGCATGCGGGTAAAATATAATAAGAGAAGAAAATATTGTGATAGCGGATATTAGGTATTGTGTAATAGTGTATTGTGCTCAAAAGCTCTACTTCAAATTTTTGTACAGATAAAAATGTGCTGACTAAAAATACATTAGAGTACTTAAGCAAATTTGAAAAAAAAATACTAATATATTAGATAGCTCGAGCTGTGTATTAATTACCATTAATGAAAGTATAATATTATAAATTAACTACGTTTCGCGTGCGATCCTGAGAGCGGTGTATTTATTTTACTTGAGACGCGGTAGCTAGATGCAAATTAAAATAATTCATAAGTTTTTCAGCCATCTTCGCTTGCATATTTGTTTGCGTGTGTGGAACAAGCGGATACTGTCATATCTCTGCCTAGTGATACCGTGGTACATGGCGCAAGGGTCAGCCAGCAGTTTGCACTTGCAGACGAAGGCTCAGCTTGAAGCTTCGCGCCCTACTTTCTCAAGCTATACTTTTATAACCTCTAATACCTTCTCTATCAAATCAATTGTCGCTTGGAGGTCCATACCAAAATCTATAAAGGTCCATTGGATCCCTTCTCTTTCATATTCCTCTTGTTCTAGGACGAACATGAAATGGTTAAAATACTGTTGCAATTTTTCGTTGGTAAAGTTAACACAGAGCTGATTAAACCCGTTCATCTGGATCGCGGAGCGACATGGAAAAAACGATCGAAATACTGTTATTATTTTAACTGTATTATTTGTAAGAGTAGTGTGTTGCATGTTCCTGAAGATTTTAGAAATGTAACATTAATTAAATACTAAAAAAGAAAAAGAAACACAGAAGAAATCACACAGAAAAAACACAACACCAAACAGCATTGATGAGGTTTCTCGTGTAACACTAGTTTACACGAGGACCTCTGTGGCGTGAGCAAGCTTTCATTGTTGCGTTGACGCCAACTACCTTTTCAATAAGGTCAATGCAGTTTTGCAGATCCATGCCAAAGTCAATGAATGTCCATTCGATGCCTTCGCGCTGGTACTCTTCTTGCTCCAGAACGAACATATGATGGTTAAAGAACTGCTGAAGTTTCTCGTTGGTGAAGTTAATGCAGAGTTGTTCAAAACCGTTGAACTGCAGGGAGATAAGTAATGTGGACGGTTAAGCTTTGGGGTTTAGGTAAAACGCTACGGATCTCATTCCGTAGTTATTGTATGATGTGATGTAGACCTTAGTGGAGAGACCTAGGATCAAGCCAGTCTCACGTGGCTTGGTATGTTAATTGTACACGTTATCCCGTCAAGTTGCTTCCTGCGCCGACGGGTTACGACGAGACTCAACGACTATTACCTTTTCGATAAGATCGATACAAGCGAGCAAGTCCATTCCGAAATCGATGAAGGCCCAGTTGATACCCTCCTTCTTGTACTCTTCTTGCTCAAGTACGAACATGTGGTGGTTAAAGAACTGCTGCAGCTTCTCATTGGTGAAGTTAATGCAGAGTTGCTCGAAACCGTTGAACTTTTGATAATATTATTAAGATGGAATTAGACACAAACATTTAAAGCAAAACACAATTCTATATCGCTATGTGAGAGCTAGCAGCGGGTCCTATAGCAGCTGAAAACTGAACACAAAATGGACCACATTCGAGCCCAACCGAGAATTTCCACACTCGGTGTACCTTTTCAATAAGATCTATGCAGGCGAGCAAATCCATTCCGAAGTCAATGAACTCCCAGTGAATGCCTTCCCTAGTGTACTCTTCTTGCTCCAATACAAACATGTGATGGTTGAAGAATTGTTGAAGTTTCTCATTTGTGAAGTTAATGCAAAGTTGTTCAAACCCATTGAACTAAGGAATAAATCAGCATTAATATCTTACGAAGTTAATAGTTTGACTTCTGGTTCTAGTTATTGTTCTACTACTAATTATTACTTATTATCTAAAGTGTCCAATATTCTGGATCTTTTTCTTCCTGTCAGCCTTAGCCTTTGAGGCCGGCTCAAGTAGTGATACTCACGTCGAAGATCTCGAAACCGGCGATATCCAGTACACCGATGAAGTGCTGCCTCTTCTGCTTGGTGTCTAGGGTCTCGTTACACTTCTTCACGAGCCACTTGAAGAGACGATCGAACATGCCCTTGCAAAGAGCACCGACGGAGTTGGTGACCTGGTCCTTGTTACGACCCTGGGTGACGAACTCGTTTCCGACCTTGATGCGGGGCTTCAACAAGTTCTTGTACAGATCCTGCATCTCAACACCGAGAAGCTTGGCAACCTTCTCACCATCCTGTAAAGTGAGAGAAACAATGACGTTAGAATGTTATGAATTGGTCATTTTGGGTTCCTGTTTTAAATTTAACACTGTAACTGCTAGTTTTGTCAACAGCGCAATTTGTCTGTATTTTTCTATATTTTACTAATCGTCTCATAATTTAGGATTTTCAATTAAATGAACGATACTGACCTCAGTGCCGTCGGCTTCAGCCTGTTCCTCGCGACCCCTCTGCTTGAACTGCATGCGACCCATGTGCATGACAGCGGCGGTGATCTTGTATACGTTGTCCTTCTCCTCTTGGGTGAAACCCAGGACGTCCATGGCTTGCTATATTACAAAGTACACATCAGTATGCGATAAGGGACAGCCCTTGTTCAGTTGAACGTTTGCGGGCTGATAGGAAGAATGAAATCAAGTGATCAGAAAATGATAGGGTTACTGAAATTTAATTTTGATATTGAATTTAGAAATTCGTTAGGGTTTTTTTAATGTAAAGCTACGCAAGTATTAATACATCAAGTTAGATTTAATAATATGTAAGTTGCAAATAAAGGGGCCAAATGATATTAAAAATAGTTAAAAAGATCAAAACAGCTTATTTCTAAGTAGTACTCGTACTTACCATATTAGGAATGTTAGTTAAGTAAAAGGGAAGCGTTAGCTAAATTAGGCATTTGTGGTTCGTAACATAGGAGTTGGTGCACAGGATACTTGTTTTGATTTTTTTCGTAGGTATTGAGGGACGGAAGTACTATATAAATTTTAAGACACAACATGTGTAGTTCCAGTGTCGTCTAACATCGGGGTGGTATAACACTTCGCACAGTTTCCTATACTACTGAAATTTTCCATTATCGTCAATGTTAATGGTTTTGTTGTCTCATATTCCATTCTGTATTATCTTATACAGATTTCTTGTGCGGTTCGTGGCTACATCAATGGGATCACTGTTTTTTTCATTCTCATTTCACTTACGTCCGTCAACACTGATTCCTCTCCGTCATCGATGTTCGGGATAGTAATCTTACCCTGCGCGACGGTATTGTAATCGTATATGTCGTTGGATAACATACACATATCTGTTGATTAGATCATAAAGTAACTATTAAATATTAGTTATAACCACCAAAACGACAAACTTTTGGCCTGAAAATGTTGTCCAAATCCTAACCGTCCCAGTCATGACTTTAAACGTATTAGTTCGTGTGGTTCTGGTTGTGCTTGTGCTGGATTGGATATGGTGTGCCACCGTGTTTAAAACCTGTGCATAAAGTCCTTTGAACTCTTGCAGGGAGCGGGCAGCATGTGTTTGTCAGAAATTTTGTGACAATGACTGACATTCGACTACACAACGAAGACATAGTATTTCATTACATAAAACTTGCAGGTATCATTCATGGGCATCCATCTGAAATGTTCCAGGCAAGGATGGACTCCCATGGTCAGACCATATGCTTAGTAGATCATGCCTTTTGTTGTGAAATCGATCCAGTCATTCGAAATCGGAACCAATACACGGATATCTGCATCAAGACGCACGCTCCTTGCGCAGGTTCAAGACTTACGATCGTGAGATCGCACTCTTCCGCGTCGTTGATCCCAGGTATTCGTGTCTTCCCTTGACTAATGAGGGGATAGTCCGAGATGCGGTTGCTTAGCATCGTTATTTCTGTAAACACCAAAATATCTGACGTACACATGCATAACCCGAGCGCCCACTGAGAAGTAAGCGAAGCAAGCAGCGCTTTGATAGATGCTGACGATGCGATAGTAAGGATACAATGAGATATGAGATGAGCCAGTAGTCATTTTCTGGACTCACATCGGTAAGCATTGCTTCTTCGCCGTCATCAACACCAGGAATACTGGTCTTGCCTTGAGCCACGATGTTGTAGTCAGTGACGTCGTTGGATAATAAACATTGTTCTAAAAAATACACCAATCATGGTCAAAAGTGAAAGGTGTTCAATCTAAAGGTAGAAAGGGTCACTCCACAGTATAAGAGTTTGTGCTGGAACTTAAACTAATCTAGAGGTAGGTGTCACGTGCTTATATTCAGGCAAGATACGCCGACCACCAGTCGGTTACATGCGATCCGGTGGCCGCCATCACACAGGATATGTTCTATCTAACGACCTTCTGCTATTCAGAGGCCGGACTTACGTCGGTCAATTGACACTCCTCGCCATCATCTACGTTGGGGATGGTAGTTTTTCCTTGCGAGATGATGTTATAGTCATATACGTCGTTTGTCAGCAAACACATGTCTAAATTTCAAATAAATAAATTAATCATCACAACATGAGTGGTGTAGTATGTACACGTTGTTTATCCAATGGTTTTTGTCGAAATGTATAATTATGTTGCTGATCCTGTCTTGCTATGTGGAATAAGGGAATTAAATTAATACATCTTGATATCGAAACTTAGATAATATAGTAGATTTATAAAACATTTAAATCTTGATAGTCAGGACTTATTAGCTAATCTGTTGAATTTGTTTGGAAAAAATATCTGTTTCGATTTCGTATTCAAATATTATGAAATGGTAGTGTCATGGGACATTCGCTTCAGTGTTATTACGAAATAATGAATTCTAAGCTTGTTGCATTAGTAAAATATATATTTTTGTTTTGTTTTGAAGCCATTTGGAAAGTCCCGTGATCCTATCAGTTTGACTCAAACCAGAGTCCATACGCACCCTTAAGTCCGGGAACGGAGCCAGACATCATCTGGTAGAAGATGTGGTAGGAACGCTCAAGGGCTTGCTGGGAGATGACACGGGCCTTCTCCAGCAGATCTAGCAAAAATAAGAACTTTAGGATCAAGAAAAAAGGACAACGAAAAGTTGTTAAAAAGACCCAAGTGTGAGGAATACTTACAGGTCTCGATATCAGCTCCAGCCAGTTTACCGGAGGGTCCGAAGTGGATACGGATGAATTTACCCTGGGTGAGGAAGAAAAAAGGTTTTTGAGTTTACAGAAAACAAGTTGAAAATACATGTGCCGAGATATTACTCTAGAGAAGAGGAATCATTTTAAAGGCACAAGTAATGAAATTTTAACTAAGAGTAATTATCTTTTCTTTGAATTTAAGGTATAACTAGAGATTTCTTTACCAAAAGTTATTTTTGTTTTATATAAAGTTACATGAAGTTTGGTATACTTACGAAACGAGACGAGTTGTCGTTACGGACGGTCTTGGCGTTACCGAAGGCTTCAAGCACAGGGTTAGTTTGTACGACCTGGTCTTCAAGGGAACCCTTCTTCTCAAGGGAGGGATCCTTCTTCTGGGAGGCACCGACGGTGGCGAAGTACGCAATTACCTTCTTCGTGTTCTCAGTCTTTCCGGCACCAGACTCACCGCTGTAGGTTTAAAGGGGGTTTTTGTTAGTGTCCGTGGCGAGAGACACATTTTCTGGTCAAAGATTTTACTTTGGAAAAAACAACGCCCCTGACATATATTCTTGGGTTTTTACTTTCATTATTTTGTTTTTTTTTTCTATAAATATTTTTTACTCACTTTTTTACAAGTCTCAATTTTTAAGTATTGAAAATATTCAATTGGGATATTTTTTCGAAAGTTTGATAAGATAGCAAAATAATAAACTTACGTAATCAACATAGATTGATTCTCGTGGTTGGTCAACATGTTGACGTAGGCACCGTCGGAAATGGCGAAGATGTGAGGGGGCACCTCTGAACGACGCTTGCCACGGTAGAGCCTGGCACATCGTGTGGTGTACACGGGGAATCTCTTGTAGGGGTTGATAGCCACACAGAAGAGACCCGAGTACGTCTGTGGTGATTACGAGGAGATTAGACATACTGCTGATAATAGAGGTGAAGGTGATGATACTGTAGGTGATGATACTGAAATTGGTGATTGTGTAGTAGGTGACAAGGGAGATAAGAAAGGATGGGATGGTAATAAGAGGTTTATTTAGGAAAAGAAAAATCTCCCAATACTATACGGGTTGAAGAATTAACAGAATCGGATGCCAATGAGGCAAAAAATTTTTTTTTGCAATTTTACTAGGTGGTGTGGGAGGTTGAAAAATATGAGGTGTTAAAAAAGTGATTTCGAGGGAGATAAGAAATTCTCCAAGACAAGAAAGATTTTTGAACAACGTAAAAATCATTTTTCATTCAGTGAAAAAGGTGATAATGTCTTGGAGCAAAGAAATTTGTGATTTCTTTGCTCCAAGACATTATCGCCTTTTTCACGTATATTCTGATAAAAATGAAGTAATCAGCAACATTTTGCTGTACACAAAATTAAAATCATTTTAACATAAGGAAAAATGGGTGCAAAACTTTATGAAAATATGGGTAATGAAGATGAAAACAGAAAGAAACAGTAAAATAAAGCTAAATCTAAAGAAAACACAAAACAGAGACGGGTACTGTCCAAGTACTTTACGTCTCAGTTCATGAAAATAAAACCTTGAACGATGCAGGATTCTCTATAGATTTCGTAAATCATCAAGTGATATTTGGACGAAAGATTCGTCTTGAACAACTTTCAGTTATATTATAGAGAATCCTGCTAAGTCTAAAGCTAACACGTTTCGTTAAAGGGACGTCACTGAGTCCTGTGAAACAAATAACGAAAAAAGTGCAGAGCGAGGGTACAGTAATGATACCTTTCCGCTCCACGTAGAAAAAGATAGAAACACCCCCAACGTCAGCGACGCGGGAGTCAAAACACAACACAAAACTATTCTAGATAAAAATGTTCTCTATTCTAAGAAAAGAGACGCTAAAAATGTAGAAAAACAACCACAAGAAGATCCTCCGGACGCTGTCGAGTCCTTTTGCACCGACTTGTAAACAAGTGCGGTCCAGGAAGTGTTTAGTTACAAAATGGGTCAGATTTGACTTTGTAGACACATTTACTGCGATAAAGAACTCTATTGTAGATAGGAATACAGTTTATAAAACGATGGCGGAAGCTTCTAAAATTAATTTACAATCTATTTTAGGAAGCTTCAGCAGTTTTTTTTTTTATAGCAATCTTAATACCGTAGTCTCATGTGGAATAGTTTTACAATAAAAACTTTGAAACTATTCGTCGTTATGTTTTGATCAAATCTAATTATTTACTCGTAATTAAAACGGAAATTATTCATGATTGTACGCAAACATTTGTAGCTCCGTGTTCGAATGCCAAAATAATAGAGTCGAACGAGAGAGAAACTTTTCTATCGGGACAGAAATATCGAAATGCTAAATAAAATGTACTGAAATAGCATCAGCTGGCATGTCTCTACTGCTATTTATATACCAAATTGAGACATCAATCCAAGATTAATTGCGCCGTTCATGGACATCTATCGCACTTTAAAACTTGGTATCAATCCAATACTATCGAGAAATGTGTCTACCGTGATGAGAGATAGGAGAGGTGAGGTGCATGCACACTGCAAGGCTGGAACTCTTGACCGCTCCGTCGACTTACGTAAATAAGTTTATGGTAATATCTCTGCTTCAAGTTATACAAAACAGAAGCGTCGTTGAGGTATGTCAAGTTTGACATGTCCTCGCATTTCTCGTACTTAGGTGGGTTGACTTGAGCAACAAGATCTTTCTTGAAGTCTTTGGTCTGTGGGATAAATTGTTACATTAGTATAAAATAATGGTCAAGGCGCCAGGAGCGCCTACTTACATAGATCAGTTTCGCATAGTATCGTTGTCGTAGATTGTGGAGGACTGCAGCATCGTTAAGGTAAGTCAAGTCAGCCATGTCCTCGACTTTCTCGAACTTCGGCGGGTTAACTTGAGAGAGGAGTTCCTTTTTTATCGTCTTTTCCTGCTCATTTAATGTAATGTTTAGTAAGTGATTAGAATTTAAGCCTTCCTCTCCATCAATTGTTGAAGTTTATTTGTCTCTAAGTTTATGTCCCTTGTTGGGACGGTAGCGTAACTTTTGTTTATGTTTACAAAATTCTAAATCTTCATTAAAAAAAACAAAATTTTAAAAAGTAGTTACGTCATCATTATGTCTACTTAAAGTTGAATAATGAAAACTATCATAATGTATATCTTATGAATCATTCTGAGATCCTAATCCATATTCCAAAACAATATTGTAAATTTTGCTGATCTGGGTTCAATTTAAAGTGCATCAGATCCATATTCTAAGTCTAACAGGATATGCAGAACTGTATAATTACCTCGCCACCGGGCAGGTTGACGGTCACCAGATCACCCTTGGTGGCCTTGATCTCGCCCTGCAAGAAGCCCTCCTTCTCGTCAGGCACCCAGCATGCCTTTTTGCCATCGTACGGCTTGCTCTGGTCGATACGCTTCTGCTCTAGAGAAACGAACAGGTACGGAGTCGGATCGGGGTCCTCGCCCTCTTGGACTATTGGCTTCGGCATTTTCGGAGGGCTAACGAGACTTTTGGGCTAGTCGAGACACGAGAACGTTGCCCTGGAGCCTTCCTGTAACACACGCAGCACGTTAGTGAACCGAGCCGACTTTATCGACGGAGATAAAGCGGCCGAGAGGCGCGTGCGGCTATTTGTGGCTGTAACCCGATAGTGGCCGCGCGGGAACCGTGCCAGCGCGCTGTTTGCGTAACGCCGACTTTAATGCTCGCGTTTTTTATTAGCGTACACCGTACGGCCCTTTGCGGATATTACGTCACAGGTATGCGAGCCTGGAGGCACGCCAACCGATTTATCCGACAGTGGATTGTTTATTGTCTTTTATGGTGATGGCTGATGGGTCACTGTTCACAACACCTGGTGGATCATTGTATCGATTGCGCTGTTATTATGAATTACGACACTCGATTGATTGATTGATTTCTGTTTTCAGTTTATCACTTCTGTCAATCTCATTGATCCTGTTTTACGTGATGTCACTTTCAAGATAGCGTCAACATCAATTACTTCATCACTTTCATTTTAAACTTTACGATCAAAATATTGTTTATCCAAATAATTTATTACATTCAGGACAACAAACTGTTTATCAAAATCAATTAATCACTTGAAATTAACAAATGCTTGATTTATTTCGTCATTAATTTCAATAAGTTATTTAACTGCAATTGGTAATCAATTAACAACAAATCGATACGGTATCATAAAATTCATTTCAAATAGTAAATAAATGCACTGAATTTCAATATACCCTCGTTAATAATCCAGAGGTGTCGAGTGAACACAAACCGATCAGCACAAGGTACAGCTACCACTGAACACAATCAATCCAATGCACGCGATAGATCAGCTGTCGCCGTGTACGTCACTAGCGCTCCTCGCACAGCACTCGCGGCCACTCGGATGCACTCACTGTCCGCACGCCGCGTGCGTCGGTACTCACGTTAGAAGCCGTTCTGACCGGCGGCGGGGTGCTCCAATGCTTTTTATACGCGCAATACGATACCACCGCGCGCGATCACCCCATTTTAGGCGGATACCAGGCTGGGCACCGCTACACTTTCAGACGAGCTTAGCTTTCACTTGGGCGGCGACGCGCGCCGCGCTTCCCGCTGCCGACTTCACAATATTTCTAATAAATACATTACTGATTACTGTTAATGAATGTTTTTATGTTTATCGAATAGCGTTCCAGCAGATGACCGGTGGATGGAGTAATCGAAAACAGACATATAGTTTATACCGTGTTTAAGTACCGGTAAATATAAACATTGTAGAGTTTAACGTTTGATAGGGAAGGTAACTGTATTGATGAGCGACTTCAATTGATTGTCGTTAATTTAATTAGATTAATAAAATAAAATGTTCTTCATTACCGTGTCATTGACTTTTAGGTTACTAATGCAGATTTTTTCGGTTATTTTCGTTATATTTCATCATAATTATTGTTTATTAGGCGTCTGATTGCACATATTTCAAAACAGAAATATTTTGGCGACAGCTGTGCTGGATGATCTTAACGTCAGCGCATGACATCAAATATACGCTCTCATATGCTCATATTTATTGAAATTTCATGTACAGTAGTGGTAAATAGCCGTTATAAATGCAACAAGGCATTCTCTACCAACCTTTGGGTTAAAAAGACTTCACACTTGCAGGTGTGCACAATAAATATTATAATAGATAATTCAAACAGTATAATGTATCATTAAAATTAGATGCTTATAATATTTAAATACATATAAAAAATTATAAACTGATTAATATCAAATCATTATAATTAAATAATTATGACAAAGACTAAATTAAGGTTGAGAGAACTTCAAGTAGTAGTTTCGAGATTTTGACAATTTCTTTAAATTACAAGTAACTAAGACTTAAAATGTTAGTAACAATAATTCCTTACTATGTTATTACCCTAAATCTACTTAACAAACTTAGAATGCGGATCCCTGCTACAAGTTCAATACCGAGGTCGCAGCTAAGATTCACATATGCAACCAAACCAACTTGCTTGCAATGCAGAGTTGAATGGCGTTGGGGTCGGAGGTTGGGATTTCGCCCAATAGTTTAAATAATGACGTCACCATTTTCCTGCCTTTGATCAATGTTACTAAGGGTCAAGGCATCACGTTTTTTTCTTCCATTCTGTCCTGTCACCCGTCACGCTATTACAAACTTCGTTTTCTTTCATATCTCCACTCCTCACACAATCCAACCATCTTTTATTTGGTCTCTCTCCATCCATCCACATGAATACTCTTAACTCTCTTAGTAATATGGTTTTCATCCCTGCTTTTCAGATGACATGCCAAGATTATCATTAATAATCAAATCATCATACATTAAGGATCAAATTCAGAGCAGTTTCACAGTACAAATCTTATTTATTCCCATTCATTATAAAAACAAACAACATTGCTTAAACCATGTTGCACTTTTCTTGTTTAAATAATAATAAAGAAATATAGAATAAGATGACGTATAGACCCCAAATAATTTGGAGGAATAAGAGTAATGATGTATCGATAATAACGGATCTAGAGTGGCGACCAGCACCAGTAAATGTAACGTTGGAGTATATGGTCTCCCGCAAGGTAGACCGGTGACCTAGGTCCCAAGTCTGCTATTATAATAGTTTCAGAATGGTCTATCATTGATTTCATAATTGTTGATTTTGAGTAAGTTTGGTAATCTACTAATATAATGGCGTTATTATGACTTTCCAATGATCAACCACTGACACTCCATTGAAAGAAGTGGGATAGAATAGTAATCTCATACATATTTACAAATGAATGCATACCATGCATATACCGCATACTTATGTATGCGGTAATCTGCAAAAATTTTGACAGTTCCTTTGATCAGTGACCTACCATTAGAACGTTATTGTGCAGTCATTGCTTTTAATAAGCTCGATATTGTCATTTTACCGCAACTCTATTACGAGACCATTGACCGATCAATGATCGATCATAATGAATCGGCAGATTAGGAACTTTTAGCAAAATGATAATGACAACGACGAAATTATAAAAATAGCAGACTTGGGTCCCTGGTGAGAGTCGTGGGAATTCGGGGGGCGGCCTATGTCCAACACTGGACGAACTTTGTTTAAAATGATGATAATTATGTATTAATTAAGGATACTGATCTGCCTATAATTTAGGTTGATTGTGAAGATGATGGTGACGTTGAAAAACTCTACTTACTACTAAATTCCCCAATAGATATTATTAGATGGACTGCACTGTATTCAATGACAAACAATCTTGAAATTTACCCGTGGTCCTAAAAGCAAAGGGCTACTAAAGGAACATAGGTGTAGTATTAGTCAGTAAAGTTTTAACACGACCTCCTGCTCTTATTTATTTATTGTTCACACCTTTGTGGATGTCTGTGTTGTCTTTTTTAACCCAAAAAAAGCTGACTGGTAGAGAATATCTTGTGAGATTAAGTCCGCCTATGTACCACTACAATAGTGATAGTACAGTAAAGTTTAAATTAATTTCAGGAACAGAATAAATTCGTGAAACCATTGAAATAAAAATATTTGGAAACGATTTGATTAGATTTCACTGAGCTGACTGTACCAAATTACAGTTACTGGTATCTGTTCGTTTATTAAATTATTTAAAAATGGTATCCATGCAGAATAGAAAATAAAAATGCGAGCAAACAAATATCAGTGGTATTATTTGTTTGGTATTTAAATGGAATAAATCATTGAAATTACCACAAATAGACTGAAATAAGACTAAATATGATTTCAAACCTAAATAAATTGTAGTGTAATAAAAATAAAGACAAATAAGAAAACAATCATGTTACATGTAATTTGTAATACCGCCAAATATTTCTCTATCGTAATTTTAGTTTAATATTTTAGTTATTTATTAATTAATACTTATTCATTTAAATCGGTATTTCACAAAATAATTAATGATAATGTATTCAGAATAGCGTTTGTCGCCAAATTATAAACGTTGGTTTATTAATTTTAGTTGACTAGCTGTCCCGAGCGATTTCATCCGGACCTATTAAAATCCCAGTGTGTCTCTATCTTTCTCAATAAAATAATAAGGTTATCTAACAAAAAACGAGTTATTTAATTGGAACCAGTAGTTCGCGTTTAACCAAACCAACAAATATTAGTACGTCCAATATGATCAGCTTTAATAACATTAGTGCCTTTAACTCATGTTACTAAGGGTCGGTGCAACACGTTTTTTTCTTCCATTCTGTCCTGTCACTCGTCACGCAATCACTAACTCCCTTTTCTTTCATATCACTCCTGACACAACCCATCCATCATGTCTTTGGCCTTCCTCTCCGTCTTCATCCATCCACATGTATACTCATAACTCTTTTTAGTAACATGCGTTTCATCCCTACTTTTCAGTCAGATGACCATACCAAGCAAACGATTGCATTTCAACTTTTCAGTCACTTGCGCCACTTTCAAACATCCTCTAATATACTCATTTCTCACTTTATACATTCTCATCACACCACACATTCATCTCAACATTTTCATCTCCGTTACATGCAATCTTTTTTCATCCGTCTTTTTCACAGCCCGTCAATATTAATGAACAGATTAAAAGAATATAGAATCCCTTAATCTCTTCATTAGCCCTAAAACTTTAGATGTTTGTAATATCTTCGCCAAAACGGAAGCTGTATGAAACCCTTTAGTACTGTAACGTTAATTGGTGTATGTGATACGCCATGTATATCAAAGTATATGTGAATTTGTTTAGGTACATTTATAATAAATAAATACGTCGACCTAATGGGTTATGCGTTATAAATATTGTACAATAAATTATAATTTTCTTTGATGTAGCGTTAAATTAGCATGGGTTATATGGGGCATTAGTTATTTATTTTGGTGTTTATATTCAAAAATATCTTGTGTTTACTGGAGGTATGAAGTTGACATGGGAAAATGGGAGAAGAAAATGTAAATAAACCAAGTTCATTGTGATTCAAAGTAAGGCAAAAAAAATATTTTAGTTTAAATATTTTTTAACCATAATAGGTTTTCAAAAAGATATATATAAAAGGAAGAAAATTGTATTTCAAATACGTAGTATCTGTGTATGACGACACGACATTTTTGGCGCAGTTATTGAGCGGCTGGTTGCTGTGCTGCGTATCGCGGGTTCGGTTCTCACACAAAACAAATATTAGCATGGCCTACTGACAGTTATTCTAGGTCTAGCTGTCTTGTGTTTGTGAGTTTACATGTTGGTAAACGCACCCACGGTACAGGAGTAAATGCTAGTATATGGTATTTTTTTTAAGTAGTCTTTTAAGGAGTTCGTCGTTAGAATAATAACAGGCACACGGGTAGCTCTTCAAGGTTACTAAAAATAATCTATTCACTTTTGAATTACAAACCCCTCTAGACGTATTTCGACTGAAATGTTGATGATGATGATGAACGAAAAAATTTAATTTACATAAGATCAATCGAGTTTGTTTTGTCCCAGACTGTTACCTGCAGCCAACGTGCATTCTTCGTAAAGTTTAGTCTACACAAAATATTTACATTTAAAAACCGATTTTTGTATAAAATACTCGAAGAAAGAGTTTGTTTAATATATAAACAATCAATAAACAATACGTTATGCCAAACAGTCTTTCAGTTTTCAGCGTTAGTAATGCATTAAGTAATTTGTATATTGTACCAACTTTTGTGAAGATATTGACTGAATATGTTACTACTGGAGATGTTAGAAAATCTTCTTAAAATATACCATCCCTAACACACTCCCGCACACACACCATGATACGCACGCCACACACGCATACGCACACTACACACACATACAACGCGAACCCCACACACATACATCTTTATAAATATATAGGCATCTTGAAATAATTGTAAAAACCCAAAAACTAAAAACCAAAAATTATTAAAATATTCTTAAGTTATGGAAGAGCGGTGTCTCCTAATACAGGCATTATTTACGTAAAAGGAGGCTTCAATCACAATCTGTTGTTAAAAAATATTTGGTTCTGAAAATAAACATTTTTGTATTTTGTATTGTATTTCTCTATAATTTTATATGTAAAAATGAGTCGCTAAATGTGTTGCTAAGCGCAAATCTCGAGAACAGCTGAACCGATTTCGCTAATTCTTTTTTTGTTGTGTTTGTTATTGTGAGAAGAAGGTTCTTATAAAAAAATGAAAATTAGGGTAGTGTAGGGTAGATTAAGGGAGAGTAGGGTAGAGTAGAGTAGAGTAGGGCAGAGTAGAGTAGAGTAGGGCAGAGTAGAGTAGAGTAGGGTAGAGTAAGGTAGAGTAGGGTACAGTAGAGTAGAGTAGGGTAGAGTAGAGTAAAGTAGGAGAGAGTAGGGTAGAGTAAGGTATAGTAGAAGAGAAGAGAGCGGGAGCGAAGCCACGGGCAAAAACTAGTAAAATATAAAGAGTTACCGCTGCGATATTTCGTTAGATAACTGGATAAAGTCCGATAAACGTCAAATATTTCCCCTTCCTCCATACGGAGCAAGAAAAGTTATTTCATGATTTCTCACCCTTAAAAAAAAGCTACCACAGTCCAAAATTTAATATCATACATCAGGTCTGCTGGGAGAAGTTTCTCTTAAAATAAGCAACACTTTTGTACTCTTCTGTCTTTTTATCCGACTTCGAAAAGGAGGAGGTTCTATGTTCGACTGAATGTATGTTTTTTTTTTTATGTATGTTCACCGATAAATGTGTTGGACAATTGTGGACTGATTTTGAAAATTATTTTTTTGATTGAAAGGTTATGCTTCCAAGTTGGTCCCGTAGAAATATTGTTATGATCTGATTATGAACTTCGAGGATATGGAACAGAATTCCTCATAGGATCACAGCAGAATTATCGTAACAAGTAAAATAGCTTTGTTCATACGTATAGTCGATGAATGACTGAAAGAAAAGGGGGAGGGGATATATCGAACTGATCTGGTGATGAAGCCGGAAGACAAATTAATGTAATCTAACCATGTTTGGGATTACTAGAATCGTTATGAGATGCACTTTGGCTATAAGGTATTTCAATTTGGCTGAGGGGTATTTTTTATTAGTGGTACCACAAATAAAAATTGAAAAATAAAAAACTTTTTGCAAAAAAAAAATAAACTGACTTCAATGTAAAAAAAAACACTGAAAAGTACAAAATAACTTTAATTTTTAGAAGTTGGTGTTAAATACCAAAGAGACAAAACTATCTATTACTTATAGAAACACCGACTTTCGAAATTAAAGTTATTTTGTATCTACCTTTCAGTGTTTTTTTTACATTGAAGCCGGTTTATTTTTTTTTTTGTATAAAGTTTTTCTTCTTGGTTGGGGAAACACCTAACGACTACTCCTGCTCTGGGGCGTACAGGGAGGGCTTGTCAGACTCTTACTAATTAAAACCACACCTAAGTTCTTGCAGTGGCCCTTGGCGTTCCAGGACTACGGGTTTTGGAGCGAGGAGGAGTGGCAGGCGGTCGCCGACTTCTGCGAAGCAGTAATGCTCGCAAAGGAGGAGGCCGACCGCATCAGGCAACGGCGCTCTCGCCGCCGCCGGGATTCCAATCCCGATTTCCAGCCACCGTAGGCGCGGGCTTGTGTACAGTGAGCAATGGGTAGCTCGCTGTCCGGCCGTCCGGTAACTGTCCGGACCAAGCCCACGTCGTCGACGCGCACTGTTCTCGCGCGCCTCATGGAGTTTTCAGCAACAGCAGGGGCCCAGCCGGGTCGAAGCCTACTGGGGCCAGGGTTATCCGAAAGGGAACTCGAGCCCCGATATGAAGGCTTGAAGAAACGCGGTGGGTTTTTTAGTCAGTAAGAGTCTGACACTCTCTCTCGCTCCGCCCAAGAGCGGGGGTTGTCATTGGATGATTTTCCCCACCGAAAAAAAAAAGGACTACGGGTTTCCGTTTCAGACACCATTTCCAGTTGATCAGCAGTTGCCAAAATAAGCTAGTATTAGTCATTCAGCCCTGTCTATTAAGTAATAACTCTTCATTCTCACTCTGTTAATGTACGTCGACGCTTTGAATTCACGAGTATTATGCTTAATCATTCTCAATCGGGGACTTAATTGATGCACTTTAATTTATATTACGGGATAAGGCCTCGGATTGGATTCGGTTACCTTGTGATTTTCCTAAACCTAAGAACCTGTTAGTGAAACTGAAATCAACCAATGGCATTATCATAACGGGCTGTGCCGGTGCTACCGCTGTGGCTGCTGAGACTCTCAAACCGCGCAAATACTGTCACCTTATTGGTAACTAGCTTTTGCCTGAAGCTTCGCCTGAGTACATAAAATATAGCCTATGTCATTCAGGAATAAAGCAGCTTTGTATTGATGAATTTTAGCAATCGCACCAGTAGTTTTCTTTCTTTCTTTCTTTCTTTCAGTACTTCCAGAGATTACCTCTTAGAAACAAAAAAACAAACTTTACTTTTAAGCTATTGCATAGCTTCTATCGCGGGCCTTGAGCGTGGAGACCGAATCCAGAAATTCCGTAACGAAAATAACCTAACACCCCCCACTCATTTGTTTTTTGAGCGTGGTGACCGATAAGAAAACAAATGAGTGAAAGCAGCTGTCGGCGTTTTGGATGGGTGGGGTTAAGCAGCTGTTGGCGAGGTCTGGTTTTGGATGGAAGAGGTTAAGCAGCTGTTGGCGAGGTCTGGTATTGGATGGGTGGGGACAAGCAGCTGTTGGCAAGGTCTCATTTTGGATGGGTGGGGTTAAGCAGCTGTTAGCGAGGTCTGGTTTTGGATGGGTGGGGTTAAGCAGCTGTTGGCGAGGTCTGGTTTTAGATGGATGGGGTTAAGCAGCTGTTGGTGAGGTCTGGTTTTGGATGGGTGGGGTTAAGCAGCTGTTGGCGAGGTCTATTGCATAAGTTGATAAAAAATGCTATGCAATAGCTTTATCGCGGCAGTCCCCGAGTGCCACACGTCTTTTTTTTATTATATTAGTGTAGATTAAGATGACCCGGCAAATTTCGTGCCGCCTAACAGTCAATGAATGTAGTATATCTTTCGATATAGTCAGCCGATTGCGATGAAACAAAGCCTAAGTAATATATCAAGTTACTTTTATTGTATAAAAGTTATTTACATCGACTTCGTACATTTTAGGTGATACACGCACAACTAAAAGCTTCTACAGATTTATTATACACATTATGTATAGATTACAGTTTTTTTTTTTTTGAAGAAATCTTGTTTCGCCGACCTCAAGTAATATGGGATAAGGGCAGGAAGAAGGAGAAGAAGATGTATAGATTACAGTTTTGATCCATTTGGATCCATCCGTTTATAACTTGGCTAGGGGGACAGGTCTTCTCGTATTAGTAAAGTTCCCAACAAGTTCGATATTCGAACTTGTTGGGAACTTTACTCATACCTTTGACGACACAATCAGCTGATATATCAGATTCCCTACCGAGTTAAGATTAGAAAAAACAAAAGAAACACAGTGGTAATTCGTTGCCAATCAAAAATAAACATCCATAAGTATATATAAAAAAAATGTGAGTGTCTGTTTTGTATCATCAAAATAACATTTTTTACTAAATACTTATCAAGATAAAGTCGACACCTTTGACAAAAGTGCAATTTATATAATTTTTGTCTGTCTATTTTTTGGTCTGTCCGTCTGTTTCTTCAGGCCAGAATAATTTTGACGGAACTTTCACTAGAAGACAGCTGATGTTATAAGGAGTAACTGAGACCGTGGGTGGACTTCTGAAAGGGAAACCCGTGGTCCTGGGCCGCAAAGAGCAACTGAAGGAACATAGATGTGGTTATTTATTATTTATTTATTAAGATTTCATGCAACATAAAAGTACATAGGCGGACTTAATGCCTTAGGCATTCTCTACCAGTCAACCTAGGGTGGCGAAGAGAAAACATGGCAGGTGCATAAAAAAGTAAAAACAAATAAAAGATTAATACAAAAAAACAAGGGGGGAGGTTTTAGTCAGTAAAAGTCTGACACACCCTTCCACCCCACCCTAGCGGGAGAATTCAATAGGTGATTTCGCACCTCAAAAAAGTTACTTTTATTAAAAAAAAGGGTTATAATATAGGGTTATAGTAAAATTAAAGCTTGAAATAGTGACCAAATTGCATTGTGCTGTTTAATTAGTCAGACGCGGGCAAAATCACAGGCACCAACTAGTACATCTAAATAATGTCATGCGACGGTTCATAATGTCGCTCGATTAATACTAATGACTATCAGTGAATCTACGCCCACGACACACCTCTTCGGTCGAATCTAAATACGAGCAGCCAGTTGAAGAAATCATTAAGTGGCTATCGTTTAGTGTGTTATTCCACGATCTGTCTAAGTCGTAAGTGAACGCAATAATACTGCATTAGTAATAAGTCGAATGAATTTGTTTTTACAAGCTTTTATTTAGTTTCACCTGTCTCGATGTTTGTTTGTCTGTAAATTTAATTTTGTTCCACTTCCCAGTTGGAGATTGAGCTGTTTTGCCTGCATGTGTAAATCAGATGACGATGCAAAATTATTATGGCATAGAGCTGATCTGATGATGGAACCGGAAGGTAGCCGCAGTAGCTCAGTTAACCCTATCGTGTTTGAGTCTTTTAGAATGGTCTTGATGAGTATTAACCTTTTGAATGTCTTAAGTTACACAGTTCGACATAAGCAATTGTCTTTCTATTGTGTCTTTAATTACGGCATTCGATGAGTAGATTATATAGGTAATAGGTATATACCGCGCTATAAAAGCTTGCTATGAAAAAAATATTTTCATTGAAAACTTGTTACCCTTACGATTGGTCATCATCATCATATCATTTCAGCCGATACACGTCCACGTTACGATTGGTATTATAGTGTATTCACGTCAAGAAAACAATGACTTATCGTTGTCAGTCAGTTTAAAGAGAGCTTAGTAAATCGGAAACCGCAGTGGTGAACCAGTGATAACGACATACGAGTTACAGGTGGCATTCAAATCCAGTCAGGCGTATTACTTTGTGTAATTTATTTCATCACCACTGCTCTCAAAACTGTGAAGGAAAAAATAGTGAGGCATTTTCTAGATTTTTCGAAGACATGTGTGCTCGCGTGGTGGAATACAGCCCAATCCCTCTTCTAGAGAGGATAACTGAGTCCCAACAGACCAGCTCTTTAGCTCCACTCTAGAATGGGATAAAAAAGGCATTCGATCCTTAAGACAATATTTACTTTTCGAATACGCAATTCCTGACAAATTGTGACTACTGCAAATATATTTACATACCTACTTGCCTTTGTAAATATCCTACTGTAAACACATACCTATCTGCCTTTACAAATCTTTCCCAACTCCACCAGCCAGCTCGTAAAATCATAGTTGTTATCGTGTGACCAGAAGGCACGTGCGAGCAATATTTTCATTAAGATCCGTCTCCTGTCATAACACGTCCAATAATTTAATTTTGATGATCCTAGTAGTAAACTTTGACAAAAATATAACACACTGGAGTCGGGAAGTGGGAGATGATAGTGTCGTGGAGTATTCATGGAGCCTTTCCTGAATGAGTGCTTTCTATCCAAGAATATGCTGAAGCTATTTCTTCCGTCATAGAAAAGGAGTATAAAAAAGGATACAGATTGAAAAAAGACACTGCTCAGTTTCCTTGCGTGATCGAAACAGAAATGAAAATAACCGCTGGAGAACTAAGTTTGCCGACATAGCACGAAGAATCGCCAAACTTAAGTGACAGTGTGCAGGGCACATTGCTCGCAGAACAGATGGCCGTTGGGGCCGAAACGTTGTAATGCAGCGTTGGAAGGCCTCCTACAAAGTGAACCGATGACCTGGTGAAGGTTGCGGGAATCCGATGGATGGAAAACGGACAGGATCGTTCGTTGTGGCGACACTTAGGGAGGCCTATGTCAAACAGTGGACGTCTATCGGCTGAAATGATGATGATGATGAACTTGCTGAGGGGCCAGGAAATAAAAAAAAAGTTGTTATTAACTAGATCTATTCCTAGCAAAATATAGATGAATGTATGTCACAAACTGGTTTACCTGCCTCATAGTCTCGAGGGTGTAATCGATAATGATGAATGTAAAGGCCTGGGTTCGAATTCCGAGTCAGGAAACAAGTGCTATTCGGTTTTTTCTATTACAAATCACTATGTAACAACCAGGAGTTTGGAAGTTGATGGTGTGACGCCGCCATGCTTCGGAAAGTAGGTAAATAAAGCTGTTCGTTCTGTGCTTGATCACTCCCGTGCCTTATCGAATGCCATTCCATCGGACGATGAGATTAAAGGAACAGAGAGTGCATCAGAGTTTTCTCACATTCACTCGTGCACTATAATAGTTTTTTTACACCACCTGCTCGATAATGTCGTTTTATACGTCATACAAACCTCACTTAAAGCAAGTCATTCTATCCCTAGGGAGATAATGCAGTATGGCCGATCCCTAGGGAATAATGAGATTTGAATTTGGAACATCAAAAATCGTCAACATTGTGAAGTAAAATGTACGTGCATCGAACAAGTTGACTCGAAATTCAAACTGGCCACTAACAAAAAAAAAACAAAATGAATAAAACGTGCTTACTTGACGGGAGCATTATAGAAAATTGAAACTGTAGAATTTTGGGAGTAGGTAGAGAATTTTGTTTGTTTGATGAACTTGTAAATATAATACTTATATTTCTCTAATATATGATTTGGTCGACTAAATGTCTTTTAATTATCTCACAGATGGTGTAAAAAGTAGAGTATGCAACACGAGAATAAAGCTGTCTTTGTCTTGGGCGGCTTGAATTCTTCACTTCACTCAGGTTTCTTTATTAACTCTCTCGCGATGCTCGGGGAGTTAATTTTATTAATCCCTCACTGTCGTTCGGGATTAAAATCAGCAACCTTCGTTTCGTTCAAAATTCAACATGCCGCCCGCGACTTAAAGACACTGCTTTATCCCCTACTCACATAAACTACTATTGCGTTCTCGGCTAATCTCTGATAGATTGGCTACCATGAAATAAAATAGATTATTATTATTATGTATTTGAAAATTTCTTGGAATTATCAGAAAAACCGTCCCATGTGTTATGAATGTGTTGGTAAATTATCTAATTTAAATATGAGGAAATCAAACAAATCTTGATAATTGACTATTATCATCCGCATCCAACATAAATTAACCGACTTCAAAAAGGAGGAGGTTCTATGTTCTGCTGAATGTACTTTTTTTTTACTGATATAACGAAAGCTTGATCGTATTAATGATACGTTGTTACTATGATTCACTAATTGGATATCATAAACAATATTAGTCCGTACCTGTTCTGATTAATTGGGTGTTGACACACACATTAGGTAAGTTCTGGCAGCAATTACTTACCGTCTGTAATTTATACGTCTCTGAAAGACAACATGTAATTTATATGCATACCGAGAAGGCTAACAAATCATTGCATTGTTGAAAAAAGAATGAAAGAAATAAAGAAATAAAGAAAAAGTTACAAAGAAAGTAAAAAAGAACATAAATAAACAAAGAAAGAAAGAAATATCAGAAAAGAAAAAGTTTATATTTTACTTCAGACAAAATATAATCATTATCAAATAAATAGTCCAATGATTAATGGGGTCCCAAATATTATGACTTAGGACAGGAATATGCGTGATGAACAAATAAACCAAATATTCCACAACTATCAGACATGAGCAAAGAAAACATGAGCCAACCAACCATGTGTAAAATCCTTCATGGGAAAACTGATGCTCCAGAGCTGCATGCCGAACTGTCTCAACTATGTGCCCCAGTTAAGTACAGCCGCATCAGGAGACACAGCTTATTCGCTGTGCCTGCGAGTCACACTGTTGTGCGAGCCCAGTCTCCTGTCCTTCGCACTCTTTCTGCACTCAACACTCTTTTGGACACGCACCTTGACTGTGATGTGTTCGCGGACGAATGGAAGACGATCATGTCAGTGTTTCTGGAGTTTTGTGAGATAAGTGTGTTATTTTTTTTTGTATATTGTCTTTAACTAATGTAACTGGCAGATAGCCGTTTTTGTTAAAGTAAAACCATAAATAAATAATTTTCTTCCAACATGACCCTTTTCCAGCAATACATACTCACTACAAAAGCCAGACTACATGAATGAAGCTCGAAGCCAACAGCATACATCAAACTCACTACAGATAAGAGCCATGTACTCAGCATAGTACACCATTTCTCATCCAAACATTCCAGGACCGTCCAGATCAGACCACCCAACTGCGAAGTTCTCATAAATATCTCCAGCGACTGTAATGCAAATGACACACGTTTTATTTCTTACCAAAGTTCCACGGCTAATGCCATTGCGTAACCGTTTGTTTTGATACGATGCATTTTTATTTTTGTACCGCTCTTTTCTTTGCTATTTTTGTAGGCTGTGGCGTAAATAGTGGTCCTTATGAAAAACCACGCAAGTTTTGAATTAGACGTAGTTAAAAATAAACGATTGATGGAGGTACCTACAGTTTGCTGTTTTTTTTTTTTTCGATGGGAAAAATCATCTTATGACAACCCCCGCTCTTGAGCGGAGCGGGAGATAGTGTCAGACTCTTACTGACTAAAAAACCCATCCCGTTCCTACAAGCCTTCATACCGGGGCTCGATGTCAGTTTTGAGTTGACACAGGATATCATATGGCCTTAAATTTGAAACTGTATTAAGTTTTGGAACCATTTCAAATTAATCTTATTTTCAAAATAAAATGAGCTTAGTGTTTGACCAAAGTACCTAAGAGAAGTGCATGCTGTGGCAACAGAAACACTCAACAGAAATATCTATCAGAACAAATGTTTTGATTGATGTTTCTGTGTGTTCCAGGAGGACAAAACGTTTTGGGAACACATTCATTGTGCGTGCGGCTAGGGACTGGAATTCCTTGCCGGAGACTGTGTTTCCAGCGCCCCTAGCCAAGCTACAAACGTTTCGCTTGCGTCGAACGCTTCGAGTTGACCTTGCCGCCAATTCTTTTGTTCTGACCACGTGACTGAGCGTTGAGGCGACGTCATTCCCGTACATTTGAAGCTTTCTACAAGCGTTAACTATTGCAGATTAGCAACTTGGCTAGGGGTACAGGTAGCTACAACCCAGGAGTCTTTAAGTCGAGAGTGAATAGGTTTCTTCTAGGTAAGCGCGTTCCATCGTCGACCGCATCTTTGCTTTCCATCAGATGAGATAGCGGTCAAGCGCGAACCTATCAACAAGAAAAAAAAAGGAGATTTCGCTGGTCACGATTTGCAGTGGCCAATTTGGAAATCTCTTAACCGATTGTAGGCCCAGGTCAGTCAGCTGCTGCTCAATCTATCAGACCAAATAGGGCTTCCGTGACCTATCGCAAACGTAGTGCCATTGTGAAACCGTTTGACAATGTAATTCGAGTTCATCGACGGTAAAAAAAAAAACTTAAGAGTAAGTTTACTTTCTTATTTATTGCGACGAAGACGAAATCATCTCTGTCTTATACTAGAAAATCTCCTATCTCAGCATAAATGTATATAATCATGATAGTATCTTTACACTGCATTATAATAAAACAGTTATTATTATTTTTTTTATATATTCCTTTTTTATATTCCACAACTACCACACAACGCCGTCTAGTCCCAAGCTAAGCAGAGCTTGTGTTATGGGTACTAGGCAACTGATAAACATACTTATATATTTCTAAATACATACATATTATAGATAAATTACACCCAGACACAGAACAAATGATCATGCTCATCACATAAACATTTGTCCTGGGTGGGAATCGTTCCCACGACCTCCGGCATAGCCGTCAGGGCCACTAACCACTAGACCAACAGGCCAGTCAAGTTATGTATATCAATCATAACTGTTTTATTTGTACTTATTTAATTTTTTTTTTTTTTTTCTATTACTCTTTTGAACTTTTTTTTTTAGGTGAGAAAATCATCTAATGACATCCCCCGCTCTTGGGCGGAGCGGGAGATAATGTCAGACTTTTACTGACTAAAAACCCACTCCTGTTCCTGCTCTGCCACTGTTCCAGGGCTCCGGGGATCTATTTCGCATCACTCATGGCCCCAGTAGGCTTCGACCCTGCTGGGCCCCTATGGTTGCTGACAACTCCCTGAGGCGCGCGTGGAACCCTATGCACCGTCGACGACTTGGGCACTGTCCGGACGATTACCAGACGGTCGGACGGTGAGCTACCCATTGCTCGCCATCCGTACTCTCTTGCACATGGAGTCTACATCTGCTATTTTCCAACTCTCCTTACGCAGGTACGCCGAAGGAGATTTTCATCACTTTCAACATACATCACTTTCCTTCAGTAGTGTTAAAATATCAGACACTTCGCTTACCCCTGTGAGTCACTGGCATCGCTTCTGTTCCCTCTGAGTCATGTTCGTTTACTTACAGCTAATAATATCCAGTAATTACTTACTGCATTTGATCTCATTTGGGTTACGAAGTACGGCTCGCAGGCTGGATCGTTACGCATGTGAAGAACTGCTACAATTGTCGAACAAAGGCAAAAGTGCTTGTAGGTAAGCCAACCCCTTTTTTATTTGGGAAATCTTCAAATGAATTCAGCATCATCATCATTTCAGCCAAAAGACGTCCAATGTTGGACATAGGCCTCCCCCAAATGTCGCCACAATGAACCGTCCTGTGCGTTTCGTATCCATCGGATTCCTGCAACCCTTACCAGGTCATCGGTCCACATCACACACATCGATGTAATGACTTGTGGGGAGGGAGTTTTAAGTTGGAAGGCCATTAATTAAATCGACGCGCACGTAGACACGTCTGATTTAGACGTAGAACGACGTCGCGTGGCGTGGATCTAGTGTAGCTCTACAAGTCTAGTTTCCATATAAAATGTATTGAGATCGACGCGCCCAGATTGGTGTACCGGGCACACGTGTGCACAGTATAGTTCTACCTTAAGGCTTTTACTGCCTAAAACCATAGTGTTCTTTCAGTTTTTTGCGACGACTGCTAACTCTTTCGAATAATCCGAGGCCCTGATAGGCGTCAGCCCTAACTGGCCCCGACAATTTGCTGACATCTCTGTAAGGCGCGTGTGGAACACAAAAAGCTGCCGACTCGGGCTTGCTCCTTGCTGGATTCGCCTTCCGGAACCCCGCACCTAAAGTGGCTGGAAATTGTCTTGCAACTTCCTCTGTGGTCCTGGAATGTTAACTAACTGGAGTAGGTCGGGAGAAGGCACTTGATGACAGACTACCACGTAGTTGTTGGTATTTTTGCTGAACTGGACCTTTTTGGCGCAGCTGTGAGATACACAATGTGTCCGTGTTCTTTTTTAATCTTAAATTTCTAAATGTTGTTTCTACAGTATTGGTACCTATGCGTGCCAAAAAAAATAATTTTATTTCTTATCTTTCTTTCTATATTAAAAAAAAATGTGAAATCTGTTTACTAAATGATTATGAACCAATCACACTATTTACAATTAAAAACATAACATAATAATAACATTTTTGATATCTGATTAAAATAATACACTAAAAAACATCAATGAATGTAGACAAAATACCAAGGTATGCGAGGACGGCTAAAATTACGACTCGCTGACGTCATCAGCCTTAATAGCAATCCGACAATTCGGTTTTGATGGCTTCAATCTCGAATATGAATAAGGTTCTCGATTGTTCACATAACATGGCAGACAATCATAGTACCTACCTACCTGAAAGTGGTTTTATCGAAACCGAACTCAGAAGCAGAGTTTTTAAATTTGATTCGTCGGAATCGGAATTAAAATTGAAGGCAGAGGCGGTGGGTGGTAGAAGTGTCAAATGAAACACTAATTAAACAAAAAAAACTCAGATTAGTATAAATGAAGAGCACAACACGCCAAACAACACACACAAAACCAAACACAGCTCACCGTCCGACCGTCCAGCAGCCGTCCTGACCATGCTCAGGTCGTCGACGGCGCGTAGTGTTCCACGCGTGCCTCAACGCCTCTAGTTATCAGCAGTTGCATCGCTGCTTACCATCAGGTGGGATCGCAGTCAAGCACTGGTTTATATCAATTGAAAAAAAAAACCGTAGGTGCCCTTTAGGGTCAAAGCCTACTGGGGCCATGGGTGATGCGAAAGAGATCCCCGGGGCCCTGGAACAATGGCAAAGCAGAAACAGGACTGGGTTTATAGTTAGTAAAAGTCTGACACTTTCTTCCGCTTCGCCCAAGAGCAGGGGATGTCACTGGATGATTTACCCACCTAAAAAAAAAAACACGCCAAACAAAACAAGAAGTGAAAGAGTAACAGTGCCTTCTGTCCGGCATTTTGTCCTCTGTCTCATAACACAAATGTTTACAGCAGACATTTCTTCAATACGGCCACCAGTTTCATAACAAGTCTTAGACGCGGTAAGAATTGATTCTGGAATTGCAACGATATATAACGATGCAATGAAATAATTGGAAATGTTCATATTTACTGTCAGGTAAGTTTTTTCATCACTTGTAATAAATAGTAACATGAAGATCATTCGGGGGTGTAGATAACTCAGCTTGTTTTGCGTCTATGTCTACTATAATAGACCTGATAATGACAGTTGTGATTCCACTATCAGGGCCTCAAGTCTGCTATTACAAAAGTGTCAGAATGGTCTATCATTGATTTCATAATTGTTGATTTTGACAAGTTTTGGTAATCTACTAATATAATGGCGTCACTATGACTTTCTAATGGTCAACCACTGACACTCCATTGAAAGAAATGGCATAGAATGGTAATCTCGTACATAATGACAAATGAATATCTGACGTATGCGGTAATCTGCAAAAATTTTGACAGTTCCTTTGATCAGTGACCTACCATTACGACGTCATTGCGCAATTAGTGCTTTTATTAGGCTCGATATTGTCAATCTACCACAATTCTATAACAAGACCATTGACCGATCAATGATCGATCATTATGAATTAGCAGATTACAAACTTTTAGCAAAATGACAATGGGATCGTGTTGGAATGACGAATTTATAAAAATAGCAGACTTAGGCCCCAGGTAATTTAGTAAAGACCTAACTTTGTGGGCATAAAATCCAAATATTATGAAAACCTTGATCAAATCAAAGCAATTCAAATAAACATTTACAAGTATTTTTGAATTGTAAAGAGTCAGCGAGCCAGAAAAATAAAACTAATTGTACATTACAATGCGTAGATTTTATTTTTGTTTTTATTTATTTATGGGGCAATAAACAGCAATATACTTAGGCACTAAAAACGGTACAAACGAGCGTTTACAATATTATCCACATATTAATGTACAAGATTACCGATAGTAAATGCGGCTGGATAAATAAATATGTAGGTACTATACTATTACTATTTATTATTACAACAAATTAATAGTGATTTGATTCTCGTGCGTCACTGCGGGGTGCCAGCTGAAAACCAGCGCTGGGTGTTTGACGCCCAGCAATTGCTGAGTTGGTGACCCTTTCGGTTCAGGCACAGTCACTGTAACTGTATTGTATATCTGTACCATTTTTTAATATTATTATTTTATGTTGTGGTATATGGTGTTGCTTGCGCCGAATAAATGCTATTCTATTCTATTATCTATGGAGAAGAACGTGCATGATCTCCATGTCACTAGAATGACCGTTTGCGTCTCGCATGTATCAGATTTCCGCAACTCTTACCAGGTTATCGGTCCACCTTTTAAAAGACATTCCAACTCTTATTTCTAACTTGTCACTTCAGAACATTTCAACCCCATCGACGAACTGTTCTGCGCAAGCAATGTAGGGTACATTGCTACTGTACGTGTCTACTGCCACGAAGTTTGCCGATTCTACGGGTTACATTAATAACCTTGGTTCACCAAAGGATATTTTTATTCCTGATTCGATCACGCAAGGAAACTCCGAATATATCACACTTACTCGTATTCACTCTTCTGCCTAATGCCTCTATGAAAACAGACGCGATATTTCATTATTATTAAGCTTCACTTTTCTCATGGATCTGTTCGGCTGAATGAGGTGACTCAATCGAAACTGGGTGAGGATAAATAGGATTATTCATTTCCGTTCTAATTCGGGAATAAAGGAAAGACTGTTTATATCTTGAAGAGATACTAGTCTGGACTTTAAAGTGATGTCGACTATTTTTGCACTATAGTTCATTTATTTTTAGACTGTGAAAAGGTCGTCGTTAAAAGGCCTTTGTTTCTTTTACACAATTATAAATTGGCACTGGATGGACTTTACTTTAAAAGTGTTGATAGGTTCGGCAGTATAGACTGGCATGTTGGTCTAGTGGTCAGTGTCCTTGTCTGTCGTGGGTTCGATTCCCACCCAGGACAAATGTTTGTGTGTTGAGCACGATCATTTGTTCTGTGTCTTATACCACGGTCCATGAGATACAGCCTGGTGGGGTGCCACGACAGAAAACCTCCACGAGTGCCCGCAGGCTGTAGTTCCCTTGCGGATACGTCCGGAGCGAAGGCCAGTCTGCGGGACGGTGCACCCTGGGAGGCGGCCAATGACCCCCTTGGGTATTGCTGCCTAAGGGGCCTCGATGGCCGTCTGCGAATGTTCTGTCTGAAGGAACGCTTCAACGCGTGTCCCTCTGCTATAGCAGAGGGCACAGTGGCGAAGTAAGAGCGGGCTCGGTGTGCACTCACACTGCCGCCGGGCAGGCAGGAGGAAGGCTTGCTCCTCCTTCTGCCACCGTTAGTCTCGTAGCCCCAGAGATTGTCCAAGGTCATGTTTCTGACTTTTGATGGGAGACGAGGGTCTTGGCTTAACCGCCCGGGCCGCGAGGAAGACAACCTCTATAAAAAATTACCCCAAACCTCCAAGCGGCGGCGCACCGTGAGGGAGGTTGTTAGCTTGACTAATGGGTAGCTAAATTAGTCTCTAGTGCGAACCACGTCTTTTGAGCAAGTACCCAAAGATATTTACTCGTGGGAACTGTATGGATAAATCTAAATTTTTTCGCAAACCTACGGAGAGTGATGCGCGGTCGGAGTCCGACGCGGCATCCAGAGGGAGCCTGGAGGGCTCGGAGACAGAGGAGGCTGGGGGAGACCCCGGTAGAGGTAGAGGCGAGGAGGCTGCGGGGGACCCCGGTGGAGTCTCTCGTCTCTCCCGAAAGCGGCGCTCTATGCCGGGGGACAGGTTGTCCTCCGACACGGAGGGAGAGAGCCGTTCGGTGCCGAAAGTCCCCACGAGCGGCCGCGGCGCGGGCCGGGCCCGTGGGCAGGGGAGAGGTTTGGCGGCCAAAGACTCCGCTCAGCGAGCCGTCAGGCTTGCCGCGGAGGGGCGTCACCCCGGAGCGGCCGCCCTTGGGAGGGACCTCTCGGAGCCGTCTGGCAGCGAGAGGCGTGCCGAGGCGGATTCGGACGGGGAGTTCCAAGGTCTGGCCGTCACCCTTTTGCGGGATATGAGCCGCAAAAGGGAAAAAGCCTCTAAGGAGAGGACGGCGCGGCGCCATGCCAAGTCCTTGAAGGAGGCGTTTGACGCCTCCCTCAAAAAGAGGGTGGAGAGGCTCCGGAGCGAGCTCCAGGCTGAGCTCCGGGCCGAAATCCAGGTGGAGCTCGCCAGAGCAGGCCCACAGGAGCCGACGGATGGGCAGCGCAGGCAAGGGCATGGGCAAAGCCGGCCCCAGACCCAGCCCGAGCCGGAGAGCCAGCTGCTGACGCTGGTGCGGCAGGAACTGGCTGCTCTCCAGCAACAGCTGCAGCAGCAGCAGCAGCAGTTCCAGCTGCGCATCCAGCAGCAGCTGTCCCTGCTGGAGGGCATCGTGCTGCGCCCTCCGCTGGCGGCCTCTGGCCAGCAGCGGAAGGCGCCGTCTTACGCCGCCGCCGCGGCTGCGGCTTCTGTGCCCAAGGCGGGTCCATCGGGGCTGGCGGGGCGCGGGGCCGCGGCATCGGATCCCGCGAGACCGCCCCCGACGGCCAAGCAGCAACGGCGGCAAAAGGGAGTGGCGACGCCTGCTGCTGCTAAACCGGCGGGACCTCCTGCCGCGGCGGCGACTAGGCCCCGCCCGCCACCTCCTCCACCTGAGGAACCCGGCGGCGCTTGGACGGTCGTCGGCGCCGCGAAGAAGGCGGGCAAGGCGGCCAGAGCGGCCAAAAAGCGCGCGAGGCGGAAGGACAGGAGGAAGCGAGCCATGGCGGCGAGACTTCGCGCCCCGAATTCCGAGGCTGTAGTTATTACGCTGCAGCCTGAGGCGGAAAAGAAGGGCGTGACGTACGACGACGTCATGGAGAAGGCGAAGCAGGCGGTGTTGCCCCACCTTGGCGAGCTTGGAGCCGCTGGGGGCTTCCGCATGAGGCGTACGCTCACGGGGGCCCGAATCCTGGAGGTTCCCGGTGCGGCCAGCGGCCCTGCAGCGGATGCCCTGGCCGAAAGGATCAGGGCGTCCCTCAACGCGGAAGAGGCCCGAGTGTCCAGGCCCACAAAGTGCATAGACATGCGCATCATGGGCCTGGACGACTCAGTCAAGGTGGACGAGGTGGTGGCCGCCATCGTCAGGGCGGGTGGGTGCACGACCGATCAGGTCCGGGCGGGCACCATCCGCGCTGACGGCACGGGCATGCGAGCGGTGACAGCTAGCTGCCCCGTGGCGGCGGCCAGGACCATCACCGGGGAGGGCCGACGGCTTTTGGTAGGCTGGGTCTCCGCGCAGGTGAAACTGCTGGAGCCCAGACCTCTGCGGTGCTTCCGGTGCCAAGTGGGGCACCACGTTGGCGCCCACTGCGCCGCGGAGGTGGACCGCAGCGACCGCTGCCACCAATGTGGCCAGCCCGGTCACAAGGCCGCAGAATGCCGTGCTCCGCCGCACTGCTACGCATGTGCGGCGGCAGGCAAGCCGGCCAACCACCGGGCTGGGGGCAGGTCCTGCGACCCCCCCGCCAAGGACAAGGGCAGGGCCCGTAGGCCCATCCCCGCCGACGTCCTCACCGCCGCAGCCGCCTCCTTGGCCGCCGCCGCTATCGCCGCCGCACCCGCCGCTCTCGCCGCCGCACCCGCCGCAGTCGCCGCCGCACCCGCCGCGGCAGTGCCCCCTAGAAGGGCTCGGGAGGAGACAATGGACTGCCAATAACGGCCCCATTCCGTCTCCTCCAGGCGAATATCAACCACTGCGCCCCCGCTCAGGATCTGTTGCTCCAGAGCATGGCGCAGTGGTCGATAAATGTCGCCGTCGTCTCCGAGCCGTACTACGTCCATCCCCGTGGAGACTGGGTTCAGGACCTAGACGGCTCGGTGACGTTAATCTCGTCGGCCGCCGCCGGTACCCCGCCCCTCGAGGCTGTTGCGAGGGGGCGGGGCTGCGTGGCAGCACGGTTCGGGGACATTGCAGTGGTAGGCGTCTACCTGTCCCCGAGCAGATCTCTCGACGAACTCCAGGTCTCCCTTATGGAGCTAAATGTCGTCGTCGCTGGGTTTGGTACCCTCCCCGTGGTCGTTTGCGGGGACTTCAACGCCTGGAATACGGCTTGGGGTTCCCGGTACACGAACCCACGGGGTCAGATGGTGGAGGACTGGGCTTTGGAGCTGGGCCTGGTCGTCCTGAACCGGGGTTCTGTCCCCACGTTGGCGCGGATGCGGGGTGAATCAGTGGTGGACATCTCGTTCGCCAGCCCCGCTCTGCTGCCGCGTGTCGTCGACTGGCGCGTTATGGAGGAGGTGGAGACGTACTCCGACCACCGGTATATCCGGTTGGACGTCTCCGCCGAAACCTCGGCCGCGCCGGTCCGACGGAGCCCTTGCGGTCCGCGGTGGGCGCTTAAGCAGATGGACCGGGAGCTCCTCCTGGAAGCCGCGACGGTACAGGCCTGGGTGCAAGCACCGGACAGGCCTGTCGACATAGACGTCGAGGCGGAGTGGTTCCGGGAGGCCATGTCGCAAATCTGCGACGCGGCAATGCCCCGAGTCCGTCCAGGGCGAGCTAAGCGCCAGGTGTGCTGGTGGTCGCCGGAGATTGCTGCACTGCGCAACGCATGCAGTCACGCGCGGCGCCGGTACGCCAGACACTGCAGGCGACGCATCCGCCCGCCGGATGCGGAGGCCAGAGAGGTGGAGCTGTATGAGGAATACAGGGCGGCAAAACGCACCCTCCGAACGGAGATCAAGCGGGCCAAACTGGAGGCCCGCAACGTGTGGCTGGGGTCTCTGAACGCGGACCCATGGGGGCGCCCGTACAATATGGTACGGGAAAAGCTCCGCCCCTGGGCTCCCCCACTGACTCAGAGTCTCCGGCCCCAGATCGTAGAGGGTGCGGTGAACGCTCTGTTCCCTGCGCGGGGGGAACACTCCCCCCCGCCCATGGCTCCGCCTCCACTGCCAGCGGTGTCTGACGCGGACCGCAACAGCGACGACGACGATGCTCCAGAGGTGACCGAGGTAGAGATGAGAGTGGCGGTGCGAAGGCTGAGTGCCAAAAACACCGCCCCAGGACCCGACGGCTTGCCTGGAAAGGCTTGGGTCCTGGCCATGGAGGCTCTCGGGCCTCGACTGAGAGGGCTCTTCAGCGCATGTTTGGAGAGGGGCCAGTTCCCACTTTGCTGGAAGACAGGGAAACTGGTCCTCATAGCGAAGCCAGGGCGCCCTGCGGACTCTCCGTCCGCGTACCGGCCCATTGTGCTGCTCGACGAGGTGGGCAAGCTCTTTGAGAGAGTCATTGCAAACCGCCTCGTCGGGCGCCTAACACGGGTGGGGCCGGACCTTTCGGACGGACAGTTCGGCTTTCGCAGGATGCGCTCTACGGTGGACGCCATCATGCGCGTGCGAGCCCTCACGACGGGGGCTGCGGTGTCCCGGGGCAGGTGTGTCGTGGCAGTGTCCTTGGACATTGCCAACGCCTTCAACTCCCTGCCCTGGAGTACGATCCGGAGGGCACTCCGGTACCACCGGGTGCCCGAATACCTCTGTCGAGTGGTCGAGGCCTATCTGTCGGATAGGTTTATAGTCTACCCCGGTCACCAGGGAGACTGGAAACGTCGAGAGATGTCGTGCGGTGTTCCGCAGGGGTCGGTACTAGGGCCACCCTTGTGGAACATCGGGTACGACTACGTGCTGCGCGGCGACTTCCCTGACGGGGTCAGCGTGGTTTGCTACGCAGACGACACGCTGGTTCTAGCGCAGGGAGAGTCGTACCAGGCGGCGGTCGCTCTAGCGACACGCGGGGTTGCGATGGTCGTTGACAGGATCCAGGAGTTGGGACTCGAGGTGGCGCTTCACAAATCCGAGGCGATGTGTTTCCACGGTCGCCGGTCTCGGAACGCGCCGCCATTGAGTTCCCAACTAACGGTAGGAGGAGTTGACATCGGTGTCGGGTCGACGATGAAGTACCTGGGACTCGTCCTCGACAGCCGGTGGAATTTCGTGGAGCATTTCCGACGTCTGGCTCCCAAACTCAACCGGGCTGGGGCTGCGCTCAAGCGGCTCCTGCCCAACCTTGGGGGTCCGGATGCCTCCTGCCGAAGGCTCTACGCGGGGATCGTTCGGTCCATGGCCCTCTACGGGGCGCCGGTGTGGGCGCCGTCGCTGAAAAAGCAACCGGCGGCCATACTGAACGCCTGTCAGAGGGTCATGGCGATAAGGATGGTGCGGGGATACTGCACGGTCTCCCGCGAAGCGGCGAGCCTTCTGGCTGGCCTACCACCGTGGGATCTGGAGGCAACAGTCCTTGCACACATGCACGATATGCGCGTGGAGATGCAACGCCGGGGTGAAAGTCCGCTGCCGCGACAGGTCGCGGCATGGCGGACAGAGCTCCGGCGGGATCTCATGGTGAAATGGCGTCAGCGACTATCGCAACCCAGTGCTGGGCACGCCACAATCATGGCGGTAAGTCCCCTCTTTGAGGCGTGGCTGGAAAGACCTCACGGCGTCCTTACCTTCCGCATGACGCAGGTACTCACCGGACATGGTTCGTTCGGGAGTTTCCTGCACGGGATTCATGCGGAGGTGACGCCCGGGTGTCGCCACTGTGCGGAACGCCCGGAGGACACGGTGGAGCACACAGTCGAGGTGTGCCCTGCTTGGGCGGAGCATCGCCGTGCCCTCGTGGGGGCGATCGGCGGCGGAGACCTCTCGCGCCGGGCCTTGGTTGAGGCCATGGTCCGGAGCGAGGAGGAGTGGCAGGCGGTCGCCGACTTCTGCGAAGCAGTAATGCTCGCAAAGGAGGAGGCCGAACGCATAAGGCAACGGCGTTATCGCCGCCGCCGTCGCCGGGATTCTGATCCCGATTTCCGGCCAACGTAGACGCGGGCTTGCGGACAGTGAGCAATGGGTAGCTCGCTGTCCGGCCGTCCGGTAACTGTCCGGACCAAGCCCAAGTCGTCGACGGCGCGCACTGTTCCCGCGCGCCTCAAGGAGTTGTCAGCAACAGCAGGGACCCAGCCGGGTCGAAGCCTACTGGGGCCAGGGTTATCCGAAAGGGCGCTCGAGCCCCGGTATGAAGGCTAGAAGGAACGGGGTGGGTCTTTTAGTCAGTAAGAGTCTGACACTATCTCCCGCTCCGCCCAAGGGCGGGGGATGTCAATGCATGATTTTTTCCCACCATAAAAAAAAAAAAAAAAAAGATACAGCCTGGTGATAAACAGACAGACTGGATGGATAGCGGAGTGTTAGTACCTAATAGGGTCCCGTTTTACCCTGTGGGTACAAAACAGTAAAAATATTAATTTCAATATTAATAGTTGAACTAACCGATCAAAAATCTATAAAACTAATAAAATTTACAACTCGCCATAAAAGAAAATCAAATCCAATTTTAATTGAAACATATAATCACACATAAAATCCCTAATAAAATCAAGAAACATGTAATGCAATTAATGAGATGGCCCATTAAACCGTGCTCAATCGTGACGGCGTCCTGTCATTACGTGCAGGTTGGCGGGAATTACTCTAATTAAACATCTTTTAGTAGCTTATCCACCATCCGATAAAATACGTCACTGGCCACATATCCGACATGCTATATAAGTTTGTGTACTTATCATATAAGAGTGATATCAAAGATTGAAGATTAGTGTAAGGAAATTCTTCTTCTTCCTGCCCTTATCCCATATTACTTGGAGTCGGCGCAACACGTTTTCTTCTTCCATTCTGTCCTGTCACCCGTCAAACTATCACTAACTCCCTTTTCTTTCATATCACCTCTCACACAATCCATCCATCGTGTAAGAAATATGCCGGGCCTATAGATTAGTATGAATTCGTAGACGTGCTACGGCATTCTTGGGTGGGACCTCTACGCGACTACGGCGTAGCTCTCTCGTAGCACTTTTTAAGGAACCTTCAATCGTCAAATTATTTTGATGAATAATTAAGGTCTATCAGTTTTGAAAATACAAAATGAAAATGTCGTAGAATAAAATTGGAACAATACTTTGGTGTATTTTACGTTATTCTTGAGTCAACAAATATTTAACAAAAAAAAAAGAAAACGTACCTTTAATATAAATATAAATAGAAATCATTTATTTGCCAATAATGTAGGTAACAGATATGGTGTTAATTTATGGAGTCTCGATACATTTTGAAACTAAACAAAATTATTTAATTAATTTTTTACATTGCCTAAGTTGCTACGTTTACATTCCCTTAACATTTCTATACAATTGAGACACATAATGACATAGAATTAAATCTAAAATTCAAATTACATCCGAGATTATAGCATACAATAATAAAAAGTCAAAAGTCAAAAGTCAAAAAGTCAAAATGTTTATTGCAAACCAAGTGTACTAATCATCGTATAGTGGTAGATATTAAAAAATATTATTCAAATTATTAAAATATATACACCGTGAAATTTTAATGGTTGTTTTCCCGCGGCAGATCGACTTGCCATAAGGAGTACTTTCGAAACATAGAGTAAAAAGAAAAAAAAGAAAAATGTTTTTGTTTTAAAATAATTAAAAAAAAATTCAACAACTCGAAAAAGTGAGAAAAAATAGTAACACTAGACGTAACTTGTAGGCACTCGCGTCGCACGCGCGCGCTTCATAGGAAAGCAATGCACAAATTAATGTTCAAACAAAAATAAGCTCCCGTGTATGTGGTGATACGGCATAAAATAGCTTGCACACAACAATGCAATGCAATTCTAATATTTTATTTATTTATGAAACGATTATATTACTAAGACAAAACCATTTCGCTGCGGGAAAACAACCATTAAAATTTCACGGTGTATATATATATATAAATATATTATTATAAATATATATATATGTATTATTATATATACTAGCAGAACAAAAAATAGAATACTAACACACTACTATTACAAATTAGTCGGCACTTAGTTTATCTACTATACAAATAACACTAAAATAAATATAATCCTTACTTCCTTACTAATATTATAAAAGCGAAACTGAGTTTGTTTGTTTGTTACGTCTTCACGCCTAAATGGCAAAACCGACTTTGATGAATTTTATAGATAGCTGGGACCCTGGAGACGGACATAGGCTAATTTTTAACAAAAAAAGTGAAAAAAGGGGGAGAAAGAAGGAAGGTCTTTTGTGTACGCGGGCGAAGCCGCGGGCAAAAGCTAGTATTACATAAAGCATCCGATTAGCAGAAACTTTTATCATCAAAAAAATCTTTAAGCGAGTAGTAGCATTTGTCTAATAACAATTTTGCGAACTCTTTTTTAAATACCGTGATGGGTACTTCTTTTAAATTGATTGGTAACCTATTGTATATGAGAAGACCCATAGAAAATAGTAAGGACGTTTTGTAACCACCTGTATCTTTATACAGGTGGTTACAAAACGTTGTTTGAACTTATAATTCCAAATGAAAACAAAGACATCAGTTCAAAGTAGCCCGTTTTACAAAACGGCAATTTCATAGGTAAAAAATTTATTACAATCTTAATTATTATCAAAGAGTTTTTTGACGCCATATTTTAGTTAGTGTATTTTAGCGTAGGGTTTTATTATTTATTTATTTTTTAATTTACTGTACTTATAGTTATTAAGTTGTTTATAAGTGTAGATAATTAATTAATTTATAATGATGTGTACAGATTAAACTAAAAATACATTTAAAAAAAAATACAGTCTTCGACTTAAGCTAGAACTACATTATATCGACGCACACATGTAACACACCTGATTTGTACGTAGAACGACGTCGCGTGGCGTGGATCAAGTGTAGCTCTACAAGTCTAGTTGCCATATAAAATGTATGGAGACCGACGCGCCCAGATCGGCGTGTGTAGCACACGGTCGTGTACGCAATGTATTCTGCCTTTATAATAGTGGTGAGATTACATCTTGAACCTACACCAACACAGAATAGATTTTAATCATACTTTTGCCACGTAACTGCTAGTCCAGATGTGTCACAGTTCTATCATCCATACTCCTATCACCAGATCTGTAGTCTCCATAATCTGTGCAGCCAGCATGACACATCAGAGTTACTGGCGCGTCGCCAGGCGGTCTCCACTCCTCGCCGAAGTTCACTCGCTATTCGTATTTAATCGGCCATTTGGGCACTTGAACGCTAACTGACCTGGAAATAGAACCGCTTACAGGTGAAGGGAATGAAAGTTATTGAGCTTACTTAGTTGTTTTAATATGGATGGTGCTGGTTTTCAATTATTGTTGGCCATAAAGCTTCTTTAAGGCACGAGTCTGAGTCACAGACTGCAAGAATAGTGGTATCAGATAATTTTTAACCTTGTAAGTTCCAAAGGTACTTCAAAAAGATAAATAATTATAAATTAACTAGCTTTTGCCCGCGGCTTTGTCCGCGTACATAAAATATAGCAGGAATAAAATAGCTTTCTATTGGTAAAAAAAATTCTAGCAATTGGACCAGCACTTCCAGAGATTACCTCCTACAAACAAAAAACAAACGTTACCTATTTGTAAAAAAAAATAATTCTTTATTTCAGACCCAACAGTCCATTAATTGTTGGTGTATGTTGTTGTTGTTGTTAGTGTATTAGTAACAGAAAGTGCTTATATACTATATTAGCATTGTTAGTAACGTATAGCCAATTCCACCCAGTGTCTCTGGGTATTAATTAGTGTAGATAAAATAGTTCTATCGGAATAACTAAAGTTGTATCTTTGAGAAAGAGTAATTGGTTGGTTCAGTTGATCAGAGCGGAAGAACAGTTACTTACTTTAACAGTCGTATTTACAAACAAGTAAAAGTAACTGATTTGTATTCTATAGTTAAGATATTGCTTGAAGTTAGAACTGCCAACAAACAACAACCACCTAGCGTCGAGTGTGACTTGAGCATTTTCTCAAGTAAGTATCGTCTGTTACTCCACTATAGAACGAGATTTTGTTATTAAGAATTCTAACCTTAAGTAATGACTTCTTTATCAATACGGGTGTTAGAGTTGTCTCAAAAACATCTTTCCAAAACTTTATACAAATACTAGCTAACATGGCAAATTTTTTTCTGTAATTTTAGATTATCAAAGAAATATTGTAACGTATATCGTAGCGTTTATAACATTAGTGTGATAATTATGCATAAGTATTTCGTGACAATTCTGTAGGACAGACTACACACCATTAAATGAACTCAGTATTTGAAATGAAGTCTATTTTTATTATAATTACTTTGTCCAACTGCTGGTCAAATGCCTCTCTCCGTTCCGTCCTATTATCACGATTTTTCGCCTCTTCTTTCCAATTCTCAAAGCAGACATCTAGGTCGTCCAGCTATCTCCTTAGCGGTCTATCGCGGCCCCATATCGCTGTGCCAGGGCACTAATTCTGTTACTCACAGGCCCATAGCTCGTCAGCCATACGGCAGACATGTCCTGCCCAGTCCCATTTAACTGGGGACTAGGCTACCATGGATATTAAATAAAGACTGAGAAAGAAAAAAAGCATGATTAAATTCTGCGAAGATTTAAAGAGATGTCGTCGTTACTTAGTTATATTTTCTGTGAAATTTTTGTACATGATACCGATTGTGCCAAAGTTTTTGGTCGAAAGTTTTATCTTGTGGTGGGTATTTATCAAATGACTTCTGCCACCTGTGTCCTTTAGTTGCCTTTTGCGTTTCAGGGTCATGGGTCTTTCTTTCAAACATTCCCGAATTTAGTTGTAATTTGCAGTAAGATATTTTAATTTTACATTTTCTTATTAGTACTTATCTAGTTTGTGCTAAATCTTTAAAGATTTATGATTCACTGGTAAATCTTCTGCTCACACAAGTACATACAAATTAATCACATTCATACATACACAAAGCACATTATTCCCTTCCAGATTCCCGGCTGCATCGTTTACATATACAAAACCGGTTTTACCGACCGCATAACTAAGGCTCGGCGCAAACGGGCCACCGACCGCAGGCACCGGTGGCTTTCGCGCGCTACTCCCACATTTGTAACAGTGTCAGAAGCGAGTAACAGCCACTGGTGTTTGGAAGCCGCCACATTATAAAACCAGCACCCGCACCTGCGCTGCGCTGTTGCGCAGTCTGACGATGGACGATATGAATGTATTAATGTTTGAAGTAAATAAATTCTTTTTCTTTCTTTCTTTACATCCGTTGAGGCGTCAAGCTCCATGGTGGCGCGTGCGATACGTAGAACGTCTAAAGGTAAACTGCGCGGGGATTGGAGCAGTGCGTCAGTAGCGGGTGTCGACGTTTTGTGAGGCCCGTAGCAACCACAAGTGGCGAGTTGCGGACACTGCTGTAGCGAGTGGCTGACACCGGCTACACGTGTGCGGCGCGTCTATAAAAATATATGAAAAAGTGGGTTAAGTCGCTGTTGCTGGCTACCAGTGGCAATGGCTGTGGCCTACGGTCGGTGGCCAGTTTACGCAGATTCTAAGAGCGTGACGCTCGAGTATCGTATACAATGTAGTTTAGTACTGCCATCAGTATCCAAGTACTTTGGCTTGAATATCCAGGGTTTGTCACAAAATATATTGGATGAATAAACAGATATTTGCCAAAACGATTAGTTGAATGCTCACTCCAATTATACACGTATGTTTATATATTTTAATTAAATTACTCTATAATTAGAGGCATAAATAAAGGGTATAACTGCCATTTTAGTCACTGCATTGATCAGCTGTAACATTGCTCAATCACTGCGCTAACTGTACCGATTGTTTTGAAGTATTTGTAATATGTATACTCGTATATTTTTTAATACGATTTAATTATATCCGTAATATAGACCTTATTTCCAAAAAAAAAGAAATAACCAAGTGACTCTTAAACTCTGATTAGCAAGTTCTTAATTCAATTTTTCTACGGAGAGTTTAATTTAAAATTAAAAGTAATCAATATTAAAGTAAGCAATTTATTTATATTTGTTTATGTTTAAATTTTATAAAAAAAAGCGTGCATTAGTCTGGACTGCCCGATTGTTCAAAAGAGTTACCGTAACACAAAGAGCAGCAGAAAGAACATGAAAGGGCTTTAGTGAGTAAAAGTAAAAGTTACACTCTCTCGCGTCATCCAGAGCGGGAGAAGTTATTATGATTTGTCGCCCTAAAAAATGTGTGAACACTCGCCTCGAACTATTAACTTAACTTTACGAATGCAGTAATTAGAGACACAATAAAAAGACAATGAGACAGCGAACGCCGGCGTTCGTTAATACCTACGTACTACGCGTTTCAAATGAGAATAGGACCGATTCTTATGTTTTGACGTTTCGTCTTAATGTCAAATCGAAGAAATCTTGCCAAAATTGAAGAACTTAGGCATGAGTAAAATTGTAGAACTGGATTCTAATTAAACTTTTTTCGTTCACAGTTCATAAATAAATTAAATTTTTCATTTCATTTCATTTCATTTCATTTATTCATTTGTAAACATAGGTAACATTAAGGTCTTAAATAACAATTTTTTAACACTATCGTAACTTTTCGTAAATTGATTAATGTTTAAAAATTTCTTTCCTCGATTTGACAGTAAATCGTGACGTCACAACATGGCGGGCGATCCTATTCTCATTTGGAACGCATTGTACATTCTATCAGATTACACTAATATAATAAAAGCGAAAGCTTGTAAGTGTGTATGTTCGTTACTTCTCCACGCTGAAACTACTGAAGGGATTTGGATGGGCACAGAAGTAGACGATGTCTCGGAACAACACCTAGGACCCTTTTTATCCCAGGAGTACCTATATTCCTTTGGAATAATGTCCTACTAGTACACAGGTGGAGCCGCTGGCAACAGTTAGTTGTACATAAATTGAGAACTACACGTTTAACGTTCATTTTATTGTGCAAAGCAACGCTTACTTTGTTATTTACCTAATGTTGGTCGTAAACGAACAGCATTGTGCCAGATTTGGAATCTATTATGGTGTAAGGAATGCATACAACATACTGATGAAATACATACATAAATACATTATAATAGAATTGCCTTGCCTTATCTGAGTTGTCTTAGCTTAACCGATTATAAATAACTAGCTTTTGCCCGCAGCTTCGCCCGCGTACATAAAATAAAGCATCTTTCTATCGATCGGTAAAAACATTTTAGCCATCGGTACTTCCAGTGATTACCTCCTACAAACAAAAAAAAAACAAATTTTACCTGTTTAGGTATAATATTAGTATAGATAATAAGAATTTATTAGATAATAAGATAATTTTCGGTTCACATATTTTTTATTATTATTTAGTAGCATGCCACTAAATAATAATAAAAATAAAATAATAATTAATAATAATAATATTATTTTCTATGTTCGTCTATAAGTAAAAAATATTTTGAAATAAAACTCATTTTTATTCTTCTTTTTATTATATTTACTATACAGCACCTAGACTGGAGTTCTCAAGGAAAGCGTAAAGTGGTCGCTCTAAGCAGAACTAGAGATGAACGGTCATCGCAGAAGCAAAGAGTTTAGGGAAGAGTTGAAGCGAAATGAAATACGAAGCTCAAGACCGAACAAGATGGCGGTGCACTGTGGACGCCCTCTGCCCCATCTAGGGGACACAGGAACTAAATTCGAAGTCGAAGAGAAAAAAAAAGGCCGACTCGAATTCTAAAATGCATGTGACTGACAAGTACACCGGAGTCATACCATCAGTTTACAATTTTTTTTTTTACTTTTGGCAGAGTATCCAAGAAGACATTATCCTACATTTGTGCCATATTTAAGAGATCAACACACTACAAAAAAAAAAACCGGCCAAGAGCGTGTCGGGCCACGCTCAGTGTAGGGTTCCGTAGTTTCCCGTCCGTCACAACAAGTGTACCCACTTATGAGTTTAAAAAAATGCTTGCATATACGATTATACTACAAACTTAGTCCAGAAATTATTTTGTACAACCTTTTTGTCTTTATTGTACAAAACTGTTCTTTCCATCAAGTTCAAAATGATTTTCCTAGAAAGTCCTTATAAAGTTCTACTTTTCAGATGTTTTTCATATTTTCTAAACTTATGATTCAAAAGTTAGACGGGGGGGACGCATTGTTTTTTACTTTTGGAGCTATTATTTCCGAAATTATTGACATTATCAAAAAATGATTTCAGTAAACCCCTATTCATTTTTAAATACCTATCCAACAATATATCACACGTTAGGGTTGAAATTAAAAAAAAAAAAAACACTTCCCACTTTACATATAGGGGGGCTACCCTAATAAAACATTTTTTTCCAATTTTTATTACCACTTTGTCGGCGTGATTGATATACATATTGGTACCAAATTTCAGCTTTCTAGTGCTAACGGTCACAGAGATTAAGCGAGGACAGACAGACGGACAGACAGACATGGCGAAACTATAAGGGTTCTTAGTTGACTACGGAACCCTAATTAGTACGTAAGTACATATACTTAATGTGGTTGTATAAAATTAGAGTGTATTATTTGTCATTTAAGTTAAAAGTCTATCCTAAGTTTTCTTCTAGCGTAGGCGTGGGCTTGCGGACGGCGAGCAATGGGTAGCTCGCCGTCCGACTGTCCGGTAACCGTCCAGATGGTTTTACTGACATCTCTTTGAGCGCTGTCAATGACGATGACGGGCAAGATAAGTATCGAACGATCGGACGGCGAGCTACCCATTGCTCGCCGAGGTTCATTTTTTAAGAGTAGATAACACTTAATTGTTTAATATCTTGTTAAATCGAATTTCATTATACACGTAACCAATACAGTCGGCCACAACAGCGCTGTTCGTATGATTGACGTGCAAAACATTCGTCGTGTATAGAATTCTGTGCAAGCCGCTGCCAAGAATGTACGCGGGCCGCTGTTATTTCTGTTTAACGGAAAAATAAAATTGTTGCTGCCAGCCATTCTATTGTCGCTGACTCGTCACTAATCGTTATTTTGTCCCCAGCAGACTTTTATTGGGTTAATAACTCTATTTTTAAGCTTTAATTGTACCTAAGAACATTATTTTTGAGTTTTAAAATGTCCTGGTGTTAGTAGGTATTTTTGTTTTCAATGTACAAAAAAATGAAAAGGCAAGAAATAGTCACAATCTTATATATAAAATTCTCGTGTCACAATGTTCGTTCCCGTACTCCTCCGAAACGGCTTGACCGATTCTCATGAAACTTTGTGAGCATATTGAGTAGGTCTGAGAATCAGCCAACATCTATTTTTCATACCCCTTAGTGATAAAAAAAAAAAATATTTATATGGCAAAACAACGTTTGCCGGGACAGCTAGTATTAGATAAAGTTTTGTATATTTGTGTGAATGTTTGTAACTATGCGTAAGTATGTCTTTATTCTTCTAGGTAAGCACGGGTTCCATCAGTTGAGATAGTAGTCAAGTGTGAGCCTATTAAAAATTAAAAAGAATGTTTGTTAAGTACACATTCACGCTAAAATGGATAGACAGATTTAAAAAAAAAAATGTCTAGTCCAGAATAGAACATATAAGATACTTTTTATCTAGGAGTATATATATATATGCTCCCTTGGGATAATTTTCTACCTTTGCGAAGGCGAAGACGCTGGTAGAAACTAGTCTTCATTCTATCTATATAAATATATACCAATGAATGGGTGAATGTGTTGCTAAGCGCAATAGTCGAGAATGACTGGACCATTTTATCTGTGTCAGTAAGGCAAGCTCAAACACTCGCAATTTTTAAATATAAGGTTAAGGACCTTTCCTCCTGAACATCGTCATTAAGTACAGTATTTCTCTGCTTTCATAATTATATATATACTAGCTGTGCCCGCGACTTCGTTCGCGTGGACTACAGGATTTTGAGTTAATTTTTTCAAAAATAAAAGTAGCCTTGTTACATCAGCTACCTGCCAAAAAAAGCCCCGTCAAAATCGGTTCAGCCATTTCAGAGATTAGCCCGGACAAAGAGACAGACAGACAAAAATTGTAAAAAATGTTATTATGGTTTATGGTACCGTACCTATATATAGCAGTTATTTCAATATTACAAACAGACACTCCAATTTTATTTATATGTATAGATGTATAGATATAGATTTATTATATATACAGTGTATGTAATTTATTATTAGTTTATGTAGAAAGAAAGAAAGAAAACTATTTTATTTGGCATACACACTCGTAGATACACACAATGTGGTAACAACATGTAGACACTAATAAATTATATAAATATATTATGTATTGTATATATGTGAATACTACACCACAAATTATCTGCGTATCTTTTTTCTCCTTCTCTGTCAAATCTATCCAAAGGTTGTCCGTAAAAATCGCTTTTAGCGATAAGACAACCCATTGTGGCACACTATTAATTTTAAGTTCCTGGTGTGATTTTTATTTTTGGTGTACAATAAAGAATATTTCTATCTAAATATCTATTTAGATGAACTTATTTTTCAACTATTTGTTGATGTCTTAGAACGGTTTATACGAGGAGAAAATAGGTAACAATACAGGGAAAACCGTAAAAAAAAACTTTCAAATATATGTTCAAACTGTTCCAAGGTATCAATATTAGGGTTAACTGTCAATTACAATAGCTTCTGACTGACAGAACGATGTCTGTCGATCAGCTAATTGTATATATAGGTAGAAATGGGTTTAGCTTATGATTGTAAGTACCTAGTTTCGTACTTTTTAATATTGTTTTATTATCTTAAATCAATTTGAATTCTGTAAATATTAATTTATTATTATTTATGTCTGTATTTCTATATAATAAAATAAAGAGGTGAAGTTTGTTTTTTGTTTTGTAGGAGGTAATCTCTAAAAGTACTGGTCCAATTGCTAAAACTTTTTCACTGATAGAAAATTGCTTTATTCCTGAGCTTTAATGCTATTTTCGTAGTTTTAATAGCAATAAAAAAATGCCTGTAAATGGCTTATTTAAAACAAAATGCTTTGATATTTGTATCACGGATTGGGCCGTATCTATTATTACACCCTGAGAATAAATCATGGACAGTAAAAAATATCTATCTAAATTTCGATCAAGCATATTTCAACTTGTTAGCTATAGTTTGCTCTATGGAATGTTCTAAACTTTCTATAACTGTCCGCCGCCAGATAACCGGAAGCCATCAGTCAGAGGAACGGATAGGAAGACATCAATCCATGGTAAGCTGTTGGGGAAGCTGCATCGTAATATAACGTGGTATTTGTTGAACGACGGCTGGAACTAACGTTATGGTTATAGCTGATGAGTTGAGGATGCAATGGAGATGTCTATTCTGCCCTACTAAACCAAAAAGCGGTTACTCAATGAACGGTAGTTTCGAGAAAAAAAAGGTTTTTGTTAAGAAAGAATGTATGTATGTGAAATCCATTTCCATGCTGGAATCCCACTTGAAACATAGTGTTGAAGTTAAATTCCATTAAGATCAGTTTAGCGGCTTAGGCGTAAAGATGTAACAAACAAACAGAGTTATTCTCGCATTTATAATATTAATATACCTATGGATTGTTTTTTTTCAAGGTTTTTTAAAGATACGGGTGTTTTGAGTATCACTTATGGTGTGGGGAGTTTTAGGCACTTCAATGCAAAGAACATCGAAAGACCATTTCAAAAAGTTTTGGTATATACCGCTTTTTAGTTTATGAGGGCAGTACCTATTAGGGACCAGTTTTCAAATGAGGTATTTGAATTCAAGGTTGTGTTAAAGCCTTTACTAATAAAATAATTTAATATATGAGAGGTTTTCAGGCTAAAGTCGAGACTTATTATAATTAATGGTAAGTTCGCATTTGACCACTACTTCATCTGATGGTAAGCGATAGATGGTATGGTCAGCGATGGAGCTTGCAAGCCTGGAAGTAACCTATTCACCATTGACTAATACTTTGGCAGGAAATACCACTCCTTAGCTGTACTAGCAATAAATGTGTAACAGGTTAAGTGAGTTTAGGTACTCAGGATACCCGTAATTCATTTGATGATATCCGACCAAAAAAAACTTATTAAAAAAAAAAAACCGACTTCACTAAAAAAAATACACTAAAACGATCAAAATCACTTTAATTTTGTAAGTCGGTGTTTGTCGGTGTTGTTTGTTTCTTATTTAACACCGACTTCTAATAAGCCTAAACACGGCTAGGATACATTGATTAATTACAGAGTTCCGGTGCCTATCTTTCGGCTCATCATCATCAGATCAGTTTGATAGTACCTACCTTACAGAGCCAATGTGCATCTCATGACAATTCTAATAAGCCCAAACACGGCTAGGATACATTGATTAATAACGGAGTTCAGGTGCCTATCTTCCGGCGCCATCATCGTCATCAGATCACTTTGATGATACCATTTTCAACATAACTATTCAGAATTGTTCATGTATTTATATTGTCATAGTCGCTTAACTATGTTCATTGTGATATCCGTTTGAGTATGAAGTTCCGTTCACCTTTTCTGATCTTCTTCACCAGTTCCACTTCATCAAATGTCACTTTTTGACTGCAACTTTTTAACTATACAGTTGCCTATAATATTTGAGGAGTTCCCTCGATTTATCATGAATCCCATCATCAGAACTGGATTTTAAAGAAAATGGGACCAATCTGGAAGCATATATCATGTAAGGGGAAAAAATGTTTGCAATTCAGTCCATAAACGACGGAGTTCTGAGGTAACAAACATAAAAAATAAATTAAAAAAAGAACATACAACCGAATTGAGAACCTCCTTTTTTGGAAGTCGGTTAAAAAAAAACTTTCAAAACGATTTGTGCATATGACTTGGACCTTCACCATACCAAAAACTAAACTTCAATATGTTAATCTAAAAAGTCCGAGGTGGTATCTTGTTTCGTTGGAAAATGCAGAATTGTTCTGTAGTTTTTATCAAAAACCTACTTTGTTATCTTCACTTATTAATTGGATATGCCAATTATAGAAATGAGGTCCCGTTGTGCAACGGAAGTCAGAATTTAACATGACAACATAGCATTGATTTGATACGCTTGTTATTTTTTATATAATTATATACTTTCCCACTACTGGGCAAAAGCGTGTCCCAACTTCTTTCAGCCCTTACGGTAGGCGCAGTAGTTTTAAACAGTAATGGACAACTTAAAGAATGTAATAAAAAAACCCATTTCGTTTATTATAATTAAATGAAGAGATCAGCCATTACAGGTAAAATTTTCAAAACGCTGAAAACAAGTAATGAATGATGGGGCTCAGACGATGTTTCTCAAGAGATTTTAGAAGATTATAATCGTAATATACGTCTGCCGGTCCGTCTGTCTGTCACAGTTTAATCTTTATATCAGCAACCTTAGTCGACAGACGGCCTTGTCGCCACGCTTTTAGAAAAACGCTGGAGAGTATGGAACTTCACGTTTATGACAGAAATTGTGACATTCAGTAAACTTTTGAAGTAGAATAAAAACAAGAAGCTTTTTGAAAAAGGAGTTAACGTTATTGCGATTTAAAATTAACAAACTATTTCAGGAATCAGCACTTTAATAAAAGTTAAATAAGACATTGAATTTATCAGATTTTTACACACATACTTCATACCAAACAGACTTCTTTCATCTGTCACTTAAACACATATGCATTATTAGCCTCCGCACTCAAAACTTCCAGGAAAACTAAATATTAACGCAATTATTCATTTTATTTATACGTTCAGCTATTTTCTACCACAAACACATTCGGACACTCGTAAAAAATTCAACCGTCACACTCGTCACTACTTCCACCCAGGAAAATTCAAAAATGGAATCTAAATTCGAAAATTAAAAAGAAAATACTGAATTTTTCATTTCAAAATTGGAACTGTCATTTGTTTTTAATTAATAAAACATCCGTTAAAATTTTAGTTGGCGCTCGAATTATGCAAGGTGTGCACATGCGGATCGTGGATCGAAGAAAAAGGTATCTCGACCCACATCGCGGCGCGATCTTTGTCGTGTTATTTTTAGCTCAGCTGAAATAGCCGTCAGGGCACACGACCGATTTAGATCGCGTTTCGTTTGTTCTACGATTGTCACTAACGGAGGCGCCTTGTCGTTGCTATGATGTTTCCACTGAATCGGATACGTGTTGCAATTTTTTTTTTACATTTTGCGTAAGTGTGGACTAGGGTTTAGGTTAGTAGGTTTTAAATATTAACATCATTGCGTCAAAGCGTACAAAAGTCATAATTGTTTATGTTCGTTAAAAATACATCGTGTTGAAAATGAAATCAAATTTAAAGTTTTATACGTAAAAGTTACACAAGCTTTTGTAAATACTTTAAACAAAACTATTGAACAGCTGATACAACGTCCAGCAGTCAAAAATAGAGTGTCGATACAAGTGAAAAACGACACAATTAACATTGAATACCTACGAATACCGTTGAAATGAAGATCTCTCGCATTTATAAACGAACGCTTGCATTAGTAATAATTTATATTAAATTTCATTTCATATCAAATTATTGATTTGATATTAAATGAAATTAAAGCCAAAGCGTCGTAAAAATTTATGATTCATAAATAAATGGTTAAATTAATTATTAAATGAAATAACAAATTGAATATTTGTCGCTATAATTTTATTAAGCGTTTTACTAATAAGTTTTAATTTGCAATAATATTCAAAATATAGCCTATATCACTCAGGAATGAAGTAGCTTTCTATCGGTGAAAAAAATTTAGCAATTGGACCAGTACTTTCAGAGATTACCTTCTACAAACATACTACCTCTTTATTATATTAGTGTAGACAGATAAATGGGATATATTATGCGCACTTTATTGTACGTCAAAGTACTCGTGAATATCATCACACTAATATTATAAAGGCTGAAATTAGTATGTGTATTAGTGTGTGTATGTGTGTGCATTTGGTATGCCTCCTCGCTTAAACGACTGAACCGGATTTGGATGAAAGTAGGCTACAATACTAATAAGAGTATGTCCTAGAATAGCACATAGGATACTTTGACACATATCCTTTTGGGATAATTACGGACAAACGCACAGCGCAGTGCGGCGATGCGCACGGGACCGGTCATTATGGCGACACTTGGGGAGGCCTATATCCAACAGTGGACGTCTTTCGGCTGAAATAATGGTGATGATAAAACGGGCAAAGCTGCTAGCAGAAATGCCATTTAAAATGACGTTAACTAAATTAAAAATATTTAAAAATTATATTATAGCCTACGGCATTCAACTGTAGGGAACATCCTCATCTGACTTAAAGAGTTTACAGCGGTTCCAGTCATCCGGTAACTGTCCGGACCAAGCCCAAGTCGTCGACATTGCCTCAAGGAGTTGTCAGCAACAGCAGCCCAGTTGGGTCGAAGCCTACTGGGGCCAGGGTTAGTTTCGAAAGACAGCTCAAGCCCTGGTATGAAGGCTAGAAGGAACGGGATGGGTCTTTTAGTCAGTAAGAGTCTGACACTATCTCCCGCTCCGCCCAAAAGCGGGGGTTGTTATTGGATGATTTTTCCCACCATAAAAAAAAGTGGTTCCAGTCAAAGAACAGACAAATAACAATTGGAACACCCCCCGATACATAGAAAAGACGCGTCTCATTCTACAAAAAATTGAAAGTTGAGTATATTTCCCACTTTGTACCTACTTTTCTGTTTCATTCTTCTTTTCTTTTACATGAATTGTTAAATAAATAAAGACTAAACCATTACCCAAATCTCGTGGCTACCGAGCTGATGAATATACATGGTTAACTATTTGTAAAACACTAACAACCTTGCAGGTCTGAATAGGGTAGTGTCCAGGGTCAAAATAATTACATTTTATTTAGTCCGTATTTTAGATTATAAAAAAATATTGGACTCGTATTTTTTATTTTTTCGATTAAACAAATAATGACAAAGATATAGCCCATTAAAGTTACGTGTGACGTCACCCCGTGTGAAAAATGCAGCACGGCGTGACGTCACACGTAACTTTAATGAGCTATATCTTTGTCATTTTTGGTTAAATTTACAAATAAAAAAATACGTGTCCCTTATTTTTGAATAATCTAAAAGACGGACTAATTACATTCTTTACGGCCACTAGCCTATTACTAACATCATAAAAAACAACTTTCGTTCTGACTTTTTACAAAACATAATTCATTTACCAAAAACAATACCTTCAAGATTTCGTTTATCTATCTAACACATTTCGACTCTGTATTTAGCTATAACTACCTACGTCTGTATGACGCGTCGCAAGCGCATCAAGCACCCCCGCTGCCTGATGCTCCCCTCCGCTATTATAGGTACTATCGTTTGCTTTGCATAGACTTCGTAATATTTAGAAAGTTCAATTTCAATATTTTTATTTTTGTAAGAAAATCCGATGAACTAAAATATGCTAAACTTTCAAAAGTTGTTGTGTATGATGTTAGTAACAAAGTCCTGGAAGGCTTGAAGGAACGGGATGGGTCTTTTAGTCAGTAAGAGTCTGACACTATCTCCCGCTCCGCCCAAGAGCGGGAGTTGTCGTTGGATGATTTTTCCCATCGAAAAAAAAAGAGGTTACCAGAGTTTTACAAATTACCCTATGGGAGAGTGAAAAGATGTGCTCCTCAGACCTAAGGTTCTAGCACCAATTTGGACATATCATTGGATACTGCGCCATCTACGTCTAAAACAGAGAAGAAGATAAGAGATAGGTCGGAGGACAAAAGACAAAATAAAAGAGGTGCCAATTGCAATTCTTATCTATATCTCTCGAAGCAAAAATCCCCATGTTCTACAAAAATAAACAAGCAATCGTTTCAAAACCTCCATTAATACCTACATACATACACACGTTGGTAAATCATCAATCTATTTCCATATTTTTCAGTCTCGGTTCGTTTTTGTGCGAACGTTGGCAGCGCGAACGCGGAAGCTCCACAGAGGCACAGACTATTGAGGTCGAACTGTCCAACGTTTTGGAGCAAGTAACACAGGCAGATTTTATATCCCTTTCGTAGGAAATGGTGTGAATGTGGAAGAAATGAAGATAAGATTCCTGGAAGCAATAGCAGGTCATGATTTGCAGATTTTGATTCAGATAGGAATATTTTCTTTTTTTTATCAATATAAACCAGTGCTTGAATGCGATACCACCTGATGGTAAGCAGTGATGCAATCGTTGATGATAAGGCGCACTAGTTTATTACAAACCTAATCACTCTAGCTTTGAAGACACCTAAATTATAATTCTTAATCGTTTTGACTAGCTTGTACCGACCGTTTGATTTTAAAGGTGAAAAATCATTGAGTGTGTGACATTAGGGGCTGCCAAACTCTTGCAGTTTTCAAAAAAAAAAAAACTGGGCAAGTGCGAGTCGGACTCGCGCAAAAATTTTCTAATTTGGAAAAATCTTCGAGACTCCATTGGGGAATTGTAGTTTGCAACGACAATTCCTTTTTCATTTTTTTTTTTGTGACGTTGGTAACAACAAATTTACGGTTTTCAGATTTTTTCCTATACCTGTGCTATAAGACCTTGCTTTAAGCTAAATTTCAGGAGTCTGTGTCAACGGGAATTTAGATCTTTGAGAGTATCAAAATATACGTTTTTTTGCGACATAAACGGCCATATCTTTTTTATTCGTTAACTTAGAAGTTTGATTTTTTTCACAGCTTAAAAGGACCGCAGATTTGAGTTTATGGTTTTAATTTCAACTCGATACCTCTACGCGTTCTCGAGATAAAGGGTCTTGACAGACAGACAGACAGACAGACAGACGGACGGACAACAAAGTGATCCTATAAGGGATCCGTTTTTTCCTTTTGAGGTACGGAACCCTAAAAAGGAGTGAAAAAATACTACTTTCCATTTCGTAGTTGCTTTTAAGTGTGTATTACTATTCAGTATGTATTATTGTGTTATTTATTCTAATATGTGTATGTATATACTAATTATCAATAAAATATACTATTATTTTATTGATAATTGTTTTATTTGTACTCTTCTTTTTTCCTTTCACTTTCACACACGGTCTCTACTTCTCTTTTTTTCCAGTTCTCCTTTTGCAGGTATGCTGGAAGAGATTTCTGTTGAAATAAGCATCACCTATGTACCCATTTTTCTGTTTTTGTTTTCTTTTTCTTATATAAGTGTGTAAGTACATAAATTGTTAAATAAATAAATAAAATAAGTGTTTGTGTTATTATTTCTTATTAATATTATTTCTGATGGCTCTAATTTGTTTTCCTTTATTTCAGTCCATCCAAAGGTTGTCTGTAAGAAATTGCCCTGTGCGATAAGACCGCCTTTGTACGCTTACTTTGTTTATCCTGTACTTTTTGTTTTTGTGATGTATAATAAAGAATACAATAAATAAATAAATAATAGTTTTTACTAAGCTATTTTTAGTAACAAAAATAAACTCTCACAAAGATAATACAATTTCTAAATGATATCTCCTCAGGGTTAGAAAACAGCGGAACTGCCCCTGAGCATCATAAATATCCCTGTGACCCTGGCACTTCACTGCGTCCGGAAAACCAATAAAGAGAGACTATTTAATAGGTTTCATAATATTTTGGCTAGGATAGAGTAATTCCTTATATAATTTTATTTAACAACACTGAGTTACTCACTTCATAATTTGCTTAAGCAGTAGTTTAGACAAGCCAAATTGGCGTACAATTATCATAAGTAACAAAACACAATTATGACAATTGCTATTATAAAGCCATTAAGATTTGATTTATTGAATTCAAATTATGATGTTAGGCCACATCATGATTATCCCACAGCCCGGGAATCGTCAGTAATAGTTTCCACTAAATAATAAAATAAAGCAGTGTTGGCCAAGTGGTAACGGCCCTGACTTACGAGTTGTATGTCGCGGGTACAAACCCAGCCAGGAGCATTACTTTGTGCAATTTATTTTATCATCACTGCTCTTTTTTTTCGATGGGACAAATCATTTTATGACAACCCTCGCTCTTGGGCGGAGCGGGAGATAGTGTCAGACTCTTACTGACTAAAAAACCCATCCCGTTCCTTCAAGCCTTCATACCGGGGCTCGAGCGCCCTTTCGGATAACCCTGGCCCCAGTAGGTTTCGACCCGGCTGGGCCCCTGCTGTTGCTGACAACTCCTTGAGGCGCTCAAAACGGTGAGGAAACCGGCATGTCCTAGAACCAAAAATTCGAAGACATGTGACATTCACAACCCGTACAAGGCACGCGCCATGTGGTGGATTACGGCCCATTTCGTCTCCTAGATATATTGGCGTCCCGGCCTGAATCCCAGCGTCAGGAACATTATAAGACTGATCATGCTATGCTACGCTGCGTGTCGCGGGTTGCCGATGTAACAGCTAAAGTGGCTGTTGTACCCTTTATTTAAACCTCTAATTATAGCGTAATTTAATTAAAATAAATAAACATACGTATATAATTGGAATGAGCTTCCAACTAATCGTTTTGGCAAATATCTGTTTATTCATCCCACATATTTCGTGACAAATCCTGATATTAAAGCCAAAGTACTTGGATACTGATGGCAGTACTAAACTACATTGTCCTAACAGTGGGAATATTATAAGACCGACTATGCTATACTATGCTAATAAAATAATATAATAATGATGCAAATAGTCACTGAAAATCTCGTTACACATAAGACATTTCGAAATAGATTCAGAAATCACACGACCGATTTCCCGTTGGTTTATTTAGAGCTTTAGTCCACATACAACGGGTGGAGACACTTAAACACCTGGACTATGTGTCGCTGGACTCTGCCACAGTTGGCTGGAGAGGAATAACCGTATTAATGTTGTACTATAACAGTAAATACTACTTGTCTTTTAGCTGCGATCAGAACTAAGCGATTCGCCTCGCGTACCTCGAAGGCCTGGAACAATTTGCCTGCTCCGGTCTTCCTGTCCGATCATAATTTAAGTGTCTTCAAGTCTAGAGTGGTCTACTGGTTTGATCATTATATCTCTACTTGTTTATCGTCACTAAACCACACTACTGATATTTTTGACGATAGTCACGTCATGGTCTACGTCATAACCTCGTGTGCATCCGAAAATGATAGACATTTGAGCAATCTGGCTGATATCAAAGATTTTATGTATGCCACGGATGCGAGTTCTTTGACGTCTACAATACGTCATCAGAAACTATGCACATAAATTGATTGTTTGGCTTGTCTTACCAACTATGGTTTTTGCTTCCCATCTTACTAAATCAAACGTAGTTAAAGTAAACACTTTATAAAACTTGACGTTATAAAACTATAACGTCTGGCTGCTACCTAGTTTCCGCAACTTCACCAGTATCATCATAGGCAGCCTTGTTTCACTGCTGAGTATAATATGAAATATCTCTGGAGTTTTCGTCTGGTCATGCCGGTGATTTTCTGAATGTCATTTACCTGTCTACCTAGATTTGCTGTCAGTTTATCGATGTCTCTCAGTGAGGGCTGTAGTCAGCCTGATAAAACCAGCTAGTCAAAGTACTGGTAAACTATCAGTTATATTATTTTTAAATATTTTTATAAATAGCTTTTACCCCCCCTCCTTGTTGTTGTTGTGTTCCCTTTGCTACACTGGTCTGTTCACAAACTTTGGTTTGGTTTTTCTTCCAAACACAATTTAACTTTTAGTTATATATTTTCTTGTCTGATTGGTCTAGTTACCTCTCCCATATAGCATGTCATTACCACGTCTGATCAAATCCTGCCCACCAGCATTTCAAAGATACTACACATATTCTGACCACCCGCAGTAGCAGAAAATAGGTAAATCCCAATGTTTCCAGAAAAGGTCAGACATTAAAATATTTAATCGTATATATCAAGAACATGAGGTAAGCTCTTAAAAGATTAGGTACCTATATGGTGCGTAGTACATATATATCGATGCCTATATGTTAAAAAAAACTTTTAAGAGAGCACCTATTTCTCATGACAATTACAAATAACCCAAACACTGCTAGGATACATTGATTTATTACGGAGTTCCGGTACCTATCTTCCGGCTCCATCATCATCATCAGATCAAATCGATGATACCATTTTCAACATAACTATTCAGAACCATTTATTTATTTGTATTGTCGTAGCCGCGTGATATCACTGTGAGTTTGAAGTTCTTCTGGTCTTCTTCATTCCACTTCATCAAATGTTACTTTTTGACCTTCGATAAAATGCAAAAGATAGTTGTCTAGAGTATTTGAAGAGTTCTCTCGACGTCTCATGGATCCCATCATCAGGACTTGATTTTGAAAAAAAGTGAGATCAATCTGAAAGCATATCCTTTAAGAGAAAAAAAAATTTGCAAGCCGGTCCATAAACGACGGGGTTCAGAGGTAACAAACATAAAAAATCGAATTGATAACCTCCTTTTTTGGAAGTCGGTTAAAAATAATGATGAATCACCAGTTTTACTAGACTTTATTTATGAAGCACGTCTAGTAGTTTGAAAAGTATATTTGGCCCTATCAGCCCTTAAGTTTCTGTAGAAAAAAAAAATTGGCAATAAGAGCATGGTGACGCTAAGAAGAAACGCATGTATATAGAGAATGTCGCACATATTCATAAGCACGTATACCTTATACTTACGTGGGCAACACGTCAATAGTTTTTCTTGAGGTTATCGCTCTAAAAATATAGGTAAAACATCTTGTTCTCGAAAGCTGTGGCTGTTCCTAAAGGTGATAAATAAGAAACGAATTGAAAACTGAATAATACCCATTGGTTCTAATACAGTATAGGTACTTTTCTTTTTATTTAAAATAATAAACCAGTGATTGATTGAAAGGGCTATGCTCGGAGTTTCCTTGCGTGATCGAATCAGAAATTCAGATCGAAACTTAAGTAGCAACGAGCAGGGCACATTGCTCGCGTAGGGGCCGAAAGGTTTTGGAGTGGCAACTGCGTACCGGAAGACGCAGCGTTGGAAGACCTCCTACAAAGTGAACCGATAACCTGGTGAAAGTTGCGGGAATCCGATGGATGCGGGACGCACTGGATCGTTCATAGTGGCGACACTTGGGGGAGGCGTATGTCCGACAGTGGTCGTTTATTGGCTGAAATGATGATGATGATGATGAGTGCTTGATTGCGATCCCACCTAATGATAAACAGTTGTGCCATTGTTGATTGTGAATTGCACTAGTTTATTAAGAGTCTCTAGTCTTGAAGACACCAAAATTATAATCGGACGGGAAGACCGCACTAGGCGGTCCTATTTTAGGATTGACATATCATCAAACGATCTTTTTTTATTATTCATAGGCTCGCGTTTGACCACTATCTCGCCTGATGGTAAGTGATGATGTGGCCGATGATGGAACACGCTTGCTTAGAAGTAACCTATTCACTCTTGACTTAAAGACCCCTAGGTTATAGCTATCAGGAAACACAGACCGGCAATGAATTCCACTACTAAGCTGTACGCATAATGAATGTGTGTCCAAAACGCTTTGTACGAATGGGTGGGATATCCACCATGTACCGATGGCGCACGTCTAGTGGTTCTGACCAGTTTTCGTTGGTTGGTTCATGAAGTGATCAATTGTAAGATCTGGTCACGACAGATATACGTATTGTTGACAAGACAACGAGTTAGGTATATTATGTTAATACCACAATAACACATTTACGGGGAATGTTGGCAGCCATCGAGAAACAAGCAGCTGATGATATTCGTTTCTTTTAGTTTGATTTTAAATTGACAAACGAAAAAGCATTTGAAAATCACGGAATATTGAAATTTTGTGACCCCAATTTTAAGAACAATAGGCGAATATATTTACGAAAATTTAACTTTTCAAAATCAGCTGGATACATGGTCAAAGGGAGATTATTTATCGTCATCTGTGCAAATACGAATCTTCAAGTTCTTCAGGCATATCACCCGTAACGAGGACTCGATGGAACGATTGGTGGTGCAAGGGAAAGTCGAGGGCAAAAGATACCAAGGGCGCTCTCCAACATGGTAGACGAACCCCATGAAATCTGTATAACAATGTAATAATAATAACATATTTATTGTAATTAATACACACAGCATAAACACAGACAGAAGACTTGTATATTTTAAGTGCTAATTTTGTTGAACTCTAGTACCCAGAATAATGTGACACTCTTCAGCATCAATGACATTTCCGAAGCCGCCAAAGATGGAGCTACATGGCGTCACATCGCAATAGAGGTGGTGGCATAAGACTCGATGAGACAGGACCACGACCACTCTGTCAAGGGTTCACGTCTGAGAATAAATACCTAGTTTCAACAGGTTTGGGAAAAACCCTACTTCTCTATGTCAGAGACGAGCCTTGGACTCCAGCAGTGTGAATGTTATAGAATGGAATAAACTTTATTGTACACCAAAATAGTAACAATATCACATAAACTTAAATGTATGGGAACAATGGCGGCCTTATCGCTGAAAGCAATGTCTTCCAGACAACCTTGGGATGGAATATAAGAACTTAAACTAAAAAAGGGGCTAGTCTGCGGTGTAGTACAAGCAATATAAATCAAGGGAAAATTAATAAAAAGCTAAAAAAGTTATAAGCTGTTAATATGGAAAAAAGTTAGACCTTTGATGTATCATCTACGTGGGTGGTGGGACCAACTCTCTCGGACCTATTTTTCAACATTCTACATTTTACGACAAGCGATACATCTTGTGTCAGCAGGAACTGTTTCTGTAATCTAAGGACCAGTGATAACTCTAATTAAAGTGCTTAAATATAGCGCTTTTCAATAATACTCGTACATGAACAGTCAGGATTTGGTGGTGGATTTTGAGGCAAAAGTTTGACTAAGTTCAATAAAGCGAAATGTTCGATATAGCAAATTCTTTTTCACTTTACCCTCATTACTATTTTTTTATTGTCCATAGGTTGGCGCTTGACCGCTATTTCACCCGATGGAAAGCAATGATGCTGTCGTCGATGAAGTAAACTATTCACTCTTGGTAGGTAGTGGCCATCAGGAAACACATTGTCTCTTTTTTAAATTTTGAGATATTCTTTTCTAGATTAACTTAGAAGGATCTCATTTTTTTTTAAATAGGCTTACTACCTTTGGGTATCGTTATGTCTCATACACACCTAGCTTCTTTTTTATAAATAAACAAAGTTCTTTTAACATTATGTTTTCGTTTTGATCTGTGTGTGTTTTTGTTTTGCGTGTCTTCAAGGTAATTTAAAAGATATTTATTATTACATTTGCCATCGCAATCTACATATAGCAAGGTTATTTAAAGAAAAACAGCTTTTCAGTGGCTACCATTTCTTGTCACATTTCACTTTTACCCGACTGCCTTAGAAGAAGGGCAACATTTTCCGAGAGATATTAGTAAGTGCGCACTTATACATAATTACCGACATAGTCATATAAACATATATTTTTGTCTTCAGTACACCCTTAAAACTTAATCAAATCAAATCAAAAGCATTTATTTCAAATAGACCATTTAGAGGTTCTTTTGAATAGTCAAATATCAGTCAGTCCAAAAAAAAAGTGAAGGTAAATTGCACATTCCAAAGTGTAGATCATTAAGGAGGAGAACGTACAAGAAACTCCATGGATAGTCTTTTAAATCATATTATTAGTGTGATGAAGTGATACAAGATATAAGAACTTCGATTTGAAAAAAAAGCATCACGTAGGCAATCGAAACAAAGGGCTTGCGGAGACGATTCTGAAAATGTAACTCCCAAAAATATAGTGTTTAATTAAAAAAATATACAAATAACAAAATTAAATTTACTTCGCAGTTGCGTCCTATAACAAATCATCTATCATGAATAAATCTTGTCTCCTCCCATATCAATTCATAATATCTCTTTTAATGACAGTAAATTACTTTCTGAAGAGAATTAGAATGTAGATCCGCTTTCAGAAGACAGGTCTAGTTAGCCGCCTTGTCAGATGGTGACTCAGAGGCAACCGACGTCAGAGATCTTATAACCACCTCACTGCCTGCTCCCTGCCAATTCTATTCTTAATAACAGGTAACGACAATACCAGACGAAATTAAACTACAAATTGAAGAAGCTAAAACTCTTTTTCTCTTGGCAAGATCCCCAAAATTTTCTGCTTCGGGAATTTGAAGTCTAAATTTGAAAAAAGAAAGTTGGGATTTCGTTGCAGCTATCTATTGCATAGTTCCAATCTAATCATGTATCGCCAAACGTCATTTTATAAAGTGTATCATAATCGAACATGTCTGGAATGTTCTACATTGTGTAGTAATAAAGCTCAAAAACAATGAAGGTTATATCATAATCGGTCCTGAAATAGTTCGGCGAGGTGACGAGGAACTCGATCTCGTTATTTAAATAAACGCAAGCTGTTAGCCGTCAATAGAATGTGACGACGTCATGACGGTAAACGTATCACAGAGCATTGGTTTCGATTCAGCAGGTTTGATTGAATGAAGTAATGAGTTAGTGGAAATAATATTTAGTCTAGTCAGGGTCGAAAACAAAGATGCTCGACTATTCTACTTCTAAATTTAATATCAAAATGAAATCCCAATCCAATATACTTATTTAGAAAATAACGATGAAATAATCAAGAGTAAAGATAGACCCATTGAAACTATTGTGGATGTTGTGAAGCTTACCGGTTGTCGATAGTAGTCGTTGAATTCATGTCAGGCAAGTCTAGTCAAGAATCATAGACTCACGAAAGCAAAAATCAAGCTTTGGCATTTATCCCTATATTATTGTATCGTCTGCAAATGACTAAAAGTGTTTAAATCCCCGTGTATATATTGGTACTGTGCACCAATATCTAGACGTATATTTCATTTTACGACTGGCCTTCACACCAACCTTAAATACGTACCCTAAGGTTACTCCAAGCATTAATATTCCCTGAATATTTACTAAAATCTGTGCTTTCTTAATGAGTATAACGCCCATTATATCTACAGATTAATTAGAAGATGTGTGTGCATCATTTGCGCTCTTACCAACGTATGAACAGTACTTGCCAAAGGTCTTTAACTCTCTCGAAGTATTTCTATCATTCGATCGTCTCGGTATTTGTGATGAGTTAGTACTATCTTTAGTTTTATCTTTTAATCCTTCATTGTGACTACATGTTCTTATATTATGATCTTTAGGACTAATTTTGTGGCCATCATTCAATTTGTCTATTTCAGTAATCATGATGTTGGCTGTTTCTAATGGTTTATCAAAAGAGTTTCTGATAAGCACAATGACAGTGTGGCAATTGCTTTATATTTCAATACATTAAGTACATCAGTTCTAATCTTTGTAATAAGAAATTTTTGAACTATTCCTTCTAGCCCAAATGGCATATATGACTTACCAATACGTACAATCCATTCACACAAAATAGGACTATGTTTAAGTAGACTAGAAAAGCAAGCTGTATAGGGTTGGTTCTATTAGGGACAAATTGGGATAATCTTTTAGGAATGACAGACTGTCTAATCTATGTGCTAAGCAAAATTGATGAATCGCTTGTTTGTTGGATAGAATGCTTGGCTCGCGACAGTTTGGTGGCGCAACTACTTCGCGTTTGACATGATGAGTGGCGCTACTTCTCGACTATCATTGGCATAACTGACTGTACCTACGTATACAGACAAATTCACATAAGATAGCTCTTAACGATATAATGACACTGTTAGTGTCTAATCCTTTAGAATTACCCTGGCCCCGGAACACAAAGGGCAATTGATGGAATGGAACACAGGTGTATATCAGAAAGTAAAAGTCTGAATAGTCCTTTCAGATGAATTGAATGACCCAGAGCGGGAGCAGCTATTTGATGAATTCCCAAAACAAAAAAAAACAAAACTAATTCTTACAGGACAGGACACTGATGTGCGATTGAGTGTACAATTTTATCTATTGGCAATGTTTGGTGGCGATTTCAAAATCGATTCGGTTTCGATTAATTGTCTGCTATCTTGAGATGCAACAAGGGTGACTGCCCAAGATGAGTCAGAGTATATGGCATTGACCATTTAAATAAATTTAAGATAATAATTATGATGCAACCAAAAGGTTTAACGGCCCCACTTGACCTTATATTTAATTTCATCTTTTCGTTTTTGGGAGTACTCTTGTGGTAGTGCTACTGAGAATTTACTCTACCGCAAAATATGTGCGTTACTTCAGTAATGCAGCTCAGCTTGATCTACTTGAGCTTAAAATTCTCTTCTTCTTAGTCATGCAAAGTGGTCGTGGTCATGTCTCGGTCGAGTCCTGCTTCACTGCCTCTCTCGCGATACGGCACCATGCAGCTCTGTGTTTGGTGGCTCGATAGCGGTCATTAATGCTGCAGTGTCACAGATTCGATGCAGGTCCGTCCACCGAGAACGTTCAAATGTGAGTTTATGTAAGTTCTTATATCTCAAGTAAAATCAAAACCACCGATTCAATAATTTGCTTAATTTAGTCAAACGAATTAAATTGAGGCCAACTTGAAGGACGTTCGGTAAAGAAAACTTCAGACATTTAGTTTTGTTCTCATTAAGAAAGTAGGTTGTTAGTTGTGAACCGTTTCAAAAACTAGTTTTAAAAATCAGTGATCAGTCTGAAAGATTTTAGTTTTCAGCACGTTAGGTATAGGTGTGTGTGGCTCTAATTACTTTCTTCCTGTATAAACTAAAACTTCTAAACAAATTTTGTGACTTAGAGTTTATTCAGGATAAACTACAGGCACACAATATAAAAGCAGTCAGTTGGCAGAGCGGTAACGGCCCCGACTTACGAGCTGTAGATCGCAGGTTCAAACTCAACCAAGCGCATTACTTTGTGTAATTTATTTCATCACCACTGCTTTCAAAACGGTGAAGGAAAACATCGCGAGGAAACCGGCATATCCTAGAATCAAAAATTCGAAGACATGTGACATTCATCAACCCGCATTGTGCCCGCTTGGTCGATTACGGCCCATTCCCTCTCTAAGAGAGGAGGCCTGAGTCCCAACAGTGGAAACATTGAAAGTCTGATTATTCTATGCTATTATGCTACATAATATAATAATAATTGACAAAAGGGAATCCTTACTTTTTTTAGACTTCTGAAATAAACATATAAAATTCCTCCAGCCATCTTTTAACAATTTACATTAGGAAGCGATGAGCAATACCAGAAACACAATAACTCCATCTATCATTAATACAATAAAATGCCTGCTGAATACTGATCTAAAACACCTGCCAAGAACAACCGATATTAGTAAAAATAACTTCACACACGTTCATAGACATGCAATACATACAAACACTTATGAAACAAAACCACATTAATTTATTAATTTTGTAACACATAATTATATTATGAATATAATATTTGTAAGCTTATGTGTTATCTTTTATATGTCTATATATTTTTAATTTGTTTAATTTTTTTCATTTTTATTTCAAATGTAAAATTTTGTTTCATTAATATTTGCTAGCAATACACAACAGATAACCCCCTTTTTAAATTTAAGTTTTTATAGTCCATCTAAGGTTTTCTTATAAATATCGCTATCAGCAATAGGACCTCAATTGTGCCCATAGTTTTTCTAATATTGTTACTATTTTGGTATAATATGTACAATATAGTTTCAAAACAATTTCTCCAATTGTTCATAAAAGGTGTAAGGGACAGCCCTCCACAAACTTTAAGGGCTTGCTCAGTAGACGAAACTGAACAACCGAAAAAAGAAATCAGCCTCACCATACAAAATGATAAACTTGATTGGACAATTTGTATGACGAGGCCGATTTTTTTTTTCGTTTCCTGAAAAAAGATTTTGTCGAAGGTTGTTCAGTTTATATCTATATCCAAATCACACAAAATACTAGCTGATAATTTCATAGATTTCTCAAACGTAACGCACGTTAGTGCTAAAAATATCAAACAAACACTCATACCCGAGCGGTGTTACATTAAAAATAAATAGAGGCTGAATCCTCAGAACTGAAGTATAAATTGTTGTTGCAATACGTTTTAGCTGCCCCAGTACTATGCTTTAATTGAAATAAGATTTTTTTACTCTGACGAATGTTGAATAAGGGGCCTAAAATGTGTGATATATTATACAGGTAAACGAAATTGTGAGAAGTCTTATTTTAGCACAGTGCAGTTTTCGATTTGAGGCAGTGGGTTAAGGAAATACTGATTTTAATATAAATATAGTTCTGCTGAATTTTGCCGAGGAAATTGATGCATTTGACTTCATTTTACAAACACTATCGTAACATATTTTTGAGTTAGTCTAAATAGTAAGTATTGATATCTCTCTGAAAACATATTGTGTTTGCTAATAATATGACAGATATTTTAGGTGCTCGCTATGCTTCTGTAGATAGTCTACTGTTTGATGTTGGTCTGAATAGAGCTGCATTCATTACAGCTGTGCAGGCACTTGGAGTTTTGAGTACCAGGTGAATATGATGAATGAAGAGGCTTGGAAAGCGATTGAGTAGAAACAGGTTGGGACAGAGATATGTCCTAATGGGCGAACTGGTTTGAAAGTAGCGTTCAATTTTAATTAACCTTTTGATTACCGTAATTAGAGACACAATAGAAAGACAGAGAGAGAGCGAACGACGCGGTTCGCTTGGGGTTTAGTGAATTAAATTCAATTTAAAAAAGACTATTCGCAGTTTACGTTTTAAAACAATTATGGAAGACAACAAGAGTGAAAATAATTTTAACAGATGGATATTTTCTATTTTTCAAATACCAAATATCATCTTGTATATAGTCTATATTCACAAAATAATGTAATTTAAATTTGAAAAAGGCAATATGCCGCAATTCACTATGCGGGACCACTGCTCGTTCGCGGTCTTCAATTTGACTTTCAATTGATGGTCAGAAGATAACCAAGCAAAGACTATTTAGGTTCTCTACCTCCCCAAACACTTATATATCCACTAAAGGCCCGTTCAGGAACTGAATAAACGAAGTTCACACAGTACAGGTATAATGTTTTAGTCAGTAACAGTATGACACTCTCTTTTGTTGCCTCAACCAGAGTGGGAGATTTTATCTGACGACTCCCCCCCCCCCCTTTAAAAAAAAATGAACGTTCGAAAAAAAATCCCTTCTTAAAACGCTAACGACGAGATTGACAAATATTCAACTTGAAAGTCTTAATTTAAAAAACGAGGACAATTTGTTTTCCCCTTACAAAGTCACTCGCTGATGGTTCCTGCCACAATGAGCGGGTGTTGCGGTGTTCTCTGCGTATAAATACCGCTGGAGCTGGCTTGGAGCGGTTCCAGTCGAGAACCATTCATAAACAACCTTGGCTATTGAGTAGTAAACGTGCAAGTGTTGATTATGTCACATGAATCATGATTTTGGGTGAGAAAGACTTGCCCTTTATATATATATGGCGTCCCCGGTATATTTTGGTAAGCAACACTTTTTCGGCGCCGCGCAGAGTGCAATGCGCGCCTCAAATAGATATTTTTTAAGATATAAACTAGTGCTTGACTGTGATTCCACCTGAAGGTGCAATCAATGACGTTGAATCGCACTTGTTTATTAAGAGCCTATTCATTCTAGACTTGAATACATCTAAATTATAATCGGACGGGAAGACCGCTTCAGGCAAATTGTTCTAGATTTTCGATGTATGCCGCATAAAGGACGAGACGAAACGCTTAGTCCGGATCGTAGACGTAGAGGTGTCAACATCGTAAGGATGCACACTCGCCGTACTTCGGCTTGTCTGGTGGTAGAATGGTGATGGCGGATTGAAGTCATGTAATTCCTGCAACACTGGCGCACACTTTCCAAGATGCTGTTACCAAAACCGGACTTAGCAAAGCCGATGCCCGTTAGGGCTGGCCCATTTTTCTATGAGATACTGTGATCCTGGAATTTAAAGGGCAACTGAAAGATACAGATAATCAGTAAAAGTCTGACTCTCCTTAGTACGGATGCAATAATTTTATGATTTTCCACCTCATGAAAAAGGGTATTTTATTCAGTAGGGTATGTAAATGTAAATACACGTAATTCAATTTCATTTCAATCATTTGATAAAGAAGAAAAAGAAAAGTTTTAAATAAAAAATAAAATAACGTTTTAATAAGTTGAAGATCTTCTGTTTTTAGCATTTTTTATATATTCAATACTTCTAGTTTAAAGAGACTCGGTAGATTCCTTTTTTATGGTGGGAAAAATCATCCAATGACAACCCCGCTCTTGGGCGGAGCGGGAGATAGTGTCAGACTTTTACTGACTAAACGACTCACCCTGTCCCTTCTAGCCTTCATACCGGGGCTCGTGTTCCCTTTCGGATAACCCTGGCCCCAGTAGGCTTCGACCCGGCTGGGTCCCTACTGTTGCTGACAACTCCTTGAGGCGCACGGGAACAGTGCGCGCCGTTGACGAGTTGGGCTTGGTCCGGACAGTTACCGGACGGCCGGACAGCGAGCTACCCATTGCTCACAGTCCGCAAGCCCGCGCCTACGGTGGCCGGAAATCGGGATCGGAATCCCGGCGGTGGCGAGAACGCCGTTGCCTGGTGCGGTCGGCCTCCTCCTTTGCGAGCATTACTGCTTAGCAGAAGTCGGCAACCGCCTGCCACTCCTCCTCGCTCCGGACCATGGCCTCTACCGGGCCCGGCGCGAGAGGTCTCCGCCGCCGATCGCCCTCACGAGGGCACGGCGATGCTCCGCCCGAGCAGGGCACACCTCGACTGTATGCTCCACCGTGTCCTCCGGGCGTTCCGCACAGTGGCGACACTCGGGCGTCTCTTCCGCCTGAATCCGGAACAGGTACCTCACGAACGTGCCATGTCCGGTGAGGACCTACGTCATACGGAAGGTAAGGACGCCGTGAGGTCTTTCCAGCCACGCTTCAAAGAGGGGACTTACCGCCATAAACTCGGTAGAGTCCTGCGCCACCGCATCTCTCGCGATACAACGCCATAAAGCTTCGTGTTTTGTCACCAATACTGCAGTGTGTCATAGATTTGATGAGGTCCGTCCTCCGTGTTGGAGAGCGTTGTGTGATCTTTCACCTTCGATTTTCCCTTGCACCACTAATCGTTCCATTGGGTCTTCCTTACGGATGATGTGCCCTAAGTACTTGAGGATTCATATTTGATAATCTCTCATTGATATTGAGTTCTTTCAGGATCGAAATATTGGTTCGATGTGCAATCCATGGGATTAAAATATTTAAAATTGTTTAAAAAGCGTGAACCACTAAAAATTCTGTCAATCATGTAAATATATTTGTCACGAACAGAAGGCATGACACATATTTTTAGAGCGCGACTCTATTGCTGTTCTTTTTATTATAGTTTCAGTGCTGAAACACAAAGTATGCTAGTTTTTTTGTTTTCAGTTTCCCTGAGAACCTATTGACACACATTTTTTTAAAAGAATAACCATGGAGTTTTTTGCCAGTTCTTCTCCATAGGAAACAACCAATTTAAACATACACAAAACCTAAACATTATTTTAAACATATATATGTCCAGAAAGAATAAATACAATCCTAAATAGTTAATATTATTTGAAAGTGTGGATGTTTGGATGTTTGTTACTTAATCACGCAAAAACGGCTGAACGGATTTGGATGAAATTTGGCATGCATATAGCGTTTGACATAGAAAAGAACATAGGCTGTCTTTTATCCCGATTCCTTAAGTACCTAATGCCACGCGGGTGAAGCCGCGGGCAAAAGCTAGTATGTATATAAATATGTACTCAAACTAAAAAGAAGATAAAACTAAATACATGAATCTAGTGTAACAGTTGATGCAGCCAAATAAAAAGCAAAAAAAAAACTGGGCAAGCGCGGGTCGGACTAGCGCACTGAGGGTTCCGTACAAACTTACCTATTTACAATTTACCTAAAAACAAATTTTCTGTTTCCATATTTATCCCTATGTCTCTAATGAAAGACCTTGCTTTATGCTAAATTTCAGAATTTCGGGTCAACGAAAAGTACCCTATGAATTTCCTTTGAGAGTGTCGAAATGTACATTTTTTGCAACATAAAGGGCCGTATCTTTTTTTTTCGTTTACTTAGAAGCTTGATTTTTTCATAGCTTCAAGGGACCGCAGACCTGAGTGCATGGTTTTAATTTCAACTCAATACCTCTAAGCGGTTTTAAGATAAAGGGCCTTGAAAGACAGACAGACGTACAACAAAGTGATTCTATAAGGGTTCCTTTTTTTCCATAAAAGGTACAGAACCCTAAAAACGCAATAGGCTATTCGTATGTTGCATTCTATTGAATTAACTGGCCAAATCATGGTACTGTGAGTAGGTCATGAAAGACCGCGTGGAGATGCAACGCCGGGGTGAAAGTCCGCTGCCGCAACAGGTCACGGCATGACGGACAGAGCTCCGGCGGGATCTCATGGTGAAATGGCGTCAACGACTATCGCAACCCAGTGCTGGGCACGCCACAATCATGGCGGTAAGTCCCCTCTTTGAGGCGTGGCTGGAAAGACCTCACGGCGTCCTTACTTTCCGCATGACGCAGGTCCTCACCGGACATGGTTCGTTCGGGAGTTTCCTGCACCAGATTCGTGCGGAAGTGACGCCCGGGTGTCGCCACTGTGCGGAATGCCCGGAGGACACGGTGGAGCACACAGTCGAGGTGTGCCCTGCTTGGACGGAGCATCGCCGTGCCCTCGTGGGGGCGATCGGCGGCGGAGACCTCTCGCGCCGGGCCTTGGTTGAGGCCATGGTCCGGAGCGAGGAAGAGTGGCATGCGGTCGCCGACTTCTGCGAAGCAGTAATGCTCGCAAAGGAGGAGGCCGAACGCATCAGGCAACGGCGTTATCGCCGCCGCCGCCGCCACCGGGATTCTGATCCCGATTTCCGGCCACCGTAGGCGCGGGCTTGCGGACAGTGAGCAATGGGTAGCTCGCTGTCTGGCCGTCCGGTAACTGTCCGGACCAAGCCCAAGTCGTCGACGGCGCGCACTGTTCCCGCGCGCCTCAAGGAGTTGTCAGCAACAGCAGGGACCCAGCTGGGTCGAAGCCTGCTGGGGCCAGGGTTATCCGAAAGGGCGCTCGAGCCCCGGTATGAAGGCTAGAAGGAACGGGGTGGGTCTTTTAGTCAGTAAGAGTCTGACACTATCTCCCGCTCCGCCCAAGAGCGGGGGATGTCATTGCATGATTTTTTCCCACCATAAAAAAGAAAACAAAAAAAAAGGTCATGAAAGACAGACACTAGTGTACTAGAACTTTAACGATGGCATAACAATTATTCTTTCAGCTTCCCAGATTATCTCATTATATCAGGCAGACACTTCCTCGCCGTGTTTATCTGGTGATTCATGCAAGAACCAGCTGTTTAACAACGGTGCTTGTTTTGCAGTCTTTTTAGGGTTCCGTAGCCAAATGGCAAAAAACGGAACCCTTATAGATTCGTCATGTCTGTCTGTCTGTCTGTCTGTCTGTCCGTCCGTATGTCACAGCCACTTTTTTCCGAAACTATAAGAGCTATACTGTTGAAACTTAGTAAGTAGATGTATTCTGTGAACCGCATTAAGATTTTCACACAAAAATAGAAAAAAAGCAATAAATTTTGGGGGTCCCCATACTTAGAACTGAAACTCAAAAATTTTTTTTTCATCAAACCCATACGTGTGGGGTATCTATGGATAGGTCTTCAAAAATGATATTGAGGTTTCTAATATATTTTTTTTCTAAACCGAATAGTTTGCGCGAGAGACACTTCCAGAGTGGTAAAATGTGTCCCCCCCCCCCCTCTAACTTCTAAAATAAGAGAATGATAAAACTAAAAAAAATATACGATGTTAATTACCATACAAACTGCCAACGAAAATTGGTTTGAACGAGATCTAGCAAGTAGTTAGTTTTTTTTAATACGTCATAAATCTAAAAAAATACACTATTATTAAAACATCGATCAAAGCTACAACGAACTACAAAAACTTTTATATTTTGTTACTTGCTGCTACGGAACCCTTCATGGGCGAGTCCGACTCGCACTTGGCCGGTTTTTCTAGGGTTGTAATGGAAGTGGTTATATCGTAACCGAATTCGGAACCAGAGTTTTTAAATTAAGTTTATCGGAACCGGAACCAAAATCGGAGGCAGAAGCGCCAAATATCAAATGAAACGATACAATCAAGAACTCGGTAAAGTATAAATGAAGAATGAGTTTAGAATATATCAAACAAGACAAGAAAAAAAAATGAAAAATGCTTTATTCAGCAACAGAGTTGGTTCAACAATACTGAGGTTGACCTCTCTCTTTCCAAGTTAAAGAGTAATGGACAGAAGGTACGGGGGAAAGGAGGTTCCACACGCCACCAGTATAAACTAGTTTATCAAAGAGTCTGCACTCCCGCATGCTGCCTTGTAAGGCGCATTCTTAAAAGACATGTAATACTCAAATTCCAGTGCGAGGCGGCCCTCAGTTGTGAGTCAGTGCTGTCTAAAATTACCAGCGATGACGTCATACGCTGTGCCACTGCCACAAAAACGGATTAGCGTCCACTTGCCAAATTTAGTTGTTATTGGTTTGACCTGCTTGAGAAGGCGACTCCTGAAGAAATGGTCTGAAGAGAGAAAATGTTCGGAAGTGTTGACAAGTTTTAGCACGGGGCAGTTAGTTTGCACGCAAGTGTAATGTGCTACAGAAATACGTGAAGTGACACCCACTACATGATGAGTAAAAAAAAGAAAGGCACAGCAAGAGTTGAAGTAATTTTCCACGCCATCACCAGTCTAATTGTTTTAATTTTTTCCTGGTGGGAATCTACCGGATGTATTCGGCTGACGAGTGTCATCTGAAATCTGAATCAAGTGGAAAATATATTAAACTAGCGGCCCGTCCCGGCTTCGCACGGGCAATAAATATAGCATAAGTTACTCAGGGTGAATGTCGCTTTCCAATGGTGTAAGAATTTTTGAAATCGGCACAGTAGTTTTTGAGTTTATTCGTTACTTACAAAAATACAAATATTTCCTCTTTATAATATTAATATAGATAACTCCACGTAAGTTATGTGAATATACTCGACACTCCGAATCCATGAAGCATTATTGTATAAAGAAAATTCAGTATTTTTCGCGATCACTTGTAACAAAACCAACATAAGCGTTCAGTGGCCCGATTCACGTAATGAAAACCGTAACGATATTGTAGCGATTTAGTCGTTTAGACCATTTCCGTATTCACATCCATCAATCGAGGTTGAACGACACCGATTTTAAAGTCGTTTGAAATTCGTCGATTTAAAAAAAAAAAACCTGTATTACATTATCCTGGTAGAATACTTATTAATGTAACTGGAAATAAGTCGATAGATCGTGAATACCGCTTTTGGATAGGACTTCGAATAAACGAATTTAAAACTTCAACGACATTTGGCTTGTAAGATTTTACGTGTACGTGGCCACAGGTCAGGGGTACGAGATTTTTCGAAGGAGTCACTGCAGCACAAGAACGACTACATAAGTTTCAGTCAGTTAAATTATGATACTTCCTTTCACTCCACACAGACAGACGTTATTTGTTGATTTCTCACTGAACAAAAAAATAAGATTAATATTACAGATATAGACCAAATTAATGTTTTTAGTCCCTTTTTTTAATTACTGCACTAAATTCACTACTTTCTTGCCAATTTGCCGTAGATGAGGATAATCAGCCTCATCTCCAACATGCGAATCAGAAAACAAAAATTTAAACAACTGCTTGACCAGAAATCTGGTTCGATCTTTACCCAAAGAATTAACAATGCCATTCTATGTAGCAATGGCAGCATTGCTACATAGAATGGCACATTTCTGGATGACATCGACGTAGAGGAGTATTTTGATGCCTTTTCAAGGTGGGAAATCATCCAATGACGTCTCCCGCTATAAGTGGTTGGGAGGCAGTTACACCTGTGTCCTTCAGTTGCCTTTTGCATTCTAAGACCATGTTTTCCTTTTCAGAAAAATCCTCATGACTTCAACGCCTCAGTTTATTTTGTGCTTTTACCTTGTCTAATACTAGCTGATCCGGCTAACTTTGTACTTTCGAATGTAGTATTTCATTCGATATAGTCAACCGATTTCGGTGAAACAAAGCCAAATATTATCAAGTTGCAAACAATTTTAGTGTATAAATCTACATCGATTTCGTACATTTCTTTTAGCAGTGTTGGCCGAGTGGTAACGGCCCCGACTTACGAGTTGTAGGTCACTGGTTCGAACCCAGCCAGGCGCATTACTTTGTGTAATTTATTTCATCACCACTGCTCTCAAAACGGTGAAGGAAAACATCGTGAGGAAACCGGCATGTCCTAGAACCAAAATTTCGAAGCCATGTGACTTTCACCAACCCGCACTGGGCCCGCGTAGTGGATTGGAGTTGGGTGGAGGAGGCTTGAGTCCCAACAGTGGGAACATTAAAAAGGCTGGTGATGATGCACAATTAAAACCTATATGTTTATTATATGTATAAATAGATATTGATTTATGTCATATGCACAAATAAACAAAAGAAGTCGCTAATTAGATATTTCACAGTCATATTGAAGAAGATCAGCTACCTTTTAATATGAAGAAACTTGTAGACATAGGAATAAATGCCTATTGACGATTTACAGTCGATAAAACAAACGTGTTAGCGGTCACAGTTGCCCCAGCAAACGTCGATGGTACCATAAAAATGATCGTTAAACGCAAATTTATGCGCACGAGGAAATAAAGAAAATATGTTATTCACCTTAACGTGTTTATTGATTCGAGTTAATACTATTTCCTCTGCTTTTTTACGTATAATATGCAAACTAAACATCAACTTGCATTGCACGTAGTACGAGCATAGTACTAATAGATTGTAAGGACCTGAAAGGAGACGTGTAGATTATTAAATAGTAATGTTTCTTTTTATAACATATTTTGACATAGTAGACAACTTATATTTTAAATTGACATAAAATAGTGCTTGACTGCGATATGCGAATAAGCAGAGATGCAATCTCTGATGGTGAGGCATACTAGTTTATGAGCCTATTCACTCTTGCCTTGAAGACACTCAAATTATAATCAGATGGGAAGACTGCACTGTATAAACGACGAGGCGAAACGCTTAGTCCGGACTGTTTAGGTTTCAACAACGTATGTGTGGATACTCGAACATTGGCAATTTTTTTTTAAGTTTCATTTATTTATTTTACTACATATTTATGTACACACAAAAATAACAGAAAAAGATAAAACATAAGAGACATTAGTACAAAGGTACAAAGGCCTATTTCCAAAGAAATTTCTTCCAGCAGACCTGCGAAAGGAGAAATCAAAAAGAAATGTAGACCATAGTGTGTAGAAAGCAAAAGAATAATTTGTGAAGTCTTAATACAAAGTCACATATAATTAAATATACCAAAAAATAATATATACATTCTACTATAAATAAATATCATACATAATACATAAAATATATAATATAAAATAAATATCACAATTGAGAGGAAAGATAGTGCTCTTTCTTTCTTTTCATGTTCTCAGACGGTTCCGATCTTCAGTGTTTGTGCGACGTCTCTCTGTCCTATCTTCCACCCTGCGTCACATGCACTGTTACCTGTTCACTTATAGACCTAATGACATCTTCAGTGGATGGCTTTGCCATGGCCGAATACTGAGCCAGGCAAGGGTTTTAAATTGGAAAAAAAGTTTTGTCATCGACGCGCCAAGAAGAAAAACTTAATTATAATTTTTTATTTGCTTCGATAGTTACAAAACAGTATGAAGTCTACTCCATGTTTACCTGATGATTTCTACATGTTTCTGCTAGATGATCACTGAGGCCTTGGACCGGCCAAGCCCTTGTCCGCCATGCCATGGTCCGGAGCGAGGAGGAGTGGCAAAAAGTCCTTGGACCGTGAATTTAATCTGACCGGTCTATCTCACTGATAACCTTCCATTTTGGTCTATGGACTCCATTTCGAAATATAGCAAATTATTTATTCAATGAAGCTTGAAATTGACAACTACACTGTTATTTAGCAAACCATTACCTATTTAGTTAATATAATCCTGTAAGAGAATTTGGTACAGTTATTTTTCAGGCTAGTAGATAGTCAGTTTTTTACATACTGCGTAACTACTCCTTTTATTTTTTCCTTTACAACTGAAGGGTACAGACAAGCAACACGTAATGTCACAATTTTTATATTTTCTCTGGTACCATCTATGTTAATTAAAATTTCATTATCAACTACTAGCTTCAAAACATTAAAAACGTTTTTCTCAAAATCACTTCATAGGGACTGTTCCTGTTCTTTGCTTATTTCTTGAATTACATTAATTGCTCTGCCAAGATAATAACTATTACAAAATAGCTCCACAAATATTGCCCATCGACAGCAAACCCGTGTTTACAGTCAAATATAATGTACTTTAAATAGCCTGGCGAGACTGTTCGAGCTCGTGAATCATGGCTCGAGCGCGTCGCGGCGTGGACTCACGTAATGGGGCGTGGGATCGGAGCCCTTTGGGCACAGGTGAGCCTGTGGGTGGTACAGGTGAGAATAAAACATCGTATTACCATTTTATTCTTAGTTGTCCCAGAAGAAAGAAGAGAACAAGAAGCTTCCCGTCCGATTATAATTTAGGTGTCTTCAAGGCTAGAGTGAATAGGCTCATAATAGACTAGTGCGCCTCACCATCAATGATTACATCACTGCTTACCATCAGGTGGGATTGCAGTCAAGCACTATAGTTATATAGCATATATAGCAGATATTAATAAAAAAAAAACATGTAACGTAAATGCTCCTATTACCGCCAGTTTTAGCTGTCTTAGGATTCACTTTGAAAAAATAGATATAAGCTGTAATGTTAGGAAAGGTGTTATAATTTATAATTAATCTCAGCGAAGTATTCTTTCCAATTCAGTACTTAAATTCAATATTCAATAACACAATAGTTACTAAATAATTATTTAATCCAAAAGAGTAGTTGATTCTATTACCGACCCATAGAATGCGGCAAGATTCTATTACCGATTTTTCTGCTTCTTTTACCGACCGCTACGAAGTTGTCACTTTTTCTATACAATTAAATAAAATAAAAAATCGTTTTTAAGGTATTTATTATATAATAGCAATAGTTATGAGATCAACATTATTACAATATGAAAATAATTATTTATTGCAACGCTTAGAGCACTTATTTTTTGTTATTTTAATTAATAAAAAATATAATCAGTCCCAGAAAACAGTCTTCAAACAATTAAATGCTTACTTTTTAATTACCTACAATCCTACATACTAATAAGATATTATGAATCAGTAACAAAAATATTTTTATCCGTAATACAATCACGCAGAGTTGTCCTCGGTATGCCATAGGTTTTTGAAGCTTCATATAAGCTGGTCCCTTCATTTATAGCTAGAAGCGCAGCTAGTAGTTGAGCAGAGGCGTACTGCTTGCGCTTCTGCGGCTCCATGATTCTATAAAAAACACAATCTTTAAAGAGATAGAATTTAATTCTTCGAAAGAAGCTTTAAAAAGTTACATGGCCCCCATTCCGTCCCGCCATTTTTATTTGATTTGAAATCATATAAAATAAAGCCAATGCCATGAAGCCATGAATGAAACTGGATAGCAAATATTATTTTACATTAATAATATGGCATGTGACAAAATCTCTCAAAACGTCACGTATGCAAGAAATGAGCCAATTTGTTCAAAAATATACCTACATGTTTTTTTTGTGTACTGTAATATTACCAAATATATCGTCACAGCTGTGAGTCGGTAATAGAATCAAGTAAGAAGGTTACAATATTCTATTAGCGACCAATAAAATTAATAATAAACAGATAAAATATCCGCTTTATGGTATACTGTTAAATTCGATCTCATTGCTATATTATTGCTTTTAATGTCAGTTAGTCTTTAATTCAGATAATACAGGTTATTTACAGTATAATATCATTATAATAATAGAGATATTGTCTAACGTTGAATCGAGTTTTACACAAAAACTTTAAGAAATAGCTTTGTCGTTAATAGATCTAACGAAGTAAAATAATTTTAAGAATTGAAGAAGCAAAAATTAAAATCAAATGAGGTAGTTTATAATAGATATTATTTTAAAATACTAAATGTTCTCAAAATTTTAACAACGCCATGGGTCGTTATTAGAATCAAGTTTTGAAATTTGGATTCTATTACCGCCTTAAATTAAAACATGATTTTATAACATAAAAACCAATAAAAAATATTAAATTAAGAGTTAGTTTAGAAAACAAATATATACGTTACAGTTGTAATGTGATTGCAAGAAGACAAATCCATTTTTAGGGTGTTATTTTCCTTAAGTAATTTTTATGTGTACTTACGTGGCTGGAGACGTGACACTATGAAAAGTGCGTCTGCTTCGGGCGCAACCCACTTAAAGTCAAATTATTTCTTTCACTGGCTATTTAAACACACAAACTTTACTCTTTTTGTTGTCCAACAAAAATACGTAACTAATTTTTAAGGTATGACTTTTCTGGAACCCTATATTATGTCTAATATGAGTGATTTAAAAATTAGATCGTTAATAGAGTACACATTTTAGGGGGTCGTTAATAGGAGCTTTTACGTTAACCGATTTGTAATACACGAAACGTGTTTGAAAAGAGTGTCCATGGAGTTTCTTGCACATTCTTCTTCATAGAGATCTACGCTTTGGAATTTGCAATTAGTTTAATTTTTCTGACTGACTAACTTCGTGACATTTCAAAAGTGACCATAAATGGTTAATTTGAAATAAAATGCTTTAATCTTTAAATCCAGAGCAGGTTTTCTTCTTTCCATTCCTCGTAGTATTCAAGAGCGTCCTATTCGAGGTACATTTTCACACATCTTTCTCTAGGTATTTTGTATACACAGTTATCATATGGATATTATCTAGGCTTCTTTAAGAATCAAAAAATGTTATGTAAAACTAATCTAGTAAAGACCTCTAAAAATCAGCTCCATAATGTAATTAAAAATATAAAAAAGTACATTAATAGAAATATTGCACATTTAATCGAGATTTTGAATGACGACAATTTTTCTGAAAAGCTTTGTAGGGTTTAAAAAAAAAATGTATTTCCTGGAACAAGTTTTGTGAAATATTCGAGTTAATCACTGAATCAAAGAATGCCAACAAAGATTTCAGGCGTTATATCTCTTTTTTGCATTGCCTTTTCATTAAACATCGCGTTGGATTGCTTTACATACATGAAGCACTTAGCTTTTAAACTATGCTCAATGTTAACTTTAAGCGAGTGGAAAAGAACCCTCATAAGCCTAATTTTTTATTTTAGATGTCGAACTCATTTGGCCATCTTCGTCCGAATTTACCAAGATATTGCCTGACATTTGCCACGACTCATTTTGTGGTAGATTTAGCCCGTGATTCGTTCGACGTGCGGCAAACGTGGCCAGCCCAGTCTGATTTTTAGTGGCATCGGCAATTTGTGTTTGTCGGTCAATTTTTATTTTACGAGTTCGTGTGTACTTCTTGAGTTCATAAATAAAAAACTGTTAATGAAAGAGTACCGATCCACTAAATCGAAATATTTCCTTAAATGCCAATGTTGGATGAATATAAAAAGACCCAGAAACAGAGTTTGTCACATTATAGGAGCCACCTCGGGCCAGAGATCCAGTTTTCACAGTTATGTAAATGCGATAAGAACGCATTTAAATTATTTTCTTTATAACACGACAGCAGCAAACATCAATTCGACAAAATAAATGTAAAAACTTTTTCAGTTTTTAACTGCCATGACCACATATCCACCTTATCAAAATTAAATGATTTAGTAATAATGCTAATTTGAATATTTAATTCTAATGTTATTAATTAAGATTAGTTTTAACCAACTATAAACCTTACAGTAGCAATGTCGATCACTCAACGAGATCATCTTTTTAGCTCGCTGTGCAGATAATTACAAGATATTAGCCCGCAATAAAATATTATTCAATCGCTGATTGATCAGTTAGATGAGCTGCCACCGAATTAGAACATTGACACCGATTGGGTGTGAGTAACGCGGGACCAGGGAGCGGGTACACTGCGTGAGCGGAGCGGGTACATTGCGTGAGTGGAGCGGGTACACTGCGTAAGCGGAGCAATTATGCGCTAACCATACATTGTGTGATTGCATTATTTGTGTAATTAAAGACACAGGAAACCGGACTCTTAGAACTAAATATTCAAAGATATTATGTGACATCCACCAACCCACGCTAGACCCACTTAATGGATTACGACTCACTCTATCCTAAAGAAAGACATCAGTCCCAACAGTGGGAACATTAAAAAACTGCTTATGCCTGTATGCTTACGCTTATACATACGCTGGTGGGATGTTCTGGCAAGGAAAATGGCGATAAGGCTTTACGTTTAGCTCAGATTGGCATGGGTTCAATTGATTTGGCATTATAAGAGCTGAAATCATAATAAGTATTAAAACAGGAGGACCACAGTTACCTTAATACTGTGTGTAACTAGACACTAAATTGATAATTCTCATGAGGAATTCCAACTCCTGAATATAAACCATGAAAGAATCGAGTCTCAATTAATGTTCCTTCCCTTTTTTTTATTATGAATTTGGAGAAACTTAAACCAAAAGAATAAATAGGATGCTAAGCCAGAAAAAATTGTAAACAACCAACCTTTGTCCACAAAACAGCTGTTTTTTTTTTTAAACGTTTTCCCCCACTTGTCTGGAGACAGGATGGATACTGAAATGTCGTAGGAGCGCTCAAAAACACAAGACACCCATACCGAATCAAAGGAAAATGTTTGTCCGACCAGGGCCTCAAGTCTGCTATTACAATAGTGTCAGAATGGTCTATCATTGATTACAAAATTGTAGATTTTGACAAGTTTGGTAATCTACTAATATAATGGCGTCACGATGACTTTCCAATGGTCAACCACTGACACTCCATTGAAGGAAGTGGCTTAAAATGGTAATCTCGTACACATTGACAAATGAATGTCTGAGGTATGCGGCAATCTGCCAAAATTTTGACAGTTCCTTTGATCAGTAACCTACCATTACAACGTCATTGTACAGTTATTGCTTTTAATAAGCTCGATATTGTCATTCTACTGCAACTCTATTACGAGACCATTGGTCGATCAATGATCGATCATTATGAATTAGCAGATTACGAACTTTTAGTAAATTGACAATGGGATCGTGTTGGAATGACGAATTTATAAAAATAGTAGACTTGGGCCCCTGTTCTCATGATTACCATTAAATCGCTCCTCCTATGTAACATGACCGCTGCACAAGCGCATGCGTCACCTGCAATGCATTTATTGTTCGACATTTGCCAACAGTTTCGATTTGGTTCAACATGACAGTCGCTGCTAACATTAGGAATACTCCCGGGTTCGTTCTTATCGCATTCCAACTATTGGGAAATGTCGGGATTCTTATAGCGACATTATAAATACCATGACTATTTGAAACTAGATGGAAATGAATGGTGCCAATCTCAACGGAAATTAACTAACTACGTAAAGGATATTATTATAGTTCGCCAGAACACAGGTGGTCTGAAAAGTTTCCGATGTAACAAAGATGCAAGATATTTTTTCTTACAATTAATTTTTCTTTTTTTACACTGTCACCTAATAAAGCCGTACAACTCTACACTATCTATATATATCTATACATGTAAATAAAATTGGAGTGTCTGTTTGTAATATTGAAATAACTGCTTTTTAACCGACTTCGAAAAGGAGGAGGTTCTTTGTACGGCTGAATGATTTTTTTTTACTACATGCATATGAATATAAATACAGTACATACACCAAAATAACATTTTTTACTATTTTTGTCTGTTTGTTTGTCCGGGCTAATCTCTGAAATGACTGGACTGATTTTGACGGGACTTTTTTGGCAGGTAGCTGATGTAATAAGGAGTAACATAGGCTACTTTTATTTTAGAAAAAATAAATTCAAAATCCTGTAATCAACGCGAACGAAGTCGCGGGCACAGCTAGTTTCTACTATAACCAAAAAACTCGCAAGACTGGACAGAGGCGGCCTGCACCTGGTAACGGGGAACGTCACTGAACACTGCATTCTGAATGAGCACCTCCACACAATAGACATCAAATACAGTCCGCTGTGCAGAGCATGCTTGGACTGCACACTGCACAGGTGACATGTGACATTCACCATCCCGCACTGGGCCCACGTGGTGAATTCAGGCCCATTCCCTCTCCTAGAGAGGAGGCCTGAGTCCCAGCAGTGGGAACATTAAAAGGACTGATTATGCTATGCTAAATACGTGTGTGGCGGAATGTTGCAGATAAGAATACTTACTCATGTTTGTTACATCGATGACGTGGAAGCACAAATCTTCTAACATTGAGTGTTGACGTCATTACTTTATAACTACAACGGGGAATAACCTCGCATACCGCAGCGCATCTAAACATTGCGTCTTCAGAAGAGATGCTAAATTACTGGATGTATACTTACTACTGTTATTTGAGTTGTTAGCTTGAGTTTGAATAAGATAACCTCAGATTGGATTTTGTTAGATTTTCCTTAAAAGTTTACATAATATAAAATAAGCCGAACGGAAAACGCAAGACGCAGCGATGGATGGCCTCCTACAAGGTGGACCGATGACCTGGTGAAAATTTTGTGGCGACACTTGGCGGAGGCCTATGTACAACAGTGGACGTCTATCGGCTGATATGATGATACATAATAGTGGGTATGCCTTCAAAATATGCGCGCTTTTTTACCCTACTGCATCAGAAGGAGGGTCCACATAACCCTCACCCCTTTGTTTTATTTTTTAGGTGGGAATTACTCATATCTTTTCGCGCTATGGGTTTAGTGAATAAAACCTCCTGTATTCCTCCAGTTGCTCCTTTTGCGTTTCAGGTCCGCAGTACTTAACTCTTGCAGCAGATAGCTTGGATGTCCAAGAAAACCTAGGACAGATACGTCTGGCGAGAAATGACAAGGAGTGCCGCCCCTAAGTAATGCGAAGAGGGAGAATTTAACCGTTGCAAAGAAATGCTTCAAATATCATGAGGAAAGGTTAATTTCCTCCTCCTTGCGTTCTTTGTCGAGGACAAAGAATGCCACACAATGACAATGGACAATGAATGAAACAAAAAATTTTTTTTTTTTTTTTTAAATTGAGATAAACAAGTGCTTGACTGCGATCCTGTTTGATATGTAAGGTAGCGTAAGTAGGTACTCGATTAGCAATGAAACGACCGTGTATATTGACCACTGGTTTATTACTGAGGGGCGCGGGGCGCGCGCACGCTTACAAGTACAAACACTGCACTCCTTCCACCTTATTTCGAACCCCTGTTATACAAACAAACAACTTATTAGTTAAGATATTATTACTAAAAATATTTCTTAAAATCTATGGCTTTTCTTGGGCGCAATGATCGACCAATTCGCCGATCGCTAGTGGACGCACCCTGCGCTATTACATTATCTGTATCCGTTGAAACAACATAGGGACTGTCAGGTTCATTACACTCGGTCGGCTGTCCGACCTCATGACTAGCCTCCTCCCGTTCATCACCATCCTTTCCCTCCTCCCGCACATTAGCTGATAAAGGTGGTTGCGACGAATCGGCGGGCGACGGCGCCGGCGCCGGCCCTGCAGCCGTGTGCGCGGGCGAGGACGGTGATGACTCGGAGTTCGGCTGCGATGCTGATTGTGCTGCTGTCGCGAGCTGATCCGGGACCGACGAGAATGCACTTCCAGCAAAATCAACATCACTCACAATTTCATCAGTGCTAGTAGTGTCTGTGCACTTTATAATCTGGTCTAAATGTCTTATACATGAAGAACTACAATTTTTAAATTTAATATGAAACATTCTGTTACCAATAATATTCGTAATAATTCCTTTCATCCAACTTGCCTTCCTAGCCGTGAACCATCTAGCCCACACTACTTCACCTATCTTGAATTTCCTAGATTTATTAAGTTCCTTATTTTCTGATGCTAAACTACTATTAACGTGAGTGGTAGGTAAAACTATGTCTAATCTGGTTCTAACATTACGTCCGAACATTAAGCTCGACGGCGTTGCGCCTGTAGTACAATGGATATTATTTCTGTATTCGAACAAATAGCCAATTAATTTATCTTGAACTATGCGAGGGTTAAAACTATTATTGCTATTGTTTTGTTCGATAATACATTTCAACATTTTCTTGCACGTGCGGACTGAATTTTCTGCTTGGCCGTTACTAGCCGGATGATAAATCGGTGAATTTAGGTAATTTATCCCGTTATTTTTACAAAACTGTTGAAATTCTGTGGAACATATCTTAATATCATTGTCGGATACAATTTCGTTCGGGATACCGAAAACAGAAAATAATTCCTTTAATTTTAATATTAATGCACTAGTGGAGGTGCCGCAATTCATTTGAATGCATTCTAGCCATTTAGTAAATGCATCAATAACAATCAGATAGACCGTTTGCCTTACAGACATATAATCTATATGGATGCGGTGCCAGGGAGAGGGCGGGCGCGGCCAGGGCGAGGGGGGCGCGCGGGGCGGCGCGCTGCGCTGGGCCGCGCACACGCCGCAGCTCCCCACCATCCGCTCGATGTCGCCGTCGATGCCCGGCCACCACATTCGACTTCGCGCCGCACTCTTTGTTTTAACAATACCGAAATGTGCACTATGTAATTCTTCTAACATACGCTCGCGAAATATTGAAGGAATGACGACTCTATGGCCACGGAATACGCAACCCCCGATGACCTGCAAATCCGTTTTACACATAAAAAATGGTAGTATTTGCCTGCAACTAATCTTGCGCGGCCAACCCTGCTGCATATAATTAATCACGGTTTTAATAATTTTATCATCGGCCGTGGCGCGCTGTATTCGTTCGAACGAGACCGGCTCTTGAGTTGCATTCATGAACAACAGGGCGATTGGGAGGTCATCGCACTCCATACGATCAGCTGATCCGCTCGATTCGATAGATAATGGCGCGCGGGAAAAATAATCTGCCACAATATTATTTTTATTACTAATATACTGTACTTCGTAGTTGTAAGCGGATAGCATAATTGCATACCTTTGCAGTCGAAGGGCGGTGGTCACGGATATGCCGTCCTTTTTACCAAAGATTGAGAGAAGCGGCCTGTGATCTGTTCTCAATATGAAAGGTTCTTGACACCCATACAAGTACTGGTGGAAACGCTTTATGCCGAACACCAAAGCGCACGCTTCTTTCATAATCTGACTGTAATTCTTTTCAGCTGGTGATAAGGAACGCGAACCAAACGCGATCGGCCTCTCCGTACCGTCGCTGTGCAAATGTGCTAGTACCGCGCCGAGACCCGTGGGGCCCGCGTCCACGGTCAACACTAGCCGCGCTTGCGGATTGAAATGTGCTAACACGCGGTCTGAAGCTAGTTCGCGACGCACGGAATCGAACGCAGACTGCTGTTTCTTGCCCCAGTGCCATTCAATATTGTCTTTTAATAGCTCATTTAGCAGGCTTAACATTGAAGACGCATTTGGAATGAAATTCCTATAGTAATTGATTACGCCTAAAAAACGTTTTAATTCTAGTACGTTTGTAGGGACAGGGGCCCTTAAAATTGCTTCTACCTTACTCGGGCATGTTTTGAGGCCATTTTTATCTATTTTAAAACCTAGATATGTGACGCTGTCTTGGAAAAATGAGCATTTTTCTTTTTGTAGCCTTAAACCGGCGTCCTGAATCCTACCTAATAAAGTACGAAGTCTTTCTAAATGAAGAGTTCTGTTCGGGGCCGTGAGACAAATGTCATCGTACCAACACGACACGCCTTCAATACCTGCAACCAGAGATTCTATGGTACGCTGGAAAATAGCTGGGGCATTAGCGAGGCCGTACACTAGGCGAGTATATTTGAAAAGGCCTTTCGGTGTATTGATGGTTGTTAGGTCTTGTGAGGATTCAGATAAACATAATTGATTGTAAGCGTTGCTTAAATCTAGCTTCGAATAATGTTCCCCGCCCCCTAGCTTAGCAAAAACTTCATCGATATGAGGCAAAGGGTATTTATCGATTTTTAATACCTTATTTAAGGTGCAAGAAAAATCTCCAGCTATTTTTACTTTACCATTCTCTTTCAGAACTGGTACAATGGGCGTGGCAAAATCTGAGAATTGTACTGGTATCAGTATACCTACCCTAACGAGCCTATCTAACTCTTCCACGACTTTGTCCTTAAGAGCAAACGGTATCTGACGCGGTTTAAAAAATTTTGGCACTGCGTTTTCTTTTAAGTGTAGATGGACTTCAAATTTATTAAAACGACCCAATTCATCGCGCCAAATATCAGGAAATTCATTCAAAATTTGCTGCACCTCCTGACATTCCACTCTAACTGATAAGCTGTTGTTGCTCGACATAGAAACTAAACCCATGTTGTACTGTGCCATGAAGTCACGACCCAACAATGGTGGACCACCTTGAGTAATTACATAAAAAGAAATTTGTTTTATAATACCATTGTAACACACTTTACAGTCGAAATAACCAATGGGCGTTATTTTATGTTTAGTATATAAACAAAAAACTACATCTGATTTCAATAACTTGTATGATTGGAAATTTTCTTTATAAAAACTTTCTGAGATCACACTGCGTCCAGCTCCACAATCTAGTTCCATAGAATATAACTTATTATCTATAAAGATATTCACTTTAATTGGATCATACTGGACATACCTCAGGTTATATAAATCACATTCTTTGCACTCGTGTCCGTCGCTCTCGCTAGCATTCAAATTATGCAACGGAACTTTTCCGACTTTTTTAACACTGCACACTTTTTTAAGATGACCTTTTTCACCACAAATCATGCACTTATAATCTTTGAAGCGGCACTTTTGAACGCAATGACCCCTTAACCCACACACAGCGCATCGCGCGGCCGATGGGGCCGCCGCCTGCGCCGGACCCGGGCGGGCCTCGCCCTGCCCGCGACGCTCGCCAACTCGATACACCATCTCCTGCTTAATAAGTTGCTCACCGCCATCACCGACACCAGCTCTCGCTGCCCGAGCACATGCTGTCTCCTGAGCTATTTCTATAGCCCTAGATAGCGTCAAGGACTTCGAATCCTGTTCGAACAAACGATCTCTTTCCGGGCCTACCTTTAGACCTAAGATAAATCGATCGCGTAGCAACGTATCCAATTCTGTACCGAAGTCACAGTGCACGGCGAGTCCTCTCAAACGTGCCGCCCAATCTTCGACTTTTTCACCGTCCATTCTGATCGCATCATAAAAATTTGCCCTGTCGGCAAAAGTCGATCTTTTCGGTTGAAAATGTCCGTTGAGTACTTGAACCAGCTCAGTCCACGGTACCGTTTCTACCTCCTTTGGATGCACGAGGTTCCTCACCAGCCGGTACGACTCATCAGATAGGTGTGCGATTAACACTGAATTCCAGTTCCCGGTATCGATTTTGTTTAATTTTAGGAAGTTAGTCAATTTCTTGTGGAATATTTGCCAATCCTGGTTTTTAAAATCGAATTCGGTAACGCTCCCGATGAGTTGAGACATTTTTTATTTTACGCGCAGGCAGTTCGTCGCCAGATGTTTGATATGTAAGGTAGCGTAAGTAGGTACTCGATTAGCAATGAAACGACCGTGTATATTGACCACTGGTTTATTACTGAGGGGCGCGGGGCGCGCGCACGCTTACAAGTACAAACACTGCAGATCCCACCTGATGGTAAGTAGCGATGCAATCTTTGATAGTGAGGCGCACTAGTTTATTAAGAGCCTATTCACTCTAGCCTTGAAGACACCCAAATTATAATCGGACGGGAAGACCGCAGCAGGCAGACTGTTCCAGTCCTTCGACGTACGTGGTATAAACGACGAGGCGAAACGCTTAGTCCGGACCGTAGAGGTTTCAACAACGTAAGGGTGAATATTCGCCATACGCCGGGTTGTCCGATGGTAGAATTGCGATGGCGGAATCAAGTCATGCAATTCCTGCGCACACTCTCCAAAATGCATCCTGTAAAACACCGAAAGGCTGGCTACCCTACGCCTATGCTCAAGGCTTTGAAGGTTGGACTTAACCAAATCTGGATCACCAATTAGCCTCTTTGCACGCCTTTCCACCGAGTCCAAAGCTGCCAGGTGGCATTTTGCAGCACCAGCCCATATGTGACTGCAGTACTCCACACACGAACGGACCTGTGCTTTGTATAACATTAAAAGCTGTCCCGGTGTGAAGTACCGCCGGACCTTTGCAAGAACGCCCAGCTTCCTAGCAGCTACCTTGGCTTTGGACTCAATGAACCGCCCAAAGTTAAGGTCTGAGGGAATTTCAACCCCCAAGAGCTGAAGGCGGTCGGTGTACTCCAGGGATAAATTCCGAAAAGTAGGAACCAAGGTGCACGGGCTCCTTTTGGCAGTGAAAAGACACGCTTGTGTTTTGGCGGCGTTGAATCCCACTAGATTGGCTTCACCCCACTTGGAGACTGCCTGAAGTGAGATATTCGTTCGCTCTACCATAGCCTCTCTTTCGGACCGGATTAGCTCCTTACTAGCCCGAGCACTGGGCAGGTATCTCTCTACAACTGTGCTATCATCTGCATACCCATAGATACCGGGCACCAGCAGATCGTTGATATGCAACAGGAAGAGAGTTGCAGAGAGAACAGACCCCTGAGGAACTCCGGCATTAATCGTCATGGGCTCTGATGAGCATCCGTCGACAACAACTCGGAGAGACCGTTCACTCAGGAAGTCTTTTACCCAGTTAATCAGACCAGGGGAAATGCCGTACGCTGGAAGCTTACTCAATAGGCTAGCGTGCCATACCCTGTCGAAGGCCTTCGAGACGTCTAAGGAAACGGCAATCGCTTCCCCATTCTTCTCGAGGGCCTCGCCCCACAAGTGGGTGGCATAAACCAGTAGGTCCCCAGTAGACCGCTTGCGACGAAACCCGTACTGTCGGTCACTGAGGAGATCGTTACCTTCCAGGTATGCCATGAGGCGCGAGTTCAATACACGCTCCATAATCTTGCAGAGTATGGAGGTTACCGAAATCGGCCGATAGTTGGCAGGATCGGCACGACTGCCCTTTTTGGGCACGGGTTGCACGTTGGCAAGCTTCCAGGACTTGGGCACTATACCAGTCCTAAATGAGAGGCGATACAAGCGCGTCAATACAGGAGACAACTCGGGCGCACAAGCCTTTAGAACAATCGCTGGTATGCCATCTGGTCCACTGGCTTTATTCACGTCTAGACGACGCAGCTCTCTCAGAACTTCTCTGTTCCTCATGTGAACCTCCTGCATTGAAGAGTTACAATGAGGCAGAGTCGGTGGAGCAGCATTGCTAGTGTCAAGACGAGAATTATGGGCAAAGAGAGATGCAAAGAGTCCTGCTTTCTCTCTTGCCGTATGAGCCAGCGTTCCATCAGGCTTTACCAGCGGAGGCAAAGTGGGCCGACAGAAGTTCGCCTCGACCGACTTGGCAAGAGACCAGAATGCTCTGCTACCGGACGGCTGTGCAGAGAGTTTTTTGCCAATATGGGTTATGCGGTCGAAGCGTGCCTTCTTTAATGCTTTTTTGTAGGACTTGGCAGCATGGTTGAAGGCTCTCTTCTTTGAATTCAGATCCGGAGCTTTGCGGTCACGAGCGTCAACCCAGGCGAGAAACGCCGAATGCTTACGCTTTTCAGCCTGAATGCAATCGGCGTTGAACCACGGGTGAGCTGAGCCACCGATGCGTACATCGCTATAAGGGATAAAATACTCCATAGCTTGGCGTATCACATCGGTTACAGCATCCGCACAGCTCGACGGATTTTCAGAAGAGAAGCAGACCTGCTGCCAAGGATAAGACGCAAAGAAATGCCGCATCTCATCCCAATCAGCCGACCTGTATCGCCACATTCGCCGTTCACCACGTGAGTCGCGGTCAGGTGGGGAGAAGGACGATACAGACTTCACCAGACAGTGATCTGAAGTTCCAAGTGGTGAGGAAACTGTTACGACACATCTGTCCGGATCGGTGGTCAGCAGTAGGTCCAGACAATTGGCAGTATGACCAACTACATCAGGCACCCTCGTCGCTTGCTTTACCAACTGGGAGAGGCCCAGCGACACTGCAAAGTTTCGAGTTTCCCTCCCAGCGTGGTCGGTCCTCTGGTATGGGAAAAGCCAGTCTTGATGGCAGGCGTTAAAATCCCCCAGAGTGACAAACTGCGCATCAGGGTGCCGATGCAGAGCCTCATCGGCGGCCTCACTGAGGTGGCCAAACAGCCGAGTCGTCTCCTGGTCGCCACTGTGCGACCGGTAAACACAGGTGTAGACAATTTTGTCCACACCGGTGTCCACCAGTAACCATAAACTTGAAAAACTGGGGTCTTCAAGGTGACGGAGACGCTGGCAGCAGATGTCATTGCGGACGTACACACAGACCCCGGCACGCTGCAGGAAATGGTGCTCCAAAGAGTATCCCGGGTAGTCGAGATACGCCGCATCAGACGGACATCTGATCTGCGTCTCCGTCAAGAAAAGTAAGTGGGGCTTGTCAGTCTCGAGGTGGTGGTGGACTGCATCGAGATTGGAGTGCAGTCCTCGTATGTTTGAGAGGTGCACATGGAACGAGAGGACGTGCATCCGCTGTACACACTTACTTTTCCTTTTATTTACTTTCATGAATTTTAGTGAATAGGGCTGGTGGAAGATGGCAGTTGAGCGAGGTGATGCGATGTCAAACCCAACAACACAACCAGAGTTGCTGCGCCAATGGAGGGTTGACTTGGAGACTGCGGGGACGCCCGAACCCCCCCAGAGATCGCCATCGGGTCCTCTCATCCGGTCGCCAACCGGCACGATGGGGCCACCCTGGGATTTTTCGCAGTTGGCGGGGCAGCCTTTCGTGTGTGGCTGGCACACTACTTGGGCCCCCAACTATCTGCGGTCGGCCAGCGGAGCACCGTGCTTCGGATCCCGCTACCCTCCATGATCAAACCTCCGACACAACAGCAACTGGTGCATCATACCCGGCGTACATCGCAACACAACTGTACAGACCCATCCACCACCTTACGGCTTCACCAGATAACATGCCGGAACACGACGGATCGCTTGGCGACATGACTTTATCTGGTGGGTGGTAACCTTTAAGCCGGCAGCCGATGTTATGGCCTACCACCGTATTTACTGCTCGTTTAGCACTACCCAGGGGACACGTGTAGGGTGATCAAAAGTCAAGTAAATCCTACGGACGCGAGCAGTTCATCCCCCAAATACCCTCAGCATTGAGGAATGCTGAGGGTATTTTTTGTCATGGTGGGAAAAATCATCCAATGACAACCCCCGCTCTTAAGCGGAGCGGGAGATAGTGTCAGACTCTTACTAACTAAAAGCCCACCCCGTTCCTTCATGCCTTTCGTACCGGGGCTTGAGCTATCTTTCGAATTAACCCTGGCCTCAGTTCAATGCTGAGGGTCGATGAATATCTTTTTTGTGGACTTTGCCATGTTGTCTTATCGCACGGATTTGGTCTGACCCACGTATCGGACTCCAGTCTTTGAAGTATTTAGATGGTTATAAAGTAGAAGAATATATTATAGAATTGTGTAAAAGATGATGTGAATACGAGTAGAACAAAGACAGGCAGGAAAATGATGAAAAATTTTCCGATGCTGCGACATTGACTATCACAGCCCTCATAAGTATTTCCACTAACATCAACCAGTTAAACATCTCAATAAAATCACAGTAATCAAAACATTGTTGGCATCTCCGGCATTTGGGCTGTTGTCATCGCGCGGTGACAGTCGCTCGAAGTATTGCGATGGCCCACTCGAAGTGCAGCTAGATTGAAATAGACATCACTCATCAGCCACGCATTATTATGACAGAGTCATGTGCCTGATGATGAAGTATGATCGATGGTAATAACCTTAGGAAAGGGTAATTCGCTGGTCAAGTTGTAAGGCCATTAATACTCATAATAAACTAAAAGAAACTCACACGTCGCACTCACACTCAATGGAGAGGTACGATATTGTGGCGTAGCGTTTTCAGTATTTGAAAGAATTGCAAGCCAATTAATCAATCGTTGACCACATCGTCGCTTTCCATCAGGTGAGGTAGCGGTCAAGCGCGAACATATCAACAATAAAAACAAAATCGATATGGAGCCCAGCGTCCTTTACTTTATTCAAAAATAGTTTTTACAGTTTGGAAGGAAAAAAAAAATATTGTTAAAAGTAACGAAATACCGGTTAACCTGACACAATTAAAAAGTTATTGTGTCTCGCGTGGATCCACGTTCCGGACACACAAAGGGTTAATCTCCCTAATATTAAGTAATTTCATTGCTAAAATTATAGCAACACTATTTTTCCGTATTGTCAACATTAGAATAGAAAAGAATAGAATAGAAAAACATTACGGTCAAGGAACTTCTTATGTGAAACGCACCTCTACTAACAACGATAAAACGCACGAAGAAAGTGTCATCAGGTTGTCTGGACCATTTTTTGTTTCATGGTTCGAGACAACACAGACAATTTATCTTTTTATAAGTATTTACTACCTTTAAAATAGGTCAACATATTTTTTTTTTTTCAGCTTTTGTGGCATACCTGAAAGATGTTTGAGTCTGGTAGCAGCTACTAAAAATGTAAATCCTAAAAATATGTATGCTGTATGTGGCAAGTTAAATATCAATTACCTATTTAAAAAAACAGTTAGGCGCAACAATATAAAGCACGTCAAAGACTGCAAGGTACTACCAGGAGAAGACCTAGTCTCACAACATCGACTCCTGGTAATGGAATTAGTTGTCAAAATAAAATGCAACAAAAGCAAAGAGCGTCCTCCCCCCAAAATAAAATGGCATATGCTAGAGAAGAATGATTGTGCGAACAAGTTCAGAGAGCGAGTGGTTGACAAAATGATAGAGATGGGAGACATGAATGATCGAAGTATAAATGAAAGCTGTAATGAGTTGGCGGAGTATATTAGGCACGCAGCGAAAGATATTTTGGGAGAGACGAGAGGAAAAGGCACAATAGATAGGGATGGTGGTGGTCGATAGAAATTCAGAATGTGTTAAAAGAAAAGAAAAGAAAATTCAAGGAATGGCAGCACGTAGAAGTGGAAAACGGTAGTTTGAAAGCGGAAAAAAGAGGGAGTATGACGTTTTGAAGAAAAAAGCTCAGAAAGCCGTGGCATTAGCGAAATCAATGGCCCAGGTCAAACTGTACAACACACTGGACAGTTCTGCAGGCCAAAAAGAGCTGTACCGGCTAGCTAAAACAAGAGAGAAAAAGACGAGGGATATTTGTCTGGTAAGATGTGTTAGGAATGAAGCTGAAGTGGTCCTGTCGAATGATGAAAAAATCAAAGAGAGGTGGAAGGACTATTTTGAAAGACTGATGAATGAGGAAAATAATTGGAGTGGAATTTTAGAGAGTAAACCAGTGAATGTAGGGTTAGTGAGAATGGTTAGTATGGATGAAGTCAGAATAGCAGTAAATGAAATAAAAAATGGTAAAGTCATTGGTCCAGATAGAATACCCGTTGAAGTGTGGAAGTTATTGCGAGTGGATGGATGGACGTGGTTAGCTTTATTCTTCAATAAGTTGTTGCGGGAAGAAGCCATACCTGATGAGTGGTGCAGCAGTTCTTTGGTGCCCATTTTTAAAAACAAAGGTGATGTGCTTGAGTGCAACAATTATAGAGGAATAAAGCTAATGTCACATACTATGAAAGCCTAGGAGAAAGTTATTGAAAGGCGACTGAGAGAAGAGAGTGAAATTTCACAGAACCAATTCGGTTTTATGCCTGGTCGGGGTACGACGGATGCCATGTTTGCTATACGCCAGCTGTGCGAGAAATACAGAGGTGCGCATAAAATCTTGCACATGGTATTCGTTGACCTCGAAAAGGCATACGACCGGGTACCTCGAGAGGTTCTGTGGTGGGCCCTTAAGGAGAAAGGTGTGCCTGGGAAGTATGTGCAAATGATCCGAGCGATGTACAGTCGATGTAGTACGCAAGTCCGGTCCACAGTGGGCACCACTGGAAATTTCAACGTGGCTGTCGGCTTACATCAGGGATCGGCTCTCAGCCCTTACCTCTTCCTGATGATAATGGAAAGTGTTGGCCTGAAAGTAAGTAGAACCAAAACGGAGTACTTGTTCTGCGATTTCCGCGGTCTGTCCAACCCTGTGCCTTTAGCTCTCGCCGGAACGCCCATACCAATCTGTTCCGACTTTCGGTACCTCGGGTCACTCGTCCAAGGATCTCGTCGGATCAACGCAGGATGGATGAAATGGCGACAGGTCACGGGAACAACTTGTGACCCATGCATGCCCCTCAAGTTGAAGGGTAAAATTTACAAGTCGTCGTCATAAGATCTGTCATATTGTATGGATCAGAATGTTGGGCTGTGAAAAGGAAGGATGAAAAAAGATTGCATGTAGCGGAGATGAGAATGTTGAGATGGATGTGTGGTGTGACGAGAATCGATAAAGTGAGAAATGAGTATATTAGAGGAAGTTTGAAAGTGGCGCCAGTGACTGAAAAGTTGAAAGGTAATCGGTTGTCTTGGTATGGTCATGTGAAGAGGAGGAATGAAGCGCATATTACTAAAAGAGTTTTGAGTATACATGTAGATGGATGGAGAGGGAGAGGAAGGCCGGAAAAAAAATGGATGGATTGTGTGAGAAGTGATATGAAAGAAAAGGGAGTTAGTGATAGCTTGACGGGTGACAGGACAGAATGGAAGAAGAAAACGTGTTGCACCGACCCCAAGTAATATGGGATAAGGGCAGGAAGAAGAAGAAGATTTAAAAAAAAATGATATGATGAAAAATATGTATTGGCTGCGAGATTGTACGAAAGAGTCACCCTGAAACCCACAAGGCAATTGAATAAACGAAAGTGTGTTGTATTCAGTAAAAGTGTGATATTCTCTCTCGCTTCACGCCAGAAAAAAATACCAAAAAAAAAAAATCAGCCGATCTTGTACAATTGAATTAAATTAAGAAGTGCAAAATAACTTAAATTTTAGAAGTCGGTGTTTCTGAACCTACCAAATAGTTTTGTCTCTTCATTCTTTAATACCGACTTCTGAAATTAAAGTTTTATGTTTCCCATCTTTCAGGTTTGATAGATGGGATGTATAAACAGATGGAGAGGATGGAAAAGATATGAAATGTGGGAGAAGAAAACTTATTCCGCTGATCCCAAATTTTTTATTTTTTTTATTTGGCAAATCATCCAATAACTTTTCTCGCTTTGGGTGTAGCGAAAATAGTGTCAGACTTTTACTGACTAAACGCGCCTGTGTTCCTTCATTAACCGACTTCGAAAAGGAGGAGGTTCTATGTTCAGCTGAATGTGTTTTTTTTTTTATGAATGTTCACCGATGTCTCGGTCAATTGTGGACCGATTTTGGAAATTCTTTTTTTGATTGAAAGGATATCCGAGTAGGTCCCATAGAAATATTGTTATGATCTAATCATGAACTTCGAAGATATGGAACAGAACTCCTCATAGAATCACAGCAGAACTGTGGTTACAAGTAAAGTTGCTTTGTTTATACGTGTAGTCGATGAATGACTGTCAGAAAAGGGGGGGGGGGGGTATGTATTCAACAGATTTGATGACTAAGCCAGAAGAAAAAAAAAATTAATGTAATCTAACCGCGTTTGGGATTATAAGGATCGTTATGAGATGCACTGTTAAAAAACACTGAAAAGTATAAAATAACTTAAATTTCGGAAGTCGGTGTTAAATAACGAAGAGACAAAACTATTATACTGTAGAAACACCGACTTCCGAAATTAAAGTTATTTTATACTTTTCAATGTTTTTAACATTGAAGTCGGTTATTTTTTTTTTTTGGAAAAAGTTATTATTTGCTCTTTGTTTTCCAGAACCATAGTAACTCTTTTGAAAATTCCAAGGATTGTTACAGATTTAAAAAAGAACCTTGACCCCAACATGACCATTAAACAGTGTATCAATACAATAATGACATAATACTCAATGTAATTCCATGTATTACATAGCCCACATGTTGCTGTACCAAATCACGAGGCACCATGTGTCACGAACAGAAATATGGCAGCTAATGATTCATCTAGAGTATTATTACGCTGACTAGATTAGCTTGATCGGTTGTTTATATTTTGATATAGAATGATTTTCAACACACTCGAAAATCTGCTCTTACCCCTACTGCTTTTAATAATAATAATATTCCACAACTACCACACAACGCCGTCTAGTCCCAAGCTAAGCAGAGCTTGTGTTATGGGTACTAGACAACTGATAAACATACTTATATATTTCTAAATACATACATATTATAGATAAATTACACCCAGACACAGAACAAATGATCATGCTCATCACATAAACATTTGTCCTGGGTGGGAATCAAACCCACGACCTATGGCATAGCAGTCAGGGCCACTAACCACTAGACCAACAGGCCAGTCAGTTTTAGGCACATTCAACAGACACATCAGTTTTTTTTTTAGGCACGCAATGCAGTGTATTTCGCATGAATACGGAAAAGTACGACAATACCCCTGCCACAATTAGTTAGGTATACCTATGCCAGGCTTGTCGCCAGGCAGCCCGAAATTGGCGAGAATTTCAGGATTCTAGGTCAACGGGTGATGGTAGATGCGGGACGCATAGGATCGTGCATTATGGCGACGCTTGGGGGAGGCCTATGTCCAACAGTGGACGTCTGTCGGCTAAAATGATGAGGTCAACGGGTAGTGAGCAGTGGTGGCCCAGTGGGAACGTCCTCGACTTACAAGTTGTAGGTCGTGAGTTTATTTTTTATTTTTTTTATGGTGGGAAAATCATCAATGACAACCCCCGCTCTTGGGCGGAGCGGGAGATAGTGTCAGACTCTTACTTACTAAAAACCCACCCCATTCCTTCAAGCCTTCACACCGGGGCTCGAGCTATCTTTCAAAACTAACCCTGGCCCCGGTAGGCTTCGACCCAGCTGAGCCCCTGCTGTTGCTGACAACTCCTTGAAGCGCGCGGGAACAGTGCGCGCCGTCGACGACTTGCGCTCGGTCCGGACAGTTACCGTACGGTCGGAGAGCGAGCTGCCCATTGCTCACTGTCCGCAAGCCCGCGCCTACGGTGGCCGGAAATCGGGATCGGAATCCCGGCGGCGGCGAAAGCGCCGTTCCGCACAGCGACAGGCGACACCCAGGATGCCCGGAGGACACGGTGGAGCACACAGTCGAGGTGTGCCCTGCTTGGGCGGAGCATCGCCGTGCCCTCGTGGGGGCGATCGGTGGCGGAAACCTCTCGCTCCGGGCCTTGGTTGAGGCCATGCTCCAGAGCGAGCAGGAGTGGCCGGCGGTCACCGACTTTTGCGAAGCAGTAATGCTCGCAAAGGAGGAGGCCGATCGCATCAGGCAACGGCGTTTTCGCCGCCGCCGCCGCCGACGGGATTCTGATCCCGATTTCCGGCTACCGTAGGCGCGGGCTTGCGGACAGTGAGCAATGGGTTGCTCGCTGTCCTGCCGTCCGGTAACTGTCCGGATCAAGCCCAAGTCGTCGACGGCGCGCACTGTTCCCGCGCGCCTCAAGGAGTTGTCAGCAATAGCAGGGGTACAGCCGGGCGAAGCCTACTGGGGCCAGGGTTATCCGAAAGGGCGCTCGAGCCCCGGTATGAAGGCTTGAAGGAACGGGATGGGTTTTTTAGTCAGTAAGAGTCTGACACTATCTCCCGCTCCACCCAAGAGCGGGGGTTGTCATTGGATGATTTTTCCCATCGAAAAAAAAAAGGCGACACCCAGGCGACACTTCCACACGAATTCGGTACAGGAACCTCCCGAACTTGCCTTGTTCGGTGAGGACCTGAAGGTAAGGACGCCGTGAGGTCTTTCCAGCCACGCCTCAAAGTGGGGACTTATCGCTATAATTGTGGCATGCCCAGCACTGAGTTGCAATAGTCGCTGACGCCATTTCACCATGAGATCCCGCCGGAGCTCTGTCCGCCATGCCGTGACCTGTCGCGGCTGAGGACTTTCTACCCGGCGTTGCATCTCCACGCGCATATCGTGCATGTGTGCAAGGACTATTGCCTCCAGATCCCACGGTGGTAGGCCAGCCAGAAGGCTCGCCGCTTCGCGGGAGATCGTACGGTATCCCCGCACCATCCGAATTGCCATGACCCTTTTTTTTTTTTTTTTTTTTTTTTTTATGGTGGGAAAAAATCATGCATTGACATCCCCCGCTCTTGGGCGGAGCGGGAGATAGTGTCAGACTCTTACTGACTAAAAGACCCACCCCGTTCCTTCTAGCCTTCATACCGGGGCTCGAGCGCCCTTTCGGATAACCCTGGCCCCAGTAGGCTTCGACCCGGCTGGGTCCCTGCTGTTGCTGACAACTCCTTGAGGCGCGCGGGAACAGTGCGCGCCGTCGACGACTTGGGCTTGGTCCGGACAGTTACCGGACGGCCGGACAGCGAGCTACCCATTGCTATTGCCATGACCCTCTGGCAGGCGTTTAGAATGGCCGCCGGTCGCTTTTGAAATACGAATACCCTATAATTTTTGATACTTGGACTTGCAAATGTTAAAATATACGCCTAAACGAAACATAAACGGCCTTTTATTTTTAGATTAACGCAAACTTAGTAGTTTAATTTTTACACAGGTGATTTGAGTACCAGCCCTGAGTGTTTAATATTAATTTTAGCTCCAAACCTCTACACGTTCCTAAGAAAATGGGTCTTGATAGAAAGACGGACAGATGGGCCACAAAGTGATCCTACAAAAGTTATAATTTTGCCGACTCTGGTTCGGAACTGTAATACCAGTTTATAAAGCTCAGAATCACATCAAACATTACGTAAGACAGTAGTAGTAGGTCCTAAACGTCCTTCTTTCACTACTTCCTAGTTTCATAGTCAACAGCAAAATAAAAACTAATAAATAAAATAACCAAAAGAATGCTCATAACTATAATAATGTCTACAAAACCAAGCTATTGTTCAGCCAAATTCTTCTGACTCCATTTCTCGATGTAGTCTTGCCTGACAGTTTTGACATCGACTGTAGCTGCAGAGGCCACGCTCCCAGCAGAGTTGGACTTCTTCTTACACCTGATGAACGGCTTTATGAAGGTTCGCCAGGTCTTGCCGAAGATCTGCATAAGGCCTATCACGGAGAGGCCTAGCAGGAATCCCTGGAGAAAGGAAGATTTTTGAAAGGTATTTCTTAACGACTTGTCTTCTTTTTAAAGGGTAACCGTGGAGTTTCTTGCCGGTTCTTCTCCATAGGAAACAACCAATTTGGAATCGTGCGCTAGCTTCTGACGTTTTACAAGTGCAAACGCGTGAAATAAACATTTTTGAATTTTGAATTTTTTTGACATATTTATTTCCTTGGTTGGCTAACACATGTTATTCAAGGTTTGGAAGTCTTTACCTCGATATATTTTATTCGGCCTCAAGTAACCTAATGACAAGTGGTCACCGTCGGATATTTGTAGTCTACATTAATGTTATAAAAAGAGTTTGTTTTTTTGAATGTAGGAGAGTACTGGTCCGATTGCTTAAATTTTTTCACCGATAGCAAACTGTTCTATTCCTGAGTGACATAGGCTATATTTTAAATTTTAAATATGCACAATTTCATGTCACTGTCACTATTTTCCAGATATATGAGTTTTACATTTCTAACATTATAATATATTTTAGGGTAATTATGGGGAGTTCGGAGCTTTTGTTTCACTAAAACATCGTATAACCCGATTGATCATCATCAGAACATAAAAAGGAGCCCATAACTTGCCATGCAAATTAAATTATCCTTCAAACGTAAAATTCGGAACTACCTACTACTTGAAGTCCTCTCAACCTTAGTTCGGTCTTCGTTCAGTGTCCTCATAGTGATTTCATATTTTTCATAGTATTTATTAGTTTATTATTTTAGCATATATATGTATTTTATTATTATAAATAACTTATTTTATATTTTCCATTTGAACTATTTGTTATTATGTATTTATTTATTGTGCAAACCTACCACAGTGTTGTCTTTTTTAACCCAAAGGTTGACTGGTAGAGAATGCCTTGTGGCATTAAGTCCGCCTATGTACCACTATTGTACATGAAGTTTAAATAAATAAATAAATAACTTCTTAAGACCACTCCGGAACCCCCTTAATGCTACGCCTGTTAGGGCACATCCCTGAGGAGACTACAACGATCTCCCCTGAGCCTCGCTGGCAGCACGTGATCACTGTGCCACCGACTTCCCTAGAATCACTCGATGGACGGACAGTCCCTACTCTGAGAGTCCGTAACTCCACCTACCTAACCGTCAACGTCATGAAAATGTTACCTTGATACTGATTTTAACTGAGCTGTTATTTATACTCTACACGTATACTGATGTCCCGAATTAGCTTCCTCTTCACAAAATATATCAATGAAAACAATATGAGATATCTCTCGACCTCCGGATATAAATTCTAGCTCGAATAATTGGAGTAAACAGTAAAACTGTTCACGTATTAGATCACTTTTTCGATTGATCTGTTTATATTCTATTCGTTATGTTGCTATCCAGCGTTTGTGCTTATGTGTCTTCTATTATAGGATCTCTTTATTGCAATGCAACATCATGTGGTTGAGGAGTAAGGGGTTGCTAGGGTGTTGATTGTGTTAATGTCAGAAAAGTATACACCTGTGATACAAGCTGCTGTGTTTGTTAATCTGACCACTCTGCTAAATAACCCAGATCTTATAATAAAATTATAACCCAGACAGTTCGTAAGCACACGGTAGAGGTGTACCCCGCTAGGATGAAGCACCATCGTGTCTCTCATCTCTTCGAGGTGATCGGTGGCAGTGGCCTCTCCGCCGGATTCTGGTTCAGGCCATGATCCAGAACTAGAGGAAATGGGATGCGGTCGCCTCCTTCTACGAAGCAGTAATACAAGCGATCGCAACCGCAACCGTGACAGAATGAACATCCTCATAGGCGTGGGCTTGTGGACGATGAGCTATGGGTCGCACACCGTCCAGCCGTCCTATAAGGACAGAGCCCGGGCGTTTAGTGTTCCACGGGCCTCATAGAAAGGGCATGAAACCGCAGGAGCAAAGTTAGGGCCACGGGAATTTTTGATAGAGATACCGTGATCCTGGAATGCAAAGGGGAACTAAAGGACACAGGTTTCATATACTTACCAGTCTTTCTCCGACTATGTTTGGGATCAGGTAGGATTCCAGTCCAATAGGATTCACCTACACTCCTAGCCAAGTTGATAATCTGCAATCGTTAACTCTAGTCGAAAAGTAATCAAATGTATGGGAATGACATCATCTCAACGTTAATTCACGTGGTCGGAACAAACGAATAGAAAATTCGTAGCCAAGTTCACATCGTTCAAAATGATAGAATGAATTTCTACAACTTTTAACGCTACATCCTTTGATAAACAAACGCTACATTGTTACAACGAGAGGCCGACTCAGGCGCGTCAACATGGCTACCCACTTATCGTTTTCTACAATTGCTGACACCGAAGCGTTATCGATTGGGGAACGGAATTCGACACGATACGGTTGTAACTTGACTAGGGGAGCTGATTCGTTATAATATCTAAGCGACCAGAAACAAACTATGTATTTGCTTATTGTTAGATACCATTTTTAAGTTTGTGTGCATCATAACATTTAATTCCATAGACACAGAGTTACCTAGTCTTGGAAATAGCAGCATGGCAGCTTGCCAGCAACTGGCATAATCAATGAGATCGTGTTTATCTCACCGGAGTACGAGGATGCTTGTGTAATATCTAGATTGGCAGCGCTTAGGACGGAGCCTACTGGAGATCTCTACGATTCCGGGTTCAGGAAGAAATTAATGTCAATGAAGTCTAAACGTCTGATATTTTAACTGCACTGCACATGTGGTGGGCCTCATGTGCAGTGCAGGTATAATACACCCCTACTTTTTAATTAGTACACAAAAAAAATGGGGCTGTATCTGTACCCGTTACTGATCATATTTTTGTATTCAAAAGTAGAAAAAACCGAAATATTAAAATTGACCACGAAAAGGTAAATTCATCACAGATTCAATCATACATAACAATTGCTAGTAGAAAATACTGCGGAAAGAGTTTTTCCATTTTAATCGTCATTTATTCATTCACAATCAATAGCCTGCACAATATTACCATAAATTGAGAGACATTTTGGGATAAACACAAACGCTAATAACTTTGCTGTTTATGAATATTATTTATTGAGACTTTACTTAAATAATAACAAGGGCTTTTCTAATAAGCCCTTTAAGTATTTGTACTAATTAAAAATTAGTGGTGTATAAAAGGAGAAACTATCTGACTGACATATCAACACACAACAAAAACTATTGGGACTAGGAGAGAGAAATTTCGCACAAGATTTCCTTTTATGACGTAAGCGAGCATTAAGAGAAGATTTTCCAAAATTCACCGTCTAAGAGAAGGAAGCTTTGGACCCTCGTCCAAAGTTTGTGCGGAGAAACGTACTTTCGCGCGGGTAAAGCCGCTGGCAGAAGCTAGTGTATTCGTAAAGCCGAATGATAGAAATCTGAACTACAAGAGAGAGTGTTGCACTCCTCATCGATAATTTGTATTATATTAAAATCATATATTTACTGATTTTGATATTCACTGAGTTTCTGCTGAAGACGCCTCGGACATTGACAGTCTCGAGACGACTTTACTCCGCAGGCATGAAAGATGAGCCGTCCGACTAGGACCAGACCCAGATTGTTGAAAGGCTGGACTGTGTGTGATGATGAATCAATAGTATTTTGTCAGGATTGCCGAATTAGTGTAGTATTATTATTGTTTATTATATTCTTTATAGTAATTAGTCTATTATGGCCCACTGATGGGCGAAGGCTTACCTACCCCTTTTCCACCCACAACTGACCTCAGCCATTACGTGCCAGTCAGCACCGAAGTAATGAGTAGATATTTTATTTGTGTACGAGTATAATTATATTATTATGTTGTTATTATTGTTTGACTTACAAATATTTATCGTAGATAGTTGAAAGAATTTTTTTTTTTCGGTGGGAAAATCATCTAATGATATCCCCTACTCTTGGGCGGAGCGGGAGATAGTGCCAGTCTTTTACTGACTAAAAACCCACTCCAGTTCCTTCTTTGCCTTTCGTACCGGGGGCTGAGCTACCTTTTGGAGCTAACCCTGGCCCCAGTAGGCTTTGACCCAGCCATTGCTGACAACTCCTTGAGGTGCGCGGAAACAGTGCGCGCCGTCGACGACTTGGGCTCGGTCCGGACAGTTACCGGTTGAACGGACAGCGAGCTACCCATTGCTCACCGTCCGCAAGCCCACAAAGAAATAATAGTTAGAATTTTAAGTGATCTGTGTAAAAGCTGGACTTACAATACTACCACCAAGGTCCGACACGAACAGATTCCAATCGTAGTTGTAGCGCTCCTCATATACTGACACCATCATACTATTGAAGTAGATGTACAGCTGCAAACAGAAAAATGGGTATAAATTTCATATTAACAAAATTTTGTAAAGGTATGCCTACTGCAGTCTGTGTTTCCTGATAGCTCTACAACCTAGGGATCTCTATGTCAAGAGTAAATAGATTACTCCTCGGTAAGCGTGCTCCATCGTCGCTTTCCGTCACTAGTGTTATGCGAGAGTCAATAAACTGTTTAAAAAATAAGCTATGATTTTTGTCAGTTAACTCAAACCGTATTCGGTTATCTCAAATTAATTGTAATTAAACAAATTCAATAACCACAAATTTACTTTGAAAAATGGAATCGTAACATTGTTGCATAAGAAAATAATCAACATCGTTACGGCAAAATACATTTATCGAAAACTAACTTTCCCCGCACACAGGCTTCAAAAAAACGCCGCTTCAAGCTTCATTTTGAGGTGGCCTTTTTTTGTGGCTCGTGTGCGGCGGTGCTGCCACAAAAAAACGCTTGAAGCGGCTTAAATCTTCACCGGACACAAGAGGTGTCGCGCGCTTCAGCTGTTTTTTGCGGCCGCTTCTAGCTTTTTTTTTTGGCCGCTTTTAACGTTTTTTTGAAGCCCGTGTGCGGGGATAGTAAATGTCTTTTAAAATCCCATTTTTATCTCCTTACTTCCCACTGTTACACCCTGTTAACTTTTATGTTCCTAATTGTAATTGTAGTATACAATAGACATAGAGGTTTAGAAGCAGAATTGGCCTTTGCCCAACCGAAGAACACAATAAAGACCAATAAAGAATACGATAAATATATTTAATTAAAAAACTCCTGATCACTCTTCTGCTGCTGATCAGACAAAGTATAAAGAGGATATAAAGTAGGGATTTGAAGTTAACAGTTCCTGTTAACTTGAAATTCTCTTTGTCCATTCACATAAGTCAAAAGACTTGCGTGCTCCCTTACATGCGTCTGCAGAGCAGCATCCTCTCCGTTCTTAGACCATGCTTTTTCCGCGCTGTCCCAGAAGTAGAAGCGTTGTCGGTCAGTCACGAAGCCATTGTACAGGAGCGAGTGGCAGATCCGGGGACAGACCTTGCAGGAATGTTTGTCGTATATGCTGAAATAATTATTGAATAATATAATATTGCGCAGGAGAACCAAGGTTTCACACGTCACATTGCACGCAGAACAGATGGTCGATGGGGACGAAAGTTTCTGGAGTGGTGAGAGCATTGGAAGGCCTCCCACAAGGTGGACCGATGACCTGGTCAGGGTCGTGGGAATCTGATGGATGCAAGACGCACAGGACAGGTCGTTGTGGCGACGCTTGGGGGAGGCCTAAGTCCAACAGTGGACGTCTTTCGACTGAAATGATGATAATGATGATGATGATAATTGGCGAGTCATGAGAAATATTAGTTAACTTTTTCTTCACACTATACACTTTTATTTCAATTATTACATCCTTCAACAACTTTGACACTTATTTGTACCCTTCATCAGTTCATTGATACTAGATCACTTTCATTTGACATTAACTGAACTGAATCATAATAATATTGAACGTAAAATATAAACCAGGTATCGTAAGAACCGTTACTAACTTGTCTGAAGAGCTTTACAAAAATATAAGGCTCTTCAGAGAAGGTACTATTGATATCTTCGCCATGCTTTGATTTATAGAAGGTTATAATGAACGCTTGTTAAAAAAAAAGGCGGAAAGGACGACCTACGATGCGATGGAGCGATGACATTATAGCTACAGCCGGCAAGGACTGGAGTAAGCAGGCTAAAGACAGAGAGAAGTGTAGAAAACTGGAGGAGGCCTATACCCAAAGTGGGGTTGCTATCCAAGAAAACGATAATGATTGAAAAAAAAAGAAAAAAATATAATATAAGTAAAATTTATTTTTTTGTATGTACATATTAACTCTTAGGTCATGGGAAATAAAGAGGTTTTATTATTATAATGAACGCTTGTGAAAGTCCTAGAAAACTGATGGATCTGAGACTGTATACCTGACAGGTTTACCTGTACAGTTGAATTTTATGGGTAAACCGGAGCGTGTATGTTGCACAACTGTGCAGGTTTCCATACAAGCTTATCTGACAGGTATAACTGTACAGGCGAACCTGTCAGGTATACCCTAGCGTGTATGGCTACCTTAAGGACCGGTCGTTGGGGCAGCGTTTGGGGGAGGCCTATTTCCAACAGTGGACGTCTTTCGGGTACACTGATGGTGATAATCTATGCTCAATGAACGATGCCATTTCTCTTCAGGTTTTCCCCAAAACAACTAAAAGAAGAATAACATACCTAAAACTTAATTCTTACCCTACGTATCGAGAGATAAGTGCTCTCATGCTGGTGTAGTTGCTGCAGTAGGGGACAAGACTCTTCATCCAGGGACCAGAGCATCCTGCGTGTTTCACTGCCTGCTCCCACACGTACTTCGTGGTGCACTAGAAGATGATCAATTGTTAAGTTCCCAAAAAATCTTATTGAGGAGTATAAAGAGTGGAAGGTGGGATTTGTGTGGGGTGGGAAACCAAAACTTCAAACCTTCACAATTTAGTCTAGTTACTCTATAAACTGAATCCCCTTGGTAAAGTTGATAATCAGACTTCCAGGCTTATGATTGTCCATGCGGCTGTACAAGATCTACAAATTAATGAAAGTTTTCACATTTACATATTCTTCATGATCATTATCACACTTTGGGAGCAGGCGCGAGCTTGCGGACGGCGAGGGCGCGGGATTGCGGACGGCGAACAATCCGCTCGTTGCCCGCCCGTCTAGTAACCGACCGGACCGAGGCCAAGTCGTCAACAGCACGTACTGTTCCCCCGCGCCTCAAGGAGTTATCACCAATGGTAGGGGCCCAGCATGGTCGAAGCGTACTGGGGCCAAAGGTCTGTTTCCGAAAGGGAGGCTCGGCCCTGGTATGAAAGGCAACGAAGGAACGGACTGGGTTTTTTAGTCAGTAAGAGTCTGACAGTATCTCCCGCTCCGCCCAGAGGCGGGGGATGTCATCTAGATGATTTTTACCCACCGAAAAAAAAAAACACTTTGGAAGCAAAAGTCACACTTCAAAGTCACCTCATTAGCACTGTAGTTAACTTGGTTGCTGCAGGGGTCGTCATTGCTGCTAATCATCTTATACTGGTCCACCTTTAGCTTCACGGACAGAGTCTCACCCACGTTCACGTATAAGGAGTCCACCATCCCTCCGTTGTACACTGTTACTTCTGGATAAGGAGTGAAGAACTGGGAGTTAGGTAAAAAACCGAACAACACAGAAGATAAAAGAAAAAATTACATGTATCACTTGTCATTCTTCGTTCTTCATCCGTCATTCGTCACTCGTCATTCGTCACTCGTTATTCATCACTCTTCATTCGTTATTCGTCATAGATAATTGGTCATTCCTCATTCGTCATTCGACATTTATTAAACATTCGTCATTGGTCATAAGTAATTCGCCAATTATCATTTATGAAATCCAGACTTCTGGCTAATACAGAAGAATTATCGAAGAAAAACCCGAATAACACCAAATTGAGAATTCGACTCGACCCTATTTCAAAAGTACAGTTTGTTTGCGACCACGGCAGCTTGTGACCACGTACCTGTAAATGGCTCCTTGGTGTAGTGTATATAGACGTGGTACCCCGGCGGCAAGATGCTGTTGCTATTGGCGAGGTCCCGGCGGGTATGCTTCAGAGACACCGAGTAGCCCAGCGGCTTCGTCGCGTGAGTGCTCAGGATTTTAGGTGTCAGGGTGTAGCAGCGACCGAGCGCGAAGCCCATTGTTTCGGACAGTTCGACATCTGGTATAAGATTAAATGCTTTACAGTCTTGCCTACAGGTTTTATCTCATCTGTGGCGCTGTAATATACGCTAATATTAAAAAGAGATAAAGTTTTTTGTTCTTGTTTTTTTTTTTTTTTGTAAGTACTGGTCGGATTGCGATATTTTTTTCCTCCTGAGTGACTAGTATGTTTCGTGTACGCGGGCGAAGCCGCGGGCAAAACCTAGATCTATCTAATATAATTAAGTTTTAATGGTTTAGTCAAAGCCAACATTTTCTCTTTCCATTGCTGGTTCTTCAACTGCTTACATAAAATATAGCTTTTGTCATTGAAAAATAAAGCAGCTCTTTATCGGTGTAAAAATTTTAGTACTATCAGATATTACCTCTTTATAATATCAGTGTAGATACAATTATTTTAATAAGTAACAAATGTAATCGCAATATAACCGAATTCAGATACGCCACTCATATACTGATCACATACCTATTAGTGCAGTCTGAAATATTCAGCTTTTCAGAGTACGAACAGTGTTATATAGCAACAATAAAAACATTTTTTTTTTTTTATTAGTAGGTACTTATTATAGTGAGTATTTCAATAGTAACGTGTGTACCTACCTAGTTAATATTGTTCAGGAGCAAAAATACTTATTTTATTAATATTTGTATGCCACTTACTGTGGCAGGACACAGAGATACCTATATAAAATTTTGTAACAACTGTAATGTACCTGTGTGCACAAATAAACGTTTTGTATTTGTATTTGTATAATCGCCAAACCAGTCAAGCAGTGGTAGTTTCTAAAGGAAAACGTTTATATATACTCTTTGCTTGGCCTGGGGATTAAACCCAGGACCCCATACCCACCATTCGCGCTTGTAACCACGAGACCAGTGACGCAGATATATATTTTTTATGGCTTATAAGCTCGCACTTAATCACTATCTCACCTGTTGGAAAGAGACGATGCGGTCGACGATGGAGCGTGCTTGTTTAAAAGTAATCTATTCACTCTTGACTTGAAGATTCCCAAGTTGTAGCCATCAGGAAATACAATAATATAATAATATATCTTTACTCTTCTTCATCATTTCAACCGAAAGATGTCCACTGTTGGAAATAGGCCTCCCCCAAGTGTCGCAGTAATGAACGGTCCTGGAGTCTCGCATCTTTCGGATTCCCGCGACTTCTACGAGTACCCCAGGCCAAGTTGATAACCTGCAATCGTCAACGCTAGAAGAAAACTTCAAGTGGTAATGACGTCATCTCAATGCTCAGTCACGTGATCAGAACAAAGGATTTGGCCAACTCAAGGCGTTCGATGCAATCGAAACAGCTGTAACTTGGCTAGGGGGGCAGGACATCAGTCCATCTTGGGGGACGCCTTCCAATGCTGAGTCTTCCAGTGCACGGTCGCGGACTACGGCCGGGAATTCCACTCCTGATTCCTCAAATATAAAATACTAGCGATAACTTACTTCTAGGTTCCCTAGCTAGACCGTAATGCAGGAAGAAGTCATCTGCGTTGTACGTGATGTTGTCCCACATCTCGTCCAGGTTAACGTTTGCGAAGTCGAACCGCTGCCATGCGATAGTGTATGTAGGATGAGGAGTTCTCAGGCCGTACTCCTGGAAAGAGTACACGTGTAAGACTAGCTCTTGTATCTCACAAGAACCTTTCTTTTTCGAGACAAAAAAATGGTAGCTTATGGCACTTAGCGATAGTATGGTGGATCAAAATTGGATAAAGGGGAATTAGGGTGAGTTGCACCATTTAACTATAACGATAACTAAACCATAACCAGCCGTGAAACGGCCGCCTATTGGTCAATTCGACGATTTGACAGCTGTTAACGGCTTTGTTATCGTTATAGTTAAATGGTGCAACTCACCCTTAGAATGTATTTCAAATGAGGATCAAGAATAAGGATCAGTTTTTAATGGAATTTATTACTGCAAAATTAAACAGCGCTAGCTACGCCCCTGAAATCAAGTATCCATTTATAGGGAGAAGGCAGGGCTAGATAAAAGGCCACTCACCACCATTTTATCAAACTTGTAAGGTGGTTCTCTGCAGAAGGTCACACTTGGGTAGATCAGGGTCTTGTTGAAGTCGAAGTGAGTGTACGTGGTGATAGGAACGTCTATGAGTTTGTAGATGCATACTGTTATCTGAAAAAATTACCATCTTTCAAAACTTTATTGCTTCTTGTATCGTCTCGTGGAACTGCCACATATTAATTATATTAAAATATTAGCAGCAGCAGCTTCGCCCGCGTATATAAAATATAGCCTATGTCACTCAGGAATAAAGCAGCTTTCTATCAATGAAAAAATTATTGCAATCGGACCAGTACTTTCAGAGATTACCTCCTACAAACAAAAGAAACCGGCCAAGTGCGAGTCGGACTCGCCCATGAAGGGTTCCGTAGCAGCAAGTAATATAATATAAAAGTTCTTGTTATGTGTTTCAACTTAATTAGTACAAAAAAAAATGGAGCTCTATCCGTACCCGTTACTGATCATATTTTTGTAGTTAAAAGTAAAAAAAAAAAAACCGGCCAAGTGCGAGTCGGACTCGCCCATGGAGGGTTCCGTAGCAGCAAGTAACATAATATAAAAGTTCTTGTAGTTCGTTGTAACTTTGATCAATGTTTTAATAATAGTGTATTTTTTTTCAATTTATGACGCATTTAAAAAAAAACTACTTACTAGATTTCGTTCAAACCAATTTTCGTTGGCAGTTTTTATAGTAATGTACATCATATATTTTTTTTAGTTTTATCATTCTCTTATTTTAGAAGTTAGAGGGGGGGGGACACACATTTTACCACTTTGGAAGTGTCTCTCGCGCAAACTATTCAGTTTAGAAAAAAATGATATTAGAAACCTCAGTATCATTTTTGAAGACCTATCTATAGATACCCCACACGTATGGGTTTGATGAAAAAAAAATTTTTGAGTTTCAGTTCTAAGTATGGGGACCCCCAAAATTTATTGCTTTTTTTCTATTTTTGTGTAAAAATCTTAATGCGGTTCACAGAATACATCTACTTACAAAGTTTCAACAGTATAGCTCTTATAGTTTCGGAAAAAAGTGGCTGTGACATACGGACGGACAGACAGACAGACAGACAGACAGACAGACAGACAGACATGACGAATCTATAAGGGTTCCGTTTTTTGCCATTTGGCTACGGAACCCTAAAAAGAAAAAACAAACTTTACCTCTTTATTATTTTGTAGTGTAGATAAAGTATATCGTCTGATTAGGTTTCAAACCATGACATACAACTCGTAAATCAGAGCCTGAGAAAAAGATATCGCTAGTGCACCTTTGCCCAAGTCTAAATAATACCAAGTTACGCCTCTGAACACAACTGCAAGAAGAGTCGATGGAACGAAAATCCAAAATTACTTTGAGTGTTTTAACATGGTCCTTACCTGCTGGATTACAACTGCAATGCACACAATGATGACCACGGTTTTGATCAGGTTGGGTCCTTGAACACATTCTGCACACTTCTGCCGAATCTTCCATCTGGGGTCTTCTTCAAACTGTGGAAATTACCTACTATATCAGAGAAAAGATTTTTTTTTTTATAGAAGAAATGTTATGGCGCCAGTACAACGCTCATAACTTCTAGATCAGTATGCTCTGCAATTTTACTTAGGGTATTAGTTTACCAAAGTATATAGATCCCTTTTGTCAAGACACACTAGGCTTCTCCAATCGCACGCCATTTATATCTATTCTCGGTTACGTAATCAATCGCATCCCGCTGCTACAAATCAACCTGTCCATGGTCGCTCCAACTTAGGGCATCGCACTTTACGTTAAACGATTCGTAGTCTCTGCTCAAGAACACTTAAACTCACTGTACCTACGGCTATCGATTTTACGGTTAATAAGATTTTTTTTTTCGGTGGGACAATCATCTAATGACATCCCCCGCTCTTTCTAATGACATCACCCGCTCTTTCTAATGACATCCCCCGCTCTTTCTAATGACATCCCCCGCTCTTGGTCAACCCATCGCCATTGGCGTAACTATAGGGTGGCAAGGCTGGCAAAATGCCACGGGCCCCAGGGCCGACGGGGCCCCCGGTCTTACAGGCCGCGAGCTCAGAAGAAGTAACCCAAAATATATTTAAAAAAATATTAAAATGAAATCACAACGTAACGTGATTTATCGGGGGGCCCCATCTAATGAATTTGCCGCGGGCCTCAGATGATATAGTTACTCCACTGCCCATCGCACTTCGCATTGTGAGCAATAATTAAAAAGATTAAATCACCACCCTCTCCAGTCTCCACCCTGACCTCATGGTCTCCTCCTTTGGCGACCGCCTGCCGTTCTTCCTCGCTCCGCACCATAGCCCGAACCAGGGCCTGGTGTAACAGGGCACTGCCGCCGATTGCCTCTACGAGGATACAGCGGTGCTCCACCCAAGCAGGGCACACTTCCACCTTATGCTCCACTGTGTCATCCGGGGTGCCGGCCATCTGGAGGACACGGACGACTAAACGGTGACGGTGGAGGTGTGCCCCACTTGATCGGAAAACCGCCCTGATCAGCGGCAAGAGGGAATGGGTGGCAGTCGCCTCTATACGCGAAGCAGTAATACTAGCTACTAATAGGTAAATACCTATTGCTAACATCTCATGTGCGTAAACCTAATCGATATACTAGTGGTATCGACTAGGTTTAGGTAGGTACTACTACTAAGGACTAATTAACTAGACAATTTTATTCATACCTTCTCCTCAACGCTCATCTTCTTTCTTCTTTGAAACTAATTTCCCATATTACACGTCCGAATTTGCCTCGACTATAAAGATATATGGCAAAGAGGAAGTGACCATGAAACAGCATAGTCCAATAAGGGTAATTTATTGAGTCGTAAATAGCATTATATTAATATAGATAGCGCATATTGCAGTTTAGTGGGTTATTTAATGGTAGGATTAAGTGTGTTCAAGTTTTTTTTATGTTATTATATGGCGAAAAAGCCGGTGAAGATTTATTTGATGGTGAGCGGTCATCGCTTTTTGGTAATTCTGTTACAAAGATATCGCCAATGTGTTGCAATTTTATTTTTTTACAAACTTCCCGTCTGATTATAATTTAGGTTTCTTTAAGGCAAGAGTGAATAGGCTCTTAATAAACTAGTGCGCCTCACCATCAACGATTGCATCACTGCTTAACATTAGGTGGAATCGCAGTCAAGCACTAGTTTATACAAAAAAAAATTGAGATAGAGTTAAAATGTTTCTTGTGGTTGAGATAACAAGAAAAAATGGATTTGTAGCGCCCTATCCACGACAGAACAGTTTCTTACACATTCTTCTCCATAGAGATCTACCTACATAAATTGAACATTTACATCAACATTAGCATCATTTAAGACTGACTGACCTCTTGACATTTTAAAAGCTGGTTGTAAATGGTTTATTTGAAATAAAACGTTTTGAATCTTGAATCGTATGACGTGGATCACCCACCTTCTTTATCTTCGAGTGGTCGTAGTGCAGTCGTTGCAGATAGGGTACTTCAGGTACATACTCTCTAAAATGCTGTCTAGATGTAGAGATAATCTCTAAAATACCTAACATTTAGCTATTAAACTATATTAATGTCTTTCATCTATTGTATTCAGATCATTTTCTATTTTTACTTTTACAACGCCATCTACTGATTCTCTCTTGAACTTCATCACCAACTGCTTACTGCCGCAACAGATGGCGCTATTTTCAATTACTATATTTTTTTAAGTATTTTTTAAAACTCAAACCTTACCATATTTTCAGTGTGTGCCCCTCTGCTTTGCAAACCTTTGCCAATAACGGCTGGGGTATAAGTTTCAAGGTCGAATTAAAACACATCTTGTATTGGAAATTGACCCAGACTTGAAACCGAGGTCATTCCTTTATAAGGCCTAGGTCACTGGTCATTTATTATAATCATTACAGTAGATAGGTACTACCTACACATTGGACGCGTGGCAACGACTGCGCTAATCCAGTATATCCTCGGTAGTCGTCCCCTCGACTAGGTAGATCATGCTAACTCGTTAATCTGCGTAGACTTCTCAGTGATGTTGGTGCTACTATTTACCAGAATTTTATACGGAGCCTAACGGAGCGTCTGCCTATTAGTATTAGGTATATTATTGTATTTCAAAGATATGTAGGAAAACATAAAATAAATTCTCTCGCTCTATGAGTGAGGCTCTAAAGTGAAGAGGTTGGCAACTCACATTTGGTATTGAGTTACCCTTAGTGTTCTAGAGCCGCCCAAAACAATGGATATTTTTAATAATTTTATCATGAAATAAGACATCAGATCATGAAATAAGACATCAGATCATAAAATAAGACATATAAAAAATAAGGCATCAAGAAATAAAACGACGATTGACAAGCTTTTAGCAATTTTTATTTTAGTCAATATTTACAAAATAAACTTATCGCGCACTATTCTAGATTATCTTATATGATATCACGTAAAGGCACCAACTAAGTACGAATAACATTACATTATATGCGATCACAATAAATAAAGCGGTAACATACTTGTTACTGTATCGCTGTCTTCACAGCTGATTTTTTAAGGACTTATTGTACACTAGGATTTTGAAAGTATCCGATCCTTGGCGGTAGAAGTTTTTAAGCAACTGTTGTAGATATATATTTTATTGTCATATGGCAGTTGCATAGGCACGGAATTCGAATAAATGAATTGTCGGTAAATATAATTGAATTGCGACTTTGCCAGAGAATTATGGAGCGCAGAGTTCGGTTTAAAAAGAACAGACCGAATACGGATAACCGAAAACGGGTATAACAGACGTGGTCTAAAAGGTTGCCAGGCTCGAATGGGATTAAATGGGTTACGTCAGCATGCATAGAGGTCACTAGGAAAGAACTTGCACGCTGTGGTTTCCTGCAGAAGAACAGTGCCGTCGGGTTCGGCCTAGAAAGTGGTGGCGAGATGATCTAGAATCGTACCATGAGGACCGCTTCGAGACGGCACGGGAGAAGAAAGTTTGAAAAGACTTGAAAGAGGCCTTTGCAGCCACGGAACAGTAAAAAATACTTGACTTTTTCTTCATTTGACATGGTGAACCAGTCTGACAAAGCACGACTAAAATGTTTTATAAGACCTTTATTGTAATACCTATGTTCATAAATACAGATTGATTGATTGATTGATTGATTGAAAGCTTCTTAAGAAGCAAAAGCTCTCTGGCAATTCTCAACAGTTTTAACACCTCAAGATCAAGAAAAATACTCGACCTCGCCTAAGGGGAAAAAGGCTAAAAACAAGAAGATATTTTCGTTTTTCTTTTACTTTTTGCCATGGAGATGATAAGAAGAGGAACTTGGTGGTACAGATGTTACCTCTTAAGTGACAAATCATTGTCAACAGCATCAAAAACTTACATAGTGTTGCGTTTCTACAGAAGAATTTAAGGGGACTGAGCAATACCTACATTTTTCTCTTCTCAATAGTTTAGAAATCACTCACATACACAACTTTTGAGTTTTCACTTAATCTTGGAAAAGCTTGAGACGAAAGATTGCCCTACAATATCCTATGAACCTGATTTGAAAAAACATATCGATATATATCTATAATATAAAAATGAATCGCAAAATGTGTTGGTAAGCGCATAACTCAACAACGCCTGGACCGATTTCGCTAATTTTTTTTTTGTTGTGTTCGTTATTATAAGGAGAAGGTTCTTATGGAAAAAAAAATGAAAATTAGGGTAGTGTAGGGTAGAGTAGGGTAGTGTAGGGTAGTGTAGGGTAGAGTAAGGTAGAGGAGGGTAGAGTAGGGTAGAGTAGAGTAGGGTAGGGTAGAGTGGGGTAGAGTAGGGTAGAGTAGGGTAGAGTAGGGTAGAGTAGGGTGTAGGGTAGGGTAGGGTAGAGTAAGGTAGAGGAGGATAGGGTAGAGTAGGGTAGAGTAGGGTAGAGTAGGGTAGAGTAGGGTAGAGTAGCGTAGAGTAGGGTAGAGTAGAGTAGAGTAGGGTAGGGTAGAGTAGGGTATAGTAGGGTAAAGTAGGGTATAGTAGGCTGAAGTAGGGAAGAGCGGGAGCGAAGCCGCGCGGGTACAGCTAGTTACAAATAAAATGCATAACTGCATTCGTGAATTTCTAAGCACAAAATCGCGTTCCACGTCTGTCTGTTCAGTCTCTAACTTCTAAACGACGCAACGAATTTTAATACGGTTTTTAGTAATAGAAGGAACAATAAATGTGGAAAGTTTTTGTGTATAATTTGCACCCGAGCAAAACTGGGACGGGATACTAGTATCATAAAATCCACAGTTTTTTTTTTTAAGCAAGCGGGCTAATTTCAAGCAGCTCACTTATTTTGACAAATCAATTGTACCTTTATTGCAAAGCTAATGCTAACATTAACCCGTTGTGTATCTAAACGTGGATCCACGCGAGACACAATGGCTTTTTAATTGTGTCTCTAATTACGGCACACGAGAGGATCTGCTACAGCATTCAAATCTTTTGGAATGTTCATTTATTTGAATAACATTATAATATAAACACAAGACACCTAATAATAAAATAGACTATAATACTAACGCATCCGACTAGCAAACGAACTGGGATGTCAGTCCCCTGTCCCTTCAGACTCCAAGCCACAAGCATTCTAGACGCCAGTTATTATTCCTAAGTTCACAACCTTATATTAAGTCCTTAAATATCTTAAATTTTATTCCAACTCTTTACTCCTTGCAGGAGAAAAGAGTACAGAGATAGTGTCATTTGTAAAGTTTGTATAACTGACGTTCAAAACGAAACGTGTACGTAAAAGCAACGCAAACGAAAATACACTCTTACATTAATTTGTTTTATAAACCCTTTAAACAGCTAAGGCGATAATCCAGCTGACCATCAATACAGTAACAACAGATAAAGGACTAATAGCTACACCGCCGGAATTCTGCTTAATCTTCGCAACAAGCGAGTTCGTGGCATTCTTAACCTTATTAACAAATTTATCCAAGATGTCGGATCTAGGGGTAATATCACAAGCTGTGTGACTGATCGCGTCTACAACAGGAGCTGAAAAGACCCTAAAGTTTACATCGTTAGGGTCTAACCTTCCGTACATCCAAATCGGCATCCTGTTCGATAGAATCCACAAGTTATCGTTGTAGTCTACTTTTATGTCGGTCGGGTACACCATTGTGTCTTCGTTCATATAGATTCTGCCTTGGTTCTTCATTAAGTACTCCTTATTCGAAGTCTTCCAGCACGCAACAGCATTCAAGTTCACCAAAGAATAGAACAAGACTCCAGTTTTCGGATCGACAAACGAGACACTGGACTGAGCGTTCGGGCCACGAGAACCTAAAACTTTGAACGCTTTGAAATTGTCTTCAGCAAGCGACTGGTTCCTCAAATATTCTGTCGATACCGAGAACTCATCGTAGCTGGCCATCGGATGGAAGTAAAGGGTGCTGTAATTATCAGCGTTGGGGGCAGAGAGACCAAGACCGAATAGAGCATCAGTCCAACTGAAGTTGAACCCTTTGACACTGAAATCGCAAGCAAGAGGATCAGGGTGAAAGAAGTGGTGGGTAATTCTCCAAGATTCATTCTTTTCCCAGGAGTACACCACAATTGCAGGCTTGCCCAAATCTCCTGCATAAGCATAAGTATTCTCGCAGTCGGCATCTTCAACAGCTATGTTAGCAAACCCTGAATCTTCTTTGACCTGGTCTGCAGGGAACACGTATTTCCTGAGCAGGTTATCAGTTTTCAGATCGTAGACGATTATGGAAGGTGGGTATTTGGTGACGTTTGTCTCTAGGTTGCCCATTTTGCCGTTGTCGAGGACCCAAAGACGTCCGCAGCGGTCAGCCCTAACCCGGAAGGGGGAGACGATCTCTGGAGGTTTACCGTCCATGCCAATGGAGTGGGCAGCCCAGCTTGGGTACGGGATCAGCTTTGGTGAGTTCGTTGAGTTGTCTGAAATGAGAAAATATTAGGTTAAATAATGTATTTTATTATAGTGTCTCCTTTAAAGATCACATTGTGTCTCGTAAAGAGAAGTACGTCATACTTAGCAGGATTAAGGGCAGTTTAACATTGGCTTGCCTATTTTTACACGTACATATTATGATTTAATAATAAGATCAAATACAACATAAAACTAGAAGGAAAATATTGCATAAAACTTCAGTAATAGATACAAATAACGCTGATATCCTTGACATCTTTAAATTGGCCAATGTTTATTTTGAAATCAATGGTAATTTAGGCACACATTTCATTCATATGAGTATATGAATGAAATGTGTCAATAAACGTCAGCCTATTTACCTATTGCCACCATTAACTCCACAAATTTCATTATTTAACTAAAACGAACTATCTAAAAACACTCAGAGACTGTGTCATTTGAATTTGAATTCTTTCACAGGACAATAACAATTATATTTTAATATAATTGTGTAATGCTCAAAGTTAACCAAACATTAGGCATGACACAACAGTTTTAAAAATAAATATAAATGAGCATGAGGTAAATAACATCGATACAATAAAAGATACTAATGGAATAGATTGTCTGAAACGAAGTAAATGTCTCTGTAAACAGGGTCTGATGAAAATCGTATAATGAATGAATAGCTTTGGAAATCAACTCAATAAATTTAAAAGGGCCCACTAGACATAATAAGAAACTATTAATTTAAATGAAAAGGAGTAAGATAATTGATGATTAAGAAGAAGACAGAGAAATTTGCATTTCTATTACAAGAAGACCAGATGGAAATCTTGGTAGACCATTCAAAAACATGTGCGAAGATGTACAAAATTATAAAAAACTGTAGAAGGAGGCAAAAGACAGTAATTAGTAATATGGTATTTAACAGTGATGATGGTGACCACGATAAAGAATTAACTCATTCAAACGACTTGCTTTGACAACCATCTCCTTGTAAAATTTAAATATCTATTGTGCAAATAATACCTACTAAGTAAATAATTTATTCTTATCTTGTGCCGTGACAACCTAATTTGCAAGCATAAATATGTTAGATTGCCAACTTAGATGCTATTATGCTAGAGACTATTGCAAGCATGCTGTGTCTAGGCAATCATTTAGAAATAGTAGAAAATGTATTCTACATGACAGTCTATTAGGATTTTCATAATTCTTTTCCGCGTCATGACTGCCATCTAACTTAAATATGCTTACTTCTTTGTTGGGGATTCCGTAATTCTTAAAATGATTCTGTAAAAGGTAGTCTACCTTCTATAGTCGTTTTAAAACAAATTTGGGATTATCGATTTAGAGATCTAAAGCGTTGATCACTTCATGAAGGACGAATTTCAAAACGAAACTGCATCTATTTATAGATACTCTCTATAAAAACCGACCAAGAGCGTGTCGGGCCACGCTCAGTGTAGGGTTCCGTAGTTTCCCGTCCGTCACAATAAGTGTACCCACTTATGAGTTTAAAAAAATGCTTGCATATACGATTATACTACAAACTTAGTCCAGAAATTATTTTGTAGAACCCTTTTGTCTTTTTTGTACAAAAACTGTTCTTTCCATCAAGTTCAAAATAATTTTCCTAGAAAGTCCTTATAAAGTTCTACTTTTCAGATTTTTTTCATATTTTCTAAACTTATGGTTCAAGTGAGAGGGGGGGGGACATTGTTTTTTACTTTTGGAGCGATTATTTCCGAAATTATTGACATTATCAAAAAATGATTTCACTAAACCCCTATTCATTTTTAAATACCTATCCAACAATATATCACACGTTAGGGTTGAAATTAAAAAAAAAAATCACTTCCCACTTTACATATAGGGGGGCTACCCTAATAAAACATTTTTTTCCAATTTTTATTTTACCACTTTGTCGGCGTGATTGATATACATATTGGTACCAAATTTCAGCTTTCTAGTGCTAACGGTCACAGAGATTAAGCGAGGACGGGCAGACGGACAGACAGACATAGCGAAACTATAAGGGTTCAGAGACTTTTAATTAAGGAATCAGTGAGATCAGGACATTCGTAGTAATTGTCTTAAATCTGCATGGTACTCATATGTTTACTGTATGGACTTTAAAGAAGACTGACCCCTAAGTTTGTTTTGGTATTTGTTCTTAGGGTAGTCAGTTAGGAAACAAACAACAGAAAACTGTAAACAAAATTGATCGTGTAAAAGTGTTCTTTTTTTAACCTATTTGCAAAATAAATATTATTCATTTATCATTGGCAATAGGCTCGTAAAATGGTATCCTACTGAATGAGGCTATAGAGATACAACGTAAAGTTTTATTTTCACCAGATATTTGTTAACACAGTTAGTTTACAATAAATTCCTTAAAATTGGTTCTTCATTTTCAATAAGACTGAAAACTATCAAAGTTGGTAAAGTTAACTGTATTTGAAATGATCATTAGATCTAGAGTACTCTCGCAAGATCGCGAGACAATCACACGCTAAATTGCAAATTGTCGGTCGCATAGAGATCAGCATCAGCAGATCTAGATCAGCTATATAGTACATATAGTATAACTGGTTACTGATACACTGAGACATAGCCTATAGTAATCTGCCTCAATAAATGCGCAATACCAACTAAAAGATTTTTCAATTAAAAAAAGTATACGTTGTGTATAATAATAGTTCAAACAAAAAGAAAACTCTTCAGCCAAATTAACTCAGCTTCCAAATTATTGGTATGTTCCCTCTCCTAAAGAGGAAGCCAGAGTCCCAGCAGTGGGAGCATTAAAAGTCTGACTATGATATGTTATGCTAGATATTGACGGCTCTTCACAAAAATCCGCGAAAGAAATATCCTACCGAGAGTAAAGTGTACAAAACAATTTTGCAAACAATGTATTGTTCATTAAAGAAGTAGTGGTGAAAGCTAAACAATTAATTCCAGGTAATAGCTCATAAAACTGCATTGACTGTCTTAATGATCTCACTCTGCAGTTGCAGCTAATCTCAGACATAACTTGAATAACGTTTTACTTGGCATTTTAAAACAAATTCTTCAATCTCTGTAGTAACATTATTGTTAGAACATCTTCAGTTAAATATTTGTGAGAACAGAAAAATGCAGCTTTGTTACTATGTGAGAACTTTTCATAGTTTTTTTGTTTGGTTTTATTGTTTTACTTAAGAAGCTGCCGTTATTTCCTTTTTCTGTTACAAAAACACGGGACTTTACGATTTATTTGAACATCACCTACCATATTGACACATTTGTAACCAAGATTTATGTATCTCATATTATGATTTGAAACAGTGTCCATGGAGTCTTGCACGTTCTTCTCTATAGAGATCTGCGCTTTGGAACGTGCAATTTAGCAATTTCACTTTTTTGATTGACCGACATTTTGACAATTCAAAAGTGCCTGTAATTGGTCTACTTGAAATAGACGTTTCTGACATAGGCGGATTCAACACAACTAGGCCTTCTACAATATCCTACCCTTTGCGTACTAGAACTACGGTTTCCATTTAACAACAGCTGTGGTAACCCTTTCGAGCAATTTCGCCATCAAATTATAATTATTAAATCCAGAGATATTATCTTCATTCATATTCAGACTACATAGCAACTAGACTTTCATCTTCCCACTACAATACAAAACTGGTATTGTGCATTGTTTCTCTGCATTAGCTGCATCGTTCATGACTGACTTCTACTCTTCTACTGATTCTTGCTTCTCATTAAAATGCTCTACTGCCACTAAAACACTATCATCATGATCAATTCTAAATAGACTTTTCTCAACTATTTTGTAGCCGATTTTCAGCCTCACCGTGAGCATTTGAATACCAATATTATAAATGGAACAACTGCCTCCGTTATTCAAATCACAAAAAAATGCTGTTACCTTTTAAATTGATGTAATTCAAGCTAGCAGGCACTCCCGACTTCCATCTTGGCACCGTTATGAACAGCCTGTCTTCATATATCTCCAGGCCCATGGGAATATTGTTCTCTGGTATGAAGGCCTTGGTGTCTATAGCCTGGGCCCTGGCTGCAGGGCTGGGGAACTCGTAGTCAATCTGCTTCCATTCGTAGACGATGTGCAACTGGTCCATACAGCCGCAGAAGTAGATCAGGTGTAGGAAGATGAGGGTCTTCAGGCCCCCCATTTTGGAGATCTGGAATTTAGAGAGAATAATTGGTTAGTTTTAAAGGTCAAAATTGAAATGAGTTAGCGCCGAACAAATTTTTTTTTAGGAGAAGGGTTAGGCTCCTAGGTTAGTTTTGTCTGTGGATGGGTGATCAAACGATTTCTCTTCAACTTTTCAGTCACTGGCGCCACTTTTAAACTTCCCCTAATATAATGGCTAAAATGTTTCTTTTTTAAAAGAGTAACCATAGAGCTTCTCGTCGGTTCTTCTACATACGAAACGACCGATTGAAACCATGCACTAGCTTCTGTCTATTCTAAGTGCCCATGTAGTCTGTAAGCCTATGTCCTTTTATAAGTGCCCCTAAAGGCCAAAGTGAAATTAAAACTTTTTGAATTTGAATTGTATTGTTTAAATTTACTTGCAAATTGTAGTTACCTAGTGGTTTTATTGAACTACCAGAATCTACACGTAAACACAACAATTCCATTACAAAATCTAGCCAATTAACACAATACAACTCGAATGTACCACGTATTAATAAAAAACCCACGTTTAAGAACTTCATCTGGCATATTAATTACGATATTACAATCAGAGTGTACCGGGTGGACAAATTGAAAGGAGTATATAACCTTGGCCGAGGTCAGAGCATATTTCTTATGACCTTGGCTCATAGGAAGTAGTACTGGTTTTGATTGGAAGGTTACAACTTATTTATTATGTAACTAGTGTGAAATTGTTTTCGGGACCTGTTTGCAGAGTTTATTATCTTTTTTTAATGTGTATTTGTTATTTTAAATTATGTGTAAGGAGGTTAGCTAAACAATATTGTTTTATTTTTGTATGCCTTATTCTTTAAATTCACAAAAGTCGTAAATGTAGAATAGAATAAACTTTATTGCACACCAGAATAGTAACAAAACTTTTAAACAAACTCAAATCTTTGGGCACAGTGATGGTCTTATCGCTGATAGCGATATCAACCAGACAGCGTTAGGATGGACTGTAACTGTACGAACTTAAAATAATAAGGGGGTAGTGTGCGGTGTTCTTCAATTTATTCCAGGGTTCTACTATAAAATAAGCCTTTGTTCCAAAAAAAAAACAATTGTGCACTGAAATAATAATAATATTTATATTGATTTAATATTTATCATAGTATTTATTACTTTATAATATTAGAATAGATACGTATTTCATTATTTTAAGAAACTTAATAAACAATAGATATTTCGAATTTTCTTTTATTGAAAAGGATTCATATTTCATTTTTATTTTTTGATTCTAGTCACTCTTGGAAAAAAGGTACTACATTGCGGTCTCACTATTAGTATTCTTATCTAGTAAGTCTGACATACGACCGACAGTTATTTCGAAAAATATATAAAGCGACTCAAAGTCAAAGAGGGCAACGGAAGTAAAACAAAAGGTAGTAAACAAGCTAAATAACCTGCCTAATATTAACTCTATATGGTAATGAGGAAGCTAAATAGCCTGACAAGTCTGTATTTCCAACTAAGCGGAAGTGAGTGATTCATGATTTCAAAGAATTGTCACGTGGGTTTTTTACCAATTCTGGCCTTTAAATCTGAATGAGAAACGTGAAAGTGAATTATTAAGTTTAATTTTAAACAAATTTAAAATATCAAAATGTCAAGAAGGTCCGTGTAGTTCTGAAAGGTCATCCTCATCTGAAGGTCCTAAAATAAAATTCTCACAAAAAACTTGATTAGATTATAAGATTAGCATCAAATCCGTCAGATTCAGATCGAAGACTGAGCATCGTTTCGAAATACCAAATAATCGTCAATATTAGACGTATCATCATCATCATCGACCTTTTAATGTTCCCACTGCTGGGACTCAGGCCTCCTCTCTATGAGAGGGAGAGGGCCGTAATCCACCACGCAAATTTTTGGTTCTAGGACATGCCGGTTTCCTCACGATGTTTTCCTTTACCGTTTTGAGAGCAGTGGCAATGAAATAATTTACACAAAGTAATACGCCTGGCAGGGTTTGAACCTACAACCTACAACTCGTAAGTAGAGCATTACCAATTGACAGGAGCCATTACCAATCGGCCACCACTGCTCTCAGATGATATCTGAGAGCAGTGGTGGTATATATATTATCTCAGATGTATATAAACAGCCAAAACATGTTGACCACTCTGAAGTTGACATTCCGAGCAGTTACTTCCGAACTGGCGTTGCGCATACTCAAAAACATACGCATTACGCATTAGATTCCTCAGAATAATTACTGCGCAGGCAACCGTTCAAAGTTCGGACCGGTCAAGATATCTCGACCGTTCTGAAGACCAGGTTAAGTAGAGCCTCTTTTCTGTCGGTTGGCTGTAGCGTTGCCAGTCGTCCGGATAAAGCCTGGGAAATAGGTTTTTTAGTTGCGTGTCCGACCAAATTAGGCGGAGTCCAGCCCGTCCCGGCTTTTGTTAGGCTTTTTAAATTTGACCACTTTATTTAGAATTTGAGTTCTGCCTTACCTTGTCTCGCTTGCACAAGCAGAGCGGACATGCAATTAGTCTGTCTAAAAAGTCAAACGACTTGGGTAATTATTAGGATAAAATGAAATCTGATGTAATCAACGCTGGTTCAATAATTATGGTTGATTAAGAGGTGCAGATCATTGTTTACTAAAACCTTATAAAAACGATTGAATATAAGTATTTTTTTAAATAATTAAATCGGTTGACTTTTTAGACAGACTATAGTCTAGCAATTATATCACTTAATTTTATTGTTTTTTCATTCTAAAAAAAAAGATTTTATGAATTTTATTGCTATTAAAAAGTCATGTTAGACTTTAAAAAAAATGTCGGCCTTTTTGACCAAATGTCCGGCTAAATAGTTTGTAAGGCTTGTCAGTTTCAAGACCTGGCAACCGCACTGGTTAACTTATCGGTCAAAACGACCTAATTGCAAATGATCGTTGGAAGGTACCTACTGAGTTTCTAACTAAAACCCTGTATTCCATCTGTTGCCCTTTCGGTACCAGGGTTACAGTATATTTTAAAGGCATTCAAAGACCAATCAAAAGGACGTTAAAACGTAGGTACCTAGTCATAGTCATCTCTCAGCTGAAAGACATACACTGATGGACATAGGCCCTCCCCAAGCGTCGACACAACGACCAGTCCTGTGCGTCACGCATCGAACGGATTCCCGCGACCCTGACTAGGTCATAGATCCACTTTGTGGGAGGCCTTCCAACGCTGCGTCTTCTGGTACGCGGCCACTCCAGAACCTTTCGTCTCCATGGGCAGGGCACATTGCTACTTAGGTTTGGCGATTCTTCGAGCTAAGTCGGTAACCTTGGTTCTCCTGCGGAAATCTTCATTTCTGATATGATCCCGCAAGGAAACTCCGAGCATAGCCCTTTCCATTGCCCCTTGGGTGACTTTGAGTATCATAATACGTAATATAAATATACTACCCAAGCCTCTGACACAATGCGAACTTATAGTATCCTATTTTAAACATTACAATTCAATGCAAACTGCGTGCATAATAAGTTAACAACCGCCATTGTCGAACACCACAAAGGATTTTGATATTTATTACTATAAAGATAAAGGTGACAGTTCAGTACATTTACAAATGTCTCGCTAGCCGATTGATTCCTTCGTTATCGACTATAATAATTTTATGGTGTTCCGTGATCATGGTTATAAACTTATCGGCATGGTTTTGAATTCCTTCTCAAACACAGAATATATTCATGATGGATAGGTACGCTTAGGCATGCGAGACATTTTTTTTTTGAGGCTCTGATATCATAAAATAACTTTGGAATGATCTTGCAGCCAGTCAGGGACTTCTCTGTCAAGGCTACCGATTTTCCTAATAGTATGATAATTAATTTACTTCTAAGTGCTTTATTAGAAGATTTAGAGACTGTATTTTGTTGATGACTTAAAGGATTTTATGCAAACTGCTAGTGCTAGTCTCTCTAATTAAGTTAAGGCCGAAATACACATACCGGTAGCTAGCACAAAGATATGCAAATAGTTGGCATGCCAGTGAAACCTATCAGGTCCTAATTGATGGAAATGTCATTAAGGCATGCATGTTAGGAGTACGTACATATTTTTTACGGCGGATACAGGCACGTGTATTTCGGCCTTTGTGGACGTGTTTCTTGACAAAATTCTACTCCAAGAGACTCTATTTATTGCAAAAAATCAATGACGAATGTAATGTAATGAATGATAGGATTATCAGCACTTTTCTAGACTACATTATGGTTCTTGCTCTAGACCAGGGGTTCCCAATCTTTTTCATCCCGCGGCGCAGTTACAAATTTAGTATTTTGTCACGGCGCCTTACCCTTTGAAAAAGAAAGAAATAGGCACCTATAATAATAGTTGATAGTAGGTTAGATAGGAACAAAAATTAAAACATTTATCTACAATGAAATTGTTTTTTTTTTATTATAAAAGAATTAAAAGTGGAAATATCAAGAAAGACTTAAGTATTTCTTAATTAAGTCTTAAGTCTTATGAAAAACAAAAATAAAATACGATAGTCAGTCAAATCAATGTGACGGGTGAGCTTGGTGATCTCCGCACATTTTTTCAAAGCGGGGAATAAGACTTGACACTGCTACTCTCATTTCTTTCTCCACATTGATCCTCGAGCGATATTTGTTCTTGATTACAGCTACAGCGCGACATAAGTAGGTATCTATGTTCTTTATCGATGCGAGCGCTCAAATAAGGTCTAGAGTCTAGACAAATGGAAGTTCTTGACGATAACGATTGTAAGTTTTTTTGAGGTGAAAATCATCAAAAGACTTCACCCGCAGAACGAGAGGGTGACTTTTCAGTGTCAGACTTTTACTGAAAATACGTGTGTATGTGTCTTCCAATTGCCCTTTGCATTCCTGGGCCACAGTATAGCTCTGAATATCAAATCAACGCTGACCATTGGAAAATACTTACTTTCCCGAACGAAATATTTATTGCACAAAGACAGCTAAGTTCTAACAAGTCACTGTTTCCTCGTCAATTGTAAGCTGTTTCTATTTGTCTTTAACCAACAATTTCACATGTAAGTGATGTGAAATTTTACTGCTTTTCCAAGCGCAGTGAAATTTTTGTGCTAGCATTAGTGAGAACAGAGTTATTCAGTCAAGCACACGTGAAGTAGAACACGTTGATTGATTGGTTTTATATTTCGACTATACTATTTTTTTTGTATTTCTTTTTAATGATCTCTTCCCGTAAAAGGTCACCAAGATTTTTCTCAACCGTTTTTTTTTAGTTGAAAAAACATCAACATTAAAAAAAAAACAAATTCAAATGTTATTTCATAAAGGCCTGCATGGACACATAAAAAACGTCAGAAGCTGGTGCACGGTTCCAAATTAGTACTCCCGCTCTGGATAAAACCAGAGGGAGTCTCAGACTTTTACCGACTAAAAATGTAATTAACAAAGGTTCTGCTTCTGATTTTACTGTTATTTGTTAATTTTAAAATCAAAATTATACAATAATACATGACCAAATAGCATTAAAATCACAAATTTCATTCCTTTTTTAATTTAAAAACACTTAAAATTATTTATAAAGCAAGCGCACTTTAGTACGTACATGCCGCTTCCAGTTGTTCATATTATGTTCCATGTTTTTAACACTTCCATTTTTTCTTTTGTAATGATAATTAGCTAAACCTGTTACTGTACGTAACCAATAATATTTGTAAGTCAGTTTTAATATTTCTCATGTTGTTTTTTATGTGATATAAACAAATGCTTGACTGCGGTCCCACCTGATAGTAAGCAGTGATGCAATCGCTGATGGTGAGGCGCACTAGTTTATTAAGAGCCTATTCACTCTAGCATTGAAGACACCCATATTAAAATTGGATGGGAAGATCGCAGCAGGCAAATTGTTCCAGTCCTTCGATGTACGCGGTATAAATGATGAAGCGAAACGCTTAAAATAAGTAAACTGAAGTAAGCTGTAAATGAATTTATAATTTATATGGGTACTAAAGATCTTCAATCAGGCCTCCCATTAGGTGGATCTGGATGACCTTTTTTTTATAGTGGGAAAAATCATCCAATGACAACCCCCGCTCTTGGGCGGAGCGGGAGATAGTGTCAGACTCACCCCTGATCACCCTGGCCCCAGTAGGCTTCGACCTGGCTGGGTCCCTGCTGTTGCTGACAACTCCTTGAGGCGCGCGGGAACAGTGCGCGCCGTCAATGACTTGGGCTTGGTCCGGAAAGTTACCGGACGGCCGGACAGCGAGCTACCCATTGCTCACTTTCCGCAAGCCCGTGCCTACGGTGGCCGGATGATCTGGATGACCTGGTGAGAGTCGCGGGAATGCGGTGGATGCGAGACGCACAAACCCGGTACGTCATCGGTCCTAGGAGGCCTTCCAACGCTGCGTCCTCTGGTGTACTCCACTCCAGGATCTGTCAGCCCCATCGACTATCTGTTCTGCAAACATTGTGGTCTTTGGCGATTCTTCGTTGGTTTTCCTGCTGTCTTCATTTCTGTTGCGATCACGCTAGGAAACTCCAAGCATAGCTCTTTCCATTGCCCTTTGGTTGACTTTAAACCTTCTGATGAAGCCTAATATAAGCGACTGCGTTTCAAAGCCAAATATCATCACTGGCAACACGCACTGGTAGAGTCTGTCTAAAAAGCCAAACGACTTGGGTAATTTAATCAAATAATCTAATTATTGAAATCTGATGTAGTCAACACTGGTTTAACAATCAAGGTTGCAAAGAGATGATCATTGTTTAATAATAGAACCTTATAAAAATATTATACGTAATATATTGCAGATTTTTTAATTCATTTAAAAATTTCCAAGTCGTTTAGCTTTTTAGACAGATTATAATAGACTTATGTCTTGAGAAACTGAGGTATGTTGGACGACTGGTCAAATATTTGCCCTAATAAAAATGTATATCAATTTAAAAAAATATATATAAATTATTAATTTTCCCTTGATTTACATTGCCTGAAGTACACCGCAGACTACCCCCTTTTTAGGGTTCCGTAGTCAACTAGGAACCCTTATAGTTTCGCCATGTCTGTCTGTCCGTGTGTCTGTCTGTCCGTCCTCGCTTAATCTCTGTGACCGTTAGCACTAGAAAGCTGAAATTTGGTACCAATATGTTTTATTAGGGTAGCCCCCCTATATGTAAAGTGGAAAGTGTTTTTTTTTTAATTTCAACCCTAACGTGTGATATATTGTTGGATAGGTATTTAAAAATGAATAGGGGTTTACTAAAATCATTTTTTGATAATGTCAATAATTTCGGAAATAATCGCAAAAACAAAAAACAATGTGTCCCCCCCCTCTAACTTTTGAACCATAAGTTTAGAAAATATGAAAAAAATCTGAAAAGTAGAACTTTATAAGGACTTTCTAGGAAAATTATTTTGAACTTGATGGAAAGAAAGTTTTTGTACAAAAAAGACAAAAAGGTTGTACAAAATAATTTCTGGACTAAGTTTGTAGTATAATCGTATATGCAAGCATTTTTTTAAACTCATAAGTGGGTACACTTATTGTGACGGACGGGAAACTACGGAACCCTACACTGAGCGTGGCCCGACACGCTCTTGGCCGGTTTTTAGTTTAAGTTCTTATATTCCATCCCAAGGTTTAGTAGTAGTAGTATCTTTATTCATAACAACATAGGTTGTCTGGAAGACATCGCTTTCAGCGATAAGACCGCCATTGTACCCATAGATTTAAGTTTATGTGATATTGTTACTATTTTGGTGTACAATAAAGTTTATTCTATTCTATTCTATTTGCCATTAAAATCTCACGTACTCGTATATTATGCAAATTAAATAAAATTTGCCAAATACTTATACAACATTGTTTAAATTTAAATGTAATTGTCTTGTAATAAGACAAAGACACATGACTATAATAAGTAGTGACCTTTAGCAAGTGTTGCAATAACTATGTAATTTTGTAGCTACGACTGAAGATGTCGTACGTATAGATAGGATAAAAATAGAATAGAATAGAATAAAGTTTATTGTACACCAAAACGGTAACCAAACTTTTAAAATAACTTACATCTATGGGTACAATGGCGGTCTTATCGCTAACAGCGATAACTACTAGACAACCTTAGGATGGATTGCAAGAACTTAAAATAAAAAGGAGTTAGTCTGCGGTGTACTGCAAATTAATGAAATATTTTCAATTAAAAATATAGATAATAAAACTATATTATATAGCTAATAGGTATATATAAAAGACAAAAACAAACATCATGAATATTATATTATGTATACATATCATATGTTACACAATTTCAAAGTAGAAAAAGAAAAGAAAAGGTGGGTTTGTGAAGGAAGAACTGAATTTGAGAAGGAGCAGAATAAATTACAGTGAAAGGAAATGATTTTTTGACTAGGTTTATAAAAGAAGCTAAAGACTGGGCTTGCCTAACAATCTACAAAGCACAGGCGTAGGGTAGCCAATCTTTCGGTTTTTTACAGGATGCATTTTGGAGAGTGTGTGCGGGAATTGCATGACTTGATTCCTCGGAGGAAGGATATTCGTCGTACGGCGAATATCCATCTTTACATTGTTGAAACTTCTACGGTCCGGACTAAGCGTTGCTTCGTCGTTTATACCGCGTACAACGAAGGACTGGAACAATTTGCCTGCTGCGGTTTTCCCGTCCGATTATAATTCGGGTGTCTTCAATCTGTTTGGAGTGAATAGGCTCTTAATAAACTAGTGCGCTTCACCATCAACGATTGCATCACTACTTACCATCAAATGGGATCGTAGTCAAGCACTAGTTTATATTAATTATAAAAAAATATCAATACTTCAAATTGAAGTTACTAACTTCGAATTTTATTTCAGAAACTAGAGTTTAATTTTCAGATTGAGATACGCTTGTAACGAATCCTACTTACCCCGTTTGAAACAATCTTGACCGCGTCACAATAAAGTAGGTTCTAGATTGCGTGGCGATGGATAATTATGTGATAGACAATAGAATCGACGGTGGACGATAGCGTAGGAGCTAGGGCACAAAATAGATAGGTACAGAAGACAATCTACATACAAAGCGCACTCGAGCAACGCGCACGAGCAACGCACGGACACGATATCTCGGCTCAATCGCCCAGTCGCACTCGTACAGTTCGGCGCAACGCGCTGACCCTAGCGCGACCGTAGAGCGCAGGTATAAAAAGTGAAGTACATACATGAGTTTGACTTCTGTACCTACCTATTTTGTGGCTAGGGTCCCGTTATTCTACAATATTATTAATTGTGTTACTGTTATTATTATCTAACGAGCGGCGCCGTGGGAATATATGTAGGTACTTTTTTTAAATGAATCAATCAATGGCATACATATACTTTCTATATGCAGAAAGTTTGCGAAGTGAGACCAGCTGTATACCGCGTTCTTGCTCACGTGGCCTATGCCCAAGGAATGTGATTATTTTTGGGATAAAAAGTCAATGCCTATCACATTTCATTGTTCCTGAATTACTCTTTTTGGGGTGAGAAATCATCAAATAACTTTCCCAAACTACTCGTAGATGAAGCGAGACAGAGTGTCAGGCTTTTACTAATTAGAATCTACCCGTGATGCTTCACTTGCCCAAGTATACTTAAGTATCTAATACATTTTGTCAGCTTAGGCTGCTATCCCACTGGCGTTTTACAAACGTTGGCGATTCTCCAACGTCTGCGCAGCGCCAACGTTACGCAGACGCGATACTAACGTCGCGAGTTTCTAGTAGTAAAGCGCCAACGCTGAGCAGAAACGACGTTAACGTCGCGGTTTGAGGTGTGAAACTTGCGACATTAGCATCGCGTCTGTTCAACGTTGGCGCTTTACCACTAGAAACTCACGACGTTAGCGTCGCGTCTGCGTAACGTTGGCGCTGCGCAGACGTAGGGAAGCGCCAACGCTTGTAAAACGCCAGTAGGTAGATAGCGGCCTTAGGGTTTTTTTCTTCCTAATGTGTAGCAATTCATCAGAAAATGAATTATGTAATAGGACCTGTGCCTGCCAGAGTGTTTTGAATTGATTAATTAAAATAAATTGTATATTATTATTAATTATATCTATTAAATTGATTTTATTGTATTGTAAATGTTGTGACTTGAATTCAATGGTATGAACTGGATGTTATTTACAATTCTAATTTATATTTATATTATACACTATTGCATTGGGTTACTGTGATGATTGCTGTATGTCTGTTATAAATAAATTAATTATTACTTCATCATCATCATACACGAAAAACGTCTGTTGGACATAGGCCTCCCCCAAGCGTAGCCACAACGAGCTGTGCGTCACGCATCCATCGGATCCCCGCGACCCTGATCAGGTCATCGACCTTCTGTCTATTTGTTAAATAAATAATGTATCTCCATAAAATACATATAAGTCAATATAATTTGCAATAAGGTTATAATATGAGTATGAGTTAATTCATTTATGATTTAATATCGCCTACCTAAATAGATTTCTAGGTAAAGCCTTAATAAATCTCAATCGAGGTAATTAGCAATTTCACATAAAGACTGTAAGCAATTTACTTTGTAATTATGACTTGACATACTTTAGCCACCATGTTTAATTGAATGTCAAAAACTGTGATTATTTTAATCTTAATTTTCTTGAAGGTTATTTTATTTATTTAATAAATAAGTATCTATATTATGCTAAAAGGTTTTACAAAAGAAAAAAAACCAATAAATCAGTCTGATTCAGTACAATTATGGACGCCATCAACTACATCAGACTGGTTATAAACCCCAAGCGGCCGCATAGATTATTAAAATATTGAGCGTTTATTTATAGGGTATGTATCTAAGAATGTGACTAAGAAGTTCTTCATAAAGTAGTCTGTAACATCTAAAATAAGCAACCATTCCATTTTCCATATTTATACCTACTTAAACGCTCTAGATCAAGATCGAAGCCATAACTTAAATTGTTTCGAACTTTTTAATTGGTTTTTGCTTTTGTTTTTTTTTGTACTAGAGATTGAGATATAGAGATTATTTTTAGAGTAATACTCTAAAAATAATCTCTATCACTTCCAGCATGAACTTAGTACAATTGAAATAGGTACGAGTGCCAGCGGCATCACCCGCATGAAAGTTAAAAATTGTCCCAAGGGAAAATATTCCCGGAATAAAAAGTATCCTGTATGCTATTCCAGGACACGGTCCATCCGTGTTCCAAGTTTCATCAAAATCCGTTCAGCCGTTCGAACGTGAAGAAGTAACAAACATACACACTCACAAACTTTCGCCTTCTTAATGTTAGTGTGACTAATACAGCAATCTAGGTTTTTTTATTTATTTTACAATGTTCAAATATGTAAAACTCAGTGGCGTAACTATAGGGTGGCAAGGCTGGCAAAATGCCACGAGCCCCTGGCCTGGTGGAGCCCCCGATCCGACAGGCCGCGAGCTCAAAAGAAGTGACCGAACATTAGAAAAAAATAATAATAAAAATTATTAACACATTCATAAGAAAAATATCAATTTCCACGTTCAAAGACGAAATAGTAAAGTCTTCGTGTACCTATTAGAGAACTGGCTGATTAATTAATAATATAGAATCATTTCAACACTCCAGTGATTTATCCAAAATAAATTACAACGTGACCATTTTCTGGCCCTATCGAATTATTTTGCCACGGGCCTCAGATGGTATAGCTGTTACGCCACTAGTAAAACTATTATTTTATGGTTTAATTCACAAACCCCAAGCGAACCCCGGCGTCCGCTCTCTCATTATCTTTCTATTGTCTCTAATTACGATATTTAAAAAGTGAAGTACCTACAAAGCGACTATCATTTCCAGCGTCAACTTAGTACAATTATATTAGGTGTTTCAATGTCTGCATTCCAATAGTCTGTAAATGAAAGTCTCAAATGTATTTAGGTATTAACTTCCTACTTTAAGAGTCGTGACGAAAACCACGTTCAAACTACATTTTTTCCGCATTTTTTAATTAAAAATCCCGTTCGAACGATTTTGCAATTCGAATTTTATTCGTTTATTCCCATGACGAATTAAAACGATAGCGTGAGACCACAGAAACGATGAAAGAGGTTAAAAAGGAAATACTTTCCGATTTGTACATTTGCAATTAACCAATACGAACGCGCATTACGCATCTAACAGACCACGCACACTTAGATCGCAAGTTTGCTATTGGTAGTTAAACTATGAGCATTGCCTTAGTTTGTGGCGCGCTTGCTCCGCCCACAAGGCCCTTCTTACCTCTTTCATCTGTAGGCGTGTGTAACTCTTTACTGAACGACTCACTGTTTCGAAACATTTTAGTGTTCCGAAAGATTGGAACATCAGCAATCAGTAATATTTTAAATGCATCAATTCGAACAATTGGAACATGATTGGAACACTGAAACACTATTTACTTTAAGTGACCAGCAGTCTTTTTAAAATTCAAATTAAAACGTAAATAGTGTAATATAATTAACGGCCTGAACTAAAATCATCTGCTCAAATCAAAATTAAATAAAATAAAACTTATGTGGTGTGACCCAACTTAACAGATCACGATTCATAAACATTTGTATCTTGTGAGTCGATGTTTCAAATGTTCCGTTTGTATAAGTGGGTTGGGGGAAGATCGGCATTGGGGTAAGAACGTATAAATCAATTTACCATTTATTTAGCTTGATTCTTAATGCCAGCCACATTGCTGGGCAAGGTGGGAAATAATGACGCGGAACGCAATATATCTAGCATTAAAAATAAAGCTAAATAAGTGGTATAATTTTTACTTATACGTTCTTACCCCTATGCCGATCTTACCCCAACGCAATATATCTTTTGAGCCAATGTTCCAAATGTTCCAAATGATATTTATCACTGTTTCGGAACATTTCAGTGACTCAGATGCAAATGTTCCATTCGCAAAGATGACACATTTTTCCCACGCCTAATCTGTTCTGTGCGTGAGTAATTCGCATGTCAGCTCTTCTTAGCCTAAGACGGGACAAGAATAGTAGGTACCTATTTTAATTTGAAATTCCGATTGCTTCTTTAATTGTTCTTACGACAGTCATTAATCGAACAATCACTGGTCGATGCTGATAATTACTTTGACGTAGTCTGGACAAGGAAATCCTTTGATTGTAGTGTATCCGCAATGAAATCCGCATTGAACCAGATATTCTTACGACTAGCTTTTATTTTATAATTCCAACTACAATGTTATTAAGAGAAAAACAATATTATACTGCTATACAAAATTATTTTTAGTTTATGCAAAACCAGTACCCCTAGCCAAGTTGCAAATCTGAAATAGTTAACGCTTGTAGAAAGCTTCAAATGTACGGGAATGACGTCGTCTTAACGCTCAGTCACGTGGTCAGAACAAAAGAATTGGCGGCAAGGTCAACTCGAAGCGTTCAGCGCAAGCGAAACGGTTGTAACTTGGCTAGGGGGGCTGAATACTGATGTTACTGAGTCTGAACAAACTATTGTTCAGAATCAGTAACTGAAAGCTTCAAATGTACGGGAATGACGTCGTCTTAACGCTCAGTCACGTGGTCAGAACAAAAGAATTGGCGGCAAGGTCAACTCGAAGCGTTCAGCGCAAGCGAAACGGTTGTAACTTGGCTAGGGGGGCTGAATACTGATGTTACTGAGTCTGAACAAACTATTGTTCAGAATCAGTAACTGAATGGATTCCAATAGTTTTTACACCATGTTATATTTAATGCCAAGAATATTTTAAAAGATCACAAGTTGAACACCACCGACACTACTACTACTAACACCTGTGTTGTACTAATAACCGCTATGACCTGCCGTGACCTGTCACTCTAGGAGAGGGAATGGGCCGTAATCCACCACGCAGGCCCAGTGTGGGTTGTTGAAAGTTTTTCGAGTCGTTCGAATTTTTGGTTCTAGAACATGCCGGTTTCCTCGCGATGTTTTCCTTCACCGTTTTGAGAGCAGTGGTGAAGAAATAAATTACACAAAGTAATGCGCCTGCGACCTACAACTCGTAAGTCGGGGCCATTACCACTCGGACACCCACTCCCCCTGCTCCCCTTTGGGTACGGAACCTTAATAGGAGTCACAATTTCTGGATGTTTGTTACACTCTAGCTTTTGTCGTTTTATAAGTGCCTATGTAAGTCTATCATCATCTTCCTGCCTTTGTCTAGTTTTATTTGGGGTCGGCGCCACTAATTTTCTTCTTCCATTCTGTTCTGTCACTCGTCACGCTATCACTAACTCCCTTTCCTTTCATATCACTTCTCACACAATCCATCTATCTTTTCTTTGGCCTCCGTCTCCATCCATCCACATGTAATTTCATAACTCTTTTAGCAACATGCTTTTCATCTCTCCTCTTTACATAACCATACCAAGACAAACGATTTCCTTTCAACTTTTCAGTCACTGGTTCCACTTTTAAACTTCCCCTAATATACTCATTTCTCACTTTATCCATTCTCGTTACACTACACGTCCATCTTAACATTCTCATCTCCGCAACATGCAATCTTTTTTTATCCGTCTTTTTCACAGCCCAATATTCTGATCCATACAGTATGACAGGCCTTATCACATGTAAGCCTATCTGAAATAACAATATTTTTTAATTTTCAAGTCAAGTTTCAGTCCCTTTCATTTAATAGACCTTTTTTATGGTGGGAAAAAATCATCCAATGACAACCCCCGCTCTTGGGCGGAGCGGGAGATAGTGTCAGACTCTTACTGACTAAATGACCCACCTCGTTCCTTCTAGCCTTCATACCGGGGCTCGAGCTGTCTTTCGAAACTAACCCTGTCCCCAGTAGGCTTCGACCCAGCTGGGTTCCTGCTGTTGCTGACAACTCCTTGAGGCGCGCGGGAACAGTGCGCGCCGTCGACGACTTGGGCTTGGTCTCATTTAATAGACCTACTCTTATTTAATGAAGTACTACAACCAACAGATAAATCCAATTACCGAAATAGTAAAAGAAGGCAGTGACCCACTGTGTAAGTGTAGGCGCGTATGTCACAGGCTTCACGTCTAAACCAACCGGTTCACCTTGCTGTGTCCCCGGCGGAGTTTTTACGCACGCCATCTAGTTCGCATTGTGCAACCAGTGAGTACCTTAAAACAGGTGCGGTGTCTACTATCTCTTCACTGGTCTTTTAACTATTTGACTTATCTGTCAAATGTTAAAATTATGCAAGAATGCTACCTCTAATCGTGTTGTGAACTCAATCGTTGATCTTTTACTTGGCGCTTTGACTATTGGCTCTAAATAGGCAGTCTGCATTTGTACAGCACTACCACAAGCTCTTAATGGAATCCAATTGACGACCTAAACTCCCCGATCCCGATTTCCGGCTACCGTAGGGGCGGGCTTGCAGTCGACGAGCAATGGGTAGATCGCTGTCCAAACGTCAGGTAACCGTCCGGACCGAGCCCAAGTCGTCGACGGCGCGTACTGTTCCCGCGCGCTTCAAGGAGTTCAGTAACCGTAGGGGCCCAGCAGGGTCAAAGCCAACTGGGGCCAAGGGTCTACTTCTGAAAGGAAGGCTCGACCCTGGTTTTAAAGGCAGCGAAGGAACAGGATGGGTTTTTTGGAGGGGGTGTTGTCATTGATGATTTTCCCACCATAAAAAAAGGGCAGAATGATTTCCCACCTCCCAAAAAAAAAAACACTAGTGATATGTTCACACAGTCGTTTATTCGTTTTAAAGTTTATTGTTTTATTTAAACCTCGAAGTGGCCGGAAGCAACAATTACTTTTTAATTGATTTTCCTCGTTGTGAAACCACTTTTATAATTTAACTAAAAGATATAATTCAGTCAGAAGGTAAATCTGAATTATTTATATGTCGTAAGTGGAAAGGTTAAAGAGCCAAATGGAATATTTTTGTGCCTTTTTAAACTCGACATTTCCTTATAAGCGAGTGCATCAGGGCCTTGTAAGGATACAGGGCCTTAATGAGAAGTAAAGGCTTGTTGAACCAGTATTTTCTTTTTTAGGTATAACATCTGTTTTTAAAATTATCGATAGGTTTGAGTTCATCAAATGTTTTTGCAATCCTATATCCCTGCTCTCCTTAGGGCCATATTTCATAAGGTATCCTAGTAAAATAAAGCCCTAAGCTACCAAACTAGACACCAGAGTCGCCACACGTCTGAGCTGGTGGCGCCACCAAATTGGTTGCGCAACCAAACGGACACCAGGTGAGTAACTCTATAGAGCTGTACACATTTTGTTGGTAGAGGCGACTGGTCGCGCCGCCATGGTGTCTCGGTGAATTAGAGCCCTTAGATTTTTCATACACACTTAGATAAACCAGGAGCTAAGCTGCAGGTTAAGAAGTGGGATTCCCTACCGAAGTCTGTGTTTCTTGATAGCTACAACGTGTTCTATAAGTCAAGAGTGAATAGGTTACTTCTAGGCAAGCGTGCTCCATGATCGGCCACATCATCGGTTACCATCAAGTGAGATAGTGATCAACCACAAGCCTAGCCATAATAAAAAATAAAAAAATCTTCTGCCTACTCTTGTCCCGTATTATTCGGAGTCGGCCACGACACGTTTCTTTATTCCATCCTGTCATCCATCACGCTCCCACTAACTCCCTTTTCTTTCGTATCACTTCTCACACAATCCATCCATCTTTTCTTTGACCTCCATCTCCCTCTCAATCCATACATATATACTATTAACTCTTTTACAATCATGCATTAAATAATTCCTCTTCTTCACATGACCATACCAACCCATACTTACATAAACCAAACTAGCGGCCCGTCCCCGCTTCGCACGGGCAATAAATAGCCTATATTACTTAGGGTGAATGTAGCTTTCCAATGGTGAAAGAATTTTTGAAATCGGCACACTAGTTTTTGAGTTTATTTATTACAAACATACACAAAAATACAAATTTTCCCTCTTTATAATATTAGTGTAGATAAGTAAATCCACATTTCCTTGAAGCACTGCAGTTTTATTGACCTTTGACCTTAGGTCATTAATCACAGTTAAGGCTACAAGATAACCATCAGACTTGTAGAAGTAATGCATTGCTAACTACAGGAAAGATATCTAATTTCGAGGCACGTAAACATACGTATGACTGCAGCTTTTTTAAGATAAAATGTATAAAGTTCAAAAATAACAATTCTCGTATAGGAATAATAACTGGTGATCTCTAGACACTCTTCAGATGCTGAGTATCCTGTGGTCGAAATCCACTTTCGGGAGAAAACCTTCAGAAGGCGCTAGGCTTTGGGCAAAAATATCACCCCAGTGATCACCACTTCATTCTGGAATCCCCTCTATGCAACACTTGCTATGCCATATTCCTGATGAGAATGAACAGATCTTACCTGGGCCTTTTTATATACCTAAGGCAGCAAATGATAAGTGTGCCACCGTCTTTCCTGGAAAATCTCGATAGGCCAACAGAGTGCCCAATATAAGCACCAAAGATACCAAAGTTAGCCTGTATTTAATGATGTAGGTGGAGTTTCGCGAGTTCGGCGGGTTTACGAAGAATTGCCAAACTTAAGTGGCAATGGGCATTGCTCGCAGAACAGATGGCCGTTGGAGCCGAAAGGTTCTGGAATGGCGACCGCGTACCGGAAGACGCAGCGTTGGAAGGCATAGAAGGTGGATCGATGACCTGGTGAAAGTTGCGGGAAATCGAAGGATGCAAGAGGCACAGGATCGTTCATTGTGGCGACAGTTAGGGGAGGCCTATGTCCAACAGTGGACGTATATCGGCTGAAATGATGATAATGATGTGAGGCGGAGTTTCGGCATATCAGGCATCGAGGCGGTTGCCTCCTAAACAAGTTCATCCTGATCAGTTCTCTTACGATTGGGCTCGGCCAGAACCTTTGAAACCAAACTAATTCTTCACCTGCTCAATAGAAAATCATACTGATTAAAAGGATAACAACAAGGTGGCACCCAAATAGAAAACCTGGTTATCATACCATGTCCTCCGAAGAAATTATCGTTGATAACTTACAAGTCATGTAGATAATGTAAAATAAAATCGATCAATTAAGTGGGCAGGAATGCAGCCAAATTAGTGGGTCGAGGTGAGCGGCAATTGACCGGCGCGTACGCATAGCCGCCGATAAATGATCTACACATGTGACATGTCTCGCTCATGTGGCATGCTTGTAATACCTAGTGTTACAAAGTCACTGCATATAAAGGCCCAAGCTCCCGAAAAGTGCCATAAACCAGTGACTTTCTGAAGCCTACTCCTCGGTAACGGCCAAGTTAATAGGTTTTCAAAAAATATAGGTTTGTCATAGATTTATGACACATTATTAACTATTGATTTTTTCGTGCGATTTATGCTTTTGTCTAAATATTTAGCAATTTCGCAACTTTTCCCAAACTGATTTAATACAAGTTAATTTTTAGTAAAAATAATGGTTTTTAATGAATTTATTGATATATCGGGACATTTAGTGTACCCGATATACCAATATAGCTCAAATCGGAACACATGTTTAGTTCCCTGAAAATCAGGCTGGCAACACCAGTTCGAACCCTAGAAGGTGCTTTACTTTCTGTATAGCTACTTTATTTCCACCTATGCTCTTAAATCGGTAAAGGAAAAACATCGTGAGGAAACTAGCATGTCCTAGAACCATAATTGGAAGACATATTACATCTTCCACTCGGCACTGGGCCCGCATGGTGGATTTTATAGCTAAAGCACAGACCTTCTCTCTGCAAAGGTCCCAGCATTGGGAATGTTCCCAATGCTGGGACCTGTGTCCGCAGATCTAGAATCAGCTTATGTATAATGTTATATGCATGTATAATGTTAATATATGTGTATAATGTTAATATTATGTATAATGCTATAGATAAGCTGATTATGCTATGACTTGCTGCCCACTGCATGCTGTAGATACATTAGTAATGTTGCCCGTTCTTGAGAGCGGACCCTAATATGAACTTATTGGATAACTGAAGGGCCAGAGGTGGATATAGTAATTGCACAAATCATCTGTCACGTTCAAGACCGTAGAAAGTCTAGATAGCAGCCTCTATAGTTGCTATTTCACGCGGTTATGGGGAAATATGTCGTACTTAATCTAAACTATGTTTTCTGAGAGACTATCTCAGACGCTAATCTGCATGGTTCCCATTGATTTGACCATTATATATGTTTGTTCAAGTATGGACTTGAAAAGAGACTTTGACCCCTAAATTTGTTTCGGTGTTTCTTCTTAGGGTAGTCAGCTAGGAAACACCGCTCTCATCGAGTTTAAACTGACGAACAATTAAGAATGCAAAAGTGTTTTTAAAAAACCTAGTTGAAAAATAAATGTCATTTATCATTTGATAGCTACAACCTGGGGGTCTTTAAGTCAAGAGTCTTTAGAACTATTATATTTAGAGGAACAGCGTCTAAAGTCCTGCAAACCTGATTTTAGGATGTTTTATATATTCTAATCGCGTGGAGAACTCTAACTAAAGCGATGCACGATTTTGAATATTGGGGGGGGGAGGGGAACCGCCCGCGACCTTGTCTCAGACCCACCAAATACCCACAAAAAAAATCAAAAAAATCGGTCAAACTGTTTCGAAGGAGTTCGTAAACAACGAGACTCGAGATTTTTATAATTAAATGAATGCGCTTAGTTTGAGGCGCACTGATTTATTTAAAGGTGGATACAGACTTTGCGAGGCATGCGCCGCGAACGGCACAAAGCGAATGCCACAGTTTGAAGTGTGCGTGTTGAAAACAATATGTACCAACATATACTCGGGTCGAGCCATGGCGTGAGAAGCAAATTCTTCATTTGTCTGTCTTCTTCATTTTACTTACGTACCGAGATTATCCGTACACTTTTATAAAATATTTCAATTTTCCAATTTCGGACGACCAATAATAAAAGTCATATATTAACTGACCTATTGGTCTAGTGGTTAGTGACCCTGACTGCTATGCCGGAGGTCGTGGGTTCGATTCCCACCCAGGACAAATGTTTGTGTGATGAGCACGATCATTTGTTCTGTGTCTGGGTGTAATTTATCTATAATATGTAGATATGTATTTAGAAATATATAAGTATGTTTATCAGTTGTCTAGTACTCATAACACAAGCTCTGCTTAGCTTGAGACTAGACGGCACACAACGCCGTAGTTGTGGAATATATATATTATATAATTATATTATTATTATTAATTATATTATCAGTTGGACGTGTAGCTACCTACACACACAATTGGCCCATAAATCAATTAAGTATTAATTTCTTAAAAACCAGTTGTTTTTACTACAGAACACGTGTGTCAATACTTTTCGCTACCATAATATATTTGTCATGATTTATTTACAAAACAAAAGTTTAATATATTAATAAGTATGACCTATATTAGTTTCCTTGCGTGATCGAATCAGGAATGAGGATATCCGCAGAAGAACCAAGGTTACCGACATAGCACGAAGAATCGCCAAACTTAAGTGGCAATGGGCAGGGCATATTGCTCGCAGAACAGATTGCGGGAATCCGATGGATGCGGGACGCTCAGGACCGTTAATTGTGGCGACACTTGGGGGAGGCCAACAGTGGACGTCTTTCGGCAGAAATGATGATGATGATGACCTATATTAGTCATTAACGAGATTCATTTCACGACCTATACTGAATTGTTAAAGAGATGGAGCTATACAGCATGTTTAGCTTTTTTACAAATACACAAAAACAAAACGTGGAAGTTCCCCAATGGATACGGCGTTCCTTTATTTATTTATTTTCATTAAGTTTGAGCTAGGAAATCATCAAAAATCCAGATGACGTCCCCCACTCTTGGGCGGAGCGGGAGATAGTGTCAGACTCTTACTGACTAAAAAATCCACCCCGTTCCTTCGTTGCCTTTAATACCGGGGCCGAGCCTCCCTTTCGGAACTATAAGACCCTTGGCCCCATTAGGCTTCGACCCTGCTGGGCCCCTACGATTGCTGAAAACGGCGCGCGGGAACAGTACGCGCTGTCGGCGACTTGGGCTCGATCCGGACGGTTGGACAGCAAGCTACCCATTGCTCGTCCGCAAGCCCGCGTCTACAGTGGCCAGAAATCGGGATCGGAATCCCGGCGGCGGCTGGTGCGTGAGCGCCGTTGCCTGATCCGGTCGGCCTCCTCCTTTGCTAGCATTACTGCTTCGCAAAAGGAGGCGACCGCCTGCCACTCCTCCGAACGAGGGATGTCATTAGACGATTTTCCCACTTAAAAAAAAGCTTGCCAAACAAGGTTTTCTCGCCACTATCACACTATCTACATCTACGTAATAAAGAGGTCAAGTCTGTTTTTTTGTTTGTATGAGGTAATCTCTGGAAGTACTGGTCCGATCGCTAATTTTTTTTCCACTCATACAAAGCTGCTTTATTCCTGAGTGACATAGGCTATATTTTATAAACGCGGACAAAGCCACGGGCAAAAGCTAGTCATTTAATTAATTAATAAACTAGATCCAATTAACCAGTTACGATCACAATTTACCCAAACAAGGCTTTCTCGCCATCATTGACTATATATTCCTAGTCAAATGTACCATGCCTAATTGATACAAAATCTAAGCAAACTGCTCTACAAGTTATGCAAATGCTAACCAAGGCCAATTTGCCGTTCACGTATGTTTAAAAAATAATTAACGCTACATGCTCCGCTAAGTTTCGGTCTAGATATTATTCAGCGGAGTGTTAATTAGATCCTAGTAATTAGTTGCAACATTATGATTGTTCTGGTACAATCTGCCTGATGTAATGATCTGTTAGACACTATTGCTAGCTAATAGTTTTTTGTTATTGGTGCGAGTGCGGTGCTCCTGAGCAGACAATATCCCACTTATTAGAGTACTCAAAGTGTCTCTATACCTTCACTTCGGAGGACATAAAAACACCACTGACGCGGTTATAAACGTAGCAACCTACTGTGTCCAAAAACTTTGAGGGGAATGAAAACCATCGATTTAAGAAGATGGCATGGTCGGCGCCATAGATATAAGAAAGGAGAGAAAACGCGGCATTTTAAATTTGTTAACGATCACGTGTCGCGAGTCTCACAAGTTTATAACTGTCGGCCGTTTGACGAATGTGCACTTCTTATGCATTTCGTGCGGACACTTCTCCTGTTTTTGTCACTTCTCCTGTTTTTGTCACTTCTCCTGTTTTTGCCAGTTCTCCTATTTTTTTATATTTCTATGGTCGGCGCAATACTTGAGCGATTGACAGCTGCATTGTATGTCGTGAGTTCGATAAAATCCTTTAGATAGTTGTTTCGGATCAGAGTGTCTTGTAAAATGTTTAAATTGGAATGGTAACTCGTGGTTCTAGAACGCAAAGGGCAAATGAAGGAACATTGGTGTGGTTTTAGACAGTAAATATTTGACATATCCCGCTCCGCCTTAGAGAGGGAGCATCCTTCCAACCACCCATGGCCCCACCGACATTATGTTACATGGGCCGAATCTCAAGGACGCCTGCGGACATAGATTACCTATAATATAGGTGCTGCTATCACCGCAGACACTTCGTGACTCCTCTACTTTTCTCTCTCCTCTTATGCCATTCTGTACATTTTGGGGCGGCACACTAGCTGTTCCCCCTCACGTGGGTAGAACACCACAGTACGGGTTCGCTGCCCGTACGAGCCATAATCTCTAACCTACTCCTTATTTTATGCCTGGAGCGGGAGCAGTCATTAGACAATTTTCCAACTCAAAAAAGGAGTACCCTCTGAGTCAAACTGTCCACACACAGGCCACAAAAAAAAGCCGCCACAAAGAAACGCTAAAAGCGGCCACAAAAAAAAAAAATAGAAGCGGCCACAAAAAAAAAAAGAAGCGCGCGACAACTGGTGATCGGAGAAGCTAGAAGCGACTTTTTTACACTTAAACTAATGGAAAAATATGAAAAGGACGAGATTAGTTTCTCCGGCTGTGTGTCACAGGGCTACATGTCTTTAAACTTTATAATATTATGTATAAGCATAACAAACAAAGGAAGTTTTATATACAACCTTGGCATTGACAAAAACATCGTAAACAAAATGAAAAGTCGCTGATTCTAATTTGATATCAAAATGTTATGCAATAAACCATACCACCAAAATATCATTGTAGGTAATGTGTAAAGTAATCGTTCATTTTATAACTTTGACCTATCGTTTGACCGGAAGAATATATAGTATTTTTTTAATTGAGACATTATTTTATTATTAACTAGCTTTTGCCCGCGACTTCGTCTGCGTAGGTACATTAAATATAGCCTATGTTACACAGGAATAAAGCAGCTTTCTATCGGTGAAAAAATTTTAGCAATTGGACTAGAGTTCCAGAGATTACCTCCTCTTTCACAAACAAAAAACAAACTTTACCTCTTTATTACATTAGTGTAGATTTAGCTATACTACCTTTTGCAAACGGCTTTGCCCTCGAGAATATTTCAGCCTCAACAATAGATAGATAGATAGATGCATACATTCTTTATTGTACAGGAATAATAAAATTGCAATGAACTTAAAATTAACAGGGTGTCACAAGCGATAAGACCGCCTAATTTTTACAGACTACCTTTGGATGGATTTGTCAGAGAAAGAACACACTTTCAGAATAAAGAGTAACCCATGTCCTATAGCAGGGTATGGTCTATCTCGGTGCCAAATTTCATCTAAATCCGTTCAGCCGTTTGAGCGTGAAGGATTATCATACACACTAATGATACATTTACATACCTACAAATCGCGTGTGTGATACAAAAAGGACCTGACGAAGCCTTTTCCAAGCAGTGCAACAGCAAAGGACATTAAAAAAAAACGTTTCAAATACTTTTATGATGATGGTTATAATCATTCCAGTTGAAACACGTCCACTGTTAGACATAGGCCTCCCTAAAGTGTCGCCAGAACGACCAGTACCTGTGCGTCCCGCATACATCGGATTCCCGCGACCTTCACCAGGTCATCGGCCGGGCTTGCGGACAGTGAGCAATGGGTAGCTCGCTGTCCGGCCGTCCGGTAACCGTCCGGACCAAGCCCAAGTCGTCGACGGCGCGCGCTGTTCCCGCGCGCCTCAAGGAGTTGTCAGCAACAGCAGGGGCCCAGCCGGGTCGAAGCCTACCGGGGCCAGGGTAATCCGAAAGGGCGCTCGAGCCCCGGTATCGAAGGCTTGAAGGAACGGGATGGGTTTTTTAGTCAGTAAGAGTCTGACACTATCTCCCGCTCCGCCCAAGAGCGGGGGTTGTCATAAGATGATTTTTCCCATCGAAAAAAAAAAAAAAAAAAAAAGGTCATCGGTCATTATTATTTTTTTTATTTTTTTATTTTATGACAAACTAGTGCTAGACTGCGATCCCGCCTAATGGTAAGCAGTGATACAATCGATGGTAAATCGCACTAGTTTATTAAGAGCCCATTCACTGTAGCCATAAAGTCCAGACACCTTAATTATAATCGGACGGGAAGACCGTTGCAGTTGCAAGCAAATACAAAAGCATTAAATGCTGTAACAAAATAAGCAAGGTAACTTTAATAATAATAGTGATTTACTATTATATTTAAAGTTCCTTTCTTTCACGATAGACTCGTTATACATATAGCTTGAGGAAATACTAATAATAAAAAAAGCTATTTAAAGATAGTTTTTACTATTGATTCAAGGTGAGAATAATAAACAGGTATTTAAAGAAACACTTAATAGCATCAAATTTTTGTCTATTTTTGTCCTCAGTACTTATACAGAATGAATTATTTATATGGGCGCGGATGACCAAATCCTGAGAGAAAAACTCAAAGAAGCTGTGCGGAAAACTAAAACTACATACATTGGTCCGTTCCATCATCGGACCACTAGACTGGTGGCATAGATTTTTTTTTTTTTATTAATGATAGGCTTGCGTTTGACCACTATCTCACCTGATAGTAAGCGATGATGTGGTCGACGATGAAGCACGCTTGCCTAGAAGAAACCTATTCACTCTCGACTTAAAGACTCCTAAGTTGTAGTTATCAGGAAACGCATACAAAAAATACACTGGTGGTCATCACACCCATACGTACACAAGCGTTTTGAGAACAGATTCATTCAGACTACCTACCCTTGTATTGTTTTATTCGTTTCAATCCATCCTAAGGTTGTCTGGTAGAAACTGGCGCTGTCAGCGATAAGACCGCCATTGTACCCACAGATTTAAATTATGATTTATATTATATTCCATGTTTATGTCATGTTACTTTTTGGTATACAATAAAGTTTATTCTATTCTATTCATCGTGCGCGTACTGCTAAGGCGTAGAATTTTCTAACGTAATCTGTTTCCTGATACCTACAAAACTAGGGGTCTTTAAGTCAAGCGTGAATAGGTTACTTGTGGGCAAACGTGCTCCATCGTCGGCCACGTCATCGTCATTACTTACTATGAGCTCAAGTCTGCTATTACAATAGTGTCACAATGGTCTATCATTGGTGTCATAATTGTCGATTTTGACAAGTTTGGTAATCTACTAATATAATGGCGTCATTATGATTTTCCAATGGTCAACCACTGACACTCCATTGAAAGAAGTGACATAGAATGGTAATCTTGTACATATTGATAAATGAATATTTGAAGTTTGCGGTAATCTGCTAAAACTTTGACAGTTTATTTGATCAGTGTTTTACCATTAGAACGTTATTGTGCAGTTATTGGTTTTAATATGCTCGAAATTATCATTCTACCACAATTCTATTACAAGACCATTGACCGATCAATGATCGATCATTATGAATTAGCAGATTACAAACTTTTAGCAAAATGACAATTGGATCGTGTTGGAATGACGAATTTATGAAAATAGCAGACTTGGGGCCCTGGTAAGTGGTCAAAACTCAAGACTAGTTAAGACTAATGGTTATAAAAAAAAAAAAAAAAATTAAAATTAATTTTTAATTTTTAAATGGCCCTTTGATTTTGGAAAAAAAACATACTGTATTATTCCACTGTACAGTTGTGTTGCTAATAACGAATCAAATTACAAGAATCAATGACATATAGCAAACTTAAGGAAATAGATGAATTTTAATTGATGATTCATAAAATTATTAATATGTAATGTCTAGAGCTGTGGTGGCCGAGTGGTAACGGCCCCGACTTACGAGTTTTAAGGTCGCGGGTTTGAACCCAGCCAGGCGCATTACTTTGTGTAATTTATTTCATCACTACTGCTCCCATAACGGTGAAAGAAAACATCGTGAGGAAACCAGCATGTCCTAGAACCAAAAATTCGAAGACATGTGACTTTCACCAACCCGCACTGGGCCCGCGCGGTGGATTACGGCCCATTCCCTCTCCTAGAGAAGAGGCCTGAGTCCCAGCAGTGGGAACATTGAAAGGCTGATAATGTATGTAATGTCTTTGATTCAGATACTAACCACAGCTTGTTCGAAATGATGCACATTTTTTTTTATAGGGAATACTATATTTTCGGGTATATTTTTGGATTTGGCTATCCTTCCTTCCCGTATTTGAAAAATTCACCCTGTATACTCATCCTTTTGAAAAATAAATTGATAAATAATTTTATAGTGTTTTTTTTTATTTTTTTATCGTTGATAGGTTCGCTCTTGACCGCTATCTCGCCTTATAGTATGTGACGATGCGGTCCACGATGGAACGCGCTTACCTAGAAGAAACCTATTCACTCTTGACTTAAAGATTCCCGGGTTGTAGCCATCAGGAAACACAAACTCCTGCAAGGAATTCCACTCCCTTACTGTACGCAAAATAAATGTTAATGGTAAAAACCAATCTAAAATAGTGACATCGAAACGTAATTAAAGTACAATCCTGCCCCGAGTACCAAGAACTGCTCAACTCGTCACTAATCGTAAACGAAATCCAATCTATATCGAATGTGTATTAGTGGAATTAACGTATGTAGATACGATATACGAGTACTATGGCAAGTGCCGTAACTAGGACAGTGCCAGCGGTGCCTAGGCGGGCGCAGGCCCTGGAGGGGCGAAAAGATTAAACTTGGACTAAGTTTTGGATCATGCTTTTTTTGATGGTGGGAAAAATCATCCAATGACAATCCCCGCTCTTGGGCGGAGCGGGAGATAGTGTTAGACACTTTCTGACTAAAAGACCCACCCCGTTCCTTCTAGCCTTCATACCGGGGCTCGAGCTGTCTTTCGAAACTAACCCTGGCCCCAGTAGGCTTCGACCCAGCTAGGTCCCTGCTGTTGCTGACAACTCCTTGAGTTGGATCATGCTTGGCAGTTTGGATCATGCTTGGTAGGCGCCAGATAACCGTGGAAAAACGGTCATGACCCTCCTACATTTGTTGATATTCTTAATTTAAAAAAAACAGAAATAAAAGCATAAAGCTGTCTTGAATCGACATATATCCTTGACATCTCTCGTTTTTAGGTACCTACGCAGAAATTTCACGGTTATCTGTCGCCTTCTATATTATACCTGTACCTTGCATGATCGAATCAGAAATAAAGATATCCACTGAAGAACCAAGGTGGCATATGTCCAGCAGTGGACGTCTATCGTCTAAAATGATGATGATGACACAGTACTATAAAGTACATAATACGATTGTATACGCGCCCTATCGGGATTGCCGATTTTGTAAATGCTCGGGAGACTTATGTACAATGACGTGTTAAAATGTCAGTCGTTATAGCAAAAAAGGGGAATAGAGCTATACACCTTATAAAGCTCCATCAGTCCATCCCTTTAACAACTCAGTTTAGGTCGTAAAATCGATCACGTTAAAAGCTCGTGATAGCAGTACCTGGCTCCATCACCCGTTTAGGTAGTTAACTAAATGTAAACAATCTTAACATGTCTTTTATCAAAAAAAAATTAACTGATGTTAGGCACTTATACAACTAAATTTGAATAAACTTTTGAAGTCTTTTTCAACACATATCAAGATTGTTTACGTTTAGTTAACTACCTAAACCGATGGAGTATAGTCTTTTTTCTTTTTATTAGTTAAGTACTCCGGGTATTTTTTTTAAGACTTAAATAAAATCAAAACTTTTTAATAAGCAGATTATCGAAACCGGGCGTTAAAGCTGGTTACGGCACTAACTCTTTTAATGGCATAGTACACCTTTATCGAATAAGAGCATATAAGAGTTCTAGTAATAGTGGAATTCCACCGGCAAAGCAATCGAACCGTCGTAAATACCAAGTTTCCTATCAAGACCACGATTTCAGTTCAAAATGCGGGATTTTATGCGCAAATTCTTGACGTTTCAGTTACCTTTTATTACTCACCATTTAATTTAAAAGAACGGATCAAATAACGTGTGCGGTTACAATTCTAAAAACGGTTATTACTATGTCGAATATGATTTTATGAGCACATATTCAGTTACTAGAAATTGAGTGACAAAGATATTTTTTTCGCAGAAAAAGAACGGGACAACGACTGATGAAAATACTAGTATTTAACTGCGTCAAGTAAGACTGAGAGATGACCCTATCATAATTGGAACAGGTCAAGCACATGATGAAAAGATAATAAAGAATGTATTGGACAAACACTAAACCACTTCAACATAATTAACAGATTTGTAAGCATAAGTAGGGAGCCATCATGTCCTGTCCGTCTCGCATCCATCGGATTATGTGCCACTCCAGGTACCTTTTGGTCCCATCAACCATCTGTTTTGAAAGCAAAATATGTCTAGCCCACAGCCAGAAGTTTGACGATTCTTCGGCTGATATCGGCAATATATCTTCGTCTCACGCAAGCAAACACCAAGAAAATTTGTAACGGAGGCACCTAATGATTTCTTAAGGTAAAATTCATCTAAAAAATACCCTAACATGGGAAAACCCAAATCAATACCTACAGAAAATATTGATTCACCATGACGCCATCTCCGACCATAACCAAAGCTCCAAGACGATGCACACCTCATTGTTCCTGATACGGCACATGAATCAGAAGGATGCACAATTCGTGACCATAACATAATTAAACTGAATCGCCATTGTGTCTAACCAAATGAATAGACGCAAATTGAAGATATAAATCATGTGATCATGGCACTTATGTAAGAAAACTACGTAGGTATGAACCAGTATTACAAATTGATGTCACAATGTTTCTATGAAATCGAGGATGTAAAAACAAAATGTCTGATGGGACTTCGAGATTATTTTTTCAACTTTATAATATGAGATTAAGGCCCAAGCGCCCGAAAAGTGCCATAAAACAGTGGCTTTCTGAAGCCTACTCCTCGGCAACGGCCAGGTTAATAAGTTTGAAAAAAATATATGTTTATTATAGATTCATGAACAACATTATCAACATTTAATTTTTTCGTGCTATTTATACTTTTGTCTAAACAAAATATTTAGCAATTTCGCAACTTTTCGCAACTTTTCCCTACTCCTTCGAAACGGCTTGGATCTTTAGAAACATTTTTACACATAAAAATTGGTGGTTAAATATTCTTCAAAGTGAACATTGCTTATGTAAATCAATCAATATTTCGCAAAGAAAATGGATTTAAAGGCCAGCCGCGCGCTTTTCGGGCGCTGTTGGCCGCAAATAAATGCACAGATTTGCGTACTGCCGCCGAGGCGGGTGCGTGAGGTGCGTCCACATAATTTTGGCCAGATGGTTCAAGGGACTATAAGCCTTAAGAGGGAGGTCGTCAACACTCAACACAATCGGCAAGTAATCTTCTTACAAGGCTATACAGAGTTATTTGCAAAACACTAGAAATACCTCAGGACTATGTTATTAACATCATAAACAACACTTTTTGTTCTATGTTTTTAAAAATGTTTCATACTTTACCTCATGAGATTTTCACACAAAAATAAAAATATTTAAATTAAACGTTCTAAATATTACGAAGTCTGTGTGAAACCAGCGATAGTACAATAGCGGGGAGGGATCGGGATCGCATGGTGGGGGTTCTTGATGCGATTGCGTTGCGTCGTACAGGGTAGGTATAGCAAAATACAGGGTTGATATGTTTTAGATAGAACAACGAAATCTTGAAGGTTTGTTGTTGATAAATAAATTGTGTTTTGTAAAAAGTCTTAAAACAAAACTTGTTGTTCATGATGTTAGTGATACAGTTCTGCAAGGTTGCTACTGTTTTACAAATAACCCTGTATATACGTCTGTAGGCAAAGCCTCTAAGGCTACAACTTGAACACTTTCAAGGTATACAGTAGCCTAAAGGCATGAAATTTTTAAAGGTCTTGTAGGTAGTAGGTAAAAGTGAGACGTAGAAGGTCTCCAGGTCATTATCAACCGCTGTCTTCGTCGTGTTCTCGGTATTTACTGACCCGAGAAAATCTCCAATGTAAATCTGTGGGAACGCTGCGGTGAAACCCTGATTGACTAAGAGATTAAATGCCGTAAGTGGAACTGTCACACGCTCTGAAGGGACTCGGAACAAATACTAAGATTTGCCTGTGTTCAGAGTAGGTTTAGGGATTCTCCTAAACTGGAATCCTCAAGGAAAGCGTAAACGTGGTTACTCTAAGCAGTCCTGGCGATGAACGGTCATCGCAGAGGCAAAGAATATAGGAATGACTTGAAGTGAAATGAAACGCAAAGCTTAGGCGATTAAGTATCACAATGCCACGCACCACGCAGCGTAGCGCGTGAATGCGTGTTTTAACGTTGCTTGTAAGTATCTCCGTTTGTATAGAAAACACGCACAGTCCAACACACAGAAAATGCATCCACCCGCGTTCATGCAGATAACGCACCTACAAGCGGAGAAACAGGCACTCACGCGCGTGGGTGCCAGGCGAGACGCAAGGTCTGGCACACTGAGTCTTGTAGTGCCGTGTGTGATTTTAAATAAAATGAGTCAAAGCCTTCAATTTACAAAAAACAACGCACTCTCGCATCATTACACGCTGCATCATCATGCGGCTTTTTCGTAAAGAAACCGCAGACCTGCACTCCCGCAAGTATGCGCGTAGGTGCGTTGATACGCAACACGCAGCGTGATGCATGGCAGTGTGATAATCGCCTTGAGACCGAGTGAGATGCGGCGCACTGTGGACGCCCTCTGTTCCATCTAGGGGACACAGTACTTACTTACTTAGGTACTTGACTTATGTAAGTCAAGTACCAAAGTCAAGTCAAGTCATTAAAGATGCAAAAACAAAATGCACTAGAAAATTCTACAAGTACGGAGTCTTTTAGAAAATAAACTTAAGTGTTTTTACTTCAACAGCAAAAAACCTACCTATAAGTATTACTAAAAGTATCTTGGAGTAAAAACTTTCAACCTAAGACGCATTTTGAACATATGACGCATTTACTGACATAAAGTTCTTTTTTCAAACTGACAGATATCTTCGTTCTAAATTGAATCGCAAGCTGAAAAAAGACCTCTACAAAACAAAACACACACATGTAACAGAAATATTTGTAATACATAACATGATTGAAAAAAGAGTGTCAATGTAGTTTCTTGCACATGCTTCTCCTCTAGAAATCTACGTCCATTTTTTCTGACCGACTTCTTGACATTTCAAAAGTAGTAAGTAAATATAATATTCCCCAACTATCACACAACGTCGTCTAATCCCAAGTTAAACAGAGCTTGTGTCATGAGTACTAGACAACTGATAAACATACTTATATATTTCTAAATAAATACATATTATAGATAAATTACACCCAGGCGCAGAACAAATGATCATGCTCATCACACAAACATTTGTCCTGGGTGGGAATCGAACCCACGACCTCCGGCATAGCAGTCAGGGCCACTAACCACTAGAACAACAGGCCAGTCAAACAGTTTATTTGACTTTATTTTTTAATAAAATGCTTTGAATCTTTGACTCATAAGCGGCATCAAATAAACCTTATGGCAAATGGTTGAAATGGTTCATACCGGACAAGATTCCATTTAAATAAGTAATGTACTCTGGTCGCGATACGTGACAGTATGCATCTCGTCAACGATAGCAATACCGCCGTACCCACGGGCAACGACGGACAGTTTTCTGTAGTAAATAGCGAAAAATTCCATGATATTTCCAGTTCGAGAAAGAGACAGAGTTATACAAAGAAAAGAGAGAAAAAAACACGTTTATTTGGCACACAGGTACACACAATGTCATTAACAATTATAAACAAGTGCATAAACAAGTACAAGTTTATACTAGCCTCATATCTTTTTCGCCAAAGAATCATGCTCGCAGTAATTCTATTATACTAATTCTCACTAAACTTTACGTCCAATAAGGTGTTAAATGTGAAAATCTAGATGTTTTGATGTTTGTTAAACAATTATTCTCAATGACTAAACGGATTTGGAGGAAGCTTATTACACAGGTGCTTGACTACGATCTCATCTGATAGTACCTAAACAGTGATGCAATCGTTGATGGTGAGGCGCACTAGTTTATTAAGAGCCTATTCACTCTAACCTTGAAGACATCTAAATTATATCAGACGGGAAGACCGCAGCAAGCAAATAAATTGTTCCAGTCCTTCGTTACTATACTACGCGGAGTAAACGACAGACCAAAAGCTTCAATCTGGACCGTAGAGGTTTTAAAATAAAACATGTAAATGTAACGTATCTTCGATTTTTAAGCCAAATAGAACCGCTGGTGCCAGTCGACGGTTCCAGTATTCCAAACCAAAGCTATTAGTTATTTATTGGTACCGGTACTATCTTTGGACAAAGACCGTTGCAATTCCAATGGGTACTTAAAGAGTGTGAACAGGAATTTCTCTAGTTAATGGTCCGTATTAGTAGAGCTGTATAAGGCAAAACGAGACGGCCAAGGAAATGTATAGTGGTGGAACTTGCGATTGCTAATGGAAGAAGGCTTAATGGCTTAAGGCGGTATATACCAACATACTAGGTAGTATAGGTACCACACTAGATCGACGCACACGTGTACCTCGCCTGATTTGTGCGTAGCGGCGCCGTTGCTTGGCGTGAATCTAATGTAGCTCTACAAGTCTAGTTTCCATATAAAATGTATGGAAACCGACGCGCCAAGATGCCGCGTACGTGGCACATGTGTGCGTAATGTAGTTCTACCTTTTCGTGGCCCTGAATTCAAAGGGTAATTGAAAGAACAGGGGTTTTAGTCAGTAACAGACGGACACACTCTCACTTCACCTAGAACGGCAGGAGTTATTTGATGATTTCCCACCTCAAAAAAGGACCTGAATTTTAGTGAATTTGAGCTCTTCTTAATCGCGTCACTCTTGGCAGAGTGGTAGTGGTTTTCACGAAGGTAGCTCTCCGGAAGCTGTCAGGGTATTCCGCACGAGTTCCCGCAATATTTGCATCCTGGCGATTATTCGGGTGTTGTCGTTCTTCGGCCGTCGTCTTTTTGCTACAAGCACGTACCTATACATATTATTGGCTAGACTTGGTGACTATTAGGAGGATGGCGAAAAGTGATATGATATACCTGTGGATGAAGACATGATGGCGCATCATAATTCAAAAGAACTATGGATCATGCGCAAGTACTAGAAGCCAGAATCTATAATGAAACTTAGCGAATAGCAGACAATGATTTAATGCTAAGATTGAATGCTTTTTATAAGATATTGGAAAATGAAAGTTGAAGATATTAATCATCATTTCTACTTCCTTCCAAATCAAGCAGAATGGAGATAGTTTCATAATGCTGGTTTCTTTTCAAAATCTGTATTGTAGTCTAAGAATTTTTTTTCTTGGACTGACCGACATTTGACTATTCAAAAGTGCCTGTAAATGGTCTATTTGAAATAAATGATTTGACTTTGACTTTGACTTTGAATCGTAAAAGATCGTTACACACGACGATCCTAGCGTTTTAAGTATGTTGTATAATTTTATAGAATTAGCACTGCCACTCAACGTGGCAATGCTGCCACTCTGCCTATCTTCTGGACACATTTCTGAATGACAGCGATGTGGTGGAGTACTTCGACACCTGAGTTTGTTTTATGTACCTACTTAGGATTAGTATAAATACTTAGTTTAGTTAATAGTGACTCACAACCCGCACGTTGTGAGTCACCTTTTGAGGAATTCCTTTTAACTTTTGAAAAAGAAGGATGCGTCAGTCTTATATTACCTCTTACTTGGACTTATTCCGTGGTCAGGACATTTATTGTGTGTATAGCTGAGTGGAATTCCCTGCCGGAACCTGTGTTTCCTGATAGCTACAACCTAAGGGTCTATTAGTCAAGAGTGAATAAGTTACTTCTAGGCAACCGTGCTCCATCGTCGGCCAAATCATCGCATCATATGAGATAGTGATCAAACGCGAGCCATGAAAAGGTCTTGTAGGAAAATGTTAATCTAAACTTACCTCATCATAACAGAACACTACATTTGATTCTAATATAACCTCTGCCTGAACTAGAGGTTTATATTCAAAGATCTTAATTAAAGAGCCATAAACCGAACATGTTCAATCATTCATAAAACTTTAATCAAACGATTCTAAAATTACGTCTTTAGTGCACGTTAACTCTCTAACAGGATCAATTAATGCTATTAAGCTATCAAAACGAACTTCCGTTTGTTTGATTCCGGTGAGTTTGACCAATCAAATAATTAGAATCGAACTAAATTAGACTCTGTTGAACCGTAATAGAGAAAAGATAGTGTTTCATTAGGACGACTATGGTTTTTTTTTTTGGTAATAACAGATTAATTAACAGACTAATTTTCCTTTTACTTTTACACACGGTGTCTTGGCACGGTGTCTCACACGGTACTTCTCTATTTTTTTCTTCAACTTTCCTTTCGCAGGTATGCTGGAAGAGATTTCTTTAGAAATAAGCCTAAATCACCTTTGTACTATTTTTCTGTTTCCTTCTTCTTTTCTTTTATTTCCATGTGTGTACATAAATAGTTAAATAAATAAACAGACTATCTTCTGCCAGCGGCTTTACCCGTAAAAGTAGTTTTCTCCATACAAACTTTGTAACCCCGTATTTTTTCCAGGAAAGATGGTGGCAACCTCGAAAGGTTAATTGTGACCGGTAAAGCGGACGGGAAAAGGCCTCGCGAGCGCACCAGATCCGCACCGCTCTTGACTCTACGATGTACAATGCCCTCCACACCGCCAGAGACAGGAACAGATGGAGGAATATCATAAGGGTTAGAGTGATGAAGCAGGGAGCTCACGACCCTCAGCATTGAGGAATACGACGCAAGGAGGAGGAGGGATTATTTCCATAGGGGGTGAATATTGGAAAATCCTCTCATGCTCGCCTACGTCATAAAAAGAAACCAGCCCCCCCCTAGCCAAGTTACAACCGTTTCGCTTGCGCCGAACGCTTCGAGTTGACCTTGCCGCCAATTCTTTTGTTCTGACCACGTGACTGAGCGTTAAGACGACGTCACTCCCGTACATTTGAAGCTTTCTACAAGCGTTAACTATTGCAGATTAGCAACTTGGCTAGGGGTACTGGTGCAAAATTTCACACTCCCAATATACCTAAGTACTTTCGACTGTGCATTGATATGTCAGTCATTTAGTTTCTGTCTCTTTTTAATAACTTGTGATTGACCACTATCTCACCTGATGGTATGAGATGATGTGGTGGAGCTTGCCTAGAAGTAACCTATTCACTCTTTACTTAAAGACCCCATGTTGTAGCTGTCAGGAAACACAGACTCCAGCAGGGGACTCTACTCTTTAGTTGTATGCGCAATAAATGTACTCCCAAAACATTTTGTGCGCGTGGGAACAGAAAGGAACTTCACTTTTCGGGTTCGGTGAAAACATCGGCTGCTATATGGTATTTATATAAGATAATTTAAATACCAATTTTGATGCGGTCTTCATTTTTATTAGGTCCTTATTGAATAGAGAGGATGTCAATAGATCTATTTTGGGCTTCCTTTTCGATTCATATTGTATTCCATTATCATCATCATCCTGATCATCTTAATGCCCTTGTCCCATGTTAGTTGGGGTCGGAGCAATACGATTGCGCAATATTTTATTCTTCCAATTTGTCCTGCCAACTATCACGCTATCACTGACCTGTTCTTTCATATCACTCCTCACACAATCCAACCATCTTTTTGGCCTTCCTCTCCATCCATCCACTTGTACAGTTGCCATCACGGATCTTGAGCGCTCAGCGTCAGAGTGGGGATCGCTTTGCGCATTCCATACATTGGCGAGCCAATCGTCTTCGTTGTTAGATACATGCAGCAATGCAGGGAACGAATTAGGAGTGACGTCTAAGACGCGATGGCGCGGCGAGCCAATCACTGACACTCCCCGCCCCCGTGTCGCACTTCACACCTCTAAAGAGACCGAATATTTGACTTCTGCGCAACTCCATGATGCTCAAGATCCATGATTTCAACTGTATATTTAACTCTTTCAGTAACAAGCGTTTGAGCCCTACTCTTCACCTGACAAGACAAAAGACTGCCTTATAATATCTTGTAGGTAGGTATTATCAATTTCTAAAATCGGTGTTCCAAACTACCAAGACATCTGGCTAACTTCTTGTGTCCTGTATTATCCAGTCGGCATTTTACGTTTGAACCCTAAAATAGTGACTGTTGATTTACTTACAAGTTGCTCTGATTTTTCCTTGACCAGAAACCTTCATTATTAACTGAAATTTATAGTTTAAACCAAAATAATCAGGAAGAGTTTCTCAGTACCGGTTTTAACCTTTTCTAGATAAAAATAGTCAAGTCAGATAGTCTTCTAGAACGCAGAAGAGAATCATACTTACTTAAAAAAGAACCTTATTAACTTACTTATAAAGGAGGTAAAACATAAATAAAAATCAATGGCAAATTAGTACATAATAAACCTTTTCAATTCTCAACCTGCTTCGTTAACAATGAAATGTTAATGTGAAAAAGTTTTTTAGTATTTTAACAGCTCTATAAAGTTACTCGACAAAAAAAGGATATGCTCTGACTCATCGCTAACTTTGGCTGGTAAAATTTGAGGGCACGCTAACCGAGAGTCCTTAGTTTACGTCCTGAGTCACGCAAGCACAGGGTTACCATATCTCAGGATTTGTCCTGAAATCTCAGGACTTTTGGACTCTTCGCAGGCTGGATTTTGCACATCTCATGAAATTTTAAGGATTTTTAGAATTTTAAATTAAAACACCGCTTACTTACTTGATAAAAAGTTAAACAAACTTGCTTTTTCTCCCTAATAAATAAGGAATAGTAACGAGGTTTTAAGTAATTTCTATGGATATAGTTACTGATAAATCCAAAACTGTATGTCGAAAATAAAATGCTATCTTAAGAATTAGCAACACTTTTCAAATAAGACAATATTCTGCAACACTTTGAACTCTACGCGGCCCTCTTCTATGGAAAATGTGTGGGTGACACTGTTGCACTAATCGCTAAGAACTCTACTTGAGCTAGTTTGCATTAAAAACTGGGTTACTTGCTAATAAGAATCTTATTAGCCAAGTAGACAACACACAACTACTTTACATCATCATTATTTTCACAAAAAAAGTATGAAAGATTTGGTGAACCTCCTTTAAATTCCTCGAAAATAAGAAATTTTGTGGCGGAATTTAAAAAAAAAAACTTCAAACGCGTCCCAACTAACTTTGAGGCTGGGACCGTTAATCAGTGCACGCTATATTTTAGCTTAACAAACTAATTGAAAGAAACAAAAACACTCACCTATGAATATCTCCGATAGTAATAAATGTAGAAGCAAGCACTAAGTTATTAAAAGGTCGTAATATTAATTTGAAAAACGAACACACAACCACACGACGGAATAGCGGTACGCAAACTGAGTCTGAGGTAACCAGCTAAACAGCCTATTGCCTCGATCGTGGCAGGGTTACCACAACACTCGCGATTATTTTAAAAATATATCACTGTCCTTTTCTTTCCTTTGACAAAAAACAGAGAGAGAGAATGTTGTGATTTGATTACGAGAAGTAAGTGAGTCATTGCCCCGTAGTAAAGCTGCAATGTAAGTGCCGTGAATGGTACCGAGTCGACACATTTGGAATTCTCGAAGACATTTTCTGATTGGTGTTATGAGCATGAACCGTAATGGTTATGTTATGTTCTTTTACATAACAAACGCGGGTCAGGAAGTGGAGTCAAGCCTTGCTTGCGGTTTTCAATGAGAAGTTAGGTGAGTGAGTATTTCTGCGATATTTATTGTTGTCCCACTTTTTAATGGCAAACCGCAGATTAAAATATCATCTGTGATACCAGTAAAGTCAACACATACTTTGAAAATGTCAGCAGGTCAACATTGCATTCCATCAACGACAAAATGTCGAAAAATCCAAAATGTTTCGATAAAAAAAAAAACTATTTTATTTGACATACATAATACATAATTAAATTCTTTTTTTATCGAAACATTTTCGATTTTTCGAAACTCGTAGATACACACAATGTAGTAACAGCATGTAGACACTAGTGATTATAAAAACGACATGTGTCTCACGGCGCTGCGCCAAATAGGTCCAGTTCAGCAAAAATGATACTGAATGTCACGTAGTTTTTGAGGTTGTAAATCATCAAATAATTCTCTCGTTCTAGGGCGGAGCGGGAATGCGTGTCAAACTTTACTGACTTAAACCACACCTATGTTTCTTCTCTACCGCGCGTTCCGGAACACCGGGGTTCTCTTTCGGTCTACCCATGCACATGGTCAAACCCTGACATTATGACAATCGTAGTCTGCGGAAACGTTTGATTAAAGAATAGACCGTGACCCTAGAATATAGAGGGCAACTGAAGGACATAGGTGGGTGTTAGTCAGTAAAAGTCCGACACGCCCTCTCACCCTAGAGCGTGAGAAGTGATTTGAAGATTAATCTCCTCAAAAAAATAAAACTATTGTTATCGTTAATTATGTCAATTTCTCCCAGTCTTGATAAATGTAGTTAAAAAACCGGCTAAGTGTGAGTCGGACTCGTGCACGAAGGGTTCCGTACCGTCCGTAGCAAAAAAACGGCAAAAAATCACGTTTGTTGTTATTGTTACCATACAACAAACGTGATTGTTTGCTGTTTTTTGCCCCACTTAAATATTTATTTTATTCAGTTTTAATATTCGTTGCTATCACAGTTCATAAGATACAGCCTGGTGACAAACAGACAGACAAACGTTCAGCAGAGTCTTAGTGATAGAGTCCTGTTTTACCCTTTGGGTACAGAAACCTAATAAGTACTGATCCGTTTATAGATAACATTTTCCAATAAATATCTAGTAACCTCTTTGGGAAAGACTGTCAAGGAAGACGAACAAAATTAAAGTAGAGAAACTATAGTACTATAGCAGTTTGTATAAAATCCTTTAAGCCATTAACTACATAGTGTCTAAATCTTTTATTAGAGCACCCTAGTGTAGGCATATACGATAAATTGGTGTTTCGTCATATCACTAGATATGTTTAGTAAGAAGACGTTATAAACTAGAATATTCGATATCTACCGGGATTTAGTGATATCCCTGATATCCTCATTTCCCTGTGACACAACGTTAATTTTAGTACTTGCGAAACCCGAGACACGTGTGTAGTATTTTTATGTAAAGAATCTATGTACAAAATTTCATAATTGTATCATAAATTAATCATAATTTAATCACAAAGTTATAAGCTTGTTATGTCAGAAAAAATACATAGTCACCGAGCCATCCAGACGACTGAGGGGTTGTTTTGCACTTGCATTCAGCTGTTTGCTAATGCCCACTATGACTAGCCGTGACCTGTGTTGTACTTAGTGTTAGGTGGTGTCTTGTGATCTTTTATAAATTTAAAAAAAATATAACATGGTGTAAAAACTAGCGGAATCCATTCGGGTTTCGCATAAACTAAAAATAATGCTACCTATATAGTTTACATTTAGTAGGTATCCATAATGATAACGTCACCCACAAATCAGGCCCCTCCCCCTGACAAAAACCCTAAATACACCAACAGTACCTAAAAGTTAATTAATGATCATCATAATTACTTATAAAAACTATCAATAATGACCTACAAACCTCGCTAAGGTCGCCGAGTAATTTAATTATAATTAGCTGTTTTTTAGTGACTGGCTACTGTTATTAAAAAAAAAGGTTTGATTGGTTTGAATTAGACAGCAATTATAATGAATAACTAATTATTCAATGTATACATTGTTAATGATGGTCATAAAAAGACCTTATCTGAGGGCAATGCCCTATCGATAGGGCGACGGTCTATGACTGTTTGGAAGAGGTAGACCCTTTGAAGAATACGGGTGCGTGATAACACATTGTTTTATGACCGATTTGTATGATTGAATTGGGTACTTAACTTTTTTTAATTTAAATAATTTGTATCAAAAAGTATCCAAAATCGCGAATAGAAAGAATTCTTAATTCCGTTCAAAATTAGGAAAGTTGACACCTTTCAAATATAGTGGAGGGAGAAATTGTCAAGTAACAGAAAAGGATGAACAAACTACAATGTGACGTCACCACCATTTGTTTACGAACGTAAAAAAGAGAGCCACCAGCTTCAATACATTTTTTTTTTATTTTACCTTGTTTTTAACCTAAAACTCAGAATGGACAACCAACAACAAAACTGTCGTAGTAAATGTTGTTCCAGTTAAAAAGACCTATCCAACGAGAACGACATAATTATCTTTGCTATTTGTGGGGTGTACCAATCAGCCCGTTATCCTTTCATCATAGCTACTTAAATGTATTTATTAAATTTGGTTTTAAACACTGCAAGCATATCCAATATCCATACCACGCACTCACTCTTCCTCATACAAATAATTTAAATACTAATTGCTGCTTCATCTTATAACCAACTAGCTGCTGTCAGCACCTTCGTCCGCATGAAAGTAGAAAATTATCCCAAGGGAGCATAATCGACAGAAAAATCCTATGTGCTATTCCAGAACATGGTCTACCCATATCCCAAGTTTCATCCGAATCCATTCAGTCGTTCGAGCGTAATGAAGTAACAAACAGACACAAAAAACTTTCGCCTTTATAATGTTGATTTGATTTTGAATCAGAAAAAGATTTATTTTTAGTTTTCTTTGTTGTCTTGTCTAGTCACAAAATATCGTAGAAATATAAAAACAGACCAACCCGATTGTGAAAAGAACAAAGGACTAGGTAGGTACGAAATAAACTTGACGTTTTGAACGTATAGACTGCTATTCTATTAACAATAGGCGATTTCCTAAACAGATTTGTTTAACTTTAATAATAAATAATATTTTCCTCAACTACTCTAGTGTCAACAGTCGCCAAGATAATGACTTTAACCCTGATCGGGTGACCACTTTTTCAGTAATAAATTAAAGTCCCGTTTTAACTTTAACATTTGAATGTAACTTGGAACGAAACTGAAATAAACAATAAAATAATAACTAGGGGTTCGGTGTAGTGGTAGCTATTTTATTTAGTAGTACTGCACCGGACAATCTGCTGGGTAGTCAAAAGACAAATGTCAAAACGGGCCTTTTATATTTTGACAACTTTATGTGCTGATATTTTAGTCCTGCGGATTCGGCTTTTTGAAACTTACTTTTACTATACCTAGGTACAATTGCCGAAACGGATCTTGAGCGCTCGGCGTCAGAGTGGAGATCGCTTTGCGCATTAATGGCACGGATCTTGACCGCTGGCTTCAAGTTGCGCAGAAGTCCCATAATAAAAATTATTCATAACGATGAGTATGAATAATTTTTATTATGGGACTTCGTGTTTCCATTTATAGTAGAATCAACATCAGCTTCTTAGTGTTTCCATTTATAGTAGAATCAACATCAGCACATTGTATACGATACGAAACAATATCTTGTCCTCAAATTATCCCATGAAAATGTCACCCTAGCTATATCAATGCTACATGCATTCCTGTTGCGGCCAGGAACCATTACTGGCCTGATCGTAACTGGCCCCACCGGAACCTATTCTTCCATTCTTCAATGGATTGGAAAGGGCATAGTAGTCTCTCTGAGGGATCGAAATCGGTCTGAGGTGATCCTAGCCAAGAAGGCATTCCGGATAGAAAAACATCGCTGTAATGTAATGCGGCTACCTCACTTTCAGCCGGATTGTAGTGGCAATACTGGTGATACGTTCTACAAAATGGCGTCCAACGATTTATTGTCAGTACCCTAAGGTTCTGCAATACTTCAGTCACATTGCAAGGACAGACGGTGGCAAGCTCGCTCACTGAGACTGGTAAAATCGATGAGAAAAAGCCTCGCGGGGCAGCCCAATACATTGGTCCAACCAGATCCGCACCGCTCTTGACTCTACGATGTACAATGCCCTTCACACCGCCAGAGACAGAAACAGATGGAGGAATATCATAAAAGCTATAGTGATGAAGTAGATAGGTCACAACTCATGACCACTCACGACCCTCACCATTATGGAATAAAACGCAAGGAGGACGCTTGAAGGTCCAATAAATGCTTGGGTAGGGTCGAAGGAGGCCTCCTGTTTCATGCGGGGTTTATTAAGGTAACTGACGCGCCTACTTGTGATACGGCGTGTTACGATATAGCTGAGACATAATAAACGCCAGTCACTCAGTCACTACACCATTCGAGAAATCATACGGGACAAGGTAATTCGGTAATCACTTCATTAATGATTCATCCACTACTTCATCAACTCAGTGTCAAAAAAACTGATCGTTAATGACTTAAAGACCATGTAGACTTGTCGTAAAAGCGGGTATTACTGGGTGGTAATTCTTTCGAATAATGAAGGATTATTCGAAATAATTACCGTGATGCTGGAACGTAAACATTAGGAATTATTTGATCATTTCCCACCTCAAAAAAAAAACTGGGCAAGTTCGAGTCGGACTCGCGCACTGAGGGTTCCGTGTAAACTACAATTCCTGAATGGAGTCTCGAAGATTTTTCCGAATTACATTTTTTTTTTCTGTGACCTATGTAAGAACAAAGTTACTATAGATTTTTTTCTATACCTGTGCTATAAGGCCTTGCTTTGTGCCAAATTTCAGGATTCTGGGATAACGGGAAGTACCTTACAAATTTCGATCTTTGAGAGTATCAAAATATACGTTTTTTTGCGATATAAACGACCGTATCTTTTTTAATCGTTTGTTTTTTTCACAGCTTGAAGGGACCGCAGACCTGAGTATATGGTTTTAATTTGAACGCGATACGTCCACGCGTTCTCGAGATAAAGGGTCTTGACAGACAGACAGACGGACAACAAAGTGATCCGTTTTTTCCTTTTGTGGTACGGAACCCTAAAATGAAAAGGTAATTTGTTATCACAGTCAAAAGCGTAGCGTGGACTAGGTAATTTAGATGTGGGCGAGGCCGTTATCTTTCATAAATTCGAAAACGAGACTACGACTGTCGCAAACTCGCAACCCAGTATTCGACCACATTGTCGCTTACCATCAGATGAAATAGTGATCAAACGCGAGCCTAACAATTATAAAAAAAACCCTCGCTCTTAAAGAGTCTCTCTTGTGCGAGGCCCCTTTGGGTGCAAAGCCGTGGGCGGGGCCCCGCCTAGCTACGTTATTGATCACAGCAATGACACAAATCGATAGTAGAGCTGATGTGACGAGATGGTGTGTCAGACTTTTACTGATTAAAACCCATCTGTGTCCTTCAGTTGCCCCTTGTGTTTCAGAACCCCCGTATCTCGTAAAATCTCGTTTAAAAATTCTCGCGGCCCTATGCAGGCATTTTCATTAGCCCTATTGGACCTTACGGTTTTACTGTTATCTTTTTGAGGCGCGCGTGGCATGGATGACTCCTCCGCCGAGTTAAGAATATCTTCACAATCTACTGTATTTACTTTAGTAGCAAACTTAAGTCTATAATTCAAACCACCACCAACCACTACCACCATCAACGATTGCATCACTGCTTACCATCAGGTGGGATCGCAGTTAAGCACTAGTTTATATCAATTAAAAAAAAAATCAATCGATTTCTCATACCGCCAAAACTACCAATTGACCATCATCGATTAATAATATCGATTAGCTTTTGCCCGCGGCTTCTTCCGCGTACATAAATATCTATAGCCTATGTCACTCAGGAATAAAGCAGCTTTCTATCGATGAAAAAATTTTAGTAATCGGACCAGTACTTTCAACCGATACGAAAGACAACGAAGGAACAGGAGTGGGTTTTTAGTCAGTAAAAGTCTGACACTATATCCCGCACCGCTCAAGGGCGCGAAGATGTCATTGGATGATCTTGTCACCTACAAAGAAAAACCTCCTACAAACAAAAAAAACAAACTACCTCTTTATAGACCTTTCAGATACCGTCAATTTGAGACAAAATAGTAAGACAATAGATGCGCGAACGCCGGCGTTCGCTTGGGGTTTAATGAATTAAACATTAAAACTGATAAGTGTGTATACGCTCTTATACTGCGAGTAGACTGTTTGACGTCGCTCACCTACACCGGACAGTGACCTCCCCTTAGGACATTATTTATGTAAGAAAACAACATCCGCACTTATGTCGCTTTTAAAAAGGTCACAACGAAATTCAATTATAAGCGACATTCTTTTTGCTTTTTTTTGCTCGTTAATCCTGTGGTTCTGTAGTTATTTATCTACGTATACTGTGATGCTTTAGTCATTAACTGAATGTACCTACCTACCTACCTACTTACCTACCCTTTTTTTAGATGGGAAAATCATCCAATGACATGCCCCACTCTTGGGTACAGCGTCGGAGATAGTGTCAAACTTTTACTGACTTTTAGTCAGTTAAAGTTTTGTACACACTTTTAGTCAAAGTCTGTGGGGTTTTAACCCATTCCTGTTCCATCGTTGCCTTTCGTAGTGTGGCTGTTTCTGACCTTTCAGAAACAAATCCTTGCCCCCAGTAGGCTTCGACCCTGCTGGGCCCCTACGATTTGGTGACAACTCTTTGAGTCGCTCGTGGAACAATCCCGCGCTTTCGTTGCCGAAAATAGAGATCGGAATCCCGACGGCTGGGGCGCGAGGACCGTTGCCTTACGCGTGCAGCCTCTTCCATTGCTAGCATTACTGCTTATTACTCATGGATAAACATTTTCGTAAACAGAATTTACTAATGAAAATAAGCGCGTGTTTCAATATCAGCAGGACGGGTCGATCGCCGGTGGTAAGCTCTCGCGCTGGGGCCTGGTTCAAGCTATGGTTAGGTGGGTTCCTTTTACGAAGCAGTGATTGAATGGACATCCTGACGCTCCATCCGCTACTACATGAGACGACTATTATATTTACCCAGTTACCCAGTTATACCCAGCCACCGTAGGCGAGGGCTTGCAAACGACGAGCACTTAGTAGCTCGCTATCCATCCGTACGGTACGATCCTAGACCTCTTAGAGATGTCAGCAAAATCGTATCGAGTAGAGCCGATGCTTGCTAGTGCTACGGAGATTTTTAAAAGAGATACCGTGGTCCAAGGACGCAAAGGGCAATTTAAGGAAACAGGTTGTGCATGCTGAGACAGACCCTAATTGTGTGCCTTTTTTGTAAACTAAGGAAAACCTTTGTATTTATAAAAAAAAAGACGTGTGGCACTCGGAGACTGCCGCCGTAAAGCTATTGCATAGCATTTTTATCAACTTATGCAATTATAATTATTTATTTATTTTATTTATGCAGTATTTTTTTTCTTTTGTTTTTTTTTTCTTTGATATTAATTGAAGTTACACTTTCACACATTGAATTGAATTTTGATTGATTGTTCACTCATTTGTTTTCTTATCGGTCACCACGCTCAAAAAACAAATGAGTGGGGGGTGTTAGGTTATTTTCGTTACGGAATTTCTGGATTCGGTCTCCACGCTCAAGGCCCGCGATAGAAGCTAAGCAATAGCTTAATAAATAAATAACAATATTATGTGGGTTTAGTCAGTAAAAATCTGACGTCCTTTCGCTTCTCCAAAGAGCGGGAGAACTCATTTCGTCATCAGTCGTCTTCGTCTGGACAACACGGACCAACCTTGGCGTTACTTTATCCAGGTAAAGCAACGCTGAGGTCGTTCGTTTATGGGTAACCATTTACCATTCATTACGTACAGATCCCTGCTGTTATTTGCAAATATTTGGCAGGTGTTGTGGGTCATCAGAAGCCCTAAAATAATATAACACCCGTCTTGCAAATGGCTATCGTGTTATCCAGTTACTATGTGGTGGGTGGCCGTCCTAAACGCAGTCATTCTAAGTAAGATACTGATATCTGGTTCCATTTGATTACCTACACTGGAAAACCGTAACAACATAATTTGAAAAAGATTATGTAAATTGATTTGGAAGCTACCAAAAAACACTTATTACCAGGTTCGTAGGGTCATCATTTTTAATCCTTGCACTTTGTTGTAAACGCTAGGCGCGCTGACTTGAGTGTCGATCGACATGCGTCCATGTATTTAATGTCTGGAACAGACGTAGGATATCGACTTATTGCTATAGTTATTATGGCAGGCGGTTTGGTAAAGTAACAAATGAGTGTCGGGCCATGCACAAAGTAGAATTTTATAGGTACTCGCCGTTTCGCCCCCACACTCACCCCTAAAACAAATTTTATAGTTGAAAAAAATAAATCTGTTTAACATAAACGATAACATTCGTACTTTTTGTTTTACTTTTGCTTTGATACCTGGCCCCTAACCTAACCGCAAAAAGCATCTTGCGAGGTGCGATACGGTTTTGATTCCTTTGCGAACGTCAAAATAGTGACATATACTGCCGTATCCTTTATCTCTTCAAACGATTCCGCAAACTCACGTCTACCTGAATCTAAGTTAGGTTTTATTGATGGTCGTGCTTTCTTGTTCCTACCAGTCCTCGCCCTCCAATGACCCAATCTGTATCGGCACATTTCATCACCTACTAACCTAGAATTATAATTTTATTGTAATAGAATAAATCAACAGAATAAAATAATAAAGAGTTATAATATATTTTCTACACTCTTGAATTATTTCGAAGGAGGTTTGCTGCATTCAATGTTTTTTTTTAGCCTCCTTCGAAATAAACAGTCGTAACCTACTGGTTAGAAACCTGCAAAAAAATTACTAAATAGCCATAAAGTTGATTAAAAACAAAAAATGTTTTTCTTTTTCTGCGTTTTTATACCTAACAAGTTTTTTTTTCGAAGGTATTCAACCAGTTCCAAAAGTCAAATAAAATCAAATTATGAATTAGCAACATCGGTAGTTTTCTGTCAAAACACTTGTGTCACTGTCAGTGTCAAATTCTGAAATCAATACACTCCGCGTCGACGCACCGCGGTTTGGTTTGTCCTTGTCTTTCTCGAAAGACTTCCTATATCCGTCTCTTATATGCTGCTCTCTACTATTATTTATTTATAAATCTGGAATGCACTCTCATTTCGTGTCGTTGTTGTTATCAGTTTCGATGAAAATTAATTTACAAATTCTTTATTAATATTTGAATAAAATTTGAAAAGAGGTGTTCTAATATTACATTTGTGTGAGACATCAAAGTTATAATACAACATGCTGCGTGATATTAAGAATATAAACATTTATTGCTCTCTAATTGTATTGTTATCTTGTATGACTTATATTTCTGCTTCTGCTTGTGATTTTAACGTGAAACTGAAGCAAGTTCTCAAGAATCAAGGCTTCCACAGGTAAGTCTATTAGTATCAGTTCAGGTATCACAAATATCAGGGGCCCCGACATTTACAATGGGTAGATAACTTCACATAGAAACAAATACAGTTAAATACCGGTATTTTTTTATTATGAGCGAATGCCTATCTAATCTAGTACTACATATTAAACAGAAACATAAAAGCAAAATGAAACAATTTAAAAAAAAATAACCAATATTTTAAAAATCATATTTTATTCTGTGTGCTAACACAAAAAACTCAACAAGCCTTCTGGGACATTTTCTATTTCTATTTTAATTTCTTTTTTATGATTAAGATGATTAAATATCTTCGTCAAATAACTTCTGCTAAACCATCTGGCTGATTTTGATACAGTGTTCACTAATAGCGCAATTCACTAAGAGCAGTAAACAAGGAAGTTTTATGTTTCTTATGATAAGGACCCAAGATAAGGACAGTCACTAGTTTGAACCTATTCTCATATTTGAGTTCAAACCTCAAGCGAACACTGGCGTTTGCCAAGGTTTAAACTCAAATATGTATGCTGTATATTGTCTTTCTATTGTGTCTCTAATTGACTGTTTTCAAAAAATTAAAGTATTATGATTGCCCTTCCAGGAACATTACCTATGGTATAGTATTCAACAGTGATGAGGACCAATGCTGGTTATACAAGGACTGTGTCGTAGGGCTGGACCAGACCCTGCCGCATGGGGTGTATGCCAACCCTGATGAACTGAGTACCTTGAGGAGGATGAAGAAGGTATTTAGAATTCAAATATTAGGCTTTAGGAACACATTTTATGTGCATGCAGCTAAGGAGTGTGGAATTAACTGCCAAAGCTTTTGTTTCCTATTACAACCTAGGTTTCTTTAAGTCAAGAGTGAATAGATTACTTCTAGCTTAATGGACTCCACATCATCGCTTACCATCAGGTGTGATATTGATTAAAGATAAGCCTGTCTATAATAAAAAAAAAGTGGTTAAACATCCAACTCACTTGTTTTTATTTTACTTCCTATAGATATATTTAATCCTATGAAACAATTAGACATTGTTACTTAAACAATTAATAAAATGATTCTTAGCATTCGTTCAGTCAATTTACTTGCTGTTTCAGGGAGTGGAGTGTAAAAAGAAAGGACCAATATACCTCGTGGCAACATTCAGAATCATATTCTGCATGCTTTTCTGAGTCCAAAACTATTCACAGAATGCAGTCCTCTTATTTTACACACATATTGACAAAGCTTTTTATAGGTATAAAAAGTAGCTTGTCACCTCTGATAATATCTGTCAAAGTTTCGAAAAACAGATCAGAAAAATTGGTAGTCAGTCAGAAAGATATATTGCAATATATCTTTCATCAACAACCTTATTGATTTCAAAATAATTGCTTAATTCTAAACATGAAATACTCACTCATATCTTATCCATAATTTTCCAGCTGAATGCCGTACCAAAGAACCGCATAAACACCGAACTGCCAGCTGAGCACTCATACCCCACCACTACATACATCACGGAGAGGATCAAAGACTGCAAGGTGTATATGTGGTTGCCTGTGCACGCCAGGTATCATCTGGCCATGCCTGGTGGAGGGTGAGTAAAATTAGCTATAAACACTGGGCGAGCTCTCGTTCCGTACCTTACCACCATTGGTAGTCGAGGAAGAGTGGCTGGCGGCCGCCTCCTTCTGCGAAGCAGTAATGCTAGCAAAGGGGGAGGCTGCACGCGTAAAGCAACGGTCCTCACGACCCAGCCGCTGCCGGGATTCCGAACCCGATTTCCGGCCACGTAGGGCTTTCCGCGGGCTTGCGGACGGTGAGCAATGGGTAGCTCGCCGTCCGACCGTCCGGTAATCGTCCGGACCTTAGGTTCCACGTATTGTTTCACGCACGCCACAAGGAGTTTTCAGCAAACCGTAGGGGACCGGTAGAATCGAAGCCTACTGGGGCCAAGGATCTGTTTCTGAAAAGAAGATTCGGCCCCGGTACGAAAGGCAACGAAGGAACAGGAGTGGGTTTTTATTCAGTAAAAGTCTGACACTATCTCCCGCCCCGCCCAAGGACGGGGAATGTCATTGGATGATTTTCCCACGAAAAAAAAAAACACCTTTGGTAATGGAATAAAATCAAAAGCATTTATAAATTTAAAACAAGACACGAACTTGATAATTTTAAGGTCCAATAGCTTATTAATATAATGGTTGTAATTAAAAGGTGAACAGATAATAAAACTTAGCAGGATATAATGAGAGCAGTGGTGGCCTACTGCTAATGGCCCCGACTTACGTGTAGGTCGCGGGTTCGAACTCAACCATCAAGGGCATTACTTTATGTGATTTATTTCATCACCCTCTCAAAATGGTGAAGGAAAACATCGTGAGGAAAGCAGTATGTCCTAGAACCAAAAATACGAAGACACACCACCAACCCACACTGGGCCCACTAGGTGGATTACGGCCCATTCCCTCTCCTAGAGAGAAGGTCACACTAGAAGGCCGACTATGATATGCATGCTATGCTTTTATCTCAAGAACCAGAGTCAATCCAAGATAAGTACAAACGTCAGCTGAACGAGTCCAATGACCTGTAGGTAGCAGTCGGCGTTGCGTGCAAACTACCTAAAGGTCATTGGACTCGCTCAGCTGATGTTTTCTTAAAGAAATTAATTTCGTACATGCATAAATTAATACGAATTTTGAAAAAAAGGTACTTTATTTTTATCTTTACAAATCGATAGGTACCGATGTACCAGATCGACCATCCACGGGATTAAGACGATCAAAATTTAGCGGTATATATGTATTTTTTTGTTCCACAGTGTTATAAATTATTATAAAAACATACTTTAGCCATAAAAAAAAATTTCTCTCATTCCAGCATGGCGCGCAACACGATCGGTCCGCCGAAGCTGTACCTGCGCTGCCCCGACCAGCGCCTGGACATGTGCGGCAAGGCCGGCGCCCCCGTCACCTTCCTCTGCAACGGCGGCTCCAAGGACAAGTGTAGCTGGAAAGAGTTGCCCTACACCTTGGTAACTTACTTACTTCATCAGTCCTTAAAACCAAACCGTCCTTAAAACTGCCGGAGTCTGTGTTTCCTGATAGCTATAACCTAGGGGTCTTTAAGTCAAGAGTGAATAGATTGCTTCTAGGCAAGCGTGCTCCATCGTCGGCCACATCATCGCTTACCATCAGGTGAGATTGTGGTCAAACGCGAGCCTATACATTATAAAAAAAAAACCTCATCATCATCATATCAGCCGAAAAACGTCCACTGTTGGACATAGGCCTACCCCAAGCAAATCAAATCAAATCATTTATTTCAAATAGACCATTTGCAAGCACTTTTGAATAGTCAAATGTCGGTCAGTCCAAGAAAAGTGAAGCTAAATTGCACGTTCCAAAGCGTAGATCTCTATGGAGAAGAACGTGCAAGAAACTCCATGGACACTCTTTTAAATCATATTATGGGTTACGTTTCTTGGTTACATATTTCTTGTTGCTTCTATTATGTGAGCACAATGTAGATAATAAAAAATGAAATTAAAATTAATTAAAGGATAGAAATCGAATTAAGCCCACTGGCAGCTAAGAGATGACCAGTCTCAATTGACGGCGCTCGCCACAACGACCGATCTTATGCGTCTCGCGTCCACCGCCTTTCTGCGACTCTCTCCAGGTCGTCGGTCCACCTTTTAGGAGGCCTTCCAACGCTACGTCTTCCGGTATGTGGTCGCCATTCCAGAAACTTCATCAATGCTTGAGGCCAAATGTACTCTGCGACAGTGCTGCAATGTGTCCGAAAGGGGGATCCAAGGTGACACAACAGTTAGGAACAGAGTTTTGGAACCATGACGTAAATAAAGAATATGAAATTCATGGGGTATTTAAGTTTACACCGTTACCGTTTAAGGGATCTGTTATTCAGTGAAATTAATTCAGATTGACGTTTAAAAACTTTTTTAATATAAAAATAATAAAAGCGTAATATAATAGCAGCTCGTACAGCTACGACGATCTCGCACTTCCTTCGGCGAACTGAGCTTCTTCGGCTAGCAAGACGAACACGCATTTGTGTCCCCCGTGTGTGCTTGCGAAATTGGAAGTATCTCTTTAACCATTCGTCCAAATATGCAGTAACAAAAAACTTTTTACAAACAAAAATACAACCGACTTCAGTGTAAAAAAAAAAAACAAATAACTGCAAAACAACTAGGTTCAGCCTTCACCCGCGTGAAAGTACGCGATCACCTTAACGTTTTTGATCATTTTCTAATATCTGTGTATAACGTTTAACGTTTTGGGACCACATTCATTATGCGTACAGCTAAAGAGTGGAATTCCCTGCCGGAGTCTGTGTTTCCTGATGGCTACAACCCGTTCCGGGTCTTTTAGTCAAGAGTGAATCATAACAATTTTTTTTCCGTTTCAGAAAAATCGACTTTATGAAATGCCTAAGGCATTACGTCCGCCTTTGTACTGTGTACTAGTGCATAAAGTTTTAATAAATAAAACATCTTCATCAATTCGGGAATTAAACTTCATAGCTAAGTTTTTACGGAACCCTCAGTGCGCGAGCCCGCCTCACACTTGCCCGATTTTTGTAGCGTGCGTTGCGTGGAGGTATCGAGTTGAAATTAAAATCATATACTCAGGTCTGCGGTCCCTTCAAGCTGTGAAAAAAACAAACGAATAAAAAAGATACGGCCGTTTATGTCGCAAAAAACGGATATTTTGATACTCTTAAAGATCGAAATTCATAGGGTACTTCCCGTTGACCTAGAATCTTGAAATTTGACACAAAGCAAGTTCTTATAGCACAGGTATAGGAATAAATCTGAATACAGTAACTTTCTTGTCACAAAAAAAAAAAAAAATACTTTTTTGCAATTCGGAAAAATCTTCGAGACTCCATTCAGGAATTATTGTAGTTTGCACAGAACCCTCAGTAGTGCGTTCAAAAATAACCAGAGTCGAGTAGAGTTGCAACCCAGGGTCATTCATAAATAACTCGAGTAGCTACCCCAGAGTTAACCCAACTAACCCTAACTTTGAGCAGGGTAGTTGAACTCCGTTCGCGTACAAAAATGTCAGGGTAGAGTAATTGCCCGATGAATTAGAGAGTTAACTCTAAACTCAAACTTGAACGCAGCCCTGTACACGAATCCGACTCGCACTTGCCCAGCGTTTTTTTTTTTTTAATAAAGCGTAACCTAACTATATAATATGTCACTCAGTGATAAAGTAGCTGTCTAATAGTGACAGAATTATAAAAAAAAAAAATACAAAATCCAAAAATACACATCTTTCCTCTTTATATTATCAAATAAAGATATTTCAAATTAAAAGATTTTCAGAGACGAATTTAAAATAAAGCTTGTTCATTAAAATGATTTGTAACCATATACTTTGTTTTAACTTTCAGAAATATTTATTGAAATAAAAAAATATTTTAAACTGTGAAAAAAATCAGTGAATTTAAATGCCTGCCTCTCATTTCCAGCTAACAGAGACGCTGGTGTGGCCGATCCCGGTGGGCAACATGGAACACTATCACGCCATCTCGGTGGGCACGGCGCTGGTGATCGCAGTGGGCTCGCTGTACCTCATCAAGGCCATCCACGAACACAAGCTGGTCACCATGGCCTTCAACCCTTATAGCTCCTTGCAGAAACAACGTTAGATGGATATAAGATTTTTTTTTGGACTGAGAAGTGAGATTTTTTTGGACGGTAAATGTGTAGTACAATTTTTGAGGCTTTTTTAGGGTTCCGCAACCAAAGGATGAAAACGGTACCCTATTGCTAGACTTCTGTCTCGTCTGTCTGTCTGTTTGTCACCAGCAATTTTGACAGATGATGTTAGAGTAAAGGGAGATATATTGGTGATATAAGTAAATTGGTGTGTTTTTAAAAAATAATACGTTCGTTGCATGGAGGCTTACTTTTTCATTAAATATCCTTTCAATAGAATAAGTAATTTATTAGTTGCCTAAGTTGGACCCATTTTGACGGAACTCGGTCTAACTGTTTCGGGAAATAGCTGCAACAGACATACACCGCTAAATTTTAATCGTTTTAATCCCGTGGAGGGTTGATCCGGTACATGAAACACTATCGATTTGTAAAGATAAAATTAAAAAATAAAGTACCTTTTTTCAAAATTCGTATTAATTTACGCATGTACGAAATTAATTTCTTTAAGAAAACGTCAGCTGAACGAGTAAATTAATACGAGTTTAAAAAAGGTACTTTATTTTTTAATTTTATCACAAATCGATAGTGTTTCATGTACCGGATCGACCCTCCACGGTATTAAAACGATTAAAATTTAACGGTGTATAAAAAAAATAATTAAATTGTGTTTTTGTTATAGTTTTCGAATATTAAATTTTCTTATGCATTTAGTAAAAAAAAGATTATTTTGATATTACAAACAAACACTCCAATTTTATTTATATGTATAGATAGGTAACTTATTGTCTCTCCGGTGTTAGTGCATATCACATTTGTCTCTCTGGGTGTTAGTGCATATGATATTTGTGTATGTAATTATAAGTGGGAAGGGGCAATTCTTTGAAACTAAGGGAATGTCTAATTCATCTAACCTAGTGTTCGTACCTATCTATTTTGGTCGAAAGCCACTGGACGCAAATGAGTGCCTTCGATACATTTAGTGATTGGAGAAACCTAGTACGCAAATAAAAATTGTAAAGAAAATCTAGGCCAGATGAATGAGACATTCTCTCGGTTTCAAAGAATCGCCCAAAGACATGTGGAAGTAAATAAGAAAAGACTGATATAGAAGCCTTAAGGCGCTCTATATTATGTATTATAGGATGATGTCTGGTTATTGTTGAAAAAAGATGGACTGTATTGTATAAAACATTATTTTTAGTATATCAGCGAAACGTGAACGTAGTTTGTTCAAAATCAGTAACCATGTCGTATTTTTTCTCAAAAATATTTATAAAAGTTACAAATTTTACACCACTGACACTAAGTATAACACAGGCCACAGCAGGTCATACCGGGCACTAGGCGCCAGCGCACAACTGTGTGCGGGAGCAAAGTAACACCTCAGTCGCCCAAATGGCCCGGTGACCATGCGTTTGTGCGGACAACCAGCACGCTTAGCCAAGTTGTTATTCTGCAATCGTTAACGCTGTAGAAAAGTGATGAAAAGTATGGGCATGACGTCATCTCAATGTAAAGTCGCGTGGTCGGAACAAACGAATAGAAAATTCGTAGCCATGTTCACATCGTTCAAAATGATAGAATGAATTTCTACAACGTTTAACGCTACATTCTTTGATAAACAAACGCTACATTGTAGAATGAGCGGCCGACGCAGGTGCGTCAACATGGCTACCCACTTATCGTTTTCTACAATTGCTGACACCGAAGCGTTACCTGGTTGTTACTTGGCTAGGGGGGCAGGTAACATAACAAGCTTATGATTCTGTGATTTTTCATGATACTGTTATGAAATTTTGTATATAGATTCTTGACACAAAAATACTAGATACATGTTTCGGGTTTTGCAAGTACTAAAACGAATGTTGTAACCTATCTAAATCACACTAATAGTATCTCACTAATAAAGTCGAAAGTTTGTTTTTATAGTCTTCCAATTTCATCCAAATCCGTTCAGCCAATTGAGCGTTAAGGAGTAACAAACATACACAAACAAACTTTCGCTTATTATATTAATGTGATAAGTTGGGACATAAAACAACTTCTGGTCTGAGTGACGGCTACATGGCTGCACTTGGACTGTTGGCATTCATCATCATCAGTCTTTATTGTTCTCACTGCTGGGACTCAGGCCTCTCTAGAAGAGGGAATGGGCCGTAATCCACCACGCGGGCCCAGTGCGTGTTGGTGAATGTCACATGTCTTCGAAATTTGGTTCTAGGACATGTCGGTTTCCTCATGTTTTCCTTCACCGTTTTGAGAGCAGTGCTGATTAAATAAATTACACAAAATGATGCGCCTGGCTGGGTTCGAACCCGCGACCTAAAACTCGTAAGTCGGGGCCGTTACCATTCGGCCGCCACTGCCACTGCTGTTGGCATTACTATTCAGTATTAGATTTGTATTTATAATAATATTTGTAATTGACAATATCTTTGTAGAGAGTTTTTAACAGCACAAACTACTAAATAACCTTATAAAATAAAACATATTTTGACTTACTAAGAAATATGTATTTATAAAAATTATATCTTCATGACATTCCTCTTCTAAATATAAGTATGAATGTGCTAGAATAATGTGATAGGAAAATTACAAAATTTTGAGTTTAAACTAATAACTTACGGCCTAGCCGGGTCGAAGCCTACTGGGGCCAGGGTTATCCGTAAGGGAGCTCGAGCCCCAGTATGAAGGCTAGAAGGAACGGGGTGGGTCTTTTAGTCAGTAAGAGTCTGACACTATCTCCCGCTCCACCCAAGAGCGGGGGTTGTCATTGGATGATTTTTTCCCACCATAAAAAAAAAACAGTAACTTATATCTGTCTGAAAAATAAAACATGTCAAAAATCCATTTTTGTAATTTTCCTGTGGCAATTTTTTTTTCAGGCTATTTTACAATAGCCAGATAAGTTTCCGAAATTTTGTATGCTAGTGATGCGCTAGTCAACTCCGAATTAAACACGTGGCGCTTGTGACGTTGCCGTCCTGTTGTCGACCGTTCACCGCACGGTTGCTGCACCGCGCGTCACCTATGAAAAATACGATCGTCCGTTTGCAGTACGACTTAAGGTCATAGCTCACTTACACGACTCTGCTCCTTCCGGCAAAAAGAATATCATTCAAATATGGGCTTTAACTATTGCTCTTAAGATATATTTTACATTGGCATCATAAATTAGCAGACATCTCGCTGTCAGCGAGCTTACCGCCGTCAAACTGCTCGGTAGTTGACGCCTCGCTGGCCGCACGTTGTAGACGAGCGGTTGGCGCGGTGTCCGCGCGCTCACTGCTGCTCATTCGGTCAGTATCTACACAAAAGCGAGAGCGGTCGGCGGGTGGACAGCTGGCCGTCTGCTAACTGTCGCCGCGTGGACTGCTGGGTGCCTGCTAGCTGTCGCCGCGTGGACTGCGAGCAGTCGTCTTAGTTTAGGGCGGTGTTGGGTGGGAGCGGTGTTGGAGCAGAGTCGTTTAAGTGTGCTATGACCTTTACGCACCGCAGCAGGCCGTCAAAAGGACACATAAATATAAAGCGCCACAATGGCTATTTGACAGCTTTATCCCACCATACACAAAACGTTTTGGGAATACAATGCACACAGTTAAGAAGTGAAATTCCCTGCTGGAGCCTGTGTTTTCTGGTAGCTACAACCTGGGGTCTTAATAGGCAAGCGTGCTCCGTAATCGACCATTGCTTACCATCAGTACTTCTATCATGAGTTTAAAGCAATAGTTTGTCGATACTCGATACCGACTACGTAAATTATTTTGTATGGCAAATTTTACAGCGCCTCTAGCGGTCACTTACGGAATCAAAATTTGCCATACAAAATATTTAGGTACGTAGTCGGTATCGAGTATCGACAAATACTATTGCTTTAAACTCATGGTAGAGGTACTAGTGAGATACTGGTAAAACAGGAGCCTGTCAATAATAAAAAAATATATGAGTACCTACTATAGAAAACTGTAAAAAACCAACCAAGTTAAAAAATATCTGACTATTGTCAAATCAGCCCTATAGCTAATTTAATATTAAAATCACAGTCTAGTCATAGAACATAAAACATTGTTAGCTGCAATATTTTATTTAAAATAAACAATATTGTAAATACTTAGCAGATTTTCATTCTTTATTTACCTACCTAATTATATGGATGTTACCGTTTTTGTTGGGCTTAAATAAAGTAAGTTTTATCTCTGCACCTTTTCGTCAGATCTAGGAGTACCCTCATAAATTATTGCCTGTTTAAAGATGTACACACTAGCCCCTGGGGCATGGAATAACTTCCTAAAGGGAAACCCGTGGTCCTCAAACGTAAGGGAAAAGGCGGAGTTTCCACGCGCGCCTTGTATTCTCTACGGCACTACACGACGTCGACAATGGGCTCGGTCCGGTTACTGGATGGAGGGACGGCAAGCTACCCATTAGTCGCCGTCCGCTACGCCTACGGTGGCTGGAAGAGCCTGATCAGTTGTTATCTTTAGTTGTCACTAACCCACGATTAGCGCCAGGCTAGCCAGCGGAATTATAGCGACCATTGTGTTCCACACACACCTCAAAGAGGTGTCGGCAAGATTGGCAGGGCTAATAAGGGTCAATGCCTGCCAGGGCTTCGGGTTGTTAGGAGTTACCATGTCTGTCGCAAAGGGGAACACTGGGTTTTAAATTTCAATCACTAAAAGTCATACTCTACCTCTCGCTCCGAGAGCGGGAAAAGTTTTCTGATTTCCCAAGGAAAAAAGCTGGCTTCATCAACTGGCTGCTGCGCTGCGTGTAGCGGCGGGTTCTATTCCAGCTTGCTTTATTTGTTTGGCCTACAGGTAGTACAGGTTTCTGTGTCTTGTGCATATGAGTTTACATGCTTGTGAACTGAACGTATCTATAATACAGGAGGAGTTGACTCCTGTAGCCTGATTCACGTAAAATCAAACAAGCCAAATGTCGTTGAAGTTTTGTAGTCGTTCGATCGAAGTCATATCCAAAAGCGATATTCACGATCTATCGACTTATTTTCAGTTACATTACTATGTATTCTACCAGGAAATGTAATACAGTTTTTTTTTTTAAATCGACGAATTTCAAACGACTTTAAAATCGGTATCGTTCAAACTCGATTGATGGATGTGAATACGGAAATGATCTAAACGACTAAATCGCTACGATATCGTTACGATTTTCACTACTAGTGTGAGGAGAGGCGCGTTTTCCAAAAAAAAAAAAAAAATAGTTGCTTGAAGGATTTTCGCGTTTATTCTACAGTTACTGTTGTCAAATGATAGGTTCACCTGATACTGCGATAACAATCATTTGTTAAAAATAGTAAATAATTAATTCTTGGCCGTGACTAGGAATCCAATCCTGCACCTTTTTTGCGGGATCATAAATAGGTACGGGATTAATTTATAAGTCTACTAAATAAAAAGCTAGTGACTGGGTTTGGCAACGCAACGCCTGGGGCCCTGGATTGTCAAATTAGGTACTATTTGGGGATACTCCAATCGCGCAAATCCCACAGCGTCTGTGGGATTGCTAACTTCAATTTTCCAGGGTTATAGGATCATGATTTTTTTGAGGGATTGAATTTCCTAGACGATCTCTAGATTCTGTCCTTCGAGCCGGATAGAAAGTAGCTAGACACTAATCTACCTATCTGTGTTTTTTTTAGGTGAAAAATCATCTAATGACATCCCCGCCCTATAAATAAAAAAAATAGGTTACTTCTAGGCAAGCGTGCTCCATTATCAACAATAAAAAAAGATTGAAGTTTTAAAAACCGGGATCAGTAATTATTTGTTAGAAGATGTCCGCAGCAGAACCAAGGTTGCCGACATAGCACGAAGAATCGGCAAATGGGCACGTCACATTTCTCGCAGAACAGATGACCGTTGGGGCCGATAGGTTCTAGAGTGAGGATCGCGTACCGGAAGACGCAGTTTTAAAAGGCCTCCTAAAAGGTGGACCGGTGACTGGTAAAGGTTGCAAAAAATCCGACGGATACGAGACTCATAAGACCGTTCCTTGTGGTGACACTTGGGGGAGGCCTATGTCCAACAGTGGACGTTTTCTGGTTGAAATAATGATGACGATGAATTGTTTATGTCTATTCGTACACTAGCTTGGTAGCTATAAAGTTTTCGTACCAATAAGAAATCTTTTACCTAAATACTTACATCTTCAAGAAATCTTCAACGTAGAAATGCTCGATTTCTACGTTGAAGATTTCTTGAAGATACGAATATGGATAGGTTAATCTTTCTATGAAAGTCGCAACCTACACTTACAAACAGAGTAACACATTTCAAAGTAGATAATATTTATTTGTAACATAAACTTGACCGCTTCAGTTTACAGCTGTCAAGCTCCATCTACCCGCATCGAGCGAAAGCGCGAACACTTTGAACGGATGGATTCCCCAGTAGTATCTACAGTAGGCACGGGCGCGCCGGCGAGATGGCACCACTACCCGCTCGTATCGATCTCACGAGCACTGAACCTGCCGTGACCGCGGGTGAACGCCTCATCTCGCGGATGTTGATGACAGCTATACTTTACTACGCCTCTTTCATGTCCTAGCGCTACCTCCTTCCGGTTTTGTCAATTTCATTATCAGTTGAGAATTTCTGAAGTGTGTTTGTTTTGTTTACAATGTATACTAGACCGGAAGGTCAAAGTATCGGTGCCCCCGGAGATATCAGGGATTTGTCTGATGAGCGCGGTGAGAGTCGGCGAGGACGGCGCGCTGGCGGCGGCGGGCTGCACGTGCTCGGCGGCAGCGCGCCGGGGGCGTACCGGCGTGCGTACTCCGCGCGCCGCAGATATGGATTTAAGATTAACGAGGCCACGTAAACGCGGCGTCGCGGCGGGGGCCGGGGCGCGCGCCGTGTTTACATGCGGGTGCAGGCGGCGGGTGCAGCGGGCGGGCGATCGATCGCTGGGCGGGCCGCGCGGGGGCCGCGGGCGGGGGCGGGCGGCCCGGGCGGCGGGGGGCGGGGCGAGCTCGCGCCGGCCGCCAGTCCGCCTCGGGGCCGCGTCCGCGCGGTCGTCGCCTGATCCCGCGGTGCGGCGCGCCGGAGTGTCTCCGCGGGCGCCCGGCGGCGGCGGCGAGCCTCGCGCCGCCCGCCCCCGCGCCGATGCCGCTGCCGGCCGCAGCCGCAGCGCCCCCCACGCGTGCACCCCCCTCCCCGCCGGCCGGCGCCGCGCGCGCAGCCAGGCCGGCCGCGAACTAGCCGAGCCCGCCCCGCCGCCCGCGCACCCCGCGCCGCGCTTGCGTCCCGTGTTCCTGTGGGCTCGCCAGCGCGACGGTACCGTGCAAGAGGTCCGCTGTGAAGACTACGACCCGCGTAACCGCATCCGTATCGCGCGCACCCCGACCGGTTGGCGAGTTATCCCGCGTACTGAAATCTTTGACTCTATTGTTGTGAACAGCGCCCCGGCGCACTCGCCCCCCGAGCCCAGCGCTCCCCCGGAGCGGCGCCGGCGCCGGCGCCCCGGCAGGCCGCGGCGGAGGCGCACGGACGCAGCAGCGCCCGCGCCCGCCTGGCTCGCACCCGACCTGGAGTCGCACATCCCATCGCACACGATCGCGGTGCCGCGCGCGCCGCCTGCACCGCCCGAGCCTACGCCGCTCGACAACCTGCTAGCCGTGGCGGAGCTGGAGTTCAACCAGCAGCGCGGCGAAGAACTGGAGCTGGAGTTGCAGGGCTCGCAGTACCCCTTCCTGCCACCCGAAGACGTGGCTCGTGACGTCATGTCGTTCGAGCTCGGCGAGCCAAAGCCGCCCGATGAGATGTTCTTCGAGCAGCGCAAGACGCACGTGCCCGAGCGCGCTTCCGAAGATGATGTGTTTCATAATGACATGGGCGTGCACAAAGACCTGTTTGAGACTATTAGTGAAGCACACTACCTGCCCGAGCTCGGTGGACCTCACGACGAGGCGCTGCTCGAGTCGCTGGTAGAGAAAGGTTGTGAAGATAATCAGATTCTCGGGCAGGCGCTCGACAAGCTAGCGCACCTGGTGCACGGCACTGACTACGTCGAGGAGGAGGACGACATTCTGCTAAGCGGTGCACCAGTCGCCGACATCATTGACCGGCTCGAGCAGTCGCTGGAGTCGCCCAGTCGCAGTAGTATGACGGCGGCGCAGGGTCTGCTGCACCTACATCATATCGGAGACCACCTGCCATTGGCGGAGCAGCAGCAGTCCCTTGAACAGTCCTACATGTCGGACGAAGTGTTCGCTTCCACCGACCCGCCGACTGAATGCACGCTTGAAACATTATCAGCAGCGTCACAAATGCAGAACACTACCGAAGTTAACCATTTAGAATACGATCAAAATGCCGAGAAGAGGTTACAGAGTGAAGTTGAAAATACGGAAGAAATGTATTCTGAACAAGTACCTGAAATCCCCGAACCCTCGGAGGAACCTAAATATCAGCCGGATCAGAGTGAATCAACTTTACCCAGTGAACTACAGCCTGAGACTAGTGACGAGTCCACGGAAAATGTCAACAACGTTACTCTCAAACAAGAAACTGACGACAGCGCATGTGATGACGAAGGTAATTTTTCAAATACTATAAAAGTCGAAGCTCCAAGCATAGAGTTTACGAAAGACATAGAAGATCCGGCAGCCGTGGAATTAGTAGCAACTGATTTAAGTGTCAAAAATGCTAAATCTAAAAAGTCAGCTCGAGTAGTGGCTAGTGTCGCTGAAACAACAAACAACATGGAAGACAATTTATCAGAAAAGAGCGACGACCTACCTAAAGATCTAAGTGTTCAACGAAGGCTACCCACCCCGCATGCGTCGCCACGGAGGATAGACATCCCGCGGGCACCCTCCAGAGAGTCGGATGCCATGCAGTCGCCGCAGCCGAGCGGCATCCCCGCCGTGCCGTCCTCCCCCGAGATATTCACCATGCCTCAATCCAAGAGCAAACAATCATTGTTTTTAGAAACTTTGTTGTCATCACCGTCGCCGAAAATGTACACATCAGAAGTGACTATTACAAAACAGCAATGTGAACCGTTAAACTTAGGTAAACATCGAAAATCAGCCAGTCCAACTGTAACGAGCTACTCAGACGAGATTAGAAAGTTAAATAAGGAATTCGGTGAACCTCAAGAGAAAAAAGGAAGACGGGAGTCTACCGATGATTTAGTTAAAATAAACAAGGTATTCAATAAATGTGATCGGGATGAGCATAATAGCGAAGCTCACACTAAGTCGAAGAAAACAGAGGCAGAAGAAAAGCTTCCAGTGAAATACGTCGAGAAAATGAATAAATTGAGCCCACTTGAACAAATACAAAGTTTGAGATCGGGAACTAGTTTTAACATACCCGATCCCATTCTCATCCCGAAAAACAAGCTGAACCAAATTCTCACAGCTCCTGGTATTGAAATTCCCTTGATGCTGATGGCTAACCCTGAGTTTAGATTACCAGACGCGTTCCATTACCCCATGGTTCTGAGGGATCCAGATATACTGGTCATATCATTTTCGCAATTAGAAAGTATAATATTGAACGAACCTAAACGGCCGGCGTCGCCGAAAAAGGAGCCAAAACCACCCACACCAAAAAGTTCAATAAGTACAACAAGCACATCAAGTAGTGAAAACACGACGGCTTCAAATCAACTCGAGCTTATCACCAGTATTCAACCGAAGCCGATACCTCCGATCGACGCTCTAGCAGGCGAAATCGATGCTGCCAGCGCCTCTGTGTTTAGCCAAATGTTGTGGCTACCCTATTTCAGCCAACTCGAGGCTATGGCCGCGTGCTCACAAAATATGGATTTTCTAAAAGCACTCAATTCATCTGGTTACTCCGCCGGACAGGGTTTCTCAGAAATATCACCAGTATTTAACCCAAATTCCCGTTTTGGGGTACCAACAGGTTTCCCAGTGATGCCTCCAATGGATTACGAAAATCGTATGCAGTACGCAATGTGGCAAGAAGCCATGAACCATTCAAATCAACAACAAGCTCAAAGGCAAAGTCAAACCAAAGCAAACGAGTCACAGGCGAAAGAAATGGCAAAATCATTAGATGTGCAGAATCCGTTCGTTCACTCGACAAAGAGTCATCATCATCAAAATAAATCTCACAGCAGTATGTCGTCTCGATCTAGTCCCATGGCTAACTACACGGCCAGCCAGCGCGCCGCCATGCAGCACAATTCCTTTCTGCAAAATATGTACCCGGGGATGAACCCAAACATAAGGCCGAACATGCCTCTGCCGGGCCTTCAGATACCATACTTTAATCCCAACTTGATGGGCAGCCAGCGGTCGCCACGGGGGCAAAAGAGTCCAACCTCGCCGTACTTCCCGAATAACAACTATCTGCAATCGATGCAGCACTCGGAAGCGCAGGCTCACCAGCGGAGTAGTTCGACCGGGTCGCAAGACTCGCCGCGGCCTCGGATCAGTGTTAAATCGTTGCAAAACTTGTTGGCGCCGCCTCGGAGTGACGGCTCGATGGCGATGGCATCGTCGTCATCGCGGCGCGGGCTGGCCCCGGCAGCGATGGCGCGGCGGCGCGAGGAGCCCGAGGTGGGCAGCACCACGCCGCTGGGCGAGTCGCCGGCACACCTGCCGCCGCACCCGCACGATCCGGCCTCCTTCCACTTGTGGCATCCGCTGTTCGGCAAGTGAGTCACTTTCTTTCATGTTTACCGCTTCTCCAAATATTTGCATGTCCTTTATAAGATGTGGCCATATTTACTTTTCTTATTGGAGTTTCTTTGGTTTTGTTAATTATCATGTGCGTATGCAGCGCTGGCGGTCGTTCGAGACGTTGTGAATTCTGAGAAAATAAACTTAAGTAGATGTGTATACCTATATCACATTTATTCAACGATAATACTATTACGATGTTAAATACAGATTTCCATAAACCTTCTTCATTTTCGATACAGCAATTAAGTTCCGTCGTTGTCTTGTGTCATGTAAATACATTTTCCACTATCTTTTTTTTAAAAAAGGTACCGGCATGACATTTACATCAAACAACGCCGATACATACATATGTAAATTCCTCGCATAAACAAAACTTGTTCACTACGTTAATAAACTGTAAGAGTCGTCGCGAGTTAATATAGTATGAAGCACAATATACTTTGGCAATATTGTAGGCATTGTTTATTTATACTGGGCGTTTATTGGGTCAAGCCGGCGGGCAAAGCTAATTTTGCCTAGAATCGATTGGCTTCCGAAATAGCTCCGAAGTTGAAGGGTTAATAAGTTAATATGTTGGGCTTGTGGGTCAGTTCCTCGCCTTGTCAACGTTTAATTAGAACGGGGAGAACCAAACGGGAGCTTTGTAATTGCCGTGAGACTTAGGGAAGAGGTGGTCACCCAGGGTCCTATGTGGACTATGTAATGTAGTCCAGTACTGTTTGCGGAACAACCGAACCTTTGTTGATGATCATTAGCAGAATGGCGATTTTTTAATTATAGAAAGACAGAGTACATTTAAACCGTTCGATTGAAAATTTGGTTAAGAGAGGATATCACTGTCAAATACGCTTTGGCTTCCAAGAAAATAATTGCAAAACCTGAATTTAAGAGCATTTAACATCTACGAGTATATTATACTCGTATCTGTCCAACTAAATAAATAACACAACCATATAAAAAAACAATATTAAAATAAAATAATGTAATATACGTAATAATTCTGTCCGTCTATCAGTTCACGGTTATAAACCCTTTCCTCTCGTACTTATTAATTAAAGAGAATGTTCGATCGTCTGTCTGTTCGCCAATAAAACATTTCCACTTGATATAGTTGATTAATACAGACGCACAAATTAGTGATAATATGTGGCGAAAGACAAATGACTGTAGGGTATCACGAATATAAAGTATACATCCATACACAGAACACAGGAATCATACAGTAGTACATTCTTCTATTCTGTACATCCATATGCACATATTATTATAACTACAAAAATGTTATTTGGTACAATAACACTTTTGTAGTGGTATACCACAGCTAAATCTGAATATTACAGATATACATTAAGTTGTATTGTAAGATACCTACAGAATAGTAACCAAGAGTGCATCTCGTGATAATTCTAATAAGCCCAAACATAGCTAGGGATACATTGTTTTATTACGGGGTTCCGGTGCCTACCTTCCGGTTTCATCATCAGATCAGTTCGATTGTAACATTTTATTTTATTTTATATTTTGTTATAACATCGCCTTGGACGCGTCTGTAAAGATGTTATAATATAATTATGTAAATAAATAAATAAATTTTCATCAGAGCCGTTCATTTCAATTTGTTTCGTCACAGTCGCTACCCAAGATTATGTGTTCTGTAGGTCCGTTGGCCGTATGTGGTCTTCCTCATTAGTTCCATATCATCAAGTATACTTTCTGAATGCAAATGATTAACTTACTGCTAAGAATACCAAAATCGATACACAGCGATTTTTGTCGAAGTTTATAATTTTTGAAGAAACCCTGAGGAAGGAGGAACTTCTTTCGTGATGGACACATCACGTCACGATTCACACAATCCTTCCTCCCTTCCACCGTGTTAGTCTCTCCCTATTCTAAATATTACAGCCACGTTAATATTCAAAACTTACTTCACGTTATTGAAAACAAAAATAAAATCCAATTTATTTAAAATCTTAGTTCCGATAACAGTAGCTATGTTACACATTGGTAATTTTACCCAAAACAAAGAATTTTATACGCCATTGTTTTTTGGGTAGGAAATCAACAAAAAACTTCTTACGCTTTGTGTGGATCGAGAGGGAGTGACAGAGTTTTACTGACTAAAACACGCTCGTGTTCTTTCAGTTACCCTTTGCGTTTCAGAGTCACAGTGACTCTTTTGAACAATCCGACATCCCAAGAACATATTCCAATATCTAAAACGACTTTGTATATTTATGATATTGCTTACATTTTCCAAAGGTTTCCCAGTATGACTCATAGTTTTTATGACTTCTTTAAGAGTGAGTTTGTAATGTTTTTGCATCGTTGTTTTATTATTACAGCCAGTAGGTAGTGCTCTTATCTTGAAAGTAGGTAACGCTGGTTCTGTATTAGCATAAGAATTCAGAAATCGATACTCGCTGTGTCTACATCTTTCACTTCCTCTCCTGACGGAGGTCTGCTGGAATTAATTTCTTTTGAAATATGCAGCTTTTTTGTGCACGTCTATATTTGTTATTTTTGTTTTTAAGTGTTTGTTTGTATAATATAAATTAATAAATTATTATCATTTATCATATCAACTGAAACGTGGATTAGACATGTGGCCTTTGCTACAGAAATTCCTAAAATTTCTCATCTCTTCCTATCGATCTTTTTAATTAAGTAATTAATTAAGTTAAGAAATCAAACCTTCTAATTTTTATAAGGGTTCTTCTTCTTCTTCTTCTTCTTCACGAATGGATGGTTTTCTATTCTCACAAAATTTTTGGGCCAAGTATGTTGCCACATATCTATGGCTGCCACGTTTATGGCGGCGTCAGTGGCGTTTCTTAATTGATACTGCTTAATATCTTAGTCTCCTTTTTAGTGTCGAATTTATGTTAACTTAAATAGTTCATTTATTAGGAACGTTACTGTGGTTTTGCTTGTTAGGAAATGATTCTGTAAACCTAAAACCTGCTTGGTTTAATGCATGACGTGTTGTCTCCACTTAAAGTTCTGCTGATCCAGTAAATGGGACTGCTATGAAGATCATATCTGGTATCTACTTATTAGAGCTAATCACCCAGTGGCTGTGAGTTTACTGACATGAATCATTCCATCCTAGGTACATTTAGATGACTATACTGCAAAGTACGCAGTGTAGGTGACGATATTTCCTTGATATTTATTGGGGTTGATTGAAACACTAGTTCTTTCCTGCATCTTGGCTCCTGTGGTCTATCTGGCAACTAGACACACCATCACCAGAACTACACAAATATTTGTAGGATAATACCTATGACATGTAACTAAAAACAATTTTAGTTATCGGATCACAACATTGCCACCATATTAGATAAACAATACCTCTTTATAATATTGGTTAGATAACAAATAATTTGAGCGTGAAATTTTACTTGAGTTTTCTCTTTATGACGTAGGCAACTAATAGAAATTTTTCCAAAATTCACCCCAAAGGGGATGAAACGGGGGTCCAAAGCTTGTATGGAGAAACCTATTTCCAAAAGCTAGTACAATTGCCGCCACGGATCTTGAGCGCTGGCTTCAAGTTAAGCAGAAGTCAAATATTCGGTCGCTTTAGTGGTGTGAAGTGAGACGCGGGGGCGGGGAGTGTCAGTGATTGGCTCGCCGCGCCATCGCGTCATAGACGTCACTCCTGATTCGTTCCCTGCGTTGCTGCACGTATCTAACAACGAAAACGATTGGCTCGCCAATGTATGGAATGCGCAAAGCGATCCCCACTCTGACGCCGAGCGCTCAAGATTCGTTTCGGCAATTGTATGGTATATTAAAACTTGAAGTTAGAAGATAGAGTTTTGTCAATGTCAAAATGGCGAGTATGGCGACGCGGCTTTGAAATCAAAACCCTTAATTTCGATAATTTTGATACCAATCAGTAATTAAAGATAACGGTCTTCTTTATAATTGTTATATTTTAAGTTATCTTAATTATAACGATTTAATATTTATCATACTATTTATTAGTTTATAATATTAGCATATATATGTATTTTATTATTATAAGTGAGTTCATGATACTACATAGTACTATTTGAAATATCTGTTATTTATTTATTGTGCACATCTACCATAGTGTTATCTTTTTTAACCCAAAGGTTGACTGGTAGAGAATGCCTTATTACATTAAGTCCGCCTATGTACCACTCCAGTACATGAAGTTTAAATAAATAAATAACTCATTCGATTCTACACAACGATTCGACAGCCGTTCACTCTCATAATAAAATATTAAAACCGCACTTTCCTACTAAGTCCTTCAGTAATTACAGCAATCTAGACTTGAAAGCGGACTAATCTATCGCTAAAACATTCATGGGAATACACGAGTTGCACACAAAAATAGACCAGATTATTGGAACAGAAGATCGATAAATGAAGTACTGTCGACAAAATAATCCTATTACTCCAACCTAGTGATGTAACGAATATTCGCATTCGCAATCGCGAATATTCGCAGAATTCACAAGAAACATGCGAATATTTGGCAATCTTTTTTGACAAACAAAATGGTATTTAAGTATTGATTGAACGGATATTGAATGATAATACAACTAATGTAAAGAATGTAAAATTTTGACGAATATTCGCGATCAAGAAAAATTGCCAAATATTCGCATGTTTCTTGTGAATTCGAATGCGAATTTAAAAATGTGCGAATATTCGCGCGAATGCGAATGCGAATATTCGTTACATCACTACTCCAACCTACACAAAATCCTCTGAGAGTATTAATATTTTATGTTCAATTTATATAACAAAGGAATTATTTATATAAGAGAATATAAGGTTTTCTGGGATTTATATTTGTTCGATAAATTATGTACGTAATAGATGTTTGATGTTGGCTTGAGCGAATGTTTGGTTTGTGAAAGGTGTCAATATAGACATGTTTTGTATACACCTATCAAAGTTTTTGCTTTGTTAATATTTGAGAGATCTAAGAATAGGTGTCTACTGTCTGGCACTATTAATGCTCCAACTTTTGACAGACTTCGATTCAGCGTTGTCTAGCTTGCGAGAATTCGGCAAAAGTTTTGTAGCTCTAAAAAGCCTGTAGGCAGCGTTAGAAGCTGAAATGTTTTGAGTTGGTCCTTAAGACTTTCTCAGTTTTAGCTGCTTTCTTAATTAGCTTTATTAAAACTTTACTTTTCTAGGTTGCGAGATAGTTACGGAGTAATTTCAAATATTCTGTGAGTTATCCTTAGCTCTACCTGAGCAGTGATAGCCGGGCAGCCAAACCCAGTCAGGCATTACTTTGTGTAATTTAAATCATCAAAGCTCCTGTCAAAACGTTGAAAGAAAACATCGTGAGAAAACCGGCATGTCCTAAAATAAAAAATTCGAAAACGTGACATTCTTTAACCCGCACCGAACCCGCGTGGTGGATTACGGCCCATTCTTTCTATTAGGGAGGAGGTTGAAGTTCCAGCAGTAGGAGCATTATAGAGCTGATATACTATGAACCTTAGCACTAAATAGCAGTGGCAAATATATAAATGTCGTGTCAGTATAACTAGAAGAGGGAGTTTAAAGCTGGGAACAATATCTAGCTCCAACAATTACATAATCACGTCCCAGATGTTCAGGTGTTTCAGCCATTTCTGCCACCACGACACCTTTAAACTTTAAATAGAAGCGACCTACTTTCCAGTTTATAACCTGATTCGCCAAATATATGACTGTATTATACTCTGGATACTCGTGTTAGCTTTGTGCCTTCTGACGTAAAAGTTAATGGTGCATAAGATGTGTGTCTATGTTCAATCTAGCTGGCATAATTAATGCTGTAGCACATACTTAATTTTGAGCTGAACACGGCAAGTAACGAACATACATAATGAGATGAAATACAGCCCTGTAACACATAGACGAGTAACGCAATCTTCTTAGTTTAGGACTAAATGAGACATATCCGACAGACTAAAAAGGACCTTTCTTTAATTCTCAATAGTATCATTTTCAACATCAAATAAATAGAGGGCTTGAAGACTTTAACTGACTAAAATTCACCTGAGTTCCTTCAGTTATCAGGAAACCGTTGCGGCCTAGCAGGGCCGATGCCCGCTCGGGATCTGGAAATTTTCTGGAAATGATACCCTTGGTCCTAGAACGCAAAAGGAAACTGAATGAAACAAATGCAGTTTTAGTCAGTATAAGTCTGGTACGCCCTTTTGCTCCACTTTAGCGGTAGAAGTTATTGGAAGATGTGCAACGTCGAAAAAAAAGTGGGGTCCCTTCGGTAGTGTTACCTTTTGCGTGCTATGGCCATAGTAACTCTTTGGAACAATCCCAGAGCCCGCCTGATAGCACTATAAAAACTGAAAAAATTACAAAAAAAGAATAATTACCACCAATTACCACCATCAGGTAGGATCACAGTCAACAACTAGTTTAAAGCATAGCATAGTCGGCCTTATGTTTCCATTGCTGGGACTCAGACCTCCTCTCTAGGAGAGAGAACGGGCCGTAATCCACCACGCGGGCCCAGTGCGGGTTGGTGGATGTCACATATCTTTGAATTTTTGGTTCTAGGACATGCCGGTTTCCTCTCGATGTTTTCCTTCACCGTTTTGAGAGCAGTGGGGATGAAATAAATTATACAAATTAATGCGCCTGGCTGGGTTTGAACCCGCGACGTACTCCTCGTAAGTTGGGGCCGTTACCACTCGGACACCACTGCTCTCTACCAGTTTATATCGACAAAAAAAAATACAATTAAAATAAAACACTTCGCCATTTTTCGTCACCAGTACTTAACCGTATACGTGTCCCTCAAGTCATATTAAGTAATTTAGCTACGTATTATCATTTCACATGTCAGTTCTCGCTGTCAGTCCATTTACCATCAATAATAAATGTAATAATCGCTGGCTTCGGCTGTAATGGGGGATATTAAAGCTAGAAACTGGGGCACCTTTGTTCTACAAATGCTTCTTTGAATTGAAGAATTACTATAATAGCCCACATTGTGTGCGTTCCATTTTGTATGAGCAGTATCGTATATCGATTTGTGCTACACTGTCTTGCAGTTAAATGTTACAGAGTATGTTTCTCTGAACTAGTTACTGGTTTTCAGTAAAGTATTGAAGCGAATAATTTCGTAATGGAAAACCTAATGTATTTTTTAGTGTGACGTCATCAGATAACCTGGGCGGAATCTGAGTGAGTGTCAGAATTTTACGGCCCATTCACGATCTTGCCGCTGTGAGCGGGCTAAGCGCGGGGCTTCGAGCGGTAAGATCAAAAGTATGAAAATGTTTGAAGCACACCACGAGACGCCGCTCATAACGCCCGTGCCGCGCGTCCGCTTACCGGTGCCGCCCCGCTCGTCGCGCCGCTTCCCGCTAAGACCCAAGTCGTGATCAGGTAGACCCTGTCCGTTTTCTTGACATCTCTTGGAGCCGCACGTGGAATAGATGCGCCATCCACCCATGCCTGGATCTTGTCGGACGGCGAGCTACTACTACACCGGACCCCTAATTATTATTTTATCGTTTCTTTCAGTTTCGTTCCAAGTTACATTCTTTCTCTAATGTCAAAACGGGCCTTTTATTTTTTAACGAGTTAAAATAAAATAAAAATATCTTTTTCATTTCCTTATGCTACTTAGTCTAAGATCCGATTAAGAACGACCTTCACCGGTCTGTTTAATGGATGAAACGTATTTTATGATAAATTTAGTATATTAAATAATATAATGCGGGTGGGTTGCCTGAGAAATTCCTGGCCAAACAACTTTTTTTTTTTTTTGAAAAATGCTCCGGTGTGTTTAACGAATAAATTTAATACTAACCGAAAGAGTGAAGCCTTTAGAACATAAAATGTTGGGTTGCCTATTTGTTTTCTGGCATAACTATGGGTTGCCAGGTATTAACAGGTATGTATAAACAGGTGTGTTTATTTTGATATAAAACAAATTCTATATCAAAATAAACTCTGTTTCATTATGAATACGATGATATAGTGTTGTCTGCAAAAAAATTTGGTATGAATAACGGTTGTGCATTTTTCTACAAAAAAAGTATATTTTCAATTTTTAATTAATAATAGTCTGGCCAGGAATTTCTTAGGCAACCCACCCGCGTTATATTATTTAATACACTAAATTTATCGTAAAATACGTTTCATCCATTAAACAGACCGGTGAAGGTCGTTCTTAATCGGATCTTAGACTATGATCTTTTGTCAGATGAATGAGCTTCTTAGTTCCATTTCGGTCAAATTCTGATAGCCTTAACAGTTTTAGTAACAGGATAGGATAGACAAATATGTACCTATTGAGACCTACCCAAGAGGAATCGTACTAAAGAGTAAGATTTGCCCTCTTATTACTGTTTCACGCGCGCTTCAAGGAGATGTCAGCAAAACCGTAGGGGCCCAGCAGGGTCGAAGCCTACTGGGGCCATAAGAGGGCCAAAGAGAACCCTGGAACTAGAGCAAAGAAGGAACAGGAGTGGGTTTTAGTCAGTAAAAGTCTGACACGCCCTCGCGATCTTCCCAAAGCGGGAGAGTTGTCGACGGCAGTGTAGTGTTCCACACGCGCGTTTCAAGAAAATGTCAGCAAACCGTTAGGGCCTCATCCATGGGTTGTGCGAAAGAGAACACCGGGGCCCTGGAGGCAAAGGCAAAGAGGTAACATAGGAGTGTATTTTAGTCAGTAAAAGTCTGACACGCCCTCCCGCTTCGCCCAAGAGTGGAAAAAGTCATTGGATGATTTCCCTTCTAAAAAAACCCTCTTTTCTTTAAGATTTTCCTAATCTATTTTCTTAGTAGGTACCTATTTTCTTAGTACCGTGATTCCGGCTTTATCTCACAAAGGCTCGTACCTAAATAAATTAAATTCCAGGCTTTTCAGCCCCATTAAGTTTTAGCAGTACTTCCTGACGTCTTGCGAGACGTTCGTGATTGGCTAATGTCGTTCGTAGTCAGTCGTGATTGGTCGATTAAAGTTTAATCTCGCGTCAGATTGGCTGGTGTTTGTTATGTGTTTTAGTTTACGTGATATAAACATTGATTCTTTATTAGGTCGTGGAGTTCTTTATTGGAAAAGTTCGTTTGAATTGAAGAATTTTTGTACTGATCTTTGTATCATGATGGTTTTTATTTTTTCCAATAATTTGCTTGTGATTTTGTATTCAGTTTGTTTGTGCCAGGGACTTTTTCAGGTACGAAATCATCCAATGGCTTCTCTTAGTTTAGGTTGGAGTGAGATGGCGATGTCGTGTCAGACATTTACTAAAACCACACATAATTATGTCCTTAATTAGCCCTTTGTGTTCTAGCCGTTCTAGGATTGGCTCCCTTTTCGGAAATTCTCTGTGGTTCTAGCGGGCATCGGGCCTGCTGGGCCCCTACGCTTACATCTCTTTAAGGCGCACATGGAAAACTACACCTTCGTTTCTTACTGGACAGGCGTTCGCCTTTAGGCAAGCGGCGAGCTGTCCATTGCTCATGGGCCGCAAGCCCGCGCCTACAGCCAGGGACTTGGAATAAGGTCTAAATTTCTAATAGTATATTTAGCCTCTGGTTTCTTAACATAAATGGCACTCTAAAAGCTGGCCCCAACATAGACTAGACAGTCTTAAGAAAATTGTTAGCGGATTCGCCATCGGACTATGACGAATTCGCTAACAATTTTTCTCTATAAAGTTTAGCTGTGTATGGATCTGTCCGAGGTTTTAAGTTGGTACAATCCTCGTGTAACCGCGACTTGTTGCTCCTCATCACTTATGTAACCCTGAACCCTCGGCCACACAAACACTGCTATTAAAATTCTGTTTGAAGTTCAGCTAAGAAGATTATATGAACTCAAATTAATAGTTATCAATCGATGCCTAGCTTTGTCCCAACTTTATAGTCTTCAAAACTAGAGTGAATAGGCTCTTAATAACTATACAAGGCGCCAGATAAACTTAAAATATAGTACATATCGGCCTTGCGAAGCAGTAATGCTAGCAAAGGAGGAGGCCGACCGTATCAGGCAACGGCGCTCACAGCGCCCCAGCCGCCGCCGGGATTCCGATCCCGATTTCCGGTCACCGTAGGCGTGGGCTTGCGGACGGCGAGCAATGGGTAGTTCGCTGTCCGATCGTCCGGTAATTGTCCGGATCGAGCCCAAGTCGTCGACGGCGCACACTGTTCCCGCACGCCTCAAGGAGTTGTCAGCAATGGCAGGGGCCCAGCTGGGTCGAAGCCTACTGGGGCCAGGGTTAGCTCCGAAAGGTAGCTCAGACCCAGATACGAAAGGCAACGAAGGAACTGGAGTGGGTTTGTAGTCAGTAAGAGTCTGACACTATTTCCCGCTCCGCCCAAGAGCGGGGGATGTCATTAGATGATTTTTCCACCAGAAAAAAAAAAATACATAGTGTCCTTTTCCTAATATCTCCAATAGGTATATCGAAGTTACTCGAAAAACCATCAATGAACTGTTTTTCTGAAAAGGTCTCGATAGATGTCGATTCAAGTCAGCTTTATGTCTTTAATTCCGTTTTTGAAATTAAGAATGTCAATAAATGTAGGTCAATGACCTGTCTTCCACATTTATTTGGCGCCTATCTTAGTGCACTTAACCAGCACTAGTTTACGAGTAGATCTACTATTTAAAAAAAAATGTTTTAAAATAGGAAATTGTCTAATGACTTCTCCCGTTTTAGGGTGGAGCGGGAGGGCGTGTCAAACTTCTACTGACTAAAATCACAGACCTATATTCCTTCTTTGCGCTCTGAATTCCAGGACCACGGGTTTATCTTTCGGAAATCAACCCATGGCCTCAGATCTTTTTCCCAACTATTTTGAGATTGGCTTCCAGTCTAATCAGATGCTGCTGAATGAATACCAGTATTGTATATGGAGCAACTGTCTATCTGACCTTCACAACGCAGTAAATTAGACTTGCGGACGACGAGCAATCGGTAGCTCGCCGTCCGTTAACCGTCCGGACTGAGCCCGAGTCGCCGATGGCACTTGTGTTCCACGCGCTCCTCAAAGAGATGTCAGCAAAACAGTAGAGTCCCAGCAAAATTAGGGCAAACCAATTGGGGCCATCGCTTCTGAAAAGGAAGCCCGTGATCCTGATAGGCAAAGGGCAATTGAACATAGGTATGGTTTTAGTTAGTAAAAGTCAGACACGCGGCAGTAGTCATTAGATAATGTCAGATTTTCCTAAACCTCGAATATCCGTGATGACTGTCACAAATTGATAGTCGTCAAATCTATACACTCCTACTTTTTAATTAGTACACAAAAAAATGGGGATATGTCTGTACCCGTTACTGATTACTATTTTACTGAGACTATTTTTGTATTCAAAAGTAGAAAAAACCGAAATCCTAAAATTGACCACGAAAAGGTAAATTCATCATAGATTCACTCATACATAACAATTGCTAGTAGAAAATACTGCGGGCAGTGTTTTTCCATTTTAATCGTCATTTATTCATTCATAATCAATAGCCTGCACAATATTTATTTTATTTTTTAGTCCTCTCAACCTTAGTTCGGTCTTCGTTCAGTATTGTTATTAAGTTCTCATAGTGATTACATATTTTTCATAGTATTTATTAGTTTATTATTTTAGCATATATATGTATTTTATTATTATAAATAACTTATTTTATATTTTTCCATTTGAACTATTTGTTATTATGTATTTGTTTATTGTGCAAACCTACCACAGTGTTGTCTTTTTTAACCCGGTTGACTGGTAGAGAATGCCTTGTGGCATTAAGTCCGCCTATGTACCACTATTGTACATGAAGTTTAAATAAATAAATAAATATTTCCATAAATTGAGAGACATTTTGGGATAAACACAAACGCTAATAACTTTGCTGTTTATGAATATTATTTATTGAGACTTTAATGACTATTATTATTAGTTATGTCTTTAATAATAACAAGGGCTTTTTTAATAAGCCCTTTAAGTATTTGTACTAATTAAAAATTAGTGGTGTATAAGTACTTATACACTCCTATTTTTTAATCAGTTCAAAAAAAGATGTGGCTCTCTCCGTACCCGTTACTGAGCATATTTTTGTAGTAAAACGTAAAAAAAAAAAATCCTAAAATTGTCCGCGAAAATTTTCTATAATTGGTAAATTCATAACAGAATCAATCATTCATAAAAATTGGTATTTGCTACTAGAAAATACTACGCGCAGTATTTTTCCATTTTGATCGTCATTTATTCATTCATAATCCATTCCATAAATTGAGTGAGATTTTGGGATATAACAAACGATAATAACTTTGCTGTTTATGAATATTAGGTAGGTATATGTTGAGACTTTAGTTAAATAATACATTTCTAATAAAGCCTTTAAGTATTTCATCATCATAGGCCTCCTCGATGTGTCGCCACAATGAACGATCCTGATTAAGTATTTGTACTAATTAAAAATCACTGGTGTATAAAATCTAGCTTCTGCCAGCTCCATACAAACTTTAGATCCCGTTTCATTCCCTTAGGTGCTAAATTTTGATAGGTAAATCCTATACAAATCTACAATATAAACTTTCTCACTTTCCACCTGCTTAAAAGTAAAATTTTTATAAACTCTTTCTAGTGCTCACCTACAGCTACGTCATAAAAGGAAACCTTGTGCAAAATTTCACACTCCTAGTCCGTCAGTAGTTTCGGCTGTGCGTTGATGAGTCTGTGAGTCAGTTTCCCCTTTTTTATAATACAACAACAACAACATACAACAACAACAACAACACATAACAACAACACACAACAACAACAAAATACAACATTACCGAAAATTATAAGATTAAATAAATTTACAAAATGGGAGCCCCACCCATTATGAATGAACGATGACGAAAGAGAGAAAGATAAAGTATGAAGTATAAAAGTACAAGAAGAATAATTGCGAGAACTGGTATGAAAGGGTATAGTCTAAATAAAGTCTCCAATGATGTTGGAGGTAACAAGAATAAAAAATATATATACAACATTATTTTTAGTATTATATGCGTAACTTGAATATAGTTTGTTCAGTATCAGTAACTGAATGGATTGCAATAGATTTTACACCATGGTAATTTTTTCCCATAAATATTTAAAAAGGTCACAAGTTGGACACCATCAACACTAAGTACTACACATGGCAGGTCAAAGCGGGCATTAGCTGCCAACAAACAGCTGGATGCAAGTGTAAAACAACCCCGGAGTCGTCTGGATAACCCGGTGACTAAGTATTTTTGCTGACTTATCAAGCTTATAACTTTGAGATTTTTCATGAAACAGTTATGAAATTTTGTGCATAAATTGTTTATATAAAAATACTGGACACGTGTTTCGTGTTTTGCATATGCTAAAACTAAAGTTGTTAGATAGATTAATCTCTCTTTCCTATGGTCACGTCATTAGGCGTGAACGGCTGGACAAATTTTGCTAATTATTTTTTTGTTGTATTTGTTATTGTTAGAAAAAGGATTTGTAACCTTTGAGCGATTGACAGATAATTGCTAAGACAAGACAACGTCTTACAAGTCAGATAATAAAAAATATATATGACAGGCAAAGTAGCAAACAGCTCGCTGAAACTAGGTACTAAAGAAAAGGGCTTATTACTTTTATAATTTTATCCTACCCATTTATATTAAAATCCACAAGTTCATCCGAGGAAATAACTCAACAAAGTCAAAAGAAAATGGAAGAATGAAAGTCTTTGATTACTCAATTTTAATTAAAACGAACATTATTGCAGTGTGCAGTAAAATGTGTTATGTCTCTATAAAATCGGGTGGTGTGTTTTCTGTCTTTGTCTTGCCTGTGGGTGGCGGGTGTTGGGGTCTCGCTCGCACGTACGTCATCGGCCCTGGACAGGCTTGGAGCAGGCTACATTGATTTTATTGTGATTCGGGTATGTTCGATACTCCGATGTTTGGTTATTGGACGTGGCGGCTTCGGAACGGCCACTGCTGTCAGTTTCGGCTTTCAGAAACTTGGAGGAAAAGGCTGGGCTTTTGTACGTTTTCCTCGCTTTTGTTATTTTTGTGTCTGTTTTGCTATCTTCGTATAAAGACTGAATAGATCTCTATTTTAATACAGCCTTTTGTTGCCGTCTGGGTCCATAATAGAATGGATTTATTACAAGTCTTCCTAAATTGGGTAGTTCCAATTTTAGAGTCTTGCTCCAAACGACTTTCAATTTATCAAGTTGCGCAACAAATTCATCTTCTGCGAGTAACTCAATAAGAAGTTATTTCCTTTCTACGACGTCTTCTAAGATCTAGGTCCTGACCTACCTAACTAATCTAGTTATCGACTTTTCATTTTCTTTGATTGAATAAACAAGTCTTCATAAAGAATCAGAGGTACACGTAGTAATAAATTTTATATCTTTCCAAATTGAATTGTAAAAATCTTCTTCATCTAATGCATTTTCAAGAGCACTTGGAGGTAATATATACCTAATAATAATAGGTACCTACGCGACGCGATTGATCGCTACGAGTCTTTAGCAATTTTTGAAATAGAAATCTCTTTCGAAATTCTGTATTGAAGTCATATTAGAATAGGCAGTGGGATTGTTAGAAAGAGTCACCGCTACCCTAGAACGCAAAGCGCCAACTGAAGAAATAAACCTATCCGTCAGGTTTTAGTCAGGCAAAAAAAATCTCCTTAGAATCACTCTCAGATCTTAATCCATTCATGATCACTATACTACATATCCATTCGTAAGATTAAAATTATCGTTCGGTATATACTCAGAAACAACATGTTGCATCACAAATCTTAGCTGATGGTGGTTGGTTCCTCCTATTTCAACGGAGGTTTGCGAAACTTCGCACATTCCGTATCGATATATTTATTTATTAAACTGCATGTACTGTACATTACAGTAGAGTTACATAGGCAGACTTAATTCAACAAGGCATTCTCTACCAGCCAAAGTTTGGGGTAAAAAAAAGACAACATTGTGGTAGGTGTCCACAATAAATTTTAATACTTATAATAATAGATATTTCAAGCAGCATGAAGTTCATTAAATTAATTGGCTTATAATAATGAAATACATTTACAGCTAAAATTACGAACTAATAAATACTATGATAAATATCTAATCATTATAATTAAGAGAACTTAAAATATAACAATTATAACGAAGACCAAACTAAGGTTGAGAGGACTTCAAGTAGTAATTCCGAATTTCCAACTGCATAAACTCTCACGGTTCTCGGTTCTCACATAAATCAACTTTAATGGACAATCAGTGATCTCTGCATTCGAACGCATCCTCACAGTGCATCTATTGGCAAATTGTCTTCTCACACAAATCTCCACGTGACTCAATCAACACAGTTGTCACGCTGCATCCTGACCTAGTCGGTTGGTCTATTATCCTATCACGGCGTCACCCTTACTGGATGCATCCTGTTGCGTTTGTACTACGTGCATGGCACCTCTGATTTTGATTGGTTGCGTAACAGGTGTAACATATTGTATATTTATATTTAAACTAACTTCTGCAGGGTTCGCCTTCTTGGTTACGTTCGTCTAGGTTTCTTCATACAAACTTTGGACCTTATCTTATCCTCTTAGGGTATGGGTTTTGGAAGTTCCTTTCTTATTGCTTGCGTCATAAAAGGAGCAAAATTTCATACACCTAGTCCCCGTGGTTTCAGCTGTGCGTTATTATGTTAATCAGTTTCTCCTTTTATATCTAATTCTCCATAGAGTTTTTATTTAAATTAAGAATCTGCTCAGCAGTATTTAGACTACTTAGATAGTTAAACATACACCTTACACATACATTCAACATTCTTTACAATTTTATTCATCATCATCATCATTTCAGCCGAAGGACGTCCACTGTTGGTTTACAATTTTATTAACTCTCTAAAATAGAAGCCTGAATTGAAACCTAACTCCCAATTAGCTAATAAATCTTTATTTCACCATTTTACCGTTAAACATTATGCCTAATATAATTTCATATTTTGAGGTAGTCACCTCACTCACCTCGTCAATCAATATTTTCACCTCACCACCACATTCAGCTGTGTCAACCTTGATGTTACCCGGGCCTCCCCTTCCCGCTGCATCCTTCACTTTCGGCTGTACTAACTTTGCCTCCCCGGGTGTGTCCAAGGCCTCACAGTAGGTCAAGGCTGAGTCCAGTACCTGGTTCATTTACTGAGAAATCGGAATCTATAATTTTCATTTACGTGTTTAATTAATTTGTGTATGTGATCTTTGTATGTGTTTGTTGTTATTTTATTATGTGTGTACTATGATTCTTTGTTGGTCGGTATAAACGTATTATTATTATAATGTACTTGGACACCTATCACCTAATTCGGCATTTCAATTTTGCCATTTTAAATAATTGTTTCTAACTAAATTATCAATTTATGTTTTATATTTGTTGTATACTTCATTTTATGCTTCTTTTGAGGAAAAACAGGGCTAGGACTAGACTAGGTAGCCTAGATTGGGGGTCTTTAAGTCAAGAGTGAATCGGTTACTTCTAGGTAAGCGTGCTCCATCGTCAGCCACATCATCGCTTACCATCAGTTGAGATAGTGGTCAAACGCGAGCCTATTTATATATAATAAAAAAATAACAACAAAGTCGGTGGCTGTTCTTTCCTTAAAATACATGATTGTTTACAGTTCTCATGTGATACAATACAACAAAAAAAAAGTGAACTTTATGATATCTTTTTTTTAGATGGGAAATCGTCTAATGGTATCTCCCGCCTTTGGCCGGAGCGTGAAGGCGTGTCAGACTTTTACTGACTAACCCAACCCACTCCAGTTCCTTCTTTGCCTTCGTTCTTTTAAAAGATGCGTGAATTTGTTTCATTATTTTTTTCTCAGTTCTTATTTGGGGAATACTGACGTCTTCTAAGGAGTTTATTTAGACTAACGTACAATGATAAATATCATATACCCCATCCTAATATCTACCTCTCTCAACAACCTTGAGTTTGTCCGGGTCTGCCCCTCCCGATGCATTCCCAGTTTCGAGCGTGGTAACCTTGCGTCCCGGACGGGCTGGAAGTCTCAAACCAGGTCAAGGATAGGTGGCTGCATCAATAGGCGGCTTCCTGCGGGAGTGCGTGCTATTGACGTGTGCAGCTGTACCTAACTCTTCTCTTGTTAGTGTATGATTGATGAGATTGGCTTGAGAGTTTGCGAAGTTAGTATATGATGGATGAGTGCTGTTATCAGGGAATGTTTTTGGAATAATGCCCGTGTTCAGATAGGTTTAATTTAGGTGGAAAATAATCTAATGGCGTCTCCCGCTCTAGGACAGCGCGTGTCTCAGACTTTTACTGACTAAAACCACACTTATGTTCCTTCTTTGTCTGGTTTCCCTTTTGCAAGTCAACCCATGGCCCCAGTAAGCTTCGACTACTACTGGGCTCCTACGGTTTTGCTGACATCTCTAACTACGCACCGTCAACGACTTTGGCTCGGTCCGGACGGCGAACTACCCATTGCTCGCCGTCTGCAAGCCATCATATAGATGCTGCTATTCTAATTAGAAAAAGTCAGTATCAAAAATCAATAAATATAAGTCTTACGATTATGGAACTTGCAGTTATTTCATAAGAGACCGTACAACCAACCGATTTAAACCATTACTCATTAGTTTTTTAAAGGAATGCTGTAAATATCGGCGACCATATTGAAATAATCGTTCTTTACCGCAGTGTACCGTTTTAGTCTTATTTCGAAAATACCTGAGCAATCTGCGGTGCGACGATTACCGCAAATGTTGGTGGTGTTGGCGTTTTAAATTTTATTTAAAAAAAATAAAAATTAGAACTTGAGCTGTTTTTACAAGTTTTTATTTAGTTTCACCTGTCCCGATGTTTCTAATAATTATGTCTGTAATCAAATCTTGCAAATTAAATTTGATCCACTTCCGCGTTAAATTGAGCTGAAATTTTGCACGCATGTATAAATCAAATGATAATACAAAATTATTATGACATGGAGCTGATCTGATGATGGAACCGGAAGGTGGCCGTAGGAACTCGGTAGTCAAATGACACAACCCCATCGAGTTTGGGCTCGTATGCTTCGTCTTGACGAGTAATAATTATACAGGTATACTACGCTATAAAAGATTGCTATGAAAAAATGATTTTTATTAAAAACTTAGTTTATTTGAGGTGGGAAATTATTCAATGACTCTCTAGCGTAGAGCGGGAAGGAAGTTAGACTTTTACTAATTAAAACTACACCGGTGTCTTTCAGTTACCTTTTGTATTCTAGGACCACGATATTAGAAATTTTCCGAGGCTCTAGCAGGCGGCTAGCATATTGAAATTCAATCGATGTGAGAAATAAAATAATACAATCAAGTGTGAAACTTTACAATTTTACATCATAAATGTTAAGTCTCGCGCTGTGTGACAGTTATTTTTTATTATCTAATGCGGAAATGTATTTCCTGAGTATTTATTATCAATACATAAAGCAAAGCATAATATGTTACTTGACCAAAATTTATATTAGTGGCAACATTATGAGTTTAGTTTACCCAAAAGTCCATGTAGCCAAAAAAGCACAAAAAAAATAAGCCATGATTATTTACTGTCGTGGTCTCGCACTGTGTCTGTTTGCTGACGATTAAAAGATATTAAATTATCATCATCGACGTCATTCGGCAGATATGATGATGATGAAATTATCATCATCATCATCATCATCATTTCAGCCAAAAACGTCCACTGTTGGACATAGGCCTCCCCAAGTGTCGCCACAATGAATGGTCCTGTGCGTTTCGCATCCATCAGATTCCCGCAACCTTTACCAGGTTTTTTTTTTTTTCGATGAGAAAAATCATCCTATGACAACCCCCGCTCTTGGGCGGAGCGGGAGATAGTGTCAGACTCTTACTGACTAAAAAACCCATCCCGTTCCTTCAAGCCTTCATACCGGGGCTTGAGCGCCCTTTCGGATAACCCTGGCCCCAGTAGGCTTCGACCCGGCTGGGCCCCTGCTGTTGCGGACAACTCCTTGAGGCGTCGTCCGCGCCGTCGACGACTTGGGCTTGGTCCGGACAGTTACCGGACGGCCGGACAGTTAGCTACCCATTGCTCACTGTCCGCAAGCCCGCGCCTACGGTGGCTGGAAATCGGGATCGGAATCCCGGCGGCGGCGAGAGCGCCGTTGCCTGATGCGGTCGGCCTCCTCCTTAGCGAGCATTACTGCTTCGCAGAAGTCGGCTCGCGCCTGCCACTCCTCCTCGCTCCGGACCATGGCCTCGACCAAGGCCCGGCGCGAGAGGTCTCCGCCGCCGATCACCCCCACGAGGGCACGGCGATGCTCCGCCCAAGCAGGGCACACCGCGATTGTGTGCTCCACCGTGTTCTCCGGGCGTTCCACACAGTGGCGACACCTGGGCGTCACTTCCGCTTTAATTCGGAAAACCTTTACCAGGTCATCGGTCCAACTTGTAGGAGTTCTTCCAACGCTACGTCTTCCGGTACGTGGTCGCCATTCCAGAACCAAATTATGACTATAAATTATTTACCCGAAAACATAATTTCATTCTGTATCATACGGGATTAAATTATGTTTTTGGGTAAATATACAATATGTAACAAAAACCCTGTTGTTCCTTCTACCTACGCGACGTTTTAAGAATCGGCATACGGACGTAATAAAGCAAGTCATTTATAAAAATTGTTCAACAAAAATAATTAAATTAAATATTTAATTATTAATGTTTGTAATGTATAAATGGTTTCTTACCTCTGCAATACTGCATGAAGACTAGACCCATAACATAAGTAGAACGTTCCCGGGAGCCAATCTCTTTGATCGCTGCCGCTACGCAGGTGCACCGCCACGCTGCACTGCGCGCATGTATACCTATTTTTCTAAACAAGTTCATGACCTTGTCACCTGTTCTTTAACACTAACGAACGAATCTTTGAAAATGTTGATTGACACAATTTTTATGCACTTCGGTACCCGGGGTTCGCCTTCCTACTCAGATGCCTCCACTTCGACCACTCGTGCTCATTGTGCGAATTAAAAACACCAGTTCTAACAAATGAGCACTCGTCGATGAACAGTATCCAATTTAAGAAATCACTATCTTGTTCGGTTTTTTCGAGTATCCACCTGCTAAATTCTAATCTTGCTTCATAGTCGGAAAGAAGCAAAGATTGGACGCGACGATAGTGAAACGGGTGCTGACCATTGGTGCTGACCATCTTCTTTGAGTACTCTCCAAACGCGCATATGGTTTATTCCAAGTTCGTGTCCCGCTGAGCGCGTACTTCCCGTTGGATCGTGCTCAAACAAGTCCAAGACTTGCTCCTCGATGTCGATGTCTCGAGTCCTCGGTCTGCCTGTGTCAGCTCGATGTTGGTCTCGTCCATGCACACTGCCAGTATTGAACGTACGTATGTGCAAACGTTGGAATGCCATCGCTGACGGTAATGGTAGGTTTGGAAAACGTTCTTGGTAGAGTCTGCGTGCTTCTACATAATTGCAGTCGCATTTCCCAAGACACATCAACATACTGAAATATTCTACGTTAGAATAAGACATGGTGAACATTTACGTAAACAAAACACAAGTCAATCCGTAGGTCAAAAATTACATCCGATCGAAAGTAAGTTGCGCGGGAGACTAAGGAAGTAACTGGAAGTAGGAAGTGATTCACGGGGCGCCGAGGGGCGGCCGGGGCGGGAGGCGGGGTAAAGGGGTAGGCACGTGCGCCGCGGTAAAGTTTGGCGGCATCTTCTGCCGTTCCATCATCGGACCACCAGACGTACGGCGTTGCGCCATCGGTAAGTACATGGTGGATATCCCACCCATTCGTACAAAGCGTTTTGGAAACACATTCATTATGCGTACAGCTAAAGAGTGGAATTCCCTGCCGGAGTCTGTGTTTCCTGATAGCTACAACCTAGGGGTCTTTAAGTCGAGAGTGAATAGGTTACTTCTCGGTGCTCCATCGTCGGCCACATCATCACTTACCATCAGGTGAGATAGTGGTCAAACGCGAACCTATCAATAATAAAAAAAAAAAGCCGCCGAGCTCATAGGCTATTTAGCAAAATAAAAATGTACCTACTAACTTGTAAAATCAGATATTGTAAACATTTTTTCGAATATGTAGATTTTAATAGATATGTGATTTTGACCCCTCGACTAGCCAATGATTTTTTTTTTAAATTTTAATTACAATAATGATGTGCTTGTAGATAAATGTATAAGTCCCTGAAAGGAACAACAGGGTTTTTTGTTACATATTGTATATAATTTCTTATTTTCACCCCACACGCACACAATCACTTGTGTTTATTACTTTCCTAGTGTACCTCATCCCGGTTGAACATAAAAATAAAACTAATACCATTTTATGTGACACATGTGTTCCAAAAATTATTGACGCGGACCGCAGGCCCGCACAAATTCAGAACAACACATAAATTGTTCAGACCACTTGTGACAGTTAGTTTGATTAGAACACAGCTCAGTTACTGTGACTGTGACATTCTGTTACTAAAGTTACACTGATTTCAATTTTAGTTTTGAAAACGGAAACAGCCAGGAGTATCGTGTAACCCAGTTGCTGGGTAGTTGGAAGTCAGATAGGCAGTCGCTTCATATAAATTACTGGTATTCAGCTTCACTTAGTATTAATGGAAGATTTGATGGATATAAAATAAAAACTAACAGTGCCCAAATATGAAATACACCTATTTTTTAATTAGTACAAAATATGGGGCTCTAGTATCTGTACCCGTTACTGATCATATTTGTATAGTCAAAAGTAAAAAAAACTAAATCCAAAATTGTCTACTATTTATCATGATTGGTTTTATAATTTAAAACTAGAAAATACTACGCAAAATGTTTTTCCATTGTTGTTCATTAATCAATAGCCATAAATTGAGTGACATTTTGGGATATGAAAAAACGCCAATAACTTTGCTGTATGTGAATATTATTTATTAATATTTTACTTAAACAATAATAAGACCTCTTCTAATAAGTCATTTAAGTATTTGTACTAATTAAAAATTTGTGATTGTATACCATATACGAGATACTTACTTAGACACCAGCAATATTAACTTTAATTTGATGCCATCTACTAAAAAAAATGATATTATTGTGTCTCCTTTCTCAACCTCATCACCCAAACCTTTTGTCTTCGTCTTTTGGAGTAAACTTCCTTACTAACTGGAACCAGTATCTTCCCAAAGTTAGGTTAGTTAGGTTGCAAATGAGAAAATTTTTTTGGTAGGTCGGCAATCATCTAATAATTACTTCTCCCGCTCTAAAGTAGACCGAGAAGGCTTGTCAGACTTTTGCTGACTAAAACCCATAGGTAGAGCGTCTCAGACTTTTACTCACTTACATAATGTTCCTTCAGTTGCTTATTGCATTCTTGAACAACGGGTTTCTATTTCAAAAATTCCCCGTGGAAATGAATGACACTTTTTCTTGTTTTATGAAGGTATAGCTATATTATGGTGCACACTTTGTTCTCAAGAGTGATTTTCTTTCTCCGTACTTTTCGAATCACTTAGCCCTCCCAATCCTAATTTGCCGGAAGTTCATGGAGTAGCACCCCAAAGGGATGGCTTACCCCTCGGTTAAATGGGGTTTTTTTCATAATGACGTCGCCTTTGAGTATTCATTTATGTCGTGGGCTCTCGAGCAAGAAAAATGAGAGACTTTTTCTTTTCATCTTAATCATACCCTCGAAGAATATTCATCGTTTTTAATGATATGACATACCAAATAACTTGGTGTTCATTAAAAACTAGTACTTTGCTGGCGACTTTGTTCGCGAGAATACTTTTAACTCATCTTCATTAAACCCCAAGCGAACGCCGGCGTTCGCTCACTCAGGATCTTTCTATATTGTGTCTCTAATTACGTTACCGTATTTCATGAGTCATCATCATCAGCCTTTTTAATGTTCCCACTGCTGGGACTCAGGCCTCCTCTCTAGGAGAGCGAACAGGCCGTAATCCACCACGCGGACCCAGTGCGGGTTGGTGAATGTCACATGTCATCGAATTTTTTCTTCTAGGACATGCCGGTTTCCTCACGATGTTTTCCTTTACCGTTTTGAGAGCAGTGGTAATGAAATAAATTACGCAAAGTAATGCGCCTGGCAGGGTTTGAAACCGCGACCTACAACTCGTAAGTCGGAGTCATATAGCCACCACTGCTCTTCTTTTATTTTATGAGTAGTACCTTTATTATTTACTTAGGTTATTATTTAATCTAAGTTTCAAATGTATGGGTCCAAGGAATACAATTTTGTATACAATTGTTTGTTTCTCCCTTAAAAATTGTATTTTCAAACACCCCCTCTTAGTGCTCATCTACGTCATAAAAATAAGCCTTGTACAAAATTCCTCATTCCTAAACCCAGTAGTTTCGGCTGTGCGTTGATATATCAGTTTCTCCTTTTACATTAACAAGTTATAGAGCAATGCAATCAGTACTTAGAGTTGAAAATCGGTAACATTTAAGCCAAATATTTGATCAGTTGTGAAACTAAAAATGTTACACGATTCTAAAACCAAAACAAACGTAGTTTTAAATCTATTGATTGTATTAAACCAACCATACCGTGCCAGGTGCTACTTATGGAAAATTTGTCGTAATGAAATTAAATGATGAACACGATTATTTAGAAATACATAGTACCTAAGTATGTTTATCAGTTGTCTAGTACTCCTAACACAAGCTCTGCTTAGCTTGGGACTAGACGGCGTTGTGTGATAGTTAACAAAAAAACCGGCCAAGAGCGTGTCGGGCCACGCTCAGTGTAGGGTTCCGTAGTTTCCCGTCCGTCACAATAAGTGTACCCACTTATGAGTTTAAAAAAATGCTTGCATATACGATTATACCACAAACTTAGTCCAGAAATTATTTTGTACAACCTTTTTGTCTTTTTTGTACAAAAACAAAAAGATTTTCCTAGAAAGTCCTTATAAAGTTCTACTTTTCAGATTTTTTTCATATTTTCTAAACTTATGGTTCAAAAGTTAGAGGGGGGGACACACAATGTTTTTTACTTTTAGAGCGATTATTTCCGAAATTATTGACATTATCAAAAAATGATTTTAGTAAACCCCTATTCATTTTTAAATACCTATCCAACAATATATCACACGATAGGGTTGAAATTAAAAAAAAAATCACTTCCCACTTTACATATAGGGAGGCTACCCTAATAAAAAATTTTTTTTCCAATTTTTATTTTACCACTTTGTCGGCGTGATTGATATACATATTGGTACCAAATTTCAGCTTTCTAGTGCTAACGGTCACAGAGATTAAGCGAGGACGGACAGACAGACATGGCGAAACTATAAGAGTTCCTAGTTGGCTACGGAACCCTAAAAATGGGAGAGAACTCATGGCATTAGAGTACCATGGGTGTACTTCTGAAATGGAAACCCGTGATCCTGGAACGCAAAGAGCAAAGAAGGAACATAGGTGCTGCTTTTTTGAAAAACATTACAAAGCAGCATACACAAAGTTAAAACATTCTAGAAGCGTTGCAGGCAACGTAAGAATAAACAATTAAGGAGCATTGAAGTAAGGGAAAAGTTAAATAAATAGAAAGTTAGCAAGTGAAGTCTGAAAGACTGAATTCAGTGGAACTCATGGTTACGTAAGTAACAAGCAAAAGAAGAAAGAAACCACTGAAACACATAACTTTAATGTAAACCAGCCACAGATGGTAATAACAAACTTTCTGACGAAGAAACCATATACAACGCAGGAAACAAAAATATTCCAAAAGGCCAAACTTATACAATCAACGTTACAAATATTATTTTTGAATGAAACGCTAGCAATCAACATGATTTTGATTTAAGGGAACTACATGAGTTAAGCAGTCGCAGCGTTGGAAGGCCTCCTACAAGGTGGAACGAGCGATGACCTAATAAAGGTTGCGGAAAACCGATGTATGCGAGACGCACAGGATTGTACATTGTGGCGACACTTGGGGGAGACCTATATCTAACAGTGGAAGTATATCTTCTGAAATAATGATGATGATGACAGGAGTTAATCGTGAGTTTTGTAATACGCAAAAGTATATTATGTATGACGCACTGCAGTAAACATAACTATAAAAATATATGTTATTCTACAGGATAAATGCCAGATAGGTAGTGTGTTCAAAATATGATGCAGCTAATTTAGTACGATAGAAAAAGAAATCACAAATATGCCTCTTAAAATTATTTTTATAGATTAAAAACCGAACACCAATGCATGCAACACACAATACAATACATGCAATTATTCTGATTGTTGGTCAGATTAATTCTACAAAGAAAGTTTTACCGTTAAAGTGTCTTAATTTTATAATCAAATCTGTAGATTTTTAGTAAATCGCAAAAATGCTTCATATTTGCAAGCTTTGTGTCTTTGCACATGTCTTCTTCAGTCCGAGAGTGACCGTGCTTTTAGGTGCTGTGGTCCTCTTAAGGTAAACACATGCACGTGCGTGAAGATGTAAACCACGCTTGAATTAATTGACGTAATAAAAATAGCAGTTGAAAACGTGACTATGTCATATACATATGTTAAGGTATATGTAGAAGTAGGTATTGTTAAACATTAAAGATATATGTTGATTGACTGGGAAGGCGTATATCATACGATCCAAACAATAGATCAGTCTTTCGAGACGAGCTTTCAGACTTCGATAACACATCAATAATATTAATAATATTTCACAACTATCACGCAACGCCGTCTAGTCCCAAGCTAAGCAGAGCTTGTGTTATGGGTACTAGACAACTGATAAACATACTTATATATTTCTAAATACATACATAATATAGATAAATTACACCCAGACACAGAACAAATGATCGTGCTCATCACAGTATTTATTATTTGATTTGCCCAGCTGTGTGATCATCATCATCATCATCAGCCTTTTTAATGTTTCCACTGCTGGGACTCAGGCCTCCTCTCTAGGAGAGGAAGCTGTAGGATAATATGAGCTAACTGTAATAATAATAATAGTTTAGGTAGTACAAAGCGATAACGACGATAATAATATTTCTTTAAGAAGTACCCTTATGTAGAGAAAAAGTCCAACAATCATTATAGGCAGGTACATATAAGACGTTAGTATGGTTTACTGATGGACTAAGAGTCTAAAGAAGGACTATGCAAAAGACAGAGAGGACCTACCTACATATATCACCTAACCTTTTTTTAAGGTAAGAAATCTTCAATTGGCTTCTCCTGGAAGAACTTGACACCCAGGCTGAGAGAAAAAAATTAAAATATTCAGACGACTTGAGAACCTTCTTTGGAAGGCGGTAAAAAAAAGATTAGGATCTACTAAGTATAAATCTGTTAACAGAAAATGATTCTTTCCGCAATACCTATCTCACGAAAATCAGAGATTTATGTTAAATGTCTATTTAAGAAAATAACATGCAAGTTTATCCGTGTAACCTTGAACTCATGAGATATGCAATAATTATTAGATCTGATGTCGTCCGGGATAAACCTGTACCTGAGGCACATTAATACTCGTTTCCTGAACTTCTTGATCATCTATCTCGTCAGATTCCACTGATTTGCCGAAGGTCTATGGAAGATCAGGGAATCTACCTTTCAATTTCATTTTGCTTATCGCGATTTGTTGATAGAAATGACAACTGCCGATCGAATGATGACTTGTTATGATTGGGGAAACATGTCTGGTGGAATAAGTTTGTAGAAAGTGTATTATCAATCTGATTGTTACAAGATTACTCCGTAATCATAACAATCAAATTGATAATGATCATGCATTTCCTGTTTTCATAAAGGTGAATGTTTGTATGCACCCAGTATGGGCATAAAATCTATTATATATTAAAAAATCATTAATATTCTTAGAATTATTTTGTGCAGGTGATAGAATATTTAAACAAGATATTAATACATACATGTGCTTAAAATGTCCACCCTTTGCCTTGACAAAGTCCTGTAAGCGTCCAGGATACGCATCTATCGCTTTACGATCATCCACTTTATCGTAAAGATTTTTTTAAGGATTGAAGAATTTACTTATTTGAGAACTTTATGGTTTATTTTATACTAGTGCCTAATTTTCTTCTACCTATCTATCTCTCTCAAGTCTCTGCTATAACTTATTTTATTTTATTTTAATAAGTACAGTGACAGACTACAGACTAAGACAATCAACACAGCTAATACAAAATACAGTACATAAATCTGAAGTCCAATTATTACTGTACACAGCATTCAATGCTTCATATGCTTCATTAGTGACAGTAAAGGTGAAGTAATATGGAGAAGTTAATAAATTAAACTAATGTAATTACAATTTATACAAACAATTTCTAAATTCGTTAAATTTTTTTAATAAACAAGTCTACCTTACGTATTCTACTTTTCTTTTCAAGCTGCAATGATTGTAACAATACTAATTTTCTTTAGATCAGAATCTCTAAACAAAATTGATTCGAAAGATGAAGATCTACTCAAAGTACGAACAGGATGTCCGAGCTCAATGCTTAGGTCATTAAAATTGTCTGTCTTTAGTTCAAAGACGTCCCCAATCCGGCTTACTGTCGGGATTTCTGATTGTTTATGCAAATCTATAAGCAGAGCAGTATAATTTACCTTCTTTATCTTTTATATTTATCTGACATCTTTTATTTGCAGTCTCGTTCGATTTATCTACGTCAATACGAAAAATTGAATGGAAATCATGTTCTTAAATACAATAAATTTTTTTTTTTTTTTTTTGACTATTTTTATTATTATTTTTAACTTTATTTTATTTTAATAATTGTGATTTTAATTTATTGGATTTTTATTGATTAATTTATTGACATTTCGAAATTTATTATTGTTGTTTAGGATTGTAATTTTATTTTATATGGGTTCTTACCTGAAATAAATGAATTTTATTTTATTTTATTTTATTTTATTTATTATTTTAAACTCATATTCGAAATTATTGTATTTCACCCCTGAGTTTGTTCCGGTGTTTCTTCTCAGGGTAGTCAGCTAGGAAACACCAGCCTCATCTAGCATTAATTGACGAAAAAAAAAATATTGACGTGTAAAAGTGTTTTTATAAAACCTACTTGCAAAATAAAGATCATTTATCATTTAGATAGGCTTACATATGGGCACTTATAAAACGTCAGTAGCTAGTAATTCCATGGTTACTCTATTAAAAAAATAGACGGTTTCTACAATATTTCCATACTAGATTTTGCCCGCAGCATCGATCGCGTACATAAAATAGTCTATGCCATTTAGGAATAAAGCAGTATTCTATTGGTAAACAAATTTTCGCAATCAGACCAGTACTTTCAGAGATTACCTCCTACAAACAAAAAAAAAAACAAGCTTTACTTCTTTATTATATTTGTGTAGATTACAATATTAATAGGAGCATGGAGAGGGAGACTAAAGAAAAGATGGATGAATTGTGTGAAGAGTGATATGAAAGAAAAGCAAATTAGTGATAGCATGACGAGTGACAGGGCAGAATGGAAGAAAAAGAACATGTTGCGCAGACCACAAATAATACGTACACGAGACAATGGCAGGATGATGATGAATATTAATAGGTATGAGAAGACAATGTAGACCGATCAATTTTGTACCGAAAAGCATAATAAAAATAGTAATTTGTAAATCCGCGGAGTCTACAGTATTCTTTTTCACAGAAGCCAAACCTTCATTAAAAATTAAATACGAATTGAATATTAACTGGAGAGTGTCAAAGTCACAGTTACACAATTCAAAAAAGTTACTGAAACAAATTGTTTTGCAGGTTTTTCTCCATGTTTTTGCCATTTAACTTTTGACAAGCGACCTGTTCGAAAAACTCTTTTTTTCGCTTGACTGACAGTTCGGAGTCGGACAGTGTCCGAATTGACACATTTTTATTTCAATTTTTTTACTGACATTTCGGCCACACACTGTTTAGTACAGTCAGATAAAAAGTTTTAAAATACTTATAATATAATGGGGAAAAGCGTTACCAAAACTATATATTCTTACATATATGAATACTTATATACGGCGAGCTTGATGCATAATTAGGTTTTCTTACAGCAAACCTATATAATTATAACTGCTAAACCTATATTTTAGGCCGGATTTAAGACGGCAACTTCGGGTAATAATTTTTTTTATAATTATTATATTTTAAGACTTTTTAATCATTTAATATTTGGTGGTGTCCAAATCGTCAAAGAAAACATATTGAAAATAAAATGTGTTGATTCGGACACTGTCCGAATCGGCAGTAACAGTAACTTTTTTACGTTTTTTTCTACAACCAATTTATTAAACTCAGACGCAATTTTCCATTACATCTATCTGCCTTTTGCTAACTATCCTGCACCTTTTTGCAACCAAAACTTAACAATGCACCAATCATTCGTAATCCGACTCAACCCGGTCACGCAATACATCAAAACTTAAGCTCAAAAGATTACAGTCTACTTCGTGATTACTGAGCTGTGACTTCGAGGTCACGGGTTCAATTCCCGACAATGGCCGGTTCGTTCACCTCTTCTTACATCATTATTTGGGTTACGCATCAAAACTATGAATGGTCGCTCTGGCTGAACATTGAACCTAAGCCGTGTGAAACTTCAGCTAAGTAATTGGACTTTGTGCTTCGTTTTGTATTGTCTTGCTTTTTTGAAGGTGGGAAATCATCTAATAACTTCTCCCGCTCTTGGGCGGAGCGGGAGATAGTGTCAGACTCTTACTGACTAAAAAACCCACCCCGTTCTTTCATGCCGTTCGTACCGGGACCGAGCTTCCCCTTCGGATAACCCTGGCCCCAGTAGGCTTCGACCCGGCTGGGCCCCTGCTGTTGCTGATAGCTCCTTGAGGCGCGCGGGAACAGTGCGCGCCGTCGACGACTTGGGTTCGGTCCGGACAGTCACCCGCTCTAGGGTGGAGGCGTGTCAGACTTTTATTGACTAAAACCACACCTGTACTCTTTTCATTCTAGGATTACGGGTTTATTTCTCTTTGAGGAGCGCGTATCGTTGACTTAACTTCGGTCCGGACGGTGAGCTACCGTTTGCTCGTCGTCCACAAGCCCGCGCCTACCGTGGCTTGTAGTCAGGGTTGGGATCATTCCCGACATGAAGATGCCCACTCCCTCAAGCGTGCGGCCTTATCTCCTTTGCTAGCGAGTAGTGTACATTACGTATTTACGCTGTCATATTTCACGTAAGAGTGTTTTATATAATCGTGAATTTATCGAATTATTTTGTATGGAAAATGAAAACAAAAAAAATGAAAAATAATTCATAATAATATGCCAGTTGATTCTTTGATATGGTCTCTTTCATACACTACTTTATAATATTAGTGTAAGTAGATAAATCTACACTAATATTATAAAGAGGTAATAGTCTAAGATCGGATTAAGAACGACCTTCACCGGTCTGTTTAATGGATGAAACGTATTTTATGATAAATTTAGTGTATTATATAATATAACGCGGGTGGGTTGCCTAAAAAAATCCTGTCCAGACTATTATTAATTAAAAATTGAAAATTTACTTTCTTTTTAGAAAATTGCACAACCGTTATTCATACCAGATTTTTTGGCAGACAACACTATAACATCGTATTCGTAATGAAACAGCGTTTATTTTGATATAGAATTTGTTGTATATCAAAATAAACGCACCTGTTTATACATACCAGTTTATACCTGGCAACCCATAGTTATGCCAGGAAACAAATAGGCAACCCAACATTTTTATGTTCTAAAGGCTTCACTCTTTCGGTTAGTATTAAATTTATTCGTTAAACAAACCGGTGCATATTTAAAAAAAAAAAAATTGTTTGGCCAGGAATTTCTCAGGCAACCCACCCGCGTTATATTATTTAATATACTAAATTTATCATAAAATACGCTTCATCCATTAAACAAACTGGTGAAGGTCGTTCTTAACCGTATCCTCTACTATAAAGTTTGCTTATTTTGTTCTAAATATTTTTACTTAAAGAAAACTGCTTTATTCCTAAGTGACAATATAGGCTGTACATTATATGTGCGGGTGAAGCCACGGGCAAAAGCTAGTGCGAAATAAAAAAAAACACGTTGTATAATATTTAAGGTGACAAATGTCAGTTACACAGAAACCTGCAATTACTGTCCATCACCAACCCGTGCAGTCACTAAACTCTTTAAAAGGTCGTTCCATACATTTTGTATGACCACCCATCCGGTGCCTTCCACAGCAACATGCAACATTGACGTAGCCATACATAAATTATTGCAGATAGGCAATTTACGAGCATTAGAAATATAGCGTTTCCTTTATTCAGTGATAAGCTACGCCATTTTGTTGCGTCATTGTTTAAGTATGATGGATTGGTAATTTAGTCTGTTTAGGTTATGTTTTGAAGCAATTCTGCTATTCTTCGAATACCTATTTTAAACTATTGCATAGCTTCTATCGCGGGCCTTGAGCGTGGAGACCGAATCCAGAAATTCCGTAACGAAAATAACCTAACACCCCCCACTCATTTGTTTTTTGAGCGTGGTGACCGATAAGAAAACAAATGAGTGAACAATCAATCAAAAATCCATTCAATGTGTGAAAGTGTAACTTCAATTAATATCAAAGAAAAAAAAAACAAAGGAAAATAAATACTGCATAAATAAAATAAATAAATAATTATAATTGCATAAGTTGATAAAAAATGCTATGCAATAGCTTTACCGCGGCAGTCCCCGAGTGCCACACGTTTTTTTTTATTTTACTGTCTGGGTTTTCCTAATTTTATAGGTACTGTATATTTCACATATATGCAAAAGAACTGACCTGAAATAAACTTAAAGTTCCTGTGATTAAATAAAATTATCCTATGTGCAAGACATGGTCTGCCCGCATACCAAGTTTCATCGAAATCCGTTCAGCCGTTCGAGCTTGAAGAACAACAACGAAGAATTAACAAACATAAACACACTCACAATCTTTCGCCTTTATAATATTAATGTGATTATTTCACGTAAACGAAAATAATTATACAGCCAGAACGCGGAACTAAATTGATTTATGTACCCTCGCAACACCGTATTTAGAAGCCTATGAAAACACGATGGTAGTCAAGTTTAGCTATTATATGAAACTGACTGACATATCATCACACAACCGAACTACTGGGATTAAGAGTGTAACAATCTGTAAAAATCTTTAAAAACCTGTAAAAATCTGTAAATGCTCCTCCTAATATAAAATGGGCTATAATAAAACGGGGGTACAAAGTTTGTATGGAGAAACCCACTTTGCCGGAGGCGAAGCCGCTGGCAGAGGCTAGTTTAAACTAATATTGATTTATTCCGTTCTAATACCACTCATCTAATACCACTGGTATTTGTTTGAGTTCGTGTTTATTGCTTATTCCGAATGGATACCATTGCCAATACTAAAATAAATTGAACGATCTAAACTAAGTCAGCCAAAATGTTTTGTATAGGACCTTTAATTGAAAAAAAAAACAGTTAAATCCAAAAACAGTATTTATTTAACAAAATAAATATCTAGTTTAATAGTACATTGTGTTCTGATAACCAGCTCTGAATAACAACAAGCCACCATTTCTTTTATGCAAGTCAAGCTTTCTGTTTTCCCCCAAGATGTTGAGGCTTGATTATAGCTTCCTCAGACATATTTAAAAAAAGTAATTATTTAGTGAAAGTTTTTATATACTTATTACGATCGTATAAAAATATTAGGAAACAAAAATTTGATGAGGTTTGACTTGAGCTGACTGTACTAAATTGAAGTCACTGATATGGGTTCGTACATTAAATTAAATTGTTTAAATAGTGGTCTCCGTTCAGAATAGGCAATAAAAATGCGTTCAAAGTAATACTAATGGTATTAGATGTTTGGTATTAAAATGGAATGAATCCTAATATTTTAGAGAGGAACGATTTGACTGATTTCAAGAATTCTTTCACCATTAAAAAGCTACATCTTAACTGAGTAACATAGGCTATTTATTTTCTACTTTCATGCGGGCAAATTCGCTGGCAGAAACTAGTACATGCAGGTATATAACCCCATATATCTTGCTACACGTACTCGTGTACCAAGCTAACCTAAAAAGCCATTTATCCAATTTAGGTCACGCTTTCACGGTGAGTCACTACTAATATAGTACGTACCGAATTAGTTGGCAACCCAGAGAGAAATTGTCTGTGGTTGTAGATAGAGTTAAGAGGTTATGGTTAAGGTCGACGATTCTATGAGAATATCGTGCCCTATTTATATGTCTGAAGGCATCTTGATTTTGTGTGAAATGTGACGACATTTGAGATTGAACTTTGAGTTTCAGTGATTTATTCCATTATAATACTTACCAAACATCTAATACCACAGGTATTTGTTTTCTCGCATTTTTATTCTATTATTATATTTATATCATATTTTCTATTCTGAACGGAGACCACTCTTTAAATATTTTTAATTTCATGCACGAACAAATACCAGTGACTTGATTTTGGTACAGTCAGCTCAGTCGAACCTAGTCAAATTATATTACTTTGTTTCCTAATATTTTAGGATTATTTCAGTGGTTCTTTTCCAAATATATGAGATAAAATATTCCATAGAATAAACTGAATAGTAACTAAATTATTTTATAATTATCAATAAAAAAATTAATAAATAAATTACCAAATATATTGATGTTGATAACCAAGTTTAGTATTTGTTATCAAACCGAAAAAAAGAAAAAAAGTGACTTTTATTAATTGGAAGGCCTTTTCCAATGTAACCCATTTTTTATGAAGTACCTAACTGTTTTTATTAGATTAGTTTTTAAGTAACAGCCCACATGGGATTATTTGGAAAAACAGCCAAGTAGTCGCTGATAATAGGTAACTGCCCTGGAACGCAAAATAACAAATGTAAGAACACAGGTGGTTCTTTTTTATTGTTGATCGGTTCGCGCTTGACCGCTATCTCACCTGATGGAAAGCGACGATGCGTCCGATGATGGAGCGCGCTTACTAAGAAGCAACCTATTCACTCTTGACTTAAAGATTCCCGGGTTTTAGTCATCAGGAAACACAGATACGGGCAGGGAATACCACTCCTTGGCTGTACGTACATCGTCATCATCAACCTTTTTAATGTTCCCACTGCTGGGGCTCAGGCCTCCTCTCTAGGAGAGGGAATGGGCCGTAATCCACCACGCGGGCCCAGTGCGGGTTGGTGAATGTGATATGTCTTCGAATTTTTGGTTCTAGGACATGCCGGTTTCCTCACGATGTTTTCCTTCACCGTTTTGAGAACAGTGGTGGTAAAATAAATTAGGTACACAAAGTAATGCGCCTGGCTGAGTTTGAACCCGCGACCTACAGCTCGTAAATCGGGGCCGTTACCACTCGGCCAGCACTGCCCCTGCCAATAATATACGTTGGTTTTATTTAGTGAAAGTCTGACTTACCTCCCGTTACACCTAGAGCGGGAGAAGATATTTTATGAATAAAGATGACATAGGTACCTTTTTGAGGGTTCAAATAAAGGTCTGTCATCTTTATTCAGTGAACAGGTGGCTTCCTCGGCACGTGGGAGCTACGTAAATAGGTAAGTAACCGCCTACGTACGCGTATAGAACTTACGTAGGCGGTTTACGAATTAAGCCGGGTTTATATTATTGTGTTGTGTCGTGTCGTGGCGCCTTTTGACGTACTTGATTGGCTACAAAACTCACTATGACATAATCTTGAACAGAGTTATTTTATTGGTGCATCCAAAATTGTTTAGTTCTTGTGCTTCTAATTGGATCAAAATAAATACATTTATTATTATTATTATCCCACGCCACGACACGAAACAACACAATAATGTAAACCCGGTTTTTTTTTTCCGGTGAGAAAATCATCTAATGACATCCCCCGCTCTTGGGCGGAGCGGGAGATAGTGTCAGACTTTTACTGACTAAAAACCCACTGCTGTTCCTTGTTGCCTGTCGTACCGGGGCTGCGAAAGATAGCTTCGAACTAAACCCGGCTTTAGACTTGGTAAAGGTTCTGCAAGTTTGAAAATACGTCAGGATTCTTTCTATTAAAATTAATAGTCTAAGATCCGATTAAGAACGACCTTCACCGGTCTGTTTAATGGATGAAACGTATTTTATTATAAATTTAGTGTATTAAATAATATAACGCGGGTGGGTTGCCTAAGAAATTCCTGGCCAGACTATGATTAATTAAAAATTGAAAATTTATTTTATTTTTAGAAAAATGCACAACCGTTATCCATACCAGATTTTTTTGCAGACAACACTATAACATCGTATTCGTAATGAAACAGCGTTTATTTTGATATAGAATTTGTTGTATATAAAAAAAAAACACACCTGTTTATGCATACCTGTTTATACCTGGCAACCCATAGCTATGCCAGGAAACAAATAGGCAACCCAACATTTTTATGTCCTAAAGGCTTCACTCTTTCGGTTAGTATTAAATTTATTCGTTAAACACACCGGTGCATTTTACAAAAAAAAAAAAATTGTTTGGCCAGGAATTTCTCAGGCAACCCACCCGCGTTATATTATTTAATATACTAAATTTATCATAAAATAGGCTTCATCCATTAAACAAACCGGTGAAGGTCGTTCTTAACCGTATCCTGTACTATAAAGAAAACACGTGTAATCGCTCTAGTGGAATGAAAAAACGTGTTATGGTAGATTTTTGTGGGAAATCGTCAAATAACCCTTTCCGCCCCGAGCCCAGCGAGGGGGAGTGTCAGACTTTTATTGACTAAAACCAACCCAGAGAACGCAAAATGCAACTGAAGGAAAAGGAAAGAAAAAAGCAAAAGTAATTCTTTCGAATAATCCTGCTGCCCATGATACTAATTGTCTAAACTTAAACGTGAAACTGCAAATAATAGTACAACATAGTATTAATCCAAAAGTTACATAAACCAATCTGCATCTAGGTAAGTGTTGCCATACTAAATAAATTGAAACGGTGCAACGCCCTTCAATAATAGCGAGTCGACCTTTTACACTGCAATGAATATTAATGAAATGCACAAAAGGGCACTTTAGGGCTCCTACATTCAGCTTATTTTACTTACAAAGTGCACCGAACTAGCAACACCAATAGACTTGAGTGGTGTAAGTTATATGGTAATTTTTGGGGTCGACCTTTTTCATCCTGATTTTGAAAATGGTAGGAATATACGTCGCGTGTATCTCCTCATAGAATAAACAAATTCGTTTTTTGCTTTGTCTTCTTATAATACGTTGACTCGTCACAAATATAATAATATATTTGTATTTATTGTTTTTTATATACGTAAATATTTCACTACGAACGACCTACGTCCGTTCCTTCACCTCTGAGGCCGTCTCCTTCACTAGGATTACTGTTTCGCAGAAGGAGGTGGCCTATTCGCTCCTGATCATGGCCTGAACCAGGGCTCGGCGCAAAAGGTTGCCACCATCGGTCTTTCCCACGAGGACACGACGTTTTTTCCGCCGAAGCGGGGCACACCTTCACTGTACTATGCTCCACCGTATCCTCCGGGCAGTCAGCACAATGATGACACTTGGGTATTTCTTCCGCCTGAATGGTTCTGTGAGGTCCTGCGTGATGCGGAAGGTTAGGACGCCCTGGCGCCTTTCCACTTTCCAGTCTCTCCTCAAAGAGGGGACTTACAGTCATGATTTTGGTGTGCCTAATTTACATACATATTTATACATATTTTATGTACATTCCATTTTATTTTATCACCCCAACTACAATGTTTCTGTTTAATATATAGATATGGGGGTTTCTCTGTAAGTTTTCATTAGCAGCCTAGCTCAGCCTAAACTCTAAATTAGTACCCGATTGATGGGAATTGGCTCGAAAAGACACTTAATCAGAAATCTACACTTAATATTATAAAGAGGTAAAGTTTGTTTTTTTTTAGTTTGTAGAAGGTAATCTCTGGAAGTACTGGTCCGATTGCGAAAAATATTTCACCGATAGAAAGCTGCTTTATTCCTGAGTGACATAGGATATATTTTATGTATTCGGGCGAAGCCTCGGGCAAAAACTAGTATTACTATACGGGCGTTCTTCTGCCTACTTTTTTGGAATAAAAAAAAACGTATGTTATACATTATTTTCACAATAATTCCGTAAGAGGTCTGAATTTGTGATTTTTCCGTACCTACTCGCTAATTGGCAAAAGCCAATGGCCGAAGGTCGATGAGTGGTTCGATCGGGAAATGTAGAATTTCGAACCAGTAGTACGTACTAGATACTTCAGTACAAAAACATTATTTCCAGGCAGTGCGGAAACCCAACTAGAAGTTTCCAAAACTGAATTTAGGAGACCGGGTTTGGAAGTCACATTTTCTTTCTTTTGCATTTTTAGTACTATTTTTTGTAGTCAAGGATGATAAATTACATATTAATGGATAGTCTATTTATCTCAGTTTCAAAATATATAAATACTTTGTGGCTAACATTGCGTTTGGAGGAAATATTTACATTTTTATGAAAAAAGAAAAGTGTGACATTTAACCCCGTGTCAGGGATGGTTGTCACAGGTGCTGGGGTAGGTAGTCACTTAGTAATTTAAGAGAGAAAAACAGTGATACACACATATTTACATCAAGTAGGTTTTTTTTATTTAAGATAAAAATGTTTTTATAAGTGACTGTAACTTAAAGTAACGAAAGACCTATTCGTAATTAATAAAAAAAAAATTTAAAAAAAATCGTTTTCAACGATTAATTTCTATAAATTTAAATGTTGTATGAATATGATTTTAACCAAGAAATTAACAAAATACTTATTTGTAATGAATAAAAACACTCAAAAACAAAATCAGCTTTTAGTTAGTAACTTCGACATCTAATAATAATAACAACTTCTAATTATCTCAGAATTTTGGTAACAAAAATGTAATCTTAGTCAGTCATTAATCGCTTTGGAAGTAATACTTTGAAATTAAATTACTTTACAAGTTCAAATTATCTAGAGTCATTCTTAAAATCAGTCTGAGTATTCGGAATCACAATTTTGGAAAATATAGCTGGTACTCCAAGTGTGCATGCTTCGTGAGCCCACAACTTGCATTCTAGGCACTGAATCCAGACTTCCTTAGACTTGCTAGCAGAGTATGGGGATAAACAGACCAAGCAAAACTTCATCCTCTTCGCCATCATCGTCATTACCAGATAATTTCTTTTCATTTATTTTTTTCGTAATTTTCTCCTTTTTAGTTTTTTGCTCATCTTTCTCTCCTAGCACACGTTTTGAAACTTTCTTTCTCTTTGCTTCTTGTTCCTTTTTCCTTTCTTCTAAATAGGTCTTTTCCGGCGCGCCTGTTAAAATTGCTGATTTACATTTTCTTCTATCCAGCCTTTGGCAAAGGTCTCAAAATTGAAGGCGGTAACTAAGAACTTGTTAATCCGTTTAGTCCAGGATAGGTGAATGCCATATCATCTTTAATTCTTTTGTGATGCCTTGGCATCATTTTAGCTCTGAAAAAAAATTAATATTTGTATAGCAAACCCTTAAAAAAGCCAACAAAAAAGTCAAAAGACATGCTCGGGGTTGGTTGTCACTTGTGACTACCAGCCCTCGTCGACCTGAGACAACCTGCCCCGAAACACGTTTCAGAAAATAACCTTACAAAATAAATTCAAATGAATGTTTCCACTAAAAACCATTTAAGATTATGATGACAGACAAATTTCACTATAACAATACATGAAGAAGTATATTCATATGCAATATCAAAGTATACTTACGAGATTTGACACAGATGCACAAAAAAATACTTTAATTGGCGGGAAAAAGTAAACGCGCGTGGTCCCGTCCCGATATGCCGGAGTGAACCGAGGTGAAGTATGGCGGGGGGTATAGTTCTCGCGATTTTTCGACGCCAGTCGATGACCTCATTCGTGCGTTTATTTGTCAGTTATGGCCGCTGTGACAACCAACCCGTGTGACTTTCATACCCGGTCTCCCCTAGTACGTACTAGATACTTCAGTACAAAAACATTATTTCCAGGCAGTGCGGAAACCCAACTAGAAGTTTCCAAAACTGAATTTATATGTGCTCGGTGAATACTGCAGTGGGTCCAGTCTGAAACTCGGGAACTTTGATGCGCAAAATGTATTTATTTTTGCATTAGAACTTTATTTTATTCGGACAGTTGTTTATCGTACAAGTTTGATAGTGCCTAATGTTGGATTGTTTATCCCTATTTTTCCGGTTAGCAATATAATAAGCATTATCAGCCTTATAATGTACGGAATGTACCTACTGAATTCAGGCCTTCTCTCTAGGAGAGGGAATTGGCCGTAATCTACCACGCGGGTCCAGTGCGGGCTGGTGTATATATGTATGTCAAATGTATTCGAATTGTTGATTCTAGGACATGCTGGTTTCCTCACGATGTTTTTTTTCACCGTGCGTCCTTTTAGCAAATTATGCTGTAAATCATTAATTCATGATTTTAGCAGAAATTACTTATCTATAATCGCTAAGAAACGAAGCCTTTTTGGCTAAATTTAAAAGTAAATTTTATTTCTTTAGTGAAATACGAGGTCAAAGTGACCCCGTATTAAGGTAGATACACAAAGTCGTCTTAGATATATATTCATCTCTTTCCCAAACTAAATCAAATTAAAGTTATGGCCTCCGCACGGTAAAGAAGACTACTTGTATAATTATTCTTAGCCGCACCACAAGGAAGATACACATACGAAGCGTATTAGAACAGAAAAGAGTGTACTAGAAATTGGTAAAGAAGTATTTCATAAAAAGACGGCATTTTCTGCTAATATTTTATGCAGCAGTTTCTTAAATTGCCATAACTATGTAGATTGTAGGTATGGCTGAATACATGCTTTATATTTGACTTCCTCTACGGTTCTACTCGTACTACGTACAGCACTGTGTTTCACTTAGGTTACAATATAATAAGAACGTTCCAGAAACATGAAAACGGCAGCCGACCTCCATCATAAAATTATAATTTTCCGGCAGCCATTCGCGGTTTTACAAATTTGCATAGTAAGTAATTGTTCTACTAACTATACCTAAGTAGTTATAATATACTTTCAGAAATATATAGTTCGACCTTTAGCTTGTATAATATTTTCAGTAAGGACGAAAAACATATAAGTAACTAGCTGTGCTCTGCGGTTTCACTCGCGTCTTTGGTAACTGTTTCACTCCTATTCGTCGTAGCAAAATATTAAATAGCTTCCTCGAAAATAGGGCTATCTGTCACTAAAATGATTATTCAATTCGAAACAGTAGTTCTTAAGATTAACGCGTTCAAACTTAACCTCGATAGATAGATAAAACATTTACTTGCTTACGCTATCGCTACTTTTACAGATCCTGGCATATCCGCCAGGATGACTAAATGCGAATAGTTGTTAGGAGAGTTGCCATCTTTTCAGTTATTTTCTGCTGCTGTCTCTAGAGTTCAGATTGCAGCATCGGACACCTGTCATTTTGACCAAACAGGTGGCCTATAAAAACCCAGGAACATGTTGTTCAACGCATGCATAAAGGTGTTGAAGTCCTATCTTGATCTTCCGAGATTGATATGCTCCAGCAACCTGTGCAAAACACTCACTACCTTTCGAATAGATAGATAGATATACTCTTTATTGTTGTACACCATAAATACAATTACAGTAGGAGTTTAAAATTGGGTGTCGAAGAACACTACGGATGCTCCACCATGATATTATATTAAAAAAGAGATGCGAAAAGACACAATGCTTTGACAAATGACAAAATACGAAGCAACACTAAAAATCTACAGACTTAATTAAACAATTCAAACTCTATAAAACGTTACTTGTAGAATAATTTGACAAACAATCAGAAATATTGCATGTATGTTAGTGCGGTTTTTATTCGATAATAATATTTTTTGAAACATCTTCGTAATTTTTTCTATTGGACTAAATTAGCTGTATTAAGTTTTAAACACACTATCTAGCATTTATCCTGAAGAATGACATATATTTTTCTGATTCTGTTTACTGCAATGGATCTTATACTTTAGTGAATAAACTTAATAGTAGCGGCAAGAAACATGTAACAGACATTTGTGGAGTTTCTTGCACATTCTTCTTCATAGAGATCTACGATTTGGAATGTGCAATTATCATCATTTTTCTGACTGACTGATTTTTTGACATTTCAAAAGTGCCTGTAAATGGTTTATTCAAAATAAAATGCATGAATCTTTAAAGAGAAATCGTGAATTTATCATTTTAAATTCACGATTTCTCTTTAAAGATTCAAAGCATTTTATTTTTGATTGGCTTCTTTAGTCCTCTTCATCATCACATATTCATACTACCGCATCAATGTCTGCCGTCACATGTACGGTACTAGACCATGAATCAGGCACAACAGCTACCCGCATTGTTTCGGGCTCTGTGTCCGTTTGTCTATCTCCATTGTTACAATGGAAAGTTACGAGAACAACACGATATGTATCTTTTGTTACGTTTTTAATACTATAAACCGCTTATGGACCAACTGTTCTGTATACTTGTGTATCTAGGTTGTTCGGTATTATATGGAAAATTGTATTTATCATCTTTTGTGTTGATAGGATCGGATTTATTTTTGTAACGGGATTCGAAATTGTGTTTGCTATTGATGTTTGTGTCTGTTTGGTTGAGATCTATATTGGAAAGATGTGTGGTCATGAAAGGTTCTGCTTTGGTAAGCCTTTCTGTTTCATATTCTTTGTCGTTTCGTGTATTATCTAGACTTCGATGGTCTTTTTTTAGGTGCGAAATCATCAAATAACGCTTCACGTTCTGTTTGGAGCGCAAGGAAGTGTCAGAAGTTTATTGACTGATACCTACCTCAGTCCCGTCAGTTACCCTTTTGCGTTTAGGGTCGCGGCAGCTCTTTCGGACATTCCCGCAGCTCAAGAATTCATATTCATATTCCTTTATTGCATTCCATAGTGTTTTGTAAAAGTTGTATAGTCTTATAGCTAGCTTCTATGAACATTGGACTTTGTTCTTTTTCATTGATCTTTGTGAATTTTCTTGCCTCTATCATTTGGTAACTGTAAAATTACCGTCAGGGTTTTTGAAATCCATATAATATTCAGATTACCGTTCTTAACTTATTTGAAGAAAGACGTTCTTATGACATGCAGAGTTTAATCATTACTTCCTCAACTATTAACTGGGTTTTTAATTTATCTACACTAAAACCTACTACGCTCTCCAAAAGAGGAGGCCATTCCCAACAATGGGAACATTCTAAGGCCGACTAAGCTAAGCTATTAAGAGGTAAAGCTTTTTTTTTGCTCGTAGGAGGTAAACTCTGAAAGTACTGGTATAATTGCTAAAATTGTTTCACCAATTGAAAGCTGCTCTAGTCCTGTGTGACACAGGCTATATTTTATGTATGCAAGCGAAGCTGTGGGCAAAAGCTAGATATTTAATAGATTTTAATTATTTAATGGATACCTAGTAACATTCTTTCTATAGTACATAAGTACTTACACCATTCTGATTGACATATACGAGTATAAAGACTTTGAAAGCAACATCAATTTGCGTCGTCCATCAAATATAAAAATAAACTTGGAGCCAAGTTTCTAGTCTCAATCTTTATTAGACAGAATATGGTTTCCATCAATGTCGTCTGGCGACGGATCTCTGTTTTCGTTTGATATGACAAGCAACTGATATATCTTCTGAGTGCACTTCAAAGAAGCTACAACATTTTATTATTGAAAAGTGTCTTTGACTTAATACATCTATATATATAAAAGAAAGTCGTGTTAGTTACACTATTTTATAACTCAAGAACGGTTGGACCGATTTGGCTAAAAATTGGTGGGGAGATACCTTAAACTGGATACGGACATAGGATATTTTTTATGGGGAAATCTTCTTGAAAATCGTTAATCTATTTCCGTCTCCACCATAGAGCTGGAGAAATCATTGGATGATTTACCTAACTGCAGAAAAAAAAATCTGTCCATCTACACAAATATTATAAACAGGTAAAATTTGTTTTTTTTATTAGTAGGAGGTAATCTCTGAAAGTACTGGTCCGATTGCTAAAATAATTTTTCCAATAGAAAACTGTTTTATTCCTGAGTGACATATGCTATATTTTATGTACGCGGGTGAAGCCGCTGGCAAAAGCTGGTTTTATTAATAAAATATGCAGACATTATTTGATTTTAAAGTGAAAAACAATGTTACTTGATTTATTTTGATAGTGATGTTTTATTATACATTTTTAGTTTTGATACCCTAGAGTTTGACATTGATGCAAAATGCTGTGAAAATAATTGCAAAGCGATTTACAAAATGGGCAAAAAAATAATGACCGGGCCACTTATATGGATATAACAATACAAAAAAATATGAAATCTAATGAGAATTTATATTTAATAGAGCAGTATTTTTTCTTTAAAACTGTTTCCGTTTTCAATGTTGTAGTTGATAGGTACTGTGAAACTTGGTTAAATGGGCTTTGGATATGTGAGAAATCTCTACTATTGATAATTACAATGAGATTCCAATATTTTTACATTAAAAAACTTCTGATAACGAGAATAAAAACAACCACTAATAACTGAGATTTAAATTTATACGTAATTCGATGTGTATACATTTTCCAATGTACCACTTGGGACTTAGATAATTATAATCGACACTAATAGATATTATAAAGAGGTAAAGTTTGTTTTGTTTGTAGGAGGTAATCTCTGGAAGTACTGGGCAGACATTCTAATTTCTTTACCTCTGTAATTGAAATAACGTTACTAAGAACCAGGCTTGAAGACAAGCCTCTATCACAATATATGTGTGTTTGTTTGTTAATTCCTCACTTGGAACGGCTGAACAGATTTATATGAAACTTGACTCAGGTTGTTCCCAATAATTTTCAACTATCACGCGAGCGAAGCCTGAAGCCAAATTAATTAAGTCGTGGCAAAAAATAGTATTATTCAATTATACTGGGTGTTGAGCATTTGTAGATGTTCTTTTTAATTCCAATAGTTCTGATTGAAATTAGTTTTGCCACTAATAATTAAAACTCATGCTGGAAAACTTTGCACCTGTGTCGAACGTTCGGTGAAAAAACATACCGCAGGTCTAGCTCAGCTCAAAATAAAATGTTAGGGAACAATTCGATTGCAACTGCATCGAACAACGAGACCGAAACTGCGAATCCTTTTTATCTAGCCAGTAAAAAAAAAAACAATTGAAGCGCAACGAATTTTATAAAAAAATAACTACAATAAAATTATAGACTTGTAATAAAAGTAAGTTAATTGTTTTTTCATAGTTGAAAACTCGCTCTTATTTCACCGGTTTTAGGCACGCAATGGACAGTTTTTCACACTAGTGCAGAAAAGTGCGCGTGGTCCCGCCACAATTTGCTTACATTTATCGTATCAAATTAGGCGCGCGTCGACCCCGACGAGTCGCGCGTCAACCTCCGTTTATTTATGCCTTCGTAAGTGTATTGAAAAACATCGTTTGATACACGTGGAGTTTTGTCACTGTAGCCCTCGGCTCCATAATACCCTCGCCAAGGCTACGATGAATGCCGCCTCGGTCAAAATGACAAACTTTCTCCACTTGTATCAAAATGTACTATTTATCTAACCCAAAATAAAATTTAAAAAAAAAAACAATTGAAACGCATAACGGAGTTTAAAAAAGGAACTATAATAAAATAATAGACTTGTATAGATTTTAAAAAAAGGAACTATAATAAAATTATAGACTTTTATAGAGTTTAAAAAAAGAACTATAATAAAATTATAAACTTTTATAGAGTTTAAAAAAAAAACCGGCCAAGAGCGTGTCGGGCCACGCTCAGTGTAGGGTTCCGTAGTTCGTCCGTCAAAATAAGCGTACCCACTAATGAGTTTAAAAAAATGCTTGCATATACGATTGTACTACAAACTTAGTCCAGAAATTATTTTGTACAACCTTTTTGTCTTTTGTGTACAAAAACTGTTCTTTCCATCAAGTTCAAAATAATTTTCCTAGTCCTTATAAAGTTCTACTTTTCAGAATTTTTTCATATTTTCTAAACTTATGGTTCAAAAGTTAGAGGGGGGGGGGACACATTGTTTTTTGTTTTTTTTGCGATTATTTCCGAAATTATTACACATTACAAACGAAATTATTATACATTATCAAAAAAAATATCAAAAATTATTCATTTTTAAATACCTATCCAACAATATATCACACGTTAGGGTAAAAATTAAAAAAAAAATCACTTCCTACTTTACATATAGGGGGGCTACCCTAATAAAACATTTTTTCCAATTTTTATTTTACCTCTTTGTCGGCGTGATTGATATAGATATTGGTACCAAATTTCGGCTTTCTAGTGCTAACGGTCCCAGAGATTAAGCGAGGACGGACAGACAGACAGACGGACAGACAGACATGGCGAAACTATAAGGGTTCCTAGTTGACTACGGAACCCTAAAAAAGAACTATAATAAAATTATAGACTTATAAAGAGTTAAAAAAAAAGAGCAATAATAAAATTACAGACTTGCAATAAAAGTACAGTAATTATATTTTTTTCTTTGTATCTCGCTCTCAGCCGACAATTACAGAGGTCTTACAAAACAATTTCAGTTATTATCCAATTTGATACAATTACTTTAGTGCAATACTTTTAATTGTTAAATTAAAAAGTTTTTGCGTTAACTGTTTGCTAGCTAATAACATAGGGAAACGACTTGGTAATGACTAAAGTGTAGAGGTGTGAAGTTTAAGAATCGATTAATAGTTCGTTTACCTGCGAACAAACAGTATGCGTGGAGACTCAGACACGCCGTTTATTTTAATAATGCATAGGATTCAGAGATGTAGATTTGCTTCCACTAAAAGCTACTGTAGTCGTAGTAATTTTCATGCAGGTCCAAAAGTCAATCGTAAAGGCCTGGCAGAGCGTACCAGGGCCATGGGTCGACTTCTAAAAAGAAAACCCGGGGTCAGGGACTTAAAAACACCTTCATAAAGGTTACAGAATTATAAGTGTTACATGTTGAATGTGTAACAGAATCAAAAATGTAACACTTATATATGTGTTTTCAAAACACTTAAAAAAGTGTAACCGTAACATATCTGTAACAGATATAAAAGTGTTAACAGTGTTAATAAGTGTAACAGGTAAACGCAGCGTTGCCAAAGTTACAATTTACTTATTTATGGTACTGTGCAATTATTTCAGTTACACATATTAACACTTATTAACACATAATATAAAAGGTTACAGTTTGATTCGGTAACATTATTGTATCTGTTACACTTTAAAAGTGTTTCTCTGTTAAAACTGTTTTAAAAAACAGTGTTAAAACACATTATTACGGTTACAGTTTGAGTCCCTGCCCGGGGTCCTGGGACGCAAAGGACAACTGAAGGAACATAGGTGTGGTTTTAGTCAATAACAGTCTCGACATAATAAAATGAGGTTCTATTTAGTCCTCCGCCCAAGCGGGGCAGGCCTCCACCGTATCATCCAAATGCATAGAGTGAACCAGGCATAAGCGCCCCAGTCAATAACGTGTCCTACTTGCTTAACTAAGCCACATATTTAAAATTATATAAACCATACAACGAAAGATGTGCTTGCGTTGTATAGTATGTACCTATATTTTTTTATCTGATATAAACTAGTGCTTGACTGCAATCCCACATGATGGTAAGCAGTGATGCAATCGTTGATACATCGCCATCAGCTCAAATACACACCAAGTTTTAAATGTACGTTACTTGGTTGGCCTTATACTTCTTATAGTCAAAGTCAAAGTCAAAGCATTTATTTCAAATAGACTATTTGCAGGCACTTTGAATAGTCAAATGTCGGTTAGTCCAAGAAAAGTGAAGCTAAATTGCACGTTCCAAAGCGTAGATCTCTATGGAGAAGACACAAGGTACCTATACATTTGAAGTACCTTCTTGTATCTACATCTAGAGATCCATCCGAATGTCTAGAATTCTAGATATAATGTATTAAGAGACAGGAACTGGGTTCTGCTCCCAACCGCACAACGACGGCTTCAATACACACAGATAGACTGGACAGGTCCACTCAAATCTGTGTGGCTCTTTCCTCCAAAAGAACATCTCAGACACTAATCTGCTTGGTTCTAATGTGATTTTACGTTTGCTGTATGGACTTTAAAATAGACTTTGACCTCTGACTTTGTTTCGGTGTTTCTTCTCAGGGTAGTCAGCTAGGAAACACCGGTCTCATCTAGTTTAAACTCATGCAAAAATTGTCGTGCAAAATTGTTTTAAAAAAACCTATTTGCAAAATAAATATAACTTATCATTTAATAAATGGTCGATGATGACGATGTCTTTAATCATCACGCAAATGTAGACTGTATTTTATCAACTACAAAATTTATTTTCTCTGGTATCGCCAAATATTTCATTGTAGGAAAACGCAAGGCTGAATGCAAATTTTCTAGCTTATTCGCTAGTAAGTAGTTCTAAAGTTTTATTTTGTTTTAAATTGCAGGTCTGCATGAATGTACAGAGTATTGATATGTGAGTTCCTTATGATTATATTCACGCTTTCTTGCCCTTATTTGGGGTAAGCAGAGCTGGTTGGAAATCACTCACTTTAATAATTTACTGTTTTAAGTTTAAAAGCACTTTGCACCGTTGAATAAATCTAGATTTAAACACCTTAGTTTACATGCTACTTAGGAAGATAAAATCTTTACTTACGATTTGATCTATCTTGGTGATCCTTAAATAAATAAATAAATAAATCTTGATAAAAAATCCTATATTCAAAATTCAAATTATTTTTATTTCACATAGGCCTACATACTAACACTTATAAAACGACAGAAGCTATATATAGTGCACGGTTACAATTTGGCGTTTCCTATGGAGTAGAACAGGCAACAATGTTAAAACTAAGACATTCTTTTGCACTTTACGCAACTCCATAGCACTTTCTCAGAATCTGGTATTGATAACAACACTTTGAGCATGTGTTATAATGTATAGCACAGCATTGATTACTATTATACACTAACTTTAAACACTAGATCCGTGTTGTCTAGCTGGATTGCCTCCTTGGTAAGATTAGCACTATTATGCGAATTGGCACTGTGCTGTCCATTGCTAGAGTTTTTCGTTTTTTGTTTCTAGAACTTAGAATCTCTCTAAGTTGTTCATTTGGCTTAAATATTATATTATCTGTATTGTAAATTCTTTTCAATCTTTACCATTAATTTATTACGGACCTCCAACAAAGGACAGTTATTAACTAAAAGAAATTGAGCACCCGACAGCAGCACCATCACGGGTTTAATACTATTTTCAAGCCTGAATGGCTTCATGGGTCCATCTCAAATACACACACAAAATTTCATCCAAATCGGTCTAGCCGTTTAGAAGCACTTCGGTGACAAAAACACGTACCTACAGAAGAATTTATTTAGAAACATAAATGAATAGGTAGTTTCTGCAAAATCTCAACCGAGATAAGTTGATAGCGTATTACGTGCGTTATTCCATCACGCTAGCTAGGGCATGACGTCACACGTGCGTCACGCAGTTTTGTGACGTCATCGTTACAGCTACAGTCTTAGTCTTGATTAAATTTTTAACTGAATTGATTGATTACGTCAGAGACAGTCGTTAGAAACTAGAAATTAGTGATACTTACGTACATGGGTTTTAACCGACTTCAAAAAAGAAGGAGGTTCTAAAATTTTACACTACCTGCTGCCAGCGGTTTCGCTCGAGTGAAAGTCGAAAATTATGCCACGGGACTAATGAGGGTTTTCTAACATTGCGTTCATCATCATCATTTCACCTGGGACCAAGCGTCGGCGTCGCCACAACGACCGCTCTTGTACGCCTCGCATCCACCGCATTACTGTGACTCTCACCAGGTCGTCGGTCCACCTTGTGGGAGGTCTTCTAACGCTGTTTTTTCTGGTCTGCGGTTGCCACTCTAGAACCTTTCGGCCCATCGACCAACCAGTAAGGAAATAGGTAGTATACGATTTGAATGTCATACCTGGTTGTTCTCTGTTTTGCGATTATGTGAAATATTCACTATAAGATCAATAGAAATTCTAGGTCTTTGAACTTAATACAAGCAGCATGTTTCTACAAAACATGAATGCAATAATACCAATATCGCCAGATTCTACGTGTAAAAATGAATATGTAAGCTACATAATGTTAAATGTTAAATGTTAAATACCTAATGTTAAAGTAGAGCGAAATACCATCGCTCTTTTAGAAAGACTTTCTTTGTGTGTAGTTTTTTTTAAGGTACAGGCTCACGATTGACCACCATCTCACCTGATGGTAAACGATGATGTGGCCGACGAGCTGACGAAGAAGCACGCGTGCCCAGAAGTAACCAGTTTCGTTCTTGATTAAAGACCTTTAGATGTTTTTCTAACAAACTGCTGTGAAGGTTACTTAAGGGGCCGGCGACGGATGAATTTCCATACAAACGTAATACCACGCTAATTTGCAGTTGGAGCATATTTCCAACATATTATGATGATATTCGGTTATAGACAATATTTATCTAGGTTCCTACGTCTTTCTTTTAAAAAAAAAAAACAAAAAGAAATTTAAGCGAATTGTATTTCGCACTTTTTTAAAGCGTAAATGGCAAAACATGCCATTTGGCTTTTCCTGTATTAAAAATAACAATATTTCTAATATTCTCGACGTAGGAACCTAGGTAAATATTGTCTATAACCAAATATTATCATAATATGTTGGAAATATGCTCCAACTGCAAATGAGCGCGGTATTACGTCTGTATGGAAATTCATCCGTCGCCGGTCCCTTAAATGTTTCCTCTCAATATCTTCGCGTAGAACACCTTGTTCACCAAGTAACTAGATCACTCTAACTGGAGTATTACAACACAATTACCTATATTTATGCTAGACTAGTGCCCTAGTTCTTTATACTTTTCGTGTTTTGTATCGCGAATTATGCACTTAATATAGAAATAGTAAACTAGTAACCACTAAGCGTTTTGCCTCATCGTTTATACCGCGTACATCGAAGGATTGGAACAATTTGCCTGCTGCGGTTTTCCCGTCCGATTATAATTTAGATGTCTTCAAGGCTAGAGTGAACAAGCTCTAAAAAAATTAGCGAGCTTCACCATCAACGATTGCACCACTGCTTACCATCAGGTGGGATCGCAGTCAAGCATTGGTTTAAATCATAAAAAAAATTTGATGCAAGCAAATTTTCCCCCATTTTCTGTACCACGTAAAAGGCAATTTAGAAAAACACTATATATGAGTCTTAGTATCAAGGTTTAAACCTCGCACTTACTACCACACGATTTGGAAGGAAGCCAACACTTTGTAAATATATCGGTTACAGCTACTAACCTAAAAAAAAAGCAAATATTGAAGGTTAAGTATTCCATTTAAGCACAGTTTATTTGCCGTCTCCTAGCTACGTCTTTCAAAGAGCAAAATTTGTGGAGTCGGTGCTTAGTTCCTCTACCAGGAACCAGATCTTTTGATAGGCTTAGGTTTTTATACTAACCTAAGACTTCTTAGGTACATCGTGTCTTTGTAGATAATGGACTCTAAGGCTGTATACAAAGCTGTTTGTGAAGATTTCCTTGAATCAGACTGAGTCCTTATACGCATGTATATATGTGTTCGCTTTTACCCGCCCGCGTACATAATAGCCTATGTCACTCAGGAATAAAGCAGCTTTCTATCGGTGAAAAAATTTTAGCAATCGGACCAGTACTTTCAGAGATTATTCCCTACAAACAAAAAACTTTACCTCTTTATAATATTAGTGTAGATAGCTCATAAAAAATCTTATATTGTTGTTGTTTGTATTGTTGTTGTTGTCATCTAGGTGAAAAGGAGAAGCTAAGCGACTATTCTATTAGACTAGTGGGACTAAAAGCGTGAAATTTTGCACAAGGTTTCTTTTGTGAATTAGGCAAGTACTAAGAAATGATTCAGCAAACTTCAACCCTTAACCCGTTGTATGGCCGGAACGCGGATCCACGCGGGACACAATAACTTTTTAATTGTGCCTCTAATTACGGCATAAGAAAGGTTGAAGGGTTGAAGCGTGGGCCTAAAGTTTGTATAAAAATCGTTTTCAGCAGGTAAAACCGCTAGCAGACGCTATAGCTAGTACAAATATGAATCCACAAACTGCCACTAACTGCGACAAAAACACAGAGACACTTAGAAATTTGAAACACCAAAATTGTATTTGTGTACAGAAATAAGGTTCTTTGCTTTGAACAATAAAAGCGCACCTCTCGAGACGGTACTCCAGCAAGTCTCGTCAGGCAACAATGATGATCTGTTTTCAAAAGGCAAAAATCTTTTGTCTCTGCTCCGCACAGAGTCTTAAGACAAAAATTTGCACAGTTATATTTCTTTTAGTCACAATCCAGATTTTATTTTGTGATTTACAATCTTTATCTACTGCTTTTTAAACAGTCGTGCGTGTCTTTTAAAACTTCATCAACTCAAGCAATAGTAGTATCTAGTACTTAAAATCCATCATAAGGCTGTGACTACACAGTCGTATCACTTGATAAGATATCAGTGATACGACTGCCGTTGTATCCATAGATTTAAGTTTTATAAAATCTATAATATCATCAATAAATTTTATCATACTTATTCTAAACTTTAACGGAACGTGGGCGATTCTACGCAATTGCGGTTGCGAAGCGATCCGCGTGGTTCACGCGAATTTAACGCAACATGGAGCTTTGTCCTACGTGTGCGCGAATTCGCCGCACTTAGACCGCCATTTATATACGAAAATATTGAATCATCTATTCGAGACCCCTACGCTTCGGTTATCGCCGCTCCGCATCTACGCGCGGTTGGTCACGTAGGCAATCACAATAGAGTGTCAATTGTTTGTTCTATTTGCGCCGCATCGCTTCGCGTTCTCTTTCACGTTGAATTCACACCACGCAATTGTCTACTCAGAAACTTTGTAAATAGAAAACTTTAATAACTGAATTTACTAGCCCTGCCTATCAAGTGTTGGTGGCACCAATGGACACCAAGTAAACCGCCGATAAAAACGTTAATGAATGCGACATGCTTACTGTAGGCACTTAACCGCGATACAGTAAACGTGAAATACCTACATTGGTATCAGTAAGCGGCACCTGTTACATTACGCATGGAATATAACAGTATTCATTGGATAAAACAGAAACACTAAATTCAAAACCTTCTGATGACTTGGTAAAGGCCGCGGGAGTCTGCTGGATGCGAGAACCACAAGATTGCTCATTGTGGCGACACTTGGGGAAGACTTATGTCCACGAATTGATAAGCTTCATTAAGAAATTAAAAGTATATGCATATATAGGGTGACTGGTAATTCTGGTAATTCGCGATTTCGGATTTGTTCCCATAATAAAAATTGTTTGTTATCATGAGCACAATCACGTGTTTAAGTATCGAACACTAATTACCAGTCACCCTATATACATACAATGTAGAGACTACGGTATGACAAAAATGAAAACGCTTGCATTAAGAACAAATTTTACTATGAGAACAAAGCAGAAACCACGACAAACAAAAATCAGTAGCATTATATTTACAAAACTTTTTAATACCTCCAGTTTGTGGCTGATAACATAGCACATTGAGCTTTGGAAATAAATGGCTTTCATGGTGGTCGTTTCTGCCAGCCATACCTGAGTTACTCAAACCACTGTAGACCCAGAAGATATATACTTCACTTATAACACCAAAAACCTATTAAAGATTGTACAAAATATGTCATCCTTTTTGTGTCTTGGCTTAATATGTACAGATAAATCATGTTAATAACTAATTACCTACAAATAGACCCCCCTTTTAACTGTCTTTATGAATATCCCTTCATACGAGTGTATCTCTTTGGCTTTCTTGCATGGATATGAGGATTTATCATCACCTATACGACTGTTAGTTATCATCAGTATACCTCTATACAAAGTGTCCAATTCATTACCATATCTTTATCTGATTCAACAATTCCCTTCACTAAAATTTTTCTTGTTTCCTAAAATAGAATATTGTAATCAGATGGATTTCCATCTCCCAAATGGATTCTAGGCGTGCGACAACGCCGGCAACCTTTTTTTTCTCCAAACTTAGTTATGCGCACTTTAAGAGTTTCTGAATTTTCTTTTTCTATTCACAATGCCTCGAATTTTCTTTGGAATTTCTTTTTATGTTGAAGTTTTGCTTAATTTTGGTTCTCAGCTTTTGTAAGGTATTAAGAAGACTTATTTTTTTGTTAGAAAATTTATCGTATTTTGTCGAATTTTTAAAATGATTGTGTATTTGTGATGCTTCTCTTTGTACTAAATGTTTTCGTAGTTACTTACAATTTTTCTTATAATATTTTCTTATTGTTCAAAGGTAAACTCCAAGGTAAACCCCGCAAAGACCAGCAACTAAAAGTAACCGTAGTTTATATTATTTTAGTAGTTAGAAGTTAAGCGACGCGAATGGGAAGCGAGCTATGATTACACGAATTATTTCGTTTTCGCCACTATCTCCGTGAGGTTCCGGAATATTATCATTTATTGCTTTTGATGTGACAGATCAACAGACGGACATTACGTTATTCCCTATTTTCCTTTTAGTAGTGCATGGAAAGATATTCTTATAGCTGGTAGAATACTAGAAAAACGCGACGATAAATGCCATGTTGGTACAACTTTTATATCTGACCCATCTAGATATGACCTGAATTTATTGTATAACCAGGTATTCCTGCTTTCATTCAACATTCATAAAGGTTTAACTACGCTACAAACAAACAAATTGGATTTAACAAATGCTATACCAAAACCAGGTTAAACTTTAAGCTACAATATCACAGTAGCAATTCCAACAGGAGTACTATAAAATGTATAGGTAGATACACTTTAACGGCTAAGACCATTAAAGTCCCTACATTATACTTATATGGCCGGTATCTAATAAATTATGATTAGTGATAAATGTTGTAGCCTTAGCCCACTTTATATTTAGTTCAACGTGGGCTAGCTCTCGATTGATTAGCAATGTATGACTGGTAGGATACACTTGACGATATACACATACCAGCACGAAAGAAAAAGACCCGAATGTGATTGGTACAATTAGAGTATTCTAAGAGTATCTGCGAAACAATTATTTGATATAGTATCCAAAAACATTGTAATTCCGTCACTCTTTTCCATCTTCGTTTTCAAAAATATGCAAAGAAAAATCTTCTTATAGAGTTTTAAAATATTTCAAAAAGTCCTCGGCAATTTCTCTAAAAATATCTTCAGTGACATTCTTATCACTATCTTTCGAGCTACATATCTTCCAGAACGTTACCTCAACTGAATCATTCACGTCGCTAGCATCTATCAGCCACTGGACATCAACCACACGTCTCACAGTTGATCAATAGCTTCCATTATGCCGCAGGTCTTCGTAAGTACCTTGGTGACCTATCGCTGTCCTACATGCTACGTCTCGTAATGAATTTTTCATCGCTACCGTATCAATTTTATCGAGCGGTTCTATTCCTACACTACCTACGTTGTGGTTGAGGCAGGTCGTATGACATTTTAATTTTTAATCAGCTGCACCCTCATTCTTGATACTAATTGTAGGTTTGACGCATGTGAAATATTGCACATGGTATTTACGCAGTATAGTCGCTATTTAACAGTATTTGTTTTATTGTGGTACTTATTTGGTGTGATTTTTTATTTGAACTACCTTAGGAAATTCCTATTGGTAATCTGTTTTCCTGCCTTAGTTATTATCTCCTTTAGACAATCATTTTCGTCATACCCTTGTTCTTATTGTATCCCAATTTATTTGGGGTAGGCGTTCCATATATTCTTCCTCCATACATTTTTGTCATAGTTAGCCATGTCATCTTCTACATACTACATCCATCGTTTATTTGGGCTTTAATACCATTGAGACTATTGTTCTGTTCCGCAAAATCATTGCCTTCATTTGTACTTTCTCTGTTTTACTCTACGCAAATTGGCCAGAATTACACACCAATCTATATTCCAATATACCTATTCAATTTGCCAATTAGCAGTAGTGTCGTGTTGCCAATCAGCGCACGGCTAACCCCTTTGACCAAAACTCGTGTCGCCTACAAATTACAGCTGCTTGATTGACACAAAAAATCTGTTTAGGATTGGAATGCAGTTACTTGCGTTTTAATCAATTTGGCACATCAATTAATCTAGATGTTTTGCAATTGATTGAAATGACTACTTATTGATTTGCATACCGTGTAGCTGTTGTAGCTATGAAGGGCAAGAATTCCAAAAGGTTTTTCGATGAAGGAATTTTAGAACTGATGTGAAAAAAAATCATATTTGAACCAACATCCCTGATCCAGTAATTTAATAATACCACTAAACCGTGTGTAACTCCCAGGCTTTTGGCTAATCATATCTGCCTAGGCTAAAACGTAACAGTGACAATGGCATCTATAACGGCAGAAATGTCAAGATAACGAACTAAACTCAACTATTCTATTTCATTTGCTATGTTAAATGAAGGCAAACGGGGTATCCCAGTTACTTAAGTGCTCGTTCACGACTGTCCATAAAATATAACAATACCTCTTATGAATGTTACTTAAATGCACTAGACACTCAAATGGTTATGTTTCAACCTGACCGCATTATTACTGCATGGCCAGGTTGGTAAGAGCTGGGATTGACCCGTAGTTATAGCCGACTATAAAAGCATCTTTAGGTAGACTTGGTGACGATATTACTATCTGTTTCTCAATAATGATGAGGTTGTTGAGATCGCTTTTCTTGAGGAGTGTCTCTATAAATATCTCTTTAATATTCTAACTATTTCCCTTAGCTTTTGAACTAGTGTGTAGTTTTGTTTTAGTGAAGTTCACAGTTAGCATCTTTAGGTAGACTTGGTGACGATATTACTATCTGTTTCTCAATAAGGATGAGGTTGTTGAGATCGCTTTTCTTGAGGAGTGTCTCTATAAATATCTCTTTAATATTCCAACTATTTCCCTTAGCTTTTGAACTAGTGTGTAGTTTTGTTTTAGTGAAGTTCACAGTTAGTTTTACAAAACTGCATAGTGTGTCTTAGCTTTTCTACAATCTTTGGTAATGATAGTTGTAATTTGTAAAGCAACTTTACTGCTAGTGGCTCTATTAGGTACATAATATGTTTCTAACCTGTCCAGTTTGATTGAGATTCATCGTCTCTTTACCATTCCTGTTTAGTAACAGTCTCGTATTTTTTATGTATTCTTACTTTAAGAGGATCTAAGGTCGACTAATATCTACTAACTTCTTTATAATATTGTTATTAAAGTATTTGAAAGAAACTGGCTTTCAGTTAGAAAGTTATTATAGCTAAATCTATCTCGATCGTACACTAGGTTCACATAAATAATAAATAATCTTCTATTCACTAGGTACGTACCTACATGTATGATATGAAATAAAAGATAACGTAGAATATATAACTTTAGCAACGAAATATGAACCCCGTCCATACTGCCAGATGGTATCGCAACATGTAACATTCTAACAATGTTGCAGAACACGTTACGTGTAACGAGACAATGCAAAATGGATATTCTTTTTTCTGGTGGACAATGTTACGGGCAATTTTATTAGTTGAAACATTTAATAAAACGTATGCTGTGATGGAATGACTTCATATTTAAATAATTTCAACTTAACGCAAAGCTGCAATTTAAACTAAATCTTGATGCAGAGTAATCGCTAGCGCGGACATACGCAACGCAACAACGTAATAGGATCTTGCATAAAATGTCCTTAAACCAATTATGGAAATCCACGACATAATTCTTTAAATTGGATGATGGTATGATAGAGATGGTATGTATAGACGAAACATGCTTTTCGTAGACTACAAAAATAAAACAACAAGAGATTCATTCATTCATTCCCTCGCTATAGCATCAACACTGAAACGGGTGCTGCAAATCTAATTAGTACAGGAAAGGCTATGGAAACAAAAGAAATTCCACAATCAAACAAACCGGGAAATAAAGCCTGGGGACACACGATTTATCAAAGAATAAAAAACAACTGCAGACGGTATACTCTCTATGTATGCACGCACGTAAAAGTTTCCGATACGAATGAACCTCCATACCGACGAACAGTTGGACAAAGAGGTTGATCCGGTAACCAAAGACTTTGATATACGGTCAGCAATATTAACCAATATGTACTCATAATCATTGTGTGTACTAAAGATTTAAGGAGAAACTGATCTAGATGGCTAAATAATATTAATAACAGTCGTACCTACGCAATACGGGTTGATCATCAATGTTAAGCAAAGCTTGTTGTAGATGGAAGCCCATGTATAATTTAGTTTTCAATTAATCAGTTGGTAACGACTGTCACTTGTAGATTTTCGACATGACACGGAATACTAGAAACCCAAAACTAACTACCAGTCTCGACAAGAGGATCGTGTTATCCAGATAATAATCTAATAGGTTGTGGAAGTCAGACTGGTAGTAGATCCACGTAAAATACTGATATTTAGTTCGATCTAGCTAGACAGGAAGCCAATCCCAATATAGGTGATCAAGGCTAGGCAGAATGACACAATGTAGGTCATGTAAAAGACTACACTACTCAGCAAACTTACGCCATTGTTTACAAGTAGTTTCAGCCAGCTGTATGTATATCAGTCTGTTTGTTCGACAAGATCCATACTGCATCTACCATTGTGTCTATACTTATATGCATGACTATGTATGTTGATACTTGTCCTATGTCGATGCATTGTCAGTACATTAGCTGTCTGTCACTTATAGCAGCACTCTTTGCACTTTGCGTGTTATTCCGCCCCTAATCTGAAGTGGTTCTAACGCTTTCAATATAGCCAGCGTTTTAAACTGAAATTAATAATATTACATTAAGAATTAGTCTTAGTTTAAAACACTATAGGAAAGCCTTAACTAAACCATTAGAAAAGCTCGGATTCTTTTTAAATTATTTAAAAAAGAGAATGGAATAAAACACAGTTTTGATATAAAACTTGATTTTGTAATAAAAGTCTGTAAAACTGAAAATAGGCAAAATATCAAAGTTGAAAAACAAACTAAAGATCCTATCACAAAAAGAAATAAGAATAATAACCAAAATTAGGGCTTAGCTCCCGCCCGTACTAATGAGAAAAATCTATTTGGATAATCTCAAAGAGTTCTCAGTAAATCTATATTTAATTTAAAATAAAAGTCTACTCCTACAGGTGTTTGTCTGTTTGAGGACATTTTAAAAGGTCAAACGGCTTTAGAAAAGTATGGAAAGTAGTCTCAAATGACAAAATATCTCATTGAATATGCACATCTGTAAAAACACTTGACAATGGTCAGGTTCAAGTGCAAGTCATGCTGTAGGTACTGTCGTTGGCTTGTTTGACAACGTCAAAACGTTGGATATTTTAAAAACACACAGTAAGTTTCATCTTTAGATAAATTTAACTCTCTAGATATGAAGTGTTCTACAACATTTGGTATAACCGCATAATCCGGTGAAGTGTCAGTATAGTAGACCACCTCATAAGTACCTACTATGAGGGAGAAGATTTTGCCTATCGGATACCAAGTACCTATTTGATATTTGATGGGCAAATCTTCATGTGGTCACCGGTACATCACCGTCCCGTAAACCAAAAGTCGCTCATAGTGCCCATGCCCATGCCCATTCTCTCTTTTTCTAACAAGCTAATAATCCTATAGTGCGGTAAACTGTTTTGTTTCACCATTAGTCTAATATGCCGTGACCACCAATGATACACCTTGCCAAGTCAGCAAATATATACTGTGTTCCACCAAAAAAAACTACCTTCCTGCAGCCGCTATAAAGCGAACCTTTTGAAATATCAGTCATGTTATTCGCTACGCAAATATATTTTGAACGCTTTGAACATTTCTTGAAACAACAAAAAAAATTCGACATACACGTTCGTCTATTGTCAATTCCTCCAACATTTTCGTCGCGGCGCTAACATAGCGAGACACGGAAGAGGCGTGTTCCTCCTACACGAACACGCGTTCGATCCTTCTGATGTATGTTACTAACTGAAGTATGGGTGTGTCGGTGCACGGCACGGTGTTGCTGTGGGTCTCTCTTGGGAGACAGCAAGGTATTGATTGATCTGTGTGAAAGGCTTTGGTCTCGCTCCGTTCCTTTGAGTTGGTCGGTACATTCTTATCTTTGTTGTTACGTCCGTACCTAGGTATCTACCTTTCCTTGCAGCATGTTCGGAATGTTTGAAAGGTTTCATTCGGAAGCTTGGTTCAGTTCTTAAAAATATTTTCTCAATGTGAAATATTTTAAAACTAAAGCATTTTCATCGGAACTAATAGATTTCTTGCTACGCTTCAAATACGGTCGTCAAAGTCAACATTAGAAAAAAAGCAAGGCATGAATGACCCAACCAAAAGCCTTCGACGATTCAAGCTCGAAAGGAATTCTCTAAACCGCGCCGTTCGAATCTCCAAGTAGTGTAATGGCTACTATTAGTGCTCTTAACCCCAAATTCCTTCCTTTCAAGTGCCATACAATTTACTGCCGATTGCTCTAAACCCACACCCTACCAATTTCAAAGGAAAGGATTTCCACCATATCTACTAAAGAGTGTATACAACAGTCAAGTATATCCAAGACTATTTTTAGTTTATGCGAAACATGAATATAGTAGTTTAGTGATCTTGATGTGTGTGAAGAGTGAAGTAGCAAGGAAGATAAAGTAAAGTCCACAGTACACAAGAAGAAAGTTTATTGCACAGGCTCTAGTTACATAGTTCACATGCGCCAAAGAGATTAAAGATATATTTAATGTCTTTGACATGCGCAAACATCAAGGGTCCCACTAATACGCGATAGAAGGAGTGAAGGATAGAGAGACAGATACGCAGAAGCAAGAGAGAAATTACGCGCGGCGAAAGCTAATTTACGTTTATATTGTATGAAAATATAATTCTTATTTTTACATAAGTTGTCATTTCATTCTTAAATCGATTGACAGATCTCACTGACCTCTATAAATATACACTAAAAAGTTTTAATTCAAAGTAGGTACCTACAATAGTTTGTTTAGAATCAGTCACTGAAGGGATTCCAATAGTTTTTACACCATGTTATAATTTTTCCCAAAAATATTTGAAAAGGTTACAAGTTGGACACCACCGACAGAAAGTACAACACAGGTCGCAAGCATTAGACTCCAGCAAACAGTTGGGTGCACAAGTGCAAAACCACCACTCGGTCGCCCGGATGGCCCGGTGACTGTATTTTTGCTTACATAACAAGCTTATAACTTTGTGATTTTTCATGATTCACTTATGAAATTTTGTACATAGATTCTTTACATAAAATACTAGACGCGTGTTTCGGATTTCGCATTTACTAAAACTTATCTACACTATTATTATAAAGAGGTTCATAATAAAAAGAGATCTGTAAGTTTGTTTTTTTATTTTTTTGTTTGTAGGATTATAATCTCTGAAAGTACTGGTCCGATTGCGATAATTTTTTCACCGATAGAAAGCTGCTTTATTCCTGAATGACATAGACTATATTTTATGTACCTACGCGGGCGAAACTGCGGGCAATAGCTAGTGTTGTATATTATAGTTCCTCAATCTGGATTAATATATTTATGGTGTCAACGATCATATCGGTACATCTTCGCTCCCAAGCTTCATACAATGGCAATCCTGGATGCGATCTTCAAACGTGTGAGCCCTTCCTGTCAAGTCGGTCATTGCACCCTGGTGTAGATGCTTATCTATGTAGTGGTTTTATTACCATCGCTAGTACTTCAACTTGAGTGCTAGTGTTACTAAGGTTTATCGTTGGTATGACATTTGAGTTCATTTGGTTTATTGCGGTTACCTCTTTATTGTGAGGTGAACTCACGTGGTAGAAAGAGTACTAAATCGTAAAATTCCAATGCTCAGCCTTTGAAACTGAAAAGGCTTTTTTTGTGGAAAAATCATCCAATAACATCCCTCGCTCTTGGGCGGAGCACGAGGGTATGTTAAACTTTAACTGACTAAAAACCCAATCCGGTTCCTTCGTTGCCTTTTATACCAGGGCTGAGTCTTCCTTTGACATGGAAATCCTTGGCCCCAGTAGACTTCGACCCAGCTGGGCTCCTTCGGTTTGCTGACATCTCCTTTAGGTGCGCGTGGAACAGTCGACGAATTGGGCTCGGTACGGACAGTTACTGGACGGTCAGACGGCGAGCTACCCATTGCTCGCCGTCCGCAAGCCAGCGCTTGCGGTAACTGGAAATCGGGATCGGGATCCCGGCTGCTGGGACATAAGGGCTGCTACCTCGCTCGTGCACGTGCAGCCTCCTCCTCTGCTAGTATTACTGCTTCACAAAAGGAGGCGACCGCCTCCCATTCCTTCTCGCTTCGGACCATGACCTGTACCAAGGCCCGGCGCGAGAGATCTTTGCCGCCAAAAACTGAAACGGCTAATCTCGTCTTTTCTCTCTAGAGTCTAGACTAACCAAATGCAGTTGAATACCAGTATTTTACATGGAGCAACTGCCTATCTTACCTCCATAACACAGTAACTAGGTAACATGATACTCCTTGACAAGACTGGTGTCAGATTTCCTGGTTTCTGGCTACACGTAACGACTGTCAGAGATCTTCAAATGACAGCCGGGACCAACAATTCAAAGTGTTTTCCAAGACACGGAGGAATCTTGATATGTGAGAAGCAGTATTGCTAGTGAAGGAGACAGCTTCATGCTTGAGTGGAAATTCTCATGGTGCAGATCCCGACTACCACCCACCGTAGGTGTGGGCTTGCGGACGACGAACAATGGCTAGCTCGCTGTCCAGCCGTCCGACAGATGTCAAAACCATAGGGTCCTAGAAGGCCCAAAATCTACTAGGGCCCTAGTTCTTAAGTTGTTATTCTATAATTCTGTATACATGCACCCGTAATAATGTGATGACCTGAAACACAGATTTCATAAACCTAGCTCAGGAAAGTCGCTAATTATACATAATTCAAGGTTTAAATTTTTTTTTCCATAATTCCTGAAATATCGATAATTTAGCTAAACACATAGTTATTTGTTGGGACTAGCTGTGCCCGCGACTTCGCTCGCGTGGACTACAGGATTTCGAATTTATTTTTTCTAAAATAAAAGTAGCTTATGTTACTCCTTATTACATCAGCTACCTGCCAAAAAAAGTCCCGTCAAAATCGATCCAGCTATTTCAGAGATTAGCTCGGACAAACAGACAGACACACACTCCAATTTTATTTATATGTATGTATGTATAGATATAGATTTACTTGTGGCTATTATATGTAACTGTGTGTAAAAGATTTAATAAAGATTATTATTACGGGTCGACTTCTAAATAAGTTACGCGGCAACTGAAGGAACATTGGTGTAGTTTATTTTATAATTTTAATTATAGTCAGTAAAAGACTGACACACCCCCCCGCTAGGCCCCAGAGCAGGAGAAGTCATTAGATAATTTCCCACCTTAAAAAAGAAGTATAAGTATTTCTTTTTTAAGTTATCAAGAAAAAAATACTGTTTTATCTAGTAATTTTTTTTCGTGTTTATTCAGTATGTCATTTTGTGGTTATTCATTTAATTCCTGAGCACTAATGACGTCAATTGAACTTATTAATTCCAGACAGCTGACAAATAGGATGAATAATTTATGATACTACATTAAATAGTAGGATAGCAGAAAGTATAGCAATAATCTCGTCATAAAACTGACCATTTGTATAATCAGCATCATCATCATCATTTCAGCCGATACACGTCCACTGTTGGACATAGGCATCCCCCAATTGTCGCCACAATGAACGATCCTGTGCGTCTCGCATCCATCGGTTTCCCACAACCTTCACCAGGTCATTCGTCCACCTTGTAGCAGGCCTTCCAACGTTGCGTCTTCCGGTACGCGGTTGCCAGTCCAGAACCATTCGGCCCTTTTTTTTTTTTTTTTTTTTTTATGGTGGGAAAAAATCATGCATTGACATCCCCCGCCCTTGGGCGGAGCGGGAGATAGTGTCAGACTCTTACTGACTAAAAGACCCACCCCGTTCTTTCTAGCCTTCATACCGGGGCTCGAGCGCCCTTTCGGATAACCCTGGCCCCAGTAGGCTTCGACCCGGCTGGGTCCCTGCTGTTGCTGACAACTCCTTGAGGCGCGCGGGAACAGTGCGCGCCGTCGACGACTTGGGCTTGGTCCGGACAGTTACCGGACGGCCGGACAGTGAGCTACCCATTGCTCACTGTCCGCAAGCCCGCGTCTACGTTGGCCGGAAATCGGGATCAGAATCCCGGCGACGGCGGCGGCGATAACGCCGTTGCCTGAGGCGTTCGACCTCCTCCTTTGCGAGCATTACTGCTTCGCAGAAGTCGGCGACCGCCTGCCACTCCTCCTCGCTCCGGACCATGGCCTCAACCAAGGCCCGGCAACCTTTCGGCCCCAACGGCCATCTGTTCTGTGAGCAATGTGCCCTGCCTTTTGCATCCTCCTGTAGCTCACCCTAATTCATTTGGAGCCCACACTATCTTCCACTGTCTCTTAATCATTACATATCCTTCAATACTCCTTGATATTTCTTCACCTCTTCTTTCGACAAAATAACGACTCCATAACTAGATTTGTTACTCCCTTTTTTGAGGGTGGGAAATCAGACTTTTACTGACTAAAACCCATCTGTGTTTCTTCAATTGCCCTTTGTACTCCAGGACCGTAGTGCAATCAGCACCACGGTCTTGCATTGCTTCATTAAAGCTTATAGTCCCTTGAACCATCTGGCCGAAATTAAATGGACGCAACTCTCGCACCCGCCTACGCAGTACGCATATCTGTGCATTTATTTGCGGCCAGCAGCGCCCGGAAAGCGCGCGGCTGACCTTTAAATCCATTTTGTTTGCGAAATATTGATTGATTTACATTATGCTATGTTCACAGGAGTAGGAAAAAAGTTGAAAAAAGTTGCGAAATTGCTAAATATTTTTTTTAGACAAAAGTATTAATAGCACGAAAAAATCAAATGTTGATAATGTTGTTCATCGATCTATAATAAACATATATTTTTTTCAAACCTATAAACCTAGCCATTATCGAGGAGTAGGCTTCAGAAAGTCACTGTTTTATGGCACTTTTCGGGCGCTTGGGCTTTAATCTCGCAGTCCAAAGATTTGTTACTCCTAATGTTTTATGTCGCAAACAAATTTGGGCGAAAGCAACTACTGACTGGATTCCGAACTGCAGAAGCCGGCGACGCGGTAGGCCCAGAAGAAGATGGCGTGACGATTTGGACTCTTACCTTAAGGATTAGCCAAAAGTGGCTAAGGACAGAAAAGAGTGGAATAACGGAAGTGAGGCCTTTGCCCTGCAGCGGGCCACAACGGGATCATAATAATAATAATAACATTCGCGAGGTTGTCGACATGTGGGATGTAGACTCGGCGATCATTGTACCTATAATCGTGCCGAGTAATGGCTTAATAGCCAAGAGCCTCGACCAACATCTGAGGAGGCTCGCGTTAGGCGGCTGGATCAATTCAGAAACCGGTACTCCTGGACACGGCTCGTATTGTTAGAAGGTTCCTTTCTCTGGAGCCCTGACCGCCGGTAGCTTGGACCCTGTTCCCGATACCGGTGGGCAACTATTTTTTATATTTTTAAATGTTATTGCTTATACTTCCAATTTGTTCTTCAGATCCAAATGATAAAACGTACTCGTTTCAAAAAAACATCTTAATTATTATGAATTCCATGTACTGTACGTATAAGTATGTAGGGTACATAAAAAACCGCTTGTTAAGACCACCTGTGGTACGAATAACTACTAACTAAATACTTGTAATACCTTTAGAAGCGCAACACTTTACGCCACCTGGAGTGTTTTACATTAATTATCCGACACACGCATAATGTTACGAATAGTTACGATGTGGCCGGATATTGGCGACGAGTATCCGACTGCTGTGTTTGAACACTTTCATTCGGCAAAAAAAACCGAGATGTTTCCTTTGGAAATCGCGTGATTATTAAACACAAAATTGGATATTTTTCTGAGATTCTGATTTGTAATTTTGAGAATGTTATTTTTTAGTCAAACGTGTTTTTTTTAATCTAAGATATTAATTTATTGAACCCCAAGCAAACGCCGGCGGACATTAACTTTCTATTGTGTCTCTAATCGACACGATTGAAAGGTTAATTCTTTTAAACAGACGTTTTTGAGGACTTTTTTTTCAATTATTATTGATAGGCTCGCGTTTGACCACTATCTCACCTGATGGTAAGCAATGATATGGTCGACGATGAGGCACGTTTTTCATGAAGTAACCTATTCACTCTTGACTTAAAGACTATAATAGTACCTACATTAACTTCTCATACAAGGGCTGATAACAAAACCAACATCACATTGCTTGAATATTCGACAAACAACCACTTGATCAGATATCACATTCCCTCCAAGAAACAGCGTGATAGGTGGTTATAATCATACATAAAATCACACTCATGATGCCTAATGGCTCGTGGCAAGAACTGTTCGTAGTGCGATAGATATGTTCACGGGAACGTAGATCGAGCACCAAATATTCACAACAGTAGCGCTTGATCAGATAGTGCACCCCTGTTGGGAAATGGAGCGATAAGTTACATGTACGTAACTTTAAATGGTTGGTGTATAAAAGCATTATATTTTATCCTTTTGAAAAGCACCTTATACCAGGTTAAAATAAAGACTCCTTGGGGAAAACTAAATTCTAAACTCTAGAAAAATTGGCACATATCAGTTTTCAAATTGACAGCACAGATATTCATGTTTCTCGCATTAATATTTAATATTTAACTTTCATTTCAGACAAAGTCCATAGCATTAAATTAGCGGTAACAATTAACTTAATATTTAACGTTAATATGTACATAATTATAAATAAAACAATCGAATTATTTGTATGAACTGATGAAAACTTAACTATCAATTCTTACGAAAGTTTTACTCATGCCTGATTAGTGAGTAGGTACAATATATAAATTTAAAAAAAAAAATTACAAAAAAATAAAAAAAAATACAATCACCTTGACCTACTTGATAAAAAGACTTTTCAGAAAACTTTTGCCACCAATCACCATGCTTATTTTGCCACAAACATTTTACCAAAGTTGTATTGAATTTTCTTTATTTCGAATACCTAGTACTTCCGGCAAAACATAAAATACAAAATCCTCCTTTCCCTTGGACTACCCGCAGTCAATTCTATAATTGGTATTGTACCCCAGGGAAGTGATCTATCAGTAACAAAAACTCAAGAAGTTTTGTTTGAGTCTTTATTTTTCATAAATAAATCCTTACTTTTTTTGTATTGATAGGCTCGCGGTTGACCACTATCTTACCTGATGGTAAGATATGACGTGGTCAACGACAAAACACGCTTGCCTAGAAGTAACCTAATCACTCTTAACTTATAGACACCTAGATTGTAGCTATCAGTAAACATAGACTGCCAGGGAATTTAACTGCTTACCTGTACATACTCGTATTATAAAAGCAAGTCCTCCACCGGTTTGTATGAAAGCAACAACTTAACTGATTTTCATCCAGTTTTCACCAATAGACACGAGTGATTCACGAGGAAGGTTTATGTGCATAATAAATGCATATTGTAATAGAGAATAGCCAAGAATTTTAAAATTTTTAACACCTGTGTGAAACTGGGTCGCTAGTAAATAAATAAACCTCAATATGACACTCGCTTCTCTTTCTAAGACAGCTGAATTGATTATTTTTTAGTACAAAAGTGAACACTGTCAACATCCGACCTTGGTTTATTTCTGAAAATAAGTCCTTCAATCAATAAATCCCATCGCAACGGAGGCCCCATCATAATATTAACCCTCAAAACGCCCACATTTTAATGAATGATCCTAATAAATACTGCCCTAATAATATCTCGGGTTGGTGACCGTTTTCGTAATTCGTTACCTCACACAGAAATAAAGCCATTTCAGATACTGGAAGCCTCGAACGAAGGTTACAGTATATCCACCCCATCTCAGAATTCTGTGACGTAAGCACATCGAGGACTTTGACCTCTCTTGAGTGCACTATTTCGTTCGACATAACGCTTCCATTCTTTTTATACTCTCGTTTCTTTTTATAGATGAAAATGTTAAGTTTTGAGACGTGAAAATACAGTGAAATTATATATTTACATGAAGATTTTAGAATTGTAGTTATTTAAGTAGTTTCTCGGGCAAGTGATACATACTTATCAATTGGTTACTTGACTCAATTTTTTTCTTGTTTGTATCAAAAAGTTACTTTAAACATAATCGCAAGGAGAAAAAAAGAACAATTTCGTTCAATATTAATCTAGTTAGAAATCTTGCTTTGATGGAAGGGGAAATTGTCAACAGTATAAGGATGTGATGTCAAAGTGCTCAAAAGAGATAGTGAGATTTCTTTGTCAAACCAATATTTGGGATGAGAACTGCTGTTTTAATTCATAAGAAATTTTGAATCTGTTTTCGTAAAAAGATTTCTTTTAAGTGTTAATTGTTGTTTATAAACGACAAGTACATTTAAAATCCTGATCTTCAGGGTAGTAAAGGAAATGGGTGTTCATATTTTAGATAATGTTTCCGCCCATAGAAATGAAAATTTCTGTTACATTATATAAAGGTACCCAATCATCTTCTACTCACAAATCATCCTAAAGTGGTTCTCCACCACTAATTGTATTACTGTTAACCTTGATAATTGAACTGAGGTCTAACCAATTACATTCAATATGAACCAAATTGCTCTGGAACTTGACCTGAATTTGTATTCAGGCCGGGCAAAGAGCGTATTGAAAACAAATATCAATATGGTATCCAGTTCGAGGTTCGTGAAATTCGAATGTAGGTTTTTCAGATGGATGAAACATAATACCGTCATCAACTTTAGACGAAGTTAAGTGCACCTCAGGACCTAATCCTTTTCCTTCAGCCATTAAGTACGTGACGATAATGCTACGCTATTAAACCCTCAACTGCTACGTGACCTCAAACGAGCTCGATGTAGCTTTAATACGTCAAGTCCGCAGGAAAAAGAGCGAAAAAAGTCCTCTAAATTGACGAGTGTATTTATAGCAATGTGAAGGCACGTAAGTAGCAATAAGGCATTGTGTGAAGATCGTAATAATGCATAACTGGTCGTAGACTCTGTGCCATGGCAGGAACCCGTTTCGTTATGTTGACTGGTAGGCGGCATCTTAACCTCCATCGATTGAGCGGTGTCGTCCTTCAATCAACTTGAGAATATAGGACAATTTTGTACTTTGGAACTTTTCAAAAACAAAAATTAACATCGGTAACATTTCAGCCAATGCTCTCAAAGTTACATCATCCCCTGAAAGCTTGCCTAAATCATGGCTGTCACAATCCTTTTAGTGAGTTGTTCCTGACGCTGACGTAGCGAACACTGTCGGATTCTGATCTCGACAGACTAGAAAGCTTACCTAATACATCGGTATAACAGCAATCGACCGGCTAACCCCGATGCGAGCCCAACCCTAAGCATCGTACGAAAAATTTCACCACCAAAAAAGGGTATAGTCTAAAAAGGAAACTATTTCAGAAGGCAGTGTTGGGGAAATTGTGCTTTATGTGTGAGGAGGGGAGGGAGCGGTGGTCGGTCGATCGCCTCAGAGAGTTGGCTCACCGGGCGAGCGCACGGAGCGGCAACACCGCGCCTTTGAGAGCGGGGGCGCGTGGCGAGCTGGCAACATCGCTCGATCAGCTGTTGGCCGGACCACTTTATAAATTCAAAACAGGCGGCAAAAACGTGACGGTGTTTCGCGCGGCCCGATGTGGGGCAGATCAAAACATTGGAGGGTTACCGAGATACCGACTACCTTATTATTTTATGGTCTCAACAGGTTGCTTGGCGGATGCCGAGATTTTCCGATACGAAGTTTTCCTATAAGAAAACCATTGCTTTCCTTATACGTGTATCAGCGACCGGATCCTATCTGCAGGAATGATAAAGGAATATATTTCCGTTATTTTTAAAAGGGAATTCTCGTCTCGTTTTATAAAAGCTTCTGCAGCACGGGTCAACAAACTGAATGTCCACGTAATTTAAATCATTATTTAATTGGAAATAGCGAGTGTTTAGCATTGCCTGCATAACATTGCATTAGTTATATAAAACGTAATGGATAAACATGTAGATTTATGCATTTATTCATCACACTTTAGCCAGCTCAAAAGGATCGCTCGGTGCAAGCCGTTGATAACATCGAAGTGGGTAACTTTTGCTGGAACACACCTACATAAATAATTCCTATTAGAAAAGTATATTACATTTAGAATTTATATATTTTATTATATTACAAGGTTCATTTAATAAACGTACCTACTTAATTGAAAAAAAAAAAAGACGTCTCACTAGCTATATACGGAGATGGAGAATATAGTTCCAGGAAGCTTGCAAAAAACTCACGCCTAACACGCCTTTTTCATTTAGAACTTTAAAGAAAAAATACAGTACGTAACAGGTTAAGTAGACGTTTCATTGAGCTGGCTGGAGTTTAATTAATAAAACGTAAGCCTTATCTGTGCACAAAAAAAAACAAAAACATTAATAACTCCTTTCAAAAATAGAACAGCAGCACCACGCCATGCAATAAATAAACACGAAAATCATAACCTAACGCAATCCGAGGTATCCAGCCCAGTGAAACTAAAATCCCGGGCGGGGCACGCGGAAGGAAATGCAGGCGGAGGGGGGAGCAAGCGAGGTGGCTCAATAATTTGCGTGCGGGGTACAGCGGGGGGGCGGTGCGGGGCGGGGGACCGCGTGCAGTGCAATAGCCTGCCCGGGCAGCCGACTAGTCCACAAGGTCACTGCCGGTGTTCACGCGACTTCATTCATGATCCACAATTAGGTACCATTTTTGATATTCCATACGTGTTGAGTTTGCTTTATGTGCTATGGAATGTTTGTGTTGGCGTTTGAGATGGGCAGTGATGTCGTTCTGGGTCTTGGTTAGGAATAATGTCTGGTTTTCCAACATGCTACACTAGAGCTGGTATTCTGGTAGAATCTGTCAAATTATTATTTGATTTGCATGCCCAGTTTGTGTATTACAATATTTTGAGATGATTAGGGACACTCTTATTTACCTATAACTATCTGAAAGTAAGAAATAGATAGATATAAAAATACTTTTTATTGTATACCATAAAAAAAAACAGTAGGAGCTTAAAATTAATGGGGTGTACAAACGGGCTGTTTTACCGTTATAAAAGCGATATCTTACAGACAGTTTTTAAGAAAGGAAGTATGGAATCGTCCTTATTTTGAATCAATAATTAAAATTAACCTAAATATAAAATTATTGTTATCTTACTTAAAATTCCTATAAAATAAATTTGTAATTAAAAAGCAATACCTTAATAACAAGCCACTAATAACATATCCCAAGTACGTTCAGTAAAACAAAACAGAAATCTTTGATTTCATATTATTATCTTTAATAACAATAATTTATATCCCGTCCGCAGCGTACGGGTTAATTAAAAGTATGCCCAGAACGTACGGGCAGGTCACGGCGGTAATGTTTTCAAAGGCAAAGCTAACATGCCTGACTAGGAACATAGTTGATTTTATAAATGGAGATAGTTTCCCATGGATAAGTACTATTATTACTCTCCTTCAAGATAGTCCAGAAAAAACTTTATAGAATAGAATAGAAAAACTTTTGACAGATACAACACAACGGTTACACAACACAAAGTAAAAGAGAGCTAAAAGTACAGAATGGGTCGAGCTTGTCCGTACCGAAAGAGTTATCACGTCAGCATTTGCTGAGCAGCTGACACTCTGCTCTGGGTTTCAGTTGGCTCCTCGCAGTGATGCATGGAGGAAGGTAAAGAGGGTTCCTAAATAAAACTAAATATTTATATGTCTTTTGAAAGCGATATTAAAAGTAGAAATAGATTAAAAACTTACTAGTGATATGATTTTCCTCATACATGTAGCCACGGATTTTCTTGAAATATATTTAGTACACTCTATGGTTTTTTGATATGATACATGATATTTATAAAAAAATTGAATGTAGAAAATTATCCCGGGAGACCTTACTTCCGAGATAAAGTCTATCCATTGTATGACCGATTCCAGAACATGGTCTACCCCATAGAAATATAATGGTCTACCCGCATCGCAATCCGTCCAGGTGTTTGAGCGTTAAGAAGTAACAAACATACATAATAAGTAACATACAAACACCTTTAAATTAGAGAGAACTGATTACTAGTTTAGACGGTATTTTTTCTCATTGTTCGTCACTATTGCTCTGGTTTAATAAGAAATAAAATGGTAGTAACATTAGAAACAAACTCAATACATTTAGTTTCCTATTTGCACACTCCATTTACATATATCGTTTCGCATGATAGATGTAAGGGCCCGAACCTTCCTCACAAAGCACAAAAAGATGGCGAGATTGTAATTATAATTACACATTTTTACATTGATTATTACATACATATTTTTTAACAATACTAATTCGTTTGACATGAGAAACTGTTGCTCAAGCCACTATTGTAAAAAAAACAACTGAATAATTAATTCTTACGATAATACAATTTTACATAGAAATTAATGAAGTGTTTATGATTTTTAATCATGAGATTAAATGTTCAACAGTCGCCGTAATGAAGGTTAAATCATTCTGAGATAGCAATTAGAGATTAAACGGATATTCATTATCCAATTTTATTTTACTATCCGGCCGGATACTGCTTAGTAGGTCATTGTCGCAGGATTTTAAATTACGAAAGTTCAACCTTCGTAATTCAAATGACTATCCGGATATCAAGGATTGTTTGTAACTCAAATACATACATACCTATCATTGAATTAATATATAATTAGCTTACTTAGTAGACCCAGCTAATTGTCCAAGTGTCATCTTACCAATTAAAACAGGCGCTATATTCTCCAACAAACACAGCAATGCTATTGCTAATTACAAGCAATTCCATCAAATTACCTATCAACGGACTAATGAACGATTAAGCTAATTAATTACAATACAGCTTGTATTACGATGCTGTAGAAATGTGGAGGTGTGGTCTTATAATAATAATGAACATTTGCATGCAACATGCCGTGATTCGAATTGTGAGGTAACTAGTATATGTTAGCACTTTAAGAGAACGTTAATTTAGAGAAATAGTCAATATTTAGCCAAATTTTTAGCTGGAGTGTTACTCTGTTGCTTACTGTTACCTTTTCTTTCTATATGATTTGATATAAGCGAATGTTTACGTTAACGCAATCGTTAACGTTTGCGCGTTTGACGTTAAAAAAACTTGGAATAGGTCCTCTCTAATAACACCTACGTGAAAACTTAGGTAGCATGGGTTTGAAGTAAGCTATCATCTTTATCATCATGGTAGAGAATGTAATTTTTTAATAATATAAAGTGAGGTTTACGGAATAGATTAGCATGTAATGACTAGCATGGATCTACAACTACATTAGTATATACATAAAGAGGTAAAGATTGTTTTTCTGTTTGTAGGAGGTAATCTCTGAAAGTACTGGTCCGGTTATAAAATTTTTCAACGATAGAAAGCTGCTTTAATCCTGAGCGACATAGACCTTATTTTATATACGCGGGCGAAGCTGCGTGCAAAAGCTAGTATTCTATAATATTAGTATGCCAAACAAATCCTATGTAGTTATTTATTGCTCACAATGTTCACATTATGTATCTACCTGTAAAAGTGCAGCAAATTAAAATTATTACATATAATTATTATTATTCTTAAACTTAAAATGTAAGAAATTAACAAATATCATCTCTACTTCATAATAAGCAAGTTGTTTTCGACCAAAGTTGTAGATCATGTAGGTACCTAAATCTTCCACGAAGTTCCAGGTAGCTATGACCTACGACCTATGTACATTACTTCATGTAGCCTGTAGGTATACACGATGTACCTTTAGCGAAGCAAATACGTAAGACAATGTAACTTTGGAAAGTTACAATGTACCTAGCTCCGAGGTGGAAAAGTGCCGGCGGACTTTCTATTGACTATCCGTCTCACTAACTTTCTTGTGTTTTATTTTCTTACTAATCTACGCTGGAAAAATAATCTCCATGGTTCACTAAAAGTGCTTTTAACGTTACGGACCGGGAAAACGGTCCTCGTCTTTTTGTACAAAACGTGAGGATTAGCAATCTCTTTTTAAATTGTTTTTGAGAAAATTCTTTTTAAAGTACATCGTGAAATTGCTTGGATGAAAACTGAAAATAGTTTGCGTTCCAAAATGTTATATTAATTTTGCTCTGCCGAGCCTTTTCCCTACTGTGTAGGGGTCGGCTTCCAGTGTACCCGCGTGCAGTTAAGTAGGTATCAGTACTTTAACTTTAATAAAGGAGTTTCTACACAAATTTTATATTTATATCTACATAATTTTCCAATGGATACTTAAAGGACACACGTTTCACCGTATCACACTAAACCATAACCTTTTACATCACAAAATTATTGCAGTAACAAAAAAAAAGCTTAATTGGCTGTATAAAAATGTCCAACATTCCTTACTTATAAAGTATTTTGCGAAATATTTCGTTCGCAATTTAAAACGTAAAAAACTGCCACGTTGAATATGTAAGGAAGTCAAAGGGGAAGCTTTTTTGAAATGAATATGTTATTCAACAAGTTATTTCAACTTTGTTAATTACGCGACAACGATAAAACGCTTAAAAATGGCGACGGTTTTTGTCAAAATTATGTGTTGGCGTCCATTAGTAGAATAGTTCCAGAGTAACGACTTGAGGGCAAGAACATTTAGCTGAATGACACTAGTTTACCATAAGACCATAAACAATATAATATAGCGTGTACTCCTTCTGTATTTATGCCTCTAGGGCATTATAATAGATGTAGTACATCAAGATAATTGAGCATAATTCAAAAATGCCGTAGATGGCGGAATAAGACTGCTGAGGTACCTACTTGGCACGTAACTGCTCATCAGTTACTGCCAATGCTTGTCATAAAAAAATAAAGTGCGCGCCAATTAGGCGCCATTTTTGACAACGCAGTTCGATATTTTATGGTTTGGTTGTACGGTAACTCATGTCGATTGGATATTTTTCAGCTTTCGTTGATGGATTAGTGCTTAAGTGGCTAGTGTCTATGCGCAAATGAACATTTTACAATCAAATAAAGCGATTGAAGTTAAAATATTCTCAACGGCCAGCATGTTTTATGCAAGAGTTAACGTTTAATAGGCTTATTAGCTGCTTCTACTACACTCTTATAAAAACATTTTTATACGTTTATAGTAACTACAGCAGTGACTTTAGGGTCAATACAGGTCTTAAATGAAAATCATCTTTGTTTCAAGGCTTCTAAACCTTATATCTATATGTATAATATATGTAAAAATGAATTCCTATTTCGCCAATTTTTTTGGTGTTATTTGTTATTGTCAGAAGAGGGTAGGGTGACTTAGGTGTTATTGTATTATGAACGACAAAACTAAGACATGACCAATTTCGCCAATCCTTTTTTTATTGTTTGTTATTGTCAGAAGAAGGTTAGGTGTTATTGTCTTATGAACGAAAAAACTAAGAAAATTGCACGAACCATTAGAAAATATCAGAAAAAAAAAATAAGAAAATATTTTACCTATGCGGGTTTGACAGTTCATAACTTAGAGAGGACGTCTGCCGGGACAGATATAGTTATAAATGTGAATGATGAATGACTACAGCAGCGTACTTCCTTTTCCGTGTTTGTATAACGGCCCCTGCATCCAACGGCCCACTTAAGCCACTCCATCGCTCTTTTCGTTCTCAAGATCCATCAAAGTAAACTCGTCGAAATGTTGGTCTAGTGTGGCCAATTTACCAACATTGGCCATTACGTGCAGGGGAGGTATTAAATGTTGGTCTAGTGTGGCCAATTTACCAACATTGGCCATTATATGCTGGAGCGGTATTAAATGTTGGTCTAGTGTGGTCAATTTACCAACATTGGCCATTACGAACAGGGGTGTTATTAAAACCACACGTCTGTCAGCCTATCACATTTCGACGAACATAAGTGCGTCCAAAAATCTCATCACAAATATTCCGATAAGCTTTTATAGCAACAGAAATGAAAAATAACGAATGCTTTTATCATGCCCCAATTAATTAAGAATTAATATCCGAATATCCGGACAAATTGACACTTCATGATATCGACAGGCCGCGGTCGTTGAAGATGATTAAGCTGTAGCGAATGTTATGTCACAAGTGACCTATTCGCCAAATGGGTTTCAGTTGGAATTCACAGGGCCGTTTAAATATATTTTTATATCATAATCAGGAAAGTTTTTTTTATAAATAATAAAAAGACTTTCTTTGTTTTTTTCTTTTTACCACGAGGGAGGTATGGTGTCGCTAGGAATTATTCTTGCATCGTGGGTGCATTCACAACACGGGCAGTGAGAAAGTGAGACTCGGAGCCCTGGGACAAAGGCAATGAAGGAACAGGAGTGGGTTTTTAGTCAGTAAAAGTCTGATACGCCCTCTGGCTCCGCACAAGAGTGGAGGATGTCATTGTTTAATTTTCCCACCTAAATAAAAAATTCCACACAAATATTTTTTTCTACGCGGGAATAGACCCCGCAATTTTTTCATAAAGTTTTACAAACACATTCACGGTACGTTCAGTTAAGGATTAGAATTCCCGAGTTTGCGTTCCCTGGTAGCTGCAACCTAAGCTATAACTGTTTAAGTGCTGAGTGAATAGGTTACTTCTAGGCAAGCGCGCTCTATCATCGACCACATCATCACTTACCATCAAAGGTGACAGTAGTCAAACGAGAGCCAAGCTCAATAATAAGAAAAGTTTACGTCTACTTTTCGTAGCTTTTATCTATAAGTATCTTTCTTTGGTGGGAAATCATCCAATGACTTCTTCCGCCTTGCGGGCGTGTCAGACTTTTACTGACTAAAATCCACTCTTATGCTCCTTCTTTGCCTTCGTACCAGGGTTTGCTGAACTGGACCTATTTTTCGCAGGCGCGAGACACACAATGTTAGTTTTCTTTTTTAATCTTTTGTGTCTATTTATGTAGTTTCTCCATTGTGTGTAGGTAAGTGTAATTTATGTGTGCCAAATAATATTTTTTCTTTCATTCTTTCTTTCGCGCAAACCATGGCCCCAGTAGGCTTCGTGACATCTCATTGAGGCGCGCGTGGAACATTACAACTGAAAAATATCGACTAGGCCTCATTATTTTTCTTTTGTTTCACACCTTGTCTACCTACCAGTAATAATAATACCGTTCATGAATAATAAAAAAGAATGGAAAATATTTTTTACGCCAATTAATTCATAACTTCATTAATTTAAATTGTACATTAACATAATAATTGTGCAATTAGAAATTGATGTATTGATCCAATTAAACCGTCAAGTTTATTTATTCAGAATAATTTTATTGATTTGATAAAGCTTAATAGGAATAGTATTATAGATTTTATTATGGAGCGTTGGAAACGTTTCTATTTAGCTATTTTTATTCTAATAGTTGGCTCAAGGAATTTTTATATATTTTTTTAATCTAGAAAAAAAAACAATGCAGATGCCTAGTTAGATATTGGTAGTTTTTATTTAGCAAATAATCTAAGGTTTTTTTTTTTTCGATGGGAAAAATCATCTTATGACAACCCCCGCTCTTGGGCGGAGCGGGAGATACCGGGGCTCGAGCGCCCTTTCGGATAACCCTGGCCCCAGTAGGCTTCGACACGGCTGGGCCCCTGCTGTTGCTGACAACTCCTTGAGGCGCGCGGGAACAGCGCGCGCCGTCGACGACTTGGGCTTGGTCCGGACAGTTACCGGACGGCCGAACAGCGAGCTACCAATTGCTTACTGTCCGCAAGCCCGCGCCTACGGTGGCCGGAAATCGGGATCAGTATCCCGGCGCCGGCGGCGGCGGCGATAACGCCGTTGCCTGATGCGTTCGGCCTCCTCCTTCGGTTTTTCGGATACCTACGCAGAGATATTAAGAAAAGGTCAATGTACTTTATTCCACGGTTATCTGACGCCTTCTTTAACACTTTTTTAACCATTTTTTCTAATTAGCTGTAATTTTGTTTTAGGTAAGTACCTACCTACGTGTTTGTGTCGTTGTTCAAGTAAGTTCAGTTTACAATACACTCAAATGAATAATAAGTTTTAGGTACTCATCATATAATAAGATAAAAACAATATCAATACAACTGGTACCTATAGATAATTTATAGGTATTATAGCGTCACCTACTGTCCTGATAAAGCTTATCGGAACTTCTCTAAATTAGTAAAGTTCTTGAAGAACTCGTAGATAAATAATAACAGCCATTCGATTTGAACTTCGAGGTAAAGCTACACTTGCTGAGGTTGGTCCGTAGATGGGGGACCATAGACCGCAGGCCCACTGCCCTCTTTGGTTCCGGCTTCAACATCGGTCATTACAGACAGTTTGACGATTGGCTTCGCGGGTTCGATTCCCGTACGGAACAAACATTTGTATTGAGTTTTCATATTTGTGAACGCACTCACGATACAAGTTATTTCTCTTGTGAAGCAACGTTTTTGAAAATATTTTTAAAAAGTTGGAAGGCAGAAAATCTGTCCAAAGGAGGGTGGGAGAGGGGCGTGTTACCCACTTACTGGGTTGTACACCAGGTCAGATAGGCAGACGCACCATGTAAAGCAGCGACAGACATCGCGAGGCGTGCGCCGCGAATGGTTCGTCAGGCTTGCCTCCACCTGAGGCCTACGACGGTAAATTTATGCGTGCGTCCCGAACGACACATGCTCAAGCTGAGCACGCAAACCACCACGCACAGTGTTCGTCCACCAGCCCGTCAACACGGAGCGTACGGCTCGTACTGAGGCAGCGTTCGCAACGATCGTACGACGCGAATGCTCACTGTGAGCACACTCGTTCACACAGCCCGAGGCAAGCGAGACGAACCATTCGCGACGCACACCTCGCAATGTCTGTACGCGCCTTAAATACTAGTATTCGGTTGCATAGTATTAGAACAAAATGATTAAATATTCCCAACACATCACCCGTCCGTGTTGTCAAACCATAACTCACCTTCCTCACTCACGGTGGGGTAAAAGCCCGCTATGTAACGCGATACTCATTAAATAACTAATTACGTGGAAAGTGCACTATCGAAGCACTGTTTATCTACTCACAGTTAATTGATTTCATTAGTGAATACCGTACAGATCTTATTTATTGACCTCTTTCAATTTAATGTAGTGATGTAAACTGAGTGAGTTTTGTAGTTTCCAATGAGTTTCTTTCGTGATTTTCTGAGCTGATAAAGAATGGGATATTTTTAACTGTAGGTACATCAAAAATCTTATACTTCACTTAAAATACTAATTGTACACCAAATATTAACGGACTTTTTACAATTATTATGGGGTTTATGGCACCCCGATTCGGACAAATCAGTTTAAAAGGGGATGGCGGGGTCAAAGTGATTGAAAGATCTGTATTATGGGTCAGCTTCCAAATGCAGCTACATATCATATTTTACACGGAACGACCATCGTTTTTCTTAATATTTAAGCATATTAGTTGACCGGCAAGAATTAATATATTATTATTTATTATTACTGCCAATCAGACCTTCACAATCCTACTGGATTATATACTATACACAATATACCCTATATTTATTGTATTTGGGGGTGAGGGGTCATTTGTTTGTTTTGGAAATCAGTAAATTCCTGATTCTGTTCCTGATTTGTTTTCGGATGCGTGTGTCGCTCAGGATGTCCCTTCGGGCTGTTGGCCTTTCAACCCTGGACTTCTGATTGAATATAATGTACGTTGATAAGTTCTCTGGAGTGACATCATTTGCACGCGGAGTTGCCCAGAAGCAGAAAATTATCACCAACAAAGAAAGGCACGGACGTCAAGTCTTTGATAGAAATGTATGGCACGAGTGTAGTTTTAGTCAGTAGAAGTCTAACACTGCCCAGTCTGGCTTGTTAGTTAGGCATCCAGCACGTGCTGGGATTTCCCCTCATGCTGAAAGAAAACCAGGATATGCTTTAGGAAAATTGGTATCAGACCAGTCGGACTCAGACGCCGTTTAGAAATTTTGATACAAATGCAAAAAGTTTGTCATCGCGACCAAGGCGCAATTCGCACGAGCCGTAGGTGAGTGTGTTATGGAGCCATGGGCTCCAAAAAAAATAAAAATCCAAATCTCCACGTGTGTCAATCGACGTTTTTCAATACACTTACGACTCGTGGGGGTAGACGCGTGCGTCGTGAGTGTCGACGCGCACCCAGCCTGATACGATAAATGTAATAAATAACATTGAAACGAGGAGAGCACGCGCACTTTTCTGCACTAGAGCGGAAAGCACTCTATTTAGCACATAAAAGCGGTGGGGTAAGAGCGGGTTTTTGAGTATGTGTATTGAAAAGAATATTTTGTTCAAAATGAAACGTATCAACTTCATCTTTATACGAGAAAATACGCCATTATCCGCTGCAGAGCTCCAATGGCCTAGAAAAATGCAGGTTCCTTCATATTGTTCATCTTCATGAATAGAGGTGGCTTGACGTCGACTACAAAAGATAAAAGATGTATTCTCTTCATTTCCGCTCCACTCAGCATTCTTATTTCTTATTAAAGTTTTCTTGCTTCATAAGACGAGGGGAAGGGGTGTACTGTAGCGATAAGGTATTCATTGTATAAATAAGGAAGGGTTTTTTCTGTTCTTCTTATACGTAAAAATGTCGGTACGGCTAGAGCAGTATTTCAGGAACTGTACACATTTGCATGGAGAGATAGTATCTCTAAAAGGTTCTTTCTAAGTGATTTTCTTTTTTATATTGTTGATAATTGGTGTTGTTATTGTTATGGTTAATCTAACTATTCCATTATGTTTCACTATTGGGCTTAAACTTCCCACTCCATTTTCCACACACGTCTGTCTTCGGCCATTGCGCGCCAATTCCTCCGATAAGAGTCAAGATCTTTTCACCTTCGCCTTGCGTTTAGAATAGCATAGCATAGTCGGCCTTATAATGTTCCCACTGTTGGGACTCAGGCCTCCTCTCTAGGAGTGGGAATGGGCAGTAATCCATCACGCGGGCCCGGTGTGGGTTGGTGGATGTCACATGTCTTTTGGTTCTCACGATGTTTTCATTCACTGTTTGGAGAGCAGTGGTGATGAAATAAATTACACAAAGTAATGCGCCTGGCTGAGTTTGAACCCACAACCTACAACTCGTAAATCGGGCCCGTTACCAATCGGCCACCACTGCTTGCGTGTAATGGGTCCCAATAAGGAATTCTTGCTTGACTTGTGGCAGACAAGCCTAATCCCATTGAAGTCAATTTGAGACACAATAGTAAGACAATAGATGCGCGAATGCTGGCGTTCGCTTGGGGTTTAATGAATTATGTACTAGTTTTTCAACAACTGGTACAAATAGACAATTTAGGAAACATTAATGCTGTAACGATACTACGAATACAGCCAACTTCTTTCAAATATTCTTGCGAACTAAAACTTTGAATATTAATGGGTGGGTTTGTTCCTTATTTTAAACTATTAAAAAAATATACCTACGAGTATCTTTCAGATTCGATCCAATCAATCTGAACCCACATCAAAAACTCTGAAACCTAAATATAGATACTTCAATCTTATCACCGCAATCAAATCCTACCCTATCAGATCCACCTTTCAGACGATACTCGTAACTCGCCAACAGCCAACAGGCACAATATATCATGTCGTCTCCCACGGGCCCTGCCTGCAGGGCTGCCCATCCGGCGCGGCGTAAAAAGCGCAACACAACCTATGACGTCACTTCCTCCGCGGTCCTTTGAAGAGCTACACAAACGTGCAAAGGATTCCTGCTATTTATTGTGATACTGGGATGTTCGTTACGTAAGAGAATTTATTATGAGAAGCGTGTGTGAATGTTATATGATTTTAATACCTATAAAGGTAGACTACACCGCTCACACGTATGGCCGACACACGCCGATCTGGGCGCGTCGGTCTCCATACATTTTATATGGAAACTAGACTTGTAGAGCTACACTTGATCCACGCCACGCGACGTCGTTCTACATACAAATCAGGCGTGTTACACGTGTGCGTCAGTCTAATCTAGCTTAAGGTAGAGGCGTAGCATGGACTAAAGCGAGAACTACACTAGACCGACGCACACGTCGTCGCCCTCCCTGCTAACTGTCGTATCTCACAAACTGGCGTATCTGCACTGATATTACCTACGTGTTCATAACATTAGTCGTCACCCTCCCTGCTAACTGTCGTATCTCACAAACTGGCGTATCTGTACTGATATTACCAACGTGTTCATAACATTATTTCGAATAAGTTCTCTCTAATCGTCGTATCTGTGTCGTTTACCGTTTAGAAGATATTCACGTATTTTGTTTTGCGTAAGTGTAAAAGAAGGGAAAAAATATCCTCACTACCTTCGTACCTTAGGGCTTTAGAGCCACTACTAACTAAAAGAATATGCCAAGATTAATATTAATTTTTGTTATTATCGAACTCGCGCCACGCAGCTCAGCAGCCAAACGCTAAACCACTGCGCCAACCGTGAAACTTCTTCACAAAGTCTCACTAGATCGCGCTGCTATATCTTACTTCAAGAAAGCTACACTGAAAATTATATACAAAGAAAATGCTGATACAATTTCCCTAACAACGAACTGCATTATCTTGTAGCCAATGTAGACAACGTTAGATAAAAAACGCATTTCATTTTCTTATGCAATTTCTTGCAAAAAAATCCTACGTCCCCTGAGATTGCCCTTAGACGATCATTACACTATAATACTGTTACGTAGGTACCGACAGCAAAAACAGCGGACGTTGTTACGTTGTACTGACTTATTTTTGTTGGCAACTGTACCGGCAAAAAGTTTTAACGAGCCAATCTGTTTGTTTCAATACGAATATGAAACTATGAACATTTGTAAACTTCCTTGTTTGTTTTTATGGAATAAAGTATAAAGCCAGGCTTGTTTTGTTATTTGTTTTTCATTTGCTGAAGTTACTTATCTAAACTCCATCAAAACAAAGCATTTATTTCAAATAAACAATTTACAGGCACTTTTTAATTGTCAAAAATTCGATCAGTTAGAAAAATAAAAATGAAGCTTTCGCACGTTCCAAAGCGTATCTAGATCTCTATGGAGAAGAACGTGCAAGAAACTCCATAGACACTCTTTTCAATCATGTTACACATTACAAATATTCTGGTCTTTATATTTCTTGTCGCTTCTATTATGAAAGGACAATGTAAACTTAAAAAGAAGATCAAATATCTTTCCGCCTGAAGCAGGTCCTCATCTGAAGCGTTTTGAGGGCAAGTGGGAGCATATGGTGAAGGTCTGCTCCGCCTAGGTGGAGCACCACCATATCCTCGTAGAGGCGATCGATGCTAACGATCTCTTGCGTCTGGTTTAGGCTATGGTATGGAGCGAGAGGATATAAGAAGCAGCTTCTAAAAAGCTAAAAAGGTGACAGAAAAGATGGATTGAATATTGCTGTAAAGCAAAACTTAAAACTACAGATATATTTGTTTTTTTACTAAGCCTACCGTTTCTCAGTTCTGGGTAAAGGCTTCCATCAAATCCTTGGTTCAATAGTCCCATACCAATAGTTGATCCAGATACAATATCTTATCAGGTTAACTAACTAAAAGCCTTTAACCGCCACGTCATCGAAGTGGTCCCCAGGGACAGGGGGAGAGCCCGCGGCCATTTTTGGGGCAGCGCAAATCGAATCCCTGCTATCACTGAGATTTTTTGACACTCTAATCTAATTTCGTGCCAGCACCCTTTTGTGGGCCTTGCGAGTTAAAAGAATAGAAACGAACAAAATTACATTTGCATACCATTGATTGAAGAATTCGTGTGCATTAACTGTTAAATTTTAAATTTTCGGCACGATTGGTTGAGTGGTTGAGCTTTTAGCTGTTGCCCTGCTTGTCGTGAGTTCAATTTCCGCTTATAAAAATATTTTGTATGACCTACAGATGGTTGTTCCGGATCTGGATGTCTCTCATGTTTGTGAGCTTACATATTTGTGAATGCTCCGGCGATACAGGAGTAATACTTAGTAAGGCGTAACGTTTAAAAGAAACACAATACATCTACACTAATATTGTTACAAAGCTGAAGAGTTTGTTTGAACGTGCTAATCTCCAAAAAATCCCATTGACCCTTTCCTGCAAAGAAATATACAACTCAGCAGTAGTAGATGTGCATCTGCACTTTTGAACCCTGTCGGTACATTATCTACTACACTAATATAATAAAGAGGTAAAGTTTGTTTTTTTAGTTTTTTTTTTTTGTTTGTAGGAGGTAATCTCTGGAAGTACTGGTCCGATTGCTAAAATTTTTTCACCGTTAGAAACCTGCTTTATTCCTGAGTGACATAGGCTATATTTTATGTACGCGGCGGGCGAAGCAGCTGGCAAAAGCTAGTATTGAATAAACAAAATAAAAAAAAACATGTTCGATCAACCACTACACTGTTACATTAGTAACAATTTACCAAACACTGGAAAATATGCTTTAAAGACATATAATATACAGGGTGTAAGGGCTTGCTCAGTAGACGAAACTGAACAACCTTCCACAAAACTTTTTTTAGGAATAAAAAAAACAGCATCACCGTACAAAATTAAAAATTTAAATGGACAGTTTGTATGGAGGCGCCGAATGTTTTTTCGTACCTGAAAGAAAATCTTTCTTGTCACAGAGTTTGCTATCAAACTCCTCCGAAAAGGCTTGGCCAAATTTTTTTTTTTTTTTTTTGGCTATATTTAGTAGGTCACGGAATAAATAGGTCGTAAACTTTTTATTATATTCCTACTCCCACCCCCATTTTTTTGTTTCGTAATTTTTAGGGCAATCTTTTTGCCGAGTCAGCTAACAGTAAAATATAGAATAGAATAGAATAGAATAGAATAGAATAGAATAGAATAGACTTTATTGTACACCAAAAAGTAATACAGCTTATACAAAAACTTCAATTTGTGGGTACAATAGATATATATAAGAGCTTAAAATAATACACGGGGTAGTCTGTGGTGTACTGCTAACTATATAAAACACAATACTCAAATATAAATACATATATACATACATATTATAATAAGTTACACAATTTTTATTTTTTTTATATAAATCTAGATTTTTTCCACAAATATAGGGTTAGCTACATATAAAAGTTAAAATGAAACCATTAAACTTCTAGCAGAGTGAACCATTTATTTTCATTATCCCATAAAAAATAGGACCGCAAATCAAGCGAATATTTTACGATGCTAACCGTACTGTAACCTCCTAAAAATAGTGGGTTTTCATAAAGTCATATTAGGGTATAAAATTGTAATAACACGCTAGTCGTATTTCAAATTGCGTGGCAATAAAGGTAACTATTCACCACGACGACGAATCGTAGAAGGGAGCAGTCGCAAATCGAGAACGTTCGTAGAAAAGACGCACTATCAATTGAATGAATTCCGCTAATAACATAAATAAAAAATTCGATTTACCTGTTTTTTTATATGTAGTTCAATCTGAGATTTGATGCCACCAACTGCATCTGCTTGAAAAGTGCTTTGCTTATAACTAAAACTTGTGTTATTGTTTTTTGCGGTTGAAGAAATAGTTTTTTGTTTCCTATATTTTTTAAAACCGTCTCGTCGAATCCACTATTTTGAAACCGCAAAAAAAACAACACAAACACACATAAAAATACCTACGAATTCACCTACCTAACTTTGACCACCACCTTCTGTTTTTTTTTTTACAATTCATGTACTTAGCCTTTTTCATTTTGGCACATATGACAAATCTAATAATACCTCTCATTCATTCTAACGTGCTATAAAAAAAAGAAGAAAAAAGAAGAAGATTAGAAAGAGAAATTAGTAACCTGGGGGATTCCCCAGATTTTTCCCGTTCTAGTCAGATTAATATTGGCCAACACTTATCTGTCATTTGAATAGCCATCTTTACACACACTAAAACCATGTCATGATAGTTCAAAAGTTACCCTTTACAATCGGCAAATACCACCATTATTACGTAATTTTGTTTGTAGTTCAAACTGCGCCAAGGCCTTTCTTATCGTCAAGCGTTATTACCTATGTATCGCATTGTTTTGCGTTGTAACAATGCGAATGGGGTGAAGTTTGGGAGGGCTGTTGTGTGTATTTGTGTATTTAGTTTATTTATAACTAAGGTTTTTTTTTTTTTGTTGGGAAAAAATCATGCATTGACATCCCCCGCTCTTGGGCGGAGCGGGAGATAGTGTCAGACTCTTATTGACTAAAAGACCCACCCCGTTCCTTCTAGCCTTCATACCGGGGCTCGAGCGCCCTTTCGGATAACCCTGGCCCCAGTAGGCTTCGACCCAGCTCGGTCCCTGCTGTTGCTGACAACTCCTTGAGGCACGCGGGAACAGTCGAGGCACACCGTCGACGACTTGGGCTTGGTCCGGACAGTTACCGGACGGCCGGACAGCGAGCTACCCATTGCTCACTGTCCGCAAGCCCGCGCCTACGGTGGCCGGAAATCGGGATCAGAATCCCGGCGGCGGCGGCGGCGGCGATAACGCCGTTGCCTGATGCGTTCGGCCTCCTCCTTTGCGATATAACTATGGTTGAGATATTTGTGTTAGTGTGCTCTGGTGTAATAGGTATATAGATAACTATGGCAGCAGTAGCTATCATAATTATCTATACAGGGTGTAAGGAACAGCCCTCCACAAACTTTAAGGGCTTGCTCAGTAGACGGAACTGAACAATCTTCCACAAGACTTTTTTTCAAAAAACGAAAAAAAACTGCCTAATCATGGTATAAGACTTTGCTATACACCGAATTTCAGGATTCTGGGTTAACGGGAAGTACCCTAAGAATTTTGATGCCCTTGAAAGTGTCGAAATATACGTTTTTTGCGACATAAACGGAAGTATCTTTTTTCCGTTAACTTAGAAATTTGATTTTTTACCGGTTTATTGGACCGCAAACCGTGAGTATGTGGTTTTAATTTCAACTCGATAACTCTACGCGTTCCCGTGGTAAAGGGTCTTGACAGACAGACAAACAGACAGACAGACTGCGGGACGGACAACAAAGTAATCCATTTACAAATAAATAAATTGGATCTGAATCCTATAAGAGTTTAGTTTTTTTCCTTTTGAGGTACGGATCCCTAAAAATATAGGGGATAAAACGGCCAGTTATATATTTTCCCGGGCCTGTTTTTCCTGAAGCGCGCCTGGTAACATATCCAATAAGACCATTGTAAATAAATAAAATTCTTGTTGACCTATACACGGAAGGCTTTACAGTTATTGTGTTGTTATCTTATCAGGATTTAGGCAGAGGCTACTGCCCATCCATTCCATGTAATTCTGATATCTGATAATAAAATATAGTGTACGGGCCCCTCCAACATGATTTCCTAACTTCCGGAACCAAGTTGCTAGATTACGAACCTTAATTTGGGAGCGTTACGGTTCGATTTGGATTTAGAAAAATTTTAGATAGTGCATTTTGGATTGCATGGTAGAATCGATGTATTCCCGTAGGTGAAGTTACAGAGGTGTGAAATGTAATAAAATGTAGCGTTTATAGATCGCGACATAAGATAGTTTTACGATCAACATCTTTATTGCTATCACGGAGCCCATGGGGATTGCTCCCCTGCTAGTTATGATTTTATTATCCTCTGACGATCTGACGACTCCACGCAGCATAGATTTCATCTCGCTTTAAACATTTTCAGCATCTCTAAGCTCTAAATATTTTCACGATTTCATATTCTGCACTCAAACTCACTTTGCCTTCAAATTCTCGTCCGAATATTCCGTAATATTTTTTATAGAATTTCCCGAATGGAATTTTCTTTTCTTTTTTTACGGGAACATTTTAGACAAATCCCTTGTCGTTGGAGGTAGTCATTTAAAAATGTTTAAGTACAGTATAAGCCTACTTAAGTTCACTCCAGCACTTTACTGAGTAAGTACTCAGTAAAATGTAACATAACAAATAAACGTACCTAAAGTACTCGATTTATCTAAACATTAGTAGCTAAAAATATGAAAAATAATAGCTCGCTTTTCTAAATTTTTTTTAAGAACTTAAAAGCATGGGTTTCGGGTGGACGAGGAGAAATAGGAAACCCGCCGTCTGGCCATCCAGTAAAGACCAAGCCCGTATGCCACGAGCCTTCAAAGAGATGTCAGTAAAAACTGAAGGGGCCTGGACTGCGAACGTTTGAAAAAGTGACCGTGATCCTAGAACGCAAAGGGAAACTGAAGGACACAGGTGAGTTTTAGTCAGTTAAAGTCTGACGTACCCTCTCTCCACTCTAAAGCGGGAGAAATAAAAAGGGGATGATGATGATTTCCCACCGCAAAAAAAAATGGGATCCAGGTAAACTAATGTTTCTAAACCCAGAGCATTTGATTTAAATTTTTCTTAATTGATTGAAAAACATACTTCTATGACAAGTCATCCTATTTCGAAGATAATCACAAGAAACTTTCCACTACAATAAATGTTATCAGAATTTTCCATTAGTACACCTATTAAGTTGTATATATTACAAGATGGCGTCGAAATGTTGATGATTACCCACTTCAAAATAGTTCATGGTAAACGAACGTAGAACTTTTGATTAAATTTTTTCCTTCTGCCATTGAGGACGAAGAGTTACAAACGACATGTACGACTTATTTGTCTGCCTTAAGCATTGCCCAGAAATAGCTAAGAGCCTGGAACCATTGAAGGAATAGAGCGATTCCTTTGCTCAGCAGTGGAACAGTACATGCTTGTTACAACAATAGCTAATAGAGGACAACACCATAAAATAGATGGGTACAGAGGTCAATCTCATGTATGTACTTCACTTTTTGTACCTACGCTGGGCGATCACGCTAGGGTCACTAGTGCGACTGGGCGATTGAGCCGAGATATCGTGTCCGTGAGCGGTGTCTGTGTGTGCGTTGCTCGAGCGAGCTTTGTGTGCAGATTGACTTCTGTACATAGATCTATTTTGTGACAACACTTAGATTCTGGGAAAACTACCCGGTGTTTTCGTGACATCACCAAAAGCTTTCCACTACAACGATTATCAGAATTTTCCATGAAAACAGCCTGTATTTACAAGTTGCCACTCGAGTGTCAGGAGTCACCAAACTAAATGTTGTCTTTAGCGCTGTCACGTAGCTACTGTTATTACTACAAGTGGGTCGAATAAATAATTTATGAATGATGTCAATCTTATGTCACTGGCTGACCCACTTCTTTTAGTCACTTTGTGAGTTAAATAGTTTTTTTTTTAAATGTTCCGTTATTGCTACCTTTTGCCAGCGACTTTGCCTACGTGAAACCCGAAATTATCCCATTATCTCCCCACGCTTGTGTTCAAATTTGAGTTTAGAGTTTCTAACTCTAATGACGTCATAGAGTAATGTACTCTGCTCTGGCATTTTTGAACGCGAACGAGTTCAACTGTCAATGTCAAGCATATGGCCTTACTCCAACCTGCCCTGCTCAGAGTTAGAGTTAGTTAGGTTAACTCTAGGGTAGCTACTCGAGTTATAAAAGAACGACCCTGGATTCAACTACAAGCAACAGCAGGGGCCCAGCTAGTTTGAAGCCTACTGGGGCCAGGGTTAGTTTCGAAAGACAGCTCAGCCCCGGTATGAAGGCACGAGTCTGACACTATTTCCCGCTCCGCTCAAGAACGGGGGATGTCATTGGATAATTTTCTCACCGAAAAAAAAAGAAATCTCCAGAAATGATCCTGTTTTTAAGTTTATAAGTCAAGCAACATAACAACCCCTTCAAATGAAGCTTTAATATGACGTCAAAAAACGTGTTCGTTTACCCGGGTTTACTCCAATTGTTTATCCCTACTAACAAAGGGTCGTCCGGCTTACAAACAAACATACATGTTGTATAGAAAAGATATTTTTATATGAAATTCATAGGGTGCCTGGCGAGCATGCAGGATTTAAAATTTAAAAATTGATATGAAGAGATTTTTTTCGTACACTTTTATTGAACTGAAAAATGTCTGATATTTATTATGAAATAGGGTGACCATGTGCAATAATAGTTTTTATTTAAGCACTAAGGGATAATTTTATGATATAATATATATCTTTGGAATGAATTCTTTGTAATTAATCATTGCAAACATAATTGTGTGGGGTAAACTTTGTACGTTAGCATGACTTGTTGTCTTTATTTTTTACATTGTATCACCATTACATGTAGGTACCCATATTTGGGAAATAAAATCTAATTTTATCTTATTAAAGTATTGCGTAATTCGAAAGAGTTTCTACGACTCTAGAACGTATTGGGCAACTGGAGGAACACGGTGGATTTTAGTTAATATAGTAAAGTTTGAATGAAGAAAATGACACTTCCTCCCGCTCTAACTAGAGTGGTAAAAGTTATTTCGTACCTAAAAAAATGATCAATAACGCAATTTCACTAAAATACACATTGTAATTCACTTTGTTCACCCGGGGACTGTCAAAGTGACATATTACGTCAATTGGCCGTTTTATAGCCATTTCGTACAACTGTCAAAGAACACCAGTTGTAATTTGAATTTACGTGCAATTTGAGCTGATAGGCAATCAATTCGATAAACTTTACATTACATTCGGTAGATATTCTATATCACGGTTGGTATTGTATACACCGTTAAATTTCAGCTGAGCGAGTTCAATGACCTGTAGGTACTTTGTACGCAACGCCGACTACTAACTACAGGTCATTGAACTCGCTCAGCTGACGTTTTCTTAAAGATACAAATTTCGTACATGCGTGAATTAATACGAGTTTTGAAAAAGAGGTACTTTATTTTTTAATTTTATCTTTACAAATCGATAGTGTTTCATGTACCGGATCGACCCTCCACGGGATTAAAACGATTAAAATTTAGCGGTGTATAATGCGTGTGCACATTGTTTTTTTTTTATATTTATAGGCTCGCACTTGACCACTCACCTCACCTCACCTACCTCACCTCACCTACCTCACCTCACCTACCTCACCTACCTCACCTCACCTACCTCACCTCACCTGTTGGTAAACGATGATGTGGTCGACGATAGGTGACCATGGCCAGGCACTAGAAAGACCTCTATCTGTCTATTGGTACACACTGCAAAAAAATCCATTCAGGAGTTTATAATATTAGTGTGAAGTGATTACCGGTTATAGTATTTGCGCCGTTTGGACCCGCCGTAGGTATATTTATCGTAGTTTTTCTCGGTAGTATGCATGCTTACCTCCTTCTGAGTATCACACAGAGATAATTCCTTAAGCAGAGTAATAATGTAATGTATTATGTAATACCCAGTTTTTTACATATTCAGGACTTGTAAAACAACAATCAACATCAACCCTTAAAAGTCCGGTGCCCATGGAGCGAGCGGTGGGGGGTTAATACTATTAACACTGAACTTGTTAGGGGAATGGTTTATATCTAGTGATACCATTACACTTACAATGCTGATGCTGTATACTTTATTCACATATCATTTAATAGTACATTATGATACACGTGTGTAATGTAAGTGATTAACGTCGAGGCGTTATTTAGACCCGAACCAGGGATGTTACGGAGCTCCATAACCGTAACCGAAACTATCGGATATCCGATATAAAATAATATCCATAACCGTAACCGAATCCGAAATAAAAGTTTCGGATAATATCGGAGAGGGGCGGAGCGTAATTGCGACACGTTGTGACAGCCTGTCATGTGTCGCGTCGTAAAATATAAATAGTATAGTAGTACATACTATTTATAGTATGTATTTATATTTAACTTCTGAAATTCCTTAAAAATCTAATATTCGTAACCGAAATTATCCGAAACTAACGGATAATCCGAAATAATTTTCATATCCGTATCCGTAACCGGTATAACAATCATTTCTATATCCGTATCCAATCCGTATCCGAAATTTCATATCCATAACATCCCTGACCCGAACCATGGCAAGGGTCTTAAGAGAGCCGAGAATGGTAATCATTAATTACTCACGTGTATCGTACGACGTTTTTCAATACACTTGTGAAGAAAATAACGAAAAAAAATAAAGTTAAATTGTTTGAGTACGAAATACAACATTAAATAGTTTTAGTATACCTATGCGAAACCCGAAACACGGGGCTAGTATTTTTATGTGAAGAATCTATATATAAAATGTCATAGCTGTATCATATAAAGTCACAAAGTTATAAGCTTGTTATGTCAGCAAAAATACATAGTCACCGGGCCACTTTGCACCAGCACCCAGCTGTTTGCTGGCGCCTAATGCTCGCTATGACCTGCCGTGACCTGTGTTAAACTTAGGCCCGGCGCCCATTATCGGCATCGGCAAGGAAAAGGAACCTTCGGCAACCTTCGGCACCCTTCGGCACCCTTTGGCATCCCTATATGCATACATTTCCGACAGTGTGCGCTTGCATGTAGGGATGCCGAAAGATCCTTTTTGTTGCTGATGCCGATAATGGGCGCCGGGCCTTAGTGTCGGTGGTATCCAACTTGTCTTTTTAAATGTTTTTGGGGAAAAATATAACGTGGTGTAAAAACTATTGGAATACATTCAGTTAGGTACTGATTCTGAACAAATTATATTCAGATTTCGTATAAATACTAAAAATAATGTTGTTTATGAATTCTTCATTCAGAAGAAGATATTGTAGCAATATTTAGTTTTGTGTTTAAAATCGTGAGTTGAAAAACTGAAACATCTGATTTCAAATTGTGATGGATACCTATCCCCGTTAAATTTTGATCGTTTTAATCCCGTGGAGGGTCAAACCGGTACATGAATCACTATCGATTTGTAAAGATGAAATTAAAAAATAAAATACCTTTTTTTTGAAACTCTTATTAATTTACGCATGTACGAAATTAATTTCTTTAAGAAAACGTCAGCTGAGCGAGTTCAATGACCTGTAGGTAATTAGTACACAACGCCGACTACTACGGGTTTTAAAAAAAGTTACTTTATTTTTTAATTTTATCTTTACAAATCGATAGTGTTTCATGTACCGGATCGACCCTCCACGGGATTAAAACGATCAAAATTTAACGGCGTATACTATAGGTATATAAGTATAATGTCAATGCAAATGTAAACGGAAATGTAAAGTGCAGAAATGTCACTTATTGTCCAACCAATTATCTATATAAAAATGCAAATAAACTCACACCACGGCTAATGAAATAATAATTATTCCCTGTCCAAATAATATATAAACACGATTCCTAGTCAACATTTAAAATCAGCTGTCCTTTGCAACATTGTATATCACCAGTATTATTTAAAATTCCGACCTTGAAAGCCGATAACAGGTGAACTCACCCTAAGCAGTATAACAAGTGTGCCGCACTACTGGTGCACTCACCCTCCGTGTTTATCAATTAAACCGAGACTCCCTCTTTCAAGCTCCAAAGGAATGCAACGAAAAACCTACATCAAAGAAATCAATCGATTTTCTACCTTATCTCAAAGTCATAAGGACTACGTAAACTGCATGCAAATTTAACAAACGACAACAAAATTCAATTTATCATCGCGTCAAAGGAATTTAAACGTTACGTCAAGGTGTTAAAGTTTAAATAGGCAGCAATTAATGAGTAATTTGTAGTGTTTTGTACTAAAGGGGGTGCGTGTTTCCATTGTATGACAGGAATCAAATGGCATTTTCTCGTGACTTGTTTAAGGGTGTGTTTCGCAATAAATTGCAATACAGCAGTTGGTAGAATAATCAAGCGTTGATTTGTTGGATTCCTTTCTCATAATAATAATATTGGTTATTTGTATGTATTTATTAACCCCAATTTTATTATTAGTACAAAAAAGTGGGGGTTTATCCGTACCGGCAACAGAACATAATTATATTTATAGCCAAAAGAAAAAAAAAACGAAATCCCAAAAATGTCCACGATATTTGTCATAATTGGTAAATTCATAATGTAATCAATTCCTAACAATTGCTACTAAAAAATTACTACGCGCGGTGTTTTTCCATTTTGATCGTCATTTATTCATTCATAATCAATAGCCTGGTACATGTCCATAACTTGAGTGACATATTGGGATATATAAACAAACGCTAATAACTTTGCTGTACTTATATGAATACTAGCTTTTGCCCACGGCTTCGCCCGCGTAAATAAAAGACCTTCCCTCTTTCTCCCCCTTTTCTCTCGTTTTTTATAAAAAATTAGCCTATGTCCTTCTCCAGGGTCCCAACTATCTCTGTACCAAAATTCATCAAAATCGGTTTTGCCATTTAGGCGTGAAGACGTAACAAATAAACAAACAAACAAACTCACTTTTTATTTAGAATAGGACCTTTTCTAATATTCACTTTAAGTATTTGTACTAATTAAAAAATAGTGGTGTTGTAGGTATGTATTTATTATTGTACTAGCTTTTGCCCGCGACTTCGCTCGCATACATATAATATATCCCACTCAGGAATAAAGCAGCTGTCTATCGGCGTAAAAATTTTCGCAATCGGACCAATACTTCCAGAGATTACCTCCTACAAACAAAAAAACAAACTTTATATGTATATTATAGTGGTGGCTTTAACTCTTTACTATATTAGTGTAGATTAATTTTCTATTTATTTGTTTGCCATTAATTCATTAAACCCCAAGCGAACGCCGGCGTTCGCGCACCCCGTCTTTCTATTGTGTCTGTAATTTCCACGATTGAAAGGTTAAGTTGCACCTACCATGTTATGTTTCTGCACCACCCTAAGGTCGACTGGTAGATAATGCATAAGGCATTAAGTCCGCCTTTGTAGAGTGTTTAATAGTGCATAAAGTTTTAATAAATAAATACTAACTGTATTTATTTACTATAAGACTTTGCTTAACGGTTAAAGAAATAAAGTAGGTAGGTATGACTTCATCAGAGGCAGTGAGAAGAAATTAAATTAAAAGACCTAATGTCACACAAATCAAATCCTACATCGCGTTATCAGAGTTCTCCACGCTTTCTTGAATATACATACACTCTTATTTGTCCTGGGAAATTTATCATAATTGGTAAATTCATAATTGAATCAATCATTCATAACATTTGAAGAAAAGCAAATACACTACAATTGCCGAAACGGATCTTGAGCGCTCGGCGTCAGAGTGGGGATCGCTTTGCGCATTCCATACATTGGCGAGCTAATCATCTTCGTTGTTAGATACATGCAGCAACGCAGGGAACGAATCAGGAGTGACGTCTATGGTGCGGTGGCGCGGCGAGCCAATCACTGACACTTCCGCCCCCGTGTTTCACTTCGCACCACTAAAGAGACCGAATATTTGACTTCTGCGCAACTTGAAGCCAGCGCTCAAGGTCCTTGACGGCAATTGTACGCGCAGTTGTGTTTTCATTTTGATCGCCATTAATATTCATTCATAAAATCTAATCTAGCCTTTACAATATTTATAAATTGATAATGGGTTCGCGAGATACGGGGTGTTAGTAATGAAACATTATGGAACAGTCCGAAAACTACTATATTACTAGACATAACCGGTTCTTGTTTTGGAGGAACCTCAATTTTTTCAAAGATTTGATGTGGGGCTTTACACCCTGGTTCGCATACCTTTATTATTCACAGCGACATGCGACGCTATCTTAAAAAAAAACTTCAATGGTCACAGAAGTCTTGGGCTGCGGGATTGTTCGCTAGAGTTACCGCGGCCCAGGAACGCATAAGACCACTGTCAGAACTCCGTTGAGTTTTAGTCAGTAGTCAGTGCTAGCTTTTGCCCGCGGCTTCGCCCGCGTATACAAAATATAGCATACGTCACCCAGGCAGCAATAAAGCAGCTATCCATCTTTAAAAAAATTTTTGTAACTTGACCAGTACTTCCAGAGACTACCTTAAAAAAACAAACTTTACCTCTTTATAATATTAGTGTACAAGTGTAGATAAGTCTGGCACTCCCTCTCGCTCTTCCTAGAGCGGGAGGAGTTATTTGATGATAATTTCTCGCTTTAAAAAAGCGGAACTAAAATATTTTAATTTCAAGTATCTTCAGATGGCTACAGGGTCAACGGTTGCTTGTGTATTTACTTTTTTTTTCTTTAATTCTCATTCGAAATCGAAAACCATCACGAATAATTAAATTGACCTTGAATAAAAACTTGACCTTAGACCGAATTCCACTAAGGAAATCTTAGGTTCTAGGCAACTGGAGGACACAGGTGTGGCTTTAGTCAGTAAAAGGCACACACCCTCTCGCCCAACCAGAGAAGTCATTAGATGATTTCCCACCTCAAAAAAAAACCGAATTATGAATCTCATTTTCATTCCGAAGCAACGCTGTTATTATGTAAACAATTACTGCCAGTAATTACACTTCGAATTGTCTTATTTAACGGTGCAATTAACTGTTATAATTCACGCTACTTACAGTAATCTCGGTTGTTAGGCAAAAAAATACAAAAACAGTAGTTTATTGAACTTTGCAGTAATTTTAACAGAATGTAAAACTACAAAAAGGCCTGTGTAAGTACGGAAGAAAAGAAAAAAAGCATCATAATCGAAAATCGCTGATTCCCGATAATGTAACTTGCGCAAGAACCTGTGGCCACAGCCTACAGGCTAACGAAGCCAGAGGATTAACATCGCAGCACATTTTTTCCAACAGTCATTTCATGACGCCGCACATTTTTTTGTTCTGTAATCTCTCTGATGGCGGCACAACTAAAAGTTATTTTTACTTTATGCTCAGTTTGTTGGTTTTAGTGGCTCTCTGTGTCTTTGATAACTATTTTTTTTCTTTCTTTTTGTTACTGATGAATAAATAATGTTTTCTGGCTGAGCAGTAAGTAGATCATGTACTTAAGGAATTGGTTATAAATTTATGATACAGTTACTTACTTGCGGCAAGCTCTTTGGCAACAATTTTTCTTTTATCTCAGACTTAAACATCGTCTATGTACAAATTATACAGTATGTATTATTCAGTATATAGCTGTACGCTGTTCTCTCAGGACTTCTGTACATAATGGCTCGTTTGTTGGACACGTTTCAACATCCATTACCGGACGACTAACTACTTTAATGGCTCTTTTGTTAACAAATGGAGTGATGGACGCTGAAGTGTGTCCAACGTGGCCCATTGTGTAGAAGAACTTTACGGAACTAGCAGCCCCAACACGTCGGATTTAATAATACTGCACACGTAGAAAATTACCAGGTCTTTTGCTATGAGTCCTACCATAGAAAATCGTTCACTTTTATCTCGCAACGACCGGAAACACAGTCTTTCATTCATTCCAAGATCAGCTTAGAAAAGTTCTGTGGCCAATCGTTCTAAAACAGCAAAAGTGAAAAATACGTGCGCCAGCATTTAAATCGAAAATTACGAGCGTAAGACCTTCCCCATTCATATTAATATAATTTATTTTTTCTTGGCGAGAGCGAGGGAATGAATAAAAACTGTGCATAGGTACCTCCGCAGGCGGCAACACTTCTTTATTAAAAGCGTAATGATATATATCGGAGCTAAATAATTTATGAGAGCGATATTTAATTTACAAATTAGGCTTGAGAATGCAAACTTTCAAAGGCATTGTGGTAAACAGGCTGTACTTACAGATAAAACTGACCCTGTTCTGTTGCCATAAAAACAGGGAAATTATGAATTTTATTGCGGGGTTTTTATTAACATAATTTCAAAGTGTATTTTGAAAAACAAAACGATCCATCAAGTAGAACCCTTTTTGATGAAAAAGTAATTAAAAATGGAACAAACGATCTATAAAAAATGGTCGGCGGAAAATAAATATGTTTGCAGAACAAAGTGTTTTGTCAATATTCTGAACGTTTCACCCATATTTTTTGCTTTGCATTTCAATTTAGAATTTTACTACGGACAATGAACAATTGAACATATCAAATGTCAACATTTTACTGAATTCCATTATTATTTCATACCTACGTCTTAAATTAAATGCATATTAGAACAATGGTTTTGCATTTTAGTTTGTAAATAACGTTGAAATACTCGTACTAGCCACATTTAGTATATTATCTTATCTAGCGAGCACTTAACTTACTTTTTATTTGGTATGTATTTTATGATCCAGTGCACAATTAGTACATTTACATTTTCGCATAATGTTACCCTGGCACGACGCAGTCAAAACAAGTCTTGATACTTTTGGTTACAAAAAAGTAATTTTAAATCCAGTTGAAAAAAATACCGTAAGTATTGAGATCGAATTTCAAGCAAAATCTTCTCCATAGAGATCTACGCTTTTGAATGTGTGAGCTTCATTTAAAAAAAAAAGAGTAAATGATTTAATTGAAATAAATGTATTGATTTTTTTTTAATATTTTTCTTTATTTTTTGTCTCAGTGTTGTCAGGCAAAAGGACTTTTAAAGGAGCATAGTTCCCTACGAATGACCATTACTCGTAAATACATACTTAACACAATAAAACAATAGCTCCGCCATTTTTTATACGAACTGACATTAAAAGCTTGCTTTTAACATATCCTTCTTCGCACGATCTTAGTCAAGTCGTCCGAAGTCATACATATTTATGTGGTGGTGCATTAAGTTCAACGCGTCGGCTCAAGGTTGTTGGTTGTTGCTAACTGCGAAGGCATTAGCACACTTGGACAGTTGGCCAGGAGACGCATATGACAAACTGACAGGTCCAGCAATTTAAAACAGATTTTGCTTATTCGCGCTTCGTAACTGACAGTTTTTGTGTTTACTTTGTAAAGCTTTGTTATGTTTATTGTTGTCATAAAAAATGCATTTAAATTAAAATTAATCTACCTAACCTTTTCCCAACTAAACCCCAACTTACCCTTCGGCTTTCAGTCAAACTGGATGTAACTAAACTGGATCTTAGTATTTTAAATAGAGCGAGTGTCTAACAAAATATTTTCTTGGTAACAATTACGTCGGAAATGTATTTTGGCTTCTGACTATCCCTAACGAATGTCAAAATCTTCAAATGCACAAACGTGGCACGAAGAAATCTCGGTTTGTTAAAATGGTTACTCATCTACAGACCTACCTCGGCAATAATACTTACTAAATAAAAATTTGTAAATTCCTATATAAACTGACAGACACCACAGCCCAAACTGCTGGGTGAAATTTTTACACCACATTTCCATGTAAAGACACTGATTGCTAGTTACTGTCTTCTATCACCCGGAGGTTTGCTGTAAGAAAGCCCAAATTTATTTTGTATTTCTTATTTCTGTGCTGTGTGTAATAAAGAATAAGATAATACTAAAGAATATTTTATAAACATTGCAACGCAAATGAGGATAAATTTATTATGCTCGAAGACACAATTTTGGATAGAGAACTGAGAGATATGGCACGTCTGTTTAATATCCCGTTTAAGTGATGGTTGCTGGGCAAGGCGACCCCTTTGACATTGTCCATGACTCGATGATGTCGAGGACCGTCCGTATTTAGTAGCTAACAGACGTTAAAGTGTAGCTCAAATTGACTGTTATGTAGGGGACATGTGACGCGGGGGAATTTAGGCTAACTACCTATCATTACCCTGTCATGCTGTCAAATTAAACGTACGAATTGCCGGTTTGTTCAGCTCAGAATTTACAAGTACTTGTATTTGAATTCCTGCTTACATCGCACGTGAAGTACCTGTAGCCAGAATATAAGCATAAAATATATTCAGAATAATGAGCTCGTTAACGGATATGTCGAAGTGCGTCTTTTCGCCTCGCGGGATTTCCTCAGGCAAATGTGTCTTCATTAAACTCGGGAAACATGCTTCAGGGCGACCGACATATAGAACAATATTCCAATTATAATTTATGAACATAAATCTACGACCCAGACTGATTGATACATCAAACTTCTAAACCTGCACACTTATCTCAATGACTAGAATAGACTGGCCTTTCTTACTCTGCAATAAACTATAAACTTAATGATAGTAAAGAACCATTTGTTGTAGACAAAGCACAATTTCTAGTTTCTCATTTGTCTTCCCCTTCATTTTCTTTTACAGCGAATTCAAACTGGACACTTTCATTCATTTATCACTGTTATTTTCGCAGCACGAGGTCCGAATAAGTGAGTCATCAAAAATATATGTTTCATATAAATATTTTATGGCGGTACTGTAGAGTATTCTGAATATTTTATTATATATGGCAAGTAACCCAGATAGTGGGCGAGCGATGCTAGTGTCCGTAGCTATGGGGTGGTTCACTAGCTGCAGACATAATATTCCTTGCTTGCATAACGTAAAAGGTCTTTGCTTGATCGTAAAGTTTTTTCTTATGGTTTCCATTTGTTCGCACGGCACGTTTTATAAGCTAAGTTTAGTTTGTTTTATTTGGAAACTTGCACAGAACTCGATTGTTGTATTTCTTTTGACGTTATAGGGTTACTTGAAAGTTCTTTGAAGTTAAGGGAACTTCAAAGAACTTTCAAGTAACCGTCAAAGAAAATACGAAAAGAAAATTTTATACACAAGAAAATAATTCAGTTCATGATTAATAAGAAACCTCATTTCACGTGTCATATATGCTTGGAACCGGGCCTCGGGGAAAGGGAATCATAAATTTATATTACCGAAAGGAAATGAGACTAATAAACTGAATTAATGTTCTAACTATAAGTAGTTATCAGCGATGTTTTATGTCTTCTCTGGGGTATAAAACATTTATACTTATATAACAAGCCAAGGTTGGCTGTGTAGTTTCGTACTGACGAGACTTACATACAAGTAATGGTCTAAATAATTCCAACGACCATTTAGTCTATTTAGTTTAACTATAACAGCATCTAAAACCATTATCACTTCCATGTCATGTCCAGAACAAGATCATAATGTAAAATGATGACAATTTTCAATTCTATTTATTTAAATTGAATGTCGGCTGTGGTAATAAAATGGCTATAAAACCAATTTATGTTAATAGTTTTGTATGTATCACACGTTTGGATCTTCATATTGAATAGTAATGTTCACATCTGCACCTATTATGGGTAACATGGTGTTTATTTGGTAACAGCTTAATCTTTTTTATTGACCAGATGTGTATTGATGGCCCAATTGATTCTTTTTTTATGTTTTGAGATGAAAGTCAATGATTTTCTTTAGCTTGTAGTTTTCTTAAACGTTTTATGACATCGTAAAGAAATAAATGAATAGTCATGGTCCCATGTTATGTACTGTATGATTATATTTAATAAAAAAATATAGTAGTCGTTGCAAAACTAACCATTTAACTGCACCTCCCATAAAACACACTTAACATTAAACCCCATCATATTCACATCCCATAACAACATGTGAAGACATGCAACAAAATAATAAAACACGCGTTGGTTTGTCCATAAAACCGACACATCCATTGCGCAGCGCGGCCGTGACCGCAGAGGGCCGAATGGGGCTGACCGCGCAATGGGCAGCGAACACCCGTTGCGGTTACAGACAGAAATGTTCCACTAAATAATACACTAGTGCGGTAGCGAACACTGTAGTTTATGGGCTATAATCACTACATAGTTGTAAAAGGAAGTGAGGCTTCCACAGTAATGATTTCGAAACTATTTTCTGTTACTTTTTAACGTTAAACAGCGGATAATGAGGCCTATGGTGCTACTAGAATAAGTTACTACTGTAAAATTTATTTGCAGAAGGTCTTTTTCCATACCACTTCATTTTTAACACTTATATGTTCCGGTCAAAAAATTCTATGAAAACTTATTACATATTCATAGTAAATTCGCTTTCCTTTTACATACTACCTAAGTATTTCCCTAGGTACATTTATGTACACGTACAATAAAATTCATGAGCACAATAGGAACGTTCCCTTTCAGAGGAAAACGTTGAAAGCCTGCTGGGGATTAATTACCGTAACCTATTTAATTTTATTACCACATACATAGATACTCGCTTAATGAGAAAACAGTATATCTTTATATATATTTATTCTTCTGTACGTGTGTTTGTCACCTAGCTCCTCCTAAGCGGTTTGAATTTTGACTGATATGGATAAAACTTTGTATATGTATATTTAAGTGGGTACCTGAGGCTCTACCACAAGCTTTTAACGACCGCCATTTGACGACCTAAACTGAGCTTTTAAAGAGATGGAGCTATTTAAGATGTATAGCTCCCTCTCGCTCGCACGCTTGCCATTTTGACACGTTATGGTAAGGTCCTTGGACGGTTTGTGTCGCTGTTCTTAATTTGGTTTCTTAACTTTTTCTGACGAAAACCCAACTTTCAAACAGGATATAGGATGTCTGTTGAGGGTTGAAACCTACTAGTATATAGATAAATAATTACTGAGCTAATTTAACTCTTCGTGTGAACGATCGAAGGTGCAGTGTAACGTGCCAAGGTCGCTGATGAGGTAAAAGGTGTTGACAAAGGGTATTCGTAGAAGCCGTAGGTACCACCTGGCTATGAGTGACTACTCGAGAACTTGAAATGATTTGGATGACGTCACAATGAAGTAACTTGCTCGGAGTCGAAGAAGCTCCGACTAGACGGATTTGGAGCCTGTTTGGTGTTGTCGGGTTATTTAATACATATGAAAAGAACTTTCATTACCCGAGATTTTGTGACATCAGGTCTTATTTCTGTAATTCGTACATATTTGCCGCTAGAACGTCAAAACAAATACTTTTACGTACTTTATGTTATTGTAACAATAACAGCAAAAAATATCTCTATTTATATTAGATAAAGTATCAAAATGGTTTGTACATCTTATTAACAACAAAGGGGGAAAATCCTATTTTGTACTTAGAAATAGCAGATACTGAATTACTGGTAGGTACGTAAAATTGTTTAGGTGTTTTTTGTTAGTTTAGAGAAAAAAAAAATTATTTATTACATCTAGAAGGACAGCTTTATTACAGCTTAAAAAAACTAAAAATAAAATAAAAACAAACGAATGCTCCACTTTTGAAACTTTACTACTCGTATTTTACAATCGAAATAGAAACATAACCCTGCAATAGATCTTGACATTTTAAGCTGTAGGTACCTAATATATAAATCAATTTTCCTGTAAGCGTATAAAAAAATAGAAACAAGCTTACCTACTATACTTTATACAAGAAAAACCGAACCGAAAAAAAAACGCCCAATACAGCAAATACGACACTAGGCCAGCCTAAATTATTCAACAAAAAAAAAAAAAACACGACACGTCATCATCACGGAACGTGTCAATGGAGACACGCCGTCTCCGAGCGCGGTCAATGACCCACAGCACGCGGCCGCAAAGCCGATTCATCGTACTTAGGAATTCTACATAAGTAATAAAGTTTTCGTATTATTATTGTGCGAAACTTTCAAAGTCTTTGAAAGCCTCTTACGTACGTGCAGTTTTAAGGGTTTCTTTGCTTCCGTAGCTTGAAAGAAGGAGCTCTCAATCCTCTTCCTGTGGAGTATTGATTTTCTTCGCGCAAAGGTGTTGGCGAAATTCGTTGTGTTACGTTAAATATATTGTTTTAGACCGTTGTATCTATCTGTTCTGTTGTTTAATGGGAAACTTTCGTAAAAAAATATCTTTGAGAGTTTATTTTTGATACTATTAATTATTTAATACATACATATTATTACAAATCGACAGTACTTACATGATTGTAGTGTCTCAAACATGGGCTGTGCTACTGTGCCCTACCCAAGGTAGGGTACAGCAACATAAATATTCTTAATATTCCTTGCATTACAAAATACATTAAATACTAATTAATACAATGCCTACATCAATTTTATTATACGGTTATTACATCAAATTGTTAATTTTATAATGATTTATATTATTACTTAATTGTTACTATGTAAAATTCCAATATTATATTAAATTTTTGAAAAATGTTTTAATTTGGCAACATTTAAATAAGCGATTTATTTATTTTAACAGTTTTACAACTATAAAATAAAATCCATTTTATGAACTTATGAGATACTTAATGATTTGAACTTAGTCAACTATCTTGCTGCTACCATATAATATTCCCATAGACTCTACAACTTTCTCAAATAAACCAGATCCTAAATACTTTATCTAATTGAAAATGGCAACTGCGAGCATACGTCGGCATGAACCCGCGACCCCGAGCTAGCGAGCGACATGTGAACCACAAAGCCAGTAGGTCAAGGGGACTGCATGCACGACTGACTTCGTTGTTAACTTACATTTACTTAGAATACGATCGAACTCGTGTTTATGTAGTTTGAGGAATTTTGAAGGCAAGGCAATGGCAGAATAGTTTTAGTAACTGCGAATCAGTGCCGTAACTAGCCTTTTGAAGGGTGGGTTTTTAGTCAGTAAGAGTCTGACACTATCTCCCACTCCGCCTAAGGGCGGGGGATGTCCTATGGATGATATATTACCCACCAAAAAAAAAAGTCCGGTGCGACTTTTTTTTTTTAAAAGGACTAGATATAAAATTGTTGCGCCTCTCCAGAGACTGCGCCCTGTGCCTGGGCACCGCTGGCACCGCCCTAGTTACGGCACTGCTGCGAATACTATTTCATAGGTATCAAATGAGATTCACAAATCTCAGTTGAAAAGGGAAGATCCTTCGACCAGACGGGTTTTGTGACTGGTCCGGGCAACTGCCCGACGATGATTTCGGGCTGTTATATTTACATGTTCTAATTGCGCGGAGAACTCTAATACCGTTAACGTTTCATTTTACGCATCACAGTGAAGTTTGAAAATAGAATAGGTATTTTGACATACTTTATTTTTAGGTATGCAAAAGTATAAAGTATATAATTACCAAAAGTAAAGTAAGATATGTTATTGTAAAGTACGGTTAGCAACCCTGCTTCTGACTACCCTTAACGATTGTCAAAAATCTCCAAATGACAGATGGGATCACTGAGGAGAGACAGTAGCTACTTATTGACTTTTATTATAATGTATCAAACTTTGACTTAATTTATTCATCGTTAACCAAACGTTGATTTTTTAACTTAATTCATAATTTCACCAAAAACAATATTTGGTTATATAATATCTTATGAATCTTGTGTGACCTGAACTAAAGATGCCAGGGTATAGAAGTACCAAAATAGGTTCAGAAGCAGAATTCTATGTTAAGACCGCCAATTGTATGTTTTTTATTAAAAGGTTTCCTTTTATAAAATTTTAATCTTGGCGTACAATAAAAAAAAACATACAATTGACGGCCTTATTATTATAAATAAAAATAAGTAAATTCTTCCTTAAGTATAGATATAAAGTTCATATATTTAACTCATAGTATAACTCACAGTAGTGGTGATACTCATAGTAGTGTAATGTATTAGGTTAAGTTTTCTATGGGTCTATGCCACCCGAAATAAAGTTATTATTATTATTTCATTTATTTATATTTATACATATTAATTATATTTTTAAATATTTCTTATAAAAAGGATAATAAAAAAAAAAAACATTTAAAATACAAAAAATAGTAGCCCACCGGCATCGGGAACAGGGTCCAAGCTACCGGTGGTCAGGGCTCCTGAGAAAGGAACCTCCGGACAATACGCGCCGTATCAAGGAGTACTGCCTTCTGGATCAAGCCCTTGATCCAACTGCCTAACGAGAGCCTCCGCAGATGTTGATCGAGGCTCTTGGCTATTAAGCCATTGGCCGTCACGACTATCGGCACAATGATTGCTCTATCCACTTCCCACATGTCGACAACCTCGGGAGCCAAGTCAAGATATTTAGTTTGTTTATCCTTCTCAGCTTTCACGAGGTTCTCGTCATGAGGGTCCGCTATATCAACTAAAAGACAATATTTGTTTGAATTATTTTTATTTTAAAACTCGTTACATACGCGTCACCGATACAATTTTTAGTAAGTAGCATACGCAATTCCAAGTTGGTGTCCCGCGGGCAACTGTCGCAAGCGCGCGTGCTAGGAACGAATATCCCTGAGCGCGGGCGGCCTCCGTCAAAGAATGCCGCGGACCAATCACAGCGCCCCGGCGCATCGTACGACTCGTCGCCCGATCTCTCACAGTCGGCCGTTCTGATGCTGCTGGGCGTCCCGAACAGCTCCTTCTTCTCGATGAGTACAGGGAACCTCTTAAGGCTCATTATTTTAAGACCACCTATTAAGGTAGACACATTGACTTCTTAAAGTCAAATGATACCGCCTTTTAAGGCTTACCTCTATCTTAATAGAGAGTGTGCAATTGCCCAATAGCTTCAGTGTTCGCTTCTTAAGGCCTGCGTATTCATGAAACGGTCTACTCATAACCAATTAAGTCTATGCCTTTCACTCACATATATAAACCAGTATTCAAGACCTCTGAAGGTCAATAAGGTCCGCCTCTTAAGGCCTACAAACGGTCCACCCATCATATGAGTCTACGTTCAATAGCTCAAGCATTGACTTGACTCTCCTGACTTCTAATAGTCTGATGGCCCGCCTCTTAAAGCCTTCAACTGCTCTGACGGTCCACCCATCTCACATGGATCTACGTTCAGCAGTTCGGTTCACACTTACTGTATGTAAGGTATCCCCGACAGTCATGGTCCGCTTCACAAGCCTTCATGATTCACCCTCCTAAAGGTGGCATGCATGCGATGTAAGGTTCAACGTACGAGCATCTCATGCTGACAATGTTGTGTCAACTATAATCCCTTAGTACTTTCTCAAAAGTACAGAGACGTCTACTACTCGTCCGTTAAATAAGACAATGATTTAGGCCATAAACAATATACTTTAAAATCACAGTATGTGCACAAAGGTACCATGGTACTTATATAACTAGACTATAACTAGTACAATCAGTCCCAACTCTCATAGTTATCTTAATACAATGAGATCAAAATAAAAATTCTTAACAAGATTTCAAATTATCAATTTAAATAAAACATTAGTTATTCAGTTCTTAATCTGAATAAGTTTCATCTTCTTTTAATAATAATAATTAAAAGAACAAATAAAATAATAATTCAGTTCTTAATCTGAATCAGTATCGGACATACAATGGAACAACTTCAGTTTATCCCGAGCCAGCACATTCTCATAAGAGCGACCAGTTTTATTGCTAGCTTTAACAACATATCTGTCATGCGGGAGCACTTTAGTCACAACAAATGGACCATCATAACGTGGCACTAACTTGCCACTTCTAAGGCCCTTTCTAAATACCTTTCGTTGTACTAGAACCAACTGCCCGACCTTAAAAGGTGCCTCAGTACGTCTCTTACGATCAAAGTCCAGCTTCGACTGCTGAGCAGCAGTTTGCATTCTAGTAGTAGCAGTCCCTCGTAAGTTGTCAAAACAGTCCAATCTAACAGGTGTAACTAAGTCACCGACTAAACGAGGCCGGAAGCCGTACAACAGCTCTAATGGCGACTTCCCTGTCGTATTATTAATATTAGAGTTTAATCCTAATTGAACTTTAGGTAAGTACATCTCCCAATTATTTTGGTCATCACCGACATAAGCCACGAGTGCATCAAGTATTGTGCGATTATACCTCTCAATTTGACCGTTAGCCCTAGGACTCGCCACGGCGTTCATTACGTGTTTTATCTGGCGCTCTGTACAATACTTCTTGAACTCGTGACAATCAAAGGCTTTTCCACGGTCGCTAATAATTCTGTTTGGTAAACCAAACGTTTTTATAAATAGATCTAGAGTCTTAAGAACATTAGCACAACTAGTATCTCGCACAGCCTCAATCCATATAAACTTGGTAAATGAATCTATGATAGCGAAAATATACATCTTCCCAGAGGGACTCTTGCAAAAGGGACCAAGGTGGTCAACATGCACAGTATGAAATGGCACTGGTACCTTTTCTATTGGATGCAATAAGCCAACATGACGGCCCGTAGGCTTCTTGGCGTATTGAAACGAAATACAGCTGCGTACGTATTTTTGAATGAAACGACGCATGTTACCAAACCAATACTTACTCTTAATTGCATCGTAAGTTTTATTAAAATTGACATGACCATTAGTGTCATGGAAAGTCTGCACAAGAGACCAACGGCATTGTTTTGGAACTACAACCTTGAGATTATTATTAATCTTTCTAAATAGCACTCCCTTTTCAACTACGTAGTCCGCAGCCAAACCTTTCGAGTTACCGTTCGCTAATTCGTCAGCTAACTGACTAATAACCGCACGTATGGAGTCGTCATCGTGTTGCAAACTTTCGATAAGATCCGTTTCTACGCAACGCAATACACTCCCAATGGGATTTCGGCTCAACGCGTCTACATGACACATCGACTTCCCGGCGCGATATTCAACATCAAAATTAAAGCCTTGGACCTCCAGCCACCACCTCGCGATGCGTGGATTTAAATCTCGTTTTGACCAAGTCCAGCGTAAGGCATTACAGTCCGTGACTATAACGAACCTAACACCACTTACATACACTCTAAACTTCTGCAAGCTCATTACTACCGCCATGGTCTCGAGCTCGAAACTATGGTACTTTTGTTCAGCGGATGTAGTTTGCCGACTAGCATACGCGACGGGTTTCCACGCTCCGTCCGGCTGCTTTTGGAGAAGAATACCACCCAAACCAAACTTAGACGCGTCGGTATGTATCTGAGTCTCATGCTCCGGGTTAAACAAAACTAATATAGGCCGGCTAATAAGTATAGCTTTTAATTTATCAAATGCCCCCTGCTGCTCGTCACCCCAGACCCAGGGTTGATCCTTTTTTGTTAATAAGGTAACAGGACGGGCAATTATCGCGAAACCTTTAACATATTTTCTAAAATAGTTAGCCAAGCCCATAAACTGTCTACACTGGTGTACATTAGTCGGTATGGGAAAATCACGTACGGCATTAATTTTATGTTGCGCCGGTTTAACTTCACCCTTACAGACTTCATGTCCCAGGTATTCAATCCGCGGGACTAAAAACGAACACTTATCGATTCTAAGCTTCATGTTTGCGGCACGTATTCTTTCTAACACTGCTCTTAAACGTTTCAACGCCTCACAATAATTTTCACTATATACAAGTATATCGTCAAAATATGCGGTGGCGCACTCAAACTTCAACGGCCCTAATATGTCATCGATAGCTCGCTGAAAGACAGCAGGAGCATTCACAAGTCCGAAGCTCATACGTGTATACTGATAATGCCCGTCGGGCGTAACAAAGGCTGTATACTGCTTACTGTCATCTTCCAGTTGTATACAAAAATATGCAGATAAAACATCGAGACATGAAAATACACGCTGCTTCGCTAGCTTATCAAGCTGATCTTGTATAAGCGGCATAGGGTAACGCTCCTTTTTAGTTATCTTATTTAACGCCCGGTAGTCGACGCACATACGTTTTTCACCAGTCTTTTTGGGGACCAAAAGGACAGGGCTGGCGTAAGGCGAGTTAGAACGCTCGATAATTCCCTTCTCTAATAAATCTTGGACAATGGTACGTACGTGTTCACGGTCCGCAATTGACATTCGGTAGGGCCGGTAATAAATTGGTTTATTATCTGTAAGTTCTATTTTCATTTTTATAGCGCATTTACCTACTGTTTGACCGCACTCAGAAAAGCAATCCGAAAAATCATTTAGTAAGCATTCAAGCTCTAACTTTACAGAAGGCTCCAAATCCATTCCGACCTCATACCCAGACTCTTCGTCGCGGACTGTTATCGCACGTACCACACACTCACTGTTAGGTAAATTAATTACCTCCGATCCTAAGTTGATCATTTTAACACAGACCCGGCCGTCAATGACTTGGGCGTTATGTTTAGGTACAATAAATTCAGAACGAGGCTTCAAGTGTTCCGATTCCGGTATCGTAATAGTTCCATCAAAATCCGGGCAATCCAAAACTATTTTATTTACACCAGGTGAAAGCTGCAGGTCCTCGGGTATATGTAACCGAACACGCTCGGCATCCTCAGGAATATCAGGTAAGTGCGATAGGTAGTTTGCATTATACATCTTAAGTGACGTGGGAGTCTTTATAACATAAACATTAGGGTAATCAGTAAATGGTTGACCAATGATAATGCCTATATCCTGCGCCCCGTCGGGCACTAAGTAAGCCTTAACACCTTCGCACGTAGCCTCATCGGCTGTAATGGTAACTACCGTTTCCGCGAGAGGTGTAATATGCGATCCCCCGAACCCTTTTATAACACTGTTACTCGACACATTCTGCAAATCTAAACTCAGCTGTTTTGCTAAGGACTCTATTATCGTAATGCACGAACTTCCGAAGTCAATAAATGCTTCAGCATTACACCCGTTAACTGTAACCGTCATGTAATACTTGGCACTGGAATCGCCAAAATGTTTCATAATATTTACTTTTTGCGTACACGACATACTTGCATTACGGTTTTTCAATTTTAGACACTCGTCTTTAACGTGGCCCACCTTATTGCAGTAAGAACACTTCCTCATTTTAATGAAACAATTGTTTTCGTTGTGTCCCTTTTTGCTACAAAACGAACATACACTATCTAAATTCGTATTTTTGCCGCGAGTTTTATATGTACAACGCGCAGCAACATGTCCGCGCCGCTTACACACTCGGCATTTTATCCGATCTTGCGTGTTATTATTATTAACGGAGTTTACACTTTGTTTTGAACTCACTGAAACCCTCGTATTGGTTTGCAACGAAGACAGGTAATTCAACAACGCGCTGGGGTCGCGGCATCCCGCGGATATCGCGCCAATTTCAATGAGTTCACTTCCAATTGTACCTACAATTGCCTCCGTAATTAACGACGGTGCGAGCCCGCACGCGTTACCTAACGCTAATTTATCGTAATAAAATTGTATAAAGTCCATATCAGGCGATCGGATAACATTAACTAAATCTCGTAACATATTTAATTTACTTTTATGGGATGGGAAAGCTGTTAGTAACTTAGATTTAAAATCAATCCACGAGAGATTAATTTCTTGTAATTGATCGTACCAGCGACGGGCATAACCTTTGAGTTTCGAGGAACAATTAAAAACTAAAGTTTTCTCATCCCATCCATACATTCTAGATATGCCCTCGACCTTACGAAGCCAAATCTCCATGGTAATTAATGATGTCTTAGGGTCAAAGTCGGGTATCGGATCACTTCGTCCAACATAGCGTAAATTAGTGTTATTAAAAGTATGATCTACATACGCTAACTCCAGAGATGGAGATGCAGCGGCGGCCACAGCGGCGCCACAGCGCGACTCAACGTTTTGCGCATGCGCGCGCTGAGCGACGCTCGCGGCGTCTTGCGCAGACGACATGGCGGCTGAATGACTCACTGTAGCTGATTGTGGCGTAGGTGGGAATCCTGACGGATTCATACTAAACTGTACAACCTGGTTGGAAGGCGGGAACGTTTCATAAGCACTTGATTCACGCGGCAACGGGCGGCCCGCGCTCAAGGTCACCAGCGGCGCCGTGACGCTCGGTGGCGGCGCTCTGTTTTTGCTGGATCACGGTCGGTGCCAAAGCACCCGCAGACGCCGATGTCGCTTCTTCTGGGTAGGGCAGCGGAGGTGTTATGATCCCATCGTCGGTATCACCACTCGTTGGCAACGGTGCTGCTGCTGGCGCACTTCCCTCCATCGGTGCCGACACCGGTGCACTAATGTACTTTTCGAGTAATGACACACGTTTCAACAAGCGGCGATTTTCCATTTCGGCCAAAAGCCGACGTCGTAACTTGCCCTCACGTTTTTCTTTCTTCTTTTTATGCGAACCCATAATAACTAGGTACTTACACAACACTTCACACAACACTTAATTTCGTCCCACTACTGAGATAAAAGACAATATTTGTTTGAATTATTTTTATTTTAAAACTCGTTACATACGCGTCACCGATACAATTTTTAGTAAGTAGCATACGCAATTCCAAGTTGGTGTCCCGCGGGCAACTGTCGCAAGCGCGCGTGCTAGGAACGAATATCCCTGAGCGCGGGCGGCCGCCGTCAAAGAATGCCGCGGACCAATCACAGCGCCCCGGCGCATCGTACGACTCGTCGCCCGATCTCTCACACAACAATCATTGTGCGACTCTCTAACCGATCTATCACCACTATGTCAGGTTTATTGGCAACAATAGTCCTGTCAGTGATGATAGATCGATCCCAATACAATGTGACGCTGCCATTCTCGAGAACTGGGTCGGGCACATACCTATAGTACGGTACTTCTGATTCAACAAGATTGTATTTAAGAGCAAGTTGCTGATGGATAATCCTGGCTACAAGGTTGTGTCTGTACAAATAGTCTCCGTTAGCTAAATGAGAACACCCAGAAATAATGTGTCGGATTGATTCTCCGGGCCGGTGGCATGCCCGACAGATGTCAACCGTGCCGTCCTTCACAATATATTTCCGGTAGTTGTTCGTCATCATATTATTATTATTATTCTCATTTATTCATAAATATTACACATAAATTACATTTTTAAATATTTCAATATTAAAAAAAACATTTAAAAATATAAAAAATAGTTACCCACCGGTATCGGGAACAGGGTCCAAGCTACCGGCGGTCAGGGCTCCAGAGAAAGGAACCTCCTAACAATACGAGCCGTGTCCAGGAGTACCGCTTTCTGAATCAAGCCCTTGATCCAGCTACCTAACGCGAGCCTCCTCAGATGTTGGTCGAGGCTCTTGGCTATTAAGCCATTACCCATAATTATTATTATTATTATAACATCTTCTGCATTCTCGATGACTTAAGTAAAGGTTTGTTAATACACGCACATATTCGCTCGTTATGTTTTTAAATCCTATATAATTGCCCAGTATTACAGCACCACCAGACCGTAACACTAATTCAATACTAGACTTCGTTGATTGCAGGAATTTAAAAAATGGGTGTCAGTTTCGGAAATGACGCGCTAAAATAAAAACTGAGTTTATTGCAAATTAGCACTACGCCCAACATATTCAAAGTTCGCAGCACAGTAGCGCTACGCAAAAAAATACACGCCCAAAAGAACCATAGTTCGTAGCCAAATTCGTAGTGTATTATCACTACGCCCAATAGTTGTATAGCTCGTAGCACAGAAGCGCTACGCTAAACAAAGGAAGTTCGTAGGGTACCTATTACCACTACGCCCGAAAGTTCCACAGTTCGTAGCACAGTGGCGCTAAATGTAACAAAAAGAATTCGTAGCGTATTATCACTACGCCCAAAAGATCTATAGTTCGTAGCACACTAGCGCTACGCCAAACAAGAACAATTCGTAGCATTGTAATTACTACGCCCAAAAGATCTGAAGTTCGTAGCACGTTAGCGCTACACCAAAAAATCCCTCGTAGCAACGTGTCCCCAGTAAAAAAAATGTACGAAACACGCGCCATCTCAACAATTTGACCTCAATCTTTTAATAGATGTATCTTTTGCGAACCCAACATACCTAACTACCTCGCTGTCTACTCATAAAGACACGTGGAAAAGATTACCTCCCACCCTCGCTGTAATCGCGTATTTAGAAACGTAATGCCTTTTATAAAATTCTGAACTTATATTCATTTTTCGCAATTAATATTAATGATACCAAAGCTACTTGTCATCCCGGAAGGGACCTTTCATTATGTTATAAAGGGAGATGACGTCACAAAAAAAAATAAAAAGATGGTAGATATATTTACATTTTTGCGTGTTATTACGTAAAATAAAGTTTGATCTCTGGGATAAAACTGAATTACAAAAATAATGAACAGCGGTGGTTTTATGTATCTTTTTCATACGAGTATGTTATCCAACCGATTTAAAATTAGTGAAATTCTGCCTTTTATTACAAACCACCCTTAGGTAATGACGTATTGAAATACTTGAGATTAATTACTTTGAAACATTTTGTGATAAACCCAGTAGATTTTTAAAACTTTGTACCACTCTTGAGAAATTTATACTCCTGTAGGCGTTCACAAAAATTTACACTCAGAAGACACTAAAACCCGAAACAACTATCTGTAGGCCATATAGATATTTGTTCCTGGCGAGAACAAACCCACGCCACGTAACGCAGTAGCCATTCCGTCAACCACTGCACCAACTGTCCTGCCCTCTTCTTATTTTCAAGTCAATGGTAACCTCCTTAATGAGTGGACCATGTTCAAAAGAACAGGGGTACCGCTCTAACGTTGGGTATCTCTATCCAACGGATAGAGATTTGGACGTCGTTCTACCTTCGTACAAGTCAGGCGTGTTACACGTGTGCGTCGGTCTATTGTAGTTCTAGCTTTATGAGTTTACAAGTAGATGAATGATGAGGGAGGCAAAAGATGGATGGATTGTGTAAGGAGTGATGCGAAGGAAAAGGGAGTTAGTGATAGCACAAACGAGACGATGGAGCGCGTTACGCACGTACGAAATTAATTTTTTTAAGAAAACGTCAGCAGAGCGAGTTCTATGACCTGTAGGTAGTTTGCCGACTACTTAAATTAATTTCGTACGTGCGTAAATTAATACGAGTTTTGAAAAAAAAAACTTTATTTTTTAATTTTATCCTTACAAATCGATAGTGTTTCATGTACCGGATCGACCCTCCACGGGATTAAAACGACTAAAATTTAACGGTGTATAGGTACAGAAGTCAATCTACATACAAAGCGCGCTCGAGCAACACACACAAAGACACCGCTCACAGACACGATGTCTCGGTCGCGTCTCGGATCACTCGTCGAACAGTTCCGGCTCAAACGCTCATTAGTGTGCGTCCACCGAGCGTAGGTATAAAAAGTGAAGTACATACATGAGATTGTCTTCTGTACCTATCTATTTTGTGGTGATAGCGTGACGAATGACAGGACAGAATGGGAGGAAAACACGTGTTTGCGCCGACCACAAGAGGCACATGATAAAAGCTGAAAGATGATGAAGACTTTCTGAGGTTTTTAACTATCAGTAACCAGTTGACAATATAGCCAGTCACTGTCGCATTTATAAGTTGGTTTCCCCACGTTCATTTCACAGTAACTGTATACCAGCATCGGCAGTTATTATAACTGTAATCAGCTGAGCACTTAACGTACCGACGAGCGATTAGCGATTGGGGTTAGAGATACGAAAACCAACATACGATGGTCTCTGATTTGTTTGTAAATGTTAAGAAGTTTTTTGGGAGAAGAATTTTTTTTTTTTTTCTAATCTTTAAATCTGCAATCGGCTATCCAGCCATAATCAGATGTATTCCGCCAATATTAACTTTGCAGGCGACATTCCATTAAATGGCACCATATTAAATATATTCATTATTTTTCAGGTTCTCTGGTCCAGGTCCAGTATGTGCCATCTTTTTAGGCGTTTACTGTTCTCTTGTGAGTGCAGTAAATTCTTTGCCAGTTCATTTGTGTATTTGCTCAGTCTTTCCTTGTATCTTTTGCTGGTATTGCTGACTTCCTCCTTCACAGTAGGTATCTCAAGGTATTCATGTATCTCCGTATTTCTTACAAACCAATGTGCGCTTGAGATAGTTCTAAGGGCAATGTTTTGGAATCTCTGGAGGATATCTATGTTAGAGTTGCTAGCAGAACCCCACAGTTCTATTCCATAGGTCCAGATGGGTTTTATGATGGCTTTGTATACCAAGAGCTTGTTACTAAGAGACAATGGAAAAAAATAACTTCTTCCGTGTTTCTTCAGTTGCCTCATTCTTGTTTTTAGGGTTCCGCACCTCAAAATGATAAAACGGAATACGATGAATTTGTTGTCCGTCTGTCTGTCTTTCAAGACCCTTTATCTTGGGAACGCGTGGAGGTATCGTACTGAAATTAAAACCATATACTCAGGTCTGCGGTCCCTTGAAGCTGTAAAAAAATTAAACTTCTGACTTAAAAAAAAGATAAGTACGGCTGGTTATGTAATAAAAACCGTATATTTCGACACTCTCAAGGAAGCATAATTCATAGAGTAATTCCCGTTGACCTAGAAGTAAGGTCTTATAGCACAAGTACCTATAGGAAAAAATCTAAAAACTGTAAATTACATTGTAGTTACATACCAAATAAATCTTTTTTTAAATTTGGAAAAATATTCGTCACTCAATTCGGTAATTGAATTGGTTTCATAGGAAAGGTTGTACGGAACCCCCAGTACGTGAGTCTGACTCGCACTTGCCCAGTTTTTTTCATTGCAAGAACAACAGCAACCCAAGAATACCTACGTCTCAATTCGATCCCAAAATAAATGAAAGTGCTAAACTTAATCTAGCCCTTACAATACGCGTTGTGCAACCACGGGATATTGAGATCCCGTGTCCCGGGCTCCGCGATCCCGGGGGATCGATCGTCCCGGGATAAGAAGGGATAGGTTTCAATTGGCTGGGATCAACCACAATCTGTTGTGTTGTTGTAGTTCTATAAGAATTGGATTGAAATAACTATCTTCGCTTGAAAGGGTGGGTTGGATGGCTAAGCAATTTTCTTTTAGCAATGCACTTTGAAAGAGCTTGTTATGTCATTCAGTGGAGAGTACGTAAAAACAATATTCGGCAAAATTTTGCCAGCTGAAAATTTAATCATGTAACATAATCTATTTTGATTTATCAGAGGAGTGGCGGCGTGTTGTGAAGCTTGTCAATAACACCTGAAGTGATGACCACGACCACTCTGTCAAGAATGATACCGACTAGGAAGAAGATTATGATTCGGTTTTCAATACCTCAGCTCGCTCAAACAAAGGTGAAATGACTATTTTTTATCTACCCCTCCCTTAGGGGTAGATAAAAAAATCATTAAAGGCTGGCAGGCTAAATCTTTCGACCATGTTACCTAATCTTACGTCCATATTCTAATGCATGTTAAGTTTTTTAACGATAATGTCTTTCATAGTGACATTATACGGGTGTAAAAGATTCCAAATGTTTTTGCAGTATTTGGCAGTAAATGTATCGAATTAGCCTTCTTAGCAAACTTCACTGAGGTAGTCAACACTACAATAAAATTCTCAGACCCATTTTACCGAGGTCGCACCTGTTTCAATAATTGCACATATTGTCCAGTTGTGTGGACACTTGAGATGCAAAACTGTACCAATTTTTCATCACAATATCACACTAAGAATCAATTTGCAAATAATTAAATCTGCCACTATACTTCACTCAAAACCCCGCATAAAATTCAGAGTACGATTTGTTTTTGGCCATAGCCTTCTTATACTTCATAACATACATACATTTATTTATTACCCGACTGCAAGAAGGGTTATGTTTTTCGCGCGTATCTTGTATGTATGTATGTAATATTCATATTATTAACTCCAGACACACTGACATGATCTTCTTCCATTCGTCCGCGAACACATCACAGTCAGGGTGCGTGTCCAAAAGAGTGTTGAGCGCAGAAAGATACTTAGCAGCCTCATAATGTACCCACTGCTGGGACTCAGGCCTCCTCTCTAGGTGAGGGAGGGTGAGGGTTATACTAACGTACGTAATATTTACCTTTCATAATTTTCCTTAGCAACCTCCTCCGTCCTCTTGGCAACTAACTGCGATCATGCGCGATAGTAATCACAGTTTGTCCTTATTAGTAGACAAAAATAAACTGCTGTCTCTCCTCGTATCTTTATCATTACTCATATCATTTTCATCAGCTTTGTCCAGAATGAAATGCCACTCCTTAGAAAGAAGAGTTAATAATAAATAATAAAATGTTCGAATGCATCTGCATTCGAACATTTTACATTTACATTATTATTTTTATTCCCCTTTATAATCAGATGAAATAAATATTTAAAATAACACTTGTAAAATAAAATCAACCACTTAGGTATATTCCACTAAATAAAATAAATTTAACCAATTACATTTGATCAATCTTTGCTTCGAATTGATTAAACAAAGATTAAAGTAGGTTTACCTATACCTAGTAAATAGGTTCACCTATACCTAGTAATTAGGTTAACCTATAGGTACCTAGTAAGTTGGTAACCTATACCTAGTTAGTAGGTTCGAATAATCGTTTTCAAAATAATAATATACGAATTTGCTGCTATACGCAAAAAAATCATTATTTCACGCTAACACTAACATAAAAAGAAATATAATTTCCTATTAGATCAAACGAGAAAATACATTTTCACTCATTTCTTGTTTCCCGTTCGACATGGAAAGTAATATTAGCTTGATTACCGAGGCTAATGCAAAAACGTGCTCGTATGAGAACACACGTACTAATTAATATAAAACAAAGGAAGCTCTTTATGTATCGCGGTTATTATTATATACGGGATAAGTAGAACTGAAAGGTATTGTGGCCTCACTGGCCTTGATATTGTGATCAGTGGCCCTGACTTCTATGCTGGAGATCGGGGGTTCGAATCCACCCAGGGTATGTGTGACGAGCACGATCTTGTGTACTATGTCTGGGTGTATTTTATCTTTATATGTTTAAAAATATACAGGGTGTAAGGGACAGCCCTCCACAAACTTTAAGGGCTTGTTCAGTAGACAAAACTGAACAACCATCCACAAGATTTTTTTTTATTATATCGGCCTCTCCATACAAATTGTCCAATCAAGTTTTTAATTTTGCATGGTGAGGCTGATTTTTTTTTCATTTCCTGAAAAAAGGTCTTGTGGAAGGTTGTTCAGTTTCATCTGCTGAGCAAGCCCTTAAAGTTTGTGGAGGGCTGTCCCTTATACCCTGTATAAGTATGTTTATCAGCAGCTCTGCTTAGCTTGGGACTAGACGGGGTTGTGTAGCTAGAAGTTACCAGAATAAACAAATTTATGTTTTTGTTATTATATAAAGTTGGGGCCGAAAGGTTTTGGAGTCGCAAGACGCAGCGTTGGAAGGCCTCCTACAAGGTGGACCGATGACCTGGTGAAGGTAGCGGGAAACCGATGGATGCGGGACGCACAGGAACGTTCGATGTGGCGACGCTTGGGGGAGGCCAATGTCCAACAGTGGACGTGTATCGGCTGAAATGATGATGATGATGATGATTATAGGCTAAGTCTATGTTCAAAAGACGTCATTTTCGGGTCGAAGTCTCATATTATTGAACACTATGTCTCTGCTAATCCGAATGCAATTTTGTAGCTACTTTTGAAAACTGCATGAATCAGGAATTGTACGAAGAAAACCGTATCTAAAAACCTTATAACTTAGAGACCCAGTTTCGACAGTAAAACGTTATCACGATAAAAGGATATTACAGTCAATCAAACGGCATAATCTTTTGATCACCCCTCACGACACCCTTGATAGAAGGGGTAGGCTAATCTCTCGGGGGATCGGGCCGCACTAATTGTAGTTTTAAATAACTTGTCTATTCCTAACCGTGATTTTATGCTTAATGTTAATCTTGTTTTGTACTTGGACAAACTGACTTAAAAGTGAAGGGAAACGTATTATATTGTGTTATTAGAAGTTAACCTTATTTATAGCAGGCGCAGATAACCGTGAAATGAAGTAATTTTCCTAACATCTCTGCGTAGGTACCCGAAAAACAAACAATGAATTGCTTTTCATTACTAGATCATGTAAAGGATCACAATACAGTTGCCACAACGTATCTTGAGCGCTCGGCGTCAGAGTGGGGATCGCTTTGCTTTACGCATTCCATATATTGGCGAGCCAATCGTCTTCGTTGTTAGATACATTCCGCAACGCAGGGAACGAATGAGGAGTGACGTCTATGACGCGATGGCGTGGCGAGCCAATCACTGACACTCCCCGCCCCCGCGTCTCACTTCGCACCACTAAAGAGACCGAATATTTGACTTCTGCGCAACCGCTCAAGATACTTTGTGGCAACTGTATGTGTCGATTCAAGACGGCTCTATGTCTTTATTTCCGTTTTTTAAATTAAGAATGTCAACGAATGTTGGTGGGTCAATGACCGTTATTCCACCTTTATCTGGCATCTACCTTAGTTAGTTTTCTTGGAAACCTTTGTTAGTTCTAGTAGCATAGCATAGTCGACCTTATAATGTTCCCACTGATGGGACTCAGGCCTCCTCTCTAGGAGAGGGAATGCCGTAATTCACCACGCGAGCCCAGTGTGATTTGGTAGATGTCACATGTCTTCGAATTTTTGGTTCTAGGACATGCAGGTTACCTTCAGCGTTTTGAGAGCAGTGGTGATGAAATAAATTACTCAAAGTAATGCGCCTGGCTGGATCAAATAAAGAATAGGCTAGACCAAAAACAAAAAAACAAATAGAGAGTTCCAACTACTTCGCAGTTCAGGTACCTAGATTAGATGAAGGGTTCAAGGGTGCCAAATAAGCCTAATTGTAGACCTACATTTAGAACAAAACAATAATAAATAGTCTAGACCCAAAACGAGAGACCATTACGAACGACTAACTTTAACTTTTGGATAGAGTAGATAAAAGCCATTTCAGCTAGTAGAACAAAAGGTTCTATTCTGGTGTTATACAAAGCTAAACAACATATTTGACTGGCATGTTGGTCTAGTGGTTAGTGACCCTGACTGCTATGCCGGAGGCTGTGGGTTCGATTCCCACCCAGGACAAATGTTTGTGTGGTGAGCATAATCATTTGTTCTGTGTCTGGGTGTAATTATTTATCTATAATATGTATGTATTTAGAAATTTATAAGTATGTTTATCATGTTGTTGCCCATAACACAAGCTCTGCTTAGCTTGGGACTAGACGGCGTTGTGTGATAGTTGTGGAATATAAAAAAAAAAAAAAAAAAATGGATGCCAATAGTTTTTACACCATGTTAATTTTTTTTACCAAAAATATTTTAAAATGTCACAAGTTGGACACCACCGACACTAAGTACAAGACAGGTCATAGCGTTACCACTCGGCCACCACTGCCTCAAAATTAGTACAAAAAACATTAAAGACACCAGATTGTCTTAACAAAACAATGACTAACCTAACAAGGCATTACCCGATAAAGAGCCCATACAAACAAGATGTATGACACATCATACATTCAACATTGAAGTCACCCACACAAGGTCGTGTGTTGACCGTAATCTGACAGACCAGACCACAGCATGGCCTTAATTAGTTTAACGGAGCTTTGATAAAGAGCTTTAGCTAATCTATAGAAAGGTATGAAGACAGCCACCACACACACACAACCCAAAGAAACACACTCACACACAAAACAAAAAAAAACTGTGTTGTAGGGATAAAAACGAAATCCTTTGCTATCACTGCGCTGTCCCTCTGTCTGTCACCAGACTGTATGTCATGAACAGTGAAAGCTAGACTTGAAATTTTCACAGATAACGTACTATTTCTGTTGCCGTTATAACAACACATAATAAAAAGAGAATTAAAAAAAAAAATTGAGTGAGATTTTTTTACCGTTTTTTTTGTTACGGACGGTACGGAACCACTTGGGCGTGAGTCCGACTCGCACTTGGTTTCTTTACTTTTTGTGCCATCTATTGACTTAAAAAAAAAAAATTCTCCTGATCCTAACTGTCCCCTCAAACGGGCCACAAAAAAACGCCGCCTCAAGCTTCTTTTTGAGGCGGCCTTTTTTTGTGGCTCGTGTGTGGAGGTGCCGCCACAAAAAATCGCTTGAAGCGGCTTCAAGCTTCTCCGGACACAAGAGGTGTCGCGCGCTTCAGCTGTTTTTTGCGACCGCTTCTAGCTTTTTTTTGTGGCGGCGTTTTTTTGAGGCGGCCTTTTTTTGTGGCTCATGTGTGGCGGTGCCGCCACAATAAAACGCTTGAAGTGGCTTCAAGCTTCTCCAGACACAAGGTGTCACGCGCTTCAGCTGTTTTTTGCGGCCGCGGTGTTTTTGTGGATAGGCTCCCGTTTAACCACCATCTCACCTGATGGTAAGCTATGATGTGGCCGACGATGGAGCACGCTTGCCTAGAAGTAACCTAGTCACTCTTCTTAAATACCACATAGTCTTTAAGTCAAGAGTGAATAGCGTGAGTTCTTCCTACAAAACCCTTTGAATTGACTGTATGGCGCATGCATGGTCCTACACAATTAAGACGCAGTCATTATCATCATTTCTGTCGAAAGACGTCCACTGTTGGACTCCCCCAAGCGTCGCCACAACGACCGATCCTGTGCGTCTCGCATCCAATCTTTCTCTCTCTCTCATCAGGTCGTCGGTCCACCTTGTCCTTGGCCTTCTAACGCTGCGTTTTCCGATGCGTGATCGCCACTCTAAAACCTTTTGGCCCCATCGACCATTCGTTTTACGAGTAATGTGGGCCTACCCACTGCCACTTTAGTTCGGCGATTCTTTGAACTATGTCGGCGACCTTGGTTCTCTTGGATATCTTCATTCTTGATGCGATCGAAATTAAGACGCAGTAGACATAGATAATGAGTAGGTATCTACCGCGAACATCAAACAAAAGCACATTTATCTCGTGCCAAAACCGACCTACATAATCGTTCAATTAATCATCCAAACATCTTCCTTTAACATATCTCTAACGACATCCGCTTCCTGTATATATATTTAGGTACAATACATATATATAATCTCATATATAAAGAGATATATACACACGTAGCGTGCCTATTACTAGTGATGTAGCACATGTAAGTCGTATTGATTCACGAATGTGATTTTCGCATTCGCGTTAAACTTTGATTTGATTCTATTCGAAATTGGATCGAATGAACAGCTTTGATGAGAAGAAAGATAAAAACTGTGGGATCAATTCAACAGCAGAGGTCGAGACCCCGGGCTTTGCGAAAATGGAAGTCGTATTGGAAAGATTAACCAGTTGTGAATGAGAGACTGTATATGAAGTGTAACCTTTCTATTTAGAGGTGGGAAAAGGAAAATAATCAAATTAATAACTTCTTAATTTTCTCGCTCTAAGTGGAGCGAGGAGCAGTGATGGCCGAGTGGTAATGGCTCCAACTTACGAGTTGTAGGAGGCGGGTTCAAGCCCAGCCAGGCTCATTACTTTGTGTAAGTTTCGTTACCATTACTCTCAAAATGGTGAAGGAAAACATCATAAGGAAACCGGCATGTCCTAGAACTAAAAATCCAATGACATGTGACATCCACCAACCCGCACTGGGCCCAGGTGGTGGATTACGGCCCATTCCCTCTCCTAGAGAGGAGGCCTGAGTCCCAGCAGTGGGAACATTAAAAAAAGGTTGATGATGATGATGATGAAGTGGAGCGTGACGGGTTAGGTTTTTGTCGGTAAACACCCTACCGGCAAAAACCTAACCCGTGTTCCTGTAGTTAGGTACCTACTCTTTGCCATTCCAAGGTTATGGTAACTTTTTCGAACAATCTCATAGCTCTCATCATTGGGTTTTGCGTTCTTAGCTTGAGGGCTTTTTTTACTACATACCAAACATATAAAAAATTAAACATTTAACTACAGTATAAATGATAATTAGGTATTTATTTTGCAAATAGGTTTGTAAAAACACTTTTACACGTAAATGTTTTCGTCAATTTAAACTAGATGAAGCCGGTATTTCCTAGCTGACTACCCTGAGAAAAAACACCGAAACAAACTCGGCAGTCAAAGCGTCTTTTAAAGTCCATACAGCAAACATGTAATGGTCAAATCATATAAGAACCATGCAGGTTGGAGTCTGAGATGGTCTTTTGAAGAAATATGAAGAGAAGTATGTACATTATCCCCAATATAAAATACTGTAACTGTATTTCTTCCATTGCGAATTGCAGAAAGTTTGTGTGTACGTTTCTTTAATCATGAGTCAGCAAAAATAACGACCAGTGAAGTAATTATAAGAGAAAACGAACAGCTAATGGAAAATGTAATTAACGTGATGTTCTAACTGATAAGGGTATTACTCATTTGTAATAAAAGAAAAACTGGAATGATTCATCTTGTTATCTTGTACTTATCAGATCTTAGGTGCAAAAGAAAAGTAAATATGTTGTGATCTTTTTAGATAAGATGTGTGTTTGGAGCTGGTATTTTACTGTCAATTTGAGACACAATAGTAAGACAATAGATGCGCTTGGGGTTTAATGAATTAGATCGATTCATCATATCTTAGCGAGGCGTATCTATTCTTCAATCAATGGCACGTTTACTAAGAAAAACCGGTACATGGTGGACATCCCACCCATACGAGCGAAGCGTTTTGGGAACACATGCATTATGCGTACAGCTAAGGAGTGGAATTCCCTACCGAAATCTGTGTTTCCTGACAGCTATAACCTAGTGGTCTACAAGCCTTGACTTAAGACCCCATCATCATCAACCACGTCATCGCTTACCATTAGGTGAGGTAGTGGTCAAACGGAGCCTAGCCATAATAAAAAATGCTACAAGGAAAGCCTTTTTAATTTTAAGACTGCAAAGAGAAGAAAAATCTTTACAAATGACATCAAAGAACGATTTTACATTCAGCTGACTTCAGTCAAAGGGAAACTATTTAATCTGGAAGCTAGATTCAGGTTCGGACTTCAAAGCCTTGCCTGCTTACCAAGCGTTTCAGGCACAGTAAACAGGAACGTGCCGTCGAAAGCCTCATGTATGTATTCTACTTAAAATTCGCACTCGCTCCGCAAACACAGTCACATCCCTACGAACGGTCTTATCGATCCCGACTACATATAATATAAAATATATACCACATACATCACTGTTACACCCGACACATCGGAAAACAATTCTTATGACGTGTGACGTATGATCGCTTTTCGCATAACAAGCTGTGACCTACAAAACATGTCGGTTTAATTCGCCGCAGGGCCGCACTCGGGTGAAATGTTTTTCGTATGACGTGCCATGACGTCATTAATTTAATAAGTTTTGCCCGAACTTGGGAACTGCGCTTGACATATTTGGTAGAATTTCGCAATACATTTTCTACAACATATTTATGTTGAGAAACAGTTTTCGTTCGCCCAGATGTGTACTCTGTTGAATGGAACCTTTTTTCCTTATTTAAGGTAAATATTTTTAGATGTCCATTCAATATTTTATGTGTACTTTTGTTGAAAGGTAGGAAGAAGGAAGAAGATTAATAGGGTCTATGGGTGTGCCTATGAATACGTTTTTTTTTTTGTCGTCTTCCTAAATGTGGTTTAATACTACGTTTGTCTACTAATATTTTTTTTGGTGTCTAAGACTACAATCGTTAACCTTTCAATCGTGAGAATTACAGACACAATAGAAAGACAATGGGTGCGCGAACGCCGGCGTTCGCTTGGGGTTTAATGAAAAATTAAAATGGCCTGTGTTGACATTTGAAAAAGAACCGTATAGATAATTAGGGGTCCGTTGAATTAGTAGCTATGTTAGTAGTAACTACACTACACCGGATAAGCCGCTAGGTAGTAAAAATTCAAATATCAAAACGAACCATTCTTTTTTTAACAACTTTACAATAATAGTATTCTTGCAACCAGTGTTCTTTTGTTGATAGTCCATCCTTAACTTTACCGCAAAAGATTAAAAATCATACTTAATCATTGTCTCAAACAGGCTTTTCTTCGCTTTGCCGTAATTTTTATTAACAGAACCTCGTAATCCAATTACACGAAATCAAAATCATCATTCCCTCAGCGTTGTACCTTACCTACGCAGCAAAATTAATTACAATATAAAGCTAGGTCCACACTATCCACGAAGGCGCGTCACTCACGTAATCCTGTTAGTGCGGACGTGACGTGGCCGAACAAAGGCGCCATTTAGATAGGCCGCCAGACTGTGAGGTCCTAATTCCGTGCGGTTTACACGTCCCTTTGGTACTGTAGTATCATTTGCCAGTCGAACTGCCTTGTATTGGGTATGTGTACGGAGCTGTTTTAATCAGCAGCATCTGTGTTTGCCTGCTGCTACGGTGAATCGATCTGCCATTGTGAATGCGGAATGTTGTAATTTGGAAATATTGCTAAAATCAAATATTTTGTTTAGTAATCGGGTTTTTTGCCGGTTTTTTACCATAGGTAATGACCGATTGGAACTGCGCACTAGCTCCTTAAGTTTATGTTCTTAGGAAGGTCTATGTGAAATTAAAATATAATGAATTTTAATTGTAGTAACTAGTAGGTAGGTAATCTAGCATAATTGTAGGGCTTTGGATTTTGCTTTGAATGGCGATGAAATCTAAATTATGTTTAGAATTTTTTATGTATATATCTTACCATAAAAAGTAATTTCTAATCAATTTTCGAATGTAGGCAGTGTTCTTGTATTCCTTGTGGAATTACTCCGATATGCGCGCGTTTACAAACATAAAGACGTCATACACAAGACAGTCAGACCCGGAATAACTATCTGTAGGCAAAAAAAAATTAACCCACGACACGTAGCAAAGCAACCAATCGCTCAACCACTGCGCCAACCTGACTATGACTTAAAAGTCTTCCTTTTTCAATCCGTTCATGATAATCTTGAAACCCGTTTGAACCATGAATATATCGATACTTATCTATAAAAGTACCATAATGACTTTGCCTTTAACTTGCTTTCCCGAAAGTGTCTTGTTTGTATGTGTCACCTTGCATTTGACAGCTTAAAAGGCTTGTAACCTTGTGGCGAAACTGTGCTAGTAGATAGTATCCAAATACTATCGGGGACTTGACAGCTGCCGACTCTTTTCGGATATGTTGTTAACCTGCTTTAAAAGATGAATACTTATCTCGACAATTTCTACATTTTTTGATCATTTTTAGGATTTTGTACCCAGAGGGTAAAAACTGAACCCTATTACTACGACCCCACTGTCCGTCTGTCTGTCATTAGGCTGTATCTTATGAAGCGTGATAGCTAGATAATTGGAATTTTCACAGATGATTGCTTTAAAAGATGGATATCTCGACTATTATGTGTCCCACAAATCTTAACGGAACGTTTTTAGAATTTTGTACCCAAATGATAAAAACGGGACTCTATTACTAAGACTCTACTGTCCGTCTGTTTGTCATCAGGCTCTATCTCATGAACCGTTATAGCTAGATAACATTTTCACAGATGATGTATTTCTGTTAACGCTATATCAACAAATATTAAACACAGAATAAAATAAATATTCATGTGGTCCATTCAAAAAACATGATTTTTTGAAAAACGAAATTAAGAATAGATTATAATATAGTATCTAAAACATTAGACACTACAACTGTAACAATATTATGGTACAAAACACTTAGTGCGCGAGTCCGACTCGCACTTGGCCGGTTTTTTTTCACCTGGAAACCCGTAAGTGTGGCCATAGCCTTAGTCTATACTAATATTATAAAAAGGTACAGTTTATTTTTTTGTTTTTATGTTTTTTTTTGTTTGTAGGAGGTAATCTCTGGAAGTACTGGTCCGATCGGTAAAATTTTTTCACCGATAGAAAGCTGCTTTAATCTTGAGTGACTTAAGATATATTCTATGTACGCGGGCGACGCCGCGGGCAAAAGCTAGTTCTATATAAACACTGAAACGCAAGGAGATACAAAACATAATAAGGCTCGTCACAATGGAGACACTTCCAGTCCATAACCGTCACGCCTTTGAGCTTCAAGGGGAACGGCAGAGATGCAGGCATTTGGTACTATGATGCGCTTGGGTGAGTTGCACCATTTAACTGTAACCATAACAAAGCCGTTAACAGTTGTCAAATCGTCGAATTGACCAATAGGCGGCCGTTTCACGGCTGGTTATGGTTTGGTTATCGTTGTAGTTAAATGGTGCAACTCACCCAGTTCATTGAGTTAACGTTCATTGAAGCATTCATAATTGCTTTATTTAATGCTCCTGACTTTTTGTCTAGGATTGCTAAGGAAGACTCATCATCATCATTTCAGCCGACAGACGTCCACTTTTGGACATAGGCCTCCCCCAAGTGTCGCCACAATGAACGATCCTGTGCGTCCCGCATCCATCGCATTCCCGCAACCTTCACCAGGTCATCGGTCCACAGTTTGGCGAGACTTGATACTATGTCGGCAACCTTGGTTCTCCTGCAGATATCTTCATTTCTGATTCGATCACGCAAGGAAACTCCAAGCATAGCAATATCCATTGCCCTTTGGGTGACTTTAAGCCTTCTGATGAGGCCCATTGTGAGTGAAGGAAGACTAAAATCTTCAATATCAATAACACCCATATTCAAGGTAAAGTTTAATAATAATAATAAATTCTACAACTCTCACACAACAACAGCAGTTTACCAGTTGTCTAGTACTAGCTACTAGACAACTGGTAAACTTACCTAGATAATTCTAAATAAATACATATTATAGATACATTACAGCCAGATACAGAACAAATGACCGTGCACATCGCACAAACATTTGTCATGGGTGGGAATCGAACCCACAACTTCCGACATAGCAGTCAGGGCCACTAACTATTGGACTAATAGGTCAGTCAGATCCACGGATATCGGTCAAATCTATGAAACATGAAAGTGGCATATTTTTCGATTGGCTACCAGAATTTGAATGCGATACACTATGTAAAAAAGGTAGATATTGCTACCAATTCATTTATCCAATTCAGTTCACATCCTAAATTGTTTAGTTGGTTTCAAATACACTTTCAAAGCACACATGGTGCTGTTACCAGTTCCAGCCATTTTGGAATAAAAATGTTCGAGTTAGGAAGTGCCTATTACCTACATTCGCTTCACCTATTTATGAAATTTAGCTTCAGCCAGCAAATTATCCCAAGGTACGACATAATCACGGCCGTACCGTCTCCTCTTTGCGAAGTGGCTGGAAAGACCACGGCGTCCTCACATTCCGCATGACGCAGATCCTCACCGGACATGGTCAGTGCGGGATGTTTCTGCACCGGATTCGTGCGGAAGAAACGCTCTGTGTCACTGTTGTAGGAACCGCCCAGAGGACTCAGTTAAGCACGCAGTGACGGTGTGCCCAAGCGGCAGTGGTCGTAGGGGCGATCAGCAACAACGACTTCTCGCGCTGAGCCCTGGTACAGGCCATGGTCCGGAGCGAAGAGGAATGGCAGGCGATCACCTCTTTCTGCGAAGTAGTGATGCTAGCGAAGGAGACAGCCGGAAGTTTCTCCATTATCAAAATAGGTATGCTATATTGCTAGTAACTATTGCATAGGACTTTATAATGTTGGTAATTGTGGTATCTTTACCTCGTATTATCTATCCTACGTAATATTGTGTAGCCCATATACACCTTTATACACTTTCCTGCTGACCTCATTACGCTCCATTTGTTGTAATTATAATTACGGAGCCATTAACAATTAAACAAGTATGAGGGTAACTCAAAAACATGCGATGCACCTAAAAGCACGACACTGGTGTGGAGATCTGACGAGAGATATGAGGTTTCTTGCCAAGGTCTCGTTTTTGGCATGAAATAAATATAAGAATTATTAATGTAGCAACAGTAAACTGGTATATGCATACTGTCAATTTAAAACAAGTGGATAATTTTTGTCATTTTGACTGAGGCGGTATGGTTTGGAGCCGAGGGCTGCAGTGTCAAACCACGTTTCTCAATAGCCACTAGGAATAAATTTGCGAATAAATTAAAACAGCAGCTGAACTTCACTCGAAAAAATCCCGCCAAAAGCCTACGTTTCCTTACCAGTGTTTATTGACACTTGTTGTCTCTGGCAGATCCTTGATATGAAATTTAAAAATACCATAAACATTTCGAACACCTCTCAGAATCTTACATAAATAACAGTAGTAAAATAAATAGGGCGCAGTATATTATAATTAATTAAACCGCAGCTGTGCGGGTTTACCAGTAATCCTGTTACGCCGCGACATTGACGGCGCGCGGCCATTATGGCATTATGTAAGATTCTACAAGTACGACTATATTTGAAATTGTGTCACTCATTTTTCTGGCGTGGATTATTTCGTACCTTATTTACTAGCCTCGTGAAGTTACGAGTTTAGTAACTGGCTTCGTCCGTGTGAAAATATATGCCTGTGTCATTCAGTGATAAAGTAGCAATCAACTGGTGACAGAATTTTTAAATTCGGACCTGTAGTTTTTGGCCAAAATCGTTAAAAAAAAAACTTGAGAATCTCCGCTTTTTTGGAAGGCGGTTAACAAACAAAATTATTTATCTGTTCTCTTTATAATATTATTATTATTAAGTATAAAATAGATTCGGCTAGCAACTTCGTAACTCTTCGCATTTATAATATTAGTACAGACAGCAAACTTTATTAAAATTTAAAAAATATTACAACAAAATTATGCTATATTTTTTATTAAAGTAAATGAATACAGCTGAATTTTTATTAAGTGACAGTATCGCGTAACTTAATCTTTAACAGCCAACCGAAATACTGAAGAGTTCATAAATGATACATATTGCTATAAAATGATATCTAATTGAAATTTGGCTTTGAAGGTTCGAAATTATCATCAGCAAAATTGCATTAGCAAAAATAGTAAAGTTAATTTTGTAATTGCACAATAAGTCCCATGTGTTGGCGATAATCTGAACTATAATGATAATGACTTAGTTAGATAAAAATATTATAACCTATTATTACACATTGTTACATTTTATGAGTAGAACGAAATCGAAACTTTGTTTATTTGTTGTTCAATAACACTGTAGGTAATTGCTAAACTGATTCAGATGAAAAGCACGCAGCACACTGTTCTTGCATAAAAATATTAAAATTATACAAGGGCTAAGCCATTTTATCTTTTACACAATTTTCGAGCTTAAAATAATAAAGCTACAACTCGTAAAAAAAAAACGCTTTAAACAATACAATCACCGTTCACAATCTCCAAAAGGTTGGGTTCTGATAAAAACCCGCGAGATTTTTTGTTTACGGCATGCACTAGGCGTAAGGCGGGGTACGCACCGGGTGCTTTCTGGGTCAGGGGGTGGGGCCACCCCACTGCCACCCCCCGCTAGAGGGTGACACCCTGTGCGTGTACCAATAGAGCGACTTTCGGGCCTAGTATTTTTATTTTGGGATTCACTGGTTATTTTTGTTTTGTTTTTTATTTCCTGTTTTTAGAACTAAAGACAATATTTCGTTTGCGTCTTAATTACGAGGAAGGATTTGGTACTGATTGACGTTTTTTGTTTATGCAGATAAATTAAAGATTCCCTATTTCAATTTTTTTTTTGTTCGTATTGTGTTTGTTACCGCTTTTATTCCAATAAGCGTTAGGTTAATTTATTTCCAATTTGAGAGTCGGAATGCCAAATAGAATTTAATATTGAAATGTCACCTGAATTTCATTAATTTGGAAAATTATGTTCGTTCTAAATTAGCATTTTCAATGAGGCCTTAAATGAGACTAGTTCATTAACGGGGCCTTTAAAACAGAATGGAAAATTCAATATTCTTTTTTTAATTCAATATAGGTAAGTATTTTTTTGAGTACATATGTACCAACCGAATTAAAAAAAGACTATCTATCATGTCTGCCTGTTTTTTTTTATATTTATTACTGTCTTTTAGATAAGTGTCCGACATTTTTTATCTCGAGATGAGACTCCATATAAACTTGAGTGGCAGAAAAAGACAAATCTAATTGTTCTCTTTGAGTTTATGAATTTCGGAAACCATTATAACTAAGCCCCTGACGCCCCTGAACTGTCTCTGATAATAAAATTAGCTCCATGATTAATCTAATAAAAGAGTAATTTAACTTAAATAACTTATATTTCAGTTTGGCAAAGAGACAGGTAATAGACAGATAAGTAAGTGTACTTTTGGCAGAAATAGATCACTAAAGTTGTCAAAAAGTACGATACGACTTTGGAACGTGCAATTTAGCTTCAGTTTTTCTTGGACTGACCGACATCAAAAGTCATCAAAAGTGCCTGCAAATGGTCTATTTGAAATAAATGCTTTGACTTTGATTTTGCTCGTTTTGACATTTATTTTTTGACGACCTAGCGACTTGTCCGGTGTAGTGCAGCTATTACTAAAATAGCTAGATACTACTACACCAGACCCCTAATTATTATTTTATCGTTTCTTTCAGTTTCGTTCCAAGTTACATTCTTTCTCAAATATCAAAACGGGCCTTTTGTTTTTTAAAGAGTTAAAATAAAATAAAAAAAATCTTTTTAATTTCCTTAAGCTACTTAGTCTAAGATCCGATTAAGAACGACCTTCACCGGTCTGTTTAATGGATGAAACGTATTTTATGATAAATTTAGTGTATTAAATAATATAACGCGGGTGGGTTGCCTAAGAAATTCCTGGCCAAACAATTTTACCTTTTTATCACGACTTCGTTTTTGAAATTGGTCTTTGGCTCAATAAGGCATTCGAGGCAAAATTTTGATTTGAAACTAGCACTTAGCTAGCGACTTCGTTCACGGAAATGTTTTTATAAAAACTTTAACACCCACTAAACCGTACAGTGAGGGTAGTTTTGAAAAACTATCCAATAATGACAGTCTTTATTATTAATTAAGTTTCAAGTTTATTAACCCAAGAAATAAGAATCCTCCATACACCCATATCCACCTATAAAATCCCCTGCAAAATTATTACATTGAAGGTAGGCAGTTCTGAAAACAAATAAGAACAATCATTATTATTTTTTGGTTACTATTTGTGCTAACTTTCATGTATATTGGTAAAAAAATCCCTCTTTTCATCCTTAAAGGTTGAATTTCCAAAAAACCCTTAGTGCTTACCTACGTCATAAAAGGAAACTTTGTGCAAAATGTATGTGCCTATCCCCAGTACTTAGTTTCGGCTGTGCGTTGATCAATATGTCAGTCAGTCAGTTTCTTCTTTTACATGTATAGTTAGATGACATGTAAAAAGTAAACGGTAAAGTCTTCAGCCATTTAAATATATAATTTAAGAATACAGCAAGAGCAAAGTCCTCTGTGTTTGTAGCAAACATTTACCTTCCTTAATTAACTACTAAACGCGCATTACCTCGCTTATTTGAAGTAGGATAAAGTGATTAGAGTAAAATAAACGTGTACGTAATACTCCATGTACATATTGACATACATATAATTTAGAAGTAGGTATACTTGGGCAAATAATTTGAGATAATTTGAAGCCGTCGCCTCCAATCCAAACATTGACCTAAGTAGTGTGTATTTTAAATTCATTTTTAAATGATTATTTATTAAAAGGACTATAAAAAGTAAGGGATGATATCTTCTATATGTTTAATATATAAAAGCGAAATACCACTCACTGATTAATCACGAAATCCCAGAAACTGTAACACCTACAAACTTAGATAGGTTTCTTATAGAGTGTAAACATCCGCTAAGATCGGATTTTCCGAAATTCACCCCCTAAGAGGATAAAACGGGGGTCCAAATTCGTATTTTCACTCGGGCGAAGCCGGTGGCAGAAGCTAGTAGAATATAACTGTGTCATGTGTGACACAGAGTTTCTTGTTCCAGAACTTGATAATTGTCATGAATTCTAAATTCAAACGTGTTTTAGGTTTACCGATGTGTGCCACAGGCCTATAAGCTACTTTGAATTATTAATAGAGCTAGCTTACCCAGGTTATTATTATATTAATTAGTTATATAGATTTATGACGACCATCTGGAAATCGATTACACCTTCAGCTTTCTTTTTTACTCATCATGAAAATCAATGAACAAGTGACCTAGCATGGGGCAACGTGAAACATAACAACAAATCTGTTCTTTTTTTATTATTGATAGGCTCGCATTTGGCCACAATCTTACCTTAAGGTAAGCGATGATGTGGCGGACTATGGAGTAGGCTTCCCTAGAAGTAACCTATTCACTCTTGACTTAAAGACCCCTAAGCTGTAGCTATCAGGAAACACAGACTCCAGTAGGGAATTCCACTCCTTAGCTGTACGCATAATAAAGTGTTTACGTATGGGTGGGATGTCTACCATCTGTAAGGTTCTTTCCTCAAAAGACCATCTCAAACAAATCAAGTTCTCAAATATGATATGACCATTACATGTTTGCTATATGGACTTTAAAAGAGACTTTGACCCCTGAGTTTGTTTCAGTATTTCTTCTCGGGATAGTCAGCTAGGAAACACCTCTTTGACGTGTCAATGTATTTTTTAAAACCTATTTGTAAAATACAGTATAATTATAATCATGTATCATTCAAACACAAAACAACACAGAACAGATGAACGAGGTTAGAATGGCCTCGTGGGCGGGGCAGGCGCGCCACAAAGTAGGGCAATGCTCATAGTTCAATACCAATAGCAAACATGCGATCTAAGTGTGCGTGGTCTGTTATTGCCTGTAGTGGAGTTAAAGGGTGGGAGACATACGGCGACACTCGGAGTACAATTCGGAAAGTATTTCCTTTCTACCCTCTTTTATCTTTTCTGTGATTCAAACAAATCAGGTATATTTTTTATCAATAAGTCAAAGGGGGACTTATTTGGGTTTTGTCCAGGCTGATGTACCTACTCGCATGTTGGCTGAAAGCCTAGACGCCTAATTAGTTTATCTATTCGTTCGCTGCCAAACGACTGAAAATGTGCTGATAGCTGTCTGACTCTGTAGTCTGTACCTAGCGGACAGTATTAGCATTGGATATTCGATTTCCTTTCTAATTTGGGATTCGCTAAAAGTATTTTTTCAACACATTTGGGTAGTTGAAAACGCACTTCTACCTTTATCACTTTTAGGCTTACATTGTAGGTAGGTAGTGTATTTTGCACGAATTTGGAAAAAACTACGGCGACCACGCCATAATTTATTGTATTTAGTATATCAGGCTGGTCGGGAGGGAGCTTCCACTGGTAGTAATTTTTTAATAAACATTATATTTATCAAGTTGCACCATTCATTAAACCCCAAGCGAACGCCGGCGTTCGCGCACCTATTGTCTTTCTATTGTGTCTGTAATTTCCACGATTGAAAGGTTAAAGTACTTTCGAGTAAGTGTGTTGAAAAACGACATCGCCAAGTTTGATACACATGGGCAATTGTCACGCAAATCGGGATGAGTCCATGAGTAGTCCAGACCCATGAATATCGGGACGCCCCGTGCAAATCAGAACGCCTGGTAACACTAGTAGGTACCTATTTATTTATCCTATTTTCTTTTTATCCCGACATCAGTACCTACCTATTCTAAAAACGTTTTTCAATCTTATTTGTGAATTAACTAAAAGTTTTACGCTTCTCAGCTGTCTAATTAGTTTTGTTTAGTCTGAGTTTCTGCGAAACGACACGACGAGAACACTTATTTTTATTTAGCTCCTAAAAAGCTGTCTATAAAAATACATTACCCTACGCTGTGCCATGGCTGTGCCCGTGACTTTGCCCATGTGGATTTCTGAAATAAACCGTACTTTCTACTATCTTCTACTCCTTTCATAACTAAAGCGCAGGTGAAGAAATACACATTCGGCCTCATTATCGCTTACCATCAGGTAAGATGGTAGTCCAACGCAAGCTTACCAACAAAAAAAAAATATCTGTGAAAATTTCAACTTTCTGGCTCTTACGGTTTATGAGATACAGTCCGCTGACAGATGAACAGACAGACAGACGGACGAATTGACAGTGGAGGCTTAGTAACAGGGTTCCGTTGGCACCCCCAAAATTATAAACAAATAACTGTTAAGTTTGATCAGAAGTTTGATCAGAAGACTCATTTTGTTTGTTACGTTTTTTGAGAGTATCAAAAAACGTAACAAACAAAATGAGTCTTATTAATATGTATTGTTACATTATAGTATAGTTTACAGTCAATTTCATGAAATATATCTTATTTCAATTGTATTTGGATTAAGATAAAAATATTCCGTCGCCGTCTAGTCGTCTAATTAGCTTCGTTATACTAAGTTGCTGGCAAACGACTGCTTTCTGCTAAGTGCTTCTGGCTAAGTGTTTAATAAACATACGACTTGGATTACAGCAGAACTGGAGACTTTTTTTAGGTCGGAAAATCACCCAATATCATCTCCCGTTCTTGGGCGGAGCGGGAGGGTGTGTCAGACTTTCACTAACAAAAAACCCACTCCTGTTCCTTCTTTGCCTTCGTCTCAGGGAACTGCCCGCGGAGCAGAACTGAAGACTAGTGTTCTAAGTTCTAATTTCATTCATTGTCATCTCCCTCGTAATTTTTTCAGTCGAAAGACGTCCACCGTAGGACATAGGCCTCCCCCAAGCGGCGCCTCAATGAACGATCCTGTGCGTCTTTTTTTTTTTTGATGGGGATAATCATCCAATGACAACCCCCGCTCTTGGGCGGAGCGGGAGATAGTGTCAGACTCTTACTGACTAAAAAACCCACCCCGTTCCTTCAAGCCTTCGTACCGGGGGTCGAGTTCCCTTTCGGATAACCCTGGCCCCAGTAGGCTTCGACCAGCCTGGGCCCCTGCTGTTGCTGACAACTCCTAGAGGCGCGCGGGAACAGTGCGCGCCGTCGAAGACTTGGGCTTGGTGCGGACAGTTACCGGACGGTCAGACAGGGAGCTACCCAATATTCACTGTCCGCAAGTCCGCGCCTACGGTGGCTGGAAATCGGGATCGGAATCCCGGCGGCGGCGAGAGCGCCGTTGCCTGATGCGGTCGGCCTCCTCCTTTGCGAACATTACTGCTTCGCAGAAGTCGGCGACCGCCTGCCACTCCTCCTCGCTCCGGACAATGGCCTCAACCAAGGCCCGGCGCGAGAGGTCTCCGCCGCCGATAGCCTCCACGAGGGCACGGCGATGCTCCGCCGAAGCAGTACACACCTCAACTGTGATCCTGTGCGTCTCGCATCCATCGGATTCCCGCAACCCTTCATCATCTCCCTAGCCTTTCCCGACTAGCTCAGGACCAGGTACAAATCTAACCGGATGCTTCTGAACACAGAACAGAAAATACAGGTAGAAGTGCCCATAGCCTGGCAAAGCACGGGAACTAGTGTCGCCAAACTCACACATTTGTATATTAAATTGTCCATTACACACATAAAAAACAGTAATATGATTGGCTACAAATTAAAAACGCAACTTTTACTAATCATCTTCTTATTGCTTTGATAAATTAAGTCTTATTACAACCACCTGAAAGTTGTTATTATTTTACATGACACAAACAATAAAGATGTTTTTCGTCTTATAACCAATTTACAACGAGTTCAGCTACTCCACGCTAGATGGCGCTGTAACCAATTCATCATTTGTCATTCTATTCAGAACTCTAGTTACTTTAAAATAGATGCCATATTCACCTGCACATGTAATCACTTTTGCTACTCGTTTAGAGATGTAGACATATATCGATATTTTAATATTGATGTTTCGTAATTTATTCAGGTAAGCAATGTAATAATTTGTTAACATCTTACAAATTCTTAATAATGGATAAGGTTGATTATCTTTAAAATATCAATGTTAAAGAGGTATTTGTATGTAGGGGGGTAATCTTATTTTTAACCGACTTCGAAAAGGAGAAGATTCTATGTTCGACTTAATGTATGTTTTGTTCACCGATATCTCGGTCAATTGTGGACTGACTTTGAAATTTTTTTTTTTTTTTTTAAATTAAAATGTTCTTAGTAGGTATTGCTTTATCGTTCAAATATCTATATTATTTGTTTTGTGAAGTTAATGTATTACGGTTAATATTATGTAATATTCAGCCTTTCAAGCGTGAAGAAGTAAAGAAAGTGATTAGCAACCCGCACCTATTTCGGACGGATGCAGGTTACGTGTTGTTAAAACCTCGTGATTTATGTGCAATCTTAGTTAAATATTTATAAATTATACACATGAAAAGTCCGACACAAATTTTCTGAATGATGGTGCCAGCCATGAAATAAATAGTTAGAAATAAATAAAAATTATCGATACCGACCTACTTTACGGATGTGTCCCATCCCTAATTGAGTAGCGTCGAAGTTACTAGAATTTATGTTATGATTTTGTAGATGACGGCCAAGTGTATTTAGACTTTGTAGTTATGACTATAAGGTTGTTTATAGTTTGCATTAAAGTCATAAAATATGGTATTTTCATTTAAAATCAATTTTATTAAATATTAACAAAGTTTAGTGCTTGACGATGATACGATACACCTCCACAAGATACATTTTTTTTTCTGCTTTCGTTTTTGCAGGTCAAAACCGAAAAACCAGGCATAATTTGTAATATTTCGCGTATTTCTGAGAGAACCAATCGCGACAAGTGTCTGACGGTGAATAAGCTAAATGTTGCGCATCTCGACCTAATGTTGACACGCGCGCGATATCTGAGGGGCACTTCCTCTACTTTTCTTTATTCCGTGCTTCTGAAGACCGGTGTTTTACATGAAGCGATTGTCTATCAGACCTCCACAACCCAGTTGGGAGCATTCAAGTATTACGTAACGCAATTTGGAGGTGAGGGTCTTGTAAAACGTTACGGTGCGTTACAAGGGCGGGAGGGGGAGTATTTAAACAACGCGTTACGTAACATTTTTTTTTTTGTTTTAATAAAAAAGCTAGGGAATTAGAATCTTTCAAATCAGCAACCCTTTTCGTTTACGGGGAAACCCTCAATAGTATTGTACGTTACTTTTATTTTTGTTTTCTAAGTTGGCAAACCTTTCGTTAACATAATTGAGACTTTAATGGTCACTTAAATGTTACGTAACGTTTAGGGAGGGGGAGGGAGGGGTACAGAAAAACGTTACGGTGTGTTACATGGGGGGGAGGGAGGGTCTAAAATCTTCAAAAATTGCGTTACGTAATACTTAACCGCTCCGGGGCCCTGGAACGCTTGAATTAAAAAAAAAAAATTTAAATCATCCAATGGCATCTTTCCCCATGGGGTAGGGGGGGGAGGACGCGTCAGACTTTTACGGACTAAAACCTATTCGTTTGTTCCATCTTTGCCTTCGTTCCAGGGCCCCGGAGTTCTAATTCGCACAACCCATGACCTCAGTAGGCTTCGACCCTGCTGGGCCCCTACGGTTTGCTACCATCTCCTTGAGGCGCGCGTGGAACATTACGCGCCGTCGACGACTTGGGCTCGGTCCGTACAGTTACCGGACGGTCGGACGGCCAGCTACCCATTGCTCGCCGTCCGCAAAAGCAGAACTGAAGGCTGACGTTTTAAATTCTAATCATGAATTAAAAAAATCACATTGGTACTTGCCCGGTTTAGAACCAGCAACCTCATGCATGAGAGGTGGGTGCCTTAACCGGTGGGCTATCACGAAGTGTCGTCACACACTTTGTGCCGGGTTAATACATCAATGATTTTTTTTTTATTTAGTTGGGAATGTCATCCAATGACATCTCCCGGACGGACGGACTCTTGGACGGCGCGGGAGGGTGTGTCACACTTTTATTGACTAAAAAAAGCCACTCCTGTTCACTCGTTGTCTTTCATACCAGGGCCGAATATTCCTTTCAGAAGCAAACCCTTGGCCGCAGTAAGCTTCGATCTTGTCGGGCTCTACGGTTTGCTGACATCTCCTTGAGGCGCGCGTGGAACAGTACACGCCGTCAACGACTTTGGGCTCGGTCCGTACAGTTACCGGACGGTCGGACGGCGAGCTACCCATTACTTGCCGTCCGGAAGCCCGCGCCTGTAGTAGCCGGAAATCGGGATCGGGATCCGGGCGACTGGGGTGTGAGGGCAGCTCCCATGTGCACCCACAATAGCGCATTGATTAGACGTCATTTCCATAAACACCGCACCGCACTAATGTACCGAACATATCAACATAGGTATTATTACCTATGACGTTGACTACCTAATCACTTATATACCACAACGCACTAATTACTTTATCCTGTGGTCCCCAATCCGACACACGAGACAAACACACGCTAATTACACTGGACGGCCAGGTCCTTTGATTGTTGTGGTTATTACTGCTACTAACATACATATCAAAACAGCACCTATAGTATGATCAAACACATTATTATTAGGTATTGGAAATACACATAGTAAGTTTAGTTTCAGTAACGTAGCAAAGCGTGGGCGAAGAGGCCCTTCGCCTACTGCCTCGCACCCAAAAGAGCCTCGCGTATACGAAGGCTCTTTTTTTAAAGGGTTTTTTTTTATTATTATGGATAGGCTCGCGTTTGACCACTATCTCCCCTGATGGTAAGCGATGATGTGGCCGACGATGGAACACACTTGCCTAGAAGCAATCTATTCACTCTTGACTTAAAGACCCCAAGGTTATAGCTATCAGGAAACACAGACTCCGGCAGAGAAATCCACTCCTTAGCTGTACGCATAATGAATGTGTTCCCAAAACGCTTTGTTCGTATGGGTGAGATGTCAATGGAGTATTTTTATAATTTATAGGCTCGCGTTTACTTATTTTTTTTTTTTTGTTTTTTTATTTATCAATTGCTTGCTATACTCACAGCATGCACCAAAGCGCCAACAAACCAATAATTTACGAACTAAACAATTTGATACAAACATTTATCATTTCTCTACCGCAATAAAAAAAAAATGTCGGATTTAAGTTCCTGAGCAATCAGGGTATACAGAATATTTAGCGCCTGGGCTACTATTTCACTCGATGGTAGGTAAGGGACGTTGATGTCGAACACTGGGTTGCGACAATCGCTTAGTGTCCCATTTTCGAAACTGAAGTTCCTTCGCCCACGTTTAAATTCTTCCACGCTACGCCACTGTCCTACCTACGGCTACATTCAAATGGTCGTTTGTGGTGATGTGCATTTGACTTACCACATACCAATTGCATTTGAACTGCGAAAGTAGCTCTTAGTACAACGAGATAAAGGATAGCGAGACCATGATGCCATGCCGCTGTTACATGGTGATTGAGCATAAACCACAATGCTGCGGGATTGTTTGACGGGTCACGACCCTGGAACGCAAGGGGTAACTGAAGGAACATGGTTGGGTTTTAGTCAGTGAAAGACTGACATTACCTTTCACTCCACTAAGGGCGGGAGAAGTTATTTGATGAATTCCTATTTCTCAAAGAAAGAAAGAATAAACCGCAATACTCCACATACAATAAGGAGTTCTATACTGCAGATAGCTTTTGAGCTGCAATACGTGAATTTAATGAAAGTTGGAGATAAGCTAGGTAGGTAATTAAGATACTAATTCTACTACTTTGCGATTATCGTCATAATTATTGTGTGGATAATTTGGCAAATTCATGAAAAGTCGGGAATCGAACAAAGCAAACAAAAATATCCAGTGAATCATAAATTCATAACTGACACATACACACCCGTCACCCATATGTGGGTGTGTACAATATTTACTTACTTACTAATGAGGCAAACAAGTACGGCAGCTGAAAGACATAACATAATCAGCTGTATAATGTTCCCACTGCTGGGACTCCGGCCTCCTGTCTAGGAGAAAGAATAGGCTGTAATCCGCCACGCGGGCCCAATGCGGATTAGTGGATGTGATTCGATTTTGATGTTTTCTTCTACGATTTTAGGCCTGAAGATTTTAACCCATCCTTATCCAAACCAACACACACCCCCGCATCCCCACATACACTCATACATTTTTAAGTACCTAACATCAATAACAACAATGTATTATTTTCATACTTACGAAACAACCACAGCTCTTGATTAATAATTTGAAGTTCAGTATTAGTGAAAGTCTACTTATTCCTAAAAACTACATGACTTAGACATCATCATCCACAGCCTAATTTCGCCCACTGCTGGCCTACCTAAACCTTTTTTTCTTGTGTCAATTGTTTCCATCCCCACACTACTGTGCTATATCTTAACTCATTCTTATCAATGAATCAATACCCACACACAACCCTCACTTACACACACACCCACCACCACATACACATACATCCACACAATTTAAAGTAACGTCAACAACACAATACAGTCCATGGGCCAAAAGTTTCACACGCCCTTCTTCGCGAACCCTTAGGGTTGCCTCTGCTTGTTCTAACTTTCTCATTAACTTAACTTTCCTTAACTTTCTGTAAAGTTAGCTAAGTTGGCTGTTTGAATACTGATACGGTCTTACATGGGCGGGTGAGATGGGGAGTGAAAAGAGATAATGAATAAAATAATGTTGTTTACAAAGGTCTGTTTGATAGAGTTAAAATATAACTTAAACAGACAAAAAACTATTTATAAAGAAGATGGATTCAAAATTGAATAAGCTTCATTATTTACTGAGTAAGTACATATATAATACTTTCTATTCCGACCGACGAACTTAGCTTGCGGATCGGGAAAATCGATCCGCGATTTTTAACAGCCCGGGGCTGGGATTTAGGCCCTATTAGAAACAACAGACTCGCCTCAATGGACCTTAAAACAGAACAAATCAAAGAAACACCAAAAAAAATGACCCTCTTCAAACTTGAAATTTCGAAACAGTTAACATTTCCTCTCTAACTCCATCAAAATAGATAGCTACACATACACCTACACAAGTCCATGAGCACATAAAATTCACTACTAATAGTTAATTTATTAAAAGCGTCAGGTGGCAGCCCTGCCCCGCTCCCCATCCATTTCACGAGCACTCCGACTAAAGCGAACCTCGCCGCGTTTTTACTTTCCGTAATTTGACGGCTACGAGCGGAGCGGAACGGAGCGGAGCGGTCCGGAGCGATGCGGGCTTATGCATATCTGACAATTATGTTAGTTGTTGCGTTGTTAGTAACGTTAAATTGCAGGTTGTGAATGCTTTGATTCCTCTTTCGCGTTAGGGAATAAAAATATGTTGTACAAAAACTTTTCGATGTATTTTTTATTTTGGAATCGTTTAAAGTTGTAAATTAAAGATTGACCTATGGTAGATAGCGAATTTTTTGTGCTGTTTAAGTGTTACCGCGAGCGTGGAACGTAAAGAGCAACTGAAGGAATACGGATGGGTCAGTAAAAGTCTGGCACTCCCGTCGCTCCACCCAGAGCGGATAAAAAATAGAGATGAAACGGTTATCCGGTAACGGCCTATTCGGCCTTGTTTTAATTATCCGTAGTATCCATAGTAATTCAGTATCCGGCCGGATGCGCCGGATCGTAAAATTCAAACAAGTCTCTTTATTTTACACCAAGCAAATCGTCACAATAGGTTATAGACACCGTTTATTGTTATAATCGCACGTCAAAAATTTTTGTTTTATTAATTAGTTTAGTATTCAAAATTTTGGCAAATTGTGGTGAAGTAATACCAAATTTTCCGCATTTAATGGTAAGAGGCGACTCCACTTAGCTTCGTAAACTAGACCAGCTTCTGAAAATACCCTTATGCTGAAAATGCTACTGTCAGGTGCTGAAAAATAAATTCTAGCAAATCAAAATAATCGCGTCATGAAATACGATAAAGGGCTGAATATCCGGTAGCCGGATAGCCGGCGCTCCGGCCTCGTAGCTTGCCAAATATTCGTTATCCGGTATCCGGCCAAACTACTAGATATCCGTTTAATCTCTAATAAAAAATAAAAAATATGATCGAAGAATTTTTGTTTTTTTTCATGGACCAGCACCGACATACAAGACAAAAGATACTTAAAGTAATTTTCATTTAATACTTTAGTCACATCATGACTCTTAAGCCTTAGATGCTACAGGTGTGGCTAATGTAAACAGGACTTGACCTCTCCAACTAGGGTTGCCAACCGTACTTTATAAAAACGTATCTTACTTTAGTTTTGGTAAATATACTTTATCTTTTTGCATAAAAATAAAGTATAATTATAAATGTAAAATGAAACACTAATATGAAGAAGTAGAGAATGTTTCTACTTCGAAACACGAATAGGTATGAAGGCTAGAAGGAACGGGGTGGGTTGAAAAGCTTGTTTATGTACAAAAATAGCTTCCAAAAAATTAAGGACAATGAAAAACTGTTAGTGTGTGTTAGAAGCACTTACAAATGTCTTCAAAAGAAGAAACAATTATATAAAATTTTGAAAAATACTTTTTTTCTTTCAAACATTTTTTTTTCTCTACTAAAGAAATGTGATACTTACTTACGTTATTTTTTTTTATTGGCAACCCTACCTCTAGCATAATAATGAATTTTATGTACACAATGCAAACATAAATGATTGTACGGGTCAAAGTAGTTGGCCATGTGCCTGCGCCCTAAATATAAACCATAAATTACCTCATACGTAGGTATTAGATTTTAGCTCAGGAACTATGAACTGTATTCATACCGTTGTTTTTTTGTTTAACAAAATTACCGAAAGGATATCGTTTAAAAATTTTCATCCTCCTCCTTCCTGTCCTTGTCCCATCTTATTTGGCGTCGGCGCAATACGTTTTTTCCTTCCATTCTACCCTGTCACTCGTCATGCTATCACTAACTTCCTTTTCTTTCATATCATTCTTCACGCAATCCATCCATCTTTTCTTTGGCCTCCCTCTCCCTCTCCACCCATCCACATGTATACTCATAACTCTTTTGGTAACATGCATTTCATCCCTCCTAAAAATATACATCCATGAACCATATTATATTCATAAAAGCCAAGCAAACCGGCGTTCGCGCTGCTATTGTCTTACTATTGTGTCTCTAAAAAGGTTAATTTTCATAGCTTGAAAGTCAGAATTAATCAGTTACAGAATTTCAATAGGTATTTCAACTACTTATCTGAAAACCAACCCGCACTGGGCTCGCAAGGTGGATTACGGACCAGTTTTTTTTTTTTTTCATTTAAATGTTTGTCTTCTACACTAATATAATAATCTACATCTAATAAAGAGGTACTTAAGTAAAGTTTGTTTTTATGTTCTTTTGTTTGTAGGAGGTAATCTCTGGAAAGTACTTCCAGAGATTATCGGTCCGATTGCTAAAATTTTTTCATTAAATAAAAATCTCAGTGGCATATTTTTTGTTCGTAGGCAAAGCCGCGGGCAAAAGCTAGTATTTTATATAAATCTTTCATATATGAGCATTACAGGGTTGATTATGTTATACTTATTTGGAATGATACAGCTTTAAATAACAAAAGGTTACCTATATTGTAGTAGACTGCCATATTAACAAATATAACTATAGCTAAGGCCGCGGTACCTAAATCTTTCGAACAATCCCATGAGTTACGAGTATTAACAGATTAAGTTACAAAGTCTAATGCTGGCCAGACACGGTCAAACCTATCGTCCAATTGGTATGACGCTACCGATTGGATTAAACAGATTTGTCCGTGTGTGGGAGTGGATTGGTATGACAAACATGTTGTCCTACCAATCTACTCCATTAGCACAAGGCATTAAAGTCGTAGTTTTACGTCAATAAAATGGCGATAGTTAATACACAGCTGACATTCCCCGGCGCGGCAGGCGCGGGTCCCGACCTCAGGGTTGAGGCCCAATTGCTTCCAATTGCCACGAGAGTTGCGACCGCCCTCCTCATTCTGTTTTGTCAAAGCAAATTGTAGGAAATTACTCATTTTTGTCACAAAGACCTTTGAGGTAAAAGATGAAAATTGGACGCTTTTTGTGAAAAGTGGTGGTCAAGTTATTGCCACTTTATGGATAATGTAGACGCTAAAAGTCGTAAGTGAAGATAATCTATTTAAATAAAAATAGAAACTGGCTGACTGACATATCAAAGCACAGCCGAAACTACTGGGATAATGAAGGTAAAATTTTTCACAAGGTTTCCTTTTATGATCTAGGCGAGCACTAGAGACGATTTCTCAAAATTCACCCTCTAAAGGGCTGAAACGGGTGTTCAAGTTAGCATAGAGAATACCACTTTCACGCGGTCGAAGCTGCTGGTTGTAGCCAGTCTACACTAATATTATAAAGAGGTATTTTTTTTTTTTTGTTTGTAGGAGGTAATCTTTGGAAGTACTGGTCCGATTGCAAAAAATTTCACTATAATAAAAGGAAAATATCACTGACTGACTTACGAACACACAGTCGAAACTACAGGGTCTATGAGGGTGAAATTTTTCACAAGATTTACTTATAGGACGTAACCAAGCACTAATAGAGGATTTCCCAAAAGGGGATGAAAAGGAGGTCCAAAGTTGGTGTAGAGAATACCACTTTCACGAGTTGAACCCGCTGGCAAAAGCTAGTATTGTATAAGACACTTTTATAGGCTCCAGGACAATAAATTCCTAAGTGCAAATAGAGAGTGATGAGTGTTATGTCGCTTTGACGAGGGTTTTTACGTAAGGTATCATTTTCTGAGAAGGAAACCCGTAGTCCTTGGCAAGTGAAGGACACAGGTGTGGTTTTGATTCTGAGCAGGAGATGTCACTGGAATTCCTATCATAAAAAAAAACGTAAGGCACGTTTCAACATTACATTCAAGGATGAGAAGTAAGATATCAATACGAGTAGAAGGGTTATGGGTTAATTGTCATTTGATGCTATGGTTTACAGATTTTTCAGCTACTTTTTCGTGGCTTCGCCCGCGCCCATAAAACATAGCCAATGACACTCAGGAATAGAGCAGCTTTCTATCAGTGAAAATTTTTAATAAGTAGAAGACATTTGGCCCGTTTTACTAATCTGGTCCGGGCCAATCTACTCGACATTTAAAAAAGTTGACATTTGGCCCGCAGGCCAGTTTTTGCTTGGGCTAGATGTCCCATATCCAAAACATATATATTCTCCATCGATATTTGACAATAGAAAATTGAAAGTCATCTTTAAACTCAACCCATTAACTTTAAGGCTGTATTTGTACATAGTTTCACAAAAGTCAAGAAACAAAGGGCTGGCATTTGAGAAGCCTCACCCAGCCTATGAGTTTACTGTGACATTCGCGTGAAATACCACCGCGCGCCATCGTTAGCCGACCTTACAGGTAACTGCTGAATTATGAGACGGTTTCACTTAGTATTATGTTATAATTCGATATTAAAACAAAGCCCGTGCTTTAGTTCATGTGATATATTGTTATTGCTGGATCTTTAAGGTCTGATGTTACATAACCTTTTAAACACAGCTACCATCGCTTTCAACTTCTCAGTTTTTTAACATCTGCACTTAAGGACCTATTACACTGCGCTGAATATCGCGTGCGATCCTACTATTTTTCATTCATAGAAAGACAGTCTAGTCTATGGTTCGACGTATTGCATAGTGTAATAAGGATTAGATTGTCTTTTTATGAATGAAAAATAGTACGAGTCGGAATATCGCACGCGATATTCAGCGCAGTGTAATAGGTCCTTTAATATTATAAAGAGGTACTTAGTTTGTTTTTTTTTTTTTGTTTAATTCTTCAAACAAAAGGTAGTTTCTGAAAGTACTGGTCCGATTGCTAAAATTTTTATCACTGATAGGAAGCTACTTAATTCCTGGGTGACATAGGCTACATTTTATATACATGGACGAAGCTGCTGGCAAAAGCTAGTAATATTATAAAGAGGTAAAGTTTGATTTTTTTTTTGTTTGTAGGAGGAGATAAGCTCTGAAAGTACTGGTCCGATTGCTAAGATTTATTCACCAATAGAAAGCTGCTTAATTCCTGAGTGCTATATATATATATTTTTTATGGACGTGGGTGGGCAAACGCTAGTTAGTTATACTTTAAGGATCAAATAACAGCTCCCACCCTGGGTGGAGCGAAAAGCATTTAGTTGCCCTTTAACTCTTTTGAACAAACCCACAGCAACATCTAAAAAGACTTTGAAAAAATACTTCGCCGCAATAGCTATGTGATATCAAAGGCTTCTTACCAAGTTATGTTTTTCATTGTATTTCAACAATAAATACAACTTCAAAGTGTGGCAATATTTACAATATAATAATATTCAAACACTACAATCAACACGGGTTTTTACAAGCTTTAATCATCAAGATTATAATGCAGTTTATTTTAATAGCCTAAGAGAATTATTACAAGCATTATTAATAAGGCTGGTTTGCATATTGAAAAGCGGCAATATTTGCATAAGTCACGGATACAATAATTCTTGAAGTATGAATGGAGACATCGGTTTTCACTATCATTTATCTCGCGACATTGTTTAGCTTGGTGAATGTTTTTAAACCATTAATGTGAAAACAGATTGCATGTAACGGAGATGATAATGTTGAAATAGATGTGTGGTGTGAGAAATGAGTATATTAGAGGAAGTTTGAAAGTGGCGCCAGTGATTGAAAAGTTGAAGGGGAATCATTGAAGAGAATGGATAAAGTGAGATAAGCATATTAGAGGAAGTTTGAAAGCGGTACAAGTGACTGAAAAGTTGAAACGAAATCGTTTGTCACGGTATGGTCATGTGAAGAGGAGGGATGAAACGCATGTTGTATACATGTAAATGAGTGGAGAGGGAGAGGGAGGCCAAAGAAAAGATGGATGGACTGTATGAAGAGTGATATGAAAGAAAAGGAAGTTAGTGATAGCATGACGGGTGACAGGACAAAATGGAAGAAAAAAACGTGTTGCGCCGACCCCAAATAAAACGGGACAAGGGCAGGAAGATGCTAATTGTATGTTCAATAAAATCTTTTTGCAACAAAACAATACTACTTGTGAAAATAAAAATTTTACTGGACAATGAAGAAGCATGTTAAGATGTAATTAATTATATATTTTATTCGTTCAGATGTTTTTAAATAGAGCAAGTTATTTTCCAAAAACACAGCTCATGTTTTTCACCGAAACCATCAAGTGAAGTTGATTTGCAGCGACGGAGATAAATGGATTAATTCATCAATTTGCGCTGGATGCAGCGCGCGTGAGCTATTCAATATGCAATTTGATTAGTGTGACAACAACATAGACATGACATGGCCAGCGTGCCTGATGATCAAGCAAGCACTGAATTTAGCGAACCTATCAATATTCAGTACCCAATACTCAATCATTTATTGCATTCACCAACGTACCTAAAGATCTGGTTTCCAAAGTGGCTGAAGGGTACTTACCACCCAAAACACATAATATCTTCATAGCTAGCTTAGGTTAGTTAGTTGATTGATGTATCCTTAATTAAATGCTGTGGAAAATCATTATACTATAAGTCTATAATTGGCTATGCAATTGCCTATCCTTGTAAAGAAGTAGTCAACCGACTTGTGTAATTATTAGAGTAAAATGAAATCTGATGTAGTCAACGCTGGTTCAATAATCAAAGTTAATTAAAAGATATTGATAATTGTTTACTACTAGAAGAACCTTATAAAAAGTATCGAATTTAAGTATTTTTTAAATAATTAAATATTATACAAAATTCCAGAGTCGGTTGACTTTTTAGGCAGACTAAACAAATAACTAGAACGTGCAAGAATTTGATAAAATTCAAACTATAAAACAGTGCTTGTCTATGCCTATAGTCAACCAGTTGTCTATGGCCAATATTTGACATTGACAGCACCATAGATTTATGATTTTTTTTTTATATTTCTATGGACAGCACTGATAGTGCGTAGCGTTTTACGATGTTACTAGCAAGATGCGGTTGACCATACGCACCATTGTGTCAAACCAATAATCACAATATAAATAGATAAGATTTACCACAATCCTTACATAATACTTTAGCACATTTCTATAAAGCGAAGTTTAACGTAGATAATTTTCATATGAATATGGTTAATTTTATTTTGCTCACAAATTACACGATGTCGGTATATTTGACCCCAAGGTTGATCTTTGTAAGTTAATTTGACCCTTAATAAAATGAGTATCGTGAGCCGACTATAATTACCTAATTAAGGTATCTTTTATTTCTATATCCTCTTTTTGTGTCTTCAATAGAAGCTAAATAAACTCTTTGACATAAGGACAAAAGGGACCTATTTTTTGTTCCGAATATTCATTAACTTTTATCATTGAATGTAACTTAATTAGTTAATTATGTACTTACTTTAATAAATTATTGGATGGCCACATTTATACAACATTATTTTTTGTTTATGCGAGACCTGAATATATTTTGTTCAGAATCAGTCACTGAATAGATTCCTATAGTTTTAACACCATGTTATATTTTGCCATCGTAGGCACGGGCTTGCGGACAGTGAGCAATGGGTAGCTCGCTGTCCGGCCGTCCGGTAGCTGTCCGGACCAAGCCCAAGTCGTCGACGGCGCGCACTGTTCCCGCGCACCGCAAGTACCTAGTTGTCAGCAACAGCAGGGACCCAGTCGGGTCGACGCCAACTGTGGCCAGGGTTATCCGAAAGGGAACTCGAGCCCCGGTATGAAGGCCAGAAGGAACGGGGTGGGCTTTTAGTCAGTAAGAGTCTGACACTATCTCCCACTCCGCCCAAGAACGGGGGTTGTCATTGAATGATTTGTCCCAACATAAAAAAAAACATGTTATATTTTTTCCCATAAATATTTAAAAGGTCACAAGTTAGACACCACCGACACTAAGTACAACACAGGTCACGGTAGATCATAGCGGGCATTAAGCGCCAGTAAACACCTGGATGCAAGTGCAATCAACCCTTCAGTCGCCTAGATGGCCCGGTGACTATGTATTTTTGCTGACATAACAAGCTTATAACTTTGTGATTTTTCATGATACAGTTAAGAAATGTTGTACATAGATTCCTTACATAAAAAAATAGACTCGTTTCGGATTTTGCATATTTTACTAAAACTATTTTTGTATTTACCTATATTTCGAAGCAGTAAGGTCGGTTCTTGTAATTCCTGTTTTGCAGACTGTAAGTAAATTCTTTCCTTAATACGTAGGTACTTTCTTACACCTTTCAACATTATTTTCATAGCATTACGTTTCACCTTTTAGTTATGGTAACAGCACGGATTGACGAAGCACCGCCTCACTCGAAGGCTCACGAAGTCTCCATTAACCTATATTGCCAGTCGAATCTTACAACTTTAGATAACAGTGTAATGCATGGATTTCATGACTTTTCAAACGTGCAGATCCTAAAAGGAATGATTAATTTGCCACTTAGTTCTTGTTTTATCAATGTATTGATGATTTAAAGTTAAGCGTTTAAAATCAGCACGATTTCATTTTATTTTAGAGAGATAGATATGTCGTTTTTATCAATCGTGCGACACTTGCTACACTTCTACACTAATATTATAAAGAGGTAAAGTTTGTATTTTTTGTTTGTAGGAAGTAATCTCTAGAAGTACTGTACCCCTAGCCAAGTTATTAATCAGCAATCGTTAACGCTAGTAGAAAGCATTAAATGTACGGGAATGACGTCATCTCAACGCTCAGTCACGTGGTCAGAACAAAAGAATTGGCGGCGCGGCCAACTCAAAGCGTTCGACGCAAGCGAAACGGTTGTAACTTGGCTAGGGGGGCTGGTTCGATTGCTAAAATTTTTTCACCGATAGAAAACTGCTTTATTCCTGAGTGACATAAATATGCAATATTTTATGTACGCGGGCAAAACCGCGAGCAAAAGCCAGTCGTCAATAAATTGCTGCATTAATTCATTAAACCCCAAGCGTTCGCTCCCTCATTGTCTTTCTATTGTGGCTCTAATTACGGTATTGAAAAGGATAAGACCTAACAAGTTTTTTTTTTTATCTACCTAACAATTGTTTTATAGTGGGTTAATCCAAATGACATCCCCCGCCCTTGGGCGGAGAGGGAGATAGTGTCAGACTCTTACTGACTAAAACACCCACCCCGTTCCTTCTTGCTTTTCGTACCGGGGCCAAACTTCCCTTTCGGATAAATAGGTACCTAAAAAGTTGAAGTTTATAATGAAGAATATTGTAACTGTTACTAAGTTTATCACATTCCAAACAAAAATGATTTCTTTTAGGAACGTATTCACAATCGCTAAACTAGAATCTAGAACTCTAGACGCACCCTAAGCCCTTCACTACCACACCTCGCATGCTTGATGGCTCGAGTATCGTTAAGATTGATGATTGAGCACCATGTATTTGTAAAGAGTTCTCTCTAAGCATGTGTTCGAGTTGAGTTGGTGGGAGTATGTTGGCGAAGGAGCATGGTGAACATGAGTTTTCAAAATTACAGTTTATTGAATAAGAATTCTGTAGTTTGTCTTTTCTCATATTAATTAACTTTGAACTTTTTGAATACATTGTCTTGTTAAAGATTAAATAATGTTTTTTTTTTTGTTGAAATACCATTAAAATACCAATTGTTTATAGAGTAGCCAAGTGGTAACGGCCCCGACTTACGAGTTGTAAATCGCGGATTCAAACTCAACCAGGCGCATTACTTTGTATAATCTATGTCATCACCACTGCTCTCGAAACGGTGAAGGAACACATCATAAGGAAAACCGGCACGTCCTAGAACCAAAAATTCGATGACATGTGACATTCACCAACCCGCACAGGGCCCGCGTGAAATTACGGCCCATTCCCTCTCCTAAAGAGGACGCCTGAGTCTCTGCAGTGGGAACATTAAATGACTGATTATGGTATGTTGATATATGCTACCATTTGTATCGTTCTTAATACTGTTTTTTTTTATCTCGACGTTTCTATTAAAGTTCATCTCTGTACTCCTGATAATCTTAAAAATAAAGCCACCATAAAAATAAATGCTACTTGGAAGATTATAATCAACACTTGTATCCTGTTTCATCTTTCTTACTTCATGAAGCAGCAAAATGTCAGTAATATTATGCTATTGAGTAGGTATTAAGTACTTACGCAATAATGAACCTACAGAAAATTTATAAACATATTTAATTGACATCGACGTGCAGTAAATAATTTCATACTGGTCCGGTCCGTACATAGACACACGTATTTATAACGACTCACGATTTACACGCTCGGGGGAATAAAGTCTTAACTGTTAAACATCATTTTAAAATTATTTATAAACGAGTCCTTGATTTTCTGTCTTACTATACAAGGCATCAGATAAACTTAAAATAAAGTACATTGACCTTTCCCTAATATCTCCAATATATCGAAGTTACCCGAAAAACCATCATTGAACTGTTTTTCAGAAAAGGTAAAGGATCACTATGGATGTTGATTCAAGACAGCTTATGTCTTTGATTCCGTTTTTGAAATTAGGAACGTCAATAAATTTAGGAGGGTCAATGACCGTTATTCCACGTTTATTTGGCGCGTACCTTAGCTTGCTGTTGCCTGTATGTCATTGATTGTTTAAGACCTCCTTCTTCTTCTCGAATTCATGGTTTTCTCTTCCCTCAAAGTTTATGGGCTCAGTAGGTAGGTACAGTTGCCATCATGGATCTTGAGCGCTCGGCGTCAGAGTGGGGATCGCTTTGCGCATTCCATAGATTGGCGAGCCAATCGTCTTCGTTGTTAGATACATGCAGCAACGCAGGGAACGAATTAGTAGTGACGTCTATGACGCGATGGCGCGGCGAGTCAATCACTGACACTCCCCGCCCGCACGTCTCACTTCGCACCACTAAAGAGACCGAATATTTGACTTCTGCGCAACCGCTCAAGATCCGTGATGGCAACTGTAGTAGTCGTTTATAGCAGTGTCAATGGCGTTTTTTAAATCCTTCATAAAACAGATGTAGGGACACTTGGACACTCTAATAAGGCCTCCTGATACCTAAAGATATTTAAACTGTCAAGTAGTTAATTCAAAACAAAACAGCGGAAAAACATCAAACTTAAGTATAAAACGTCGATTATGTGGTCATTACTCCACGCAGAAGCAGGTTGTTGACTTCAAGTAGAGACAAACCACAAGTACGATTTTCCGCTTCAGTAATAAAACCGGAAAAATACTTAAATATAAAATTGAAAAACGACTAAGAGAGATACTACCTTTCACGATAAGCAAGTCTTTAAGTCCGTCGTCAAGAGAAAAGACGTACTTATAATTTCATGCTTTAAAAGGTCGTATCTCAAGATACGTCGTTATTCCTCCGAAGGTGCGACAAATACACTAACCGTGGTATTTACGTGAACTGAGTCATAGTCATAAATACAGTGACGGTAGCAGCCATAGCCGATAAAATATTAATAGCCGCGACGATAAAACAGTTTTTATTAAAAACAATTATTTAGGAATTGCTGGTTATATAACTCTCGATGGTGAGAGAAATATTATAAAACCTACATATATGGAAGCAAAGATATTATTTTACGAAGACTAATATTATCTTCTTCGCTCTTCCCGTCCTAATAGAATTTAGATGTCTTCAAGGCTAGAGTGAATAGGCTCTTAATAAACTAGTGCACCTCACCATCAACAATTGCATTACTGCTTACCATTAGGTGGGATCGCAGTCAAGCACTCGATTATATCGATTTAAAAAATCTATATATAGGGTGACTGGTAATAAAAATAATTGACTGACATTTATATCAATACACAGCCGAAACTACAGGGACTAGGTGTGTGAAATTTTGCACAACATTAATTTGTTATGGTATAAAAATATAAATATTCCGTCGTCTAATTGAGGCCATATCTCAATTGCTTGCAATTTATTCAATTTAAAGCGCCTTTAACCCGGTCCAGACAAATTACCGTATCGACAGCCATTGCCCTGTACACTCGAATTAACAGGCCACCAGACGGACATAATTCCATTTGGCCTAATCCTATCTGCGTTCCCAGTCTGAAACCTATCCATAATTGAAGAGTGAAATTATCAATGAAGAGGTTATTAAGGATTTACGCCAACAGGAGGCGCCACTTAGACAAGAGGTATTCTGAATAAGAAAATTATGATGTAAATATTGCGGGAACGTTGGAAAGAGTGACCGTGGCTCTACAGCGCAAAGAGCAACTGAAGGACACCAGTGGTTTCTAGTTCTAGAAAATGGGAGAAGCTATTGGTTAAATTCGACCACAAAAAAAAATGAAGTATAATTTATGACCTTGACATTAATGTAACTAATGTCAAAAATAGAAACGTTTTGACAGCTACTTGGATCTTTTTTTTTCTTCGTCTCATTTGGACAGGCTAAAGTTAAGACCTTAGCCTGTGCTTTAGGGAACATACCGCCCCGAACTTCATCCCGCCAAAATCTTTTTACTTGGATCTGACAGCTCAGGGTTGCTATTTGGTGCACGATATTTCAGAAACACTGCACTACGGCGGGCGTGGTCCCAGTTCGTCCCAGACTAACCCATTACGTCCCATCACTCAGCACTAATCCTTGTCACACAGCAGACTTTGCTCAGCTAGCACGTTAGCCGGCTATGGGATTACGTCCATCGCTCTATCACTTAGTATTTTGAGGAGAACGTCGCATACAAGTGCCGTAATGGATTTCGTGAAAGATGGAAGCCCGGAATCTCGTTAGGCGTGTGGAAGATATTGGTGTGGTTTTCGCAGTGTTTCACAATATTCGTAGATATTGGTGAAGCTTCTTTGATTCACAGATTATTTTTAAAGCCCATGTAATTTATTTTAGGTGATTTGTTTAAGTTATTTCTTAGCTATTTCTTGTTTCAAGAAGCTCATAAATAGTTAGATATGCATCGATGCAATAAGTCATAGTCGATGCCATCGGGCGGGATTGCAGTCAAGTACTAGTTTATAACAGATAAAAAAAAAGTGTATTTTCCCTTTTTTTAGTAAATCATCTAATGACTTCTCCCTCTCCTGTCTTTGCCATCGTTCTAGGGCCCCGGGGTACAGTTTCACAAAACCCATGAATGTGTATTTTCCCTTGAAAGTTAGTATAGTATGTATAGTTAACTAACATTACATTATTATGTTATTTGTGAACATATTTCAGCTACAGGGATGAATGAAATGAACCCATGAAATTCAAGTTTTCTTAAGTTTTTGTTTTTCATTTTGCAGGCCAGTATCAATTTGTATGTTAATCAAAATATGTTTTGCGACCGTAACACGTATTTATTTACGGAATTATAATCATTAAAATTATCAATACAACTCTCGCAGTTCGTTGATTACCCATAACCCTTGATTAGCTACCTATTTCATGAAAAAGTAATTCAATAGGGTTATCTGATTTAATCAAACTCATCATGCAATTTGTCACTGACTTGCAAAATGCATGAAAGTTAACAAAATTCTTCCTTATCAGAAAAGGGTCCAATAAAAAAAATAAAAAAAAGAGGAAAGGGAGAAAGGCCTTCAAGTTTCTACTGTATTTTTCTATTTTTATGGTGTACAATAAAGAATGGATATATTTGTTATACCAATCTATCTATTTAAAGGTATAGTAACAAAAAAAATTCTAGAGTTACAGCCTTATTTCATACCCCAATTAATAGTTAATCGCTCGCGTGTTTTACAACGTTTTTACGACAAACGCGTCTAATTACAAGTTGTATAACAATTCACAATTAAAGCAGCACTAAAACAAAATCGATACTAATGGCCATAAATCGTTTTTCGATGTCGCATGTGAAACGTAATCGATTACAAATGTCGCACGCAAATGCGATTTTTTTTTTAAGATTAGTGAAAATCGCGTGCCGTAAGTACCTCATATCCTTGCTTCTTGAAGAATAAGAATGTGATATGTTTTGTTTAGTTTGGTTAATGTAACTGTTTGTTTTCTAATCAAAAAGAAAATGATGAGTTGATTGCAAAACACGGATAGAAAGTATAAAATACTAGCGTCCCGTCCCGGCTTCGAAAGGGCAATAAATATAGCCTATGTTACTATAGCTTGCCAATAGTGAAAGAATTTTTGAAATCGAAACAGTAGTTTTTGAGTTTATTCATGACAAACACACACAAAAATACAAAATTTCCCTCTTTATAATATTAGTGTAGATTGAATTTCGAATTCTGAAGCGTTTTAATTTTGAGTGAAATGTTTGTTTTAAAATTTTCAATAGTTTAGGTACAATCTCACGAGACTGACGTAGATTAGAGCTCCAAATGTTTTAAAATCGTTTTCGCATCTTCTCTAAGTGTGTCGATGGCAAAACTATTTTTTTTTTTTCAAGTAAAATTCCTTGCCTTGCCTGGCCCAGTAATCCCAGTATTCAGCCACGGCAAAGACGTCCATTGACTTAAAGGTCCAAGTGACCAGGTCATAAAAATCCAAAAAGAAAAAAGCAAAGACGTCCGCTGACGCGTATTTAACAATGTCTTTCAGTATTACAATTAGATTAGGTAGGTATGTGTTGACCCCTTTTGTGAGGAGGAAATCATCAAATCCCTCAGCCCGCTCTGGGTGGAGCGAGATGTGTTTTTTTTACAGTATTTTAAGAACTATAACCCATCCATGCGTTCCAGGGTCACGGCAATTCTTTTGAACAATCCTTCCTTGGCATACGTAACGAATTATAGTGACGTGGAAGTCGTGTAATACGCTGTAGCGCATAAAATGACTGCGTATTCGTTACGTAGACGCAACACCTACTTAACTTGACTGGCCTGTTGGTCTAGTGGTTATTGGTCCTGACTGCTATGCCGGAGGTCGTGGGTTCGATTCCCACACAGGACAAATGTTTGTGTGATGAGCATAATCATTTGTTCTGTGTCTGGGTGTAATTTATCTATAGTATGTATTTAGAAATATTTAAGTATGTTTATCAGTTGTTTAGTACTCATAACACAAGCTCTGCTTAGCTTGGGACTAGGCAGCGTTGTGTAATAGTTAAAAAATAAATACTATAAACAAAAGGCTGATGCAAAAGGCCCTCTAAAAAATCAACACAGCATACCACGTGTAGGTGTCAAATAATCTCTCCTAAATCCGTCCCTGACATTTTTATAACTTTTTCCGCTTGCTTTTGAAGTGTTTGTCTAAAGTTACTTCCTATTTACGTGAAGTTCAGTATTTCCAACGGTCTCTTTATAAATAAGGCTGTTCCTGGATTTCTCTTAAATTTTCCTGAGTCTTAAGTAGATCAAGGTCGCTTGTGGTTCCACGTGGATCTATTTTAAGAATCTAATGAAATTAAATATAGGTACGGCATTGTTATTTAATATCAGATCAGACATTATGAATTCTATATACTTAGGAAATATGTTGAGAATAGATAGGTAAGAGGAAGATTCCTAGTTTCAAGTAATATTTGATTGAATAACGTCCTATTCTTGGACCCTCTCCTAGAGAGGAGGCCCGAGTCCCAGCAGTAGGAACATTAAAAAGGCTGATGATGATTCTTGGACAAATGTCCACTATAATTTTAACACGTCATGGTAAAGTAGGAACTATACAAGGTGTAAGGGACAGCCCTCCACAAACTTTAAGGCTTGCTCAGTAGACGAAACTGAACAACATCCACAAAAATTTTTTTCAGGAAACGAAAAAAAAAATCCGCCTCACCATAGAAAATTATAAACTTGATTGGACAGTTTGTGTTTGTTTTGATTGTTAGTTTGTTTGGCAATGTAGTTCTACCTTAGGGTCCCTGGCATACGCAATTATCCTACCATATGTACCCATTTAGAAGCCGCGTAAATTACGCTCGTATTCTTGGACATTTTATACATGTTGGGTTTATTTTCTTTTTTTGAATGCTTACACTGACATCTAAAATACCCGAATCATCGGTTCTATCTGCAGGCCATACCTACAAATATTTGTTCCGTGCGGGAATCGTATAGACGACAGCTTCACAACACTTCTTCGTCACAGTTTTCAGCAGTCGCTCAACCATTACGTCAACCCCCAAGGAACATTCTCTATGGATAATATTAGGTACTTAATCAGTATTTAAATTATCATCATCGATTTTTTTTTTTCTATATAAAACCCAGTATGTTGTCGCATATTCTTCTGCTAAGCAGTAATGTTAGCGAAGGAGCCGGCCGCAAGCGTGAGAAACATAAATCCTCACGTATTCCCGCGACAGAAGACGCACTAGGCGTCGAGAACCGCAGAGCGATCTCTGCCCACCGTAGGCGCAGGCTTGCGGTCGACGAGCAATGGGTAGTTCGCCGTCCATTCATCCTACAATGACCGAGCCCGAGTCAGAGGAAAAAATGTCAGCAAATCGTAGGGGCCCAACAGGGTTGATGCCTGCTAGGGCCATGGAGAAAAATATAATTGGAGAAAAGTATAAAGGGATACATCAGAATATCAATCAGGCTCCACAAGAATACAAATCTTCTATCTAAAAGTTCATTTCTAGGCACGCGTACTCTATCATCGACCACATCATTGCTTACCATCAGGTGAAAGTTAAAGCTAAAGTCAAATGGGCGCCTATCAATTCTAATAAAAAAATACAAATAAAAGACATAACAAAGTTCATACAAAATCTTAAAATCGGCAAAAACCAATTTTCGGAAAGTCATCAGAGCAAAACACAGTTACCAAATTCGTCCACACTTCACCACTACCTGTCAGTTAATCTAAAAGATTCAGCAAACTCAACACACGTCTCCGTTAGACACTGTCATGAATGAAAGCCAGCAGACATTTCATTGACGCACAAATTTTCTTCTCTAATCAATGCAGCCCACATCTCCATCAGCTTGTAATGATGCATATTTCCTCGAAGGCATTTTTTCCCCTCATTTGGCAGACGTCAGCGGCGTGAAGAGGTGCGCACACGCACAAACTTGACCCACTTGTTGGAAGTTATGAATTATTTACCGTATTCGTTATTGGCACGCAACATTTTGTTCGCGGTGTTTAAATTCAGTCATTATGCGTGGGGTGGGGTGCCAGTGGTGGCGGGTAGATTCAACGTCAATTCAACACTAATATAGTTTATGTATCATGCATACGTTTTATTATTCGATATGGTATTATTCTTTGAGGAAATTCCTCTAACACAAAATAATGCATTCGCGCTATCTTTAAAATGGACTGGACGGAATCATTCAGACCAGTATTCCATCACAAAAACTTCATCATTCTAACAAGCAAAAAGTTACACGGTACTTATTTAAGATGCCTAAAAAAATAACATGCCTAAAAAATGTTTAAACTTTGGTATTCAAGTTGAAATTGACACGTTCTTAATTTTTTTAGGAGCAGCGGTGGCCGAATAATAACGGCTAGAACATACGAGTTGTAGGTCGCAGGTTCAAACCCAGCCAGGCGCATTACTTTGTGCAACTTATTTCATCACCACTGCTCTCAAAACGGTGAAGGAAAACATCGCCATCGTGAGGAAACCGGTGTATCCTAGAACCAAAAGTTCGAATACATGCCACATTCACCAACCCGCACTGGGCCCGCGTGGTGGATTACGGCCCATTCCCTCTCCTACAGAGGAGGTCTGAGCCCCACAGTGGGAGCATTAAAAGGGTGATTATGTTTATGCTTGTGCAGGCCTCCACGAGTGCTACAACATAAGAACTTGACCACTTAGTACCTACTTAATTTCAGAGTGCATTCGCCTTAAAATATATTGCATACTTACCTTAATTAACTTTCCATGCACTGAAATATAAAATGTAAGTACCCAATTAACAGGATTACTTTACAAACTGCCGCAAAACCCATAAAGTTTAATTAAAACGCTAATCACTTTATTATAATTAATTGAAAAATTTATTGTAGAACTTTCTGGTAACGGTATTGAAAAGTGTTTTCATAGATTAATCATTAATAAAGCTAAGTTGCGATAAATTTAATTAACTAGATGGAAACATTAAAGTTTCCAATTAACTTAAGCCGTGTAGTTAATACGTATTACTTATCTATTAATTTATTCATTTAAAATTTTATGCACTAATGAAATACTGTACAAAGGCGTACTTAAGCCCTACCAGTCGACCTTACGGTGATGCAGAAAAATATTATGGCAAGTGCAATTTCATAGAAACAATACAACAGAAAGGAAATAAATACAATACCACGAAAATATTTACTTAGATACATTGTATACATACATACTAATAAAGCAAGTTATGGTGAGAAAAAACAATTCATTTAAGTGAGGAGTGAATAGGTTACTTCTAGGTAAGCGAGCGCGTTCCATCGCCGACCGCATCGACGCTTTCGAATCAGGTGAGATAGCAGTCAAGCAAACCCATCAACAATAAAAAATCCAATCAATCAATAGTGTGAAAATTCTAAAAAACTTCCTGCGAATGTGTTCTCCTACTTTCACTTTAAAGAAGAACTGATTGGTTGACCTATAAGTTCTAAGTTAAAATAATTATTTAAGTTCAAAAATCAAGTAGATCCGGAAGACGCAGAGCAGAGAGCAGAGCCTCTCACAAGATGTACCGATGGCCTAGTGAGACCAACATTGGACGTCTTTCGACTAAATTTGACTAAAATGATGATGATGAAGTACGTAGTACGTAAAAGGTACCTCTGTCGCGCCGGGGCTTATTATTATTATCTACATAATTGCGCGTTTTTTAGTAAAACCAAAAAAATAAATAAAAAAAAAGTTTTTTTTTTCCAGGAAAAACGAAAATGTAGAGACACAACATTTTCGACCGAATAAATTTTGTACACCCGTGTGTACAATACGACAATTAAGCGTTTTTAATGTTATTCTAGTTGTACAATCGGCGCTCGAGGGGTACACAACACAAAATCATGAGCGATTTGGAGAATCCAGATACCTCTAAACCTTCTGCAATAGGTTACTTCTCGCCGCTAGCACAGGAGCCACACCTCAAGCACATCCAACACAAATTACATTATGCATCGAACATTCTGCAGCGCTAAACGAGAAATCTTGCGAGATGACAAGTAAATGCTTCGGTAACGGCTTATTGATTCGCGTATGTAAATATATAGGCAAATACCCTCCTTTGAGCTGTAGTACCGACTGTTTGTATAGCGGTAACCGCTGCTGATTAATTCATATGAGTTTCGAAATTCATCCTTTATTCTTTACCAGCTGCTACGGTTTCGTCCGCGTTAAAGTAGTTTTCTCCTTACAAACTTTGGACTTTTTACCCCCTTAGGGTTTGATTTTTTGTCAGCAAACCGTTCTTAAGTGAAACGCACTGTATATAGGGTGACGGACGATAGCTCACTTATTAGAGCGCCCAGTATCTCTACACCTGCACTTTGGAGGATCTAAAAAACGCCATTAATGCCGCTATAAACGTGACAACCCACTGGGCCCAAAAGCTTTGAGGGATAGGAAAACCATCGAATCGAGAGAAGAAGAAGGGTGTATGTGTAGTATAGGTCCATCCCTCTTTCTCTCTCATACGACTGACGTTTTAACACATCATGGTAAGACCCCAGATACCAACTAATCTAGTCTAGATTTCTTGCCAAGTTAAATCGGAAAATAAATAAATACATTACGAAAAATAGTCTTTTCTTTTGACTCATAGACGTACTATATACTCGTAGGTGGTCTAGATATGATTTATTGCCAAGATATCGCAAAGCAAAAGCACATACATGAATATGAAAATTGCCTCACAACCGTCTTGATCGGCGCCTTATAAACAAAATTTTAGCTATCTGGACCCATGGTAGCATAACTCCTCACTCGCGTCACTCCTTTATCACTTAAACAAACCTATCAAATCATCAGCCCATACTTTTAAATTAAAAATTCAACTTTAGTTTAGTTCGCTTAGGTACACACATACGCTACATGACACATACATACGCCTTCGTGTAGGTACTCTTTATAGGTACATGAACTTTGTTATCCACATATAAGTTGTTGTTTTTGTGTATACCTAATAAAGAATTTAGAATTGAAATTCATTAAAACAGTGCTTCTTGTGTAGACCAGACTGCACAAGAAGTGTTTTAATGAATTTTGCGTTTGCGCCTGTTTTTGCGCGTCTGCCACCGTAGTCGACTTGCCAAGTTACTTGACGATATGATCTTTTTAGGGAATAAGTGGGCCTTTGGAATGACAGGTTCTCCAAAGAAATGCTTACCTACGACATTAATTTTAGTATAATCCCGAAATAAGTGTCAAGTATTTTTATGTAAATAATATAAAATTTTCAAGTTTGTTATGTCAGCAAAAATACATAGTCACCGGGCCATCCAGGCGACTAATAGGTAGTTTTGCACTTGCCCCCAGCTGTTTGCTACCTCCTAATGCCCGCTATGACCTGCTGTAACCTGTGTTGTACTTAGTGTCAGTGGTGTCCAACTTGTAACCTTTTTAAATATTTTTTGTGAAAAAATATAACATGGTGTAAAAACTATTAGAATGAATGGATTCTAGTTACTGATTCTGAACAAACCATATTCAGTTTTCGAATAAACTAAAAATTATGTTGTCTAAGTTTGCTCTGTCAATGTGTGTTCTCGTTAAATGTATGCCATTAGGTGTATTTGCACTAGTAACAAGCACTAACGATGTTCAAACTTCAACCTGACATTTCTCCGCCAATACGTAATGGGTTCGTGTTTAAATGCAGCAGATTCCTCTTACGGTAACTAGACTATTGCGTTATCACACTTATCACAGACACACTAGATATACCTTCGTTTTGGTTATTGTTTTTATGAACATTGGTTTTACTTCGAATATCCTTCGGAAGTCCTAGGGCAGCCCGCAAGTAGATAGGTATATATTTGCATTTTGCAGATGAGTGTCAAGTTGTGAAAATATGATTGGCCGCCGTAACACGTATAAGATTTATTGGCGGAATTATAATCATCAAAATCATCAGTACAACCCTCTCAGTTCTTCTTACAGTCATTGAATAGGGTAATTAAAGTCATTCCATAGTTAATTCGTGTTACCCTATTGAATGGCTGTCATAAAAAAACTCGTCATTGCTTTGGGCTAAATTGTGACCCACTGCTGAGCAAGGCCTCTCCTGCTTCCAAAACTCTGTGTCTTGGGCGATCTCTGGCCAAGTTTGCCCCGCGAACATGATCAGACCATCTTCATTCCTCAGGCGAGAGAGTAAACGTCAATTTGTACTAAAACCATTAAACTGAATAAGCGCCTTCTGTTGACAGTAACGGAAAATCTTTTCTCTTCCATTTGATTTGACATTACCGAACGTTTATGTCAACGTGATCGAGACGGTACGCTAAATAAAAACACGATGCCCATAGAGCATTAATGGTTAAAGACAAATCATATTTTACCTACTTCAGTGATCTTGGAGCGAAGTGCGTTTATCTGATCATGGATATATTAAATAAATGGTTTAATAATTCCACAAATTAAGATCTTACTGAAAATTTCCTCCCTTAATCGTAGTATAATTTTTATCAAAAGCATATAGTCTAACATACCTTTTCTCTTTCTTTTCAGCCAAAAGGACTACAGCCCGTGGACCGGCCCTTGGACAACGCCGGTGACGGCGACCGGCGACTGACCGAGGTACCCGCGCGGGCCGCAGCCGCCGCCCGCGCACCCACGCTGAGCACGCATGGGGGAATTTAGGGAATGGGGGATTGGGGAACAGTGGCCGGGGGACTGCACCTAAAAACACTTAGCTGTAAAACTGGACGACCTAAATCACCAGCTGGTACAGTTTAGTTTAAATGACACTATTTTAGTTGGATGTGTTGTATTTCGGATCGGACTTATTGCATCTGATACAGTGTAGTATATAAACCAGGTTTTCGTTGGCTTCATACTCATGACTTGGCTTTTTTTGTTGTTTATCAAACCCACAATCGCTTTACTTTGACAGTTGACGTCCACCGTGAACTGTATCTGTCATCACAATGGCATTGAACTGTCAAAATAACATGATGATTGCGAGCGTGGTGCACAATATGGATACAATCCAGTTTATTTAAAGCCTGATTTTTCAATAGTCAAATAACTGATATCTAAGGAATAAAAATGGCGATTTGACAGAAACTGTCAAACCGCCATTTTTATTCGTATGTTAACCCTATAATAAATATCTGGCTATTGAAAAATCAGTACTGAGCAGCCCTGTTCTCCAGTATGAAACCAATGATAAACTGTATACCTAATCACAAACTGATAACTACAATTTATGTCTATGATAATAATATGTGTATAGTTTTATGTCAGACTTTGACAGAGAATATTCTTACCATGACCAAGTTATATTCTAGTTCTATAAAGTTAACTAGTTCAGTCATCCAACTTTTGTCACGTTTCTGGCCTCATTATCATATAATTTTGTTGTAAAATGATAATTTTAACATCAAACGACACTAAATTTATTTGACAGTCTTTATTAGAGTGCCTAGTGCCAGTTACTTTTATGTTAACACAAACGACACGTTTATGACGTTCTGCGTTCCGATTGGTCCGCTCCAAGTTCTTAACCAATCAGAGAGCCAGCGTTAACGTAAAAACAACTCGCACTTATCGCACTTAAACATCTTTGCAAAATATAACTGAGAGGTATTTTTGTCAGATTTTTATTGTCAGATGTCAGATTCAAATTGAAAACGTTGTTAAATATTTTTTAAGATAATCACAACCGCTCCTACCTAAATCATTGTAAGCAAATTGATTGTCATCGTCGTCTTTTAAGATAGAGATTTTTGTGGAGAAAATATATCGTTGATATTTATTGGCTATAAGGAAGCTCTAAGGAAATAAACACAGTCGACTATTTTATATTTAGCAAGATAGTTTGCTTTTATGCATTTGTTTGTTCATGTAAAATGGTTTGGGAAAATCTGGGTTTTCGTTATTCTCACTAGATGGCGCCTCTTAAATTTTAATACAAATTGACGTTTAGATACGTTAACGCGATGGAATACCTACTTTTTTTTAAATTTGTAAGTACTGAATGTTTCACAAAACCGCATTTCTCTCAGCAGCTGTTCGTGTGTTTCCTTCCTATTACATTCCTGACTTATCAAGTTTTATAATATCCATATCCACAGTCACGCCACATAAATCGATTTGATAAAACAATACATAAATTCCAAGTAAAATATACAATACTACTTCACATCTACGCCTGAATCTACAATGGTTATACGCTCTTTTTTATACTTTGATGATGTTTTCTTAACCGAAACTAAAGCCATGACAAACCGTAACAAAACCAATTTCACATTTTTTTAAATGTTTATTCAGATGATGGTTACTAAAATTATAATGTATATTAACTTTTTTCAAACGGAACAGAGTATGGTAACAATGATTTCTGTAAATAAAAAACCGAGTTTTAATTAATCTAAAATTAGATTTTTTAAATGTTTTTGCTGAACATAGTGCTTAATTACTAGCACTAACGTCTCTCTAAGTTTCCTTTTGATGCGACACCTGTATATGTCTGTACAGCGAAAACATTAAATTCCATTCACAGAAAGAAACTCTTTATTAGAGCCACGACTCTCCATTAAGTTTTTCTTTTATTTTAGATCATCTAGCGTTACAGTTTGTAGATATAAATTCCCCTCACAGCCACGTGGCATTAGCCAGACGATAGCAGACTTTTTGTAAGTGGTTTAAGGTGCAATTTTAAAGGAGACCCCCAGAGCCCGAATGGTGAACGAATTGATCCGTCCGATGCTGTGAAACCCCCGTGTCGTCGCTCGCTGCGGCAGTCCCGTACCGTGGACTGTCTCTTTTAGGCCACGTTATCATTTCACGAGAAATCGCGCACTCTCGTCTACATTGACACTTCAATGACTTAATCGTTTCTGCAGAAGTACACGAAGCCATCGATGTATATCGTAAGTGCACGATTTGTCGCGAATCGGAACGCGGCAACATAGCCTGTGAACTGATCTGTATAGTAACTTTCTTATGATGATGCCAAGGGAACGGTTACTACGTTCCGATCATGTATAAAGCTTTAATTTTTAGTGTTAATTACGCGTCACACAGCTGAGGCATTTTGTGATCTATTTTAAATTTAAAAGATCTCGAAATTTTACAATTAATTTATACACCGAGTGGTATATAATTGGAGTGGGTACATCTGCATAAATTGACTCAGCGACGTGGCGGAGACGTTGATGTCATTTAGGTGTCCGCGGCAGGGCCGGGCAATTGAGAGAGGAGAGACCCTTCCCAGTCCCCTACCTACACAACTACAGGCAATTACAACTGAAATATTAATACCGATGTCATGACGCTATTACTGGACTGTCTTCAGTGAAAGTAGGGACAGTTTTCCGATCAATATTGTACTAAATAGTTGAACATTATTTTAACGCAAGCACATTTACCATCAGACCTTGACCCGTTTTGACTAGCTTTTAAGATACAATAGGCTATTAAGGTCACAACAAAAGCGACAATTAGCCGTAATGAAAATTCAACATCTATTCATACCTAGTCAGGTCCCTTAATTATCTACAAGCAAAGTTACTCGTGTCTAGGAATATTTCTAAAGACTAACGGAAGTTAGAAATTGGTCTCAATTACACTACATTACCGCGTACACCTAATTGCCATATTATTATATTCTTGTTTATCATTTTATCTAATGCAGATAAGTTCACATCATCTATGGTGTTCACTGGAACGGAATTGCGAACCCACCTCTTAGGAGCATCTACAATTTACGCCAAAATTTTACACAATATAGGTACCTACTCAGGCTCATGTTTTGTTAAATAAGGCTGGTTGGAATATTGAGTGTATTTTTTCTTACAATTATCTAAATGTCAGATATTTTAATAATAAAAACTGTTGTTCCTATCCGTGAAAAAAAAGCAATAAAGCAACTGACGTAAAAATCAATCAACAACATATTTTGTTGTTCAAAATTCGTCGCCTTTGTCCGGCCAGACGCATTTCCCCGTAAATACCTACACGACTGCACGCTGGGTGCTCCATCAAATTAAAAGCACCTATATTAACATCTAGGTAGGTGTATCTCCGGCGGCTGCCATGACAACCATTTAAACCCGTTAAATCCGAGCGCAGGGATGTCCGCAGCCAGCGCACATTACTCTGACATTTGATCAAAATCGATTACACACGCTTCGCTCATCTTCATCTCTGCCATTTATTCGTGCGTAAGGGAAGCTGTTTTGATTATAAAATGTCTATTTGTATCGTATATTTTATCCTTCTAAGTTTATTGTATGTACGTAAGAAAAAGTACATCTGCTAAACAACTAAAGGCCCTCTTTACCTATTATGTCCTCATTACTGAAACACGTTTCGTTACTTATGAGTAAAGTAAGTTGTGGATGCTCAACCAAGCATATCCGTACATTATAAGATGGTGCGCCAATGAGTACAGTGACAGTACGTGCGTAGTGCATAATATTTTATGTTTAGTTGTGATATGATACAACACGCGCCGAGGGGCGGCGTTAGTTCCAAATAAGTGCAATCCAAGTCGGACTGTATGTATATCGTAGGTAGAAACGTTAAGCGGAGGTACGATGCATTTAATTTATGTGTAGGGGCTTTTGCGGGTCGGATTTGTTATTTAAATCATTGTTTAATGTTACGCGTCCCTACCCTCAGCACATCTCTATTAGATGCAAAGTGATCTCGTTATCAACGCCATCTATCGGCGATAATATTAAACTCAGTATTTTAATTGACTTTAAATAACAACCCGACCTGCATCAGCTTCATTTATTATTAGACAGAACCTCAAGGTGACTACTGTTAGCACCCATCAGTTGTAAGGCTAGCAGTAGTCGGCATGGTGTCCTAAATCTGGTTAAAATGAGAGTAGGCAAAATACATAGTCCCAGAAACGATTGAGTAGAGAGGATTACTTTTGTTGGCTATGAACATTTGAAGACATGTAATTTGTCAATATATGGCTATTATAGTAATAACATGTACCTACATGGATTAACGTAGACAGAGCTGTAACATGTTTAAATTATAATTCAGTGTTTTAATAAGTAATAGTAGAAATGCAAATGATTTCACATAATTTAAGTTTAGGGGTCCGCAGCGTGTCTTTGATTGCGGACAAATAATATAATTGCATCAACAATCTTACTGTTGCACATAAACCACATTTAGTCAGTGTGGACATTAACCATTTGTAGCATTTAAATATCTCAATGTTCGTTTGTGTCAATCAATGTGATGTTTTGCTTCAAGAATTTCATAATAATCCGAATATAATAATTATAATGTAATAAATATCTGTAGTGTCGAAGAATTATTCTCATTTTAGCCAGTGTAAGTCTGTGTTAGCGTCGTAATGTTGACGTCGATTCGTGTTCTTATGACTTATTGAACTTTCACTATAAATATATGGAAATATCTTAACAATATCAACTTTGTGACCACGAACGGTTGTAAAATTTATATACTATTTTCCGTTGCAGTTTTTGCACTCATTGATGACTCTGTAAAAATATCGTAATGGTCTATGAAATGAATTTAAAGTAATTAGGATTTTTGGTAAGCCCTGTAACAATGTACCTAACTAATATGTGTAAGAATAAGGAATTTATTGATATTAGCAATATGCAATAAACCTGTTTATTTGATACAACTATTTACTATTTAATTCAAGTGCAATTTATTCTAGTATTTTATTATGTTTGAGAATTGATGGAAACTATGTTATTACATAATTATTTTAAGTGAATTATTTATAAATTAAGCAGTATTCGTCCTCAAAAAAGTTATAAGAACACAAACTCGATGTTATAAATTATAAAATAATACCTTTTTATTAAAAAAAATCTATTTATTTCGTTATTTTTTAAGTTTTCGATGATTTTAATTGTTCTCGTTACTTTCCTTGGGAATCTTTATCAATTTGTAGTAATTAGTAAGTACAATTCTCGCGCAGTATGTTACAACGGGGATTGAATGCCGGTGTGTCTAAGTGTAAGAAAAATTATTATTGATATAAAACTACTTTTCTAATGTACAATTCCATTTTTTCTATTCCGGTGTCACTATATTGTGTGTCCGGTGTTGCCGCGACGCCGGCGTCCGGTTCCATCCCCGTTCGGAAGACGCAGTGTTGTTGGTCCTTCATGTTCAAGACTACTCACTATTCCAAAAGTTTCCTGATGTAATTTATTGACTTGAATAATGAAATTACGCTTCTAAAGTGTATTACGTATGTAAATATAGGACAAACTAATACCTATTATTGATAGTGAATGTTGTAATTTGTATATAAGTAACGAAAATTAAATTTTAAATACATAGATAACATTGTGCGTATTTATTTCTTTTATTGTCTTCCCGATATACGTCCTATCCCAATCCCAATAAACCTAATAATGGAATTCTGCGAGCATATTTTGCTACATAGGTGTGTCGTCCAAAATACATAGGTAGGTACGTAAATGCTGATAATTATATGGAATGACTAAAAGTGATAAGCTAAGATTTTGATCCGGTAATGAAAATCCGGTATTTTTCAAAACAATAGTTTCTGATAAGGAATCGAATAAAACACTGATTAAAAATCAATATACATAAAATATAATTATAATAACACATTATTTTACACATTTCGACAGGGTTGTACAATGTTTAACTGGAATAGGAAATGTATAGAATTGAAATAGCTTTGTACAATAATTATGTATACATTCATATAAATATGTGTGAACATGTATTAAATATTTTGTACACACTTCTTACAAAACTAAGCATCACTATCTGAATGGACATCATCAATAACTTGTTTCTCTTACCCACCAAGAGATGGCGCTAATATAAATTATCGCTGCTTAGTTCCGATTGCACACACTAGATGGTATTGTTACAAATTCTGCTATGCTTGTAAAATCTACATCAATAATACTTGTTCGTATGTTTTTTTTTGATACAATATAATACTAAGTGAGATCGAATTAAGTTTAAAAGTTATTGACATAGCCGTTATAGACGCACTAGACACAAAACTACAGTCAATTTTTATGTTAGGATGGGTTCATGGTGCGCCAACTGCCTAAACGGAAATTATTTAAGCAATTTCAGACTACAGCAGTACATAACAAGGTTCGAGACAATACAAAATATTCAATACATTATTAAATATTAAATCACAGCTGCGGAGTAGCGCCAAGTATACAAACACTAGTTACTTACAGTGGCCTACAGGGTACATACTCGTACTTATGTTATGTTACATTGATTGGTTGGAAAATAAACCTTAGAAGTAAGCTATTGGGTAATATTTAAGCGCGAATCTCTTTTGTATCAGTAGTACAGATCTTTTGGCGCGAAATCGATCAACAGCGAAAAGATAGTCGTATCGCTGTATCAAAGAAAGGTCGTATAAAAACTGAAAATGTTGCTTTATTTTTTTTTTTTATTAATATTGCCTCATACTTTTTTTTTAGGAATTACAACTGTACCGTGGGTGCGTTCACAAACATGTAAACTCTTAAACATAGTACAACACTCAACACTTTCCGTTTTTATACTGACACTTCAACAAAACTTATTGAAGAAATATTTTTTTTTTGAAGTGTCAGTGTCAAAACTTATTAAAGAAATATTTTTTTTACTTCACGCATACACATTACCAATTCACAATTTATGGATTGCCTCATTTCTCTTTATGGACTTGATAACAATTCCAGCCCCCCTAGCCAAGTGACAACCGTTTCGCTTGCGTCGAACGCTTCGAGTTGACCTTGCCGCCAATTCTTTTGTTCTGACCACGTGACGTCATTCCCGTACATTTGAAGCTTTCTACAAGCGTTAACTATTGCAGATTAGCAACTTGGCTAGGGGTACTGGTTTTAATTTTTGATGCAGTTATAAGATCTAGACTCATCCGACTACACAGCCTCTTGACGCAATCCAACTAGCAATAAAATAAACTAGTGCGCCTCACCATCAACGATTGCATCACTGCTTACCATCAGGTGAGATCGCAGTCAAGCACTAGTTTATATCAATAAAAAAAATCTGACTACAATATTTGATGTTACGATAAAACGGGGTGAATAGAAACCAAAATTTTCTTTGAATTTCCTCTTCAATACCATTTTATTGGTTTCTAAAAAGTATTCATTTTATTAGATTTACTTACTTAAATGGATTTAAAAACTGAAGTGCTTAACTGCTTTAGATTATAGACAATGATGCTCTTGTGAAGTCAAAACTCCAAAGTCTTGAGCATCGACGCCGAGTTGCTAGCCTGTCTATTTTCTATCGTTTACACTTCGGGGAGTGTGCACTAGAGTTACACAATTTAATTCCGCCAAGTCCGTTCCATCATCGGACCACAAGACATACGGCGTTGCGCCACCGGTACATGGTGGACATCCCACCTATACGTACAAAGCGTTTTGGGAGTACATTCATTATGCGTACAGCTAAGGAATGGAATTCCCTGCCGGAGTCTGTGTTTCCTGATAGCTATAACCTAGGGGTCTTTAAGTAAAGAGTGAATAGATTGCTTCTAGGCAAGCGTGTTCCATCGTCGGCCACATCATCGCTTACCATCAGGTGAGATTGTGGTCAAACGCGAGCCAATCCATAATAAAAAAAAGTAGCATTTAAGCACTTCAATTTTTATACTCGTTTAAAAATTAAAAGCCTGTTTTTACATTTGGGAAAGACTCAAAAATGTAACTTGAAACGAAACTGAAAAAAGCAATAAAATAATAATTAGTGGTCCGGTGTAGTACCTAGTAGTTATTTTAGTAGTAGCGACACTACACCGGACAAGCCGCTAGGTAGCCAAAATACAAATACAATTTTTTTGACAACTTTAGCAATTTTTAAATTATTTATGTACGTGAAAACCCTTTTTTTGTTCTATTTACTCTGCAATATTCTGTTCACCTCTTTTTTCTTTATGTCACTCCTTTTAATCAAAGCCGCAGCTATCCCGGTTTTGGCATATTTTTTTAAGTGAAGTTCATTGAATGTTTTAATTATTCGATAGATATTATTGTGATGCAAAATTGTGTGCACTTTAGTTTCTCAAGTATTTACACAACTGAAAAATATGTATGTGGTATCGTTGAAACAGGTGCGATCTCGGTAAACTGACTATAGAAAAACGACAAAAACCTTGGAATGTATTATATCCGCATTCCAGTGGAAAACAATAGTTATGTTTTGTATCAAAAATTGACTAATTTACGAAGAAACTTGAAGAAAAAAACTGCTTGGATGCAACTATTCTTGCGTATCGCAGTTCGGTTCCTCATGAACCTCGGTTGCCAGAAATATAAGGGTGTTTTTAATATCGTGCGGTTTTGACAACGCATGCGGGATTGCTCCGCACGCATAACTCCCACAAATGTCCATTTCATACAAGTATTTTTTATAATGCGTCTAATACGCACGCGGGACGCGTTTTTTTTTTTTATTTCGAAATTTTCTGCATGCCGAGCAAACCCGCAGGCGTGATGAAGTCCGCACGATATTAAAAACACCCTATAGGTTAGGCTGAATAGTCGATAGGTTATAACCAGTTTAGTTATTCATTTTCTATGTATTTTTCGCTATTAAGCGACTGCATTTTGACCGTGGTAACCACAACGCCGGGGTGAAAGTCCGCTCCCGCGATAGGTCACGGCATGAAATGGAAATGGCGTCAACGACTATCGCAACCCAGTGCTGGGCACGCCACAATTATGGCGGTGAGTCCCCTATTTGAGGCGTGGCTGGAAAGACCTCACGGAGTCCTTACCTTCAGCATGACGCAGGTTATCACCGGACGTGGCAAATTCAGGAGGTTCCTGCCCCGTCAGCACTGTGCGGAACGCCCGGAGGACACGGTGGAGCACACAATTGAGGTGTACCCTACTTGGGCGGAGCATCGCCGTGACCTCGTGAGGGCGATCGGCAGCGGCGATCTCTCGCGCCGGGCCTTGGTACAGGCCATGGTCTGCAGCGAGGAGTGGCAGGCGGTCGCCGACTTCTGCGAAGCAGTAATGCTAGCAAAGGAGGAGGCCGTCACAGCGCCCCAGCCGCCGCCGGGATTCCGATGCCGATTTCCGGCCACCGTAGGCGCGGGCTTGCGGACGGCGAGCACTAGGTAGCTCGATGTCCGACCGTCCGGTAACTGTCCGGACCGAGCCCAATTCGTCGACGGCGCACTGTTCCCGCGCGCCTCAAGGAGCTGTCCGCAACAGCAGGGGCCCAGCTGGGTGAAGCCCACTGGGGCCAGGGTTATCCGAAAGGGAAGCTCGGTCCCGGTACGAAAGGCACGAAGGAACGGGGAGGGTTTTTTAGTCAGTAAGAGTCTGACACTATCTCCCGATCCGCCCAAGAGCGGGGGTTGTCATTGGATGATTTACCCCACCAAATAAAAAAGACGCACAGGATCGTTCATTGAGGCGCCGCTTGGGGGAGGCCTATGTCCAACGGTGGACGTCTTTCGACTGAAATAAATTTTCAGTCAATACTTTCTTCGCAAATCATATTATATTTTCATATAATTTCATCAAATCATATTTTCGGTTTCTTGTTTTGCAATTCGCTGCTCATTTAGTTAGGAAGTAAAATCATTCGAACATTGAACACGACGTGTTAAATGTCAAGCGTGCGAGCGAGAAAGAGGGATGGAAGTGATGTATAGTTCCATCCCTTTAACAATTCAGTTTAGTTCGTCAAATGGATCGTGGTAAGAGCTCGTGGTAGGACCTTACAGCCACGTTTAGACCTGGGTCTTCAGATATATTACATGCTGATCAATATTACTAACCGTAATAACAAAGGTGTTAAATCAAGAGTGAATAGGTTACTTCTTGGCTAGCGTGCTCCATCGTCAGCCACATCATCGCTTATCATCAGGTGAGATGGTGATCAAACGCAAGCCTATCAATGATAAAAAAAGTCTATTTCCACATGTAACAAATCATAAAATAAATAGGTTTGTGTTGTGTTTCCTTAAGGTGCAATTTCCTAGTGTAAAGTCTAACAAATGCTATCAATTACTGTTAAATATGAAAACAGTTATTATTATTATTATTACAATACAATCACAATTCCTTTATGGTACTGCTAATTCATCTAATACTCAACATATTGTGTAAAAATAATATAGCCAAGCAAAAATCAACTCAAAAGTATCAAGAATAGAAGTTAAACAGTTATCATGAAGGGTGATTTTTGCTTGGCAGGCAGAGTCTATATTATTATAATAGGTATAAATAATTACAATTATTTTTTAATACAAAATCTCTTATCAATGTATCTTATAAGTCGAGGAGAATATACAAAGATTAATTCAGATTATGCTAGTCACATCTAAATATTTAGTTGTGAAAGAGATTTTGTCTGTAATGTCGACCTTGTAACATTCACAATAAAGGTGATATTCATCTAACTGCAGTGACGCAGAGGTATAGGAATAAGAATAGTGTTAAAATATTAACATTTAAATATTAGATAATAATATATTATTGCACTGGATACTAATCCTAGGCAAACTATTGCCAAGACTAAAGTTTAACTAACGTATAGTAAGTAATCATAATAATTGAGACAGTGTAAATACTTTGTTTAATTTAATCGAATATAAAGTTCTACTGTTGTATAAGTAAGCTAGTTCCAGTATTTCAATTTGCGACCTTGGTCAGTTTACGGTCTTGGTCAATTTGAGACATTGGCAATTTTGGGATCTTGGTCAGTTAGCGACCATGGTTGATAGGGAATATGCATGAAAAAATATTTGTTATCCAACCAGTTTATCAATATACAAAAGAAACCAGTACCAAAATTGGTAGAAAAACAAACGAGACAACAATTTTAAACAAATATATCTGTCTCTCTCACCTAGACGCTTTGTATGGCGGGCGTACGAGTTTTTGACGTCAAAGACCACGGACTTCTCTTTCTTATTAACAGCTTTGAAGCTTTATAACTTCATTGTTGATGAAGATATTTTAATTTGTTGTTTTTATATTTGTTTACAACAGCTAAATTACTTACCAGCGCTAAATTTTTTACCAGAGAAATTAATTTAGCTAATAAAAAAATTGCATGCATATTTCCTATTCACGACCAAAGCAAGTTTCTAATCAAATTCAACTAGTAGGGTTGCCGACCATACTCTTTCATAATATAGAGTATTGTACTCTATCCTGCGGAAGATTACTTTATAAACTTTAAACGTAATAGAGTACGCTAAGAAACTTTACTTATTTAAGTTGAGCTGAACGAAATCCTGCCATTTCAGCATTTTACTGAAATATTTTTTCTTAGTTATTGATTGGTAAAAAAATGTATAGGTTTATTGAAAATTTTCGGTAGCTATACATTTATTTTGAAATAATAAAATATTTGCTTGACGAAGTAAAATAATTAAGGGTACTCTTTTTTCCAAGGATTGTACACTCTTCATTTTCCCCTTTTTATTAAAGAGTGTCCATGGAGTTTCTTGTACGTTAGATTTAAGCTTTGGATCGTGCAACTAAGCTTCACTTTTCTTTTATTGTCCGTCATTTTGAGAATTCAATAGTGCCTGTAATTGGTCTGTTTGAAATAACCGTTACTGATTTAAATAGATAATACTCTAGCTTTCCCAAAATAGGTGGCAACCCTGGTAACTAGGGCCGAATTTGACCAGAGACGATTTGTGGCTTTGTAACCAAACCATTTAGGGACCAAGATCAAAATTTTGCAAACTGTAACAGTATCTTGTATTAAGGTTTCCCTGTATACCCTTAGCTTAAGTAAATAAACTTGTAGCTTTATTGAAACAGGTAGGTAACAAAAAACCACTACGTAGTTTGAAGTAGAACTTTGTGATTCTATAGGAGGCGCCAGATAACCGTTGAATAAAGTACATTGACCTTTTCCTAATATCTCTGCGTGAACAAACAATGAATTGCTTTTCATTACTAGATCATGTAAAGGATCACGATACATGTCGATTCGAGTCAGCTTTATGTCTTTTTTTCCGTTTTTTAAATTAAGAATGTCAACAAATGTAGGAGGGTCAACGACCTTTATTCCACGTTTATCTGGCGCCTACCTTAATTATAATAAGTAGGATATTAAGGTCCAAAAAAATTAAAATAAAACGACAATCATGATAAATAAGAAAATCAATTGGATTGTATTAAACATTAGAGAAGCTGTTTGTGATTACCATGGTACGGTTTTTTTTTTGGACGCAAATTAACACAACATTAAATTATATTCATTTTCTTTTTTTTGTAATTAATTCAACCCCTCAAAGCTTACTCAAATATGTACCTGTCTGAACAATTCCTTTAAAATACGCTGTCAAATTATAATAACAATTTATTATTATTTATTTATTTATTATTACATCTCACTCGTATAGCGATACTAAACACATATGTGAATTATTATTTAACGGACATGATGTACACAAAATAATAATACACATTAATATAATTATTATGTAACGATGAATAAATATTCTACAGTCAAAAATCTAAGGGCTGAGTTCATGTACCATCGACTTTTGAAACCCAAAGTCAAACTCCGTTTTTATTGGCTGTTGGTATTTTGGTCAACCAATCACAGCATCGGTCATGACAAATGACATCCAATAAGGTCATTTAGACCAATCAGAGACTGCATCGGGTTTCAGAAAACAGGGTTTAGTTATACAGATCAGCGACTAAGTACATATATATATATATATCAATCTATATTGAACAAATAAACATAGATTGGCAGTCATAATATATATTTCTTTACAATTCTGACACTACATACAAAATATACTATTTTTTTTTACAAAATTATATTAGTAGTATTTGATTGTTTCATGTCTAAATCACTAGTCTGTATAACGTAAAATTAAGTGTCTCATCCATAAAAACATCGAATATTCGTAATCTTTTTTTATATATTATTATTACCCGACTACGGAGGCTATGTATGTGTGTATGTTTATCTGTTCCTTCATAGCTCCTAAACTACTTATCAAAACTAGACAAAGGTGTTGTTAGAACCGGCATAAGCGTCCGCTGAACATAGGCTACGCGACGTGTCACAAAACTCAATATGGTGCTCAATATGCTGCTCTAGCGGACAAAAAGTTGTAAATATAAGTATACCCAGTTGTTTATACTTATATTTCAGGTGTATAAGACGCATAACGAAGGAGAGAGTCACTTATTTCTCGTCTTTTTTTGTGATATTATTATAACTTATCATATTCGGCCTTATAATATTCCCAGTGGGGACTCGGGCCTCCTCTCTAGGAGAGGAAATGGGCCGTAATCCACCACGGGGCCCAGTGTGGGTTGGTGATACTATTATTTATAACTGGAAACCATCTTGTGAAGGAGATAATGTAAGTCAACGTTTCTTTTTTTAACTTTTTATACATCACACAATTATATTATGGATGAAACACTTAATATGAAGCTCAGCCCGTGAAGTATTTAATTTTAGCTACTTACTAGAAGTACATTAGGCGTAAGTCTTATTTTGGTTGGACGCTTCATACATACTTTTGTTGAATTGAGATCTGAAAATGAAATATTTTTGAATTAGATATTTACATGTAAAACAAATGAAAAATTTATGAAAAAAAGAGAATTTTTGACATAAACATTTAAAAAAATATTGACTGTTGACTAACTTATCCCCGTGGCTTCGCCCGCGTACATAAAATATAGCCCATGTCATTCAGAAATAAAGCTACATATCTATCGTTGAAAAAATTTTAGAAGTCGAACCAGTACTTTTAAAAAATTACCTCCTACAAACAAAAAAAAAATCAATTCAAAATTTTGAAATCGGACCAGCGCTTTTAGAGATTAGCTCCTAGAAACAAAAAACATAAAAACAAACTTTACCTCTTTATAGTATAAAAGTGTGGATGGCAGAATAATGTGAAATATATTATGCTTCTTGCTCACAAAATTAGTGGCCTTTTTTTTTTTTCCGATGGGAAAAATCATCTTATGACAACCCCCGCTCTTGGGCGGAGCGGGAGATAGTGTCAGACTCTTACTGACTAAAAAACCCATCCCGTTCCTACAAGCCTTCATAGTGGCCTGAAACCGTGAGACGGGGTCGTGGTAGACCATGAAAAAAATAGCGAGACGACTTAGATGCCTTAGGAATTGGTAAAGTGGCCCCGAGCCAGGAACAACGGAAGACATGGCCTTTGACCAACAGTGGGACGGTACAGGCCAAAAGCAATAATAATAAATATGCTCACATACAAAGGGAAGAAACTTGTGCTTTAGACGGTGCAACTGAATATAACATATTGTTACTACAATACCGTATTATTTTTTTCTTTCCTAGATGACTGACGCTTACTGTATGACCAAGGATCGGATGAGGCGCAGCTAGAGATGTTAAACACAACTACTGGAGGGACTGGTCTGCAATAGCCGAGGAAAGACGTGTGTGGGAAAGGGAAGGTGACCTTCGCCCAGCAGTGGGGCATAATAGGCTAACTAACTATAACGTGATTTAAGATTAGAACGCGCACGCAATTCACGGGGCCGCGCACTGCAGTGAAAAAAATGCACGTTTTGTCATTCGAACTCCGGCTGTGGTGCTCACATGTCAGCGTTATGGACTACCATACAAGAGTTACTACTTCATTCGAATGTTTTGTTTGTTTTTACTGTATTTGGCAACAAGGTCGAGTCAAGCTTCGCTGAGGTAGTGAAAAACAACAATAAAATTCTCAGCTCCACTTTTACTAGTCCAAGATCTTAGTATACACCGAGATTGCACCGGTTTCAATGAATCCAAATATTGTCCAGTTGTGTAGAAAACTACACCAATCTTATATCACAATATCCACTAGAAATCAATTTGCGAATAATTAAAATCACTCAACTTCACTCGATAAATCCCGCCAAAAACTCAAACCTTGACATAAGTGTGTTGGTGCAAACTCACCGGTTACTTTTCTAACAGCGACAACCGCAGCGCTTCATCAAACGCCCGCTGTTCCGCTGCCAGCTGCTGCTCACGTGACGCCTGCTCCTTCGCCGACAGCGCTAGAGCCGCTTGAAGGTCCTCGTCGGCGTCCACGTCGGCTATATGTTCCTCCACCGGCTCCTCGGGCGTCGTGGAGTTCAGCGATATCGTTGCCAGTGATGCCTCTATCGCTCTGTGGATAACTAGCGGTTTAGCATCTAGCGTCTAGCGTGTATGATTAATGGCATCCAGCAAACCGAGCGTTCCCGAACTTTGCCGAACTAACATGTGAGAGCGGAGTACGAATTGCAGAATAAGTTTAATGATTCTTTGATTCTAAAATAACTTGGGAGCGCAAAGGCTTTGCATTATTAAGTTCTATTTTCAAATTGTGTGTTGCTTTTCAAGTTTTTGCAATGTTGGTAATCTGAAATTAAATTTACTATCTATTGGCTTGTTTTCATATTTTTTACTGAGAAAGCAGAAATACATCTTAAAGTGCTATCACAACTGTAATCTTGAGTTTTTCTCTTTTTTAAGAACACCTTCTAGTCTACCTAGAATCTATACATATGTTAAAACATTCGTGACGCGGAGCATAGAATACATAGTTACACAAACACAGACATACTGGCACGTCAATGGCCACAGGGTTTTAAAATATTTTTTATTGTGGTACCAAGCTGATATTTTTTTCGACTTCACTTAAAAAAAAACTTTTTATAAAAAAAATATAACCGACTTCGAAGAAGTCGGAGTTTTTCGTTATTGTTTGTTCCTTATTTAACACAGACTTCCGAAATTAAAATTATTTTGATCGTTTTAGTGTTTTTTTAGTGAAGTCGGTTATATTTTTTTTATAAAAAGTTTTTTATTTCATACTTTTTAGTTGCAACACACTTACAGCCAGAGTACTTTTTTCTCATGTCAATTCCAATTAACTCAAACCCTGGTAGAATACATCATTTTCATATGAAGTTCCCGTGTCTACCTTCCACCTTCCGGCTCCATCATCAGATCACTTCGATAGTACCTTATAGCCAAAGTGCATCTCATGACATTTCTAATAAGCCCAAACACGGGTAGGATACATTGATTAATTACGGAGTTCCGGTGCCTATCTTCCAGCTCCATCACTATCATCAGGTTACTTCGATGATACCATTTTCAACATAACTATTCAGAACTATTCATTTATTTGTATTATCATAGTCGCTTAACTATGTTCATTGTGATATTTGTTTGAGTATGAAGTTCCGTTGGCAATTTCTGGTCTTCTTAACCAGTTCCACCTCATCAAATGTCACTTTTTGACTGTAAATGCTTAATTCCTTGATGAAAATATCAAAATGACTATATAGTTGCCTATAATATTTGAGGAATTCCCTCGATTTAGCCAAGATTCCATCATCAGATCCCGACTTGGTGACTATGGGACCATTTGGGAAGTATACCCTTTCCAACAAAAAAAGAATTTTTCAAATCGATTGACAAGCGACGAAGTTATGCCCGAACATAGATAAAAAAAAAAAAAAATACAAACATCCGAATTGAGAACCTCCTCCTTTTTTAGAAGTCGGTTAAAAAACGGGGTGAGGCCGTAAAATATTATTTAAAGTTAAAAAAAAAAATTCAGAATATTTAAGTCAGATTGCTATTTTTTTTTCGTTTTAGGTCCCTCCTTTTATTGAATGTCTCCTTTATAAATATTTTTAGAAATTTTTCGAATCACGTCGGTGGCTTGAAGAAACTACTGAGTGTGTTTGAGAGGTACCATCAAGGACACTTCCGCATGACCACCGCTAAGTTCATTTTTGCTTGCACTCGAAACGAAAACTTCATAAAAAAAAGGTTTGGTTTTTCATTTATTCAAGCGAAAGTTTTTTAAGAGGTCAGGCAGAAATGACCGCGGTGGTACGCCAGTGCTCATAGTTTATGTTGTGATGGTGTATGGGGTTGGTGGAAAACACCGTTAGCCAGATGAGAACGATTAGAGGTAATGGAACTGATGGACTCGCCCGGACGGTGGCATGCACGACACACGTCAACCGGTAGTTATTCGACAAAACCTTCAGTTTTCCCAAACAAGTCGCCGAAACGTAACCAGGCCACGAACGTCAAGAAATCTACATCAAGCCCATGTAGTGCCCAACAAAAGCAGTCATCAGCAGTAAATAATACAAGTGTGTGCCAGTTCTCTTTAGTCATGGACTACGGTGTGAGTCCTTAGTCCACTGCAACCACCATACCCACGCGGTTTTAAGAAAACATTTTCTGAGGCTGCACACCTCGCTGTTGTGAAACCTTCAACTTCAGTTGCGAATTGTTGGGGATAAAGAGTTTGGATCATCCATAAAAAATGGGGACATAGAACCTAACCACCTCTTCTCAACAGATAGCCCAGGCCTGGATCCTCCAGCAACGTGCTTAGAGGATTCAGAGTTAAGCAGAAACAAGTAGACTCTAACTCTTCAGAGAGACGGTCCCTGAAACGTTTCCATTTTCACATTGGTTCATCATTCTCCTTGCTCGGGCCACACCTGTATAGCGAAAGACCCATGGAAGGTGCGTAGAGTTGCGTCTATTTTATACACCCTCATGAGCTATGTATGTGGAACAGAGTCATAGGCCTTCTCATAATCTAACCAACATGTCAACAGATATTTGCGGGATTGACGAGCCTGCTGGCTAGGAGATGTCGATGTAGTCTTCATCACTCCTTAGTGTCGCGGGACACGAGCAAAATAATTCTGTTTTCAATATTATTCAATTTTATTGTTTTGTATTCTAGTGTTTACATGTTGTTTTGAATTGAATTGGCTTCGGTCTTTCTATTTAAATTAAATAAATAAGAACGTTAAATAAATATTCAGCAGACATAATGTTACAAAACCCATCTGAGTTAACTTCAGTGTTGTTTGTTGTTTTCATGATAAATCAAGAACAACTATTGATACAAACGTTATACTTTTGTATCAATCGCGTATTACGCATAAGTCTTGACGTACGTACGTAATTTATGCAAAAAAATGTTTGTTATAGTTGATATAAATATTGTAACGGAATGCACAGGACCCAGACACTGAACCAGCACTAACGAAAGTCGCGCGTTTTATATTTATTCGTATTTTTATAATTGTCACTCTGCTGAGCAAGGCTTCTTTAAAAAAATATGTTTGTACGGCATTTTGTACTACTGCTGTTGATATCCTTACAATATGTAACGGCAGAATATTTGTTAGACAGCATCTCAACGGCTTTGACGAATAATCCCGATTTGGAATCCTGCGTACCACTGGAATTCTGCGAGTTAGCGAACAAGTGCGGCTACGAGTGTTTTCGATACGAAGTGATCACTGAAGACGGGTACATTCTAATCCTATTTAATATTCCAGGAGATACAGAGTATCCAATATTTCTGCAGCATGGCTACTTAGATTCTTCGAATGCCTGGATCTTAAGAGGACACGATTCTCCAGCAGCATTTCTACACAACAACGACTACGATCTATGGTTCGGAAACACACGAGGCAACATGTACTCTCGAGCTCACAAAACTCTGGATCCTGACGGACTAGAGTTCTGGGACTTCACTTTCCACGAGATGGCTCTATACGATGCACCGGCGATGATCGGCTTCATACTAGAAAAGACGGGACAGACTAAACTTCAAGTGATGGCGCACTCCCAAGGGACGCAGATATTCATCGTTTTGGCAGTGCTGAAACCGATATTCGCCTTGATAATTAAAATCGTTGTATGTTTCGCCCCGGTCGCGTATTTAACACACGCTCAGCATCCGCTGTTTTATCTATCTTATTTGGCAGGAGGACCACTCTTGAGTGCATCAATAGGTTTTATAGGTCGCGGAGAATTTCTGCGGAATTCCTCGGTGTTATCGGTTTTGTTCCGGACCGCGTGTTCGCAGGGACTAATCGGGTATGCGGCGTGCGGGCTGGGGCTTGCCTCAGTTTTGTTCGGCCCCGACCCCGAGCAATTCGAACCCGAATTCGAGCGGATAGTTTTCGGATGTTATTACCCTTGCGGTTCATCGATGAAGAACACTGTACATTTAGCACAAATCGTAACATCAACGCGGTTCCAACAGTATGACTATGGGCTCGGGAATTGGAAAAGGTACGGAAGTTCACAGCCCCCGGTGTATGACTTGAGTAAAGTTCCTTTAAACCTATCTTTGTTTGTCGGTGAGAACGACCGGTTATCAGCCATAGAGGATGTTGATCGTTTGAGAGCAGAGTTGAATGAAAACGTAATACGCGGATACTACGTCATGCCGGACAAAGCCTGGAACCATATCGACTTCATTTGGGGCAAGTTCATGAAAATCTATTTGTTCGACCCCTTGCTTAAAACTTTGAAAGATAATTATTGATTATGTTGGATGAGGAAAGTTTGACCTGGTAAAATCATTAGTAATTTTAAATTGTTGTTTAATTCAAATGTATATTTTTTTTTTTTGATGGGAAAAATCATCTTATGACAACCCCCCCCGCTCTTGGGCGGAGCGGGAGATAGTGTCAGACTCTTACTGACTAAAAAACCCATCCCGTTCCTTCAAGCCTTCATACCGGGGTTCGAGTATATTCATAAGTGTTGCTGTGAGAATTTCCACATAATATTATACTATTTAAAAACGAGCAGAACACCGCCTTCAGCTAGTTTCAATTCACGAAAATATTGACAAGTAAGTGTTAAATCTATTTGCAAAATAAAGACCATTTATCACTTGTATAATTGATAGTCTGTTATTGTAATTAAATTACATTAACCTGATATGAACCTTACCTACGATGTGGCTGTTTTTGTAAATATTTTTTTAAATCCCCTGTGGATTCTAACTGATACTAGATATATGGAAATGTTCTCTACATTACTCCTATATGATCTCCTATTATAAGAATTAGCAATGAGTACAACATAACAGTACTGTATTAATCATGCCGGAACTAAATATATTTAATGACAAGCTACCGAAGTTTATGAGGAAACTCTTACAATCATTACAATCCTTGCCAGGTCTTTTTAAATTTAACTTATTTTTAATTTTATTTGATTGTTTGTTTATTTAATTTTAATTTATTCATAACATCAAATTATTTGCAATATTTCAATCGATTTAATTCATTTTTAATATTTTCAATTCATTTTAATGTGTAGTGATAATAATCTTAATGTGTTTGAATTATTTAAATCTATTTTTGTGTTATTTTATTGTTTTATTTTAAATTGATTAATGGTACTTTAAAATTATGTAATGACTAGGGATGGGCCGAAATTCGTTTCACATTCGGTTTAACCGAATTTCGGTTCAAATGCCGAATATTCGGTCCAAGATAAGATCTAATTAAGTCATCTATTTTCACCAAAAAAAAAAAAAAAAAAACAAATTAAACCAGTAAAATTAATAATCAAATCAGTCATTTATTAATCTTTGTAATTAGTTAACACTCCACAACCTTTTTTATAAAATCAAATAAACTTTTAATTATTATTAATGAAACGGACCTCTTGACATGGACATTAAAATAATTAAGCTCGCGTGTCGCGAAGATGACGTATTCGGTAATAGCAGAGAGCCGGCTTCGGTTGCGGGAGGTGCGGGTGGGGCGAATGCGAGTAAGCAAGTTGCAACTTGTACTGACTTATCGGTCCCTAGAAAGCGCACCAAAAATAACCGAAGTTTGGCCGAATTTTGGCTAAAGTATAAAATTTTACCGAATGTTCGGCCGAAATTCGTATTCGGTACAAACCACATTCGGTCCACTAGTAATGACAGATTACACGACCGAATCAATTCCAATAATAGTTTTTACACCACGTTACACCTCAATAAAGAGTATCGGAATTCACGATAATTAATGGTCTTTTTTATTACAAGTTGCAAATACTTCTGTAACACGGACTAGCTGTATGCCGAAATGTACATTTTATAGTATTTTACGCAACTAATAACTTTCAAAAGCCGCCATGTACGCGTAATGTCATGTCGTGTCGATAATTAATTATGGATGTCCAGTCAATTGATGTATTTTTCTAAGTGTTATTTAAAAAAAACTTAATAAGTATACTTTACAAATGAGGTTATACTCGATTTTAAATAGGTAGGTAGTTAGAATAATGATGAAATGATCAAAACCTATTTTTTCATCATGATAACTTTTTAGGGTTTTCTAATGGTCGACTAGAAAAGTGTGTGGTCTACTTATAACTATCTAAACAATTATTTACGAAAAGTAATACAAAATTAAACCTTCTTTTGAGCTTCATTAATTTTTGGTTCTAGGACATGCCGGTTTCCTCACGATGTTTTCCTTAACCGTTTTGGGAGCAGTGGTAATGAAACAAATTACACAAAGTAATACGCCTGGCAGGGCATTAATATTTACAAGTATAGAAGTGTATTTAAATAAGTAAAATAAGACATTGCCATAGTAAACTATAGGAAATATCGATTAGTCGTATCGTATTTGCCATCCCTATTTTTGACGTAGCTAGATTTTTTGTCATTGTCATAGTCTTCAGTCTTACGTGTGCTTGCATTGGCGTCACTTTCTCTTTGTAATTGTATCGGTGTGATTTGGTGACTATCGGGACTTATTAATTATGTTAACGCACTCTGATTGCTTTCAAAAACGAAAACTAATTATATGTATTATATTGTTTTCAGTTTCTTAAAAATCACTTGGAAGTATGAAAAATCAAACCATTAATTGTTATGGTTCGATTGTAACTTTAAAATCTGATACTTTTTTTGAAATATATCTCTTCTGAAGCTAGTCAGCTATAAAAATCAGATCTTATAGGAGTTTACTAATGTTAGAGAATATAATACATAATTATCCGATGCTTTTGGCCCCAGGGCGAACAATGTATGGGTGCAGAGCAATAACTTTTGTTTATTGATTCTTTACCATAAAAATTAGAGATGAAACGGATGATGGTTTGGCCGGATACCGGATACCGAATATTCGGCAAGCTACGAGGCCGGAGCGCCAGATATCCGGTTACCGGATATTCAGCTCTTTATCGTATTTCATAACGCGATTAGTTTGATTTGCTAGAATTTATTTTTCAGCACCTGACAGTAGCATTTTCAGCGTAAGGGCTTTTTTAGAAGCTGGTCTAGTTTACGAAGCTAAGTGGAGTCACCTCTTACAAAATAATTCGGAAAATTTGATATTAATTCACCACAATTTGCCAATTGTTAATTTTGAATACTGAACTTATTAATAAAACAAACATTTTTGACCTATTGTGACGATTTGCTTAGTGTAAAATAAAGAAAATTGTTTGAATTTTACTATCCGGTATCCGGCCGGATACTGAATTACTATCCGATATCCGGCCGGATAATAAAAACCAGGCCGAATAGGCCGGATACCGGATAGTTACCGGATATCCGTTTCATCTCTAATAAAAATATTTGACACGTGTTTTGGATTTCTCATATACTAAAACTAATGTTGTGTTTCTCAAGGGTTATTTCTATGATGAGCCCTATGTACGCCTTGTCATATGCATTAGTCCCTATTGTTATAAAGATTTTACTTTTATTTAAAATGTATGTGATGTGGCTTAAACTAAATAAACAAATCCAGGACATGGTCTACCCGTACCCGTAATCCGTGAACAAATAAAGAAAGAAAGAAAAGAAAGAAAAAGTGAAAAAAAAAATGAAAAGCACATGAAATGAAATTGAAAAACACAGGTACCTTAGGTAAGTATCTGTTTTTCAAATTTGCCATATTAGGTATGGATGAGACAAAAGTTATAAAATATTAATTATACAGGACACTTTATATAGTACCCATATTGCAAAAACCAACTAGAGTGCGTCTACTGAAAGCGTAACCTGGAGTTTTTTTTTATTTTATTTAAATTGGCAACATTGTTTTGCCGAAAAAATCACGTCAAAGTCTATGGTTGCAATTGTTAGTTTTTGGAATCAGATATTTATTTTTCAAGAATAATTGCTTAATTATGGGAAAAACAATAAACAGTAACGTGCAAAAACTGCTACACACTATGGTTATTAAATTCAAATAAAAACAAGAAGAGAAAGAAGGTGTTTTCAATGAAAACCAACAATGTTTTTTCTTTATACTATTTCTGAATTTTTAAGTTAGTATGACGTTATAATCTTGATCCTTGTCGAATAATATTATTAGATAGTTATATTTAGGATATAAAGATATTTTTTTTTCTTGTTTTTAGATAATCTGACATATTGCGAATTTCATAATGGACAAAAACATCGAACAAAGAAGGCTTTTGGTGAATCGACTTAATCAAAAACACATGCTAGTGAGTAGTGGAATGCGTTCAAAAGCAGTTGAGATATAATGAAAGATTTGCCTCACACTGTCTGGTAGTGCAAGTCTTCAACGTCGGAAGTTAAAATCGCGAAAGTGAAGGAAATAGTGACTGAAATCCTATTTCAAGTTTGAGAGAGATAGCTGCTGAACTTTTTGTGTCTCACGAGTCGATCCGTATAATTTCAAACAATCACTGGAGTATAAAACATGTTCCCACTTGACTAATCCCAAATGATCTGAATTTTCTCTATGCTAAAACAAATCGATACCAACCCAACTATCTTGAAACACATTATTAGTTTTGGCGAGACGTGATGAAGTCGAAAACTTGTTGATTATTTTATTTGACTATTGCGGTGCTGTCCATTTGGTATTCTTGCCAGAAAGCCAAATGGTAAATAAAGAATATTATTTGAATATTATATAGCGACATTTGAGAAATCAGATAAAATAAAATAATTTGGAATAATAACTAACATTTTGTGTGTTATTGACCTTTACCATACACCCACCAAATAATTAAGTCTACACACATGTTTTTGACTAGGATTTAAGTTCTTATACAACTATTATACAATTGTCATAAATACAAAAAATACTCTAGTATCAAAACTTTTTTCTCCTACTATTTCAATAATACCACATTCAAAATTTTTGGTTGTAACCTCCTTTTCTCAGGTCACGCTTTCATTAGACGGACTCTATCTGCATTTTTATCCAAATTAAGTTAATTATAGCTATCGATTCGTCTCATCAAGACGAATTTGCAAGTAAAACCGGTTATTAGCTATAACACTTATTTACCAAGATGGCTTCAGCAAAAGGTAAATAATCTAAAGACTTGACCGAATATATCATAACTAGCGGCCCGTCCCGGCTTCGCACAGTTACTCAGGGTGAATGTAAAGCTACATTCACCCTGAGTAACAATAGTGAAAGAATTTTTGAAATCGGCACAGTAGTTTTTGAGTTCATTCATTAATACAATATAAGTGTAGATAATACAAAAATGCAGATAGTTGGTACGATATTATTCAGCAGACATGTTTATAAAACCCATCCGAGTTAACACACACGACAGTTTGATATAGGAATTAATTATCATAAAATTTCAACATTTAAACACAAACAATTTAGATATGTAAAATTTGTTTGATAAAGTTGATATAAATAATGTAACGAACCGCGCAGAACCTAGAAACTAAAACGGCACCAGATACAGTCTCAGAAAAAAATGTTTGCACAGTATATTGTACCAGTGCTGTTGATATCTTTACAATGTACAACGGCACAATTGTTTGACGACATCTCAACGGCTTTGACGAATAATCCCGAAGATGTACCACTAGAATTCTGCGAGCTGGCGAAGAACTGCGGCTACGAGTGTGTTCGATACGAAGTGACCACTGAAGACGGGTACATTCTAACCCTATTTAATATTCCAGGAGATAGACTGAAACTACTATTCTTTCTACATGGCTACATAGACTCATCGAAAACCTGGATCTTAAGAGGACAGGACTCTCCAGCAGCATTTCTATACAACAACACCTACGATCTATGGTTCGGAAACACACGAGGCAACATGTACTCTCGAGCTCATAAAACTCTGGATCCTGACGGACTAGAGTTCTGGGACTTCACTTTCCACGAGATGGCTGTATACGACGTACCGGCGATGATCGACTTCATACTAGAAAAGACGGGACAGAAAAAACTTCAAGTGATCGCGCACTCCCAAGGGACGCAAGTGTTCTTCGTTTTGGGAGTGCTGAAACCGGAATTCGTCTCGAAAATTAAAATCGTTGTGTGTTTCGGTCCGATCGCGTATTTAACACACGCTGAGCAGCCGCTGTTTTTCCTGTTATCTTTGGCAGGAGGACCACTCTTGAGTGCATCAATAGGTTTTATAGGTCGCGGAGAATTTCTACGGAATTCCTCGGTGTTAGTAAGGTTATTCCGGGCCACATGTACGCAGCGGCTAATAGGGTACCCGGCGTGCGGGCTGGGACTTGTCTCAGTTTTGTCCGGCCCTGACCCCGAGCAATTCGAACCCGAATTCGAGCGGAAAGCTTTCCAACATTACCCTTGCGGTTCATCGATGAAGAACACCGTACATTTAGCACAAATCGTAGCATCAAGGCGGTTCCAACAGTATGACTATGGGCTCGGGAACTGGAAAAGGTACGGAAGTTCACAGCCCCCGGTGTATGACTTGAGTAAAGTTCCTTTTAACATATCTTTGTATGTCGGTAAGAATGACCGGTTATCAACCATAAAGGATGTTGATCGATTGAGAGCAGAGTTGAATAAAACCGTGATACGCCAATACTACGTGATGCCGTACGAAGCCTGGAACCATAACGATTTCAATTGGGGCAAGTACATGAAAATCTATTTGTTTGGACCCTTGCTTAAAACTTTAAAAGATAATTATTGATTACTAGCTTTTGCCCGCGTACATAAAATAGCCATGTCACTCAGGAATAAAGCAGCTTTCTATCGGTGAAAAAATTTTAGCAATCGGACCAAGACTTCCAGAGATTACCTCCTACAAACAAAAAAACAAACTTTACTTCTTTATTATATTAGTGTAGATGTTGGGTGAGGAAAGTTTCATCTGGTAAAATTGTTGGTAAATTTAAAATTTTTGTTTAGTTCATGTTACTATACTCATATGTCATCTTTTTTTATTATATTATTGATAAGACACTAATCTCTGAGTTTATAGAAAATTGATAACGCATTTTTTGTTAAATCATTTAGGAAGAACCACATCTGGTGGGGATTGTTACTTATTTATCTAAAACACCTCACTGGACTGATTTTATTTAACTACTGGACATTCCTGATAAATAAAAAATCCCTACTGCTGGGGATTTCACGTTGGGGATTTCTGTATAAATTGACGAAAATATTGAAAATAGTGTAAAAGTGTTAAAACTATTTGTAAAAGTATAATTTATCGTTTGTATTTTATATTGACAAAAGCACTCTGCTCGACGATGACTCTTTGCGTGTGGCGGTGGCTCTCCGCCTCGGCTGTAAGGTGTGCGAACCACATAAATGCACCTGCGGTACCATGGTGGAGGCCGATGTCCATAACGCACTGAACTGTCAGCGCTGCACAGGGAGGTTCCCACGTCACCATGCCCTGAACGACATAGTCCGTAGAACCCTTATATCGGCAAACGTCCCCTGCGTGCTTGAGCCTTCAGGTCTTAGCAGGTCTGATGGTAAGAGGCCGGATGGGCTGACGACTCTGATGCCATGGAAGAACGGGAAGTGCCTGATCTGGGACGCAACTTGCGTCAGCACTGTCGCCGCCAGTCATCTGAGTCGCACCATGCACACTGCTTCTGCCGCCGCTGAAGACGCCTGCTCTAAAAAAAGGCTAAAGTACGCTTCCTTGGAGCAGCTTTAACATTTTGTGCCGGTTGCTGTGGAGACTCTGGGCAGTTGGAGTACGGAGGCAAGGTGTTTTGTGCGGGATTTGGGCCGTAGGCTCGGTGAGACAACGGGTGACTCCCGGTCCAGGTCATTCTTGGTGCAAAGAATGGCCATCGCTATTCAGCGAAATAATGCGGCGAGTGTTATCGGCACCTTTGCACCGGAAACGATCAGAAGCGGGTTATTTATTGACATTTGACATTTCATTTAATTGTGTAATGTTAATTCTTTTGTATTTATTGTAAATAAATAAATAAATATTTGTATTCTATATTGACAAAAGTCAGTGTTATTAGTATTTAAATTAAATTTACGAGCCGTTAACTATTGTAAACCTTACCGACGACGTGGCTGTTTTTATATTTTTTCAAAAAACCCTGTGTTTTTTAAATGACATTCAGGACAACTGGATCCTGCCAGCGGCGTCGACCACCTGAATGTAGGACTGTCCCAAGGGAACACACTCCTAGGATAAAGAGTATCCCATGTGCTATTCCAGGTCATGGTCTACCCGTGTACCAAATTTCTTTAAAGTTGCACAGGCATACCAAATTTCAGGTCAATCGGTTAGGAGTAGGTAACTGTTCTAATTTAGCAAAATCCACCTAATATTAAAAATAATAAATTAAAATATTTTTGGACTTAGAATACAGATAAATGTTTAATATGTTGGTAAAATCAAAATCTATAATTAAAAATTAATCCCTCTTTCCTTGGTCACGCCATCACGCGTGAACGGCTGGACCGATTTCGCTAATTCTTTTTTTTGTTGTGTTTGTTATTGTCAGGAGGTTCTTATGGAAAAAAATTAAAATTAGGGTAGTGTAGGGTAGAATAGGGTAGGGTAAGGTAGGGTAGAGTAGGGTAGGGTATGGTAGGGTAGAGTAGGGTAGAGTAGGGTGGGTAAGGTAGGTTAGAGTATGGTAGAGTAGGGTAGAGTAGTGTACAGTAGGGAAGAGCGGGAGCGAAGCCGCGGAAGCGAAGCCGCGGTAGCGAAGCCGCGGGAGCGAAGCCGCGGTAGCGAAGCCGCGGTAGCGAAGCCGCGCGGGCAAAAGCTAGTTATTGTATAAATAATTATGTTTATTTAATTATGAAACAACCACCGCTCGAAGAGAATTGAACGGTTGTCTATTGTTATCACGAAGGATTACATTGCATGTTAAACTTAATCGGAGTACGAAAATAGCCAGTTTTTTTTATCTCATACAAACTAGTGCTTGACTGCGATCCCGCCTGGTGGATACTCGCCGTACGTCGGGTTTTCCGATGTTAGAAATGAGATGACGGAATGAAGTCATGCAATTCCCAAAACATTTTTCGAGGACACAAGTTTTCGAGAAAGAGTATTGAAAAATATCTATGAGACGTCACGTGTTTTCTCACAAAGGAAATGTGGACGATTGAGTACTGTTAGTATGTACTAAGAACGCAAGCCTATCTGCTAGCTTGCTTAGACGGCCAATTTTTAGGTATCAGGTAATCAAGGTACACTTGAGAGCAAAAAAATCGCACATGGCTTGTAATTTCGTTTAATACTGTTTTTTTCTTAAATCTAAAGATATGGAGTACAAATTATTGAGCAAAATTGAAGCATATAAAGTTAGCTTTATAAAAACACAAAATTAAGATCATTGACCTTCACGTAACTCACAAAAACCGGCGGTATACCCAATTCCCCAAATTCACCCATTTGGATTTCATTACTTGCACCTTTACCTGGAGCTACAAAAAGGGTGCTGTTTTGGAGTTTTAATCAGTTTCCGTTAACGTGATAACGTCTCTATTAGAAACAGACGGATTTACTGGAAAAATATGGATACCACGCCCGCAGATGCCGTTCAAGTTATTGCCTTGCCCAAAGCAGGCCATAATCAATACGAAGTCGCTCGACAGCTAAATTTTAGTTGCTTTCCTGTTCGTCTGGTATATCAGAGGTTTTAAGAGACCCGTGGCTATATTCGGCGACCAGGATATGGCCGGTGGCGCAGAGGATCAGGGCGTGATTATCGCTTTTCTGTAACAAGTACTCTGAGAAATCGGCTACTGAACACGATTGAACTGACACAAAAGTTTCAAGAAGTTTGCAATGTCAGTATAAGTCAGTGGACGATTAGGTAAATACTGGGTGAAGCAGGCCTGACTGCACATCACTCAGCAAATGGTACCAAATTGACCACAGCTCACTGACAAGCCCGGCAATAATTTGCCATGAAACACTTAAATTGAATGTATGCCTAATGGCAGGCTGTTGTGTTTTCTGATAAGTGCAGAATGACTTAGATGACCATGATAGATGCTGTAGGGTCTACAGAAGGTCATCAGGGCAATTTTAACAATGCTGCATAAGCAAAGAAGTGGGTTTTGGAGGCGAATTGGGGTGGCATAATGTTGGACACTAAAATTGACATTTTATTCATCACTGGACCATTACTGGCCTGATATCGAGAGGATTGACGGCTTTATGATACATCAAAAAAGTGCTCGAAGAATATGTGAAGCCACTTGTGTGGCTTATGGTGGATTTTTTTCCCTTAATGCAGAACAACACCAGATCGCACTTCGCTAGAACAGTTTGCGACTACATGTAAGACGTTGGAATCATTGCGATAGAGAGACCGGCTCGTAGTTCTGGTCTTAATCCAATTGAGCATATCTGGAATGACCTTGAAAGAAGACTTAGTGCAAAAATCCTGGCTCTCCACGCCTCCATGAGCTTCAATTTGTCGTTGACGAGATGTGGGACGTTATACCCTAAGATTTAATGGTAAAATTAATACGGTTGATGAAAAATCGAGTAACAGCTGTAAATAAGGCTAAGAGAGGGAAATACACTTTATTGACAAACAAGATGACCAAGAATTTTAAGTTTGACTCTCATTCTTTCTTAAGTGAAATTTGGTAATTTTTCCCATTTGTTGAATTTTGTGCTCTAAACCCTTTCAAGGATGTTTTTTTACACTGTATTTCATATCATTAGAAAGGTAATTAAATAGGCTTTCAATTAGTGTACGACATGTTTTCAATAACTATTCACATTCATGACAAAAACTGCCTTAACATAAAAAGTTATGATGTGCGATTTTTTTGCTCTCGAGTGTACATAAAAACAATACTTACTTCACGTAAATTCTCCAAGCTGATTTTTACGTATATTTTTGGCAATATCTTTAATGTCTGTAAAGCAATACGGTCCACGAAATGTGTCTGGGAGTATTGGCGATTTTAAAGATATTGCCTAAAATATACGTAAAAATCAGCTTGGAAAATTTACGTGAAGTACTGTGTTATGTACCTTGATTACCTGATACCTGAAAATTGGCCGTCTAAGCAAGCTAGCAGATAGGCATGCGTTCTTAGTACATACTAACAGTACTCAATCGTCCACATTTCCTTCGTCAGAAAATACGTGACGTGTGGCGGCCCTGGGATTTTGGACTATTATTTTTCAATGGGTGGTATTTAAACGAGTGGCTGAAAATTTTAAGTGACAAAAATAATAATTTTGGGTTATAAAAATAATAAGTGAGCGACTGACTGCGAGTGACGAGAAATCACCAAAATTTTCTTTTTGTACGCCTACCATATTGTCTCTTCACCACCCTAGGTTGACTGGTAGAGAATGCCTAAGGCATTAAGTCCGCCTATGTACTTTTTGTTGCATGAAGATTAAATAAATAAATAAATCAACAGAACAGCGACATAAAAACTTTAATTTGAGTTACTTAAAATACGAAATGAGAAGCTTCATAATATTTGAGCGACCTTATACGTATATTTGTTTGAGTATTGTTACGTACGTGGGTAATCAAATGCCGATTTACTAACAGACAACTTTATTCACCACAAACAATAACAAATTAGTCCAGTCAACAATAATCCGAATCGCAATTAACACTAGAGTACCGTTACACTATCGCTCAGGTCGTTAGATAAAATCACTTCACACTCTTAGGTAGTTCGCTCTTGATCGCAGTCGAAATCACAACTGACTCGCTTCCGGCCGGGGGCTCGTATTTATATGCGGAGCCAAGAAAATTCTAGATACCGACATCCCACGAACGATCCAGAATTCCAGAACAATTGAATCGCTTCTCGAAGTCATAAATCATTTTTATTGCTCGTGGTAATAAGAGTCACTTTCATGCGAATTTCGACTCTATTGTTAAAGTAAGAAAGTACCATTTCCCTTATCGGTAGATCGGTAGAACTACTAGTGGTACTTGCTTTGTGGATGTTTCGAGATTTTTCTAAGCCTGGCTACGCACAACCATTCTAGATCTTTCGAACAGCAATGCGTTTTAATTATTACGTGCTACTCGTTATTTTCTCGGAGATATGGCGTAACAGTATCAACGTTACGTCCTGCATTTTTATCAATATTCGGCAAATGATTTATTTATACTGAGCGGCCGAATGTCCTAAATGTTGATCTTCTTCTTCTTCCTGCCCTTGTCCCATTTTATTTGGGGTCGGCGCAACACGTTTTTTTCTTCCATTCTGTCCTGTCACTAGTCACGCTATCACTAACTCCCTTTTCTTTCATATCACTTCTCACACAATCCATCCATCTTTTCTTTGGCCTCCCTCTTCCTCTCCATCCATCCACATGTAAATTCATAACTCTTTTAGCAACATGGTTTTCATCTCTCCTCTTTATATGACCATACCAAGACAAACGATTTCCTTTCAACCTTTCAGTCACTGGCGCCACTTTCAAACTTCCCCTAATATACTCATTTCTCACTTTATCCATTCTCGTCACACCACACATCCATCTTAACATTCTCATCTCCGCTACATGCAATCTTTTTTCATCCGTCTTTTTCACAGCCCAACATTCTGATCCATACAGTATGACAGGCCTTATCACGGACTTGTAGATTTTACCCTTCAACTTGAGGGGCATCCGTGGGTCACAAGTTGTTCCCGTGACCTGTCGCCATTTCATCCATCCTGCGTTGATTCGATGTGTTACGTCCCGGTCTACCTCACCATCCCCTTGGACGAGCGACCCGAGGTACCGAAAGTCGGAACAGATCGGTATGGGCGTTCCTGCGAGAGCTAAGGGCACTGGATTGGAGAGACCGCCGAAATCGCAGAACAAGTACTCCGTTTTGGTTCTACTCAATTTCAGGCCAACACTCTCCAATCTGTGCCACCACACCTCCAATCTGTTCTGGACCTCTAGGCCACTCTCGGCAACCAGCACAATATCATCGGCAAACAACATACACCAGGGAGCCTCTTCCTGAATGTCCGACGTCAGAGCGTCCATTATCATTAGGAAGAGGTAAGGGCTGAGGGCCGACCCTTGGTGTAAGCCGATAGCCACATTGAAGCTTCCAGTAGTGCCCACTGAAGACCGGACTTGGGTACTGCATGGGCTGTACATCGCTCGGATCAACTGCACATACTTCCCAGGCACACCTTTCTCCTTAAGGGCCCACCACAGAACCTCACGAGGTACCCGGTCATATGCCTTTTCGAGGTCAATGAATACCATGTGCAAGTTTTTATGCGCACCTCTGTATTTCTCGCACATCTGGCGTATAGCAAAAATGGCATCCGTTGTACCCCGACCAGGCATAAAACCGAATTGGTTCTGTGAAATTTCACTCTCTTCTCTCAGTCGCCTTTCAATAACTTTTTCCCAGGCTTTCATAGTATGTGACATCAGCTTTATTCCTCTATAATTGTTGCACTCAAGCACATCACCTTTGTTCTTAAAAATGGGCACCAAATAACTGCTGCACCACTCATCAGGTATGGCTTCTTCCTGCAACAACTTATTGAAGAATAAAGCTAACCACGTCCATCCATCCACTCGCAATAACTTCCACACTTCAACTGGTATTCCATCTGGACCAATGGCTTTACCATTCTTCATTACATTTACTGCTATGCTAACTTCATCCTTACTAACCATTCTCACTAACCCCACATTCACTGGTTTATTCTCTAACACACTATTCCAATTATTTTCCTCATTCATCAGTCTTTCAAAATAGTCCTTCCACCTCTTTTTGATTTTCTCATCATCCGATATAACCATTCCAGTTTCATCTCTTATACATCTTACCTGGCAAACATCTCTCGTCTTTCTCTCTCTTATTCTAGTAAGCCGGTATAGTTCTTTTTGGCCTGCAGGACTGTCCAGTGTGTCATATAGTTTGTCCTGGGCTTTTGATTTTGCTATGGCCACGGCTTTCTTCGCTTTCTTCTTTAAAATGTCATACTCACTCTTTTTTTCAGCTTTTAAACTAGCGTTTCCTGGCTCTACACGCTGCCACTCCTTGAATTTTCTCTTCTTATGTCCTAAATGTTGATATATAAGTATTATGTATATCACAAGATTATTTGATAATTCGGATATTGCGAAAACCTGGGTAATTAGAAAATGGTGAAATAAATCTGCGAGCAACTTGGTCGTAGCGTTCACCGGCCGCTCGTTTTATAATTCCCCTTTTACAATTATCTTTTTTTTTTATTTCATTTTCCATACAAAATAATTCGATAAATTCATGATTATTATTTGAAAAACACCCTTACGTAAAATATGACAGCGTTAATATGTAATGTTATTTATTTATTTGCAAACTACTTTAGATTTCATCAATGACTGGCAACGTCACTAAAGTAAATACATATTTGTCATAAGGGTGCAAATTTTTGACGAAAATTAATTATGATTGATGATATCTTCGAAACCACGGAACAGTAAAATAGTGGAAGTAGCTTGAGAAAATGTTTGTCCCTGAACCGGTGTCGCCAAACTCATACATTTACAATTTACTCTTAATGCAAACCCAAAAATATGATTGGCTAAAAACAAAAACAAGGCGTAAACGAAATGCAAAAAAATATTATACGTAATGCAACTTTAATATCAACAAATATCAATAAATCAAATTGACAAAAACAAGAGAGAAATACATCTTTGACTACCAAGTACCGCCACTAGTCGCTAGATGGCATTGTTCAGTATATATTCAATATGAACTGTAAATACGTAAAAATAAGAGTGGTATTTGAATGGCGTATCACTGACACGAATGCAGGCTGCTACTCAAATAGTGAAGTAACCTTATTCGATCGAAATAATATAGATTGTATGAAAACGTATTTAAAACATATAATGCAAAAAAAATTGTATGCGATAGTGTGATAGTATTAAAATAATGAAATTAATATGATTAAAGGCAATTTTTAAAGGTAGTAAAAAGGGTATTTATTTGCATAGTACATCAATTATCATCATCTCAGCTGAAATCATCGTCATCGCCCACTGCTTAACATAAGAATATTAAGTATAATTCAAACGCCCTATGTTGTTCCTAACTCTTTAATTAAATTTATTTAAAATACATCACAAATATCATACCACAATTTTTATTTTATTAAATTTATTAATTTAATAATTATCTGTATTATATTACTTACAAAAACTATTAAACCATAATATATAATTACTTTTATTTTAAAAAGGCAATGTAATACATATCGATTGATTTTATCGATAAAGCCACGCACTATTTGGATAGCGTCAAAAGTATAGGTAGACTAACGAATATTCCAGAAAAGCTAATAACCGAGAACAGAAAATCAACTTTGTTTTATGTCATTAAGGACTAGTTTTGTTTGTATATCTAACTCATGGAGGTGTATCTCCATGAGTTAGATTTTTAGTCCGACTATGGATTTAAAGTACAGTATGGGACAATAAGGCATTTTAATATTATTTTTCGTTAATATTATGTTGCGCAGTCTAGTTAGAGAATGAGAGTGCTTGAACAGCAAGTGCGCAACGCGGTTCTCACTAGCGGCGTCAGTGCCACGCCTAGTTACTTCTTCCACTGTTTTTACTGTTCCATGTTCGAAACCACCATGCATTTTGGACCACATCCAAAAATGCATGGTTTTTAGTATTATTTTTCCATATAGAATATAAACCTTGAGTTATGGGATATCAAAAACAATACATCGTATAGGTATTGAAAAAGCTAAACCAATGACATTGTAACAAGTATTAAAAGTAGGTATCTGTTTTTTAATTTGTATTTCCAAACTGTACACAATTAATTAAATATTTTAAAAGCGATCTGTCTATGATCTCATCCACACTAGGTATGGGTGAGATCACTAGTACAGCAATATTTATTATACTGTAAATATCTTGTATTTGCAGTGCCTAATTAAGCTAGCGCGGGGCCTGAAGCAAATTCGACCAAGGGGCCCCATGCCCCATCTTAATAAAAAATGTCTTCCTTTATTATACAGACAGAAAAATTTAATTATTTTGTGCAAAGACGTTATTATCCTCATTTACACAGAAATACTTTGTCAAAAATACTTTTTGTAAAAGATACTAATTAATATTGGACATTTGGAATAATAATGATGGTTTTTTTTGCGTACAGACAACGATCAAAGATTTAAAGGTGAAATCCTAGAAAAAACAGAAGTGTTCTCGAATAAGTATTTTTCAATACACTAAATCGAAAACTGACTCTTATCGCACTACGATTAGGTACATGCCATGTTTATCACACTCGTGTTTTTTTTTTTAATTTATCACAACAATGGTATTTTTCATTCCTATTTCATAACGGTCAACAGTGTTGTTTTTTTTTTAAAGCAAAGAGGCGGATATTTTTAAGGTTTTAATATTTAATGAAAATTTAAATTGTGGTTTATTTACACATTGATTTGTTATTACCAAAAAATTAATAATTACAAATGCCGGCACGGATCTTGAGCGCTAACTTGAACTTGAAATCGCGCAGACTTGAATGAGAAGTGAAGTATTGGGTCTCTTTAGTAGTATGAAGTGAGACGCGGGAGCTGGGAGTACATCTTTGTAGTTACAGTGATTGGCTCGACGATGTGTACGATGCGCAAATTGATCCTGACTCTTTCAACGAGCGCTCAAGATTTATGCCAGTATTTGTATCTGTTTAAATTTCTCAAAAATGCTTTAAAAATGCAAACTTTCTTCAAAAATGTTTAAATTTCTATTTTTAGTATTAGGATGTATAACGGTTTGATACCTTTGCTTCTCCTTCAACCTGCAAAAATTAAGCGCGGGAAAAAGTTTATTAATATTCGAATTATAGATTTGAAAAGAATTCTTTAGATGCTACGCCGCCAGATATTGTGATTGAGGTAAAAATACTTGCGATAGCCTGCTGCTATCTAAATCAAAACTAAAATGTATAGCAAGTTTGGAAAATTTTCTTCAGTAAGTACAAAATGAACAAAAATGCGTCGTAATTTTCAGAGAAAGTATTTCTTCGTAAGTGTATTGAAAAAAGACGTTTAATACACGTGCAAATTTGTCACTGAAGCTCTCTGCTCCATAACTCACTTGCCTACGGCTCGTGCGAATGCCGCCTCGGTCGCAATTATAAATTTTCTGCACTTGTATCAAAATGTAGTATTATGCTTTGGACATTTTCCGCCTTATTCGTGCCTGGATTCGATTCCTACCCATGACAAATGTTTGTGTGATGAACATGACCATTTGTTCTGTGTCTGGGTGTAATTTATCTATAAGTATGTATTTAGAAACATATAAGTATGTTAATTAGTTGTCTAGTACTCATAACACAAGCTCTGCTTAGCTTGAGACTAGACGAAGTTGTGTGACAGCTGTGGAAAAATAAAATTTATGCTACGTTTACACGCTTGCGAGGACGTCAGTATGTAATGGAAAGGCAATCATGGCAGATGATGTCCACGTCTGCCATACTGTATCTGTCTTTACTTTTGGCCTGACATATTTATTACCAACATCAAAAAGGAGTTTATAATATGGTCGACTGTATGTTTTTTATGTAAGTTCACCGATTTCTCCACCGATTTTGATTTTTTTTTAATGTATGCCTACTTCCGAATTGGTTTCATAGAAATATGTATTATCATGGTCTGATAGTGAACTTCGAAGATATGAAACGGAATTTGTCATAGTACCTGATTTCTATCATCAGCTGCTATGATGGTTCAAACCGTTTAGGTTTTCTTTTGAAAAATAATACAGAAAAAGGAGCCTTTTTCTTTTTCGACGATTATCATCATTTACAAAGTCTCTGTGAATTTATACAGAAAAGCTAAATAGTTAGATTTACAAAGACTAGAAGAAGATTGGTTGCTTGAAGAGTACGGTAATGGGGGAATTCTAAAAGTCTGTATACATTTACTTGGAGGAACGTTTGAAGTAAATTGACATCCAAAGTATCATGTAGCTGTATTTAGATATTCATGTAGTATAAATATTTTGTAAAAAAATTTTTTAGGTTCAAGTGCGGGGCCCCCGAATGCGCGGGGCCATAGCATTTGCTATTATTGCTACGTGCCACTGTCCAGAATCCGCCACTATATCAGCAGACATGTTTTAAAATACCACTTGAGTTAATTTACTTGTCAATATAGGAATTTAATATCATGATGATAATTCAAAAATAGAGACAATTTATGCAAATTTTGTTTGATAAAGTTCATATAAATATTGTAACGAACCGCGCAGAACCCAGAAACTAAACGGCACCAGATACAGTCTCGCGTCACCTCCTTCTTTTCTTAGAAAACAAAAAATGTTTGCACGGTATTTTGTACCAGTGCTGTTGATATCCTTACAATGTACAACGGCACAATTGTTTGACGACCTCTCAACGGCTTTGACGAATAATCCCGAAGATGTACCACTGGAATTCTGCGAGCTGGCGAAGAACTGCGGCTACGAGTGTGTTCGATACGAAGTGACCACTGAAGACGGGCACATTCTAACCCTATTTAATATTCCAGGAGATAAAGAAAAACCGCTATTGTTGCAACATGGCTTTATAGACTCATCGGACACCTGGATCTTAAGAGAGTACGATTCTCCAGCAGCATTTCTACACAACAACACCTACGATCTTTGGTTCGGAAACACACGAGGTAACATGTACTCTCGAGCTCATATAACTCTGGATCCTGACAGAGAGACAAAGTTCTGGGATTTCAGTTTCCATGAGATGGCTCTATACGACATGCCAGCGATGATCGACTTCATACTAGAAAGGACCGGACAGACTAAACTACAAGTGATCGCGCACTCCCAGGGCACGCAACTGTTTTTCGTTTTGGGAGCGCTGAAACCGGAATTCGTCTCGAAAATTAAAATCGTTATATGTTTAGCTCCGATCGCGTATTTAACACATGCTCAGCAGCCGCTGTTTTTCCTGTTATCTTTGGCAGGAGGACCGCTTTTGAGTTCAACAGTCGGTTTTATAGGTCGCGGAGAATTTCTGCGGAATTCCTCGGTGTTAGCGGGGTTGTTCCGCGCCACATGTACGCAGCGGTTGATAGGGTACCCGGCGTGCGGGCTGGGGCTTGCCTCAGTTTTGTTCGGACCCGACCCCAAGCAATTCGAACCCGAATTCGAGCGGAAAGCTTTCCAACATTACCCTTGCGGTTCATCCATGAAGAACACCGTACATTTAGCACAAATCGTAGCATCAAGGCGGTTCCAACAGTATGACTATGGGCTCGGGAACTGGAAAAGGTACGGAAGGTTACAGCCCCCGGTGTATGACTTGAGTAAAGTTCCTTTTAACATATCTTTGTTTGTCGGTAAGAATGACCGGTTATCAACCATAAAGGATGTTGATCGATTGAGAGCAGAGTTGAATAAAACTGTGATACGCCAATACTACGTGATGCCGGACAAAGCTTGGAACCATATCGACTTCATTTGGGGCAGGGACATGAAAAAATTTTTGTTTGACCCCTTGCTTAAAACTTTGAAAGAAAATTATTGATTATGTTGAATGAGCAAAGTAGGTGTGTGTATTATGGTAAAATTTTGGTAATTTTAAATTTATATGCACATTTATAACTTTTTAATATTGTTTTGGAATTTTGAGTTACGTGTTGCGCCGACCCCAAATAAAACGGGACTAGGGCAGGAAGATGATGATTGTATTTAAGTTACATTTGGCTTACGTAAACCTTACCTATGAAGAGGCAGTTTTTAATTTTTTTTAGAAATCCCTTTGTTATCTTGACTACATTAGAGATCTATGTCAGTTTTATGTAATAAAATCTACTTGCTTTTATCGACTTGTGGACTATTTCTTACCTGACTGACCTTTTCAGTATTATTGTATGTAGTCACTAGACTACACATACAATAGGGTATTTTACTCTATATAAGAAAAAGTCTTAAAATATATTATTAACATAGCTTAGGCAAAAAGCAGTCGGCAAGTATTAATTTTAGTTAATAAAAGAACAAAATACAATAAAACGCGCGCAGTCACTACATACATTCAAAACACTTGTGAAGGAATATTACTTGTCCTTGTAATCTTGTTTCGTTTTTAGCTGTATAAATTGTAGTTGTTACTTGTTTTCTTGCCTATGTAATTATTATTTATGTTTGTATGTATTTTAGTGTTAAGTATAGTACTTTGTTTTTTTTTTTTTTTTCTTCACCAGTAATTGTTTTGCTTGTTTTGTAATGCACCATGTGCAACCCCATTTTATGTCCAGTCAATCTCTTTCCATACCAGGTTGCCTGGAAGAGATCGCGGAATGCGATAAGGCCGCCAATTGTATATTTTAAATATAAGGCTCAAATCTGTAATTTATCATCTTGGTGTACAATAAAGGATACATAAATAAATAATAATAAAATACTTTTTTAAATTCAATTCAAATTTTCAGTTTTTTTAACTGTACTTTATCACCTTAAAATAGCCACCATGTTATTACGTCATTCAGATGTATAAACTAAACGTCACAGCTAGTCAACTGTCAACTGATCGGCCATGCTGAGTCATTATTAACGCATTTGTGTACAGAGCCAACTGACGTCATACCTTGGAGTAAATACGGCGTCCACTACGTTCTGCATACGCGCGAAATTTGAAAATATCAATTTTAAATGCATTTTTGGAGTACCTACTTAACGACTGCATAAAAAATTTGTGTATTTTTTTAAATGGTTTATTAGCACTATAGAATCTAATTGAGACTCTTCAAAAATGAGTGTAATACCCTATTACAGAACTAAACATCATCTTTCATTCATTTTGAATGATGATATTTAAATTATATTGAAACTGTTACGGAGCAGCCTATAGACCTGTGTGTGATTACGGCTGATTTTTTAAATCAAATAACTTTTACTTAAGAAATAAAAATAACAGTATTACAGTTTTTGTGTAGAAAACGTGTCAAACAGTCGTATTTATTTTTCAGTTCAAAATATCTGATTATTGAAAATGCAATAGTCACCTATAATAATTATGCGCAATATGACAAAATGTGCAATTTACTTTAGCATTAAGAAAAGCACACCGCAGTATATTTTCTAAATACTCATTATTTATTTAAACAATAAGCTTAGTCTAACACACACTAAGATAGTTCTACCAGTTGAAACGCCAACGCCTGTAAATTATATTAGTTTGAATTATTAGCAATTATGGCGTTAATGGCTTCATTGCAAAATCTAGCTATGAGTACTTCGTCAAACATCTTATGGTTCATTAGGACATTTTATGAAAGTTACTGCCTTTGGGTGCAAACATAAAGAAACAGGTTACCGGTGCAGGCGAGTCTGTGCGGGTCAGTTAGTGTTGCCAGGCGTCCCAATTTGCGCGGGATGACCAGATTTTTAGGGGTCTGGGGTCGCGTCCCGATATGCACCTGATCGGGACGCTAAATGTCCCGATAAATCAAAAACCCTGAAACTCAAAGAGCGACTGAAGAAGTCTGAGTTTTACTCAGTAAAAGTTTGACACGCCCTCTTGTTCTACCCCAGAGCGGAAGGAGTCATTAGATGACTTCCCACAAAATAAAAACTTCAATTAAAAAAAAAAAATGTCCCGATCTAAAACCATAAATCCCCATTTGTTTTACCATCTGTCCCGATTTTTATACAAACGGACCTGGCAACACCAGTCGGTACCGATCGGTGCAGGTATAATTCTCCCGTGTGTTCTTAAGCGCTTATTTATAAAGAAACAGGTTTATACTGGTCGGTACCGACTGCCTGGACCGAGTCATACAGGTTTAAGCATTGGTCAGTGTAGTGTTTTACATATGTAGATTTACCGGTTTCTTTATGTGGTTTGGCCGGTACCTATTTGTACCGACCCGTCCCGACATATCGGGACCGAAAAACCTGTACCCTTATGTTTGCACTCTTTCTTTATTTATCATAGATGGCACACGCGTATTACACTGATCACTTTTCCGTCACCTTGCATGATTACTATAACTTGTAAAGTTAGACTGTACAAAATTAGAATTCATAATTCAGCTGTACTCATTAGCGATCATTTACGGGCTGATCACGACTTCGGTTTTAGCGGCGCAGGGAGCGGGACCGCATCGGAGGGCGGGCGCGCGCCACTATGAGCGGCGTCTCGTGGCGTGCTTCAAACATTTTCATACTTTTATTCTTACCGCAAACCAACCAACGAAAATGCAATATTGTCAACCATGACCACTCTGTCAAGAGTGAACGACTAAGGAGGAGGGAGGAAGTTCTGACCGCCCGCCGCCCCGCACCTAGCTACGGCTCACAGCGTCAAGGTTGTTACGGGCTTTTAGAGGACTATAGAGGCTAAAGCGCGGTCATTCTCGGACTTCATAAAAAAGAAAAAGATGCGCAAAGAAACAATGCTTGTGTTTTAGCGATTTACCAAAAATCTACTGATTTGTTTATAAAATTATAACAGTAAAACACAGCTTTTAGAATAATTTCACATAATATTTGATTGGATGTCAAAGAAACTTACTAATATAATATTTTTTGGTTTTATTAATTATTATTTTCATGAATAATCATAAGTATCAACTCCGTTTGAGCAGCGTACAGTTAGGATGAACAGCTTCAGATGTTATTTTTATTTGGCCTCCTTTTTGTTGTGCCATCTTTCGACGGTCAAACTCTAGTTCGCTCTTTAATCAATTAATGTAATTTTTAGAGGCATCTTCGTGATTTTATTATATCGTACTAAATTATTCAAGTGAAACTAATTATTGAGGTGACACTACGGGTCCTGAAGTTGAACACGTCCTCACTAGATGGCGCTGTACTAAAACACTTTAGTTTACTTCGTTTCTAGTGTAAGTTAATACTCTCAATTAACAAGTCAAGGAACAAGGTGACGGAAGATCTGACGAGTATGGAGTACTCCGGTCGTGGATGTGCGACCACAGCGGAATAAATACGAGAGGCGGTTAAAAAGTCAGTATAGCGGCTTAAAATTAACTGTAATTATTATTATAAGTATAAATTAATTTAGCAATATTTACGGGGTAGCAAAAACTATCCAAGATCGAATCTTCTTTGGCTATTAGTGTCTCCAAATTTCAAGTTGACATCCAGTGTATGACTAGTTTAGCAGTGCGTACAATTTATAATACATACTACTATTATATTTATTTTGCTTTTCCAACAATGAGGATATACCAAACAATGCTCACAACTTCTAGACACACGATTGGCTACAGCGCTGCATGTCGCGGGTTCGATTCCCACGCGGAACTAATATTTGTAGAGGCTATAGATAGTTGTTCCGGGAATTTTGAATATAAATGGTTAAGAACGCACCCACGAAAAAAAAACTAATATAAGTATCTTTACATCTAACAACTTCAAACTAGCACCAAATCTGCTTTAAATATTGTATAGTAATTTTAGCAACACAAGAACGGGGGTAGGATACCTGCAAGGACTTGGGGGAGGCTTTAGCCCAGCAGTGGGACACGAACGGCTAGATAAAAAACAAAATATTTAAGAAAACTCAGCAGTCTAGAATAATGAGGGCTACCGTTGTTCTGGTCACCTGTTGACGCAATTGGCGAGTGAGGTCCATATAAACCCCTGCTAAAAGTTGTTATTACGTCCACGGATGCAAAGTTATAATTAAAATAATTTATAGTGTCGTAAAAGCGCGGTTAAACATAACTCTGTCATTGATAATGCTGCAAAGTTCTATTTTGATTGGTAAAAAAAAACGAGGACATAAGTTGCCGAAAGACATTTTTAATGCAGTGACTGGATGATGATACGGTTGTAATCCGTTATAATTAATCAGTTACTGTAACATAATCACCACAATCATTTAATAAACTAGTATTAAAAACTTTTTTTTTTACTATCGCCTCTAACGGCGAATTTAAACACGATAGCCCTCATTACAGGAGTCGATAAAAAAGACAGTTAAAAGAACAAATAAAAAAAAGAAATTTCCCACGTTTTCACATAAAAATTCCACGACTAAGTCTATCTATATAAGAATATATATGTTACCTCTGCAACTGCCTGTCCTCGCTGGGCAGCAGCTGCGGCTCGCTGCGGCCGCGTACCGGCGCGGGCGACAGCGGCCGCGCGCCGCGCAGCGCCTCCCACACGTCCACCTGCCGGGGGACGGCTAACTTAACGCACTATTGCTCTACTGTACATTCTGATCACAAATTTCCATCAATGAGTGAACTGACATGACCAGCGACTGAGGAACCGCGCGGCGTGCCTATTTCTCAATCTGAGAGGTTAAGTCGCACTATATCGCTACTTAATTCTCACCATCATTCAATATATAATCTTTAAATATTCCACTTGTTTATTTGCCTACCTGAGCTCCTGAACAACTGACCTGATCGTCCTGCGTGCCGGTCTCCATGAGGCTCTGCTGTATAGCGTACTGCAGCAGGCCCTCCTCGTCGTCCACGCCGCAGGACAGGCGGTCGTCGGTGCCGGACGAGTCGCGGTAGCCGCGGCCCACGGAGAAGCACTGGTCGTCCACGAGGCAGGCCAGCCGGTCGCCCTCCGGGATCACGTCGATATACGGCACTGGCGACTCCGTGGCGAATATGTTGCCGAATGTTATGCGGGCGTTTAGGACGTGGAACAGGGGGATTTCTGGAAATTAAGGCAGAATATTATATTTTTGATGATTTTTAAAGGTCGCCGTACAGGGACTACACGTAACAGCCACAAACGCCACCACGAGAAGCTAGAAGCGGCCATACAGGTAACTGAAGCGCGCGGTATCCAGTCGTGGCCGGTATACGATACCTGCGCTCAACGAGCAACCGTTGTTACCGATGTTACGTGTCATTTTTCTATAATATAAAAATGAGTCGCTAAATGTGTTGCTAAGTGCAAATCTCGAGAACAGCTGAACCGATTTCGTCAATTCTTTTTTTGTTGTGTTTGTTATTGTGAGGAAAAGGTTCTTATGAAAAAAAAAAATGAAAATTAGGGTAGTGTAGGGTATAGAACCTAATCTAATAGAATAGGGTAGAACAGGGTATAGTAGGGTAGAATAGGGTCGAGCGGGAGCGAAGCCGCAGGCAAAAGCGAGTTTTCACATAAAAGCCGGTTTTATTTACTTGTTTTGCTCGCATGAACCTGGATAAAACTTACCAATTTTGACAGGGAAGCCAGCTGGTAGCTGCATTTGAACGAAGTCCTTTAGTTTGGCGAAGTGTGGCGACGATATCGCTGCCATGAGGTCTAGGATTGGCATTATTTGTTCTTGTAACTGAAATATGTCGTCACGAATTTGTTAAATACCTTTTTTTAGTTTTTGTGATTTGATATTTTGCAAAAGAGTTTTTCGAATTATGCGTTACTGCTTTTCTACAAAACTAAATATACAGGGTGTAAGGGACGGCCGTCCACAAACTTTAAGAGCTTGCTTAGTAGACGAAACTTAGTACATGAATGTGTATGTTTTTTACTTCTTCACGTTCGAAAAACAGAACGGATTTGAGTGAAATTTGGCACACGGGTAGACCATGTTCTGAAAAATAAAATGTGCGTACATCAAACAAGTTCATTAGAAAATCTAGTTGTTCAAAAAGTAGAGTATTCAACACGAGGATAAAGCTGTCTTTGTCTGTGATGACATGAATTCCTCGTTTCACTCACGTTTCTACGAGTATATTAACTATCTCACAAAGCTCGGGAGTTATTCATAAGTTCATAAATCCCTCCCTGCATTCGGGATTAAAACTTAGCAATGTACGTTTCGTTCGGAATCCATCATGCCGCCCACAACTTAAAGACTCTGTTTTATCTCTAAGTTACATAATTTGTTCTCAGAGGTGTGCGAAACAGGGTGAAAAGCCTCCGTTAAAAAGGGAGGATGCGCTGAGAACTTTGATAGTTCCTATGTGAAAACATAGATGTTGCTACAAATCCTTACCTCTAGCGGATAGTCTTCACAGAGCCACAGCGTGGCCCTAAACTTCTGCACCTTGGTGGAGACCTCGCGCGGCCGGCCGATGTCCCTGTCCAGCTCCTCGTCCGAGAAGTACTCCTGCCAGCTCACTGGCACGTGCGACAGGTCCTCTGCTGACCTACTGCTGCGGGGGCTGGGAGACTCGTCCTGTAAGGGCTGTCACCACAAACTAACTCATAAGTTACGAGTTATTTAGAGAAAATATAGCAAAGCGCGGATTTTGACATCATCTTCCGCCTGCTAGGCCTCCTTTGTAGGTGAAAGGAATGGGCCGTAATCCACCACGCGGGCCCAGCGCGGGTTGGTGAATGTCACTTGTCTTCGAATTTTTGGTTCTAGGACATGCCGGTTTCCTCACGTTATTTTCCTTCACCGTTTTGAGAGCGGTGGTGATTTACACAAAGTAATGCGCCTGGCTGGGTTCGACCCTTGGCCTACAACTCGTAAGTCGGGGCCGTTACCACACCACTGCTCCTTTCCTTCCATTTTGACATGAAGGGAGGGAACTAACACCAACTTCAAGCGTTGTAGGCTATACATTAGCATCAGTCGACGCTAGCAGCCCTGCAAGAACTTGCGGCACACGTGCAGCCGCTCGCTTCTCCCTCTCTCCCTTGCGTTTCACACTAGATAACATCAGCCTACCTTATCAGCCGCCAACAGCGGCGTGGCAGCCTGTACATCGGCATCAGCCAGCGCCAACAAGCCAGCGAGCGGCGGCGGAGCACGTGCGGCCGCTCGCTTCTCCCTCTCTCCCTTGGGCACGTGCTCCGTCCTCGTCTTGGACACGAGCTCCACGTTGTTGGCGCCGAACACCTTGCATTCGTATCCGTTCACTGATTCGGTCTTGTCTTGACGCCAGCCCCAGATGCCGCTTTTATTTCTGTAAACGATAACAAAGAGTTTGGTAGACAAGTGGTGAGTAGTAATGTTGGTCAAATTCGCCACTTTAACGAGACGCGGCGGCTGTGTTCTATGTGCAGCCGAATTGCCGCAATTTATCTAAAACAATCTACCGCAGCGCAACAGAGATACTCGCACAAAAATATCAAATAAACTGTTCGTCTCCGCTTCGCTTCGCTAATAGCCGCACCGCACCCACGTGCAATTGTTTGATCCAATCGCGCCGCATCGCTTCATAATCGCACCACCTTGAATCACCTACCTAAGTCACCGCGTAAGCACTTTCTCTCATGAACCACTTACCTTTCAAAGCTAATCTTGTCTGTGTCCAAATAGTTGATGGCCAGGGGCGCGGCGAGGCGTTGTTCTATGACATGGGGCGGCGGCGGTGGCCACTCCTTATCTCCGGACATAGGCTCCAAGTATTCACACCACGAGGTGCCGAGCTCGTGGTCTAGCTCCATTAAACTTGCTGTGCGACCTGCAACAAAAAAAAAACAATGTGTCATTAAACTGAATTTGATGAATGAATGTGTCCAATGCAAATGATCCATCTCCGTGTGCGGTATTCACAAAATAATCGCTTTAACCCGTGATCCCTTGATCACTGCTAGGAACACTAGATATACTAGGATCCTAACAAAATGTTGTACAAACTCACCCTGTCCTCTAAATATATAGGTCCTGTCTCCCCTCTGCCAGCGGTTGTTGTCGAAGCCGACGAGCGCCGTGTACACGCGCACGTTGCCGCCGCGCTTGTACACCTTGTACGTGTCAAATGGACACATTCGAGATACTAGTGGCACTGTGGACACAACTCACCCTGTCCTCTAAATATATAGGTCCTGTCTCCCCTCTGCCAGCGGTTGTTGTCGAAGCCGACGAGCGTCGTGTCCACGCGCACATTGCCGCCTCGTTTGTACACCTTGTACGTGTCAAATGGACACATTCGAGATACTAGTGGCACTGTGGACACAAAAAAATACCTTTAAAGATTTTGATTCTCTAGAAGTATATTGACGGGTAATATTGTACGTTTACGTTTCACCCCTTTAGGAGGCGAATTTTGAAAAAATCTTCCCTTAATGCCCTCTTACGTCATAATGAAGTAAGACTTGTGCAACATTTCCCACTCCTAGTCCCAGTAGTTTCAGCTGTGCGAGAAATGTCAGTCAATGAGTCAGTTTCTCCTTTTATATATATTAATATAGATATACATATTATAATATTATACCACTTTGAATCAGTAAAAAAATCAAGGGTGCAATTAAGTTAGTGATTTTTTTATTTTTTTTTATTTACGGAAATCTCAAATTTAGAATTTTATAACAACCTCCTGTTTAGTCACACAGTACAGATTCAAAACTGCATCAGTCCATTTTGATAATTTATTCTACCGAATAACATTCGAAATAGCCTTCGCCAGGAGTTCGCAAAATGTATATGAACATTTAACAAACTATAGCGTCAATGTTCGTTCATTTTTAACTTACCCCAACTAGTGAACTCCCACTTCATCTCCACATAGAAGTCAGGTGCCAGACTCAGCCGTCGCAGCAGGTCAGGTATACCTCCAGACCGAAGCACATGGCGCTGGTAGTCTCTTCTTGATAGCACCAGAGATAGGAGCTCTGGGTTTCCTGTAGCTGTGGCCTCTTGGACCGCTGAAAGAAAGTTAATTGTGTGAATATAAGGCCCTATAAATATAATAAATATATAGCCCTATGTCACTCAGTAAAACTAGCAGTCTTACTGGTAATAGAATTTAAAAAAATCCAGTATTTTTTGAGTGTATCCATTACAATAGACTACTACTTACTATAGACTACAAAAAAAAACAGTAAGGAGTTTCGTTTGGTAAGTACCGCAGAGCACGAACGTGTGAAAGGCATATTCTCACTACTGGAGCGCAAACCAGGAGAGGGAACGGGCCGAAATCCACCAAACCGCACTTACGGCCCAAATTCGCAGCGCTGCGAGCGGGGCGGCATCGGTACCGCGCACGTTTTCGCTATGAGCGGCGTCTCGTGGCATACTTCAAACAATTTCATACTTTTAATCTTACCGCTCGCCAAGGTCGCAGCGGCAAGGTCGTGAAGGGGTCGTTATAGCTGAACGTACACAGCACATTTCTTTTTTTTTTCAATACTAGAACATGCCGTATCCTCAAAATATTTTCCTTCACAGTTTCGAGAGCAGTGGTATCAATAAAATAAAAACATCGTTGGTGTACCACGACGCAGTCGGAGCCGTTGCTACTAGAATGCCACCACTCATCTATGTAAAAACCATAGGGCAGAAACACAGAAATCTTAATAATAAGGCAATAGAAAAGCTATAGTACTAAATTTTATATCGGGACGAGTGTCGCCGGGTCACAGCTACTACTACATAAACAAAAAATAGATACACAATTACACCTACAAATGCACTTTGCATTACTGCTACAAAATTAAACTTTATGCGATGACATTACGCAATATTTTTTATAAACACATAATGTCAGGGGGCGCGACTCGGGGTGCCACGACAGAAAACCTCCACGAGTGCCCGCAGGCTGTAGTTCCCTTGCGGATACGTCCGGAGCTAAGGCCAGTCTGCGGGACGGTGCACCCTGGGAGGCGGCCAATGACCCCCTTGGGTATTGCTGCCTAAGGGGCCTCGATGGCCGTCTGCGAATGTTCTGTCTGTAGGAACGCTTCAACGCGTGTCCCTCTGCTAAAGCAGAGGGCACAGTGGCGAAGTAAGAGCGGGCTCGGTGCGCACTCACACTGCCGCCGGGCAGGCAGGAGGAAGGCTTGCTCCTCCTTCTGCCACCGTTGGTCTCGTAGCCCCAGAGATTGTCCAAGGTCATGTTTCTGACTTTTGATGGGGGACGAGGGTCTTGGCTTAACCGCCCGGGCCGCGAGGAAGACAACCTCTATAAAAAATTACCCCAAACCTCCAAGCGGCGGCGCACCGTGAGGGAGGTTGTTAGCTTGACTAATGGGTAGCTAAATTAGTCTCTAGTGCGAACCACGTATTTGAGCCAGTAAAACAATATACTTACTCGTGGGAACAGAAATGGAAACTCATAATTCAAAATTTTTTAAAAATCCAGGGAGTGATGCGCGGTCGGAGTCCGACGCGGCATCCAGAAGGAGCTCGGAGGGCTCGGAGAGGGAAGAGGCTGGGGGAGACCCCAGTAGAGGTTCGGAGGCAGAGGCTGTGGGAGACCCCGGAGGAGGCCCCGGTGGAGACCCCGGTGGAGACCCCGGCAGAGAATATCGTCTCTCTTTAAAGCGCCCTGTGTCGAGGGACAGATCGTCCTCCGACACAGAGGGGGAGAACCCGTCGGCGAGGAAAATTGCCACCAGCAGCCGCGGCGCGGGCCGAGCCCGTGGAAAAGGGCGGGTGCTTAAGGCCAAAGGCTCTGCCCAGCAAGTCGACAGGCTGGCCGTGGAGGGGCGTCACCCTGGAGCGACCGGCGCCCGGATGGACCTCTCGGAGCCATCCGGCAGTGAGAGGCATGCCGGGGAGGACTCGGAGGGGGAGTCGCTCCAAAGGCTGGCCGTCACCCTTTTGCGGGATGTGAGCCGCAAAAGGGAGAAGACCTCCAAAGAGAGGACGGTGCAGCGCCATGCCGTGTCCCTCAGGGAGGCATTTGACGCCTCCCTCAAAAAGAGGGTGGCGAAGCTCCGGAGTGAGCTCCAGGCCGAGCTCCGGACGGAGATCCAGACGGAGCTCGCGAAAGCAGGCCATCAGAAGCCGACGGAGGGGGGGCGCAAGCAGGGGAACGGGCAAAGCCAGCCCCAGGCCCAGCCCGAGCCGGAGAGCCAGCTGCTGACGCTGGTGCGGCAGGAACTAGCTGCTTTCCAGCAGCAGCTGCAACAGCAGCAGCAGCAGTTCCAGCTGCGCATGAAGCAGCAGCTGTCCCTGCTGGAGGGTATAGTGCTGCGCCCTCCGCTGGCGGCCTCAGGTCAGCGAACGATGGCGTCTTATGCCGCCGCCGCCGCAACAACCACGGCAGTTGTGCCCAGGTCGGGCCCGTCAGGGCAGGCCAGACTGGCCAGAAAACAGCAGCAGGGGAAGCCAGCCCCTGCTGCCGCCCCTCCCAAGAAGGGCAAAGCGGCGCCGGCCACCAAAGTGGCGGGAGCCCCCTCCGTAGCGTCAAGCAGGCGGCCTATGCCGGCTCCCCTGCCTACGGAATCTCCGGTCGAAGCCGAATGGCAAGTGGCCGGAGCCAAGAAACGAGCGGGCAAGGCGGCACGGGCCGCCAAGAAACGCGAGCGGCGACGGCAGCGCAAAAAGAGGGCCATCGAGGCTAGGCTTCGCTCCCCGGATTCTTCGGCTGTAGTGATCACACTGCAGCCGGCGGCGGAGAAAAAGGGCGCGACCTACGGGGAGGTCATCCGGAAGGCGAGGCGGGAGGTGAACCTCTCCGAACTCGGAATCACCGGGGGCTTTCGGATGCGGCACACCGCGACCGGTGCCCTTATGCTGGAGGTCCCCGGAGCGAACAGCGGCACCACCGCGGACGCCTTGGCCGAGAAACTCCGGACATCCTTGGACGCGGAAGAGGCCCGAGTGTCCAGGCCCACAAAATGCGTTGACATGCGCATTATGGGCCTGGACGACTCAGTGACGGTGGACGAGGTCGTGGCCGCCGTCGTCGGGGCGGGTGGTTGCCTTGCCGACCAATTCCGAGCAGGTGCCATCCGTGCTGACGGCACGGGCATGGGGGCAGTAACGGTGAGCTGCCCCGTGTCAGCGGCCAAGAGCATCACCGGGGAGGGCCGACGGCTTCTGGAGGGCTGGGTTTCTGCGCGGGTAAAACTGCTGGAGCCCAGACCTCTGCGGTGCTACCGATGCCACGTGGGGCACTACGTTGGCGCCCGCTGCGCCGCGGAGGAGGACCGCAGTGACCGCTGCTATCAGTGTGGCCAGCCCGGTCACAAGGCCGCAGAATGCCGTGCTCCGCCGCACTGCTACGCATGTGCGGCGGCAGGCAAGCCGGCCGACCACCGGGCTGGGGGCCGGTCCTGCGACCCTCCCGCCAAGGCCAAAGGCAAGGCCCGTAGGCCCATCCCCGCCGACGTCCTCACCGCCGCGGCCGCCTCCTTGGCCGCCGCCGCTGTCGCCGCCGCACCCGCCACGGCAGTGCCCTCAAGAAGGGCTCGGGAGGAGACAATGGACTGCCAATAACGGCCCCATTCCGTCTCCTCCAGGCGAACATCAACCACTGCGCCCCCGCTCAGGATCTGTTGCTCCAGAGCATGGCGCAGTGGTCGATAAATGTCGCCGTCGTCTCCGAGCCGTACTACGTCCATCCCCGTGGAGACTGGGTTCAGGACCTAGACGGCTCGGTGACGTTAATCTCGTCGGCCGCCGCCGGTACCCCGCCCCTCGAGGCTGTTGCGAGGGGACGGGGTTGCGTGGCAGCACGGTTCGGGGACATTGCAGTGGTAGGCGTCTACCTGTCCCCGAACAGATCTCTCGACGAACTCCAAGTCTCCCTTATGGAGCTAAATGTCGTCGTCGCTGGGTTTGGTACCCTCCCCGTGATCGTTTGCGGGGACTTCAACGCCTGGAACACGGCTTGGGGTTCCCGGTACACGAACCCACGGGGTCGGATGGTGGAGGACTGGGCTTTGGAGCTGGGCCTGGTCGTCCTGAACCGGGGTTCTGTCCCCACGTTGGTGCGGATGCGGGGTGAATCAGTGGTGGACATCTCGTTCGCCAGCCCCGCCCTGTCACCACGTGTCGTCGACTGGCGCGTTATGGAGGAGGTGGAGACGTACTCCGACCACCGGTACATCCGGTTGGACGTCTCCGCCGAAACCTCGGCCGCGCCGGTCCGACAGAGCCCTTGCGGTCCGCGGTGGGCGCTTAAGCAGATGGACCGCGAGCTCCTCCTGGAAGCCGGTACAGGCCTGGGTGCAAGCACCGGACAGGCCTGTCGACATAGACGTCGAGGCGGAGTGGTTCCGGGAGGCCATGTCGCAAATCTGAGACGCGGCAATGCCCCGAGTCCGTCCAGGGCGAGCTAAGCGCCAGGTGTGCTGGTGGTCGCCGGAGATTGCTGCACTGCGCAACGCATGCAGTCACGCGCGGCGCCGGTACGCCAGACACTGCAGGCGCCGCATCCGCCCGCCGGATGCGGAGGCCAGAGAGGCGGAGCTGTATGAGGGATACAGAGCGGCAAAACGCACCCTCCGAGCGGAAATCAAGCGGGCCAAACAGGAGGCCCGCAACGTGTGGCTGGGGTCTCTGAACGCGGACCCGTGGGGGCGCCCGTACAAAACAGTACGGGAAAAACTGCGCCCCTGGGCTCCCCCGCTGACTCAGAGTCTCCGGCCCCAGATCGTGGAGGGTGCGGTGAACGCTTTGTTCCCTGCGCGGGGGGAACACTCCCCCCCGCCCATGGCTCCGCCTTCGCCAGCGGTGTCTAACGCGGACCGCAATAGCGACGACGACGACGATGCTCCAGAGGTGACCGAGGTAGAGATGAGAGTGGCGGTGCGAAGGCTGAGTGCCAAAAACACCGCCCCAGGACCCGATGGCTTGCCTGGAAAGGCCTGGGTCCTGGCCACAGAGGCTCTCGGGCCTCGACTGAGAGGGCTCTTCAGCGCATGCCTGGAGAGGGGCCAGTTCCCACTTTGCTGGAAGACGGGGAAACTGGTCCTCATAGCGAAGCCAGGGCGCCCTGCGGACTCTCCGTCCGCGTACCGGCCCATTGTGCTGCTCGACGAGGTGGGCAAGCTCTTTGAGAGAGTCATTGCAAACCGCCTCGTCGGGCGCCTAACACGGGTGGGGCCGGACCTTTCGGACGGTCAGTTCGGCTTTCGCAGGATGCGCTCCACGGTGGACGCCATCATGCGCGTGCGAGCCCTCACGACGGGGGCTGCGGTGTCCCGGGGCAGGTGTGTCGTGGCAGTGTCCTTGGACATTGCCAACGCGTTCAATTCCCTGCCCTGGAGTACGATCCGGAGGGCACTCCGGTACCACCGGGTGCCCGAATACCTCTGTCGAGTGGTCGAGGCCTATCTGTCGGAAAGATTTATAGTCTACCCCGGTCACCAGGGAGACTGGAAACGTCGAGAGATGTCGTGCGGTGTTCCGCAGGGGTCGGTACTAGGGCCACCCTTATGGAACATCGGGTACGACTACGTGCTGCGCGGCGACTTCCCTGACGAGGTCAGCGTGGTTTGCTACGCAGACGACACGCTGGTCCTAGCGCAGGGAGAGTCGTACCAGGCGGCGGTCGCTCTAGCGACACGCGGGGTTGCGATGGTCGTTGATAGGATCCAGGAGTTGGGACTCGAGGTGGCGCTTCACAAATCCGAGGCGATGTGCTTTCACGGTCACCGCTCTCGGAACGCGCCGCCATTGAGTTCCCAACTAACGGTAGGAGGAGTTCACATCGGTGTCGGGTCGACGATGAAGTACCTGGGACTCGTCCTCGACAGCCGGTGGAATTTCGTGGAGCATTTCCGACGTCTGGCTCCCAAACTCAACCGGGCTGGGGCTGCGCTCAAGCGGCTCCTGCCCAACCTTGGGGATCCAGACGCCTCCTGCCGGAGGCTCTACGCGGGGATCGTTCGGTCCATGGCCCTCTACGGGGCGCCGGTGTGGGCGCCGTCGCTGAAAAAGCAACCGGCGGCCATACTGAACGCCTGCCAGAGGGTCATGGCAATAAGGATGGTGCGGGGATACTGCACGGTCTCCCGCGAAGCGGCGAGCCTTCTGGCTGGCTTACCACCGTGGGATCTGGAGGCAACAGTCCTTGCACACATGCACGATATGCGCGTGGAGATGCAACGCCGGGGTGAAAGTCCGCTGCCGCGACAGGTCACGGCATGGCGGACAGAGCTCCGGCGGGATCTCATGGTGAAGTGGCGTCAACGACTATCGCAACCCAGTGCTGGGCACGCCACAATCTTGGCGGTAAGTCCCCTCTTTGAGGCGTGGCTGGAAAGACCTCACGGCGTCCTTACCTTCCGCATGACTCAGGTACTCACCGGACATGGTTCGTTCGGGAGTTTCCTGCACCGGATTCATGCGGAAGTGACGCCCGGGTGTCGCCACTGTGCGGAACGCCCGGAGGACACGGTGGAGCACACAGTCGAGGTGTGCCCTGCTTGGGCGGAGCATCGCCGTGCCCTCGTGGGGGCGATCGGCGGCGGAGACCTCTCGCGTCGGGCCTTGGTTGAGGCCATGATCCGGAGCGAGGAGGAGTGGCAGGCGGTCGCCGACTTCTGCGAAGCAGTAATGCTCGCAAAGGAGGAGGCCGAACGCATCAGGCAACGGCGTTATCGCCGCCGCCGGGATTCTGATCCCGATTTCCGGCCACCGTAGGCGCTTGCTTGCGGACAGTGAGCAATGGGTAGCTCGCTGTCCGGCCGTCCGGTAACTGTCCGGACCAAGCCCAAGTCGTCGACGGCGCGCACTGTTCCCGCGCGCCTCAAGGAGTTGTCAGCAACAGCAGGGACCCAGCCGGGTCGAAGCCTACTAGGGCCAGGGTTATCCGTAAGGGCGCTCGAGCCCCGGTATGAAGGCTAGAAGGAACGGGGTGGGTCTTTTAGTCAGTAAGAGTCTGACACTATCTCCCGCTCCGCCCAAGGGCGGGGGATGTCAATGCATGATTTTTTCCCACCATAAAAAAAAAAAAAAAAAAAAAAAAAAAAAAAAAAAAAGGGGGGCGCGACTCCTGCAGCCAATAAGAAACGTGTGCGAAAAGCAAAAAATTATATTGCGTGCTCACTCTCACTTAAGAATAGTGCAGTGCAAATTATTACGAGCTCATATCGATAAATTATATTTTTCCGTTGAGTGTTAATAATCTCCAAGGAGTCCAGCAACAATACATAATTAATTTTATTGAAAGTATTTCTTTCGTCAACGCCCTTTTAGACGATTTATTTATGAAGAAATGGAATACAATAAAACAATAAGTGTACGTACATTTAGTTTATTATATAATTATACAAATCTTAAAGGCTCTCCAATACTTTACCTTACAGTAAAAAACAGTCGTGTAAAAACAATGACCAAATCAAATAGGATGGATTGTGTATGAACTTAGAATAAAAGGGGGAGGTAGTTAGTGTGGTGGTGGACTATAAATACTTAATAAACTAAACTAATTTTAAAATAACACAATTTAAATTGTTTAGGTTTCATATAAATAACAATACATAAATATTTAAGTATAATAGTTATATATATACTATAAATAAATAATTATACTTACAAAGTTTTTTTTTTTATATATATAACTTACTGAATATAGTTTGTTCAGAATCAGTAACTGAATCGATTCCAATAGTTTTACGCCGTGTTATATTTTTCCAAAAATTTTTTTTTAAAGTTCAAAGTTGGATACCGCCGACATTAAGTACAATACAGATCACGGCAGGTCATAACGGATATAAGGCGACAGCAAACAACTGGGTACAAGTGCAAAACAACCCCTCATTCGCCTGGATAGCCCGGTGAAATTGAATTTTGCTGACTTAACCAGTTTATAACTTTCTGATTTATCATGACACAGTTATGAAATTTCGTAAATAGATTCTTTACATGAAAATACTAGACAAGTGTAACAAGTTTCGCGTTAACAAAAAATAAGGTTGAATTTCATGGGTCACGTTGAACAGTATTTAATTAAGCAAACTCAAAGTCAAAGTCAAAGTCAAAAAGCATTTGATAAATCTTGAAAACGTCCTTGTATTATATAAAAGGATACTCAACGCAGACTGCTTTTTAACTTACCCACGTACATAACAATAATAAGCCTTCCTCCTATTAATTTTCTGAATGAGAAAGTAGTTTAAAAATACGAATTAATAGTTAATCGTTACAAAAATTGGTTTGTAAACTATTTATGGTGCGTTTGTTTAGGTGACTAAAAAAAGGTAAATATCTTTTTATATTAAAGTAGTCGTATAAAATACATACGAAGGATAATTAAATTTAGTTTATTACGTAACATTAATTTAGGTAAATACCTAATTGTAAACATTTTTAGATACAATTTTTAAACAACTTTTAGATAAAAAGACATCCCAAGATTGTTTACCTTTTTTTAATCACCTAAACAAACGCACCATAGATAGAAAGAAAACAAACACAGTGAAAACTGAAAATGAAAAAGGTTACATCTCATATTTAAACATTAAAAAAAAACATGATACATTCCAATTTGGTAAAACGAAGTATTAAGCTGAACGTAAATAATTATCGATACAGAATAGTAGTAGCACGTCACTAAATTGCGGCCAACTCATGCGGCTTGTACCTAGAATTTACGCAAACGGCGATTTTTGTTTATTGCATATGACTATAATTTCATTGCTGCTTTTAGCAGTAGTAATAGTAGACATGAATAAGCTTAAGCGTTAGTGGTTATTGATTTGATAAAAAAATCGTTTTTTGTGATAAATCGTAGTAGTGATAGTGAAAATATTTGATTTGTCTATATTTGCTAAAAAACGACAATATTTCAAAAATTAAGTACTTACATATGAAATGTTATTCCTTTATTTGTTAAGTTACAAGTTTTGGACGAGTTTCCGCAGTTGGATATGCTGCAAAACACCATGTTTACCTCTCCGCGTCTCAAATAACACAAGAAACCGCAACAAACGCTCCGCGTGCACTTGTGTACTCCAACACATAAGCGCGGCGACAAGGTCACGCGTCTATGCGACTTCTATTGCCTTATTATTAAGAATTCTGTGGGCAGAAACTAGAGACACCTAAGATATTCGTGCCGACTTAATTTCTGAAGTCTCTTAAAAAATTTAGACACCGAACCGAACCCGAAACACCGACTCCCGAAATCAAAGTTATTTTGCAATGTTTATTTTTTTTTTCTGATGAGGCCCATTGTGAGCGACCACGTTTCAGATCCATAAGACATCAGGCTTAGTAAGCTATCCAAGTGGCAATGGAAAAGGGCTATGCTCGGAGATTCCTTGCGTGCTCTAATCAGGAATGAAGATATCTGCTGGAGAACCAAGGTGCCGACATAGCACGAAGAATCGCCAACTAAAGTGGCAATGGGCAGGGCACACTGCTCGCAAAACAGATGGCCGTTGGGGCCGCCAGGTTCACGACTGCTGTTTGCATATTTCTAATTTTTTTAGTAAGAAATTATGCCTCACATACCTAATACGCCGTAAATGCGTCATTAGTATGCAACAATGGTACAAAAGCACCGATTTTGATCAACAACTATCAGAAAGTGAAATCTTGGTGAGCATTGTATTCATTCATGATCACTATCATCACGGAAGTACTACCTTACGAGCACATGTAACTGTTTGTCAGTCAAACATGGGCCTCCAATGACTGAGACATATAATATGATGTCATAATAACTGACATTGGCAGGATTCGGTGCGTTTTGTTTTTTGCTTTATAGGAGGTCCCCTAAGAGTCAGCGCAGACAGGAGTAATTCTCACGCGGTCTCGGGCATTTTCTGACGGATGGAGTATGTCGAAGATACGCTTCCCGCGTATCACTTTATTTCAATAATTTTAAAGTTGATTTTCGGGTGCCTTAATAAAATCCTCTTCGCTGCGCTGCTCTCTGTCTGCGCTAACCCTATATATATATATTTTTTTTATAATGGATAGGCTCGCGTTTGACCACAATGATTTATTTATTTAAACTTCATGTACAATAGTGGTACATAGGCGGACTTAACGCCACAAGGCATTGTCTACCAGTCAACCTTTGGGTTAAAAAAGAACACTGTGGCCATTACATTTTGCCATTACATGTTCTTTACTGTATGGATTTTTAAAGACTTTGACCCCTGAGTTTGTTTCGGTGTTTGTTCTCAGGGTAGTCAGCTAGGAAACACCGGCCTTATCAGTATAAACTGACTGAAAACAAAATTGACATGTGTGTTTGTGTCTTGTGAGTTTTTCTTTAAAAAAAAACCTATTTGCAAAATAAAGATCATTTCTCATTTATCAGTATGTTTATTTATAGGCTTTATTGAGCAGTGGTGGCCGGTTAAAACCTAGCCAGGCGCATTACTTTGTGTAATTTATTTCATCACCACTGCTCTCAAAACGGTGGAGGAAAACATTATGAAGAAACCGACGTGTCCTAGAACCAAAAATTCAAAGACATGTGAAATTCACCAACAAGCACTGGGCCTAGGTAGTGGAATACGGCCCATTCCCTCTCCTAGAGAGGAGGCCTGAGTCCCAGAAGTGAGAACATTAAAAAGGCTGATTATGCTTTTTCAATAAAAGATGTTCAATTACCTGTCCAGCCATCCTTCTCACAATTAACATCAGCACCAGCCTCTATGAGCACCCGAGTTGTTTCTAAGTGACCGAGAGTCACCGCTAGTAGCAGAGGGGTCCGGCCTCTGCCGTCTTTGGATTCTAGCTCTTCTTGTGACACCTGGAAAATAATAAAATTAAATTGTTAGGCACATTGGTTTGCATTAGGAAAAGACAGAACTGTATGGAAATGAGTGAGGGAGACACTACTGATATTTTAGTGAGTTACACAATGCCAATACACAGAGGTTTTCTTCTCTTATTGTATTATCTAGTTTTATGTACCTAGTTCGCAAAATACCTAGAACACTAAAGGTCACAACTCATTAGAGAGCCACGCGGCACGGCCACCACCTCGTCGCACGGCGTTCACTCGTTGTCGACAGGTGGTCCACGGGTGAACGCTGAGTGGTCAACGAGTGGAAGTCGCTTGGTTCACGAATTTTCGAGTTCGCGCGAGAGAACTAGATACTGGTGGTTAGTCGCTCTGTCGCCTGTGCCGGAGGTCGTGGGTTCAATTCCCACCCAGGACAAATGTTTGTGTGATAAGCAGGATCATATGTTCTGTGGCTGGGTGTAATTTATCTGTAATATGATTAGCTGATTTTTATTTTTTAAGTGAAGAATGTTTTAATGACTTCTACCACTCTAGGGCGAAGCGAGGTGTGTCAGACTTTAAGTGGCTAAAACCACAATTATATGCCTTCAGTTCCCCTTTGCGTTCTAGGCCCCGGGTTTCCCTTTTAGAAGTCGACTCAGGGCTTCGACTCTGCTGGGCTCCTACGATTTTGCTGACATCTCTCATCGACGACTCGGGCCAAACAGTTACCGGACGGCGGCCGGATGGCGAGCTAACCATTGTTCATCGTCCGCAAGCCTACGCCTACGGTGGCTGGAAGTCGTGGTCGGGGTCCCAACGGCTGGGGCGTGAGGACGTCCGTTCCCTCACTCGTAGCTAGCATCACTGCTTCGCAGAAGAAGGCGACCGCCGCCAATTCCCTCTCGCTCCGGACCATGGCATGTTTGACGGGTGTATTACGTATTTACTTAACGGAATTATAATTATTAGATACCTAATCCAACCCTCAACCAAACCCACCAAACCCTTTAGATCTTATGTTGTGTCTAGACCTGACGACTGCCCCACTCACGAGCGGCTTGCGAGCTGCGCGCGTGCTGCTCGCGTGCGTTTACGGCTCAAGTTTGGTGCGGCGCTCTAGTGCAGCTCCATCAAGGCCCGAGTGAGATGCACGCGCAGAGCACACGCCGCTCGCGCGCACGTAGCTTCTTTCGCGTTTGAGCTGAACATGAAATGCACGTGCACAGTTTGCAAGCAGCTCGCAAGCGGGCGGCGCATTCGCCAGTTCTGGACACATCTTTACCCTATTAAATGCTTATTTCGTAAAAAAAAACATTCAGTATGTATTAAAAAAATCAAATTAAGCTGGTCCTATTGAATGATATTTAGTTTAGGTACATGACCAAAATCATTCAAAAAAAAAAATAGCCATTCAATAAGCTTAGGCGAACTGACAAGGCTGTATAGATTAGGGAATCCAATCCCGCAAGCGCGGGCTCCCACATCTGCGGGATCCCGCACCATTTCTGCGGGATTGGAAATGCGGGATTACTAATGCGGGATTCCGCACGTTTGCGGGATTGAAGTTTTTTATAAGATAAGTGAATTCCGACGACCTGCCGCCGTTTAGATTATTTATTAGACCCAGCTCATCCTCATTAAAAAGTGATAAAACAACTTTAAATGGAACTCGTGACATTTTTTTTAGTATTTGTCTGCCAAATAATTATTTTATTTTCGATTTCACCTTGCAGTTTACTTAATTTTTGAATTTTTATTTTGTGTTGTGCGAGTCCTGTATTGCAACTGAAACGGAACATAATCTATGTCAGTTTAGGTACTCTATCTATGATCGGGAATTCCCCACAGCATGTGAATCCAATTTTCTAAAAGATGAAGGTTCGTTAAATATTTTATTGTTCCATAAAAGCAGCTAATTTTATATGAAAATATTTTTATTTGCTATTTGGAAATTCTTAGAAACTCTATTCGGGAATAGAATTTGACCGGTTTTTGTGTTTATTATTACTTAAAATAAAAATTAAATTAAAAAACCCAATCCCGCAAATCCCGCGGGATTGCTGACATCAATCCCGCAAGCGTGCGGAATTGGATTCCCTAGTATAGATGGTTTTAATTATATTAATAAATTATGTGTAATGGTTGCAAATAATATTTCAAGTATCATTCAACTTGACACTGGTGCAAAAAATGCAAAAAACCTCAAAAAGATGAATTTCGCAAAACACATTTTAGTATCCCTTTAAAGTCGCTTATTTTAAATTAACTTAAGATTGTTCGACCCTTAAACCAATTCGATGTCACAAGAAGTGTTAAATACGTTGCTTTCCACATCTGTCTTTCCATGTATATTATTTACCAAAAAGTATGTTAAACAAGGAAGGTTTGCATATATTATTATTTGGGGGGCTACTGTTGCTCACGTCCGTAGGATTTACCACCTTCTCCTAGGCCCACCCTACACGTGCTCCCCGGGTGGTGCAAAAAGAGCAACAACGCCGAGCAACAGGCGGCGGTCAATTAACCTGTTTACAGGCAACCACGAACCTTGAGGAACTAAATCCCCTCTTAAAGAGTGGCAATAACACCGTGGGAAAGTGTTATTGATTATCTCCCAACCTTTTATTAAATATGGAAAAGTTAGATATGGATTGTGATTTGTCATGCGCCCCGGCTAACCCCCGGCGCCCTCTGGTATCCGGGCCAGGGGGTGTGAAATCTGCTACCGATGTCTCCACAGGAGTAGGTGACCAGGCCCCTGTGGTAGATAATACTACTGGAAAACGTTTTGTACAGCAAACCTTTCATCCTTCGCTGTTTATTAATAAACCTAGAAGTTCCTCAGTAAGTTGTAAATCACACTTGGAATTTACACCAAACACCAAGAATAGCAACAATATTATAGACCTCACTAATGTGCACAACCCAGATGCTCAACTGCCTGATGTTCAACCGCCAGAATGGCAAAGAGTGCCGACTAAGAGAAATAGTAAACGCCAAAAAGTTTCAGAGTCCCCCTCACCTGAAAAAATTGAAATTACCAACAGATACAACACATTACCTGTAGACCAAAAAGAAATTCACCAGACAGAGTCCAGGGAAAAGAAACCGACTAAACCTCCACCTATAATCTTATATGGAGTTGAAGATGTGAATAAGTTGACAGAATTGTTGGAAACCGTTGAACCTCAAGGCAACCTATACTCATACAAGGTAGTAAACAGAAACCAGTTGAGAGTTAATTGCACTGAACTAAATACATATAAAAATATCCTTTCAATTATTCGTGAGAAGGGTCTGATAGGACACACTTTTAACAGAAGGGAGGAGAAATGTTACAGAATAGTAATTAAAAACCTACATCACTCCACACCTCTTGAAGAAATAAAAACAGACATTGAACGAACAGGTAACCTTGTATCTGGAGAGATCATTAACGTGTAATTTGGCCCTAACAAGAAACCAACCTCAACCTTTTTTGTAAATTTACAACCTGGACCCCAAAATAAGGCAGTAAAAGAACTGAAATACATCTTCCACCAAGCTGTAGTCATAGAAGACCCCAGGAAAAGAAAGACTGTTGTGCAATGCCAACGATGCCAACAATACGGCCACTCCAAGAACTACTGTATGCGCCCATACAGATGTGTCAAATGTGGGCAATCACACAAAACCTCCGACTGCCAGAAAAAAGACCGGAGCTCACCTGCAACCTGTGCTCTCTGTAACGGGCCTCATCCAGCGAACTATAAGGGATGTGATGTCTACAGAGAGATCCTTATGCGGAGAAGCAAAAGCACCGTCGTTAGCAACGCAAAGCCACCCAGGATTAAGAAAATCGATCCTGTGGAAAACTCAGATCACACAAAGGATGACTCAATATTAAAAATAAACACCAATTACAAAACTTACGCAAAAGCTTGTAAAGATGGCTCCACACCCGCTAGTCCTGTGAAGAATAATAACCATTTGCTCATATCAGACAAGATCGAAAGCATGCTCTTAAAACAAGCCGACAAGTTCGACATGATCCTACAACAAATGAGTACTCTGATGGGGCTCATAGCTAAGCTCGTCGATCGACTCACAAAGTGAATGCGTTTAGAATAGCCACCTGGAACATAAACGGCTTAGCTCCGAACAAACAAGAAGTTGAGCTCTTAATGTTGGAACACAAGATTGACATCCTTTTAGTAGCCGAAGCACATGGCACAAGTAATGTGAACACACAATTTAAAGATCACCAGTGCTACATGACAAACCATCCAGATGGAACTGGCCATGGTGGGACAGCAATTGTTGTCAATAATAAAATAAAGCACCATATTCTGCCAGAATATAGAACAGATTATATTCAAGCAACTACGATTGCCGTGGAAGATAGCACAGGATACATTACTCTATCTGCAATATACTGTCCTCCGAAACATAAAATAAGTGATGACATGTTCACAAGATACTTTCTTCAGCTTGGAAATCGTTTTATAGCTGGTGGTGACTGGAACGCAAAGCACACCTACTGGGGTTCTAGACTCACCACCACTCGAGGCAGACAACTCAAAGTAAGCATAGATAGTAATAATCTATTGACGACACCCACCTGTGAACCCACTTATTGGCCCACAGACCCGAACAAAACCCCAGACCTCCTCGACTTCTTCATATTAAAGGGACTACCTAGGCACTACCTAAAACCTGAATCATGCTACGATAGCTCTTCAGATCACACCCCAGTTATACTTACCATAAGCACACTGATAATAGAATCTGAGACTACAGAAAAGCTTACTACAAAAGACACTGACTGGGAGTCTTTAAGAGATTTTATTGATTCTAATATAAAGTTAAATGTGCCCTTAAAAACTCCAGATGACATAGAAGAGGCCACGAAATATATCACGGAACTAATCCAAAAAGCATGTTGGATTAACACTCCAGAGCCTAAACCGGATGGCAGGCATTCTAATTATCCATTGGCTATTAGAAAAGCGCTGCTTGACAAACGCAGATATTGCAGAAGATGGCAAAGGAGTGGATTGACTGAGGACAAAAATATGTTCCACAGAGCGGCCAAAGATCTAAAAGAAATGCTGCGAGATTGGCACAACAAAACTATGGAAGACCGTTTGGAATCGTTGACAGCCACTGCATCCACCAACTATTCGCTGTGGAAATTCACTAAAAACTTGAATAGACCTCAAATTGCTAATCCGCCGCTTAAAACTGCAAGAGGGTGGGCGAGAACACCACAGGAAAAGGTAGATACATTTGCCCAGCACCTGGAGCAAGTCTTTACACCGAATGAGGACATGGACTCACTAAATGAGGAACAAGTTGACAACATCCTCGGTCAAGCTTTTCAAATGACACTTCCACCTCGCCCAATAACAGTACGTGAGGTCTGGAGAGTAATCTCAAAGCTACAGGACAAAAAAGCTCCCGGGTACGACCTCCTTACCAAGGAAATTCTCAAACATCTTCCTCGAAAGGCTATAGTGTTCCTAACGTCACTTTTCAATGGAATTTTGAGAACCCACTACTTCCCATTGGCGTGGAAAGTATCCCAAATTATAATGATACACAAAATAGGTAAATCACCCACGGAAGTATCATCATATCGACCTATAAGCCTGCTGCCTATCTTGTCGAAAGTATTTGAAAAGTTGGTGAAATACCGCATATCGCCAATTCTAAGGGAAAGAAATGTGATCCCTGATCACCAATTCGGCTTCAGACAGGAGCACTCTACCACAGAACAAGTCCACAGAGTCTACGATAAAATTAGAAAAAGCTTGGAGGAAAAACAATACTGTTCTTCGGCTTTTCTCGACATCCAACAAGCTTTCGATAAGGTTTGGCATAACGGCCTGCTCTGTAAACTGAAGACGAGTCTTCCTCATCAGTATTACTTGCTACTGAAATCTTACCTCTCGGAAAGGATATTCCAAGTAAAAACAGCAGGAACGAAGTCTAGATTCTACGACATAAGAGCTGGAGTCCCTCAGGGCTCAGTTTTGGGACCTATTCTTTACACAATCTACACAGCTGACCTACCGCAGGTTGTAGGAGTTACGACAGCAACTTTTGCTGATGACACCGCAATACTAGCAAGCCACACAGACCCTTCTTTGGCATCAGAAATGTTGCAAGAGAGTCTCGACAAAATAACAACCTGGCTACATAAGTGGCGAATAAAAGCAAGTGCAAGTAAATCTGTTCACGTCACCTTCACGCTGCGGAAAGCTGATTGCCCACCCGTGAAATTGGATAACGTGACGCTACCTCATCAAAATACTGTAAGGTACCTTGGGTTACACCTCGACCGCCGTTTAACGTGGAAACACCATATAAAGACCAAGAGACACGAGATTAATATTCGATACAAAAACCTACACTGGATATTGGGACGCAATAGCAAATTGAGTGTTGACAACAAACTCCTTATCTACAAAGTAATCCTTAAGCCAGTGTGGATCTATGGAATTCAACTATGGGGAAGTGCCTGCAAATCTAGTATTAGCATAATACAGAGAATGCAAAACATGATCTTAAGATCTATTTCTGATGTTCCTTGGTTCATTACCAACACCGAAATCCACGATGAACTAAAAATGAATACTGTCTCGGAGGAAATACAAAAACATTCACAAAAATACCAGGAGAGACTGGAAAGGCACCCTAACGATCTGGCTGCTGCGCTTAAAACCAGAAGTTACTCAAAAAGACTGAAAAGGAAAGACATAACATAGTCCAACTGCTAAAGTGGACTTGGCAAGTGATTGGGTAGATGGCTCACTGGAGTCACGCTCATACCGCCACGAACTTAAACTCCAACACACCTGCTAAAAGTAAAACTGATTGCAGAGTAGGGGAAAAAAAAAAAAAAAAAAAAAAAAAAAAAAAAAAAATATTATTATTTTATGTTTGTATATATATACCTAGTGATTATTTGTTAATTAAGTCTTATAATACAGTAAACATAATAATATCCAATGTATCCAAATTAACGCATATGAAAGCAGGGGTGTCACTAGTGCTTCCACTAATAAATTCTTATAACTTAGCTAAAACTGCATAACATTATTCAAATGTCAAGGCCAGAGTAGTATTATGATAAGCTATCAAATTAGTTTTGCGATTCATTAATGAGTGTCTTGATAACAAATCAATGCTGCATTCTTAATAATACCTTTGATAAACCACTCTACAATAAAAATATTTAGTATTCTTATTTTCAAAGAAAAATCCTGAGAAAACATAAACAGCTATACTTGAGAATTACTCAGTTATATATTACTAGAAATTTTATAAATAGAAAATCCCAAAAATAATTGAAATAAAATTTCTTATTCATATTTAAAATTATTTATTACACATAGACATGGGCACTTATAAGAATGTGGAAACTAGCACCTGGTTCCAATTGGTTGTTTACTATGGAGAAGAACTGGTAAGAAACTCTATGGTTAAAAATATTGTTTCTGCAATATTTCCAACTAGCTTTTGCCCGTGGCTTCGCCCACGTTTATAAAATATAACCTATGTCACTCAGGAATAAAATAGCTATCTATCGGTGAAAAAATTTTGGCAATCGGTCCAGTACTTCCAGAGATTACCTCCTACGAACAAAAAATAAACAAACTTTAAAATATTACTGTAGATGAAATTTGAGAAACTAATTCTCAGATCAGATCAGAAAGAGTTGGGCACTGCTGGGCAAAGGCCTCCCACCTTACCACCACCGGGAAAGTATAGGTTAATAAAAAAATTAAAACGATTGTACAAACAGTGTCAAACATCTGGTAATTGAATACCGACCAGTTATGTTTATATTTTTTTACTTTTTTTTTAAACCAGATGTGCTAACTGTAATCCTAATCAATGTCACGAATCATTCTGAAAACGGAACACAAAAATACATGAACACAAACAACTCTTTTTAGAGCAAATCAGAACATAAACCAGTTTTATACAAACATCTAACTTTTACTACTCTTGTGAACTCTTTATAAGAAACCTAAGAGTATTTATGACTGTGTAAACATGTGATAATTCAACATGCTAACCCATTTTCAACCTTATAGAGAAAGAAATAAGGTTCAAAATTTTGCGGTTGGCTTTTAAATCCAATTTTGAATAATTAGGTCTATTTTTTTAAGTAAGGTGAATATTATGTAGAACCCTTAATCATTATAGGATTTCGACCTTCAATTCAAGTCATATGGCTTCCTCATAATGAGATTGTTTATACTGTTTGGCTTCTTATTACCTTGAGAATCAGTTTAGGTAATTTACACGTCTTAAAGTTAATTTGTAAAATTAGGAAATGTTCAGTTACTAAGATGATGTAGTTTGATTTATGCAGTTGGTACAAGCGAGGTTTGTTACAGGAATGAACAGTAAATGAGTCATACTTTAATATTTCATGATTCATATCGGTTACGAATGTTTGAACTTGTTACCTACCTACTTATTTTGGTGCATAACAATAACATCTTCCTTTAAAAACTAATCACTTGTTAATTATTTAAATCGTAATTGCAAGACAGAAAACTTATATCTGCATGTTTTCAGGAATCATCTCTGAAGTTTATACAAATCCATATGTAACTGTTTGCAATGAAAACAAGAAAGCTATGACAGCAAACCAACTCAAAATTAGTACTCTCATTAGAAAAAAAGCTTTGATAAAAATGATTGATAACACATAGGTTAACGAAACACCCACTGGAGTCTAATAACCGGGGCCCGAGAGTCCCGGTTATAACCTCAAATAACATCGAATAACTAAAGAATAATCATTATAAACGAATAATATACAGTAGCAGTTTACCTGATTAGCATCAAACTGAGCCTTCAGCTCCTCAAACTGATTATTCCACACTAACCAGTGAATTGGATAGCGTCTCGCAACATCTTCCGCAGTAAATGCCATAATGTCAGCACATACAACTTTCTTACACAAATAAATAGCATACAATCTACTCTACACATATATCACTACCTAATTACGCGTAGTCACAGTGAGCGCGTTAATTAATTGCAATTAAAACATACAAATACGCAAAATTACGCTCTCCACCGAAACTGTCAACGAATTAGTGTTGTCATTTTGGCAATGAGACTGAAGAAGCCCGTATTAACGTAATTCGATTATTCGATTATAAAGTTAATTTAAATTTGTTAATCGATTTTTATAATCTATTCATTTTCTCAACATTTTCAAATACAAAAAAAAATTAAAATTATGTTCCAATCCAAGTTTATAAACATCTATTGCAATGCACATAGCAAAGATTTTATATTATATCCTACTAGGATATATAAAATCTTTGGCACATAGTATCTCAAATTGTTATTTACTAGTTGATAGATTAAAAAATTTAAGGAATTGGAATCGAATAGAAATCAAAATGTAGCTTTATTTTGCAAAGATAGCTTTAACTTCTATATCTATTGTGGCCAATTAGTGAGCGATTTCGGTAAATATTCTAAATGTAATAAAGGTTTAAGACATTATAAACTATGTTTTTTTTTCTCTAAAAAAACCCAAAAAAATATAAACAATAATGTTTCAAACTAAATATTCTTGTTGTTTTATTGGTTTTCTGATTAATGTCTTTGTAAACGTAACCCATAATTTCAAAATCATATGAAAATCGAACATGACAGATACCTAGCTTTACAAAAACACAATATTTACGTAATAAATACTAATAGAAATGTGTTAAAAATAGGATAAAATGAACAAGACGTTACTAAGGATCAGTATAAGACATCTGGACCAAGCGGATTTCTTTCGTCCTGCTTTTATTGCCGCTAAAACAATAAGCTCAAAAGCGACAGAGAAAAAGATCGCCGTAAGTTTTGACAAAAAAAAAAGTACATTCAACCGAACATAGAACCTTTTCGAAGTCGGTTAAAAATATGTACTTTTAATTCCAGGAATGCTACCATGTGCTAAACATACCACCAAACTCCAAACAAGATGCAGTCCGTAAAGCCTTCTTGGACCTTGCAAAGAAGTTCCACCCAGACTCCGGGTCTCCAGAAGCTGACATGGATAAGTTTGTAGCTGTAGAGGCTGCCTTCCGGACTCTCACCAAACATAACACTGGAGTTAGTAATAAAGAGGAAGTAGACAAGATTGTGTTTGATATCAGGGTAAGTATTCTCTACTTGGAGAGGAGTGGTAACGGCCCCGACTTACGAGTTGTAGGTCGCGGGTTCAAACCCAGCCAGGCGCATTACTTTGTGTAATTTATTTCACCACCACTTCTCTCAAAACGGTGAAGGAAAACTGGCATGTCCTAGAACCAAAAATTCGAAGACATGTGACATTCACCAACCCGCACTGGGCCCGCGTGGTGGATTACAGCCCATACCTTCTTCTATAGAGGAGGCTTGAGTCCCAACAATGGGAACATTAAAAGGGCTGGTGATGATGATTCTCTACTTGATTATCTGATAGGTTCTCCACTTTGTGGAAAACACCTGTTCCTCCAAGAAGCATTTAGCTAAGCAATAACAGTTGCACAGATCAAACTCCGAGGTTCAGTAGTGCTTGCTGAATATTCGGATGTATGGCTGTGAACAGGTGACCATCTTAACATAGTGAAATTCTATGCCTTCGAAAGCATATTTAGCTATTATTCCTCGTTGTCTATTGTAGCTCTCACTTTATTTACTGATAGTCAGAAGCCAGAATATATAACACCAGTCTTGCTAGGGTGATGTTACCTTCACAAGTCAGTAAGACTTGTGGAGGTCAGATAGGCAGTCGCTCTGTTTAAAATACTCGTACCCAGCTGCAAACTGTTGGTTTAAATGGAAATTTAACCCTATATCAGTAGTTTCACAACATCATCTGAGGCCCATGACTTTATTGGACAGATCTGAAAAATTGTTTAGTTGTGATTTAATGTTAATAAATTTTGTAAAATAGATTAGGTTACATCTTCAGAGCTTACAGCCTGTCAGATAATTTATCAGCCTAGCTATTCTGCCATTGCTCCACATAGTTGTGAAAAAGCTAAGCAGATTGATCTAATGGTCCTTCATGAACCATTATTTCTTGTAAACTCACCTTTTAACACTTAATTTTGTCTAAAAATATTTTTTTTTTATTCCAGCACACAGCACCTCAACATCGACAATACCTTAGCTATGATGGCTATGGTCACGGAACAATCTTCCAAAGACAAAAGCAATACACACAGGCTCGGGCGCAGAAAGCGGCAATAAACGTCATGGAACACCGTCTCGAAAAAGCAGTTGCTTCTGACAAAACCCTGATGAAGAAGGGAGAAGGATATAGAAAGAAACATGATATTAAAACAAAGTATGGTTTCGATAGACTGGTTGAGGATTTGATACAGGAGTCTATTTCTAAAGGAGAGTTTGAGAATTTGAGTGGTAAAGGAAAGCCTTTGAAAAATCAAAATGATAATCCATATGTGGATTTTACAACACATAAGTTGAATGAGGTAAGCACAAAGTGCCTATTATTGTATACTACTTGTAATGTCTTGTGAAAATATGTTTCCCTCATCCTGTAGGATTCTTCAAGGCTTACTACAAGAAGCATATACAGGGTTATTTGTAAAACACAGGCAACCTTTCAGGACTAATATACTAACATCCTAAACAACAACTTATGTTCTATGACTTTTAAAAATTTATCATATTTTAGTTCATCAGATTTTCATACAAAAATAAAAATATTTAAATTGAATGTTCTAAATATTAGAAGCAAGCGATAGTACAATAGCAAAGGGGAGCGGGAATTGAGGGGCGGGGGTACTTGATGCGCTTGCGTCGCATCATACAGACGTGGGTAGGTATAGCACAACACAGAGTTGAAATGTGTCAAACAACGAAATCTTGAAGGGTTGTTTTTGGTAAATTAATTATGTTTTGTAAAAAGTCATAGAACAAAATTTGTTGTTTATTTATTTATTTATTGTTGTTAGTAATATAGTCCTGCAAAGTTTTTACTGTTTTACAAATAACCCTGTATACATTATATCATACTTTTCAGGTCCTCATCAACAATGGCTTCACACCAGAATGGATAACGTTAGCCAAGGAAATAGACCAAGAAATTGACAGCTTAAAAAAAGAAATTCGCTCAGACCGAATGCCACTAGGCCCTTATCCATTATCCGGGGCGGATGTCTCTAAATGGGAAAGAATGTGCGAACTTAATAGAGAATTAGCATCATCAATTAACTTGAAAATAAATAAATATAACCTGATAGTCCCTTTGTTAAATAAACAGAAACTTCATGTGGAATTTGATAAAATATGTGAAGATATTTTGAAGAATGGCGTCCATTCTGTCGTAAAAACTAAGTCAGAAAATGTAAATGTAGTGAAAACTGAGTATGTTAATTCTAGTGATGGTATAGATTTATTTGGGGTGTTTTTTAAAGCATTGGGTGATTTAATTACTTTCAAGGAAAAGAAAAATTCTTGAAGTTAAAGGTTGAGTGAGTAAATTTTAATACCGTTACATACATTACTCTGATTTATTGATAGATTACGGAAATATTGCAAATATTTCATTTTATTTTTTTGTAGACATGTCTGTGATATTATGTAGATAATTCATATACCTATACTTGAAAGGATAATAAATAAAATACGTACTTGAAATATATACAAACGTTTTATTTCAAAGTGCCGACTATTCGGTTCAACTGAAACTATCGTTTTTAAGCTGTTGGTTCGGTTGTGATAGAGGTGTAAAGACTGACTGTGTCGTACGTCTGTGTGCTATATTTTTTGTGTAATCGTGATTTATTCAGTAGGTATCTTATGAAAATTATTATAAGTATAAAATGAGTTGGTATTTGACCCGCTGGGGCTGACGACCCACTGTGTTTAAGTGACAGGCTACAGATGAAGTAGGATTGGTACGTACGCCCTAAATAACGTCTTCTTACCTGTTTACTACACCTTGTAAACCTACGAGCCAGCATGTTCAACGAAGCGCCAGCCCCCTGCATTCCCGCATCATCAACTAGGTCCCCGTTTTATGGCCAAAATATTCAAACTGGCTGAACCAATTTAGCGCCACTCCAACCAACGAAAGTTTAGACTACACTCCAACCCCCTGCCTCACACCAAATTCCAACAGATAGGCATCTGGAAAGGAACCTGACCGCCTTACATAAAGTCTGCCAATACTCAAATATTTATTATTACCACTCTCATTCATGCCCCAGGTAGGTACTTGGTTCTCGCTGAAGTTCAAAAAGGCAGCTTATACTAGCGTCTTACGGCCTGTTCACGACCTTGGGGCTGTGAGTAGAAGCTAAGCGCGAGGCGGCGAGCGGTAATAACAAAAGTAAGTATGAAAATGTTTGAAGCACGCCACGAGACGCCGCTCATAAGGATCGCCAAGACCGACGTCGTGTACAAGACGTTACGGTCAGTGTAGTACCTGACTGTGTGCTTCAGGATTAATATGGCACTCAGTAGAGAGGCCCGGCGATAAACCCAAATTGGGCGTCTTCGAGTACCAAGCAGCACACCGTCAAGCACCTTGGTAGTTATAGTAGCGAATGTAACAGGCCTGTAATTTATTGCGTTTGTTATTGACATCCCTTATTTTATTTTTCTCTATCGCTACTATAACTACCTACATAATATCGTCAGGCTAATAGAACAAAAAGTGTAAAGCATAGCCAACATCCTACACAGGTGAGAACCCCCATGCTTCAGATGCTCCACGCTAAGAGGCCAATTGGGCACGCCACAATTATGGCAGTAAGTCCCCTCTTTGAGGCGTGGCTGGAAAGATCTCACGGCGTCCTTACCTTCCGAATGGCGCAGGTCCTCACCGGACATGGCACGTTCTGGAGGTTCCTCCACCGGATTCGTGCGGAAGTGACGCCCGGGTGTCGCCACTGTGGAATGCCCGGAGGACACGGTGGAGCACACAGTCGAGGTGTGCCCTGCTTGGGCAGAGCATCGCCGTGCCCTCGTGGGGGCGATCGGCGGCGGAGACCTCTCGCGCCGGACCTTGGTTCAGGCCATGGTCCGGAGCGAGATGGAGTGGCAGGCGGTCGCCGACTTCTGCGAAGCAGTAATGCTCGCAAAGGAGGAGGCCGACCGCATCAGGCAACGGCGCTCTCGCCGCCGCCGCTCGCCGCCAGGATTCTGATCCCGATTTCCGGCCACCGTAGGCGCGGGCTTGCGGACAGTAAGCAATGGGTAGCTCGCCGTCCGACCGCCCGGTAACTGTCCGGACCGAGCCCAAGTCGTCGACGGCGCGCACTGTTCCCGCGCGCCTCAAGGAGTTATTAGCAACAGCAGGGGCCCAAACGGGTCGAAGCCTACTGGGGCCAAGGTTATCCGAAAGGGAGCTCGAGCCCGGGTATGAAGGCTAGAAGGAACGGGGTGGGTTTTTAGTCAGTAAGAGTCTGACACTATCTCCTGCTCCGCCCAAGAGCGGGGTTTGTCATTGGATGATTTTCCCCACCAAAAAAAAAAAGTGGCCAATGGACACTGTTGCCTTTTTGCTACTAGTGTTCTTTTTTCTTTTGTTCGTAGGTAATTGTTAGGACAAGGTTTGTTGGAAAGAAAATTGCAAGCAATAGTAAAAGAAATTGCACCCGGGCATAGCCGGAGCAGACAGCTAGTATCTAATATACACATTTTGTATCGCCCACTTCTAATTTTTTGATCTATAGTTGGAAGTCCGATAGTAGTGCCTATCTCTTAAGTAGTCTTATCTCTAAGTACCTACCTAACCTGTGTTAACAGTCTGATATAGTATCGCTAAGTAGTAATACATATAGTGTGTGCTAAAAATAAAATAAAATGAGCAAGACGTTAATAACGATCAGTTTAAGACACCTGGATCAAGCTGGTTTCTTTCGTCCTACTATTATAGCCGCCAAAACCATAAGCTCAAAAGCAGCAGAGGAAAAAATCGTCGTAAGTTTTGTCAATAATTAAGCGCTCTTATGATCGCTTATCAGTGATAGTGTAACGGTTGATAGGACAGCATGAAAGAAAAAATACGTGTTGCATCAACCCCAAGTAACTTGGGACAAAACAGGAAGATGATGATAATAAACGCTGATCATCCAAAGTAGGCATAATTAAAAATCCTCTGTAGCTGTAGGGCACGCAACAATCGCGGCGGTAAGTCCCCCCTTTGAAGAGTGGTTGGAGAGGCCACGATATACTCACCTTCTGCGAGACGCAAGTTCTCACCAGACATGGCAAGTTCGGGAGGTAGGTACTTGTTTCGGATGCGGAGTTGCAGACCGCCCGGAAGACATGGTAGAGCACCACTGCGTCATCGTGGAAATGGAAACGATTGGCGACGGCGATCTCTCGCTCCGACCCTGATTCAGGCCATGGTCCTGAGCAAGATGGAATAGAATGCGGTCGCCTCCTAACGACGCGCGACGCGAAGGAGACAACCGCTAGAGTAAGAAAACGTAGGTACATCTTCACGCCCCGGGCATCGGGAGTCGCAGAGCAATTTCCGGCCACTGTAGGTGCGGTTCTGCGGACAACGAACAATGTGGAGCTCACCGTCTGGCCGTCAGGCAAGAACCGAGCCCCAGTCGTCGACAGCACGCAGTATTCTACGCTCGCCTCAAAGACATGTCAGCAAAACTGTAGGGGCCCAGTACCTAGAGCTGATGCCTGCAAGAGCCATGGGGAGTTTCTGAAAAGGAAACCCGTGGTCCTAGGAAGGAAGGGACATACTCCAAACAAGATGTAGTCCGTAAAGCCTTTCAAGACCTTGCGAAGAAGTGCCACCCAGACTCCGGGTCAGCAGAAGCTGACATGGATAAGTTAGTACCTAGTTGTAGAGGCTGCCTTCAGGACTCTCATCGAATATAACAGGAGTTAGTAATAAAGAGGAAGTAGACAAGATTGTGTATGATATCAGGGTAAATTTTCACCAATAGATTGTATGATGGATTCTCCACTTTGTGGATAATACCTGTTCTTTGCCTTACTTGCAGTGTGTGTGGCTGTGGATGTCAACATCTTAACATTTGAGATTCTCTGTTCCTTTTTGCCAGTAGCTTCCATTGTCTTCAATTATAGACAGTAAATCTAACACCAGTCTTACCAAGGTGATGTTACTCAGTTACTGAGTTGTGAAGGTCAGATAGGCAATCGCTCTATGAAAACAACTGGTATCTATTCAACCCCAACACAGTTGAGAAAAAAATGTCCCACATTAAGAATTATTCATGTACCCGTGCCTTCACAACCATGTAGACTAACATACCTTCATGATTAGTGAAGGGATAGTGCCCTTGTAATCTCATCTTTCAAAAGTAAATAAATATGTGTTCACTAGCTAGGGTGTGATGCTATCAAATTCATTGTATCTACCCAAAAATTTTAAATGTCTCAGGACCAGAAAGCGGCAACAACCGGCACGGAACACCGCCTGGAAAAAACAGTTGCATCTGACAAAACCCTGATGAAGAAGGGAGGATATAGAAAGAAACGCAATGTTAAAAGAATGTATGGTTTCGAAAGAATGGCTGAGGACTTGATACAGGAATCTGTTTCTAAGGGAGACTTTGAGAACTTGAGCGGGGCAGGAAAACCTTTGAAAACTCAACTTGAAAATCCATATGTCGATTTTATGACACAAAAGTTGAATGAGGTAAGCACAGACTACTCATATTTCACTTGAAATGTCTTGTGCAAAAACATTTCCCTTAGTCCAAAAACCAACTATCTGCAATATTTTACCCAAATTAAGATAAATATAGCTCTAGCGTCTTGTCGAGTCGAATCTACAAAAACGAAAACGGGTTATTGATTGCGACTGCGACTTATTTACAAAGAGCTTCGGCAAAAAGTACACAACCTAGAGATTGGATCGAACAAATAGATAATAATAGTATAAAAATGTTGGTGCATTTAGTTGGTTTTTGTAATAAGGGTACGATTTAGTCTGCGGGACGGCAGTCGGCACTCTGATAAATTAAATACACACTTCATTATACTTCGTGATTGGCTTCCTTTTGGCTAGTCTACCACACTTTGTATCGACGACTTTTTTAAGAACGTACTGCGTTTTCATTTGAGCATATAATCATTTAACAAAGTGGATGCCGTCCGGCGGACTTATTGGAATGAGCCATAGGATCCCTCAAAGCTTCCTACAAGAAGCTTACATACATTACATCATACTTTTCAGGTCCTCATCAACAACGGCTTCACACCAGAATGGATAACGTTAGCCAAGGAAATAGACCAAGAGATTGAAGACTTAAAAGCAGAAATCCGCACAGACCGAATGCCACTAGGCTCTTATCCATTGTCCAAGGCGGATGTGTCTAAATGGGAAAAAATATGCGAAAGTAACAGAGAATTAGCATCATCGATTAACTTGAAAATAAATAAATATAACATGATAGTCCCTTTGTTAAATAAACAGAAACTTCATGTAGAATTTGATAAGATATGTGAAGATATTTTAAAGAATGGTGTCCATTCTGTTGTAAAAGCAGAACATGTAAATGTAGGAAAAACTGAGTATGTTAGTTCTAGTGATAGTGTAGATTTATTTGGGGCGGTTTTTAAAGCATTGGGTAATTTAATTACTTTCAAAGAAAAGAAAAATTCTTGAAATTAAAGTTGTTAATAATGTTTTCACAATACAATCGTACGTTACTCTGATTTACTAATTGTAAATCATTACAGATATTTCTACTTGTAAATTTTCAAAGGAATCTGTGATATTATACAATTAGTTTTAGTATATACGAAACCCGAAACATGTTTCTAGCATTTTTATGTCAAGAATCTATGTACAAAATTTCATAATTGTAACATGATAAATCACAAAGTTATAAGCTTGTTATGTCAGCAAAAATACAGTCGCCGGGCCATCCAGGCGACTGAGAGGTTGTTTTGCACTTGTACTCAGCTGTTTGCTGGCACCTAATACCCGCTATGACCTGCCGTGACCTGTGTTGTACTTAGTGTCGGTGGTGTCCAACTGGTGACCTTTTAAATATTTTTGGGAAAAAATATAACATGGTGTTAAAACTATTGGAATTCGTTCAGTTACTAATTCTGATCAAACCATATTCAGATTTTGCATAGACTAAAAATAATGTTGATTAGATATTTGAAATATTAAAAGGATAATACAAATTAAATGCTCGAAATATGTACAAACGTTTTATTTCAAACTCACTGTAAAACTTAACATACTTACATTTAAATGGCATTTCATAAACATGCATTTTAACTGTATAGAAACATTATATTGTGTATACCAAAAAAAAAATTGTACTGAACAACATATATTTTATTAAGATAACCACATAGAACCATGGGTACCAAATTACAATATCAAAAACACGCCTAATTTAGCATGAAATATAATAACAACTGTTTTGTAATTTAATTAACATGTCGGGAACATTGCAAATAACTTTTGGGCCATAACATGATAAGCATAAAGAAGCAAAATTCGTCAACATAATTTTAAATAAAACTTTTCCACATTTTGTTCAACATTCAAAACTGTGACTAACAGAACAATATAATATAATATACTTATCTAATAATGTGATAACTTTATTCTTATATACAAATACATATCAAATTCGAGATATTCATAAGTTCTTTGTGTTTATGTTTTGTTTATTTTACAACATTTTTTTATTTTACCTAACGGTGTGTCCTGCGTGAGCGACGAATACGACGCGACGCGATGCTGCGAACGCGACGCGACACTGAACGTGACGAACGCGATCAGCTCGACGGTATACCTTGCTTACGGCCTATGTGGCAGTTTGCGACGAGATGCGACGTGACGCGTACTTGTTTTGAGGGTGACCAGACGCGCCACCACGAACTACGAAATGTTTGATTCAGAAGCGTTGAACGCCACAGTGCGTGAGCAAAAGATTGTTATGGGACAAAAACAATATAGGAATCGTTTAATAATACAAAGATGTTGGAAGAATGTGGCTGAAGCAAAATTGTACTGTACTTCTACATGATTGAAAAAGTATATGATTCATGATTAGACCAAAATCATGTAGGACATTTGTCGCGCGTATTTCGTTGCTCAAGCAGGACACCCCGTAATAAAGATCATGACTCAAAGTTCTTATATAATTATAAAAAATCACTCCTAAAGATTTAATAGTAATATAAACAATCATATTCTACCGCAGTGTAGGAATGTACATTTACATATACTTGGTCCCATAATATTGAGATTAAAATATTCAAAAGTCCACACTTTAATTAGTATATTCGAATTATTTAGTAATAGATACCTAAGAATCTTACGCTAGTCATTTTAAGCAAGACTGAAGGATTATCGTAAACAATAAAACCCTTTAACAGGCCCCGTCGGATTGGTCCGCTAATTGTTTTTGACGTGTATTTGCGACTGGGAGATCCATCAATGTTTAGCTCTTCAATCTCCATAGGTGATAGAGGAGCTGATGAGATGGAGTATTTGGTTGTGGATGTGCGACCTGGCGGAATAAGCGCGAGAGTGTTTGTTGTATATATCCGACGTAAACGGTTAAAAGGTTAGACTGAATATAGACAAATATTTTTCAGTTTTTATTTGGAAGACATAAAAAATAAAATACGAAAAGCATTCAAAAATAATTGAAGACATAATGGAAATGACTGTTTTCACTAAGATATATAACCTTCTTATTTGAGAATCTCACATTTTAGGAAGCTATCTGATTTTTTTAAACAATTCATTGTCAATCACAATTATACAATTTTAGAAATATGTGCTCTATGTCATATGGTACAAAGTTCAAATTTCAAAGCAATCAAAATCCATTTAAGGATATTTTTATTACAAACGTACACGGGACATAACGTTAAAGTAGAAAGTAGTTAAGGTGAAAGCTGTCTTGTGTTTTAAAAATTTCATTTCTGAGCATTTTTTTGAGATAACGACTGATAGAAATATGTGAAAGAAGTTATATCCGGTCAATTCGAAATGAATTAGGATATAGACTGTATATTTTCTAGTGCACACATTGGACAGCTGCCCGTAACCTAAGAGTACCACATGAGCGTGCCCTGGTGGTTGAGGCGCACGCGGCCGCTCGCCACCAGGCGCAGCGCGCGCGGGAGGGCGCGGTGCTCGGCCTCGTGGATGCGCTCCGTCAGGGACTCCACCGTGTCTTTTTGGAGGACTGGGACTCGCTCCTGGATTATGATTGGGCCGGTGTCCATACCCTCCTGTGGAGATGGAACAATATGGTTATAAGAAATTACGGTACATGTACGTCCTCCCCTGCATTAGGCGTGCACGTTCCTCGGGCGTGTGACGACTTGGGCGTCGCGAGCGTGCTGCGTGAGCGTCGCGTGTGACGTGTGTGCAGCGCACAAGGCGCGAGCTGCGGCGTTTAACCCTATTCAGCCAAGTCAGTCAGTTTACACGCTTAATGTGGAGTTCGCCTAACTTAAGGGCAACTTATTAGAAATGATTAAATAATCGATAAAAATCACACTAATACTATAAAGGTGAAAATTTGCAAGTGTGTCTGTATGTTTGTTAATTTTTCAAGCTCGAACCGCTGAACGAATTTGAATGAAACTCGGCATAAGGGTAGACCATGTCCTGGAATAGCATATAGGATACTTTTTATCCCGAGAATATGTTCACTTACAATAATATTCTAGTTTCTCGCTGATGAAGCCACTGACAAAATCCAGTGTCAAGCCCAAGTCATCGACGACGCGTACTGTTCCCGCGCGCCTCAACGAGTTGTCAGCAACAGCAGGGGCCCAGCTGGGCCGAAGCCTACTGGGGCCTGGGTTATCCGAAAGGGAAGCTCGGCCCCGGTACGAAAGGCAAGAAGGAACGCGGTGGGTTTTTTAGTCAGTAAGAATCTGACACTAACTCCCGCTCCGCCTAAGGGCGGGGGATGTCATTTGGATGATTTTAACCCATCAAAAAAAAAACCCATTGCGGAGATAAGTCATTCTGGAGGAAACTCTTGACCAAGTTATCAGCTAGCTAAAACCCTCCCGTAACAGAACCCTTCTAGATAATGACTCATCTCACTCTTACTCTCTTTGATAAGAGTCTATTCAATTTAGTAGAATACTCACATCAACGAAATGCACTGTACAGCCACTTTCCCGGTCGCCGGCGTCGAGACACTGTTTCTGAGCGTTGAGTCCGGGGTGTCGCGGCAATAGAGAGGGATGGATGTTTAGAAGCCGGCCGTACCATCTGTAAGCAAAGCGAAATTTTAATCTTACACCAAAAATACCGCTGTGCCCTGCCGGATGTGCTAAACATGAAAAGTTTTGACCCAAATAGCTACTTAATGTTTTTTTTTTCTATTAATATGCATAGGTTCCCGTTTGATCACTATCTTACCTGATGGTAAGCGAAGATGTGGTCGACGACGGAGCAAGCTTGCCTCGAGTTGAGAATATTCTTGCGCCTATGCGCCACTGACCACGGCCCTAATAGTAGTTCGCGACATGCGAACTATCAGTTAAGATCGCGAACCGGAGCGATAAGTATAGTTCGTAACTCCTCAGCGAACCAGCTCACTCTTTTAGTTCGTCAACTTTCGTCTCGAACCAGAGAAAGTCAGGGCCCACAATTTTTTGCTTGTTAAATAATTTTATTTTTGTTTTACATACTTATATTGTACTCGTACTCGTACGTATTGTATTGTACTCGCATGACGAGTGACAGGGTAGAATGGAAGAAAAAAACGTATTTCGTCGACCCCAAATAAGATGGGACAAGGGCAGGAAGAAGAAGATTGTACTCGTACTCGTAGTAATTGAATACAGTTTTTTTTTCTGTCTTAAAAATAGAGATAATAGTAATATATCCATTCAATTTTTTGGACTAACGTTACTATTGCGGCCCATGCAGCCATAAATTTATGTTTATGTTTATGAAAACACAGTGCCACTATTCGTACTTCTTAATTTTGTCACAATATTTATGTCGACGGTACTTACTTTTTAACAAACTCAGCGGATAGAATCCTCATGTAGCCCGCCAGACACACGATGTCGATCTTGTGCGCTTCTAAAGCTTCTGACACGGCGCGGTCGAACTCTTCCCGCGACGCATAGTCTTTGTGGCTGAACACCTGGAAATAACATTTAATTAAAATTATATAACATGCTAAATTTTCTGATCAAAACAAGAATTTGTATTTCAGTGCGATAATTTCGAGTGAAGTTCAGCGGCTGTTTTGTAAATTGATTCCTTGTGGATATTGAGATGTAAAATTGCGTAGGTTTGAGTCTCAAGTGTCTGCACAACTGAGGCCTTACCACGAGCCCTTAACGCGATCCATTTAATCACCTAAACTGAACTGTTAAAGGGATGGAGCTATATAGGGTGTATAGCTACATATACGACTGACATTTTGACACGTATGTGAAACTATTGAAACATGCGCGATCTCGGTAAAATGGTGCCGAGAATTTTATATTTTATTAGAAAGAAAGAAAGAAAGAAAAACATGTTTATTTGGCACACAATGACAAAACAAGTAGAAAAGAAAGAAAGAAAGAAAGAAAAAGTATTTATTTTGGCGCAAAAAAAAAACATTGTAGACAACTTAAAAACTTAATACAAACACCAAACAAAAAATAAATAAATAAAAAGTAACATTGTGTGTCATACGTTTGCGCCAAAAAAGGTCCAGTTCAGCGAAATGCCAGACTACTACGGGTAGTTGTCTGACGCTGGTTTTCAACTGTACCTTATCTGGAGTGAACGGATAAAAAAAAAAGAAATTTACAATAAGTGTCAAAACTACATAAAAAGAACAAAACATAATAGAAACCGGTTCGAAACGATTTAGCAAGTATAGGAACATTAATAAAATATAAAACTTAAAACAAAATAAAAAATAAAATAAAAGCAAACAGCAACATTGTGTCTCACGGTAGTGCCAAATAGGTTCAGTTCAGCATATTGTCAGACAACCGTAGCAGTTGCCTGACGCTGGTTTTCAACTGAACCTTTGAGGGTGAGTGACGGATGAAAATCGTCGTTTGAAATATATAAAAGTAAATGTATGTATATTTATATGAATATATATATATATATGTATATTTTTATGTGTACAAAATTCTATGTCGTAAATGTTCAGTGTTAATTGTTTGAGTACTAATTTAATCAAATGTCAACAAATTAAATAAAACTTTAAGTTGGTCTAAGCGTACATTCATGTTTAACAAAACCGGTCTCGAGCCACCGCCATCAATACAGCGCACGTTGCATAACTTATTATGCTATTAGCAGCTGAGCGCAGTAGACGAGTTGCAAACCAGTGAAAAAATGTGTTAAAAGAAAAACAAGTCGACTACGGGTATTTGAAAATAAATAAATAATAATCATAGTAAAATCAATCTGTGTATGTGTGTGCAGTTTAACGTCATGTCAGTAAAGTGAAACGAAAATTGTGAAAAAATAGAAAGATAATGATAGAAGGTAATTATCGCTTATCTACAGTAAGAAATCAAGTAGAAAAAAAAAATAATAGTTCATTACTAAATAAGCATATGTATGATTTTTCTTTTTGCAGGTGCGGGTCATAGTGATTCAATCATACGAACGGCTAGGCAGGCGCCGACCGCAAGTACCTACTCGTTGCAAGTAGGCCAGGCACATAGGGTATGTTACCGTAAACGACCTACCCGTTTCTTTATTTATTCATATTTGAATGAGATATCTCAATGATAAGCCAACTGTTGAATAAATACAAACTCAATAACTCCTACGTTTCCTACAGGTCTCCCAACTACGAATAAAGCGTCGGTGTCGCGTATGACACGTCTGCACCCCCGAGTCGCTGACACTGGAAAAACGAGGCAGCTGAGAGGGACACCGGTGCCCAAGGAATCTCAATCACCCGCACACACACATTGTAGCTATGTATAATCCCTTGTATTAATGTGCAACATATCCTATGGATACCCACAAACCGAAGATAGTTAACTGAATCAATTAGCATATCATATTAATGAAACGTTTAAATTGGTCAGGTCTAGTTTCCGCTGCGCATCAATCAAATATTGCCGTAAACGTCTTCTAAAAGTACTTATCGTATTTAATATTCTAATAGGCGGAGGGATGTTGTTCCACACTTTCGATGCTGAATAACGGAAACTGCCTCTAAATGATGCTGTGCTATGGGGATGTGATGACAGTTGCTGTGAACATTGCCTTCTTCCGCATTCTCGCTTGCTCGTGATCCAACTCAGTTTATTGAAGAGGTAGTCTGGTTTCTGAAATTTAATCACACCGAATAGAAGGCAGGCCAAGTGAAGCTTACGCCTCGACTTCATTTTGAGGGTAAAATGCTTGTTTAGAAAAGGTGTTACGTGGCTTCTAGGAGGAATCTTATAACAAAAGCGTGCGCAGGCGTTTTGCACCCTTTGAATGAGTCGGTCTGTACGAGCTAGCAGGCGCGGGCCGTATACCGTGTCTGCGTAATTCAGCCTAGACAAAATCAGACTTTCGGCGAGCTGCTCTCTAAGTGTTTCAGTTAGGTAAGACCTCATTTTATAAAGTACTCTTAGGCGATAAAAACAGTTTCTTACCGAGTCTGCAACATGCTTTTCGTAACGAAGGTCCTTGTCCATAATGAGACCAAGGTTCCTCGCTTCATAGACTCTGTCTATCGGCTTGCCCATAAGTTCGAGCGTCAACGTTGAGGGTAACTTAGCCAGCTGTTGTTTAGAGCCAAGTACCATAAATTTGGTTTTATTTGGGTTTAGCGACAGACAATTATCTTCAGACCAGTCGGCAATTCTGCGAAGATCGTCGTTTAGGTCTTTTATGGCAGTATCATACTCGTCGGGGTAAAATGATACATAAAGTTGGACGTCATCGGCGTATATATGGTATTTGCTTTTACGCAGACATTTAATTATATCTGCGCAATACAAAATAAATATAATTGGGCCTAATATAGATCCTTGCGGGACTCCTCTCTGTATAGCGCTTAAAGCTGATTTTAGAGTGGTGCCATCCTCCAAGCGTAAATCTACAAGTTGCTTTCTATTACTAAGGTAGCTACGGAACCATTGAACAGCGTCAGGGTCAAAACCATAATAAATCAACTTTGACAGTAACAATGGTATATTTATTGTGTCAAATGCACGGGAAAAATCGAGTAGGACCAGACACGTACACATTCCCTTATCTTGGGCAGACAACACATTATCAGTGACATCCAGTAAAGCGGTAGCGGTACTTCGCTGCCGTCTGAATCCTGATTGTAAGTCTGGTAATATGTTGTTCTGCTCCAAAAAAGCCGTTAATTGGTTGGCGACTACCTTCTCCAGTACCTTCGACAGACATGGCAAGATGCTAACAGGTCGCAAATCTTTCAACTCAACTGGGTTTGGAATTTTAGGTAATGGCCTAACTGAAGCAATCTTCCATTCTTCGGGGAAAGTTGAAGTCGATATGGAGCAGTTTACCATATCTGTGATAGCCCTTAACGTGTGTGGCAAAGTCATGACAATCATGTCCAGGGTGATGCTATCTGAGCCTTCAGCATTACTTTTAAGATTGGTTATGATTCGAGAGATGTCAGACAGCTCCACAGGATTGATTGAAAATGTTGCCCCACCGTGTTTATGTTCATTATAATATTTTAACAATGACACGTTCGCCACGGCGCTACCAGGAACTGTCAAAAAGCTATTATTAATTTGGTCTGGATCTGCAAAATGCGACGGAAGGTCTTGTCTTGAGTTTGTAGTCAATAGCGTAGATTTTATATTTTTCCATAGTATTTTAGGGTTCTTATTGTATTGACTACCTTAGTGCTGCTGAGAAGGCCGACTTGATACATTTACTGCCAAAGGATTAGAATGTGTTACATCCGCGTTATAACGGAAAAGTTACTAAGTTCTCTTTGAAAAACTAAATACTGTTAAAATTTTATAGTGTCTGATTGGCTAAATGATTTTGCGAAGAATAGAATAGAACAAAATAAACTTTATTGTACACCAAAATAGTAACAAATCTTTTACACAAACTTAAATCTATAGCGAAATAATAACGAAACAAAAACTTGCTTGCAGGCTGAAAATGTGAAAACAGCATAATGATATTAATTCCCTTAGTCGTGTGTTTTATGAACACTTCTTGTAGCATTGTGCAACTCTAGCAAGGAATTCAATTTTTCAGCATATTAATGTACTCACCAGTGTAGGCACTCCTGCTTTCTCCGCCCTCTGCAGAGCGTAGGCGTCCTTCTTGTTGCTGACGACGAGGCAGACCTCGGCGCACATGCACTGCGACGCCTCGCGCGTCGTGTCCATCAGCACCTGCAGGTTGCTGCCATTGCCTGACACTAGCACTGCTACCTGCCGGACGAAACATGGAACAATTCTTATTTTTGCAATAAAATTGTAAGATCACACACACCAATATTATAAAGGCGGAAGTTTGTATGTTTGTGTCTGTCTGTCTTTTGTGTGTGTATGTTTGTTACTTTTTACGCTCAAACGGGTGAACTTGGATAAAATTTAGCACACAGTACAGGTAGACCGCGTCCTGGAATAAGTAAGTATCTATAGTATTTTTCAAGAGTTAGTCTATACTAATATTATAAAAACGAAAATTTTGTATATTTATTTGTAATGAATAAACTCAAAAACTACTGGGAAAGCTCTTGAGAATACAATCACTTGTTTCATTTTACCGCGTGAGTGGTAGTCGTCAAAGGAGCGGCGCGGCGGTGAGTTACGTTCGCTTGCTTACATAGAAGCAGACCAGTGCTTCTCCATAATTCCACATGCACCAAGTCCCATATCGAACACATTTTGAAATTTTCAAGCTCTTTCGATGAGTTTTTCAAAGGAAATTGATTTAAATTGAAAGAAAATATTTAAATGTCATTTTGAATTAATGTATGTAGTAGTGGAGTCGTGCAAAATCCTACCTTCTTCTTGGGTAGCAGCGGCATTCTCCTGGTGAAGTCCATGGCCGACGCGAAGTTGTCGACGACGACGCGCGCGCCCGCCGCGGGACGCTTCTGTATGCTGCCGATCACCATCGCGCCGAACGCACGGGTTGTGTTCATTACCTGCACGAAATAAATTAGAATAAATTTTATTGTACACCAAAACAGTAACAAAACTTTTAAAATAACTTATAGCTATCTTATTCTTACACACATACATATATATATGTGTCTTATCGCTACCAGCGATATCTACCAGACAAAATATTCTTTAAAATTATCGTGCAGACTGCAGAGATACCTCAAAGGGTGCATTAATCAGCCTATTAATGTTCCCACTGCTGGGATTTAGGCCATGTTTTCGAATTTTATTTTGTTTATACATGCCGGTTTCCTCACGATGTTTTCCCCTCAACGTTTTGAAAGCAATGGTAATGAAATAAATTACTGCTTAGCTGGGTTTAAGCCCGCGACCTACAACTTGTAAGTCGTGGCCGCTCCTAGTTAGTGAAATCCTAGATAATAATAATAAGAATTTGTGAACATATCGCTCTATAATGTATATTGATACTCGTATAATGTATCGAAATAATAACACTGGATTAAGCGTTGCAGCAGTTTACTAGTATTGCTATAAAAAAGTCGACCCTGGGCTTACTTTTTATGATCACATGAGTTCACTCACTGTTGAATCGTACCGATGACCCGGTTTTGTAGTCCAAAATATGAGCGAGTTTAATCCCTCGCGCGTATGTACGTATTATTATTACGTAATTGCACGTTTTTACGTAAAATCACCAAAAAAAAAAGAAATAAAACAAAACTGGAATTTTCAAGGTAAAACGAAGATAGAGACCAAAATTTTCGGGCAAATAAAATTCATACCCCATATTCCCATGTGTACCGTACGAAAATTAAGCGTTTTTCAAGGTCACTCGAGTTGTACAGACGTACGTACAACGGCACTTGAGAGGCAATCCACTGGCCATTTAACTAGTTTATATGATTTTTAGTCGGAGTAATTTTAAAGCACTATATCGTATAATTTTATGGCAACATTCAACAGAGCCAACAACGTCACATCTCTTGCACTTACCTCGGCTTGGTCTTCAGGCGACACGACGAGCACCATGCCGATACCACAGTTGAATGTTCTCAGCATCTCCTCGTCTTGCACTGAGCCGGCGTCCGCGATCCATGAGAACACCTAATTGAAATAATGCTATAAGTTATTTTAATTTTCCGATACAGGATGCTAAAATTTTAAATCTTTTTAAAATTTCTGCACGAATAGTCAAAAAGAGTAGTAGTAGAGTTTCTCTAACCACTCTAAGGGGGAGTGTTAAAATATACGAGCTGGGCTCGGTCTAGCTGTTCTTCATTGAAAACAAATCTGGAAGATGAGTGTAAGTAGCTCATTTTCCAGATTCGTTTTCAGTAAGAACCATAGATAACGCACGCAGAATAACTGCAAAGAACATTATGTTCTGCCCGTGTGTTTTCTATGACCCCATCGATCAAATGATCGGGTGATGTGGAGAGGCGACCGCGTACCGAAAGACGTATCATTGGCATGGCCTCACACAAGGAAGGCCGACGATCTGGAGAGGGTCGCGTGAATCCAATGGATGCGAGACGCATACAACCGACTGTTGTGGTGACACTTGAGGGAGGATTATGTCCAACAGTAGACCTCTTTCGGCTGAAATGATGATGATGTGCGCTACTACCTTCACGCGGTTACTTCGCAGAGCTAGTACAGTATACAAACCGGGTGCACGTGCCACCAGTGCGCATTAAGGCGGGCGCGCACGGCGTCCGGGATCACTCGCGGGATGTTCTCCAGCAAGCCTCCCCCGGTGATGTGCGCCACTGCCTTCACGCGGTTACTGCGCAGAGCAGGCAGCACTGCGCGGACGTATATGCGGGTTGGTTTGATAAGTTCTTCGCCTGAAAGAGAAAAGTTAGGTTAGGTCGAGTCAAAGCTTCAAAGGCTTGAGCATTGACGCAGGGTTGTGAGCTTGTCGGTTTTCAATTTACGCATGCACAAAATTAATTTCTTTAAGAAAACGTCAGCTGAGCGAGTTCAATGACCTGTAGTTAGTTTGTACGCAACGCCGACAATTACCTACAGGTCATTGAACTCGCTCAACTGACGTTTTCTTAAAGAAATTAATTTCGTGCATGCGTAAATTAATACGAGTTTTGAAAAAAAGGTACTTTGTTTTTTAATTTTATCTTTACAAATCGATAGTGTTTCATGTACCGGATCGACCCTCCACGGGATTAAAACGATTAAAATTTAACGGTGTTTAGATAAATTACACCCAGACACAGAACAAATGATCATGCTCATCACACAAACATTTGCCCTGGGTGGGAATCGAACCCACGACCTGCGGCATAGCAATCAGGGCCACTAACTACTAGACCACCAGGCCAGTCAATTCATTATTTATTCCTTGCCTAGGCCAGTATTCGTTCGGCCACGGCTATGTCGTCCGCTGCCGCTGTTAAGAGCGGCCAATTCAAGGTACATTTTCACACGATCACTCTTATGTGATTATGATGTTATTACTCATCTTTCTACAGGTATTTTGTATACTCAGACATCTTGTGGATATTACCTAGGCTTCTTTATAGATCAAAACATAAATTTATGTAAAATGAATCCAGTAAAGACCGCTGAATATCTACTATTCTACGTGCACTTTGACCCTCCATTATCTACTGATATATTAAAAATATAAAAAAGTACATCTAAAGAAGCCTTGCACGTTTAATCGAGATTTTTAATGATGACAAATTTTCTCAAAAACTTTTAAGAGTTTAAAAAAAAACACGTTTTATTCCCTGGAAAAAGTTTTGTGAAATATTCGAGTAAATCACGGAATTACCGAATACAAACAGAGTTTTCAGGCGTTCTCTCTCTTTTCATCAAACGTCGCGTTGGGATGCGTTAGATGAAGCAACAAGCTTTTAAACCATGCTCGACCTCTTAATAAATCCCTACGCGAACAGATAACACGGCACGACGCAAAATGGAGGGTGGGAACGTTGGTTATGCCAACCCCCCACCGTCCATCTTGCGGCAAACAAACGTTGAAGATCGGAACCGTCCGAAAAACTCCACTTATAGAGATTGTAAGTGCTGCGCCCGACCTGAGTGCAGAGTCTGTTTAAAGTTTTCCAGGTCGGCCATGGCAACTCATGTCCAGGCAAGAGAATTCTGACGGTTTGATGAAATCATGAGGAAGTTTAAGCGTCTTCCGCCAGAACTCTTCGAGGTGGCGTCACCATGACATGGACTTGTAACAATTTTTTTACGACTTTTAAGTCTCTGGGATACCGAGCTGTAATTGTACATTGGATGGCGAGAGTCGTTCTGTTGTTTCGTAATTTCTATCTGGTTAGCTGCAGCTCTGCGAATTTTCTAGGGTTGCAAATACTTTAACCACAAAGGTAAACTTAAATCTAAAAGAAAACGTGCGCTCAAAAGACACCCTGGTGTACAACCAGAGAAAAATAAATATTTGCCATTATTGAAACAGACTTGTAGCGACATCTATGCCATACATAGGAACTATTCTATATTGCAGTATCAGAGTTCTCAGCGCGATTAGAACATATACAATAGTCTGAAATGAACTATCGGGCAGTTATCCGGACCAGACACAGTACCTGTCTGGTCGGAAGATCGGAAGAGAATGAAGGTTTACGGAAATTTACACTCTGTTCCGCATACCTATAAAGACATAATATAAGTAGGCAAATACTAAGTGGCACTAACGGCCCGTTCACGACTTCGGTGTTAGCGGCTCTGTCGCGGCAGGCGGGCGGCAACGATAGGCGAGCGCGTCTCGCGGCGTGCACGAAAGAAAGAAGAAAGAAAGAAAGAAAAAGTGTTCATACTTTTGTTCTTACAGGTCGTGAACGGACCGTAAGTTCTAGAGACCAGATTACAAAAAATATTGTTAAAAGTTTTCATTTAATATGTAAAATCACTTGGCTTACCGAGCGTCAATCCCTCTTTACTAAAAGGAGCTCTGTCGTTGAGCGAGAGTCCAGTCTTCTTCATCAGCTTGTGGATCAGACTGAAACCGTTGCTGTGGACGCCGTTGGATGGAAGACCGATGATTATGTCGCCAACCTGACAGAGATTACATAATTAATAATGACATTTATCTCGTATCAAGACAAACAATATGAAATAAATTCATGCTGCGGTAAAATAGTAATTAGTTGCCGAGGTGGTTGCGTTAGACTATTTGAAAGTATTGCAATCCGTGTTAGATAGTCTAATACAGTTACAAAATAGAAAATGATCCCAAAGGAAAAAACTCTGGGATAAAAAGTATCATATGTGCTATTCCAGGACATATTCTACCCATTTGAATATGTAGAAATATTAAACATGTAATATACACAAAAACCTTCACCTTCATAATAATAATGTAATTTTAAAATGAGTAATGTTCTCAGAGCTAAATTGAAAACTTCAAATCTTGATTTTCGAAAAAAATAAATTAGTCATCTTGTCGATGAGTTTTTATTTTAGCCAGCTTTTCGTTATATCAGCTGTATTAGAACTGTTTTTTTTTTTCCTAGACGTCTGTCCCACTGCTAGGCAAGGGTCTCCCCCAAGTCCATCTAGATATTCTTCATGCCAAGATCTAATTCTAATACTGTAAGTTGTACTACTTACCACGATATCATTGATCTTGGGCAGTATCTGCGAGCGCTCGACCACTCCGAGCGCGAAGCCCGCGATGTCGTACACCCCCGCCTCGTACATGCCGGGCATCTCGGCTGTCTCTCCACCTAACACAACATTCATTTTATTGTTATTAATATGGTTAGAATGTTTGTCGCCTATCACTATAAAAAATAAAATAAGTTGCAATAAGAAAATAGGTTGCAAATTCTAGTCGAAAAAAAAAACTTGATAATTATTCTGTTTCATATTTGTATGGATATGAAATACCGCGTTGAAATTGCATAACTTAATTCCGCCATGGACGCTAATGCGACGCGATCAGAAAGTGATCAGGCTTTCCAAGGCATGAGAGTGTCAAACCACCAACTTCCAAACTATGGGCCAGGAACCCGTAGTAGAGTATATCCTAATGGATAAAACTTACAGCAATTTTTTGCCCGAACGTTAGTCCTCAAGTTCAGCTGTAGCGCTTGCAACCACGAGACCAACGAGGCGAGGTTGTTTAAATAACTAAGGTCCACGGGCGCGTAGCTACGTATGCGCGTATTCGTCAATAAACCCTGTCGACAAAGTATTAGCGTCCTGCCATTGTGTCGTTGCCGCTTCGTCGACAGTTTCATGGTGTAGTGTATTGGCTATGAGGGTAGCCTCACTACAATGTGACGTAATGTATTTGACACGGAGCAGGTAGCCATCCGGCGGTTGACTGGAGTAGTTGTGTAATGCGAATATGTGTGTGTCACACTGTTGGTGAGCCGTAAATCCTAGCTAAACGCAGTACAATACACATGGTTTAGTATGTAAGCTTCACGCAGGCGTACACCAAGCATATAATGACGAATACGCGTCTATGAAGCTACGCATCCGTGGACAATAGGCTTAAGTAATAATAAACTCACCAATGAGAGCCGCTGAAGACTGCCTGCAGCCTTCAGCGACGCCCGACACGACATTCCTGGCCACGTTGACGTCGAGCGAGCCGCACGCGAAGTAGTCGAGGAAGGTGAGCGGCGCCGCGCCGTTGCACAGGATGTCGTTGACGCACATGGCCACCAGGTCGATGCCGATGCTGCTGTGCTGGTTGATGAGCTGCGCGATCTTCAGCTTCGTGCCCACTCCGTCCGCGGCCAGCACGAGGACGGGGTCCTGTGGACGAACGAAGATTCGGTTATTAGCGTAAAAAGCTTCTTGAGCGTCATAAAAGCAAAACCGTTCATTCGACGCCAACAGGAAACTCGGCGATTTCATTCTTTAACAACACAAATAAGAATAATAATACTTTCTTGTAATATTTATTAACGTTTAAATCTGTCATGTAGTCGTGACTGTGGCGTGCTAGACACGTTTTACATTGTCATTTATGTAAGACTATAGCGATTAAATGGTTAATATGAAAATTATAACAAAACTAGCGTCTGCCAGCGGCTTCACCCGCGATTATACAAACTTTGGACCCCCGTTTCATCCCCTTATAGCCTAAGTGGTAAACATTAAAAAATAGTAGAAGGTAAACATTAAAAAATCTTCCCTTAGTGCTTGCCTATATTATAAAAGGAGTTGTTTTTTGCTAAATTTAAATTTTCATTCCTGTAGTTTCGGCTGTACATTGATATGTCAGTCAGTTTTTCCGTCTATATATATTATACATAGATAAAAACGTTACTATTATTTTAGTCACTCAAACTAAAGGCTTATCTATACCAATATTAAAAAAGATAATGAATAAAGTCAAAAATACTAGGATACACGATTGCAAGTTTATCACTGAGTAGCATAAGTTTAAATAATCGAAGAATAAACATTCATTTTGAATAAATGATTTTCATACTTTGTATTCCTCTTCAACGGCTTTCAGTTGGAAGCAGCCTCCAAACCCGCCGAGACCTCCGAGCACACCTGATCGTGATGTTGACCTGTAAACAAGACATCATTTCATAAATAGATATTTCACGTACAACGGTCTTGGCATATATGTAAAAGAGGGAGAAGTGGGCATGGGAGGAATTTTTCGAATTTTGATTTTTTTAATTTTAGGGAGACCTTCAAAACGCAGGTTGGCTTGGTGTCTTTTACGAAAGATTGGCCAGGAAAGAAAAACTCCGGAAAGAGTGGAAGGCCATGGAGGAGGCCTTCGTCCAGCTATAGGAACACGTAGGTAAAAAAAGAAGTGTTGACGTATCTAAGATTATTCTTCCTTCTTCTTCTAACATGCCTGATTTCTGTGTGAAGCTGTCAGTATTTTGGCGTCTAACATAGAATTTCTGGTCGATAGCCCAACATCCTGGGGTGGGCGCCAGACCATACTGGAGTGGACAAGATGAAATCGAACATTATCTCCCGCCATGTGGAGGGATGCCCACCTCTGGACCCAAATGGTCCAACTGATGTAGTTGTCTAGCCATTAAGCTACTATGATCCAAAAGTTATACAAAGTACCTGTGACTTTCTAATGTAGTGGACATGTTTTTCTATTTTAACTTTTATTCAACGTCATCTAGTCTTGTACTCTGAGTACTAGACAACTGACAAATATACTTATATATTTCTAGATACATACATATTATAGATAAATTGCACCCACACACAGAAGAAATGATCGTGCTCATCTCACAATCACAATTACGACCACGACCTCCGGCATGGCCGTCAGGTCCACTGACCAACAGGCCAGTCACATAATATTTACCTGGCCAAAGGTTTGATCATGGAGACGAGTGAGTCTCCAGCCTCAATGTCCACTCCGCTGTCCTTGTACGAGAGGGACTTCTGCGGAGACTCGCGCGCGCTCACGTACGGGGATGTTAGGGGCTGCATCGCTTCTTTGAAGTTCTCCACCACAACTTGGTGACCTCCTGGAAGAAATAAAAATGTTTAAGAAGACTGTTGGAAAACATTTTCTATGGGCCTCCGTGAATGAGGGTAGGCCCACTTTCTTCTCTCGCGCGCCCTCTTTATTTATTTATTATTACCAATACAAAGCGAAAGCAAAGCTACCAAACTAACATAGCAATTATTATTGATGCATGAACAATACCTAGACAAAGCTGTTTGGTTACTTGAATAGGGTAGGACAGTCTTCCTCAACTCTCACAACATAACACTTTATTAGAACTTTTATTGGGACGCGCGTGACCGATTTCGGCTCGCAAACCATGACTCCACTTTATTGAACTAAGTCAAATGATTGCCTCAAAAAACAAGTAATTCTGACTGTTCATATTTTTTACCGACTAAAACTCACTTCTACGTTTTATGACCCCATGATTTCCTTTCAGAAGAGAACCCATGGCCCCAGTAGGCTTCAGCCCTGCTGAGCCCTACGGTTTCGCGGAGTTCTCCTTGAGGTCCGCGTGGAACACTAAGAATGATATTGAGAAGATTCTTCCCTGGCAGTATAAAATGTTGGTCTACATACCTTCCTTTCCAATCTGCTCCACAGTGCCCACGATAGCGATCTCCCCGTCCACGAGCGCCAGCAGCTCCTTCACGCACACTGGATCGACGATGACCACCATGCCGACGCCGCAATTGAATGTGCGAAGCATCTCGAAGTCGGACACCACGCCTGGGGAATATGCACGTTATGTTATCGACAGATAAGTGTGATTTTGATTGACACGTTTAATGGTTTAGAGGAATGCTTGTTTAGTTACTTAACACTCAGCAATTGAACAAATTTTGCAAAAAAATAGATTGGGTTACTCCTTCTGAGCTCGCGTTTTCTCAGACCGGGAGCCCAGACGGACCGAAGACCCCGTCGGTTTGAGGGCCCCTTCGGACGGGGGGTGAGGTGACGTGCCAGGGGCTCCTTGGGATGGACGGCGTCGAGCCAGGGCCCCTAAGGACCAGGGGCCACGTCGGACCAAGGGCCCTACCGAACCAGGGGCCCCGTCGGATCAGGGGCTCCATTCGAACGAGAGTCAATGGCATTTTGCCAGCCTTGCTACCCTATAGTTTCACCCCTGCTAGCATTAGTGAAACTCACCTTTAGCCTGTAGCCAACCGAACACCGGCTTGATATTGAACTTGGTAGCATCCAGCTTGACCTTGACGCCGGGCGGCAGGATCCTGGGGATGTTCTCGAGCAGGCCACCACCGGTGATGTGCGCGAGCCCCTTCAGCAGCTGCTTCTTGATGGCCGGCAGCAGCGCGTTCACGTAGATGCCGGTGGGCTCCAGGAATTCCTCGCCGTACGACTTGTTTGTGGTGCTGAAGGCTGCTGGTTCGTTGTAACTAGAAGAAGCGTGAAATTAAATATGATATAATAATATTCGATTCCTGATTACCGGAATCCCCCAAGCCAAAAATAACTAAACAATTCAATTCAATCTATTGCAAAACACTTCATTAGGAGCAAATTTTTAAGTTTCTGCGAGCGCCCTGATCTCCCTGGAGCGCAGCAGTTGCTTCATGTTGTCTACGACGCCGATTGCAAAGTATCGTACCTATGTCCTGTCTCCGCCATGATCTTCTGCACGAGACTGTACCCGTTGCTGTGCACGCCAGTGGACGGCAGAGCCAGCACCACATCCCCCGCCCTGATCTCCTTGGAGCGCGGCAGTTGCTTCATGTTGTCTACAACGCCGACTGCAAAGCCAGCCAGGTCGTATTTGCCGATCTCGTACATTGAAGGCATCTCGGCTGTTTCGCCACCTAGGATGTGGACAAGAAGAGATAAGTCTAGTACTCACAGCACAAGCACTGATGAGTTTGGAACTAGATGGCGTTGTGTAAAAGTTGTGGAACATTATTTATTATTATATTATGTTATATATTATTATGCTTGTTTTAATAGACAACCTAGACAACCAAGTTGTCTATGGTTCAAGTCAGTTAGGCCTGGGCTACACTTGACGATAAGCAACTAATTTTTGTTTTGTTTTTCTTTTTTGTAATTATTTGTGTCTATGCGGGCAGAATAAACATGTTTTCTTTCTTTCTTTTATTAATATCATCACTTACCCAACAACGCACAGCCGGACAGTAAGCAAGCATCAGCGATGCCCTTGACGATGGTAGTAGCGACATCCACCTGCAGCCGTCCGCACGCCATATAGTCGAGGAACGCGAAGGGCTCGGCGCCGGCGCACAGGATATCGTTGACGCACATCGCCACGAGATCTTGACCTAATGTGTCGTATTTCTGCATTAGTTCGGCAATCTGTAAAGAAAGGATTATGGATTTAAAGCCGATTACAAAGAATAAGCATACAAAATTATTATTATTAAAGGTACGTAACATCTTAAGAAAGAACCAAAATTATCAGTGATATTTAGTTTGCCAGTATAACAGAAACAATAGGAAGATTAATGGGAAATTCGATAATACCTACTCTTAATCAATTAATAAAAGTAATCAGAGACGATGATTTTTTTTTTCGTGTGGAAATGTCATCCTACATCAAAAAGTCACAAACAAGCAGCGTTTCGCGTGCGTGAAAGTAGAAAATAATCTCAAAGAAACATACTGCTAGAATATAAGGTCTACCCGTGTGTGTGCCAAGTTTCATCCAAATCCATTCAATTGTTTGAGCGTGAAGGAGTAACTAATATACACACACACATATACAAACTTTCGCCTTAATATTGGCGTGATACTATCCTACCTACCTTCAGCTTAGTACCAACGCCGTCAGTCCCCTGTACCAGCACAGGATCCCTGAGACTGGGGTCCATGGCCGACAGTTGGAACAGGCCACTGTAGCAGCCCAGTCTGCCCAGGACTCCTCTCCTATGGGTGGCTGTGGCGATAGGCTCTATTTGCCGCACCAGGGTTGCTGCCGCGTCAATGTCCACTCCACTTTGCAGGTATGAGAGTCCATTTATTCTGGAGGAGTGGAGGTAATATTGTTAGAACTTTTGGTCCTTTTTTCTGTTACACGCAAGTATCAAGTTGTGTTGATTTTATCTAAAGTATCAAGGCATGCCCTATAACATACAATATGAATCTCTTAGCTTATGCTGACCGTCGCATGCGGGAACGTTTTAAAGATGGCTGTTACCCTGTAACGCAAAGAGCAACTGAAGGACACAAGTGGGTTTTAGTCAGTAAAAGTCTGACACGACCTCTAATTCCACCTTAGAGTAAGAGATGTCTAAAAAAGGTTAAGCTGATGCAATATTTTTGGCTGCTTAATAATATACAACGGCTGTAGTTTTGCTCTAGCATCTTTTAATGTTTATTATCCAAATAATGTTTTTTTTTTTTTTTGTAGGACATTTTATTTTTCGTTTTTTTGAATTCGGGGCTTTTATCCACATGGATACGTGAATCCCATCGTACTCTCTTAGTTCTAGTTACGCTAACTAAATAATAACTGAACCACTTATTCTTTTTGTAAGAAATCATAAATTACCTTCTCCCGCTGGGACGGAGTGTCAGACTTTTACTGATTAAAACCTAGACGTGTTTCTTCAGTTGCCTTTTCCGTTCCAGAGCTGCGGTGACTCTCTTTAGAGTCTTATCACTGATACTAATAATGCTAAGTTTGCTGTAAACATGATGTATAAGAAACATTATTTTTCAAAATCTAAAACAAAATGTTTTTATTTCACACCCTACATGGGCACTTATAAAATGTCAGAAGCTAGTGCAAGGTTCCAATTGGTCGTTTTCTATGGAGAAGAACCGGCAAGAAACTCCATGGTTACTCTTTATTTAAAAAAAAATATTGTTTCGTTTACAGAGAAGACAGACCAGTCCAGGTGGCTAAATATTGGTCGGATTTGAGTCAGATCGACACGAAACTAGACGCTTCTAATGATAGACGATGATGACAGTTTTACGCAATGCCCTTTGTGAAATATTTTTGCAGAATCGTATAGAGCTTTCAAAGCCGCATTCAAAAATATATGGCACTACTATATTATGAGTATATTTAAGATCCAAAACACTTGGGTTAGGTTAGGTCAAAATATAATGCTTTATAAAATCTAAACCCCATACTTTAGAGACGTCACCATAGTAAAAATATCTTCGAATGACACCTGTTTCATGTCTGTTGGAGGGTGGGGACGGTGTCTATACCAAATCCGGCATCGTCCTTTTCGTGGACAATTTTGGAATTTAGGTTTTTTTTACTTTTGACTACACAAATATGATCAGTAACAGGTATGGATAGAGCCCTATTTTTTTTTGTACTATTCAGGGGTCTACCCTCGAGACATGATTTCATGACTGTCCTTAGGAAACAAAGTAATGTCAAGTTTGTATGAAAAGTGTATGTTTATTCATATTTTCGTGTAACGACGAGGATGGGATTAAAATGAAAACTCAAAATGCATGACTTATATACATTTATGTGAGCATGCGATGCAATTGAAAAACCGGGATGAAAAAACAAACAAGCAAAATAAAAACCACATATTTATTAAAAAAAATAAAAAAGATACAAAAATGGTTTCTCGAACAAACATACAAAATGAGATATCACGTAAATGATTCTTACCTACAGAATCCCGTTAAAATGCGAGCTAAGATAAATGCAAACGTTAATTAGGAATGTTTGATTAATAAATAAATTAATTCAGGAATGTATTTAAATGACGCGCTCTTTGTCGGACGCATACATGCTGAAACAAAATACATTACATTTTTATGCGACTCTATAAATTGTTGAAAAACATGCGGATGTGTGATTGGGCGAAGATATTTGTTAAAACTTATTCATAAATGTTAGTCGTTCATTATACTTACGTGTTTTTATAAAGAAATATAAATGATGATTCATATGATATAGTAAAACTATGCAATGGGCCCTTTTGTGAATATTTATAATTAGTAAAATAATAATTATAAAAATATGGAAAGCACTATAGATTTAAGTTTATAAAGTAGACAATTCAGCAATACCTATTGCTGTTTGAGATTGCTACACTATAGTGTAATTCGGGTTAGGAAAATAGTGACTCATCGTTTTCACTCAGGTTAGTCACGTCCCTTGAGCAATTAGATCATAGTAAATTAGGAAACTGTTCACATTGGCCAGTTGAAGTAAACTTTTCAGAGAGTATGAATGTGTCATTTGTTAATTAAAAAAAAAACGAATACCTCACCTACTTGTAAAAATTCTGACGATTATGATTAAATTTTAAAATAATTTTTGAAAATACTGTGTAATCCATCCATCTTTTCTTTGCAGTTGTTCGGATGAGTCAATATTTTCTTAACGTGAACAGGCTATAAGTGTAACAACCGCATAATCAGCTTTATTATGATCCCACTGCTGATACTTGGGCAGGGGCCCGGTATCTAGGGGTGGGCCGTAATCTGCCACACGGGTTCAGCCCGGGTTGGTGGTGGGCGGTGCACGTGGTAATCACAAGTTTTCAAAGTATTGGTATTAGGACATTCCAATTTTCTCTTGATGTTCTCCTTCACCGTTTTTGAGAGTAGTGTTGATGAATGAAACTACACAAAGTAATGCGCCTAGTTGGGTTTCAACCCTTTTGCGTGAGTTTTGTAAGTTTGGGTCGTTTTCACTAGGCTGCAGCCATTAATATAAATGACTTTAATTATTTGTCGTGCAAGCGCGCCTAAGCGTTCATGCAGTTAAAAAGATGGACACGTACTTGGTAAAGGCTCTATGCGCGATGTCTTTCCTGTAGTGCGCGCCGGGGAAGTCGACGAGCGCGGCCGCGGCCGTGGCCTGCGCGGCGGCGGCGCGCAGCGAGGCGGCGCGCGCGCACAGCAGCAGCACGCGGCCGCCCCACGTCACCAGCGAGCCGTTGGCGCCGCGCGACACGCCGCTGTGGAACACCACCATGCCCGGCGTCGACTGCACCTGCGTCAGGCCTGGGGAACGCCACAAAACTCTCTATAAATCAACACTATAATAAACGACAATTATCAAACATTTTTTAGTACGTGAAAGTCATCAGAAAAGGCAAGATATTCTGAATTGAATTACTCATAATTCCATCCAATTCAAAAGTACTCCTTATGCCTCAGATAAATTTCTCCGAACATGACACGCAACGTTCAATCTACAAGACGCTGTAACGTTACACAGTATCCCGCAACTTGCTCCCAACTTTTACAACGCATTCACGTGACGCAAGGCAATTGACAGGACAATTTGACAGCACTACGCGTCATGTCTGGTGACATTTTATCCCTTATAAGTGTATCTATGGCATAACAGATCCTTCAAACTAAAATATATTATAAGCACAGTTCAAAATTGTACCCCACAAAAGAGAAAAAGCCTACTCCTAATCTTTCTAAACCTTGTGCTATTTCTAACCAAGTTTGCCTCGCAAAACTTTCCAGTCACAGTCGACTTTAATGGTGAATTTTCTTCCATAGACATTTAGCGAGCTTCATCAATAAACAATAATAAAAAATACATAACAATGCAGTAAGTAATTGCAAACTTCAATAGGCTTTATGCCAATATACTTCTATAGAATAAATTTAATTGTACACCAAAATAGTAACAATTTCACAGAAACTTATGGGTACAATGGCGGTCTTATCGCTGACAGCGATACCAGACAACCTTATAAGAGACTATAACAACTTAAACTAACTTCCACTACTACCACTTTTCCTACTACTTGTGTTCTAACTTACCACTAATAACGCAGCCTTTAGTGGATGTCTCAGGGTATCCCTTGGATGCGATGACCACGCCGACAGCAGACAATTTGGTGTTCCACGTCAATTGGATCTGTTTCAACGTGCCCTCCACGCAAGCCTATAAAATATTACAAAAAAAGTGCTATCACAAAATCTTCTGCCTTTACAAACTTTATTGAACTTATTTTTAACACACACACACAGGGTTATTTGTAAAACACCGGCAACCCCTCAGGACTATGTTACTAACATCATAAACAACAACTTTTGTCCTATGACTTTTAAAAATTTATCATATTTCATCCGATTTTCATCATCACCAGCCTTTTTTAATGTTCCCACTGTTGGGACTCAAGCCTCCTCTCTAGGAGAGGGAATAGGCCGTAATCCACCACGCGGGCCCAGTGCGTGTTGGTGAATGTCACATGTCTTCGAATTTTTGGTTCTGAGACATGCCGGTTTCCTCACGATGTTTTCCTTCACAGTTTTGAGAGCAGTGGTGATGAAATAAATTACACAAAGTAATGCGCCTGGCTGGGTTCGAAGTCGAACCCGCGACCTAAAATTCGTAAGTCGGGGCCGTAACCACTCGGCCACCACTGCTCTCTCTTGTTCTAGGAGTTTTAAAAAATTATCATATTTTAGTTCATCCGATTTTCATGCAAAAATAAAAATATTTAAATTTAACGTTCCAAATATTTCGAAGTCTAAGCGAAGCAAGCAATGGTACAATAGCGGAGGGGAGCGGGTTCGGGCAGCAGGGGTACTTGATGCGCTTGCGTCGAGTCTTAGAGACTTAAGTTAAACAGACTTAGCTAGGTGTAGCAAAATTCAGACTTGAAATGTGTTAGATAGAACAACGAAATCTTGAAGGTTTGTTTTTGGTAAATGAATTATGTTTTGTAAATAGTCATAGAACAAAAGTTGTTGTTTATGATGTTAGTAATACAGTCCTGCTAGGTTGTTAGCGTTTTACAAATATATAAAAAAAAAAATGAATCTCATTTCCCATGATCACGTCATTACGCGTGAACGGCCGGGCCAATTTCGCTAAGGTAGGCGCCAGATAGCCATGGAATAACGGTCATTGACCCTCCTACATTTTTTGACATTCTTAGTTAATTAAATCCCAAGCGAACGCGGCGTTCGCGCATCTATTGTCTTACTATTGTGTCTCAAATTGACGGTATCAGAAAGGTTAATTTCAAAAACGGAAATAAAGACATAAAGCTGTATTGTGATCCTTTACATGATCTAGTAATGAAAAGTAGTTCATTATTAGTTTTTCGGGTACCTACGCAGAGATATTAGGAAAAGGTCAATGTACTTTATTCCACGATTTCTGGCGCCTTCTACAATTCTTTGATTGATTGATGTACTCTTTATTGTACACCATAAATAAAATTACAGTAGGAGCTAAAAAATATTAAGGTGTGTGGGGTGGGTGTAGGGTGTTTTAAGGTGGGTAGGGCCAGTGGCGTGTATTCTTTTTTGTTGTTTGTCATTGTCAAGAACAGATTTTTTTTTTTTTTTGACTTGGGCAGAGCATCGCCGTGCCCTCGTGGGGGCGATTCGCGGCGGAGAACTCTCGCGCCAGGCCTTGGTTGCCATGGTCCGGAGCGAGGAGGAGTGGCAGGCGACCGCCGACTTCTGCGAAGCAGTAATGCTCGTAAAGGAGGGGGCTGACCGCATCAGGCAACGGCGCTCTCGCCGCCGCCGCCGGGATTCTGATCCCGATTTCCGGCCACCATAGGCGCGGGCTTGCGGACAGTGAGCAATGGGTAGCTAGCTGTCCGACCGTCCAGTAACTGTCTGGACCGAGCCCAAGTCGTCGACGGCGCGCACTGTTCCCGCGCGCCTCAAGGAGTTGTCAGCAACAGCAGGGGCCCAGCCGGGTCGAAGCCTACTGGGGCCAGGGTTATTCGAAAGGGAACTCGAGCCCCAGTATGAAGGCTAGAAGGAACGGGGTGGGCTTTTAGTCAGTAAGAGTCTGACACTATCTTCCGCTCCGCGCCCAAGAGCGGGGGTTGTCATTGGATGATTTTCCCACCAAAAAAAAAAGGATTTTTTTGAAAATTGCAGTAAACGAGGACTATTTAGTTTTCGCGCACTAAACAATTCATAGTTAAGATAAGACAACGTCTACCGGGTCAGCTAGTCTCGATATAAAGTAAGAATTTCTGTGTCAACTTACCTTCATAACTTTGTACAAGTCAGTCTCCAACAGTGTCATGAGCACCTGTGTCTCCGGGTCCCCGAACCGGCAGTTGAACTCCAGCGTCACGGGACCTGACTTGGTCACCATCATGCCGGCGTATAGGACACCTAGAAACAATGAGAGATTGGGTTTGTAATACAGTAATTTGGTGTCGTTTAATAGTTTTACCTGGAAAGATTTCCGGGAGTTTTTAAAATGGGTAATTTTATAGATTTTCATGTGCTCTTTTCGAATTTCTACTTTGCCTTTTCATATTTTTGTCGCATATTGGAAAAATGACGCCTAAAAACAGTTTTCGGCAATATCTCCTTTCCGACTTAATTTACGATAACCTTCTACTTAAACAAAATTAAACTAGAGACAATGCCTATGTAGGCTTAACTTTTTTTTCATATATTCAATAGTTTTGGCGCACGAGCGCTGCAAAGTGTACTCCAAGACGTGCTTTAGTCATTCATTTATAACTGATTATATTTTGTGAATCTGCCTGGCCTGGAATGACCTGCAACAGGGCAAGCGCGAGGTCGCCGCCGCCGATCGGCTCCACGAGTACATAGCAGTGCTCTGCCCAAGCGGGACACACACACGGTACGCTCCATCGAGACTTCTAACCCTATGGTCTAAATACTGTCCTTAAATTTTTACAACTTTATTGCTAAAATAATGTTAATAAGCCTTTCAGAATGTAACAATGTACTTACTTATACAAGTTTGTAACACATTCTGAATTACATTCAACATAAAAAATAAATAAAAACTGTCTCTCATAATCTATAACAGAATGCCTTGGCAACTACAAAAGAGACAGACGCAATAAAAAAGTTATAGCTATACCCCTGCTCGCCTAACTAAAAAGCAACCTTATTTTTTCACCAACATGGTGTATTATCGTTTAATACAACAATTAGTATAATGCAATCAATATAAAATTATTAAAAAATAACGTGTCCCACCCATTTATCAATAACGGAACGCCTTGGCAACTGCAAAACCGACAAACAAACAAACGCAATACTAAAAAACAATTGCTATCCCTCGACAGCCCAATTAAAAAGCGACTGTATCATGACAATAACAGGGTGTATAATCGTGTAGTTAATTTAGATGAAATCTTGTTTATTGAGTGTTTATCTATTGGTAAGTGTGCGTCCGTGGTTGGTATAAACAATGACGGGTCAAATGCCATTGACATACGTAATACACTTGGTGTGACGTAAAAGTGACCAGTTTAAGACAAGTGTTTGGCCTGATGCGTATTTGATAAGATTAATTTAGTTTTTTTTTTTTTATGCTATCGAAGTTCTGTTTGTTGTTATGGCTAAATTGCGTTATCGATGTATCAAAAAGCAGAAACTGACTGACTGCCATATCAACGCACGCTCAAGCAGAACTACTGGGAATAGGAGCGTAAAGTTTTGAGCAAGGTTTCATTTTTATTGTTATGGATAGGCTCCCACTATCTCACTTGATGGTATTAATGATGGGCCAATTAATATAATTTTGTCAATATTGTTTCACAAATCATAATATTAGTCGTTAGTCGTGTTTAAGGGTCCGGCGACGGATGAATTTCCATACAAACGTAATACCTACCACAAAAAATGTGAACGTTTCATCTTGCATTTCAAAAACAGTATTAAATCAATCGTGTTGAAAAAATACATGGTTAAGTCAAGGATAAGTGGGTCACACCATAGGCTTTTTTTTTTAAACTAAAAAGAAAGTTAAGGATATCTGTACTCATAGTACAAATAATTTAGTTATATGCAGTAATTATGTTTGGTGAGTAACTTAGTTTTAAGTGGGCTACTAACAATAAAGTTACGCATGTTGTGCTTACCTGTAAAGAATTATATAAGTTTATTGGATGTATTTCATATCTTTGTATAGATATGTAAATGTGTAGTCAATTGTTGGTGAGCCAAATAAATAAATAAAATAGTACTAAATAACGAGACAACACGATTCCTAGAAAAATCTTGATCCGGGTCCGCAGACCTAAGTATATGGTTTTGATTTCAACTCGATATCTCTACGCGTTCCCGAGATATAGAGTTTTGACAGACAGACAGGCAGACAGACGGTCGGACGGATACATAGATAGAAAACAAAGTAACCGTATAACGCAACCGTACCGGGTTCTGTTTTTTTCATTTTGAGGTACAGAACCCTAAAAATATCGAAATAATTGGGTGGCCTTTACGCGCTCGCCATAGCCACTACCCTGATTTTTATGCTGGAGTAATGTGCTTTATGTGGCAGACCATGTTTCTAGCTTTTTAAACAAACCATGTCACCAGTCACTGGTAAGTTGTACATACCAAGGACGATCAGGTATAGTGCTAGAGGACTTTCATACGTACCTAAAGACACTGCGACCCTCGATGTTTGAAATTCCTTACCATGAATAATGAATATTAATGTAGTGGAACAAGTTTTGTTTTTAATTACTATAGGCTCGCGTTTGATTATGTCACCTGATGGTAAGCGTTGACGTGATCGACGATGGTATACGATTGACTTAAAGACCCTATTTTATACATGAGAAATCATTAAATATATTCTACCGCTTTGGGTGGAGCGGGAGGGAGTGCCAGACTGACTAAAACCCACATTGTCGCTTCATTAGCCCTTTATTACGTGGATTGCGGTAACTCCTTCGAACTGTCCGCAGCCCTGGCAGGCATCGGTCCTAATCCCCAGGTTGTAACTATCAGGAAACATAAAGACTTCGGCAGGGAATCCCACTCCTTGAGCACGATGAAAATGTTCCTAATACATGTTGTACGTAGGGGTGGGATGTCCACCAATTACCGGTGGCGTAACGCAGTATGTCTTTTGGATTTTTCTATTTCATATCAGTACCATTTAAATTTTGCGAAGTGGCAGATTACAAATTCTTGCAACCTGAATGATTTGATTGCAAAATTGAAATCAATTTCATTCATTTGAAGGAAATGTGATTTCAGTTGATATGTCCATATAAACAAGGTTCGAATTTTAATGGGCTGCTGAATGACAAATGCGGAGAAAAATAATGGTTGCCTACAAATATGAGGGCAAATATTTTAATCTGCCTCTAATATCCATCTAATTATGACTCCTCCATAGTTGCTACCAACGACTACAACCGCGTGAAATCAGAAAATTATACAAGGGAACGTACGCCCGGGGTAAAAAGTATTCCAGGACATGTTCTACCCATATGTCAAATTCTATCCAAATCCGTACAGCCGTTCGAGCGTAAATAAGTAATAAACATACAAATACACAAACACACTCACAAACTTTTGCCTTTATAATATTAGTATGATCTGTATAGCTTATAAGCCCCACCTTAATCTAGAACTCATTCTAGTACTGTAAATAAAAACCCTATCCCATATGGATTAAGTTCCAAAATTGTCTGCTATCGTCCTTACGGATAACCTACGACTTATATTTAAAACATAGGAATTTTCCAACAATACGCTTGTTATTCGTAACCTCGATAATGCTAATAATATAGAAATTCGTAAGTAAGAATTTTTCATTCGATTTGCGATAAGACGAGCGTTATGACGTTATCTTCAATTGTTTATTGATGTGTGCAATATTTTTCTTAATATGGGTGCATACTAGAATGCAAGATCCGTCTTTTATTCCAAGACTTTCAAGAAAGGACTTTGATTTTAAAATAGATGTGATGACTTTATATACTACTAGCTGTACCCGCGCGGCTTCGCTCCCGTTCTTCTCTACTTCAGCCTACTATACCCTACTCTACTCTACTCTACCCTACACTACCCTAATTTTCATTTTTTTTTCCATAAGAACCTTCTCCTTTTATAAACGAACACAACAAAAAAAAAATTAGCGAAATCGGTCCAGGCGTTGTTGAGTTATGCGCTTACCAACACATTTTGCGATTCATTTTTATATTATTACTAGCTGTACCCGCGCGGCTTCGCTCCCGCTCTTCCCTACTTCAGCCTACTATACCCTACTCTACCCTACTATACCCTACTCTACCCTACTCTACCCTACTCTACCCTACCCTACTCTACTCTACTCTACCCTACTCTACCCTACTCTACCCTACTCTACCCTACCCTACTCTACCCTACCCTCCTCTACCTTACTCTACCCTACACTACCCTACACTACCCTACACTACCCTACTCTACCCTACACTACCCTAATTTTCATTTTTTTTTCCATTAGAACCTTCTCCTCATAATAACGAACACAACAAAAAAAAAATTAGCGAAATCGGTCCAGGCGTTGTTGAGTTATGCGCTTACCAACACATTTTGCGATTCATTTTTATATTATAGACTAGCTGTACCCGCGCGGCTTCGCTCCCGCTCTTCCCTACTTCAGCCTACTATACCCTACTCTACCCTACTCTACCCTACTATACCCTACTCTACCCTACTCTACCCTACCCTACTCTACTCTACCCTACTCTACCCTACTCTACCCTACTCTACCTTACTCTACCCTACTCTACCCTACTCTACCCTACTCTACCCTACTCTACCCTATCCTACTCTACTCTACCCTACTCTACCCTCCTCTACCTTACTCTACCCTACTCTACCCTACTCTACCCTACTCTACCCTACTCTACCCTACTCTACCCTATCCTACCCTACCCTACTCTATCTACCCTACTCTACCCTCCTCTATCTTACTCTACCCTACACTACCCTACTCTACCCTACACTACCCTAATTTTCATTTTTTTTTTCCATAAGAACCTTCTCCTCATAATAACGAATACAACAAAAAGAAAATTAGCGAAATCGGTCCAGGCGTTGTTGAGTTATGCGCTTACCAACACATTTTGCGATTCATTTTTATATTATAGATTAGTTATCGACTAAGTTACAAAACTGTGATGTGTTATAATAACAAGTACAGTCAGGGGTCAAAAGAGCAATTACACTCATCCAATGCTAAAGTGTCTAAAATTTCTTCAATCGATTGTTCAAAACTTTAGATTCTAAGCTACAAATTAAATAATCCATAAACCATTGACCCTCTTTTACAAAATAATGTTAGTCACTTTAGCATTAGTTAGAGTGCAACTGCACTTTTGATCCCTGACTGTATATGGCTAAGATGCTTTACGCTTTTTTTGTTGTAGGTAATCATCAAATGACTCAATTTGAAGGTAGAACTACATTGGCACACTTGGGCCACGTACGCTGTTCTGGGCGCGTCGGTCTCCATACATTTTATATGGCAACTAGACTTGTAGAGCTACATTAGATCCACTCCACGCGACGGCACGCGACGCGACTCTACGTACAAATCAGACGTGGCCCACGTGTTTCGATCTAATGTAGTTCCCGCTTTAAAGAAGCAGGCGATGAGACGCCATGCAGCTCTGTGTTTGACGGCTTAGGAATTGTCATTAATGCTGCAGTGTGTCACAGATTTGATGAGGTTCATCCACCGTGTTGGAGAGCGCCCACGGGATCTTGCCTTCGACTTTCCTTTGCACGACCAATCGTTCCATCGAGTCCTCGTTACGGGTGATACGCCTGAAGAACTTGAGGATTCATATTTGCACAGATGACAAAAATCTCTTAGATACAGACGTCTAATGAGGTGACCAAAGTGTTGAGTTTGGTACACCCGTTTCCGTCAGGATCTGCTAGAATTTCCGTCACTGACGGTATCGAAGGCTTTCCTGAAGTAAACGAAGCATACATAGAGGGTAGCCGGGTAGGAGAAGTTTTATCCCGGAAGTATGTTTGCCTGGAATAATTTACAACAGTCACGCGGGCAAAGCTGCTTACAGAGGCTAGTTCTCAACAAAATGAAGCACCAAGTGAAGCACCCCGTTATACGAGTACCATTACATAGTTGTCCGAGTAAACACTCAACTCTGAATTACACCGACACTTACTAACATGCGGTGTGTTGCAGCATAGTCTATGAAATGTAGATAACGCACTCTAATGCCAGAGTGCACCAAGAGGTGAGTCAGTGAGAACCAGTTTTCATCGGTTCGTTTACAAAATGCAAGTGTGCGGTAGATACTTATCTACCGGCACTTACTTGCTGCCACTTGCCTGATATCGAATAGAACAGAGTACTTTGTTTAGAAAAAGGGAAAGCCAGTAAGAAAGTCGTTTAGCCTAGAGTAAACTGGTTTGTTCAGAGCACAAACTGGTAGGTTATATTGATTCTTAACTGCTTCTAGAAAAACAGAGTTATTTTTTTAACTCTGTCCTGCACTACGAATAACTCTTGTATCATAGATGCTGTTACCGTCGTTTATCCTCAATAGTGAGGGTCGTGACCTCGATGAATAGGTTTCTTGTGGTCTTATATTTCGCCAAGTTGTCCTATTTTCGGCGATGTGGATAGCAAACAGTAGGTGCGGTCTCAAAAAAGTGTAAACACATACACAATACACCCAGATCAGAAACAACTATCTATAGGCCATACAAATATTTAATACGTGCAGGGGTTGCCGCGATACGCAACGAAGAAAGCAGAAAGAAAGAAAGAAAAATATTTATTTTGGGGCACAAAACATTGTAGACAACAAAAACATGTTTAAACAGCCAATCACTGAACCACTGCGCCAACCAAACCATCCAGAGTGAGAACATCCAATTGAAGACACTTGAACGCACGCACACGCTCATTTTTGTAATTTAGTTCGAAGCAGAACGCTTGCGGTATTATTAGGCATAAGAAGATGGTCTTTAGACTGCCTAGTGAGGAACAGGCCCCTCATTAGACAGTTACTAAATTAGGACTGTTCTGCCTTAAGTCAGTACTAACACTTTTCTAGCTGCTGACACGGTATACTACTTTTCCGAGACATAAACTGTACCACTCAGTATTTCCGACCGCATTTTGGTAAAAACAAACTATTACATCCTAAAATTGGCTTCGGCTCTAGTTTCATCATCATTATCATTTCAGCCGGAAGACGTCCACTGTTGGACATAGGCCTCCCTCAAGTGTCACCATAACGACCGGTCCTGACGTCCTATGCGTCTCGCACCAGGTCATCGGTCCACTTCGTGGGAGGCCTTTTAACATTGCGTTTTCTGGTACGTCGTCACCACCCTAGAATCATTCGTCCCCATCGACCATCTGTTTTGCAAGCAATGTGCCCTGCCCACTGCCACTTAGCCTAGTTTAGCGATTCTTCGAGTTACCGGGGCTCTAGTTTATACCATTATAATTTTTATTTCCATACAAACTTCTAAACCTTCTTTGTGTCTTTCGTAAATAATATTTCTTTGGTCAACTCCACTTCCTTCATCATTGGTGGCAGCGCAGAGATCAAAATAAAGTACACAAAGACACTCACCAACATACTTAATCCCCTCAGCCTTCAGGCCGTCCACAGCCCTCTGCAGCACCTGTTCCTTGACATCCAGGAGCTGGTCGGGGGTGATGAGCGGACAGGGGCAGTAGGCGCCCATGCCGCCGGTGTTGGGGCCGGTGTCACCGTCTCCAACTCGCTTGTGGTCCTGCGCGGGGGGCATCATGGCGACTGTGTCGCCGTCCGTGAAGGCGAGGATCTGGAAGAAAGGAGTTAGTATTACTTTGACGAAATTTTTTCTTGGCAGTATATTTTGTATTTGTGTATGTTGTAAAGAAAAAAAAAAATTCTTTGGGACTTGCACAAAACAAATAACAAAGTAAAAAAAAAATTAAGTTCTTCCACACAATTTTGATAGGTGAAATGAATAACTGATGAGTTATAAAAAAAGTTTTTTGAGTAGTAAGCTAATAAATATTTCAAGTACGAGTACATAGTTGATCAGTTTTTAACCGACTTCAAAAAAGAGGTTTTATGTTCGGCTGAAGGGTTTTTTTTTGTTGTTTTGTGTTGTTTAATAATAAAAATAAACTTATGAAATTTTAAAAAATATACTTATGTCATTTATTTACATTATTTGGTACATTCTCAGAGAAGGAAACTGAGACGTGAGAGACATAAACAAGAAAAAATATATTTCAAAGGTGCCAAATGAATATAATTATTTTCTTTCTTCCTTCTTTTATTTTCCTTCTTTCTTAGGGTAGTACTAAATTTTTAGTTTTTATTTGTTACACGGCACGGCGGAGCAAATGAAAACAGCAATCATTTGTGTTATTTAGGTATTACTGTTTCACTATGAATTCAGAAGCATTGAAATAAAGGATCAAATGTGAATACTCGCTAGAAACATGCAAAAGAGACATGGAGAGCATCTTTATTTATTCTATATGAATATTGTCTCTAATTCACGTGCGAAAACCTCGTGAATCTCACTATCAGTTACATAAGAGTCCACAAAAATCATGTGTACTAAATTCTGTGACCTCTAAATAAATCGAATGACAAACAGCTTTGTTTTTCTCTCCAAAAGGTCCATCGATAAAAACACTAACTAATTACAAGTGGTACTGAAATCACTCCTTATCGGATCCCCAATGGGTGCTTGGAACATATGTGAAGAATTGACCTCTATTATCATGAGTTGTTGTATCAAGACGTTTAATTTTTTCTCAATAAATAATAAGTATCAATATTTCTGGGTATGTGAAAATGATGTGTGGCATGGGTTTTTTAATTAAAATAGACTACAACCATTTTATGTTCGATTCAACATGTCCCTTGCTGTCAACGACGCCCTAAGTTGAGGACCGTACCCCACAGACGGTGCACTCAGCTCGTAGTCGCTTAGTTTAAAGGTGGGTTTACTCTACAGGAGCCGAGCACGAGCGGAGCACGAGACGAACTTAAAGGCTCGTATGCGTATGCCAACGATGCGCAGGTCTACGTTACGCAAACGGCGTGTCCTGTCTTATAAAGTTCCATACATACAACGCAGTGGTACGTGCAAATCAATGCTTACGTCTACTCATACGCATCCGATCTGCTCGAGCCTTAAATTCGTGTAGTGTGGACCGACTCTAGAGGAGACGTGAACGAGCGACACTCCACGAATTCCAGCTCGGCTTGTTCTCCGCTCGTGCTCGGCTCGTTTAGCGTAGACCTACCTTTTAGTTTTACACTAAGTCCTGCCTGGAGACTTTAATTTACTAATGCTGACACAGAGCAGGTCCTGTTAAGCAGACGACAACGTCATAGGTTGACCTACGAGCGGCCACTAATAAAAAATTACAACAATTTAATTTGGTTTAAGATTTATTTTTGGTCATGACGCGATTTGTTATTTTTAACTTGTGTTTTTAAGATTTCACGAGCCGTTAAACACATTTGGTCTATGTATGTGGTACGCCAAAACATACAAAACATGCCTTAATTAAAGTGCACAGTTGTATTTTCAACTCTCGGATCTGAACCTAAGGTAGAAAATACAACAGCGTGCTTTTGATAACAGACATAATTCAATTCTGCGAGTGTGCATTCAGTTGCATCATGTAAAATAAATGATCGCCAATGAACGTCGTCCGTGAGCTCATTCATGTAACTATATTTTTACAGGCCGGTATATTAGTATATTTTGATCAGTTTGGGTTGAGCTACAAATACCAGCACTGTATCTCACTTTCTTATGCTTCTGTCCTTCTGTGTAACTTAGAACCGTCATTTACTAGAGTTAAAAAGAGAGTGGGAATGCGATCGCATGCGGCGGAACCGATAAGGCGATGGCGGCGGGGTTGCGGCACAAAATATATAGATACAGAAGTCAATCTACATACAAAGCGCACTCGAGCAACGCACACATAGACACCGCTCACGGATAAGATATCTCGGAGCGTCTCGGCCCGCTCGTCGAACAGTTCCGGCTAAAACGCTCATTAGTGTGCGTCCACCGATCGTAGGTATAAAAAGTGAAGTACATACATGAGATTGTCTTCTGTACCTATCTATTTTGTGGTTGCAATTTAGTGCTGACAGATATGGCTCAACCGTTTCTTATTGAATAATTCCAGCAATTTTATAAAAAAGTTATGAACAATCTAGTAAATGCTTTATCAATGTCCTATACAGCGTGTTACTATTCTAGAGTATTTATGAGATCATACCAAAGAATCAGATGGCATATTATTGTTTATTTTCCCTAATATTTTTCTATTATCGATTTAATTTTTCATGCAAAAGAATTAGAAACTACACGATTATTTACGTAAAACACCCTTATGAAATATGACAATGTCACATTCTTTAGCTATGAAGCTACTGCCTATTGGGGCCAGGGTTATCCGGAAGAGAAGCTCGGCCCCGATACGAAAGGCAAGAAGGAACGGGGTGGGTTTTTAGTCAGTAAGAGTCTGACACTATCTCCCGCTCCATTTCATTCCATCCGCCCGATTTTTACCCACCGAAAAAAAAAAAAGAAAAAAAAGGCTAGGTAGCTAACCACTCAATAAAACTTAAATACAATTGCAGTCACGGATCTTGAGCGCTGGCTTCAAGTTGCGCAGAAGTCAAATATTCGGTCTCTTTAGTGGTGCGAAGTGAGACGCGGGGGCGGGGAGTGTCAGTGATTGGGTCTCCACGCCAACGCGTCATAGACGTCACTCGTGATTCCGTTTCGGCAATTGTACACACTTCAAGAATCTAGTGTCATTACAACCAGAATAACACTAGCCTAACCTAACCAAAAAATAAGTAATATAAAAAATCTCCCCGCCCTTTGGCATGATCTCATAAATACCATATAGTAGCCTAGAGTTATAGGATGTAAATATTAAAAAAAAACACGTTGTAGATTGAGTGATTAGTAGGGTGGGTCGATTAGAACGACTTTATGTCACGATCTGACGAAGAAATTCAAAGAACGAAACTCTGATCATCATCATCATCATCATTTCAGCCGATGGATGTAGTGGACGTCTATCGGCTCTCTCTAGACGTCCACTATTGGACATAGGCCTCCCCCAAGTGTCGCCACAATGAACGATCCTGTGCGTCCAGGATCCAGGGTCATCGGTTCACCTTGTAGGAGGCCTTCCAACGCTACGTTTTCCGGTACGCAGTCGCCTCTCCAGAACCACAAAGAACGAAACTCTTAAGACTTAATAAATCCAAAAACTACTTACTGAAACCTCATCTCCCTCCAGAAACTCCTCAATAACCACCGTCTGTCCAGCTGATCCATACTTGGCGTCTGTCAGGATCTCGTCGACTGCTTGGCAAGCCTCTTCCTTGGTGGACGCGACCACCACACCCTTGCCAGCGGCCAGACCTGAGGCCTTGACCACTAGGGCCGGGTATGTTGCACTAGAAAGATGGAAATTGAATATATGAAAATATTGTTTTAAGAAGTAGAATTCTTTGCCGGAGTCTGCGTTCCCTGATAACTACAAACTATACCCTATTTGCGTTAAGAATAGAAATTTTAAGAAACTTTTTTTACTGTCTGTTCAACCGATTTCAACTTCTATTTCGTTGGCATAAGGATGACATTAAATACAAACTATTTACTGCGGCCGCCATTTGTCATGCCGTCAGTCAACGTAATAAAAGTCAAAATCGGTTGAACGGACAGTAAAAAAAGGTTTTCATACATTTCTAATGTTATTTTGAACGGAGTATAAGGGGCTTTAAGTCAAGCGTGAATAGGTTACTTTTAAGCAAGCGTTCCCTATCGTCGACCATATTGTCGCTTTGTGAGAGGGTCAGGGTAGTACTTGACTACCTTGACCCTCTAACCAAGCCCAATCAAAAGAAAAGTCTTGCATTCAGTAGTGAAGGTTTTTTGGTCAAAAATCATTGGCGTATATATGGTTACTTTTGGGCTGGCCCTTGACATGCCTGATTTTTGTGAAGTTGTCAATATTTTGATATCAATCATACAATTTAGAATAGGTAGCTCGACATCCTAGGGTGGGTGCAAAACTATACTAGAGTGGGCACTACCTACTACTCCTTCCACCCTCCTACACGTATGAAATACGGCTAAAATGTTGATGATGAACGAGCGTATATAGAACTTATTTCGTTTCTATTTTAACAGTTTGCACCGTATAAGTTCTTCAACAGGAACTTGTAATAACTACTAAGTATAACTATGCTACTCCTCTGTCAATTCGTCTCGTTCCACATAGAGTGGGGGAATTTATTTAAAGATTTCCCACTTTTCTTTCATTTATTTTTTGAACTTATTAATACGTGAAGAAACATAGTGTTCTTCTAGGTTATAGAAGGCGCCAGATAACCGTGCAATAAAGTACACTGACCTTTTCCTAATATCTCTGCGTAGGTACCCGAAAAACAAACAATGAACTGCTTTTCATTACTAGATCATGTAAAGGATCACGATACATGTCAATTCAAGATAGCTTTATGTCCTTAATTTCCGTTTTTGAAATTAAGTATATCAACAAATATAGGAAGGGGGTCAATGACCGTCATTCCACGGTTATCTGGTACCTACCTTAGAAATGCATAATAGGTTATGGCTAAATTGTAAGGTAGTCTGTTTACCGTACCACCAAGTGAACCGTGATTATGGTTTCATCACCTATTTTAAAATAAATATTAATTACAAAATAAATGTTATCTTTCACTATAATTGCATTAAGTAGGCCAATGCTGGTGACGAGACGATATTTTTATATTGTTTACAATATTTATATGTTCTAGAAATCCTTGTGATAGTGTCCTTTGACTTAATTAAGTTTATCTTCATTGAGAAATTGCCGGATACTATTTGCACTTGCTACTTGAACGCACACAGTAGCCAGTAGACTAAATACTATAAGCTAAGCTTACTATAGGGTTTTTTTTAAGGTGAGAATCATCCAATAAGATCACACACACACACAACACACATCTACACATCACACACACACACCACCATCATCATCACATCATCATCATCATCGTCATCATCGTATACATCTGTATATAACCTATGCCCACAATAAAGACATTCTGATTCTGATTTTGAAGATCTCCCGCTCTAGGGTGGGGCAGGAGAACGTGTCAGGCTTTTACTGACTAAAACCACACATAGATACATATATCCTTCAGTTACTATTTAAGCTTTAGGGCCACGATAAATTAATTCGATAATTCCAGCAACGCAATAGGTCGCCGACTAGACTTGTGGACAAAACATAAGAATGCTTATAAAGTGATTCTTATTTTAATTGACCGGTCCAAACTATTCTAAAAACTGACCATCAGCATATTAGCATAGCATAGCAAATTGAGCCCTTTAATATTCCCTTTGCTGGGACCAAAGGGAATGGGCTGTAAATCCACCACGCGGACCCAGTGCGGGTTGGTGAATGTCACATGTCTTCGAATTTTTGGTTCTAGATTCTCTTCTCACGAAGTTTGGCCATTAGCCAGGTTAAAAAAAATAGTTCAAGCAAGTGTACCCATGGCATGGTCATAGCTAGACTTTAAACATGGATACCAGGCAGACCAGAATGAACTAGACACATCTACTCTCATACTCTGTACCCTCCCACCTTATCGTTCTCAATGTACTCGTACTATAAACAAAGTTATCAGGGAGCAAGCTCTATGTACAGTCAGCTTCAAAAATATGAAATCGAACACAAGTCAACAGCCTTGTCTCAACCAGCCTAAACTCATTCTATTAGCGATATCGACTGTAAATCAATGACAGTACGTGACATTTTGGCATCGCAAATCATCAAATGACTTGGGAGCTCTAGTTAGAGCGAGAGGGAATGTCAGAGTTTTACTGACAAAGGCAACCCGGTTGCCCTTTGAGTACCAGGGTCGCGATGACTCTTTCGAACCATAACGCAATCCATATCATTCCCATACCTTCATTTTGGACTTTTTAATAGAAATGTCGCTCTTCAGACAGTTCGGATGACCAGAACAACACGAGATAAAGTACCTACCTAGACGTTATGTCAACTTCAACTCTTCATTAATGGCATTTGTGGAAGAGACACCACAATTTTACCTAAAACACGTGTCAATTAAGTGAGAATTTTAACGGAATTAATTTTATCGCGTGCTGTGGTTAATCGGCATTTGAAACACTCCTTGTGTCATTGACACTAGGTTCAATTACTTCCGTGATTTGGAGACAAACCTCTCGCCCCTGCCCGCGACATCCCAAGCATTCGGAGTCGCAGAGCGATTATCCGACATGTGTTCTGCGAGCATTGTGCCCTGCCCACTGTCACTTAAGGCTCATAGTCCCCTGAACCATCTGACCGAAATTATGTGGACGCAACTCTCGCACTCGCCTAGGCGGCAGTACGCAAATCTGTGCATTTATTTGCGGCCAGCAGCGCCCGGAAAGCGCTTTAAATCCATTTTCTTTGCGAAATATTGATTGATTTACATATGCAATGTTCACTTTGAAGAATATTTAACCACCAATTTTTATGTGTGAAAATGTTTCTAAAGGTCCAACCCGTTTCGAAGAAGTAGGGAAAAGTTGCGAAAAGTTGCGAAATTGCTAAATATTTTTTTTAGACAAAAATATTAATAGCACGAAAAAATCAAATGTTGATAATGTTGTTCCTGAATCTTTAATAAACATATATTTTTTTCAAACCTATTAACCTGGTCGTTACCGAGGAGTAGGCTTCAGAAAGTCACTGTTTTATGGCACTTTTCGGGCGCTTGGGCCTTAACTTTGAAGATTCTTTGGGCTATGTCTGATCTTTATTTTGCATGTGAACTGTACAATCTAACTGCATAACTCTGTATAACTTATACTGCAAGTCACAGGTTAGCCGTAATCTTAATTATGTAAGGTTATTATTATCGAAAGTAATTACTATAACACATGCAGGGTTAAATAATCTAGTGTTTATGAGAGGGGCTCGTACACGCGTAGGTGAACGATACTTTCAGGATGGACGATAGAAAATTGTGTACTTGTGTAGTCTTATTGTGATTGATAGCGTATGACGTAGACCAGGCTGAGGCAAGAAATTAGTATAATTATGAATAAACAAAGTGGGCCGTGTCTATCAACATGCTATTGACGTTTTTTGCACTAGGAATTTCTAGTGCAATCAAAAATTAAATTACAAAACATCTTAATAACTCTTGGGGTGTAGACGGGGTGCCAAACAACACGTATCGGGACCCAAGCCAACCTCACCTGCACGTGGTGCACCCTGCTGACTAAAAAACGAGGCTCTGGCGACCCGCCAACACGCACTGGACCAGCGTGGCGGGTTACGGTCCTAAACCCCCAAAATGCACCATTGCACAGAAAAACAAAGTAAGGAAAATATATTTATGGAAACGAACGGTTTCTTCAAAGGCAAAAAAAGACACGTATTTCCTGAAACTTGCGGTTGTCTGCATCATTTGTGCAACCGTGCATCCAGGAGCTATCTCCTTTTTTTCGCCATACATCTTTATCAGACGTTGGATGAAAAAAAAAAAAGCTTTCCAACTATGTTCCCGTTGACGTTAGACGGACCAGGAAGGGTCCTCTTAACCATTCACAATACAATGTAGACAATCATAGATCATTTTACTATCGTCCTCGTCAAAATGATTAATAGGTATATCAGTTATTAATTTTATCAGTGACATATTGCAATTCCAAAGTACATAAAGGACTATTCAAGTCACACGAGTTCAGGAAGGACCAGTCTAGACTAATTAGATTTATGTATCCTACCTAAGTACGTGTAGTCAGAAATATAGGATATCATAATAATTAATTGTTGAACTGGTCATAAACGACTAAGGCCTACTGTCCACCGACGCATAGCTTCATAGACGCGTAGAAAAGTCGAAGGGTTGACGTATCCATGTGGATAAAAACCCCGAAACAAAGATTCACCCGTAATACACGAGGAAACACCCGTGCGAAGCTAGGGCGGGTCGCTAGTTTTAATGAATAAATAATCACTTTACTTGAAAGAATATAGGTTTTTCATATGGCGGTAGGATTTCCTTTAACATCACACTATAGTTTCCTAACTAACTAAGAAAAAACATCAAAACAAAGTCAGACGTTCAAAGTCTCTTTCCAAGTCCATACAAGTAACAAGTAATGACCAAATTATATGAGAACCTTTCAGATTACTCAAAAAACCATCTCAGAGAGAGATGGTTTTTTGAGGAAAGATCCGACAGCAAAGTAAGAGATGGTTTCCAATTTAACCGTATGTAGCTGAATACCACATCAATAGACAAGTATTCTGTCTTGGAGCGACTGCCTATCCGACCTTCACAAATACTGAAATCTTTCACTGGTTCTTAGACATCCGAGCAATTCCTTCTCGAAATATTATAATATATCAAGCATATACTGCCCCACGGGTGGAAAGCCCCTCCACCCGTGAAACAGTCCTTTTATTGTTCTCGGCTCTAGACTACTTCTTACCAGATCCTAAAGAAGACTTCAAGCAACTCCAAAAACAAAAGAAACTCACGTATTAATAAACTCCTTAGCAGCTGCAGCATCAGTGAAGGACTTATGCCTCGCCGTGGGGATCTGGTACTTGTTCATGAACGTCTTGGACCAGTCTTTGTCAGCTTCGATGCGGGCGCCAGCCTTCGTGGGCCCGAAGCACTTGACGCCCAGGGGAGTGAGGTTGTCCACGATGCCGTTGGCAAGAGGGTCCTCTGGCCCGACGACCACGATGTCTATTTCTTTGTCTTTGCACCATTTTGCTATTGCCTGCAAATTAAATGTTGGGTTTACTGCATTGGAAGGTAAAGTTGGATAGGCAGTTGGCTGGTTGGTTAGTTGATTGGTTGAGTTGGTGGATTGGTAGGAAGTTGGGTTGGTCTTTTTTACATAGCATGGGTAAGATGACTGTAGGATGAAAATATGTATCTTTAAGATGACAGAAAAGAATAGGTAGCTATATTGAAAATCCGACAGCTGTCATCCGCACCATCCTATAGTAATTGTAATGTAAAATTGGTATTTTGAAGGTAAATGTTATGTAGGGAATGATTTAAGCCACTTAGGTCTTAGGCTGACATTATACGGATTTCATTAGAGTTTAGGTCACCGTAACTTATCGTGTCTCGAAGTCCATGGATTTTCTCTATATCTGATTCACCGGGACGTGGGACTTTTAATCTGACAAGATTTCCCATACCCTAGATCTGACACCGATGTATAACCTACTACTGCTCTGTTGGTGGGCACAAAGATTGGACGTCCGATTCATATTTTTTTAGACCAGTAGTAATATTCTTTAATCTTGTCTTTATTAGCTGATCAGGCAAACATTGTTTTGCCATATAAATTATTTCGGGCTACCCTTATCACTTAGGGATATAAAAAATAGCCTACGACCTATTCTCAGACCTACCAAATATACAGTCAAGCCGTTTCGGAGGAGTTCGATAAATAGTAAAAACTGTGACACGGGATTTTTGTATGTTAGGTGATAATCTACGTATTTCGGCAACTCGGTAAATACAGAGTCCCCGAAAGGTCAACCAGCCTCCTGAAATGTGTAGATTAGCCATACACAGATTTCAGCATCTCTTATATCTACCATTCAATGACGTAGACATCTGCTTACCCCTCAGACTGGCCACACATATCACGCCACGTATTCCGAACGCAGCATTTCCAGTGACAAATGATCTTGCTCCGCAAAGTTCTGAACTTCACGATATGAAAGTTACGAGGTTATCGCTCATACACGAGCGTCTATTTAAATCTATAGACTGTTGTTTTTGATCGCAAGGTATGTATGTGTCGTGTGTAATCGTTTGATTTGCCGATCACTGCGTATCTCATCTGTTTCGTCTGTTGAGAAAAAGTCTTGGTTCTTAGTGTCCTAATCGAGACCCTATGGAGCTATTTCGAATTTCTGTTCCTTTGGCAGATAGAATTGAATACACCAACACAATTATACATGTCTTACACGAATTCCATGTGTACAATGGCGGTCTTGTAGTGTTAGAAAACCTTTTTGAGTGTGAAATTCTAGCACGCAGTGACTATGAGCGTCACTTCTACCACTGCAAGAATTCCACAAGGTCTTAAAAGCACCTCATTTAGTCAAGCATCGTAGATAATCAACAATAAAACGCCCAAGATCGAATGTTAAAAAACTTATTTTTCTATACCCCGTTGATAACCAAAGAAAAACATAACGTAGGTTCTTATCGGCTCGCGCAATTCGTAAGGCCCCTCTGTCACTATAGACTACTATTGTATTTAACTTATAGGCGATATTGCATGTTTGTCCAGCCAATTAAAATAATCATAATAAGAGATAATGTTATGTACAGATTTTACGTAAACTTCGTGCCGTTTGCAGACCGTTTGCATCATTGACCCAGAAGTGTGCAAATACTTTGTCGCGTAACTGACCAGACTATCGGAAATATGGCTGTGTTAATACCAGGCTGGTGAATGGGTCAAAATGCTTCGTACAAAAGCGAAATTGGACTTTTTCTATTACTAGGTAGGAAGTAGTGGTAGCCCAAAAGTAACGGCCACGTCACGTATTCAAACCCAGCCAGGCGCTTTACTTTGTGTAATTAACTGCATCAACACTGCTCTCAAAACGGTGAAAGAAAACATCCTAGAACCAAAAATTGGAAGACATGTGACATCCACAAATCCGCACTGGGCACGCGTGGAGTACGGCCCATTCCCTCTCCTAGAGAGGTTTGTGTCTCAGCAATGGGAACTTTTTATAAGGCTGATTATGTTATATGTTAATTATGTTATACTAAATAAAAGGTAATATTATTTGTCTCTAGAACGGACAACAGTCCTCCGACTAGGAGATAATCTCTGATGTAATTAATGCCAATGCTAACAGTAACTAAGTTTTTCTGAGATAGGTCATGCAAAACCTCAGGAAAAACCTAACATTTGAAATTATAGGAAAATAGTAGGAACAAGCACAAAGCATTGTTTCTAATTAGCTCTATATTGCTAAGTGAACTGTTTTGATTGTATATCGCCATGCCCATTACGAATTATTGGGTACATTTTTTGTTTTATAGCTGCTTGGTTTGTGGACTATAGAGTCTTGCTTCAGCTTACGGGTGGCGAGAGGCCATGAAATACAGGGAGTGGTACTTAGATGTGTCTAAGAGTTGTGACTTGTGGCAAATTGTCCCTAAAAGGCGAGCCGGGCATTTGCCCAAAGCGGCAAAAAGCTATTAGCCATCCACACTCAAGATGGCAGATTGAGAATTTTATGTACCTCCATCCAACCTACTTCAGGTTGGATAGTGAAAATATTTAAGACTTAAGACTCATGACTTCTATGGTTTTGTATATGTAAATGGCGGCGAAAATTATCTTTGCCCGGAGCGGCTAAGTAGCTAGATCCGGCCTTGCCAAAAGGTAACTCAGAAAGGGAGATGTAGGATACTATGGAAATGATATTAGTCCAGCACTGCTATACAGACAAAACTTTTTAAATATACGTCATAATATTGTCTCATAAAGAAATTAAGAGCAACAAGAACAACAAGAGCAAAGTACGTCAAATCTTTTGATTATGAAACACCGAGAAGGGCATCGGCCGTGTCATTGACCTGCTTCTGTAGGCGAGTCCGGCAAATAATATAATGGAGACAAATTGACCAGACCAGACTCGCGGGTTTCAAACGCAAAGTATTATAAACTTGCTGATAATAGGAACATAAAGGAGACAAGAGGAGTATGCAATGTGTCCAGACCTTGCGAATGCGCCGCTCGTGAGCTGATTGCGAACGGCGCCATAGTCCGCTTGCGAACAGATCTGAACGCACCATAAGGATCATTTGCAGAACTGCGAGATTGTTCAAAAGGGTTACCGCAACCGTAAAACGCAAAGAGCTACTGAAGCCACACAGGTGGGTTTAACTCAACCTTGCGGAGTAACAGTAGCTGGAACATCGCTAGCCTGTCCATTTTCTATCATTTACATTTCGGGAAGTATGCATCGGGATTGCACCATACCCGTTCTATCATCGGACTACTGGACGTACGGCGTCATACCACCGTTACATAGTGGATATCCCATCCATACGTACAAAACGTTCTGGGGGCTCATTCATTGTAGATTCGTACAGCTAAGGAGTGGAATTCCCTCTAGGAGTCAGTGTTTCCTGATACAACCGGGTCTTGAATCTTCTAGGAAAACATGCTCCATCGTCGACCACATCATCGCTTACCATCAGGTGAAATAGTGGTCAAACGCGAGCCTATCAATTATAAAAAAAAATAATGAGACAACTTTCTAAACAAGCCACTTCTGTCTCCGGCTATGGCGGGCCAGGCTCTCCGGTAAGAGTGAAGTTCATCTCTCCACCTTCTCCACCTTCATCTAGGTCTGTCGCGATATCGCCTACCGTTTAATGTTATCCAATAAGTGGTTATTGCGTCCGAAGAATCGCCATACTTAAGTGGCAGTGGGCAGAGCACATTGCTCGCAGAACAGATAGTCGATGGGGCCGAAAGCTTCTGGATTGGCGTCCGCGTACCGGAAGACGCAGCTTTGAAGGCTTCGCAGAAGGTGGACCGATGAGGATCGCAGGAATACGATGGATGCAAGACGTGGCGATACTTGGAGAGGCTGTGTCCAACAGCGGACGTCTTTCAGCTGAAGTGCTGATGATGAAGTGGCTATTTTAGTCCACATCTCATCTGTCACGCAGCAGACATGTTTATTGTAATTATCTTTCAACTAATTTCTTAAAGAATATCTCCCGACATTTTATCGCAGTAGGTACCGTGCTTCCCTGTTACTAAGTGGGTGGAATAGCAACCGGGTGATAAGTGATAAATGGTCATTTAAGCACATTTCGTACACATGTGATGTGTGACAGTAATCTAAGGTCATCGACCTCATATCTATGCAGTAGATAGTGAGGGGCTAAGGAATAAGAATGTTAAAATTCCTTTCTTTTTTAAGAGTTTCGGTATGAGAGTTTTTATATTATTTTGATAGTAATGAAACGGACAACTTAGATAAAAGTACTAAGCATTACAGAATTAAATGAACTGTAGGCTAATTTTGGTACTTAAAATATTCAAATTAAAGTAACTCATGGCAAAAACTTGTCGAAATGTTGGAAAAATATAGACATTTACCTACAAACAAAGGTGTGTTAAAGGTGTTAATGACAGGGCGAGATTGAAAATACGAATGTCCCTTAAAAATATACATAGGAGATGCTTCTCTGTTTGAGGCATTTTTTTAAATAATTAAATGCGACATGGATAAATTCAAAATTAGTTTTTTATGATGACTACAAATTTCACAGTTTCGTCGCCCATTGGTCCGACTAAAAGGATCAAAAAAAATTTTTTTTTTTTTAAACATCGGCCCTGTTTTATGCCACACTACGTGACAAGAGGGAGTGGAAAGCAGTCACTTTTTTCAGCGATGCAGTAATGAGAGTGAAAGAGGTGGCGAAAGCATGAGCTTGAACACATCCTCGCGTCTCAGCCACCGCCGCAGGAGTCGCCTCGGGCGTCGGGAGCCGCAGGTTGATTCCCGGCCATTATGTCCGCGCATGCGGACAGCAAGTAGTTGGTAGCTCGGCGTCCGGTAAGGACCAAACATGAGTCGACCTTTCGTCGTTGTGTTCCAGCTTAGTGCACCCTAAAGAGTTGTCAGCAAGATGGACAGGATCACCACTAGGGTCGATACCTGCTAGGACTGCGGTATTGTTAGAAAGAGTTAGCTCTAGAACGCAAAGGGCATCTGAAGGAACACAAGCGGGTTTTAGTCAGTAAAAGTCGAGGGAGGAGTTAATTGATAATGGTAATAACCTGAAGATAGTGTGATCTTAAATTGGTGTTTTTTTGTATCTACGCAACCAGACAATAAAATATGGCGCGACTACAGTAAAATAAAGCTGAGAATTAAATATTGTAGTATTATCTCAGCAAAGCTCGCCAAAATGATGACTCAAGACATTTGCTTCTAATACATTAGAAATTGTTTTAACTGCATTCTAATGGACAACAAAGTGACTGTATGCAATATCAAATACTAAACACTTTCTAAAATTGACACTGGCTAAATGAACAAACTGTGTGAAACTAAAATAAAATAAAAAGAATTTCATGAACCTTGAGTGTCAGTGAAAGTATCATGACATTAAAAGTTCTAGTTAAAATATATTGGATGTTTGATGGCAATACTGTTTCAGCATAAGATTTACAGCGTGAAAATAATATTAAAATAAACTATGATTTAAAAATCCTTTATAGAGAAAGAAAAAAAAAACACTTTACGAATATTATCCACAAACAAATTGTTTGTAGGGAGAAATCTCAGCAAGTTTTGATCCACTCATAAAAATTCGTACTATCAATGAGAGCAATCGGACACTTTCTATCATGAATAAATCCACTGATCCAGAGGGAAAAACCACACAACCAAAGCCACAGAAAAAATTTAACAAAATATAAAAGATCCTGTCTGCTAATCTTTACTACCTAGTCAGGATAACTGTAGCTAATTTGGCTAACTAATCCCAAACTGAAATGTGCTGGAAGAGTTTCTAAATTATTTACAGTTACGAATGTGTTAAACACACTTTAATGACAAAGTTTATTTATTTATTTTAAAGTACATAACATAATTAGTCTTATGATGGTCCTACTGCTGGAACTCAGGCCTCCTCTCTGAGAGAGGGAATGGGCTATAATCAGAACCCAGTGTGGGTTGATGGATGTCATAGTCTTCAAATTTTTGATTCTAGGACACAATGTAGTTTCATAAATACTTTACTACAACTGTTTAATTCATTAAACCCCAAGCGAATGCAGGCGTTCATGCACCTATTGTCTTTCTATTGTGTCTGTAATTTCCACGATTGAAAGGTCTCGTTCTACATAGAAATAAGGAATAAGGTTTTGTTTGCCAGAAAACAGGTCTCTGCATACTAAGTTTGAGTCTAAAACAGTAATAATAACCAACTAATCTCTTGATTATCTAATAACAAGTTTGTTATTAATTTATACAACAATAAAGTCAATAATGGTTATGCAACTCAACTGATAGACTTACTAATGAATATCTCATCAATTAGTGCATGTTCTAATTGACGATGAACTCAATAAAACTGGGCTAAATTTGTTAAATATTAACTAACAATGAAATAAAGAGGTAAAATTATATAAATTATTCAATTCTAGTAAATAAAAAAGCTTTTAAATTGCACCATCTTCACTGGGTTTTTTAGTCAGTAAAAGTCTGACACTAGCTCCGACTCCACCCAAGGGTGGGGGATGTCACCTGCATGATTTTTAGCCACCGAGAAAAAAGCAATCACAGTGACAATAACTTTAAAAAAATTTACAAGTTGTATGGAAATTAGACATGTTTTTGGTAAATTGTGACTGTGATGCGAATACCCCTAAATATATGAGAATTGCTTCTCTGATTACGAAAATTATTTCACAGATAAAAAGCAACAATAGCCGGAGTATTGTATGCTATTTTTGTTCTGGAAAAAGCATGGTTTTTGCAGGGTGAGCCACAAGTGTGAATGTGTAAGAAGAAACTACTAAGTAAATTCTTTTTAGCTAGAATCATTACTGAAGTTTTAAAGATTATTGAAATAGATGTATATGGGCTATGTATATGAAATTTCTTATCAAAAAGCTGTTTGTTAATTATGTCAAGATTAGAGATTCAAGTGCAGTTAAGTGAAAAATATTTCATCGCATAGGTTAAATTCTGGCTTAGTAAAATAGCGTTTTTTATTTTTTACATTATATTAGTTATTAAGTTCTATTAACATTTATTCACACAACCACAAAAGTGCTAATAATTTTAATATGAAATTTCTCATTAATTTTAATTTAATCATAGCTATTTTCTGAAAGAAGAAATCTTAGTCTTGCGGGTTCCAGTTATATCAGGTACGCGAATAGTATACTAGAAGTAATAAAACAATAGTTTTCCAATAAGAAACTTACGGGGTAATCCTTGATATCGAGTTCGACGCACTCAACTTTGTTGGTTGTCGCGATGCCGACACTGCCCGGAGCACAGTATATTTGGCTCACAAACGGAGAATCAGCCAGCTTCCAGCACAGAGCATGCTCCCGCCCGCCGCCTCCGATCACCAGAACTTTACCACCAGACATTATTCTACCTTGTTTACTAAAACTTAGCCTAATCGTCACGTGTCCAAATTACAAACAATTAAAACAACTTCTAGCTAACATTTACTTGTTTAAGCTAGAGCTGATTACAGTTTACTGTATTATATCAAGGCGCAGTTATGTTTAATTAACAAAAAATATATATTTTATTTATAAACTGGCGGCTCCGACACGCGCAAACGCAAAACATTAAATGAATGACGTTGTTGACGTTTCGTTTAGTTGTGAATAGTGTGATGCGGAAACAAGTGGTGGGACAAGTTAAATGTCGATTAAACAATAAACTAGTAGGTATTTAACTATTTGTATACATATGTATGTATGTACTGTACTCAAAGAGGATTTAACTGTTTTCTCCCTATCACCGTTTTCAGTCCTAATTTTAAGATGATATTGCCAATGACATGGTATAAGTTAAAACTGTTCGGATCTCGAACATGGTATAAGTTAAGCAATACGTATAGTTTCTGAAAAGGCATAATACACTATCCAATTTTTAGACAAGTTATCTAGGAAATCGGCAGATGTAATCGTTGTTAGAACAGATTGGATTCGATTTATTTTAAAAAGGAGGCTCCGATTGCTCTATTTCCAAAATTGTCCACGATTTAGGTCAGTGTAATCAAGGAGCTACAATTTAGAACGACTATCTAAGTACCTATCTGTTTTCTTTTATATTATTATTTGAACGCAAAACTATTTTTTCTTTTAATCTTTATTGAAACAGCTTTTTCTCTCTAATCTCTAATGCTAATATAACAAGTAATGGAATTGCTTGGAATCAAGTCTGAAAAAATTTCCTAACTCTTAAGGTTCCTAAAAATGCATTAGTGTTACGTTGTACATATATTGACAGTTTTTTTCCCATAAAATAAATATCGTTTTCTTTTTTACCCCGAACCTTCTCCTTTTTTAAGTCCATTGTTACTTAAGTTGCTATAATTAAAAAAAGTTATAATATGATTTACCCATCAAAAATAAGTTCCTACTGTTTTCGAAGGACAGAACAAAGCGAAGAGCACAATTGCTCCAAGATGCTAAATGACACCAAGTATCTTTCGAATTATGAATGAATTACACTTTAAAACAGGTTATATTTTACCCAGAAAAAATAGGTAGCACAATTTCTTCAATTCAAGACGCTTTAACACAGAATTATATTGACACAAATTATTTTTTATTCATAAATATATTATATAATTTGTATTAATTTAATTCAAAACTAACTAATCAATATCGATATTGATTAACGACCTGAATGAAATACATCGTGTGAATATTGATCCGAATTGTTTGTCGAATGTAAAAGTTAGTAAAATGTGCACCTATAAAATTGTTTACAGGTTTATTATGTCGACTCTTTAACATTTTCGACCATTTAAATCTTTCGTAGGTACATCACTATCACTAAGGCGAGTGGGTGAAGAAATCATTGGGGCAAAGTTACATTGCTTGAAATGTCGCATTCGATTCATTTACGAGTATTATCTCCCACTCCGCCAAAGAGCGGGGAATGTCATAAAGTGATTTGCCCACCTAAAAAAAAAGAAAACAGAAAAAAATTCAAGTGTTACTAGCGTACTAGCCACTGCCAGCGGTTTTGAATAAGTTACTCAATTCCAACTAATGCAAAAAGACAGAAGTCAAACTTTTCTGTCCAGTTCCAGAGTGATATAAAATTACATCATTTTGTTGAGTAATGAAATCCGATAAGTATTGTAATTTTTAGGAATTCGCAAAGGCAAATATCGACCAAAGGGGTAAATAACGACTGCACATCGACTGGCAACGGGGCACAGAACTTTCCCTGGGTACAGTGTCTTGCAATGGTCATGTGAAGAGTAAATCAAAATCAGTACCTATTTAATAAATAAAATGTACTCTATGATCGAGATATGTAACCATATTGGACAGTTCTGCAAAGATACCGCTCGATTAGCCGCGAAGCGGCGAGCCTTCTTGCTGGCATACCACCATGGGATCTGGAGGCAACAGTCCTTCACACATGCACGATATGCGCGTGGAGATGCAACGCCGGGGTGAAAGCCCGCTGCCGCGACCGATCACGGCATGGCGGACAGAGCTCCAGCGGGATCTCATGGTGAAACTATACCGATATGGTTTAAGAAATGGCGTCAGTGACTATCGTAACCCAATGCTAGACACGCCACAATTATGGCGGTAAGTCCCCTCTTTGAGGCGTGGCTGGAAAGACCTCACGGCGTCCTTACCATCCGCATGTCGCAGTTCCTCACCGGACATGGCACGTTTGGGAGGTACTTGTTCCGGGATTAAAGCGGAAGTGACGCCCGGGTGTCGCCATTGTGCGGAATGCCCGGAGGACACAGTGGAGCACACAGTCGAGGTGTGCCCTGCTTGGGCGGAGCATCGCCGTGCCCTCGTGGGGGAGATCAGCGGCGGAGACCTCTCACGCCGGGCCTTGATTGAGGCCATGGTCCGGAGCGAGGCGGAGTGGCAGGCGGTCGCCGACTTCTGCGAAGCAGTAATGCTCGCAAAGGAGGAGGCCGACCGCATCAGGCAACGGCGCTCTCGCCGCCGCCGCCGGGATTCCGATCCCGATTTCCGGCCACCGTAGACGAGGGCTTGCGGACAGTGAGCAATGGGTAGCTCACTGTCCGGCCGTCCGGTAACTGTCCGGACCAAGCCCAAGTCGTCGACGGCGCGCACTGTTCCCGCGCGCCTCATGTAGTTGTCAGCAACAGCGGGGGCCCAGCCGGGTCGAAGCCGACTGGGGCCAGGGTTATCCGAAAGAGAACTCGAGCCCCGGTATGGAGGCTTGAAGGAACGACGTGGGCTTTTAGTCAGTAAGAGTCTGACACTAGAACGCTCCGCCTAAGAGCAGGGGTTGTCATTGGATGATTCTTCCCACCATAAAAAAAAAATATATAATTAATAATGGATAGTTCTATCAAGTCTGTTGTAAACTTGTAAGGACAAAAATATACATTACACACATAATCGTTGACCCTACTCATTGAAATTTTAAAGTATTAGAAACTAGCTGTGCCCGCGACTTCTTTCGCGTGGACTGCAGGATTTTGAATTTATTTTTTCTAAAATAAAAGTAGCCTATGTTACTCCTTATTACATCAGCTACCTGCCAAAAAAGTTATTTCAATGTTACAAACATACAATCTAATTTTATTTTTACGTATGACACAGATGTATTACACAGTGGGCCGGGTTACTTATTCTAATTCTCCTCGCCGATACCAACATTCTTTTCAATATAAATTATATTTTTATTGGAGTCTAAATGGTCGTACATTTTTAAACAAAAAGTAGAGTGTGACAAAAATAAAATATCTTTTTATTTTCAAGTTAGGTCATTCTTTTTCATAAACTGCCGCCACTAAAAACCGCTGCTCACTTTCATTCAATAAAAAACATTCCTTTTCATGCAGAATCATTTACGTTTGAATGATTTAAAAAAAATGTATTTTATGATTACTAACATTAAGCGTCTTTAAAAAATAAGTGAGATTCGAAATTATGTATAGTTTAATTCAAGAAATCTATAGAAAATATATTTGATTATCTAAATAATCATTGGAGGTAGTTCATACAATTCGACTGATAAGTATATGGAACGGTTCGAAAATGGCGAATTTATTCGTTCTTGTCATTTTGCTGTGATGCTTGCTCGCTGTATAAAAACTTGTATTTTGTTGCTATAAAATGGCTGACACCGGACTACGTATGAATTTCGCGGCCCTAAAGAGGGCAGATCCATACGCTAGAGAAATAATCGACAGTGCTACCCACGTTGCGCTTTATACATTCGAAGAGAACGAATGGGAGAAAACTAACATCGAGGGTGCTTTGTTTGTGTACAGTAGAAATGGTGAACCGTACCATAGTTTAGTGATTATGAACAGATTGAATACGAATAACCTAATCGAACCAGTATCGAAAGGAATAGAATTGCAATTGAAGGAACCTTTCCTTTTGTATCGGAACGCCAAGTGTCGCATTTACGGCATATGGTTTTATGATAAAGACGAGTGCGTCAGAGTTGCGACAAAGTTAAATTCTCTGATCAAAGACCCGATCAAGCAAGTTCCTGGAGGTGAGAACATGGCGCAGAACGCTGTATACAGTACGTCCACACCTTCTAGTGCGCCCGTTGATATATTCAGCATGTTGAGCAAGGCTCAAGATGACTTCAATTCCAATAAAGGGTTTGTCGCTAGCAAATGTGACTCGACACCTTCGCGTGCGCCCGACATGACTTCGCAAAGCGTGATGGATTTCTTCGCGAAGGCTGGGAGTGGTGCAGCGGCGCAGATGCCGGCGGTGTCGTCATTGCCGTCGCCGGGTATCTTTGGGCCGCGCACGACGGACGCGCGCGAGGTGCCGCAGCTGCTGCAGAGGCTCATGAGCAATCCTGCACATTCTGTGGAACATATAGAAAAACAACAACGCTCTGTGACACCTCAAGAGGCTCAAAGTTCTAATGGTAACATGAACCTGGATTCAGCAATGAGACAAAACTGTGGGTTCCCATTAAAGTCAACTCCTATTGACAAGCCTAACCAGCAGAGGATATCTAGTCTGAAGAAGGGGCAGTTGGATTCAACTGACACCAACGGCATTATACCATTGGAGAATGAGTTGAATCTGATGCACATATCATCACCAAAGCCAACGTCCCCCCTGGCCACATACTTGAATCAGTCGCAGGACATCAACCATACGGTAAGCTCTTTTAATGGTAGCAAATTGGAAGAGATTGGATTATACCCTTTGATTGACTCTGTGTCAACTCAGCAGAAGCCAGCGCTGATGCCGCCCACGATGTTCACTGCTAGCACGGGCGGTGACATCCAGCCGTCCCCGGAGCCTCTCACTAGGAACCAGCTGCTTCAAGCTTTCAATTATCTGCTGAAACATGATGCTGACTTTGTGAACAAATTGCACGAGGCTTATGTTAAATCCTTTTCAGAAAAGGCATTCTCTGTGTCATAAAATTGATTCTTTAATAAGTGGCTGCTATGAACAGTTGCAGTCATGAAGCATAAAATGTACAGCCGTAATTTGAATGTAAACTGAAACAGTATAAACTGAATCTTCTTTAAAATGTTGTGTAGACCCTCTAGTTTTGTAGTGACTCATTGTTTGGAGTATTTTTAAATAAGTTTTAAACCTTTGACTGTAACCTGTACAGAGAATGAATTTTAGTGACTAATCTTCTTTTAGTTTGGACAGGTGATGAGAAGGTCCCTTAAGCCGCTACTTGTGATATTTATATTGGCTCCAGCTTAAGGTTGCATTCAAAATCCAATATATTTGAACAATAAGTACCTTCACTTTAGGTTTAACTATGAGTTGTTTGCAATATTATAATATGTACATTTTAAAAGACAATACTATGACTACTTTGACAAATACGCTTTTCTAAGAGATATTTTATTGACATGATGTGCTGCATTCAAACTTCCATAATTTTGAGAGGAAAGTGACCTCTTTTAATAATATAAGGACTGCAAAAATTTGCTATATCTTTACAAGAATTATTCTTACCAGTTAAACAGCATAGGCATCAGATTTTTTGATTATTTGTATGTTAAAGTTTTTATTTCCTGTAAAATTTTGTCAGTAGCCACTAGGAAGATTTGTCCCTATTTTCTTTTTATATCTAATTTTTCAGTAAAATTTTAGTATGTGTATTGAATGTTATACAAAACATAAGACTTTAATATACATTAGATACAGGGGAAATCAAATGATAATATTGGTTAAAAATATATTTCTTTAAAGATGTAAAATTTAGTCACTTGTTTAGGGAGAGTAAATAATTTCGTAAGTTATATTTCTCCTAAGAATCAATTTTCTAAGGATGGTGTGTTGTTGCTAGGCACACTGACAAATATATAATTTCAACTACCAGGAAGTTTTCAGGAAACTTCCAAGGGGATCTACCACACTATACCCCTTTTAAAAGTCATCATTTCAGATTTGAAATGGAGTACTTTGCCAAACTATTGAAAAATCACCTTTCAATATGGTTGAATTAAATCGACGGCCATGTGTTTATTGTATAAATCATAAAACATGAAGAAAACAAAAAAAAAAACACTTTAGGAAACATCTATAAAATTTAAAACCATCTAAGTGCTTTTACATCTCATATGCTATGCTAAATGATGATGTTATAACTGTTATCTATAAGAAAATTATAAATTTGGACAGCTAGGTATGTTGTGTGGAGATATTTTTGTTACATCTCACTTCTATATGGGAGCAAATGTTTTGACAAAAACTGATTTTGGCCTACATAACATTGATCCTGTACATATAATTAGTTTGAATATAAGACCTTCTTACTTTTGAAATGCTCCCACAATCCTGTCAAATATTTTATACACATTAGTTCTGGCGATAATAGTTTTTGACGATTTTCAGTTAGAATGTTATCATAAAAATAGTCTCAAATTAAAGGGTTCATCGAAGTAAAGCTTTCTTTTATTTGACGACCCTTACCTCACCTTGACTTGCAAAATGGAAAACATTCTGGGGTTGAAATTAAGAGTAAACAAATATTAAGGTACTACAAGGTACCTTAATCTTTGTTTACCTTGCGCAGCTTAAAAATAGTCAAGAAGATCAGTTGTAATGGTTAGAAATCTGAATAGGTTGATTATGCTTACCTAAAGTTGGTATGGGCACACCACAATCATGGTGGTAAGTGTTGTCTTTGAGGAGTGGCTGGAAAGACAACACTGCGTCCTTACCTTCCGCAGGACGCAGATTCTCATCGGACATGGTAAGTTCGGGAGGTTCGTGCGGAAAAAACACCCGAGTGTCACCATTGTGTGGACCACACGGAGGACATGGTGGTGCATACGGTAGAAGTGTGCCTCGCCTGGGCTGAAAAGCGCCGTGTCCTCATGGGGGCGACCTCTCGCGCCTTGCCTTGGTACAAGCCATGGTCCGGAGCGAGGGGGTCTGGCAGGTGGCCGCCTCCTGTGAAGCAGTAAAACTAGAACTACGTTAGATCGACGCACACGTGTAACACGCCTGATTTGTTCGAAGAACGACGTCGCGTGGCGTGGATCAATAGTGTAGCTCTACAAGTCTAGTTTCCATAATTATAACGAAACGTGTGCGCAATGTAGTTCTACCTTTATGCTAAGAGAAGACTGCCGCACGCGTGAGGGAACGCCCCAGCCACCGGCAAAGAAGGAAAAGGAGTGGGTTTTAGTCGGTAAAAGTCTGACACGCCCTCGCGCTCCGCCCAAGGGCGGGAGATGTAATTAGATGATTTCCCACCTTAAAAAAATTCCTAAAGTTGGTAGAAGTAACATGGAGGTGATAATACTTCCTATAAAATTGAGATTTCATCGTCATGTTCCAGCCTCATGATTTGTACTTTGTATACCTATTGAAGAACTGGTACAATTTGTCTGCTGCGGTTTTCCCATCCGTCAAGGCTAGAGTAAATAAGCTCATAATAAACTAGTGCGCCTCACCAACGATTGCATCATTACTTACCATCAGGTGGGATCGCAGTCAAGCACTAGTACCTACCTATACATTTAAAAAAAAAGTTCGTAGAAATATTGCACCTACCTACATATTACATAGAGTTAATAATACTTACCTCTTCTAAAATCGGGATAAGTATATGTAACTCTGTTACTTCCACGAAATTAAGGTAAATATACTCTACCTGTGGCCGACTTCCGGTAATGATGCATATAGTCGGCCTTAGAATGTTCCTACTATTGGGGACTCTGGCCTCGTCTCAAGAAAGAGGGAATGAGCCGTAATCCACCACACAGGCTCAGTGCGTGTTGGTGGATGTCACATGCCTCCAAATTTTTGGTTCTAGGACATCTTTCCCTTTCCTCACGATGTTTTCCTTCACCGTTTTGAGAGCAGTGGTGATGTAATTAATTACACAAAATATTGCGCCTGACTGGGTTTGAACCTGCGACCTATAACTCGTAAGTCGCGGTCATTACCACTCGGCCACCACTGCTCTCAATGGTAATGATGCAAGTCGAGTCAAAAGTTTTAAGTCTTGAGCATCGACGCAGGATTGCTACCCTGTCGATTTTCTACCGGTTGCATTTTGGGGACTTTTAATAATGTCACATCAGACCACTAGACGTACGTAGGCGCCACCGGTATATGGTAGACATCCCAACTATAAGGTTGATATGAACAAAACGATTTGGAAACACATTTTATGGTTTGGACAGAAAAAGTGAATAGGTACCTCTATGATGTGGTAGCACGTTTGACTAAACATGTTCCATCGTCCACCACACCATCGCTTTCCAGGTGAGATAGTGGTCAAGCGCGAGACTATGGGTAACAAAAAAAAATCGACCAAGTGCGAATCGGCTGGTGCAGTGTTCCTACCGTCCGTAGCAAAAAATCACGTTTGTTGTAAATTGTATGAGAGCCCCTAATTCAAGATTTTATGTTATTCTGTTTTTAGTATTTTTTGTTATAGCGGCAACAGTCTTAGTAATAGGGTCCCGTTTTACCCTTTGGGCAGTAGCGTAACTAGCATTTTTTACGCCCGGTGCGATCTTCTCTAACTGCGCCCCTAGGAAAAAGTACAATACGAACAAAAAGGACTGTTAGACATTTTTGCGCCATGTGCCTGGGCACCGCTCTAGTTACGGCACTGCCTTTGGGTACAGAACCCTAAACAACACCATTTTATCAATGAGAGTATGATGATAAAGTTTTTGTTTGTAGAATATGACTGTGCTCTGTTTGATCCTAGCATTTGTAAGATTTTGATTTCGAATACTTTCAACACCTAGTCTATAATTGTAAGTGCTGCAAGTGTAACTGAACTTGAACTACACGAATGTACATACTTGGGATAGACAGTAATGGTATTGAGATACCTAATACAAAGCAAATTCTTAGTAATTCTGTCTTGTGATAAACAATTCAATGAATTACATAGTATTCAAATATTCATTGAAAACTACACACTACTCATCTAGGGCGGAGCGAGGGCGTGTCAGATTACTACTTACTAAAACCACATCCAGTGCCGTAAATAGAGCGGTGCCCCGGCACAGGGCGCAGTTCCTGGAGTGGCGCAAAAATTATATACCTAGAACTTTTGGTTTGTATTGTATTTTTTGTAGGGGCGCAGTTATAGAAGCTCGCACCGGGCGTATAAAAGGCTGGTTACGGTACTGACCATATCTATGTTCAGGCTAGGCTTCAGCCCTGCTAGGGCACCTTTGTTTGTTTGGTATTATCTTTTTTTTTAAATGAAATTTCAATTCGACTGTCGTGTCGTTTGATGAAAATTCTAAGTGAGCCAACCCAGAATCAAAAATAGCAAAACTGCTGCTAGACTGGAATGAAACGGAATCATAAGTAAAACAAAAACTTGTTGAAATCGATTTAATATTGCTATATTACAAATCGCTTTTGAACTTTGAACAACCAGTTGAGACCGTAAAATTACAGTTTTCAATATTTTTTTTTAATTGCCAACTTTGGCGTGTCCATGTTTTCTATTTAAACAGTAAACATTTATCAAACTTTACAGTCGCATTTATATATTTTCACCACAATGCCACTCAATAAGTACATGCAAGTACTAAACCAATGGATGATAACAAAATTTAAATAATTAATTTGCTCTTAGATGGTATTCAATAATGAGAAATCTAAATAGAATTTTTATTCAAAATAGGTGCTTATAAAAATGTTTCCGTGTCATAAATTGACTCCACATTTAATTCTAAATGGTGAAAAATACTTATAGAATACTGTTAGTTTTAATGGCACTGTGATCAAAACATGTAAAAGCGACTAAGATTCATACATTACAATTTTACACGGGAATCTCTATGATCGGTTGTGTGTGTCCTTGCGCCTTCGCCATTTTCGGTATTTACAAATAAAGGATGATTTGGAAATATTTTTAGAAAAAATAACAGCTAATTTTAAATTGTATTCCATAGTTATTAATTGTGCTATGCGGTTTGTGAATACAATATATCAATAACTTTCAACGTTTCAAATGTTTTATATGAAGTTTATATGTATTTTCGGTAAGATTATACTTTGACTGGTTTCGTGCAAATACTATACATTATATTACATGTTTGAAATATAAGTAGTAAGTTAATAAGTACGTTGTATGTGCAAGTGATTCATCACTAATCCTAAGCTCTTTCCATACAAAACATTAGAAACGCATCTTATTGGGTTGTCAAACAGAAAATTACTTTAAATCTCACTGTAAAACGAATGACCCTGTGAATTTTAAAATGGATCTATGATATGCTACAGATAAAGTATATTATGTACATGAAAATTAAATTGCATTACATTGCCCCCTGTATTTGGGTACACTAGTTATTAGAAACTTAATTAAAATATATCCTGATTATAGATAAGTAGTTTGTTGAGAACAACATTCGTGTTGGGGGACTTTGACACAACGAATATGCTAACTTGACCATTTTTCTTGGTCCAACTCAGTGTCATTGGTTTACTGCCTAATTAAGCAGTTAATGAGGACGAGATAATTCATAGTATTCTGAAGATGGATTCCAGAGAACAATTCAGTTTCTCTATAGAAACAACCTGAACTTTGGTGTTAATCTTAATCGACCATCGTTGTAACTCGTGTTCCCCCATACATTATTGCCGACGTGGCGAGACCCTTCAAAACTTCATTACACTCTTTCCGAAACAATCAAAGACAAAATCAACCTTATGCACTAAAATAAGGCATAGCTGAAGAACCTTTGCTGCGTTCAAACGCTTCACGATTTAACTGATAAAGTTGACTAAATTGTAACACGTAATTTTTTGCAAAAACAAACAAAAAGTCAAGATTCAATTATCATTCATTTTTTTTCCATCTCATCTTACAATTTGAATATTTTATGTATTTTTTAATAAAAGTGAAAAATAGTTTTTAATACATTTTACTAATACATACCAAGTTTTTGCAAAAACACTCCATCAGTGATTGGGTCCTAACAGATAATCATTTTTAATTACTAAAAACTATTTATCTCAACTATTTGGTTTAAAAAGAACTTTTATTTCTACAAGTATAGAAACAATTCGATATAAACTAATCATTATACACGATTTAATGGGATTAAACTAAAAAAAGAAGACTTGCCGAGTCTCGACGTACAAAGATAACATGTTTTAAAACTCTTCAACTTTTGCTTTCTATAATCGCTTCATAACAATAAAAAAAAAAAATGGAATACATTAGTAAAAAAAAAATTACGGTACTTAAAAATTGAAAGTGAAAATGTCACAGCCAAATGTATTTTGTTAACGTAGGTATTTTCTATTACCAGTTTACGAACACACGACATTCAGTTGCACGTTTTTATTTTTACAGAATAATGATGAAATTAAAAAAACCATCTCCATAATAAAAGGGGTTAACCCGTTGTATGCCGGAACGCAGATCTACGCGAGACACAATGGCTTTTTAATTGTCTCTAATTACGGCATACGAGAGGTTAAGTCGAACCTGCAAAAACGTGCGGCGAAATGACATGCAAACGATCCACTATAGATAGTAAATCCGCCGATATATTTAGAATTTCGGAAACTTCATGAAGCGCTTACAAAAACAAAAATGTAATCGTAACAGATTCGGCATGCATTTGTACCTGATAGTTTATGTAACGTACACTATTCTATTGTCATCAAGAGGTCCACAGCGCGTGTGACGTACAAAAGAGTTAGGGCGCGTTACACTGCACAGCGTATATTAAAATACAACCGGTGTAAACGCACCCTTAGTGATTTGCCGATTTTTAAATTATTGGTAGCAAACTAACGTTTTTCTAAGATTTCACACTCAACAATGGTCCATTTTAAACGTAAATTAATTTGCCAATTATTTCATAATTTTCAGTGAAACCAAACATTTGTTTGTCCCAAATTACAGACCGATAATTTTTAAAAAATAATACCTGTTAATTTGGATTAAAGTGCATGGTGGTTTAAAATAATTCGGCATTAAAAAAGTGGCTTCCAAGAAGCAAAGTAACACGACGACTATAACTAAGAGATCAACGTTGCGCGTTCAAAAATAGGCAAATCACGCTAGACTGTCCATTAAAAAATTATATTTACATACATTAGTTATTCCACTGGAAGAAATTATACGATTATTTGTACCAACATTATTCTATTGGGAATAAAATGGGTTTGACTGGGTTGAAGACGCGGAGAGCGGATATCCAGGTGTTGCCAGGAAAAAGGAATTCAATAAACAGAATTTAATACTCAGTCAAATATAAATAAATCATTTATTTTAATGACTGAAATCATTGGTTTGAATCGAAATCATAACACATCACTCTATGGTATAAGTAGATTTTTATTAAAAGAATCCATTTAACACTTCATAGGTATTTATATTCCACGCAGACTTGAGTTGTTTAGGCAACAATGATTAAAAAATAAACTAAAGATTGGTGGTACAAATAATTTTGAAAATTAGTAAACTCTCTCACTTTTGAGCACCAATATAAAAATGTTTCTATTACATTTTTTAACCTAGCAACATCAAGTTGCTACTGTCAAAGTGACATAAGATGACATTTTTATTTTGGTTCTCACAAAAGGGAGGGGATATAAACAAAACTGGTTTACAATTTGCAAGCTTAGATTTTGGTGGGCAGTAAGTTTTTTCGGATTTAATAGATACGGCCGTAATAATAACTTTTTTCAATATTTCTTGATTTGTATTTAATTTAGTTATGATGATATCTTCATTTTAAATATGTACAATTTAGCCGTCATTTTTGTGAATATAAAAGTAAATTAAATTGCAGGAACCCACAATGGTTACAAAATATTTACGGCCGTATCTTTTAAGCCAATCATATAAGTCTAAAAAAGATATGATTTGATTTCAGGGCTGTCTAGAAATATGGGAAAAAATACATATAATTTGGAGGATATTATTTTAGTACTGTTAATTTGCCTAACTATTTGATCTAAACCATGTTTTTGGCACACGTTCACTGATAAAAAATCAGTGAACATGCTTTTAACATACAATTAACACAAATTCATATTGATATCAAACTTCAAAACACAATTCTTAATAAAATAGAAGTCATACATTTTGAGTATAGTAAGTACTCAGTACGCTATACAAAATGAACTCGCTATTTATAACATTTTATTTTTGGAAACAAAATTGACAAGATTTCGAGACAGCCCTTAAGTGCAACAATGAAACCCTTTGACGATTGTTTCTGTCTTGCTATACTAGCGAAAGAGACAGCACTACAACGTCAAATAGTGGTGTGGCCCCACTGTAAGCAGGTAAATTATTCATTTTATTCTAACTACCCCCGATTTTCGATGACAAGTTTACAGTTTGTATAGAAAGCTTATAAAATAAAGACAAATTTTGCATACAAATTGCAAGTTTCAAAGCTACACAAATTTAGGGCATCAGTACTTTTAATTCGTGTCATCTAAGGCGGATATAATGAACACATCAAATATTAGGTACCATGTTTTAATAGTTAATAGGGACCTAATAGAGACTCGAGTCAATACTGGGTTCAGAATAAATAAATGTCATGGAGAAACTCAATTGGGACACGTAACTTTAAAAAAAAAAAAACTAAATTAGATTAACATATTAATGGGTATAGCTATTTAAACTACTCAAGAATCTTCGATAATATTGTTTCCGTTAAAATGGTGAAGGGGTAAAGTACGACAACACTGAAGCTCAATTTAGGAACATTTCAAACGTTTTCCCTACCGCTCGCAGTGAGACCCCACCTCATTCTTGCACTTACATTTAAGTTCAAATAACAAAACCAGCGTTTTAAAAACGCTCCATCCTACATACGTAGGTAACTTACTAACATACACAATGTCTGTGTACATTACACCGGATAATCACTTTTATTTACGTAAAAACGAAACTTAAAAAAAATATTCAACTATATTAAATCTATATGAATAGAAGCTGAACCGCCTAACGAGTGACAAAATAATAAATAAGTTCAGGAGGCCTGTGGCGTCCATCATTTGTACAAAAGCCGGTATTTTATCTGGAAACAAGAGAAAAACCAAGAGTTTATTGATTTATACAAAAAGGTTAAAAATCCAGCAATAGTTACGTTTTCGTAACTATAGTATAATAGTATAGTTTAAAAAAAAAGTATCTCGAAATTGCTTTTCATTCGGAGGTACTTTTTTTAAACTAAAAAAGATAAAGGAGAACGGAACTTTTGCCATACATTGCTGGCATTTTTTTTTTCTTTTCGCCAAAAGCAAAATCTAGGTCATATTTTAAAGTACTGTATGAGAAATCAATAGCAATAAATATTATGTCTACCAACCGTAACCAAACGAAGTTAGAGACTGTTTAGTATATTGCTATAGTTTTTTTATCTGGCGTTATTTTTCTTAAATGAAACAACTCATGTCTGATATTTTAAGTTTCCCATTGTTAAATATATTTTCGGTTTCTATGGTGAGTACGCATTAAACAGAGTCAATCACTATCGCAACTATTCGCAACACTAACGCGTATCTTTTCGATTCGGTTATCACTTTTTAGGGTTCCGTAGCCAAATGGCAAAAAACGGAACCCTTATAGATTCGTCATGTCTGTCTGTCTGTCTGTCTGTCTGTCTGTCTGTCTGTCCGTCTGTCCGTCCGTATGTCACAGCCGCTTTTTTCCGAAACTATAAGAGCTATACTGTTGAAACTTTGTAAGTAGATGTATTCTGTGAACCGCATTAAGATTTTCATACAAAAATAGAAAAAAAGCAATAAATTTTGGGGGTCCCCATACTTAGAACTGAAACTCAAATTTTTTTTTTTCATCAAACCCATGCGTGTGGGGTATCTATGGATAGGTCTTCAAAAATGATACTGAGGTTTCTAATATCATTTTTTTCTAAACTGAATAGTTTGCGCGAGAGACACTTCCAAAGTGGTAAAATGTGTGTCTAAAATAAGAGAATGATAAAACTAAAAAAAATATATGATGTACATTACTATAAAAACTGCCAACGAAAATTGGTTTGAACGAAATCTAGTAAGTAGTTTTTTTTTAATGCGTCATAAATCGAAAAAAAATACACTATTATTAAAACATCGATCAAAGTTACAACACATTACAAGAACTTTTATATTATGTTACTTGCTGCTACGGAACCCTTCATGGGCGAGTCCGACTCGCACTTGGCCGGTTTTATTTTTACTAGTTTTAGTGATGAGGAACTGCGAGTGTGAAAAAAATATAACAGTATTAATCTATTTTAGCAATGGAAACTTCTAAATGTTACGTTTTATATTGCCATTTCATTATAATATGACGAAAATAGGTAACGCATCACAAAAATATACTAGCAATGCTTCTATACGTATCTTCGTTCGGTTACGGTTTAAAGACCTGATTCTTTTTGCTATAGGCATAGGTTTAATTTGTGACGGAAAGAAAAAAGTAAATTATGTCAATAGTTTGCATTGGTTTTTATCGGGTTATCTTTAACATATAAAATAACGATTAGAAAGGGAAAACCCCTTAAGGTTTTAAATTACCCGCAACTCGAATCAATTTGCATTAACCTAACCGGCCGCGTCGGATTGATCAGACGACTGTCTTCGCGTCCTATTCGCCAGAGTCGTGTATTTGCCACGTCCAGCGGGTCCGAGGATCACGACTTGATACTGTCAGTACATACTCACTGCGTGCACTACCACAGGCGGTGCAGGTGCAGGTTGCGCGACAGCACGGAGCGCACGTCGTGCGTGAAGCGCAGCGCGTCCAGCACCGGCAGCAGGTTCAGTAGCGCCACGTCCAGCGGGTCCGAGAACCACGACTTTATTGGTATCGCGTTATCTGAGCACCAGAACAAATATTTATTACTACAAATAGCCTTATGACAATCAGTATGAAACTTTCTCGCGGCGAGGAGCCAGGTCTTAGCCCTTGGTTCTAATTAGCAATGTTTTTCAACTAATACGGCACAACAACCCCCGGGAGATTTTCGGCGTTTTTCTTAAGGGGTCGCGGTAGAAAGCCAGGTAAAAGAAAAATGCGAGGGTCCTATACTATTTTTTCTATCTTGGTTCTATTTTTGACACACAAGTAGTGGGTGATTTGAAATAGACAAATAGATTCAAAACTTGGCCACGAGGGCGCAGTACTCTCGGTCTTTCATCATATTGTAGTTCTAGGGGAGCCGTCAATTTTTTTTTACTTACAAATGGGGTTGCTTATTGAGAAAGATTGAAAAGCACTCATGACGTTATCCTTCAGTTTTGAAAAGCATCAGAGAATGATGATGAATTCAATATCAAAGAGAGATCATCGTCCTCCGTGCAATTAAGAATCCTCGAATTCTTCGGGAATATCACCCTTAACGAGGACTCGATGGAACGATTGGTGGTGCAAAGGAAAGTCGAGGGGTGGACTTCATCAAATCTGTAACGCACTGCAGCGTCGGTTAAAACTCCCAAGCCTGGACGGCATTGTATCGTGAGAGAGGCGGTGGCGCAGGACTCGACCGAGTCGTGACGATGACCACTCTGTCAAGAGTGTACGACTTAATAGCAATGTATTAATTTACACGAAGTAGAGTGCCTGATTAGGTTCCGTGTCAAACTTTTACTGACTAAAACCACACCTATGTTCCTTCAATTGCGCTCTCTACGGGTAATCTTTTCAGTAGTCGACCCATGGCTCCAGTAGGCTAGGCTTCGGCTCTGCTGGACCCTACGGTTTTGCTTACATCATTTTGAGGAGCGCGTGGGACACTACGCGCCGTCGACGGGTCGGGTTTGGTCCGGACGGTTACCGGAAGGCCGGATGGTGAGCTACCCAAATAAACTCAAGACTTAAGAATTATTTTTCATCACAAAGGCATTTGGCATAGAAACGAAGTAGGTTACAACATCGGTGGCCAGTTATTTATTTGTATTAGAGTATGTATCTCACCTGGAAAGTCCCGGTAGGCGCCGGGCGAGTTGTCCAATATAAACACCCTGTTGAGGTCGTCGCATATAGACGACAAATTCTTTGTGTAGGAACCGTTTTCTGCTGTGCAGTGTTGTCTGCCAATAGAAAAATTAACACACGTAGAGCTCAGTATTTAACAATTTGAACAATTAGCGTTTCGGTTGACAAGGAAAACTGGAAGGATGGAAAATTTATATTTTCGACTACAGTTAGGTACCTATAACTATATACTCGTAACTTTCGAACATTTCTGCAGCCCTAATGAACCCCGTCCGTTTGCTGACATCTCTTTAAGACGCGCGTGGAACATGACGCGCCGTCGACCTGATCCTTTTCGGACGGCGAGGCCATACCAGCCCGCACAACTCGGAAACCACGACAGGACCATGCGACCGCGACATCAAGTAGGTAACCCTCTCTTTTAATTCTCTAACGATCTCTACGTAAAAATGATAAAGGAATGTATTTGGGCCTACGTGGGCCACAGACGCCGATCTGGGCGCGTCGGTTTAGACTTGTAGAAGCTACATTAGACCCGCGCCACGCGATGCGACTCCACGTATTCTCAGGCGTCGCCCACGTGTGCGACGGTCTAATGTAGTCCCGCTTTACCTGTAGAACCGCCGCCGCAGTATACCCCGGCCATTGTCGAGCTTGTCAGCGACCGCGGCTCCGTAGATTTCCATCGACGCCGTGAATACCACCAGCTCATACCATTGTGATACCTGTAACAAGTTTTATTGTCATCATCATCATCATCATTTCAGCCAATAGACGTCCAGTGGTGGACATAGGCCTCCCCCAAATGTCCAGAACGAACGTCCGATCGTCGATCCTGTGCGTCTCGCATCTATCGATTTCCAGAAACCCTTATCAGGTCATCGGTCCACCTTGTAGGAAGCCTTCTAACACTACGAACACTGCTGTTTAGTTTTATTGTACTTTAGGCTTTCCTTATTCGTAACTTGGAGAAAAATCAAAGTTTATTTTTAAAGACCTAACGTTTAACTGAGACGCTGTGTGTAAAACTACGCCGTGCGCGAGGAGTATTGACCGCTGTCAGCGGGTCAATGAAAGACAGAGCTCTTGAATAAAATATTTATTTCCGAGAAGTTCATACGTCATCAAATAACTTCTGCCGCTCTAGGTGAAGACAGGAGTGTTGAATTTGCTGACTAAAATCCACCTGCATTGTGTTACGCCAATGACTTCAAAAGTAGTCTGCGTGAGGAACACAAAGAACTAGCGGTGTGGCTTAACTTAGGAGAGACCCTAGACCAGCAGTGAACTGTAGGCAAGAGTTATAGATTGACTATCAGTTTTTTCAAAGGAAATCTTTTTGTTATGACTAAACTAATATTATAAAGATTAACTCCAACCTTATACAACGAATTTGAAAAATTCTTTCTCTATAAAAAAGTTAAATCTATATCTATGTTCTATATTTTCAAAAAAATTAGAGATCCCTATTTAAATTGGAAATCAAGGTATCAAAATGTTGCCTAAAAAAATTGGGTGTATTTTTTTTTGCCAGGGCAAGCAGTTAGTTAATCAATATAGAAGATAATCTATTGATAGGGAGAAGTGGATCAGACGCTCAATTTTCATTAATAATAATAACTCGTCAAAAATCTTATTTTAAATCAGAAGTTTCAATAGTATATACATGCAACATATTTATTCAGAAAATCACGTGTCCAGTCCAGTTTCGCGTATCAAGTTAATACCGTAATGATCTGATGAAAATAATCAGGAAGTTCGCAATGAAGATAAGTCGCTAGGAAATATTCGCGCAGTAGCTCTTTACGTGGTGAACTAAATAGGTAATACGTTTGCTGTTTGTCTATATGTCTCAAAGATTTTTAATAACAAAGTGGAATTTAATTTCTGAGCGAAATAGACAATATGAGGTTCACCAATTTTCCCCACTACCCCTATTATTTTTATTTTTCCCCTGGCACTGACAGCTTCCCCATAATTTTAACCATACAGTATAGGCAAAGTTATGAGTACAAAAATTAATAATAATTAATTGATTACAATATTTTATTAAAGGGTCGATTCTGTATATACTTAGGGTCAATGTCTAGCCTAGACCTCCGTCCCGCGCACTTCTTCTCATGCCACCATTTGTTTCCTAAAAGACGCTCTAGATACGTGCCTTCTACAGGAAGAAAAGTTGAAAAGGAATCGTTTGTCTTGATAAGATCATGTGATGCGGAGGGATGAAACATATGTTACTAAAAGAGTTATGAGTATATATGTGGAAGGATGGAGAGGAAGGCTAAAGAAAAGATCGGTGGATTGTGTGAGGAGTGATATGAAAGAAAAGGGAGTTAGCAGTCATGCTACCCATCAGGGTGAAAGGCCAGAATGGTAGATAAAAACGTTTTGGGCCGACCTAAAACAATAATATGGAATAAAGGCAGGAAGATGATGATGACGAGTTTAGGGGGTATTAAATAAATCTACTGTCAATTGAAATAGCAAAAACTGCACGGAAGTTGACAAGAGGTAAGTTTATCTATAAATGAATTACAAGATAAAAATAAGTAAGCAAACTGTATCATTATTACGAAGATAAAATATCAGTAAGAAAACTGATATTACGAGCGGATTAATCAACTTTTACGCGCCGAGTAACACAAACAAGATTAATCAATTTGATTATCTACTATACAATAGATAGTAACCGATGACGAAAACGATTTCCCCTGTGAATTCTAACGCAGACAAACCCGTAGAACAAATCGAGTTATAAACATGTGGTTACCACACGTCACATGTGGCTTGGATTAAATTTAATGTATTTGTTTATATTATTACAAGTATACTTCCACCACATACCACAGTAATATTTACACGTTATGTTATCCTTAACACAAAGGATACTGGATTGCCGACCAATTACGACCTGCATGCGATGTAAACGATACTAAACGCATGTATGACGTCAAGAGGGATTGGTCTGTTCCATATCGAATCAACTTCAAACAATCGACCTTGATGCCCTTATTTCTTTCCTTCAATATAGGGAAGTTTGTATAAACTTGCGGTGTTTGTAATAATCTCTTTACATCTATACATATAAATAAAATTGGAGTGTCAGTTTGTAATATTGAAATAACTGCTTTTTACATGCATATGAATATATATACGGTACATACACCAAAATCACATTTTTTTTTTTACAATTTTTTTGTCTGTCTGTTTGTCCGGGCTAATCTCTGAAATGGCTGGACCGATTTTGATGGGACTTTTTTTGGCAGGTACCTGATGTAATAAGGAGTAACATAGGCTACTTTTATTTTAGAAAAAATAAATTCAAAATCTTGTAGTCTACACAAACGAAGTCGCGGGCACAGCTAGTACAATGATAACATTCTTAGGTGCCAGATATGTTCAGTTTCTTCATACATCATGGTAAGAAAGGTATGTTTACATTAGTAAAAAAAAAAAACTTTGGCAGACACTCATTGAGGATTTTAGACTTTATATCTACATAGAGACCTCTGGTTAACATGCTCTTAACTGCAACGGTCTTTTTTTGTAACAAAAAAGACCCCAAATTCGGTAGGTCCGTAAAGGTACTTACGTACTCCTGGCCAGTCAGCCATGATACCAACCTGTAATGCTACCAGGGGCTCTTAACGCGATCCATTTTACGTTCTAAACTGAATTGTTAAAGGGATGGAGCTATATAGTGGATGTTTAGTGTTTAAGTAAACTAGGTATATAACATAGTAAATAATTTATTTTTATTATTTTCGAGACTTGGAATGTTAGATATTGTTATTAATTTTATTGTACTACAAAAACCATAGAGTAAGAGCTTCTACCGCCTGTGATACAGGTTTAACTTAGTACAGGCACATAACATAGCTACACTGTTGTAATTATTCCCATGATTTTATTTAACTATTTTACCTAATTTTAACTCTGAAAAAATTTATTATAGCTAAATCCCTCTTTCTCGTTCGCACGACTGACATTTTCGTCATGGTAAGTTCCATATTGTCTTGTCACAGCTTTTTAAATAGAAAAAATAGAACCGACCAAACTTTTGTTTACACGTTAACAGTTCACACCATAGAGGAAACGTAATTTTTTAACATATTATTATGTATGTCTCACGATCACGACTTCTCTCGGAGATAGCCGATTCCGTGACGAGTTTGCTTGAGGACAAAGCAACTTACTATTTAGATTTGTGTCTAGTAAATATTTTTAGAAAGATATATCAGAGTTTACTTACTATATCCAAAAAGTAATCAACATGCGGCCTTTTATGTACGAAGAATCTGACAGGATGTTTGTCTATAGTAACTTTGAGGACAAAGTCTGGTGGCGTGCCCGGTTTCACCGTCGGCCTCAGCATGGCGTCGTGGTGCGAGTGTATCAGCGTCTCGTCTAAATCTAGAACCAGCATTTTTCTTTTTACTAGACCTGAAAATTAAAAACAAAATGTTAGTTGCTAGCTCTATGCTGCGCTCCAAAACAGATCGTTAACGTGGCTCAGAAGGCTGTCTAGTTTCAAATGTGACTGGGCTAGACAAGTCTGCCGCATGCCGAACGAGCGCTGGGCCGATAAAACATCAAGTTGGTTGGGAGGTCGGGATAGACCAAGATAAATGTAGCGGAACGACTTAGATGTCTTAGCAAGAAGTAGCTAAAACCGGGAACAGTGGAAGGAATGGAGGGAGGTCTTTACACAGCAGCAGGACAGTATAGGCTAGATATAATAATAATAAAAGTTTTTGGAACCAGACAGATGACATGGACGCACACGATGAAAGCTGGTTCGATTTAGTTCAAGAAAAGAGTACCCAGCATTGGGACACTAGAAGAAAAATAAAGTTGCTTAGAACGAAAAAGAATATGGAGGTTTAATATTATAGGAGCTATAATGTCAACATCGGTTATAAAAGGGGGCTGTATGGTTGAGATTAACTAAAAAGAAATAACTGTGTTCAACGCAAAGGGAGGCCGAACACAGGCTATAATTTTTAGTACCGGCAGTTTTCTGACAATCCACAAGTTGCTTGCGGAAAAACCTGCCCTGATCTTTTTACAGGGAAATCAAAGACTTGGGAATTCTGTTGACCAAACTGTAGCTTTAAGGTGAACGCACACTTATCCGAGCCGAACGCGTCGATCGAATCGAGAGAAAAGAACTTTTGAATTCTTTATAAGAAATTTTATGAAACCCTGCACACCTAACCACGTCGAATCGTCCGAATCTAGAAGGACTCTAGAATAAAGCATTCGTCCACAAAGTGTACATTCACCTTTAGTAACAGCCCAGTCAATAGTTCGAGGCATCCGTAACTTCTGGACATCCTACAGGCCTCCCCAAAGTTTTCCAGACGTTGTTCTCTCCCGCAGTTTAGAACCAGCCGTCGTGGAAAATTGCTTAATTAAGCAAGATAAAAATCAAATAGCCAGTAGGGGGTTGATTGTTACAGTAACCGAAGTATTGCGTGCGATTAAACTTACTCCATTAGTAGTCGATGTGCGGCCGGCCTAACTTTCGAGCAGTAATAGGTGGGTACGTCCGTATAGTATGATGATAATCGGCTAATAATAGGAATTATTTTCAGCTTAAATACAGACTTTGTAGTCAGGTAATGGTGAAAAGAACGTGTTCTTATAAAATTCAAAATAGGTATTATACTTGTACCTACGTATGTACCATCGCGGACATTTCTGCCTGATCACTTAAAAAACTTCGCTTGAATCCTGCGGCGCGGCGCCAAATCAAACCCTTTGAAGTTTTCGTTTCAAGTGCAAGCAAAAATGAACTTGGCTGTGGTCAGGCGGAAGTGTCTTTGATGGTACCTATGTATATTGTTACATATTTTAAAACAAAGTCCTTAACCGCCTCTGTCTGTCTGTATGAACGCAATAAACTTAAAAACTACTGAATGTGTCTGTTTTGATATTCTTTTTTTCAGTGGGAAATTATCTGATGCCTCCTCCCGCTGTGTGGAGCGAGATGGGGGTCAGACTTTTACTGACTAAAATCCGCTTCCGATTCTTTCAGTTGCTATTTGCGTTCCAGGGCTGCGATAAGTCTTTCAAATAGTCTTGCTAGATTTTGACTTCCGATTTTGTTTCGGTGTTGCTTCTCTTAAATTGTCGAAAAAGACTAGTTAAAGTGTTATGACAAATAACACTTTTACGAGTCAATCAGCAACAATATAAAAAGAGAGTGGGAGTAAGAGTCGCAGGAATGTGATGGATGCGAGAAGCACGGGACCGTTCGTTGCGGCGACACCAGGGGGAGGCCTATGTCCAACAGTGGACGTCTTTCGACTGAAATGATGATAATGATAATGATGAATAATATATGCATCTATACATAGTATAAATAAAATTGGAGTGTCTGTTTGTAATATTGAAATAACTGCTCTTTACTAATGCATATAAATATATACGGTACATACATCAAAATAACATTTTTTACAATTTTATTCTGTCTGTCTGTTTGTCCGGGCTAATCTCTGAAATGGCTGGCCCGATTTTGACGGGACATTTTTTTGATAGGTAGCTGATGTAATAAGGAGTAACATAGGCTACTTTTATTTAAGAAAACATAAATTCAAAATCCTGTAGTCCACGCGAACGAAGTCGCGGGCACAGCTGGTATAAATATATAAAATCAAACTGGAGGTGATAATCTTATCGCCTGCCTAGTTTCCACATCTCGAACTACGATAAGTTTCTTATTGTTCATTAAACCATTTGATAACCCCCCAACGATCTTACAACAACTAGACGTCTAATAACAGGCGACAGGAGGCATGTCTGTCAACACGTTTGACTTAAAGATGTGCAGGCCTAGCCAAGTTACAACCATTTCGTTTCGATTCTCTTGCGTCAAACTCTTCGAGTTGGCCACGCCTCTAATTCCTTTGTTCTGACGTCATCTCAACGCTCAGTCACGTGGTCAGAACAAAGGAATCGGAAGCGTGGCCAACTCGAGGCTTTCGACGCAAGAGAATCGAAACGAAACGGTTGTAACTTGGCTGGGGGGGTTGATTTCGGTCGCCACAGAATAATGTCCAAATAGTTTCGACCAATCAGAACGCAGTACCCCGCTCCTCCGTACCTCGGCCAGTTGACAGAATTGTTTTGGTGCGCTAGTACAAGTTCAAACCGCACTGGGCCCGCGTGGTGGATTACGGCCTATTCCCTCTCCTAGAGAGGAGGCCTGAGTCCCAGCAGTGGGAACATTAAAAGGCTGATTGTGCTTTTATTATGCTAGTTCAAGCATGGGGTGTCTAGTGGTTGTAAGGTCGTTGATAACCCCAATCTCAAATCTTTTACTATCACTATCAGTAAACAGAATGGTAGTCTGTTACTTTCAACTGATAAACTGATTCGATTGATCAATATGATAACAGCGGGGATTGTTGTCTGTGTTGCTGACAGGTTTCAAAACAACTGTCTGTATTTTAAAGAAAACTTGTTTACATACAAAATAAATACGGTCGAGAGGTTGATAAAGTATTTTGATATGCAATCAGTGTGTCCAATCTGATACAGTTGTTGTATCTCATCATCGGGTTGATCTCCGATGGGTGTAGATTCCCCTATGATTTGAGATTTTTAATTTGCAAATAGGTTTTGGTATTAAAAAAAACACGTCAATTTAAACTAGATGAGGCCGGTGTTTCTTAGCTGACTACCCTGAGAAGAAACACCGAAACAAACTCAAGGGTCAAAAAGTCTCTTTTAAAGTTCATACAGCAATGCAATGGTCAAATCATGAGAACCATGCAGCAGCATTAGTATCTGAGATAGTCTTTTAAGGAAAGGCCCACACAGACTCAAGTGGAACTGTCCGTCCTGTCAGTGCAAGCATTTGTCAGTACACAACCACATATTACAGAAATTTTTTCCCTTTTTACCTAATATGCTCATAGCATAACGAGCTTTATGCCGCGACTCTGACCTCTCTAGGGGAATGGGCTGTAATCCACCACGTGGGCTGTTTGGATTGATGGATATCACATGTCTTCGAATTTTTAATCCTAGGACATGCCAAATTCCTTATAATGTTTAACTTATAAAGTTTCGAAAGCAGTGATAAAAAAAAATTACACAAATTAATGCAACTGGCTGGATTTGAACCCACGACCGTAAAAATTCGTAAGTCAGAGCGGTTACCACTGGGCCACCACTGCACCAAATAATTTACTCATCATCAATCAAACTACTACAACATTGTAATAAAATAACTTTTCAATATTAATTTAGTTGATATTGTGATAAAGTTACATAATGTTGACTATTAAAATCTTGCAAGTAATGATGACAAATATTTTTAACTGATAGATAAGCCAAGACTGATTTGATAACATAACCTACCACACTTGTTGAAGTTGTGTGTGTAGCCTTAGCCTGTACATCTTTAGTTTGTAAGTAAAGTATAGTGTATAAATATGTATTAGGAAATAAACCTAAACTAATAAATACCAAGGAGCAATGAAGTGCCTTTCATCATCATCATCATTTCAGCCGAAGGACGTCTACTGCTGGACATAGGCCTCGCCCAAGTGTCGCCACAACAAACGGTCCTGTGCGTCTCACATCCATCGAATTCCTATAACCCTCACAAGGTCATCGGTCAACTTTGTGGGAAGCCTTCCAATGTTGCGTCTCCGGTGCGGCCTTTGGGCCCCATCGACTATCTGGTCTGTGAGCAATATGCTTTGCTCACTGCCACATAAGTTTGGCGATACTCTATGTCTGCAACCTTGCAGATTTCTTCAACGGACCGCAGTATACTAAATGTTAAATTAACAGATTGAGTTTGCACACCAATACCCGACAAACTGTAGGCCAAAGTAACATTAAGTTGGTTCTAAGAAACAGAGCGACGGGATCGCGGTAGAACACGAAGGAGATGGCAGGATGAACAACGTAGATTTCGCCAGAACTGAAAGGAGGAAGCGCAGGAGTTCGTGAAAGATGGAAGTCAGGCCTTTACCCAGGAGTACACCAAATCAGGTAAAAAAAAAATTATAAAAGAGAATGTTTGTACGAGCGTGAATATTTGTTACTCCTTCACGCTCAAATGATTTGGATGTTTTGGCACATGGACAAGGATTAGGATATTTACCTGATTAATGTATTCTGTCCAGCAATGGCAGATCTTGTTAATATTTTGCACAAACTGTACTTTAAACTTTTGTAGACATAAAAAACATAAACAGAGCTACTAAACTAATACTTCTACTGGATTGCTTGTTCAGCATGATTCAACATAATTTGCTTGAGTTGTTTATCTTCATAGCATAGATGAAATGTGTTACTATGTGGGCATTTTTACAGTTTGTATCATACTGTCTGTTTCCACTACAAATGGTGTAAAGACATTTAAAGTTGGTGTATAGGATAGGAGGATAATAGACTTTAAATAATAATAACAATATTCCGAAACGTACACACAACGCCTAACGCCATCTAGTACCAAACTAAGCAAAGCCTTTGATACGAGTATTAAACATGTTAAAAAATCAAAGGGCCTTTTTGCCATTTAAGAAAGACCCAAAATGTATCTTGGATTAAAACTGAAAGAAACAATAAAATAATAATTAGGGGTCCGGTGTAGTAGTAGCTACACTACACCAGTCAAGCCACTAAGTAGTCAAAATACAAATGGCAAAACAGGCTTTTTATTTGGCTGACAAACATACAATGCGTTCCAAATGAGAATAGGATCGCCCGCCATGTTGTGACGTCACGATTTATTATCAATTCGAGGAAAGAAATTTTTAAACATTAATTAATTTACGAAAAATTTAATTTACTTATGAACTGTGCAAGAAAAAAGTTGAATCAGAATACAGTTCTTCAATTTTACTCATCTCGAAGTTCTTCAATTTTGCAAAAATTTCTTCTATTTGACAGTACGACGAGACGTCAAAACATAGGAATCGGTCCTATTCTCATTTGGAACGCGTGGTACATACAAACTTTATACATTTCTAAATGCAGACATATCTATAGATAAATTACAACAAGACACAACAAATGATTGTGCTTATCACACAAACATTTTGACCATTTGTCTTGGGTGGGAATCAAGCCCACAACCTCCGTCATAGCAGTCAGGGTCATTAACCACTAGACCAACAGGCCAGTCAATTTTTTATTAGATTGATTCTTACTTAGTTTCAGTCTTTTAGTCTGTGTAAATGCAGTGTGGTGTATAGAATGATTTTTACACAACATTTACTAAAAGTCCTCTACCACACTCGGTCTCAATTATTTATAATTTTTTGTCTATTGTCAAATATTCGGAGTGGTTCGGATTTGCACCCTTTGTATTGGAAAAGGTTAACCTTTCAAATACCGTCAATTTTAGACACAATAGAAAGGCAATCGCTGAGTGAATGCCAGCATTTGCTTGGGGTTTAATGAATTAATATGAAAATATTTTTGTTGATAAGAGATTAAAAGCTTTTTTTTTTTCTCTCTCTGATGCAATCTATCCACTTATTGTCTTTCAGCATCTTTTGTGTTCAAATATAATGTTGTCATGCTTGGTATGCTTTAATATGTTCTATGATATTCTGCTGTCATAGTATCAAGTCTTATGGGCTAAGCCTTGTAAGCCTCCTGAAAGTCTTGGTTTCCATCAAGTTTGTTGCCAGTTATTAGGATGAGTTGTGATCCTATTCTTGTAAGCTCCGACTGAATGTTTGATTTCTTCCTTTACATTCAAAAATCTTATAAGAATGTAAATTTTTTGAGGATTGAAAACAATTAGCTAAACTATCATTAGAATGGAGAGAAAATTGTAATTGGATTAATTTGTTTTGTCTTGGTCGTTTGTTTTTGTTTTGGTTTCCATATGAAAATTCTTTCATTAAAAGAAAGTTGCTCTATCACTGATTGGCATAGGTATTAATTACCTTATAAATGTGTGATTTTTGCGGGATAGCAGATCTAAACTCCGGAAAATGCTGGCTAATTAATAAAAATAAATTCTCGTGCTTAATTAATTAAACCACAAGTGAACACCAGCGTGCACTCTCTCATTGTCTTTCTATTGTGCGAAATGTTCGAAAGTAATGAATTTGCATATTTACTAAAATGTTATGATAAATAAAAGTAAAGTTAGGAAATAAGAGTAGATGTTTACTGAATGGATTAATCATAGTAGGTACGTAAATAACCTTAAAATTAATAATTTTTAGAGACAGTCATCATATTTAAAAATTTAAACTCTGTGATGCAACAGGAATACCAGAATTTCTTTGTGTAATTTATAAATGAGAGCTCCCAATGGGGGTTGGTCCAGCATCCTACTATGCAAATATAACCTAAAATTGGGTAAAATCTCTTAAATAAGGTTTGATGGTGGTATTCCTGGTAGTATCTTTAAGAGCATAGAAATTACAGATCTGCATATTGCACAGGTTTGTCCCACTACACAGTGGGTCAATGATAATTACATTATGCTGATAACTCTACCTCCAGAAGACAAAACAGTATGAAACATTTTGTCTTGTTCTTTTTTATAAGCATTGGTAAGACTGTCAGTGTATTGCTTTAGCCTAAAAATAGATTCAAAACTGGTATCAATCTTGAATTATATCAAATGCTGTTTTACTACCCCCCACTTATACTGCATATTGTTTCTTAGTAAACTTAGCACTGACACTGTTGCAGCTAAGTTATAATAATTGTTGAAATAAAGATGACACATATTATTATAGAATAATCTTGATCTTATATGTCCTGAACCCAAATATGCATCAGATTGAGAATGATCATTGATTTAATATTTTCACTTGGGAGACTTGTTTACACGTTAATAATAGAAAATTAATATCTCAGATATGCAGAGGACACATGATAATATTTACATATTTATGATAAGTACGACGGTCACAAATCATACGATTTATCGTTATAATATAAGTGATAAAAAAAGATAGTAAATACTCACTCAGCCTGTGTCTAGATACGGGCGAAAGTGGATACATCTCATATTTGACGGATTGATATTGAGCCAACTGAAAAATCAAATGCCACGTGAGAGTTTAATAGTTCTGCGTAAAATTATATTATTAAACAACAAGGCACACATTTTTATTTATATTTACCGCTCGATATTGCTTCTTAAACATATAACAAAAACAACTCCATACTTTAGATGCGAGCAGCATGAACGCGCGAAGGCCCATTTGCAACCGTTTCAGCATTTGAATTGTTTATAAAAAGATCACTATTATACAAATAAGCTTATTTTTAAACGACAGCGTTTCAAACGAGATCATTGACGGCGTAATTCAAAACAAATTCAATAAAAATCAACTGCCGAAAACATCTAACCCGCCATGACATAATCGACCCAATTCGCGTACCATAAACTAAACAGACTTTTCCCTTCATATTTGTCTTATTGTCTATGCCACTAGTGAAGTTCCTCGGAGTTGGATTAGTAACTAACCGGTTTTTTAGAAATACATTTTGGAAACGATTCAGTTCGGATAAGCAGACGACAGCCTCATTAGATTGAGAGGCTATACAAATTATAAAATACAAAAAAAAAATCTGAAACGATAAAGATTAATTTAAACTATAATATAGAGAAAATTTTTTTTATTAACCGACTTCAAAAAGAGGGAGGTTATTCTGTTTGTTAGCCGTATGTACGTTTTAACTGTATTTATATCTTCACCGATTTCTCTATCGATTGTGGATTTTTCATTTTCATTTTAAGTTCAGAATTGGTCCCACAGAAATTGTTCTCATTGGTTAATTTTTAGCAGAACTCGTTACAAGTAAAATGACTTTGTTGATGACAAACATCGACAGTAAACAATTTTTGGTCGATATTGAAGTACGCTTGCAGAGAAGTAACCTATTGACTTCCAGGTTGTAACATTAGGAAATATCAACAACAAGTCAGTGTTGGTGCTAAAGACTTTGAAGTGGGGGCAGAGTTGAACTCGATGAGTGCATCGCTGCTGAAGATCCTCATGGTCCGTTCAACATTATGCCTAAGTGAATGGAAACAGTTATCTATTAGGATCGAACTTGCGCTAGGTATAATTATCAGCACGGACCTTGAACGCTGGCTTCAAGTTGCGCAGAAGTCAAATATTCGGTCTCTTAGTGGTGCGACGTGAGACGCGGGGGCGGGGAATGTCAGTGATTGACTCGCCACGCCATCGTGTCTTAGACGACACTCGTGATTCATTCCCTGCACTTGCTGCATGTATCTAACAACGACGACGATTGGCTCGCCAATGTATGGAATGCGCAAAGCGATCCCCACTCTGACGCCGAGCGCTCAATATTCGTGCCGATAACTATAAAGGATGAGCAGCAGTTTTGGTGTGAAGTACCGTCTCACCTTTGCTAAGATCTCCTGTTTGACAACTGAGCTTTTACTACGATGCAAGGATAAAAATTGAGGATGGATGTAACGTAGCCCCAAGAAGGTCAAGATAGTTGTTTATCGGCACTGTAACGCCTTGGAAAGACAGAACGAACCAGATTTGGCTCTACAATAGCCTCTCGGAGAGACTGGATCTGAAATCTAACACACGTGACACGACACGTATCTCTCAGCAATAGTGCAGTCGTCTGCATACCCAAGGGTACCAGGTTTTAGGAATTACTATGTAGCAAGAACAATGTTATCGAAATCACTGAGGAACCCGGCATTAATATCTTATACGTCATACAAACTTCACCTAAGGCCCAAGCGCCGACTTTCTGAAGCCTACTCCTCGGTAACGGCCAGGTTAATAGGTTTGAAAAAAATATATGTTTATTAATCATGAACAACATTATCTACATTTGATTTTTTCGTGCTATTAAAACTTTTGTCTAAAAAAAATATTTAGCAATTTCGCAACTTTTCGCAATTTTTCCCTACTCCTTCGAAACGGCTTGGATCTTTAGAAACATTTTTACACATAAAAATTGGTGGTTAAATATTCTTCAAAGTGAACATTGCAGTGAGTATGTAAATCAATCAATATTTCGCAAAGATAATAGATTTAAAGGACAGCCGCGCGCTTTCCGGGCGCTGCTGGCCGCAAATAAATGCACAGATTTGCGTACTGCCGCTCAGGCGGGTGCGAGAGGTGCGTCCACATAATTTTGGCCAGATGGTTCAAGTGACTATAAGCCTTAAAGCAAGTCATTCTATCCCTAAGGAGATAATGAGTATGGCCGATCCCTAGGGAATAATGAGATTTGAATTTGGAACACCAATAATCGTCAACATTGTAAATTGAAATGTACGTGCATCGCACAAGTTGGCTCGAAATTCAAACTAGCCACTAACAAAAAAAGAAAATAGAATAAAACGTGCTTACTGACGGGAGCATTATAGAAAATTGAAAATATAGAATCTTGGAGTAAAAAAAAAACTCGTCTCACACAGGGTGCTTTGTAAACAGTATTTGTAACAGTAAATGTTTTGAGACACCCCTAAACATATTAGCATTACTTACCGTTTTATCTAAGAAGAAAATTCCTACAAATGTAGATAAAAGAGGAGAAGTGAAATAAATAAAGACAGATAAATATTTATTTGGCAATAATCACTAGGTTCAAACAATAGAAATATTATAAAAAAGTAACAATCATTAAAAAAATGTAACATTAAGTGTAGCTCACGAAGTTACGTCTGCTCCAAAAAAGGTTCAAATCAGCAAAGTTGCTAGATAGATATTTGGAAAAATCAGCTTTACGCATATTTATATAAAAATATTTATTGGGATTAAAATCTTATAAATAAATATGTATAGTAATCTTTTAAATAAGTATTTTAAGGTGGGTCCACCCGAACTCAAATTCATATAGTGTGGGTGGAGGAGCTCCTCTAGATTCCATCCCCTTTCCTTATTCATTGGTCCACACTATACATAGTCTGTCTAAAAAGTCAAACGACTTGGGTAGTTCGAACAAAGTTAATAGGTAATTATAATCTTTTGCTTCATCAGATTCGTTTACCATAAACGGAATACGCTAGACAATTGACGTCATATAACATCCCTCAGAAATGTTAATAAAAATAAAGTACCTTTACTAAAAAGTAACGGAGTGGATACTCAGAGAAGAAAGTAGGAGTAGGGGCCGACCAAGAAAAAGGTGGGAAGACATTTTTCGGGAGAGAGTTGGACCAGAGTGGATGACAATGGCTAGGGACAGGAACTATTGGAAAGTATTGGGGGAGGCCTACGCCGAAGAGGCGACCTACTACTTAGAGATGTTTTTTTTTTATTTTGAAGCATAATAATTATTAAATATTTAACTAAATGTAATGTGTAGAATTAAGTAACTCAATTAATGTAAGTAGTAGAATAAAGGCTTTTTTTTTATTTATTTATCTTTACTGAAATCATTCCCAATCATTTCCATGTCGTTTGACTTTTTAAACAGACTTTTAAATGAACAGACACTACAGTAAGAGCGACACTACACGAATTTCAGCTCGGCTCGTGCTCCACTACATAAATCTTATCTTAATTTCCTGTGATGCAAAAACCAGGATCATTTGGAGGTTGCGCGCGAACACCGCGACGGTTCATGCGACACGCATGTTCTTCGAGTCTGCAGCTGACTTCATAACCTGGTTCGCGATTGTGATGATACCATCTTCGAATAGGCTCGCCGGGTGGCGTAGAGTAACCACTCCATAAAGCTTCAGCTACTGTGCTAGCACGAGGCCAAACCCTGATGACATAAAAATGGTTTTTAATTTAGAACTCTACATTATTTACAATTTTTGAAACGAAAATGATAGCAAAATTAAGATTGCTTTCTTAGTGACAGCGTAAGATCGAGATACATGCTATACTTTTTGAAATACCTTTATATCTATCAGTACAAAAAGCAAACTATTTTATTTGTGAAACTGTCCTGTACAAATTAATCATCATCTTCCTGGCTTTCTGTCCCATCTTATTTGGGGTCGGCGCAACACGTTTTTTTCTTCCATTCTACCCTGTCACTCGTCATGCTCTCAATAACTTCCTTTTCTTTTAAATCACTCTTCACACAATCCATCCATCTTTTCTGTGACAAATCAATGATAAGTAAAAAACATTGGGTACCTATCCTTGATTATAAAGTGGTAATAATTTTCTCGGGCCTTATGTTTTAGGACATGTTATCCGATGCGGGTGATCCTTATGAGGCCTTCACATGCAATAGCATTAAGACATTAGTCACGGACTAATTTGTTTAGTTTTACCGATTCATACAAGAAACATAGAGTAGGTACTTTACAACCAGGCAGGGCCCAATCTAAGAGGGGGCAAGCCGGGCATTTGCCTAGAGCGGCAAAAAATGAGGGGCGACAGAACTGACTTATTTCTACTTTTCCACCTAGACATCTACACCCAAGTTGGCAGGTTGAGAACTTTATGTGCCACCTTCCAACCTACTTCAGGTTGGATAGTGGAAGTAAGACATAAGACTCATGATTTACATGGTTTTGTGCATGTAAAGGTTGGCAAAAATTATCTTTGCTCGGAGCAGCTAAATAGTTAGATCGGGCTCTGCAACCAGGCTATCTAGATCATCAGCCTTATAATATTCCCACTGCTGGTATTCAAGCCTCCACCTCAGGGGATGGAATGAGCCGTAATCCACTACCCGGGCTCAGTACAGATTGGTGGGTGTCACGTCTTCGAATTTTTGATTCTAGGATATGCCAGTTTCCTAACAATGTTTTCCTTCACCGTTTTAAGAGCAGTTGTGATGAAGCAAATTACACAAGGGGCTGGCTAGGTTTGAACCCGTGACTTAAAATTCGGGAGTTGGGGCAATTACCACCACTGCTAAGGCCATCTATCCCGGTTTTACCCAGTAATTTTAGGATTATTTTAGTTTCGGAAGGGATACCTCTGCACGATGCGGGGTGCCAGCTGAAAATCAGCGCTGGGTGTTTGACGCCCAGCAATTGCTGAGTTGGTGACCCTTTCGGTACGGGCACAGTCACTGCAACTGTATTTCTGTACTCTTTTTTTTAGTTATTATTTTATGTTGTGGTATATTGTGTTGCTTGCCCCGAATAAATGCTAATCTATTCTATTCACGACAAACCTACCTTTTTTTTTATAAGGTGGGAAAAATCATTCAATGACAACCCCCGCTCTTGGGCGGAGCAAGAGATAGTGTCAGACTCTTACTGACTAAAAGCCCACCCCGTTCCGTCTAACCTTCATACCGGGGCTCGAGTTCCCTTTCGGATAACCCTGGCCCCAGTAGGCTTCGACCCGGCTGGGTCCCTGCTGTTGCTGACAACTCCTTGAGGCGCGCGGGAACAGTGCGCGCCGTCGACGACTTGGGCTTGGTCCGGACAGTTACCGGACGGCCGGACAGCGATCTACCCATTGCTCACTGTCCGCAAGCCCGCGCCTACGGTGGCCGGAAATCGGGATCGGAATCCCGGCGGCGGCGGCACGACAAACCTACCTGCTAATCATATTAGTGTCATCGACGACTTCAGCCCACATACAGGCCTCGCCTCCTAGAATGTCAGTCTCCTTTTCCTTGTCAACGAATCCATTGACTGTCTCCCTCGGATCAACTTCGTAGTACTTGTACCAGTCTCCACCGGTGTTGAGGTGATCTAGGTACCACGAGGCAGAGTAAATGACTTTGTGGCCTGCATTCAGGATCTGTAAAGTGACAAAACCTTAAGAGTTGTTAAAAAATTCACTCGTTATGTTATTGTTAACTTCTTTTATGTTTAAGTTTACTTTACTTTATATGTATTTACTTTATATAAACAAAATAAACATGTTTTCTTTCTTTCTTTCTCGTTAGCAGTGGCGTAGCAAGATGACCAAAGGCCTTAGGGCAAAAAAGGGGGCCCTTCTTTTACATGGGAAATCATCAAATAACTTCCTTTTGCTTTGGGTGAAGCGGGAGGGAGTGTCAGAATTTTACTGACTAAAGCGAGTTGCCATAATTTGTGTTGCAATTATTTCATTTCAATTTTGAAGGCGAAGGAATTTTTTGCTAGTTCAATAAGAGGTTTGTTAATAATTAGGTTTGGGGCCCCTGAGCTTGGGGGCCCCGGGGCACTGCCCCCCCTAGTCCTTCGATGTGCCAGACCTACGCCAGTGGTCGATAGATTACAGTGATTCTACTACTAAGTAGGTAGTCGGTATTTTATAGAATAGAAAATATATATTCGACACGGACACATCACAACATTCACAACGGTAACAAACCATAAATAAAAAAGAAGAGTCACGCAATAAAATTGCACTGACTGTGTCCGGGTAAAGGGTCACCATCTCAGCATTCGTTGGGTGTCTGACGCCCAGCGCTAGTTTTTTACTAAGTAAAACCCACTTGTGTTTTTTAGTTGCCCTTTGGTTCCAGGGTCGTGGAACTTTCCCGCAAACCCTGTAGTAGATGCGTACGAAGTATATTTCGATGGATCAATAAAGATTTTTTCACGCCACCTCAGGCTTTTTGATATTTGAGTTGGACTACATACGAGTATATATTTGACAGCTTTTCTTTTAACTTACATTCACCATTTCCGAGGGTTCCACATTTTTCCACACTTGTACAATAGAACCACTTGGCAGCGTTACACCCTCGTCGAAGACTTCCTGCAATTACATAGAAAATATTAAAATAGGAGGAAAATCAAAATAACGTCTGCAAATGTTATTTCACATTTTCGCCAAATACTAGTGTTGTTTTTTACGGTCGAATTCAGTTTGCCAGGTGTAAGGGATTGTTCGAAAATCGAAAGAGTCATCGGCGGGACAGTTGTGCAAAGGGCAACTGAAGTAACCACCTTAGTTTTAGTCAAAAAGTCAATAAAAATTTGATATGATACGCTCAAGTTACTTATTTGATGAACTAACCCAAAAAAAAAAATTGGTTTGAATTCGATTATTTTTTTAAATGCCCTTAAAACTTTAAAGGAGTTGTCTCGTTTTGTCACTGATGTTCAATGTAATTTAATTTTAGTTTCATGGCGGTTAATGGTTATTAAGCAAGGCACATACTTGCCACACGATTGGTTTCGACCTGTCACCTAACAGTGGTATAACATTGGTCATGAAGAGTGAATGTAGCTCGCTAGCTTCGGTCATGTTATGGTCTTCCATAAATTTTCTAATCGCAGCATTTGATCTCCTGAAAAGATAAATTATTCTTTATTGCTAACAAATAAATTACCTCTCAACCATCTCGTAAAGTTATATTTTATAAGTAGATATATATATTTATAATTTAATTTATGTATTGCATCTATTTTTGTATTTCATTTACTGGTTTTGGTATATTTATATGTGGATTATATGATTTAATTTAGATAATATGGTATATTTTTAATTTTCTGACTCATTTGTCACAGGACTGCTGGAAGAAATTTCATTTGAAATAAGCAGTATATACCATTGTACTCCTATCTGTATTTGTTAATTTCATTTTTAAGTGTTTGTGTGTACATAAATGAATAAATAAAAAAAAAACAAGAAAATATAACGTGATTCGATTCTTAGAAATTAAATCTAAAACTAGTCTTGCAAAGGGGTGTATGTTACCCAATTACTGGTCTGTGTAAGTCAAATAGTCAGTCGTTCCATGTAAAATACTTTTTCAATACAATTGCTCAGATGGAAGATGGGAAGGCCTTTAGTATGGGACGCTACTTGTGTCGATACTCTTGCGCCTTCACATCTTCCTAGCTCGTCGTGTCGTGCTGGTGCTGCCGCTGCGGCTGCGGAGAACCTCAAGCGGCGGAAATATAACAACCTTGTTGGAAGTTATATTTTCGAACCGTTTGGGGTTGAAACTCTTGGATCGTGGGGTCCGAGTGCTCACAAGTTGTTTAAAGATCTATCGAAACGTCTAGTTGACACTTCGCGTGACCCAAGGGCTGGCTTTTACCTCGGACAGAGGATAAGCATTGCCATACAGCGTGGCAATGCCGCCAGCCTTTTGGGCACATTACCAGTCGACAGCGATGTGGAAGAGTTTTTTGACGCCATATTTTAGTTTGATTTTAGTTAGTTGTAATTAGCGGAGGGTTTTATTATTATTATTTTTTTAATTTACTGTAATTATAGTTTTTAGTTGTGTATGTAATAAGTTAAATTGATTTAAAGTTAATAAAATTGCTCAGAAAGTGACGCTTATTGCACTGCAGTTAGGTACATAATGGCCCTTGTTTCCAAACTGTGACATTTTGATTACCATTACGCACTAGTGCTATAATGTAGTTAAAACCTTATTGTTATTTGTTCAGTTGTTCTTGTTGACTTTGTTCAACCTCTCCCTTGCCATAATTATCAGGTGTATGTGTATGTATCGTATCAGGCTGGGCGCAGGTCGTGTCCCGCGAGTCGCCGGTCAACCCCCGTTTATTCATTTCAGTGAGTGTATTGAAAGGTAAATAAAAAAATATGGGCGCGCATATGAAAACTGATTTTTACCGCCACAAAAGTTTACTAGTGTCATAGTTATTTTCTTCACAGTGTATTGAAAAACGTCGTATGATACACTTGATTAATTAATGATTACCATTCTTGGCTTTCTTAAGACCCTCGCCACGGCTCGGGTCTAAATACCGCCTCGTCGGTACTCACTAACATTACACACTTATATCATAATGTACTATTATCCAGCTGCTTCCATTTTGACTTCAAAGTCCAGACTTTGAATTTATCCAAAATTTTTAAGTAAAGTGCCACTAACCAGCAGTCCAGTTCAACTTCATCGCCACCAACATGAATATACTTGTCAGGGAATCGATCTTGCACCTCGTCAAATAAGTCGCTGATAACTTTGTAAGTCATGTTGTTCGTTGGGTCCATCGGCCCTAAGCCTACACTTTCGCCAAATCTGTAGCATGTCGTCAGTATACTTGGGTATGCGACACCCCAGGAACTGGTGTGCCCTAAAAGAAATAATTATTTCTTAGACTTGTATATCCCGTGAACAAATTAATAGTATGTTCACCGCCCATTTTTATGTCAACCAATAATAATTTAATTCAGTGGCGTAACTATATCATCTGAGGCCCGGGCAAATTCATTAGATGGGGCCCCCGATAAATCACGTTACATTATGATTAAATTTTATTATTTTTTTTAAATATATTTTGGGTTACTTCTTCTGAGCTCGCGGCCTCTGAGACCGGGGGCCCCGTCGGGCCTAGGGCCCGTGGCATTTTGCCAGCCTTGCCACCCTATAGTTGCGCCACTAATTTAATTACTTACAGAATTAGTCATATGAATAAAATAAAACTAGCTAACCATTTATTATTTACATTATGTAAAACACACTATCTTTATATAATGTGTTTTAGACTTTTCTTTTTTTTACACACTCATTTGTATGAGCACAAGTATTACTCCAACTTTTTGTAATGTAGGGTAATAAGGTCAGTAGGGTAATGTGGTCGTCAAGGTAATACGTGCTTAAAACTAATAAGGCAATTTTTTGAGTTGAGAAATAATTGCTCCCACTCTTGGTGAACCGGGAGAGCGTATCAGACTTTATACTAAAACCACACCTGTGTCCTTCAGTTACCCTTTGCGTTCTAAGACTACGGGTTTCCTTTTCAGAAAGTGCCCGCGGATAATTTGAGGGCTGCGATTCTACATATAATGTTGAGTTGTAATGTTTAGTTACTGTAATTGGTTGTTTAACCGTTGTAATTAATTAAATTAAATAAATATAATGTTATTTTATCTTTTTTTTTTAACTAAAAATAATGCATTTTTTAAGGGCCTGCGCTCACTTGATAAAAGACGTCTTAAACAAAATAGTTTTCTATATGATACGAGGCGTTAGGGCTGTTGATAAAATATCGATATATCGAAATATCGATATTATCGCAGTACTCAAACAGCTGGACATATAAACATGTATTTGTAAACCACTTGATATTATTGGTACGCATAAATGTTTTATTATAATTGAAGAATAATTTCTGAGAACGCTACATTTTCATACATTTATAATTTAATTTGTTTAAAAAACATCATGAATTACTATTTATGAGCCTTGAGACTTTCGATTGTTTTTTTTTGAGACAAAGCCGATAAAATAACAACAACAGCTCTAGCGCGCCATGTATTGTTGAAAACGTCTCGGACAAGTATGAGACGTTTTATATAAGTCTAAGACTTCTTGTCTCAAATGAGCGCAGGCCCTAAGACATTACAAATGTTTAAAATACCTGGCACGTCAAATTCAGGTAGGACGCGTATGCCTCTGTCTCTCGCATAGTTAACGATCTGGTTGATGTCCGTTGCAGTGTATATCATCGTGGGATCGTATGCAGCTTGGCTGGAAAATGTGATGGAAGAGCATTATCCTATTATTATTATGGTTACTATAAAAAATAAAAGCCTAAAGACCTAAAAAAGTAAACTAAAGTATGGCGTCGAAAAACTTCTCCGATGTTAGGTAGTGATGTAAATAATTTGAATGTTGAATATCGATAATTTTGGTACTGTTACAAAAGGGAATATGCATACAAGTTTCTAATTTGCTAAATTAAACAACTTTTAGCTTAAATAAAATAAATATCTCCGTTATTAAAGAAAATTGAAAAAATTTCAAGTTGCTAATTAGAAACAGAAGTCTGACGTAGACTTTGACGTCAAAGTTCATCACGCCTAAACGGCCGCTATCAATGACATTCTCATAAAATATCACTGGCCGCCATAGAAAACGGTGTTTTGACAAGAGATACAGATATATTTATTTAAAGTTGTTATATCTTGGTTGCTTTTCTACGAATTTTGATATTGTAGTCACTGTTAATGTTATTTTTATTGATAAACTGGTGAGATAACAATGTTTTTTTCATGCATACCTATATTCTATTATGTTAATTATTATAGGTATTTGCGTTTCTATCTACGCATGTAGTGAAAGGCAAGCTATTACTGATTGTAAAAAAGCGCATAACGTATTTATAATTAATGTTATTATTTCAATTGTACCTATTATATTGATTTTAATGAATTGTGTTGTTTGTGTTATTCATTGTATTTAATTCTAAGAACTGAATGTTAATTGTTATTGTAATTTATATGTTTTCTACACTGTGATCATGCAATGTAAACTATCATTACAGAAACAAAATGGTTCTGTACCTACTGATAGTTTTATGATGTATCTAGGTATGTCTGTAGTAAACAATTAAAGTTAAATAAACTGCATGCAAAATGATTTTTTTAAATATTTTCAGCAGATTTTTTTTTATTTGGTCATCGGGATTTTTATAAACCTGCTAGAGCAACCTGACTTGGACAAGTTACGGTCCTTAAAACCCTGCATAGGTCAGTAACCTATGAGTCAGTAGTCATCAGCACTATGCCTACTAAACATTTGACGTTGCATAAAATGCTTAGGTAGGAATGCAATAGAATATTCTTCGGATCATATGGATATTGGTTTCATACAATTTTAAATTTATTAACGAACAAAAATTTATTAGCAAATTCAAATTTATTAGCAAACTGATATTTCATATAGACCGATGTTTTCTTCACCAAATAATGTGGAATATAGTACATTGACCTTTTCTTAATATCTCTGCGTAGAGGCTCAAAAACAAACAATAAACTGCTTTTCATTACTAAATCATGTTACATGATCACGATACATGTCGATTCAAGACAGGTTTATGTCTTTATTTCCGTTTTTGAAATTAAGAATGTCAATAAATGTTGGAGGGTCAATGACCGTTATTCCACGGTTATCTGGCACCTACCTTAGTTGACTACCCTGAAAAGAAAAACCGAAACAAAAGGAGATTATTAGCACAGTACCTCAGCTGAGGAAACACGTCGCTCTGATATGGAAAGCTTTGGTCATCGACGATGTGCCAATGTAACACATTCATCTTGTTCATCTCCAAAGCGTCCAGCGTCTTCAATATAGTCGACATCGAGAGGTAATGTCTAGAGGTGTCGATGAGAAGCCCTCGGTGTTTGTATTTTGGGTAATCAACGATTTGTGTTTTGTTGATGAACACGCTCTGTAAATTATGTAGATTCAAGTTTATTGATGTATTGTTTTAAAACGTTAAATATATAGATTTGCACTCGTTTTAAGTAGAACATTATCAAAAGGGAACATACTCCCGGGCTATGCTATTCCAGGACAGGGTCTATCTGAGATTTTTTTTAAATTATACAGGGTTATTTGTAAAACACCGGCAACCTCTCAGGACTTCTGAGTCATAGAACTTATATTCTGACTTTTAATTTACCATATTTTAGTTTATCAGAATTTCATACAAAAATAATAATATTTAGATTGAAGGTTCTAAATATTACGAAGTCTATGCGAAGCAAGCGATAGTACCGTAAAATGGGGTGAATAGAGACAAAACTTTGGTTTGGTTTTTCACTTTGATACCATAATATCGGCCTCTAACAAAGCTTCTATTTTTTAGAATAACAATTCATTAATAAATTGATATAGTAATATAGTAAAAAGCTGCAAAAAATAATCAAATATCGAGAAAATATCTTTTAAACTCTTGTCTCTATTCACCCCTAAGTCTCTATTCACCCCATTTCACTGTGTAGTATAGCAAAATACAGAATTTAAATGTGTTAGATAGAACAACGAAATCTTCAAGGTTTGTTTTTGGTAAATGTACCTATTAAGTTTTGTAAAAAGTCGTAGAACAAAAGTTGTTGTTCATGATGTAAGTAATACAGTCCTGCAAGGTTGTTAGTGTAGGTGTAGGTTGTTCTCGTTCTGATAGTAAGCGATTATGTGGTCGACGATAGAGCCTAGAAGTAAACTATTCAACCTTGACTTAAAAACCTCTAGGTTGTAGCTATCACGAAAAATAGGCTCCGATAGGGTATTCCACTCCTTACCGGTACGCACAATGAATGCGTTTCGAAAAGGTTTAGTGCGTATGAGTAGAATGTCCACTATGTACCGGTGGTGCGTCGCCGGCTGCCGCCTTACGTCCAATAATGGAACGTCTTGGCGGAATTAAGATGTGCAATTTATTTAAATCCATTCATCTCTTCCGAATTTTTGCCTGTATAATATTAATGTGCTATGATTCCTCTTATATGATTGTAAGTTGTCGTAGGTTTAATCTACAGTACGCCCGACGGATATTGGCGATCCTGAACATAGGCTCTGCGCATTTCTCTCTCTCACGTCGTTTGCCATGAACGTCGTGAGAGAGAGGGAGATACGCAGACCCTATTTTCAGGTTCGCCAAGATCCGTCGGGCGTACTGTATCTACCTACTTGATTTACTTCAATTTTACCCTTACTTTGTATCCTTCAGATATATAGAACAATTGTGCAAAAGTCTCGAGGCCTCTCAAAACGCCCCATATCGAGTCACTGTTGAGTTTCGAAACGGTCGCTACATCAAGGCTGTCTGAAACAAAAATGTATTATTTTATTTATGTTTATGTTACAAACTAGAAAGAAAGAAAGAAAGAAAAACATTTTATTTGCCCGAAAAGGCGCAAACTTAAGACTAATATAATACAATGTTAATTTTTTTTTTAAATTAATTTACACATTCTTAAACAAAAATGTAATAAAAAAAAAACTATTGACTTTGACCTATCATGTGGTCATAACCTAAGACATTTCTATGTCGAACTGGTTTTATTATAACATGTCTAGATGATACTTACTGCATCCTCTACGTCATCTGTTTAGGTAGTTGACTAAATGTTAACATGTCTTTTATTTAAAAAAAATTCTAAAAACTTTTACAATTAGGTACCTATTTACCTAAACCGATGTTAGGTAATTAACACAAGTTAAATAATCTTTGCATGGCTCCCGTGGCGGGATACCGTGGCATACTGCGGTAGGCAACGGTTTCAGTATGTTACAAAGTACTCTGTGGCCAACGGCAGGCCACGGACTCCAGCTTGTAGTGATATACTGAGGGGTGCGGCGGCGGGGGTAGAGAAGCTTGGAATGCACACCATTGACCATCCATTTGCGCCCGCGTGCCGGCGTGCCGTGGCATGCCGTGGCAAAGTGCTGGAATGCCGCGGTATCTAAGCGGCCAGTGTGCGCTGACTCACGGCAAAATCCCTTGCCATGCCGTCCCGGTCTGCGTGGGCCTTTAAGCGTCTCGCATCCATCGGATTCCCGCGATCTGCACCAGTACCTCTGCCATGATTTTAAAGCAATAGTATTTGTCGATACTCGAAACCGACTACGTAATATTTTGTATGGCAAATTTTGATTCTGTACGTGACCGCTAGAGGCGCAGTAAAATTTGCCATACGAAATATTTACGTAGTCGGTATCGAGTATCAACAAATACTATTGCTTTAAAATCATGGCAGAGGTACAGGTCATCGGTCCTCCTTGTAGGAGGCCTTCCAACGCTTTGTATATGAAAAAAAATCAGTAAAATAAATACAAATGATTTAGTAGTAGTAAAATAAATATTAATGCCGCCTATGTTGATAACAATACATGAACTTGCAATGAATTGCGTTCGTAATCTCTTGAGGTCATGATACCAATTCTTATCAATATCAATGACACTTATCTTATTATATTGTATGCGAGATGTACGCGTAGGTACTAGACCGTGATTGGGTGGATCTGAAAACTTGTGGATTTGCGATTGAAGGCCTGGAGGCTCTACCATAAGCTCTTAACGCGATCCATTTTACGATCTAAACTGAACTGTTAAAGCCACGCATATTTTTAGAATGTGTGATTATTTAATGGTCGTTTGTATACAAGCGACGTATTTGGATAGTAACGCTTTTTAACAAGAAATGACTCATGAGTTGAAATGATATTAACATTATTTTACAGGATAAATTTATACAGTCTTAAATTTAATGTAAATCTTAATTCTGAGTCTTTCATGCCTGAACTAGGAAATCCTGTGTTTCAGGCGAAAAGAGCTAAAATAATTTAAAATTAACAAATAATCAAAAGGATTCTATAGTACAATACAAACGTGTAACAATCTGGAACGTAGGCAAAACATCTTAAACTATTATAATATTACCAAATCTTAACTTCTAGTTTCTTAGGGTGAGTTGCACCATTTAATTAAAACGATAACCAAACCATAACCAGCCGTGAAACGGCCTCCTATTGGTCAATTCGACGATTTGACAACTGTTAACGGCTTTGTTATCGTTATAGTTAAATGGTGCAACTCACCCTTAATTAACAAGATACTTAAACTAGGTCAAAAAGACTATAATTGCCCTGGTTGAATCCAAGCATTCTAGACAAAAGGAACTAATTTCATCGATTTGAGAAAAAGGTAGTGTTAAGGACCAGGTGGGATTTACCGTAGTGGGTACGATGGGCATGGCTCCTGGCCTCAACCCTAATACCCTTAATATCACGTCACATTTACATGGTCTTGTTGATGATGCTACGCTTTTAATTTTGGTGAGTGTTTAAACTAACATTTTACAGGTTTATTAATTTACTAGTTTTCGTCTCACGGTTTTGCCGACGTGGAAACTATACATACACTAAGTTCATACTCCAAATCGCAATTGGCCACAATTTTCTCTGAGACTTTTTTAGATCCAATGACTTGACTACAATGAACCCCACTTCTAACCCACTTCTACGTTCCTTATTTGCTTTGCGTCCCTAGATGTCGGGATTTCCTTTCGGATTATCCATGACCCTATTAGGTTTCGGCCCTTACGGTTTTGCTGACATCTCTTTGAGGCGCGTGGAACACTGGTACGCGCCATCGACGACTCAGGCTCGGTCCAGACGGTTACCCAGTGCGCAAGCCCGTGCCTACGAACTATTTTTGAGGGCTGGATCCGCGCTTGGAGTGGACCATGTAATATTCTTAACATTATTATCGAGACTATGGATAGAGTGGCTATCACCTTTGTATTTGTAAACTCATTGTTACACAAGAGATAACTTAAATATTACTATGCGGGCATTTAAATAAAATTAACATAAAACTTACATTTCTCATCCATATCCAAGTGCGGGTAAGATTCGCATGGCGCTGACAGCGTAACTTGTAATTCTTGTAATGTTCCCTTGTAGTTATCATCAGTACCAGTAGTATCGGGATAGTTTATATTTAAATTTGCAAGCTTCTTTGAATGCGTATCCGCTATATGATAGGTGTTTTTCAAAACATTCGTATAACGTGCAATCGCAGCTTTCATTATGTCGCATGTTTGGCCTTTTTCCTGTAAAAAAAAGATTAAACATTAAGTAGGTACCTCTCTAAAATCTCGTAAAGTTATATAAATGCTATAGATATAATTATGTATTTTTATAATTTGTATTGTATCTATTTATGTGTAAAATTTACTGTTATAGATATAATTGTTATTAATGATAATTATGTATGTATTATGTTGATTAAATTCAAATAATATCGGATATCTATTAATTTTTTTTTCTAATTTATACACACTGCATCTACATATCTCATCCAACTCTCCTATCGCAGGTCTGCTGGAAGAAATTTCGTTAGGAATCAGCAGGTCCTTTGTACTCTTCCATCCGTATTTGGTCTTTTCGATTTTAAGTGTTTGTGTGTACATAAATATTTATGAATTGTTTAAAAACCTATTTATCTAATAGCGGTAAATCCCAGTGTTTAATTATCTCGCATGTTTATACAAATAAGACAAACAAAACTTTTTTTTTTCCAACGGACCATCGCAAGGTCAAGTAAAAACGGCGCTTGATTCGCGCATAATATTTTTTTTCGCCACTCGTGACGAGGCTTCAAAACAAACAAAATTGAACTCAATCTTCGAGGTTCACGGCCATGTTAGGCTAAATCAAAAGACGTTAATTCTCCCACTAGGGCCGTGAGAATTTTTTAAAGAGATAGGTACCGTGGTTCTACAAAGCAAAGGGCAACTGAAAAACACAGCAGCAGCAGTGCTTCCATGAGTTCTTAATGCGAGTCATTTTACGACCTAAACTGAATTGTTAAAGGGATGGAGCTAGTTAGGGTATATATCTCCATCTCATTTACTCGCTCGCACGACTGACATTTTAACACGTCATGGTAAGTCCCCAGGAGGGTTTTCGTGAGTAAAAGTGCTGACACGCTCTCTTGCTCTACCCTAGAGGGGAAGAAGCCAATGGATGAATTCCCCGCTCAAAAAAAGGGTGTGAATTCTCATCGACACCAGTGTCTTCATCCTTATCTAAATATTGATACCTTATAGAGCACGACTTCTTTGACTTGCTTATTTCTCTTTAATATTTTTTCTTTAATTATACCTAGCTGGGATTTCTGATGACGCTGTTTATTGAACGCATTATCTGCGATATACCAAATAGGTAATAAAGTAATTCATAGTATTAATTCTACTAAGTTATTGTTATTAATTAATTCATTGAACCCCAAGCGAACGTTCGTACGTTTGCTCTCTCGTTGTCTTTCTATTGTGTCTCTAATTAAGGTATTCGAAAGGTTTTTAATCTTCCCAGCCTATTTCTAACTGTGTTGGGGTCGGCTTCCAGTCTAACCGGCCATTATTTACTACTATACAAGGTGTCGTTTTGAAGCTGCAAAATATTTCAGGAGGTAATTATGTTAGTGATTCTCGACCCGAATCAATAATAAAATAAGTAGGTATTTTTTTTTTTTTTATAACCGCGCTTTTTTTCACACACACAAACACGGAACAATAAAGGGCGTTTTCACACACACTAACTCGCAACGATAGTTTCATAAATAATGTATCATCCAAACATCATCCCGCACGCCACACCCAAGCCACGCCCCCGCGGCCATCGATCAATCGATTTAGTTTAGTGTAATTAAAAAATTAAATAACAAGTATTACTGCTTATTGACCAGGTATCGTTATTTTACATGATTATTTATGAGTTTTATTACAACCTCCTGAAATATTGTGCAGTTTTAAAACTGCACCTTGTATATTTTACATGGAGCGACTGTCTATCTGACCTCCAGAACCCAGTAACTGAGTAATACGATACTCCTTGGCAAGACTGGTGCCAGATTTCCTGGCTTCTGGCTGCCAGTAACTTTTTTCAAAGATCTACAAAATTTAATGGCCTTATGTGCTTTCCCGAGGCATGGAGGAATCTTACTTCTTTAAGATATCACGAATCCGTTTCCATAGAGCGACTTTAGGAAGCATTGCCTAAACTTGGAGATTGACCGGGTCGGCTGTTATTATATAGTTAGTCACGAGCTTATTGAGATGAATTATAATAAATCAATTAAAATTAATTATATATCATATAAATAGGAAAACATCGTGAGGAAACCGGCATGTCCTAGAACCAAAAATTCGAAGAAATGTGTCATTCACCAATCCGCACTGGGCCTGCGTGGTGGATTATGGCCCATTCCCTCTCCTAGAGAGGAGGCCTGAGTCCCAACAGTGGGAACATTAAAAAGGCTGATGATGATGATGATGATGATATATCATATGCATTAACATAATAATCAGCTGTATAATGTTCCCACTGACAAAAGTGGTACTCAGGTTTCTTCTTTGGGAGAGACAAAGGCCGTAATCCACCACGCCGGCCCAGTGCGGCTTAGTGGAAGTCACAGGTCTTCGCATTTTTGATTCTAGGACATGCCCGAAAACGGGCACCAAAACGGCCCAACATGATCAGTGGTGATGGTGATGAAATAAATTACACAAAGTAATGCGCCTGGCTGAGTTTGAACCCGCGACCTACAACTCGTAAATCGGGGTCGTTACCACTCGGCAACCACTCCTCTCTATTATATAATATCACGTAGCATTAATTAGCAACTCATTTACAATTCGTCCTTGTTCTTAACAATTGTGCGAATATTTGTGTACTAATAAATGGCAAAATATGCAAGATCACCATTTTATGAGAAAACTTTAAAAATTTACCAAGTTATTGTTCAATTAAAATATTTTTATTTTTAAATGAGATTAAAAAAATAGAATAACTACCACTACTTACTTAACTTTCAACAATACTCCATATTATATGTGGAGGCTTTTATATGGCTAATCGTGACTTACCCTGTCGTTAAGCATTGCTATACAGAATGGCAATGTCGTCAGTCTTTTGGGCATGTGAAAAAAAAACTCTTCCACATCGCTGTCGACTGGTAACTGGTAACATTACCAGTCGACAGCGATGTGGAAGTGTTTTTTGACGCCATATTTTAGCTAGTTGTAATTAGCGTAGGGTTTTATTATTATTTTATTTACTGTATTGTTAACTCATTATCATCATCATCATCATCTTCCTGCCCTTGTCCCGTTTTATTTGGGGCCGGCGCAACTTGTTAACTATAAGCCACACAAATAAAATAAAATAAATAATAATTCGAATTTTCATACATACCGTTATAGTAAAACTATCCGGATCTAACTTAAAGTAAGTATCCGATTTTGTCTGCTCATGTGGTCGGGGCCATATTTCCCCCTTCGTTGGCGGGTATTTAGGTCCAGGGATGACAATTGAAAAACTTGCCGCGAAAAACACACAAAAAGCATTGAAAAATAAAATGTACCGTAACATTTTGCCGGCAAAACTAAAGCGGTACTGACTCGCCAACGGTGCCGGACAAACTGTCTTATTATTTGTGTTTTTTATCATTATAAATGTGGGAAGGTAAATATCGTAGAACAGTTGTCTTATCATTTATGTTATTAGTTTTTAATGATCCTAGCTTGACGAAATTCTACGAATACCTAGGTTATGAACTTTTAAAGTATTTTGTGAGTGCATTTTTTTAAAGATCTGATTTACGATATCACATAACTATTTGGCCGTACTAACGTTGCCCCACACTGGGAAATACTCCTATATCGTGGAGGCGTGTAAACTAAAAAGGTCCAAGCTATCGGCCGGTGGCTAGGGCTCCAGAGACAGGAACCTCTTCACAATGCGAGCCATTTACAGGATGCATTTTGGAGAGTTTGCGCTGGAATTGCATGACTTGATTCCGCCATCGCAATTCTACCATCGGACAACCCGACGTACGGCGAATATTCACCCTTACGTTGTTGAAACCTCTACGGTCCGGACTAAGCGTTTCGCCTCGTCGTTTATACCGCGTACGTCGAAGGACTGGAACAGTCTGCCTGCTGCGGTCTTCCCGTCCGATTATAATTTGGGTGTCTTCATAGCTAGAGTGAATAGGCTCTTAATAAACTAGTGCGCCTCACCATCAAAGATTGCATCGCTACTCATCAAGTGGGATCGCAGTCAAGCACTAGTTTATCTCAATTAAAAAAAAAAAAAAAAGCTGTATCGTGGTCATTCGTGGTGTACTGCTTTCTGTATCAGGTCATAGATCCAACCGCGCAACGACAGCTTTGACAGATGGTCGTCCAAGCTTTTGGCTATAAGGCCATTGACGGTCATGACAATCGGCACAATGATAGTCGAGTCCACATTCCACATGTCGACAATCTCGTGTGCTAAGTCGAGATATTTGATTGGTTTCTCTTTCTCAACTTTCGCTTTGAATACGGCGATAGAAGTAACCCACCCGTGTTCCTTCGCTTAATATGAAAGGGGTGTGGGATTGACCGATAGAGTTACCGTAGCACTTGAACGCAATGCTTTACAGAAAAATAATCCATCCCGTGTTCCTTCATTTCAGGACAATTAGGGTAACAAGGGCCGTAAGGGTTATTAGGGCAGTAAGGGTATTATGGACAAAATGAAATATAATAAGCATAATAATAACATTTTCAATACACTTGCTCAGAAAGTGACTCTTATTGCACTGCACTTAGGTACATAATGGTCCTTGTTACCAAACTGTGACATTTTGATTACCATTACGCACTAGTGCTATCATGTAGTTAAAACCTTGTTGTACTTCTCCCTCGCCATAGTTTTAATACATTATCATATCAGGATGGGCTCAGGTCGTCCCCACGAGTCGCCGGTTAACCCCCGTTTATTCATTTCAGTAGGTGTATTGAAAGGAACATAAAAAAAAATATGGGCGCGCATATGAGAACAGATTTTTACCACCACAACAGTTTACTAGTTTTATTTATAATTATTTTCTTCACAAGTGTATTGAAAAACGTCGTATGATACACGTGAGTAATTAATGATTACCGTTCTCGGCTCTCTTAAGACCCTCGCCACGGCTCGGGTCTATATACCGCCTCGTCGGTCATCACTAACATTACACACTTATATCATAATGTGCTATTATGTCATACCACCATTAATCCATATAATAGTGTGTTGGTGTCTTTTCAGATATCATAATAAATATTTGATATCCGGAATTGAACCTCACACTATCCACGTACATACTCGTAGTCTGTCTAAAAAGTCAAACGACTTGGAAATTAAACGAATTAAAAAAATCTGTACTATGTATTACATACAATACTTTTTATAAGGTTCTATTAGTAAACAATAATCATCTCTTTGCAACCTTGATTATTCAACCAGTGCTGACTACATCAGATTTCAAGAATTCGATTATTTGATTAGATTTTCCGAGTCGTTTGACTTTATAGACAGACTCTAGATGTATGAAGTCCGATCCAGTGACGCAGCTTTGGGCAATCCCACCTGCCACATAAGACGCTCAGGATGTCGTGACCGCTTTCGGATGGAAAGCCATCAATCTTCGCCTTAGCGAAAATCGCCGACGCGCTACAAAACCGCGGCAGTCCCGCCAGCATCCTGGGCCTCAAGTCTGCTATTACAATAGTGTCAGAATGGTCTATCATTGATGTCATAATTGTCGATTTTGACAAGTTTGGTAATCTACTAATATAATGGCGTCATTATGACTTTCCAATGGTCAACCACTGACACTCCATTGAAAGAAGTGACATAGAATGGTAATCTCGTACATATTGACAAATGAATATTTGACGTTTGCGGTAATCTGCTAAAACTTTGACAGTTTATTTGATCAGTGTTTTACCATTAGAACGTTATTGTGCAGTTATTGGTTTTAACCTTTCAATCGTGGAAATTACAGACACAATGGAAAGACAATAGGTGCGCGAACGCCGTTGGAATGACGAATTTATAAAAATAGCAGACTTGGGGCCCTGAACGCATTGCGCGTTGTTATATTGCACACGCAGGGTCATACAGGCATAAACAGATTTATTTGTAAAACACCGGCTACCTCTGGGAATATGGTACTAACATCATAAACAACAACTTTCGTTCTATGACTTTTAAAAATTTATCATATTTTGGTTCATCAGATTTTCATACAAAAATAGATATATTTAAATCGAACATTCTAAATAGTTCAAAGTCTATGCGAAGCAAGCGATAGTACAATAGCGGAGGGAAGCGGGGATGCTTGGTGCGCTTGCGTCGCGTCATCGCACGTAGGTAAGTATAGCAAAACACAGAATTTAAATGTGTTAGATACAACCACCAGGATAGGACAACGTAATGTTGAATGTTTGTTTTTTGTAAATGAATTATGTTTTGTAAAAAGTCAAAGAAAAAAAGGTTGTTGTTTATGTTATTGTTTTACAAATAACCCTGTCTATATAACTGAAAAATGCGATATAAGTAGCTATGTCATTTTAGAATCAAGTTGTGCAATAAGGATTGATAATAAAATAATAATTTCGCAAAAAGATATGTAATAAAGTGTAATGTGCAATAAGAATCAAGTGGCATGTCTTGATAAAAATATTTAATTTCGCAATAAGAAGGGTATGTATGTCAGGGATATGTATTTTTCCCTTTATCTAAGGGCTTTATCGCTAAGCGATAACGTCACCCTGTATTATCAACTCAATTACACAATTCAAATGTTTACGCGTACTTATAAATTAACCAGTTGTCTTTTGTCTGTAGTCTTTAGTTACTGCTCCACTTTTGGTCGTAGCGTAATGTCATAATTTATATATTTGACTGGCCTATTGGTCTGGTGATTACTGGCCCTAACGGCTATGATGGAGGTCGTGGTTTCGGTTCCCACCCAAGACAAATGTTTGTATGAATCATTTGTTGTAAAACTGACTGACTGACATAACTACCAATGCACAGCCGAAACTACTGGCAGTGTGAAATTTTGCACAAGGCTTCCTTTTATGATGTAAGAGTAAATTTTCCAAAATTCACTCCTTGAGGGGCTGAAACGGAGGTCCAAAGTTTGTATGAAGGAATTTATTTTCACGCGGGCGAACATCTCGCTATCTCTTTTCTACGCAAGTAATTTAATGGCGGTGACATCACATTTCAGTTTACTGTGGTTTGGGCAACCCTTTTCTGTTTTTTTTTTCAATTTTATGGCATGGTCCCTTTTCTGTTACTTTTTGTCAGTGCTACCAGTTTTCGAAAGAATTTGAACATTCTTTCAATTTGCGACTTGGGATAATGTTTTTTTTTTTTTTTTATAAAAATAATTAAGATTCGTAATGATAATAATAACCGATCGTTCTGAAGAATACCAATAAAGGATCTTACGAAAATAAAATTTTGGGATTTTAGAAAAATTCTTCCTAAAATCACATTAAACACATTAAAAGGAATCTGTGCAAAATATCAGCAATCTTGGTTCAAGGATATAGGCTGGACGTTGATGAGTCTATGAGTGAGTCAGGATTTTGCCTCGATTACAGATGAGTGTGTACCTAATGATTTTAAATCTACGGGGGACGTTAACATCTTCGGTGGGAAATGCACTTGTTGTCCCTCCTCACTCATGAGTCTGTGAAGTCGTTCTTTGAGGATAAAGGTAGAACTGCACTGCGCACAATTATGCCACACACGCCGATCTGGGCGCGTCGGTCTCCATACATTTTATATGGAAACTAGACTTGTAGAACTGCATTAGATCCATGCTACGCGACGTCGTTTTACGTACATTTCAGGCGTGTTACACGCGTATGTCAGTCCAATGTAGTTCTAGCTTTATCAGGGCTCCATCGTATCGGCGGCGGAGACCTCTCACTCCGGGCCTTGGTTGAGACCATGGTCCGGAGCGAGGAGGAGTGGCAGGCGGTCGCCGACTTCTGCGAAGCAGTAATGCTCGCAAGAAGGAGGCCGAACGCATCGGGCAACGGCGTTATCGCCGCCGCCGCCGCCGCCGGGATACTGATCCCGATTTCCGGCCACCGTAGGCGCGGGCTTGCGGACACTGAGCAATGGGTAGCTCGCTGTCCGGCCGTCCGGTAACTGTCCGGACCAAGCCCAAGTCGTCGACGGCGCGCACTGTTCCCGCGTGCCTCAAGGAGTTGTCAGCAACAGCAGGGACTCAGCCGGGTCGAAGCCTACTGGGGCCAGGGTTATCCGAAAGGGCGCTCGAGCCCCGGTATGAAGGCTAGAAGGAACGGGGTGGGTCTTTTAGTCAGTAAGAGTCTGACACTATCTCCCGCTACGCCCAAGAGCGGGGGATGTCATTGGATGATTTTTTCCCACCATAAAAAAAGGGGCTCCATCGTGCATCGTGAAGTAAACTATCGGAGTCTGTTCATTTGGTTCTTTGTTGGCTGCTTATAACTTTTCGCGTTGATGATGTTCTGTTCAATCACTTATCGATGGCTTAGAGTGAATACCTCGTTCAGGAGGCACAAGAAACCAAATTAGACCCTTATGTAATTTTAATGTGCTTCTATGTGTTTTATTCAAATATTTAATTCATTAAACCCCAAGCGAACGCGTTCGCGCACATATTGTCTTTCTATTGTGTCTCTAATTTCCACGATTGAAAGGTTAAAACTTTGGTGTGTTTCAAACGCTTGTTTCTCTTGTTTTTATACTTGTTTTGCCTCGCCGTCGCGAGGTGATCACACCGAACTGACTCGAGCAAGATATTCAGCAACATCGTAGACGGCGCTACAAGTATCGAATGAAAATGTTGCGTGATACAAGATTGTGTGTTACGAGCTTTTCTTTTCAGAAATATAATAAAATAAAATGACCTAAAATTGCATGGCCGAGGTTTGTACTCTAAGCCATCGTTATGAGAATGCAGCAAGGATGTCTACCACGTCATGCTTCCTAAAAATGATTGTTGGTGGAAAATGGTTAGACGAAATGAGAGATATCCATATAGAATTTCCAATCATATTTTAATTAACACTTATCTTGACAATAATCAGAAAAATGCAAAAAACTTAAAAAAAAAACAATATTATTTTTTTTTTTTCTACCCCTAGAGTGAGTAAAAATCATAATTACGAAGAGAGTAAATTGTAATATTTTCATGGTTTGAAATAGTATACGTAAGCGAAAAGGACCTTGGTAACGTCTTTCTAACGAATTCACAAACCAAAACCATACAATTGGGTCACTGTTGAAATAGTAAAGCACATGCTTCCTCTGCACTATAATGAGTACGGAGTTTCTTATAAACTTTACCGGTTTTTTTAAAACTAAGATGTCACATCACTTTTCATAACGTCAGGGTTGCTATGAAGAAAATAAATAAACTATCTGTACGGAAATTCTATTGACGTTTCATTTTGGGGGCGGGTATCGCCACTTTACTATTGTAGGGAATTTAATCAAAATGAGATAATTTAGTGTTAAACATTAGTTTCAGTAAAATAAAATAATTTTCAAAACTAATGTTACTATCTGCAGTATCATAGGTGAGTTCAACTGACACTTATATTTCTGTATAATCGGTATCATTTCTTGTGTTTTATTGGCCGTATCCTGTCCTATTGATTCATAATCAGCCCAATTTCTTCGAGTACTATCTATGCTTTTGCCGAGTCGAGATTTGACGTGTAATATGAACTAAGATTTGCGGGTAGATTTTGGCAGATCACCAGACCGAAAACTCATTACGTTGCTACTGGGGTATTGAGAGTTAGTTTCTAATAAGAAGTGGAGATGTTGTATAGAAGGGGCTGTGCTTGATTCCAGGTCTAAATCAAGATGATTGGGGGCCTGTTCGTGTACAACCACAAGGGCGAAGTCCTGATCTCGCGGGTGTACCGCGACGACATAGGGCGGAATGCCGTGGACGCATTCCGAGTGAATGTTATCCATGCAAGGCAGCAGGTGCGCTCGCCCGTCACCAACATCGCCAGAACTTCATTCTTTCACATAAAAGTAAGTGTTGCAAGTTATAAATGTCACAAGCTTAAAAGCCACTAACTTGTGGTAAGCCTCCTAAGTAAAACTAAAGAGTATGTGATAGAATTGCACTTTCAGTATATAAGTAAAAAAAAGTATTTATAAAACTTCACCTAAGTATATGAAAATGATGTAAGTAGTTAGGGCAATAAAAAGAAACACCTGAAAATATTCAAAATTCATAGTTTAGACTGTAAAAAGGGGGCGTTTTTTTACTTACCAGGTTGACCATTTTCTGGTAAGGGTAGCTCAAGAGTGTCAAGAAAATCAGAGGCTACCTGACAAGTCTGAAAAAAAATTGAGATTTTATGTCATTTGCACTCCAAAATTTCCCAGTGCTTGTAAAAGGACAGATTTTAATTCATTGATGCTTTAATAGAAGAAAAACAATTCCTACATTATGACATTATTCTTGGACAAAATAATAGGATTACTCCATTTTAAGGTTCTGTAGTAAAACAATTATCTTGCTAAGTCTGTGTCTGATTGTGGTGCTGAAAAACTTTTAGGTATTTGGCATGGACCTAGATAACAATCATGAGTCATGACTATGTTTAGTTTTGGAACAAAACCTTGAAAAACTATTTTCTTTGGGTAATAACCTTGTACACTGGTAAAGGGGGATAAATGATATTTATTTTGCAAATAGGTTTTAAAAAACACTCTTATGTGAAACCGACATGTCCTAGAACCAAAATTTCGAAGACTTGTGACATTCACCAATCCACATTGGGCCTGCGTGGTGGATTACGGCCCATACCCTCTCCTAGAGAGGAGGCCTGAGTCCCAACAGAACATTAAAAAGGCTGATGATGATGATGATGATTATTAACACCTGACTTTAGTTACCTAACATATTTATCCCCATCTTAATAAGGAAAACATTTGTTGAAGTATTTATATATAGCCACTTCCTATACTAGATATACCTAATATATAAAAATCATATGTCACAATGTTTGTTATCGAATCCCTCCGCAATGGTTTACACAATTTTTATGAATTTTTTTGTGTATTTTGGTAAGTCCGAGAATAGGTTATAGGCTATTTTTTATCCTCCTTCCTTAACCATCCCCCAATGTTTTCTTTGATAATTTACATGGTAGAACATTGTTTGCCGGGTCAACTAGTATTTCTTACATGTCACCAGAAGTTTTGAAAGAAACGGCAGACTCCATTATGATTGTAATTAATCTTTATTAGGTTATAATTTCTGGATATATTGTGAAAAAATCTTTTGTATATTATGATAAATCACATCTAAATTTATTAGTTTCCGAAGTATCTGTGCCTTATTTAGAAAAAACAAGCGTCGCCCTACAGTGGGTTCCTACTGAAGGAAAGCGCCGTCGAGGCCGGCCTAGAAAGAAGTGGCAGGATGATTTGGACGCGTACTGTAATGACTGGTTAGAGACAGGGCAGGAGAAGAAAGTTTGGAAGTACTTGGGGAAGGCCTTTGCTCAGCAGTGGGACAGTAATAGTTACTTCTAGGCAAGGGTGCTCCATCGTCGACTACATCATCGCTTACCATCAGGTGAGACGGTGGTCAAACGCGAGCCTATCAAAAAAAAAAAAAGAAAAATCAATCTTGCAATATTTTACAATCCGTTTGCAGTTTTGTGGTGACTTATATAATATGTGGCTGTGATTATTCATCTAAGTCTACGTACTATCTCAATTTACCCAATAATCTATTCAACAGCGGGCTAACATCTGGCTGGCAGCTGTGACCAAGCAGAATGTGAATGCAGCTATGGTATTTGAGTTCCTGCTGAAGATCATTGAGGTGATGCAGTCCTACTTCGGCAAGATCTCTGAGGAGAACATCAAGAACAACTTTGTTCTTATCTATGAGTTGCTTGATGGTGAGTGTTGAGAGTTTTGTTTTTTATATTTATTCTTTGTTTTAATAGTTTAAAACTATTGAAAAATCCTGGTACTGGAACTCCTTATGTACCTACCCCTCGAGCGCCAGGGGTTCATTGACCCGGAAAATTGCACTGTTTACGTAAAAAATAAATAATAAAAAAATAAATTTTCGGATTTTTCTAGGAAAAAAAATATATATATAGAAGAATATGTAAAGAAACCAAAATTTTCGACCAAATAACTTTCGTACAAACTTGGGGAAAATACGAAAATTAAGCATTTTTCAAGGACATCCAAGTTGTACAGACGTATGTACAATCGGCTCTCGAGGGGTTAACGTAGAAAAAAGATTAAAATAACTTATAGAGCTCTCTATTTATTTATTTAATCTTCATGCAACTAAAGGTGCAAAAGTTGGCTTAATGCCTTAAGAATTCTCTACTTGTCAACCTTAGAAGACAAATGGCATGTGCATAAAAAAAAGTAGCTTAGCTAAGAAAATAAAATACTTGTACGACACATTTGGTCCATTTCAAACCAGATGAAAAAAGGTAAATAGGATATAAGGATAAATCCCTGTAGTCTGAGTAGTCTGCCTGGGGCATATTTTCTCCTCTATTTGGCTTTTTGCTTTGTCTAGCCAGTCCTCCATAAATGCTCCTTAAGTCATCAGGCCACCATTTCTTAGGCTTTTGTCAGTGAATCATGAATATGAAACAAACGAGTTCATAATAGAATGCTTTATTGTTTACAGAGATCTTGGACTTCGGCTACCCTCAGAACTCAGACACTGGTGTTCTGAAGACCTTTATTACTCAGCAAGGTATCAAGTCTGCCTCCAAAGAAGAACAAGCTCAAATTACGTCACAGGTTGGTACTTTTTTCTCGCATAATTTATTAGAGCTTTATTTTTTTCCATACAATGTTTATACAAGGTGTCGTTTTGAAGCTGCAAAATATTTCAGGAGGTAATTATGTTAGTGATTCTCGACCCGAATCAATAATAAAATAAGTAGGTAATTTTTTTTTTTTTATAACCGCGCTTTTTTTCACACACACAAACACGGAACAATAAAGGGCGTTTTCACACACACTAACTCGCAACGATAGTTTCATAAATAATGTATCATCCAATCATCATCCCGCACGCTACACCCTAGCCACGCCCCCGCGGCCATCGATCAATCGATTTAGTTTAGTGTAATTAAAAAATTAAATAACAAGTATTACTGATTATTGACCAGGTATCGTTTTTTTACATGATTATTTATGAGTTTTATTACAACCTCCTGAAATATTGTGCAGTTTTAAAACTGCACCTTGTATTTCCATATTTTATGTACTCGTAATTATTAATTATTGTATGGTAGAAAGCCTCCTCCATCTTTTTCCATATTTCTTTATCTTGGGCAGTGTCCAGTTCTTTCCAGCTGTTTTTATAATGTCATCAGCCCATCTTTTTCTTTGTCGTCCTTTTTTCGTCCTTTTTTCTCGCATACTTACATGGTATCAATATTGAACAATGGATCTTGGGCTGATGACTTTACCAACGGATATTGCAGGTTGTAGATGTCAGATTGAGAGCAGTGGTGGCCGAGTGGTAACGGCCCCGATTTACGAGATGTAGGTCGTGGGTTCAAAATCAGCCGGGCGCATTGCTTTGTGTAATTTATTTCATCACCACCACTCTCAAAACGGTGAAGGAAAACATCGTGAGGAAACCGGCATGTCTTAGAACCAAAAAATTCGAAGACATGTGACATCCACCAACCCGCACTGGGCCCGCGTGGTGCATTACGGCCCATTCCTTCTCCTACAGAGGAGGCCCGAGTCCCAACAGGGGGAACATTATAAGGCCGACTTTGCTAGATGTCAGATAGACTATCGCTCCACGTAAAATTTTGGTTAAGCAATAAACTGGACATGATAACAATCGATCCTGTACGTCTCGCGTCGATCGGATTGTTGCGACCTTTACTAGGTACACGGTTTAACCTGTGGGAAGACTCAATGCTGCGTGTTCAGGTACGCGGTCGCCACTCCGGTTAACTCAACTGACAATCTTCCTGCGAGGAAGACTTGATTCCGCCATCTCAATTCTACTATCACACAAGCCGCCGATGTACGACGAATATCCACCCATACGTTGTTAAAACCTCTACAATCCGGACCAAGCGTTTCGCCTCGTCGTTTATACGAACAAACTGCCTGCTGCGGTCTTCCCGTCCGATTATAAATTGTGTGTCTTCAAGGCAAGAGTGAATAGGCTCATAAACTAGTGCGCCTCACCATCAGAGATTGCATCACTGCTTACCATCAGGTGGGATCGCCGTCAAGCACTAGTTTATATCAATTTAAAAAAAAATCTCTCTGATTAGAAAGAAGATAAAAGATTTTTGTTTTAAAATTCACCTCTTTATTTTTGCTTGTACGCAGGTGACAGGCCAGATTGGATGGCGTCGTGAGGGCATCAAATACAGACGCAATGAACTGTTCCTAGACGTGCTGGAGTATGTCAACCTGCTAATGTCACCTCAAGGTATGTAATATTTTTGGCTTATGGCTTATGCCTATCAGTGCTGTGGGATTGTTAGAAAGAGTTACCATGGAACTGGAACCTGAAGGAACAACTGAAGGAACACGAGTGGGTTTTAGTTAGTAAATAAAAGGCGCGATGCCTTTCCCTCTTTACCTTTGCTTTTGCCTTTTCCTCCTTTTTATTATTTAGACTTCAACTGTCTTAAATTTGTTAGTAATTTATTTTGTTAACATTTTATTGATATTTGTAATTATTTATATTATTCCTGGTTTTTTTAAATATATATATATAGCCTTTTTTTTGTTAATTTGAATGTGAGGACTCTTAGACTACTTCCTATTAAGACTTATTTTATTTTTTTAAGATTATTTTTATTGTGCTTTTGTGTACAATATTTGACTGGTCTACACTGTTCTTACATAATATCTATCAATATTGTAATAACAACCGCATTTTTTAAAAGAGTAACCATGGAGTTTCTTGCCGGTCCTTCTTCATAGCAAATGACCAATTTGGAACCGTGCACTAGCTTCTGACGTTTAATAAGTGCCCATGTAGGCCTATTTGAAATAAAATATTTTCACTTTGACTCTCGCTCCACACGGGAAGAATTATTTGATGTACAAAAATAAAGAAACTCATTTTTTTTTACCAGGTCAAGTGCTGTCAGCCCACGTTGCAGGCAAGGTGGTGATGAAGTCCTATCTCTCCGGCATGCCGGAATGCAAGTTCGGCATCAATGACAAGATTGTAATGGAAGCTAAGGGAAAAGGCAATGGTGAGTGTCTGTTTCGACCATAGAGAAATTATAATTCCCAGAGATGTCTGTTGACATCGAGCTAGAGGAATGCATTGATAGTTACTGAGCTATCCTCTGTTGTCACTAGGTTCTTATTTATGAGTTGATTGTGTGAGATCCAATCTTGATATAAAATAGTGCAATTTAATGAAAAGTTGTGAGGCAACTAGTATGTTCTAGACTCCAACATTTGAACGTATGTGATATGTCTCACAGCCCCACAGGCCAATTATTCATGTTAATAATTTACATAATGGGTGTCTGAAGGAACACAGATGTTCGCTTCACCCAGGGCGGCAAGAGGCATTTGATGATTTCCCACCAAAACAAATAAACCCATAATATGAGATTAAACAAATAAAGACTCGAGAGTTCCTATTTCTTTGCTCAATAGTTTTGTTCTGCTAACTCATAGTATTGCCCTTTTAACCCAAAGTTTGATTTTTAGTGAATCAAGGCAATCCCGCCTTTATAGCCACATGAAGTTGAAATAAATAAATAATAACCATTCTATTTTTTTTTTCTAGCCAATATGGGTAAGTTTACTACTATACGTCATAGACAAAAGCACTGAAAAAAACCATGTGCACCACCACAAAAAAAAAACCTTTCATGCTGTATACACGCCTATATCATCGGGAATACCGGCCTACATTTCGTCGTCCCCAGGCAATAGGTTGGTAATCGCAAAGTTTTTCGATTAACGACTTTATTACCGGACAGTAAGTTATCGAAAAACTAAGCTTTTGTGATTATCGACTTATTGCCTGGGGACGTCGATTAGTACAGTCAACATAAGAAATAAGTAACCGAGATTGTCACAGATTTCATTTTTATCCATCCATCATTCATATCCACCCATTGGTTTGCATGAAGACATCAACTGTATCTGATGGTCCTGGTTAGGAACCATTCAAATATTACGAAAGCACTACATGGGGGTGGAGGTCTTTGCTTATTTTGGACGACATGGGGGGCCATCCCCCATGGGGGTCTGCATGGTGATTATGTCAGCAGTATATATTTTTTCGTTTTTTTTTTTAAGAGAACAATTTCGATTTTCGTAAATCACAAGAAAGTAAGCAGACACATCACTGAGCAGCAAATATCTGATCAAGACTAAGGGCCTGTGCACACCACATTTTTTAAACGCGCCGTTGACGCACGTTTGTAGCGAGACACGTTTTAAAAAACGTGGTGTGCATAGGCCCTTAGAATCAAGAATTTGTGTCACGTGTCTTAATAAACTAGTGCGCCTCACCATCAACGATTGCATCACTGCTTACCATCAGGCGGGATCGCAGTCAAGTACTAGTTTATAACTGATAAAAAAAAAAAAAAAAACGTGTGTCATGGACTGAAGAACAGTCCTCAATTTGAAATGAAGTTAATTTTGTTACTCATTTGTTTATGTTGTAAGCATGGGGGAGAGAGTTTTGCTTACTTTTGCTGACAAGGTTTAAGATTTGCAAAAATTATCTCCTTTGTTGACTGTACATAATAAAATCACGCCTTTATGCCATGGTGGTACGCAGATACGACAGTTTACCACCTGTCACGATCCTAACACATTTCTTTTTGCTTCATTACCATTCTGCACGTACTTTTATGTTATCAATTATTCATCAGGAGGTATATCCGGCAACACTGACAGCGACCCGGCTCGCTCCGGCAAGCCTGTCGTCGTCATCGATGACTGCCAGTTCCACCAGTGCGTGAAACTCAGCAAGTTTGAGACGGAACACTCCATCTCCTTCATACCGCCTGATGGAGAGTTTGAGCTTATGAGGTTGGTACAGCGTGAATATAATGTTCTTTAATACACTTCCTCAAAAACTGGGTCTTGTCGCATTTTTCATTTGTTTGTGCAAAATATTTTTCGTTCTATTATTTTATTTCTTCGTAGGGGTTTTGAAAAACCTCGTTTGATGTACGTGAAAAATTGTCACTGCAGGACTCAGCTCCATAATAGTTTCGCTTGCGGCTCGGGCGAATCCTGTCTCGGTTGCAATTACAAACTTCATTTCAGTCGAAAGACGTCCACTGTAACGGTTGGACATAGGCCTCCCCTAAGTGTCGCCACAACGACCGATCCTGTGTCTCGCATACACCATATTCCCGCGATTTTCACCGGGTCGTCGGTCCACCTTGTGGGAGGTCTTCCAACACTGCGTTTTCCGGTGCGTGGTCGCACTCCAGAACCTTTCGGCCCTATCGACTATTCGTTCTACGAACTTTGTGCCCTGCCTACTGCCACATAAGCTTGACCATTCTTCAGGCTATGTCGGCGACCTTGGTTCTCCTGCGGATATTCATTTGCGATCACGCAAGGAAACTCCAAGCATAACCCTTTCTATTGCCCAAAGTTTATCCACTTGTATCAAAATGTACCATTATTGTGGGGTGCTCTTCACCACAAATGTAAAATACGAACAAGGACAGTTATCTCCCAAAGTTAAAATATTAGTTACCAAAGGGAAATTTTAAATATGTCAAAAATTCTTAAGGTTTTTTTTTTGTTTATTACATAGAGGTAACGAAAACTGATTTCAACAGCGGCCACGAGGGTTACTTAGTCGGACACGCTCGTGTTTCTGACGCCTCGCCCTTTTTGTCATGTGTAAGGGCCGGGCCACACGATGCGTTGCAGCGCCCCACCGCGCATATTTTTAAAACATCGCGTTTGTGGAAACCCCCCTTAAATATTTATTTTATCCTGTTTAGGTACCTTTATAGGACCACTTTGTTGTCCGTCTGTTTGTCTGTCAAGACCTTTTATCTCCGTTACGGAACCGTAAAAAACAGCCAGTGACTCGTATAATTTCCTTTTCTCAACAGATACCGCACCACAAAGGACATATCGCTACCATTCCGCGTGATCCCACTGGTCCGAGAGGTGGGCCGCACCAAGATGGAGGTGAAAGTGGTGCTCAAGAGCAACTTCAAGCCCTCCTTGCTAGGCCAGAAGATCGAAGTGAAGATCCCGACGCCGCTCAACACCAGCGGAGTGCAGCTCATCTGTCTGAAGGGGAAGGCTAAATATAAGGCTTCGGAGAATGCCATTGTTTGGAAGTAAGTTATATTTTTTAGGGGGAGCTGTGGTGGCAAAGTGCTAACGACTCCGATTTAAGAGTTGTAGGCCACGGGTTCAAACCCAGCGAGGCGCATTACTTAGTATAATTTATATTACCAGCTCACCACCACAGCTGTCAAAACGGTGAAGGGAAACATCGTGAGGAAACCGGCATGACTTAGAACCAAAAATTCTAAGATATGTCATCATCATCATTTCAGCCGAAGGACGGCCGTTCTTCGACATAGGCCTCTCCCAAGTGTCGCCACAACGAAAGGTCTTGTGCGTCAAAGGCATCCACCAACCCGCACTGGTCCCGCGTGGTGGATTACGGCTCATTCCCTGTCCTAGAGAGGAGGCCTGAGTCCCAGCAGTAGGAATATTATAAAGGCTGATTATGCTATATTTTTTTTATCTATCAACCCGTATTGGGCACATGTGGTGGACTAAAACCCATTTCTTCTCCAAGGAAGCAGGCCTGACACCGAAACTCCGACTGCGAGCCGAAACTGAAACGGTGTTCGCATAAATGTTAGTCTCTATTTATATGTCAACTTGCTTAATACTGATGTTCTCCTCAGGATAAAGCGAATGGCAGGTATGAAAGAAACCCAGCTGTCAGCTGAGATCGAGCTGCTGGAGACCGACACGAAGAAGAAGTGGACCCGGCCGCCCATCTCCATGGGATTCGAGGTGCCCTTCGCGCCCTCAGGATTCAAGGTCAGTCGATAGTTTGAAATAGACTGTACAGTTCAGTCTACATAGGAGAAAAGTAACTAAGGTCTTCAGATATTGTTGAAGTTTTCATGGAAACCGATGGATGATGGAAAAAAGTAATTGTTTAGGGAGTCATTAAGTTAATTGGAGCTATTTTACATGCGACCTCTTTTTTTTTAACGGGACTATTACTTATCCGTCCATCTGTAACCGGTTCAAGAGATACAGTCTCATGAACTGTAATAGTTAAACAGTTTCACTGTTAGCATTATTATTATTATACACCGCTAAATTTTGAATCGTTTTAATCGATTTGTAACGATAAAATTAAAAATGTAGGTAGTTAGTCCGCAACGCCGACTATTAACTACAGGTCGTTGAACTCGCTCAGCTGACGTTTTCTTAAAGAAATTAATTTCGTACATGCGTAAATACGAGTTTTGAAAAAAAGGTACTTAATTTTTTAATTTTATCTTTACAAATCGATAGTGTTTCATGTACTGGATAGACCCTCCACGGGATTAAAACGATTAAAATTTCACGGTGTATATTATTATTATATTGTTCTGTGTTTCCTGATAGCTACAACAGAGGTCTTTAAGTGGAGAGTGAATAGGTTATTTCTAGGCAAGCGTGCTCCATCGTCGACCACATCATCGCTTACCATCAGGTACCATCTCACCTGATGAGGTCAAACGCAAGCCTATCAATAATAATAATAAAAAATTGAATAGGTTTTGAAATTGATTGAAAATTTAATGGTTTGGAGAAGTGAAGTGTTTTTTGGTTGCAATATTATAAAAGATAAAGTAAATTTGAATTATTACTACGACGTACTTTGTTTTCTTCGAGTACACATACCGGGAACCATGGCCTAGCTTCCCGGACAAGGTTCCCTCTATCTAACAGCATGTGTCCGGCAGGTTCGCTACCTGAAAGTGTTCGAGCCCAAGCTGAACTACTCGGACCACGACGTCATCAAATGGGTGCGCTACATCGGACGCTCGGGGCTCTACGAGACGAGATGCTAAACGAATACCGGTTAAAATGTAAGTTGCTATCAATTTCACAAAATTATTTATTGTTTCCTTTCTAATTAATCATAGAACTCGTTTTTAGCCGACGAAAAAATGGATGAGATTCTCTGTTACACTAATTTTTTGGTGACTATTCCGTACTTATGTGTTCATGTTCTTTGAGAAAAAAACTTGATGTGCGCTTTACAAAAGCGGGCCTAAATATTCTTTTAACAGTGTTAAAACTCGTGCACACTTTAAAAACTGACTAAACTTTACTAGTTTTTAGATTCACTAGTTTCTAGTTTCACTAGTTCCTAGTTTCACTAGTTCCTAGTTTCACTAGTTTCTAGTTTCACTAGTTTCTAGTTTCACTAGTTTCTAGTTTCACTATTTTCTAGTTTCACTAGTTTCTAGTTTCACTAGTTTCTAGTTTCACTATTTTCTAGTTTCACTAGTTTCTAGTTTCACTAGTTTCTAGTTTCACTAGTTTCTAGTTTCACTAGTTTCTAGTTTCACTAGTTTCTAGTTTCACTAGTTTCTAGTTTCACTAGTTTCTAGTTTCACTAGTTCCTAGTTTCACTAGTTTCTAGTTTCACTATTTTCTAGTTTCACTAGTTTCTAGTTTCACTAGTTCCTAGTTTGTCCTTTCAGTCTTACGCAGCCATTTCCTAGTTTTATAAATAATGATTTATATGCTTTCAGGAAATGCACGAGCTAAGTGGTTCAACGGACATAGTAATGGCGTGTTACATAATATATTTTGTATATAATTTCACATCACTCCAGAGATTCTTTCAACGACTTCTATTTTTTTATATTTCAATTAATTATAGAGTATTTTACGCTCAGTTATGTATGCTTACGAGGTTTTACGTCATTGCAATATTTTATGAGAAATATGAATTATGGAAATGATTGATTTACATCCGACGTTGTTTAAAGATTTATGTTTAAGCTATTTTATAGAAATACTGGACAGAAGAATAGACAGAAATATTCAAAATAGCTCTTCTTTTTGAAGTGGGGAATCATCAAATTTGTAATTTGAGTGTCTTCAAGGAGATGCTAGAGTGAATAAGCTCATAAAATAGTGCATCTGTGGTATCGCAGTCAAGCACTAGTTTATATTAATTAAAAAAAAGACTTTTCCGCACTGGGTGGAGCGAGAGGGCGTGTCAGACTTTTATTGACTAAAACCTATGTCCTTCTGTTGCCCTTTGCAATCCAAGGTAATCTCCCGCTCCGCCCAAGAGCTGGGGTTGTCATTGGATGATTTTTCCCACCATAAAAAAAAGGTAGGAAGCAATAGTCGGCCCTTATTGCTCTTACTAATTTTTATTGAATTTCTTCTGTCTAATATATAAAACATAAAATTACGAACGAAATGACATTATGAAACTGTTAAGTCTCAAATAGGCTGCATTTTAAATATTTTTATTTTTGTTTGTACATTTATAACTATAGAATCTCATTCGTGTATCACTTTAAACCGTATCGCTTGTAATATTCGCCCCTTTCAACGAGACTTTTGCGTGCTGACGACATTTTTTAAATAAATTAATGGAAGAAATGATTAATATCAATTTTTTTTGGTGGTTAATCAGCGAATGAGGAGTCATTGGCGTAAAAGAGTGTTAGATTTCAACTGGCTAAAACTCACTGCGTTCCTTCTTTTACCTCAGTGACCTTTTGCTTTGTAGGGCCGAGGTAACTCTTTCAAATATTCTCACAACAATAGTGAGCTTTACAGTCACTATTTCGCATGAAACGGTAATGGTGTGCGAAAGAGATAGTGTTGTCCTTTTCGCTCTTTCTCGTCCTCTTTCAACGTCATCATCAAAGACGTCTACTGTTGGACATAGGCTTCCCCCAAGCGTCGCCATGATGGCCAGTCCTGTGCATCTCGCATCCATCGGATTTCAGCGATCCTCAGGTCATCGGTACACCTTGTGTAAGGACGCGCCAACACTGCGTTTTCCGGTACGCTCGCAGAACAGATGGTCGATGAGGCCGAAATAATCTGCGACTCAGAACGCGCCATAGAATTGCTGTGTAAAGAGAGGCTAGAGTCTATGGTTATAGGTTAAGCATAGACGCTATATTTTTATTAGTCTCGACTCCATCATTAAATTAAAATTGCGTCTATTCATCAGGCTTCTACTGTAAATGAAATCAAATAGATGTAGCCAGAAAAAGTAAAAACAGTCTGAATGAAATCTTATTAATCTTATTATATTAAAAATAAAGTCAGTACGCAAAAGATTAACTTAACCATTCCTCGACATTAAATGCTTTGTTCCAACATATATGTATATCTAGTAAATAATATATAATATATATTCTACATTTAGAATATCACTATAATATGAAGTTATGTAATATTAGGTAATCAATAGTATTAATATTAGAATTAGATAAAGGGATCATCTACAAATTATGTTATGTGTCCGGGAAAAATCACGGACACTAGTGAAATATACGTAAAAATGAGAAATTGCTGGGAAAAGCTTTTCCTATATATAAATGGAACCAGAAATTGTGATCAAGATTGGAAGCTACGAGTTTTTACTTACGACGAATTTATTGATCGTCTTAGTCAGTTTTATCTGAATGTATATTTGAGTCCTACTGTTCACAGACGCGTAGCTTCATAGACGCGTATTTGTCATTATACGCTTGATGTACCATCGCGGTTATTTCTGCCTGATCACATAAAAAAAAAATGTGCATGTTATTAAAACATGTTACCCATTCGTCTCGGCAAGCAAAAACTGTTAGGCTAAACCCCTTTTCGGTTAGCAAACAATGTTATTCTGTTAGCAAACACGAAAACACGCCGCAGCGGACCCGGCTTTAGAATTCAAGTCTCATTTTTACGAAATTATCCAAAAATCGACCAATATAATAACTCTCTCACACATATTTTGTGGAGGATCCTAATTAGAATTTATGAATGAAAGGCAACAATTTGAATTCATAGTTAATGTTTCTAATGCTGGTACATATGTTTCGAAATTGTTCATGTAAACTAGCGTGCAAAGAATCTTGACTTTTATAGAGCCATATTTTCATTTTGCACAAACTTATAATTTCTGTCTTATAATGTTTTAATGAGAGCTGTTGTGGCCGAGTGGGCACGAACGGCCCCGACGAGTTGTAGGTCGCGGGTTCAAACTCAGCCAGGCGCATTACTTTGTGTAATTTATTTCATCACCACTGTTCTCAAGACAAAACAAAACATCGTGAGGAAACCGGCATGTCTTAGAACCAAAAAATTCGAAGACATGTTACATCCGCCAACCCACACTGGGCCCGCGTGGTGGATTACGGTCCATTCCCTCTCCTAGAGAGGAGGCCTGAGTCCCAACAGTGGGAACATTATAAGGTCGATTATGCTAATCTTTTAATAATTACTGTGGAGAATTTATCACTTAAAAGGATAATTCTAGAAGATGATTACATGAACAGTATTCTTTCCAATAATGAATGTAATAAATTCACGGTCATTCATATTATTTTGTCATCAGATAATTATTTTTGTATATAGATGTGTCAGTTTTTTTGCACGCAAGTGTCTATGCGTGCTGTTATAGGGAATGCTTATTATGTATCGTGTTACAAAAACAATGTACAATAAATGGTAAAAAAATACAGCTTGTTTTATTTGAACGTCTCATTATAACCCTTTTCATCACACGATTTCATGAAACTTACTCACTGACCCGACGCACATCCTAACGCATCAATTCACATTTCCGATGGGGATGCAACTTCATATAAAGTGACTAATTTCAATTGACAAATTGCGAATCGATGCTGAGAACCTGTGAATGACACCGGCCGTTGGTAATTTACGAAGTAACATCTGCGGGTTCGGAACTACCTCTCGTGGACAAAATATCCTCCTCTTCGAGTCGTATTCCTCATTACTGAGGGTCGTGAAGTTTCCGCTGGATTAGCTTCTTATTGATCGTATCTCGCCATCTGTGACGGTTCTTAGCGTCATGAAGTGCGACGTGCAATTGGGTGTCCAGTGTGGAGCAGACCTGATCTCATCTTATTGGGCTGCGGCCTCTTGGTCGTTTGCCATCCACCATGCCAGTTACGATGAGCTGTTCAAGGTTGTGGCCATTTTTCCTGGTAATGTGGCCAGAGAACTCCAGTACTCTGCGCATGCAGGTAGTCGACAGTCTGATGTACACGGAGTAACGTCAGAGGGTTTTTTATTTTTTATGGTTGCAAAAAATCATGCATTGACATCCCCCGCTCTTGGGCGGAGCGGGAGATAGTGTCAGACTCTTACTGACTAAAAGACCCACCCCGTTCCTTCTGGCCTTCATACCGGGGCTCGAGCGCCCTTTCGGATAACCCTGGCCCCAGTAGGCATCGATCCGGCTGGGTCCCTGCTGTTGCTGACAACTCCTTGAGGCGCGCGGGGACAGTGCGCGCCGTCGACGACTTGGGCTTGGTTCGGACAGTTACCGGAGGGTTCGGAACTACCTCTCGTGGCCATAATATAATAATATTCCACAACTATTACACAACGCTGTCTAGTCCCAAGCTAAGCAGAGCTTGTGTTATGAGTATTAATAATAAATAAATAAAGCTTTGTTTATTCCATGCATAGTACATAATAAACGATAATATCCAATAACAATTTGAGAACTTATTTACCTGTAATATTCAATTACAATATATTACATACACTAAATAAATTTGATTTCTAATTATAAATTCTATTTTGTAATTGCCTACTTTAATTTATATTTGTTTTAATTTTTTCAGCTACCTAAATGTTTAAGGGTAGTAATAAAAGCTCCGACAAAAAAAGAAGAATTGTCCTTACTCAAAATATTAAATCTACTGCCTAAAATACTAACTTTCCGACTACTTTTGTCCGAATAAAAATGACGAAACGACCGAATGAGATACTGAAATCTTCGAAAAATAAACATGACTGTCTATTGCCATAATACTTTTCTACCAGCATAAATTACGTTCTACTGAAAACTTTGCTTTGTAATTTTTATCTTTACTTGCCTACTATTAATTCATAAATTACCTTTCATATTTCATAGATTGTGGTGCTATTTTAACTGTCACATTATACTGAAAATATTATTCTGAGTGGCTATACAGAAACTTATAAAAATATAAAAATGTACTTGTAACAATAACTTTTAATTGCAACATATATCATGAATTTTACTTACCACGGGTATGCTTCGTTATCGGTACCTATTTCAGGCGTTAAAAAGTTAAAACAGTCGTATTCATGGGTACGTATAAAAATCCCGAATTTTAAATTACCGATGGACGAGATTCCGAAAATTGAAACGCCAAATGGTCGTATGGTCGAAAGTTTAAAATCCCGAAAGTTCATTTGTTCGAATGTTTAAAATCCCGAAGTTCAAAATCCCGACTCATCCGTGTCGAGGTGCCCTAAGGTCCCGATTTGTTTTATTTTGAGAAGTAGCACTCGCCGGCCGCTGCCGCGGCGCCGCTCGCTTCGCTCGCTCGGCTCGCGCGCTTTTGGTCACAATTCTAACCTAACCTAACCTATTTCAGCCACAATCTCTCGTAAAAATGTGTTTACTATTGTCTAATAGTCTAGTCACAGGTAGATTGTATTTTGGTTGCACTTTGAACTGGGTGAAATAGGTTAGGTAACGTTAGAACTGTGACCAACCGCTACGTTCAAGTAGTTTCGTCTATTCGGGATTTCGTCCTTTCGGGCATTTGAAGATCGGTATTTTGTGTTTCGATATAACGACTATCGGCATTTAAACCTTTCGGTATTTTGAATTTCGGTGTTTTGCACTTCGGTATTTCAGCCATAGGTATAATGAACTTTCGGGATTTTGATACGTACCCCTATTCATGCCTTAATCGAAAACCAAGTAGACTTTGGTTTCCTAGAATATTATACTGTATTATTAATCGACAAATTTCTTAACTTTTATAATGTCAGCAAGAACAAAGATAAAAATAAAACAAAACTCAGTTTATTATGAAAATGTAGTTACGTAGTAGATCCGAACTCCATCGCGCGGGCCGAACAGTTGAGGTATTTTCATCATTATTGAAAGCTAAAAAATAAATTTGATAACCAACAATAGAAATTAAAACAGTTCATGCAAGTTGTAAAAATATGATTATTTTGACCAAACCTCTGTTGTCGGTAACTTAGTAATTTTGTCGGAGGTTCAGTATTCTATTCGGAAGTTTAGTTTTTTTATTCGAAGATCCATTTTTTTTTTAGGAGGAAATGTAATTTGAACATGCTCTTATTTGTTGTTAAATTGGATTTTTTTTTTCGTTTATGTTTTGGGTTTTTTGTCGGTAATTCATTATAACGCTAGTTAATTAGTATAATAGTCGGCCACAGATCGCTGGAGATTAAATTGTTTTTCGGAACTATTATTATTTCCCAATGTTTAATGCATGGACCCCGTTCGGGTAAAAGCCTCCCCCAAGGAATGCCATCCTTCTCTATCATTAGCTCTTTCAAGCCAACTTTCCCCTGCGCACGCTACAATTTCGTCTGCCCATCTGGCCCTTGGTCGACCTCTTGATCTGGTGCCTTTTGGCCCAGACCACTTTACTGACCTTAAAGTCCATCTTTCGCCCTTGTAACGGGCCACGTGACCTGCCCACTTCCATTTAGCCTTCATTGCAAAAGTTAAGGCATCGCGTACTTTAGTCTTTAAATTAAATTAAATTATATGAGTACTAGATAACTGATAAATATATATTTCTAAATTCGTATATATTATTTACAAATTACACTCAGATGACAAATGATCGTGCTCAGTACTCATCACACAAACATTTGTCGTGGGTGGGAAATCGAACCTACGACCTCTGGCATAGCAGTCAGGGCCACTAATCACTAGGCAACAGGCTAGTCAATGATCAAACATGGCCTCCAGGTAAGTTTTCTTGGGGACTCAGTTACCTGAACATGAACAGTCAAAGACCCGAAAGATGGCGCTTCTCTGGAGGAATTGTGACGGCAGAGGGTGAGGGTCCGCATGAATTTGTGTGGGTCCATACCGTACCAGGGAAGGAGAGCATGACGAAATGCACAATGTAAACACTATAGAGCAAATATAATACAGTTATTCAAATTATTTAGTATCATTATGTGATTAATTTCGTAAAAAAAATCATAACTTAAATAATTGTACTTATATGTCTACTAAAAATTCAACGATGTTTACTTTGGTGCTCTCAGGCCGCAGGACGAGTCACGGAAATCATTGATAGCTTCTTCAGTCTACCCTTAAGAACTCTTACCGCCATGCACCAACACTGACACCTTTCCTCTGGACTTTTGCCTCGTTCCTACGCATCGCACGCCCGTGCTATAGGTAGGTACCATCATCATCATCATCTCAGCCGAAAGACGTCCACTGTTGGACATAGGCCTCCCCCAAGCGTCGCTACAATGACCGATTCTGTGTTTCGCATCCACCGCATTCCCGCGATTCTCACCGGGTCATCGTTCCCATTTGAGAGAGGTCTTCCAACGCTGCGTTTTCCGGTGTGCGGTTCCATAATTGTATAATTCTAGATTTATAAACTGCGGCGAGCAATGGGTAGCTCGCCGTCCGACCGTCCGATAACCGTCCGTATCGAGCCCAACACGTCGACGGCGCGTATTGTTCCTCGAGGGCCTCAAAGAGTTGTCAGCAAACCGTAGGGGCCCAGCAGGGTCGAAGCCCACTGGGGCCTAGGATCTGCTTCTGAAAGGAAGATTCGGCCCCGTTACGAAAGGTAACGAAGGAACAGGGGTGGGTTTTTAGTTAAAGTGTTTTATAGTTTTTAGTAAAACTCTGACACTATCTCCTGCACCGCCCAAGGGCGTGGTGATGGCATTGGATGATTTTCCCACCTACTAAAGAAAGAAAGAAAGAAAACATGTTTATTTGGCACACAATGAACAAAACAAGTATTGAAACATTAATAAAATAAAACTAAAAAAAAAGCACAAATATTCAGCTCAATCATTTTGAAGGGCACTGAATGATAAAACAAATGCGCTACCATCAGCAAGACGTTTGAAAGACCATGATATATCCACATTTATTTTCCAGTTTAACCTTTCAATCGTGTCAATTAGAGACAATAGAAAGAAAATGACAGCGCGAACGCCGGAATTCGCTTGGGGTTTAATGAATTTAAAGGGATTTGTACCTACTCGTTGCCAAAATCCCCAAGTCGCCTGTGCGTCACACAAACTTAAATCGTCTTAAACTAACAAAATAACACAAGTATTTATATCTTTATTATAATTTAAACGAAGCAAGAATAAACGTTTGTTTGTGAAGTACAATTAAGAGTTTCCAGTCTCTTGGGCAGCGAGTTGCTTCAACTTTGATATGAATTAATTACATGGCTGTGTAGCGGCTGCTGTATTTGTTCTAGCAAGTCGCGCCATCTAGGGCATACGATGCTAACTTATTTTGTATCTTGTGGAGTTCCTTGTAGGACTCAAGGCCCGAGCCACAAAATAGATAGGTACAGAAGACAATCTCATGTACTTCACTTTTTATACCTACGCTCGGTGGACGCACACTAATGTCACTAAGGGTCAACTCGCACCGAAAGAGCGGCGAAGCGCAGCGAAGCGGAGCGCAGTTTCAGTGTCATAAGAATTTTAACTTTATTTTCATTTCTATAATACTTATTATCGCATGAGAAACCCAACCCGTTTACCGTTTATAGAATTCGCTGGAATTCCCGCGGCGCCGCGGGCATCCGCGCGACTCGTACGAGTTTCTCATGCGATAATAAGTATTATAGAAATGAAAATAAAGTTAAAATTTTTATGACACTGAAACTGCGCTCCGCTTCCCTGCCCTTCGCCGCTCTTTCGGTGTGAGTTGACCCTAATGAGCGTTTGAGCCGGAACTGTTCGACGAGTGATCCGAGACGACCGAGACATCGTGTCTGTGAGCGGTGTCTATGTGTGCGTTGCTCGAGCGCGCTTTGTATGTAGATTGACTTCTGTACCTATCTATTTTGTGCCCGAGGCTTATCATGAAGTGTTAAAATGTCAAGCGTGCGAGCGAGAAAGAGGGATGGATCTCATGGATCTATCTATACACTCTATATATCTCTATTCCTTTAACAGTTCCGTTTAGGTCGCGTTAAGAGCTCGTGGTAGGGTCTCAGGACGGTAATTAAACCTTCCTGTTATAGCTGTGGTTTTCTGAGCATAACAGCTTGAGTGCTTTATGTCCATTATTTATACATTATTGTAGCGATGGACTTTTAGATTTATGCTGAAAAGGGTGTAGATTCCCAAAAACGTGTTGAAAAGGGAGGATCCTGCGACCAGTCGGGTGTTGCGTCTGGTTCAGGGCTTCGGGCACTTATCCGATAGTTGATTTTGGACCTATTGTTAATACTGCTATGCAGGATTTTGAATTTTAGTTTCTATGTGGCATCATAGATGTCGCTACAAACTGAAATCGGGAAATGTTTAGCACTAGGATAGAAAGCTAACAACCGCATAGTTTAAACTTTCCGCGGTCCGGGGTTGTAAGTCCCGTCATTGTGGAGTGGCTACATAGACTCCACGGCGTGCTCACTTTGAGAGGGCCCAGGGCCTCAAGTCGGCTATTACAATAGTGTCAGAATGGTCTATCATTGATTTCATAATTGTTGATTTTGACTAGTTTTGGTAATCTAATAATAAATGACGTCATTTTGACTTTCCGATGATCAACTACTGACACTCCATTGAAAGAAATGGCTTAAAATGGTAATCTCGTACATAATGACAAATGAATATCTGACGTATGCGGTAATCCGCAAAAATTTTGACAGTTCCTTTGATCAGTGACCTACCATTACGATGTTATTGCGCAGTTAGTGCTTTTAATAAGCTCGATATTGTCATTCTACCACAATTCTATTACAAGACCATTGACCGATCAATTATCGATCATTATGAATTAGCAGATTAAAAACTTTTAGCAAAATGACAATGGGATCGTGTTGGAATGAAGAATTTATAAAATTAGCAGACTTGGTGCCCTGGTGACTTGTTTGGTAACTTGGTCAAAAAAGTCAAAAGTCAAAAGTTTTTTATTTCACATAGGCCTACATGGGCACTTATAAAACGTCAGAAGCTAGTGCACGGTACGAAATTGGTCGTTTCCTATGGAGAAGAACCGGCAAGAAACTCCATGGTTACTCTTTTAAAAAAAATGGTTGTACTTACAATATTTCCATATAACAGTATTAAAAGGTATTATTTAAGAACAGTGTAAACCGGTCTATATTGTACTCAAAAGCACAATAAAAATATACATTTAAAAAAAGTGAGTCAAAATATGAAGTTATCTAAGAATTCGTGAAGTCTACAGTGTTCTTCCATTTACATTATAAAAAGAGGCTATATAAAAAAAGGTAGAAAAAAATAATAATAATTACAACTGTCAGTAAATGAGACGTTAACAACCAAAAAAAAAAAGAAAAACTAACAAATTTAATGTGGTAGGAGTCAGACAATATATATATATAAAAAAAAATATATTGCAAAAGCAATGTGTTAGAGAAAAAAAAAATATGTTACAACAAAGATGGAGCAGTTAATAGATACATTCGCACAATATTATGAGTTACCAGGGGGCCACAAGTGCAGAGGCAGTCATTGCCAAACAAGCGTGTCTTCGACATAGTCTTTAACCTTGTAATATGCTTTTTTGGTATATTAGTATATTATACACGCTTAATATGGGTTTTGAACTTTCCTTCGCTAAGTTCAGTCACCGCTTTTGGTAGCTTGTTATAAATGCGTATGCTATTTACTAAAAATGACTTACTGGTCTTGGCTAATCTCCATTTGGGCAATATAATTTCGTGTTTACTACGAGTATTTATGTTATGGAAATCGCTTCTAATTTTAAAAAGTCCTAGGTTTTTACGGACATACAAAATACTTTCTAAGATATAGAGAGAAGGCAGTGTCAATATTTCGATTTCTTTGAATTTATTTCTGAGGGACTCGCGAGGACCCATTTTATAAATAGCCCTGATTGCTCTCTTTTGCAATACGAAAATCGAGTCTACATCAGCTGCAGATCCCCACAGTAAAATGCCATACGACATAATACTGTGGAAATAGGCATAGTAAACTAACCTAGCTGTGGCGACATCTGTCAACTGCCTTATTTTTCTTACTGCATATGCCGCTGAGCTTAATCTACCTGAGAGAGTTCTAATATGAGCACCCCACTGCAGTTTGGAATCGACAGTTATACCTAAGAACACAGTTTCTGTAATTACATCAAGTTTTTTGCTATCAAGAATTAGATTGACGCCAACTTGAGGGACATTTGGTTTCAAAGAGACCTATCACAGGCACCAGTCTCACACAAAATTAATTCCATGTTCATGTTCCAATGTAAACGACTATGATTATTATTACTTTCCGCATGACGCAGTTCCTCAACCTGACATGGGTCATTTCAGGAGGTTTCTGTTTCGGATTCAGGTGAACGTTTCTTTCTTTTTCTTTAAAGAATCGGCTGGATTGTGCGGATCACCAGGAGGACACCACCGTTTCCTCGAACCGCGGTACTGGTTCGGTCCATGGTCATTAGCCTATCCAGGGTTATTTTTCAGGGCTTGGCCCTTGAAATGCCTGATTTTCGTGTAAAGTTATCAGTATTTTGGCGTCCATCATATAATTTAGAATCGATAGTTCAATATCCCCGGGGTGGGCTCTAGACCATACTGGGATGGGCTCGGCCTACTCGTCCCCTATGTACCCTACGCATATAGATGGCCATAGGGTCCAGAGGGAGCGGACACCTTCTTCCGTGCAATAATTGGTAGGTACCCTGTTCCTTACCAGCGTGATTTGTTTTGTTTGACTTAGACTTTCGACTCAAGCTAACCCTTGCATACTTACAACCCGAGGAGAAAAAAAAACAGCTGCCTATTTAATATTCAGAATATGATACCAGTCGGAAATCACATACGACGACGTGTGACAGCGATGCATAAATTGTGACCGAGTACAAGTGTTTCTTAGGGTTCAGTACCTTGAAAGCAAATAAACCGAACCCTTATAGGATCACTTTGTTGTCTGTCTGTCTTAAAAAACTTTTGGGATTTGGAAAAAGCCTTTGTCAATTCAATTTGAGAATTGAACTGTTTTCATAGGTAAGTTAATTGTACGGAACCCTCACTGTGCAAGTCCGACTCGCACTTTTTGCTTCCCACCTGTGCTTCCCACTGTTTTGTATATTTATCCAGTGTCAAGTTTAGAAAGTATTTAATTTTTCTTGTTTTTGGTAGACCTTCCTTTGTAACACATTCATATGTTTTTGCAGTTAGTGTTTTGAGTTAGCCATCTCAGAAAGCTTCACTGGGGTAGCTAGGTACTGAAGGAGGTAATCAATCAATCCCAATCTTTTCCAAACTTTGTTAGGCTCGGCTTCCAGCCTGTCCAAATACCTATAGCTAAATACCAATATTACGCCATAAACGCCACGCTCCAAAAACTTCCAGTACGAGATATATGCATCGCCGCCGCCGTCGTGAAGGTACTGCATACCATAAGCACGGAGCTCACATTTACATTCTCTTTTCTTCAAATAAATTGAAAACTCTCTAGGTACACGGTATAGTGAAAAAAAAGTATGATTTATCTCAGGTGTTTGTGGTAAAAAAATCATTACACAGTCTATAACAATTATATTATACAGGCGAAAGTTTGTATGTGTGTATGTTTGTTCCTCCTTCACGCACAAACAGCTGATCGGATTTAGACGATATTTGGTATACATGTAGACCATGTCCGCGAATAGCACATATGATACTTTTTGTTCCGGAATTATTTTCCTGTAGGATAATTTTCTACTTTCGCATGAGCGAAGACGCTGGTAGACATTGGTATTTTTTTTTTGTTATGGACTGGCCCGCGCTTGACCACTATCTCACCTGATGGTAAGCGATGATGTGGCCGACGATGGAACACGCTTAGCTAGAAGTAACCTATTCACTCTTGACTTAAAGATCCCTAGGTTATAGCTATCAGGAAACACAGACTCCGGCAGGGAATTCCACTCCTTAGACGTCTTTCTGCCAGCTTAACATACTAGCTTCTGCCAGCGGCTTTATCTGCGTGAATGTCGGTTATTATGGATGCGAAGCCAGATATTAAGCAGCCTATGTACTTCCTTGAGATGTATAAGCTTACTCCGTGTTTAAACATTACAACTTCCTTAAAAGCGTAACAGACAGACATACGAACAGACTTTCACATTTATAATTTAAGTATGGACTATTATAATAATTATATAAGTCGAAGGACTGGAACAATCTGCCTGCTGCGGTCTTCCCGTCCAATTATAATTTGAGTGTCTTCCAGGCAAGAGTAAATAGGTTCATAACTAGTGCGCCTCACCATCAGAGATTGCATCACTGCTTACTATCAGGTGGTATCGCAGTCAAACACTAGTTTATATCAATTGAAAAAAAACGTAAATTAGTAGTTTTATACATCAGTACTTAACCTACATAAAGAGCTATCTCGTAACTGCATCAAATCAAAATCGTAGCCAGCTATAAACATAAAAGAAAATTCTATAAACCGTTCAAATATTCCACAAGCAATTCGAAATCAAAGTAATGAAGTAGGAAAATGAAAATATAAAATCATTTTCGTTTTTGCAAACAAATCTGGAATCGCTCGCCAATGCAATGGAAGATTTGAGATGAATATAGACAAAAAAGCCGGAGAAAATCTTTAAGATTTGAGACTTCACTGAATTGTAAATACTGAAGTGGGTTCTGTACATGTATTTTATGTAAATCCTGGATAACGTATGGTGAATATTGTGGTATGATTTTGTTTATATTCGTCGGGGGACAGGAGTGGGGGAGTCTTCAGCAAACGTCTGGAGATTGAATAAATTTTTCTTGTTTGGTGTGTTACCTATGTTTGGTGAGTTAATTTTTAGGCGGCTTGTTTTAATAACTAGTTGTAAAACGAGATTCCCTTTAAGTCTACGTGGTTGATAGAAAGAGTAACAGGAGTGACCACAAAGTAGGACCAACTGACACATGTGGATGTTAGTCAGTCAAAGTCTGATACTCCGTCCGTCATTTGATGATTTTCCACATAGAAAGAACAGTCTATCTTTGGGATTGATGTCTCTACTTAGTTCATATTTTGTGTTGGTAGATGTGGCAACCTGCTCTTTGTAACAGACTAGTTTTTGTCAACGGCTTTGCTCGCGTGCATAAAAATATAGCCTATGTCACTCAGGAATAAAGTATCTTTCCATCGGTGAAAAAATTTAGCAATTTGACCAGTACTTTCAGAGATTACACCTACAAATAAAAAAATACTAAACTTAGAGATAAAATATTTTATTTTAATTATGTTTTAGTAGGTAACATAAGGATTCAAGTAGCAAATCTTACACTGCGAATGCTTACTTTTTTTCACTGAACTCACTTCTAAATACTGCAATGAATTTTTTTTAAGTGTGTATATCATCCAATGACTTCTCCCGCTCTGGGCGGAGCTGGAGGGCGTGTCACGGTGTCAGAATTTTACTGACTAAAACCACACCTATGTCCTCCAGTTACCCTTTGCGTTCAGTTGCAGTGAATTTGGAGGCTCAGATTGTGTATGCCGCAAAAAATACAGTATATAAGTTAACTTTTCATGAGTTTAACTCACGAAAAGTAAACTCATATACTCATAAGTGGTTGTCTATAGCAGACAAAAAACTCGGTAAACTAAAAGACTTACTTAAAAAAATCACAAACATGTCTGGAACCCTAAAAATAATATGCAATTCGATGTAGCATGATGTTGCAATCTCCACAATAATAGGATCTGTTTTAATCTTCGGTACGAGTCCATCGACATCGGGAGGCTGACGGTGGCGTCTTCGCTTCGAGTGCTAGGGATGGGACACGGGCATTTTATCGATAAAATTAGGTGTTTGTATTTATTAGGTAGGAATATATTTGACAGGCCTGTTGGTCTAGTGGCTAGTGACCCTGACTGCTATGCCGGAGGTCGTGAGTTCGATTCCCACCCATGACAAATGTTTGAGTGATGAGCGATCATTTGTTCTGTGTCTGGGTGTAATTTATTTATAATATGTATGTATTTAGAAATATATAAGTATGTTTATCAGTTGTCTAGTACCCATAACACAAGCTCTGCTTAGCTTGGGACTAGACGGCGCTGTGTGATAGTTGTGGGATATTATTATTATTATATTCCGGTTTAGCATTGATGCTACGTCTCGTGCAGGTAATGTGTGCGAACATAAATAATAACACTTGCTCAGCTGATGAGAGCTTATTCATAGCACAGTCAAGAGTCAAGAACACGAAATATGAAGAAAGAAGTAGACAGAAGGAAAGCACAGTGAGGGATAGAAAAGCATGTAAGTGGTAGCGCTATTTACAGCATACCTTTATATGCTGTTTATTGTGTAAAGTTTATACTGTATTTATTCCTTACTTATGCAAAAACGTAGGTATAGTTGCCATCACGGATCTTGAACGCTCGGCGTCAGAGTGGGGATCGCTTCGCGCATTCCATACATTGGCGAGCCAATCGTCTTAGTTGTTAGATACATGCAGCAACGCAGTGAACGAATGAGGAGTGATGTGTTTGACGCGATGGCACGGCCAGCCAATCACTGACACTCTCTGCCCCCGCGTCGCACTTCGCACCACTAAAGAGACCGAATATTTGACTTCTGCGCAGGTGTTCAAGATCCGTGATGGCAACTGTAAGTAAGGTATTATCGATAATTGGTATTGAACTCAAGTGGTAGTGAACAGATCACATTGCTTGCAGAATGGATGTGTGATGAGGCTGTATGTTTCTAGAGTGGCGACTGTATTGGGAGACTTAACGTTGGAAGACCTTCTATGACGTCATTCGACTGCGGCTCATGATGATGATGGATGATACTTGGTACTGACTAGAAGAACTAGTAAGAGAATGAGGAATAACAGCAATTTTCAGTGTCAGATAAAGTGAATTCAACCTTTTAGGCAGTTAAAAGTTAAATTAATTTTTTGATTATGAGGTGTTCCGTATTCGGTACACTGGTACCAAATACGGAACACCTCATACCAGCTAACTTATAACGTAAAAATAGGATTTAAGTTAGCTGATACCAAGGTGTACCGAATTCGGTACACTAGAGCCTGAGAGAGGTTAAAGCCAAAATATTTCATGACGGTGCATCCATTTTTACCATGAAGCAAGATAAAAAAAAGTAATAAGATCATCTTTACAGATCACAAGTTTCCCCAAGAACGAAGATACTTAGGCAAAAAGATAATAAAGTTTTCCCTTTGTGAGGAATTTTTAAGGAAGCTCTTTTCACAAATTTATAATGGTTCAGTTAATTGTTATACTCTGAAGCTTACAAGTTCGTAAGTATGAAAGTTCTCGTAGGTATGAAATGTAAGTAGTAGCTGTACCTATATAGCTTTCTCAAAGTCAAAATCAAAGCCATTTTGGATTAAATCAAAGATTTTATATATCCTTACTAGGATATAAAATCTTCGGATTAAATGCGGTACAAGGGATGTTAACATATAATTTACTAGCGCAAAGACACATTTCGCCATGAAATGAAATGCAAATATTAAAATCTAAGGTGCTCATAGCAAGCAAAACTCTATTAAAATGTTATCACATAAATTTCTTAAAAAAAAAAAATTAAACCTGAACCCAGGACAATCAAATACAATTTTATAAGATATTGTTACTTTACTTAGATAAAACCTTTACACAAATTAATACTTAGAAATTTTTTTTAACCAATATTAAGTTTTATAAACCAACCACAAAATTACATAAATAAGACTTTGGTAGAAGACTTATTACTGTGCCTTTTTCATGGATTGTTGATAAAAGTTAGTATGTCCAAGTATGCGAGTATATGAGTGTGTGCGTGAGTTTGTGTACGTAAAAGAAAAGAAAGAAAAGCAATTTATTTACGCAAAATGACGCAATTTTGTTACATTCAACCCCAAACGTACGCCTCTCTCATTGACACTCACACTTTCGTCCGGAGGACACGGTGGCGCCCTGAGGACACGGTGGAGCACACAATCGCGGTGTGCCCTGCTTGGGCGGAGCATCGCCGTGCCCTCGTGGGGGTGATCAGCGGCGGAGACCTCTCGCGCCGGGCCTTGGTCGAGGCCATGGTCCGGAGCGAGGAGGAGTGGCAGGCGGTCGCCGACTTCTGCGCAGCAGTAATGCTCGCTACGGAGGAGGCCGACCGCATCAGGCAACGGCGCTCTCGCTGCCGCCGGGATTCCGATCCCGATTTCCAGCCACCGTAGGCGCGGGCTTGCGGACAGTGAGCAATGGGTAGCTCGCTGTCCGGCCGTCCGGTAACTGTCCGGACCAAGCCCAAGTCGTCGACGGCGCGCGCTGTTCCCGCGCGCCTCAAGGAGTTGTCAGCAACAGCAGGGGCCCAGCCGGGTCGAAGCCTACTGGGGCCAGGGTTATCCGAAAGGGCGCTCGAGCCCCGGTGTGAAGGCTAGAAGGAACGGGATGGGTTTTTTAGTCAGTAAGAGTCTGACACTATCTCCCGCTCCGCCCAAGAGCGGGGGTTGTCATAAGATGACTTTTCCCATCGAAAAAAAAAAAAAAACGCTCACACTTTAATTTCGGAAGTCGGTGTTAAATAACGAAGAGACAAAACTATTATAGAAACACCGACTTCCGAAATTAAGGTTATTTTGTACTTTTCAGTGTTTATTTAACATTGAAGTCGGTTGTATTTTTTTTTTGTAAAAAGTTTTTTTAACTTTTGTTTTTATCACCTAGGCCCCAACAGTATCACCTCCAGTCCAGTCTTCTCATCGACACCGACCCATCCCTAGAATCGCCTAACCAAACTGAAATCGATGATCGAACACCTGTTAAGGGTCCTCGGGCACTCTCATTGACTTATTTGCACTCGAGTGGGGGGCCTGGGCTGCGCACGTCGGCTGCACTTCTACACAGCTTTTATTGAAGAGCTGAAGACGATAGCGGTAGGAAACGCTTGCTAAGAGATTTTTATTTGATTGACGAGTCGACCGAATGTGACTGGAAATCGATTTTAATTGATTTTTATAAATGATAAATGATAAATGATAAATGATGATAAATGATCTTTATTTTGCAAGTAGGTTTTATAAAAACACTTTTACACGTCAATGGTTTTTTTTCGTCAATTAATGCTAGATGAGGCCGGTGTTTCCTAGCTGACTACCCTGAGAAGAAACACCGAAACAAACTCAGGGGTCAAAGTCTCTTTTAAAGTCCATACAGCAAAACATGTAATGGTCAAATCATATGAGAACCATGCAGATTGAGCCTGAGATGGTCTTTTGAAGAAAGAACCACACAGTTCTAAGTGGACCTGTCCAGTCAGTGCAAGCATTTGTCAATATGCGTGTAGCTCAACTCAGGACTACTAAGGAGCTCAACGACTTGACGAACAATGCCAAAGAAAGGACATTTGGGTAGGCCACATCAAATACTCAAAACTGCCAGACATCATGTGAAAATAAAAGAAAAGGAAAGAGTAATCTACATAGTTCTCACATTCACAATAATATAATTTACAAAAGTGTAAATATTACAAATTGTAAAAAAAAGTAAGTATATAAAAAAAAATCAGTCAAATAGTAAAAAAAATAAATGTCATAATTGTTAAAAAATAATAATAATATATATATATATATATATATACAATATCATAATTGTAAAACAACAACAATCGTCAATAAAAAAAAGGCAGTTAAAACAAAAAAAACATTCAAATGATAATAATTATAGTGAGTAGGTACTGGAGCAGGTCAATCCCAAGCCGTTTTATCCTCGAGATACTCTTTTACAGTATAAAAAGCCTTTTGGCAAAGTTTTCGCTTTACAAATATTTTGAATTTATTAATGCTAAGTTCCTGAATAGGACTGGGAAGCTTATTATAAAAATGTATACTTTGGCATCTAAATGAGCGTCCTATTTTTTTGAGCCTGGTGGCAGGAACCACTTATAACATACTTACCATTTTTCTTTTGTTATTGACTAGCTATTGCCCGCTGCTTCACCCGCGTACATAAAATATAGCCTATGCCACTCAGGAATAAAGCAGCTTGACTGGCCTGTTGGTCTAGTGGTTAGTGGCCCTGACTGCTATGCCGGAGGTCGTGGGTTCGATTCCCACCCAGGACAAATGTTTGTGTGATGAGCATAATTTTGTTCTGTGTGTGGGTGTAATTTATCTATAATATTATGTATGTATTTAGAAATATATAAGTATGTTTATCAGTTGTCTAGTACTCATAACACAAGCTCTGCTTAGCTTGAGACTAGACGGCGTTGTGTGATAGTTGTGGAATATTATTATTATTACCTCCTAGAAACAAAAAAAACAAACTACCTCTTTATAATATTAGTGTAGAAGTGTGAAGGCTTCCAACAAGGTGGACCGATGACTGGTCAGGGTCGCGGGAATCCAAAGGATTCGTGACGCACAAGACCGGTCGTTGTGGCGACGCTTGGGGGAGGCCTATGTCCAATAGTAGACGTCTTTCGGCTGATATGATGATGATGAGAAGTGTATGTAGACTCACGCTTGACTACTATCTCACTTATCTTATGGTAAGTGATGATGTGGTCGACGATGGAGCAAGCGTGTCTAGAAGTAACTCTTGCTTGATCCGGAGATGTCGTAGTAGGCTTCCAATCTAATTGAATCCCATTTGAACACCAACAGGAGCGACCATCTGTCTGATCTCCAAACCCAGTTATGTTATGTCTGTGTGTGGTTTCCGCACGTAATCCTATGCGGACCATTGTACGTGTGTCATGGCGGCGATAACCTTTGGTGAGCTTATTGCAACCAACCCACCTCTCTTCAAAAACCAGTATATACCTCTCAGATTTTTTAGGGCGTCAATAAGGGAGTTCAGACACCTGTGCAGTCTAGGAGCACATGCGCAATTGTGTCCTCCCCCTCAAACACAGTAACTGGGTAACACGATCCTCCTTGGCATGTCCGGTGTCGGGTTTTGCTGGTTTCTGTCTACCCGTAACTATCTGTCAAAGATCTACAAATTATAGTCGGGATGAACAGCATAACGTACTTTCATAGCCGCAGAGCAGTATCGGCATTTATTTATTTTATAGGTACTTTATTTTACACCTCATAGCGTGGACAGGATAAACATAATTATACAAAAACTAAGTGTACAAAGGGCGGTCTTATCGCACAGGGCAATCTCTTACAGACAATCTTATTTTTATGGTCGCGTTTGACCACCATCTCACCTGATGGTAAGCGATGATGTGGTCGACGATGGAGCACGCTTGCCAAGAAGTAACCCATTCACTCTTGACTTAAAGACCCCTAAGTTGTAGCTATCAGGAAACACAGACTCCGACCAAACCTCAGGAAGACTTAGAGAACGAAAGGAGACAGTTTAGGGGCGGTCAGTGTACAAAAATTATTGCATTTATTGGGTGATCCGGTCACCCATCCAAAACCGACCTTACCAGGTGGAAACCTTTCGGCTGAAATATTATGATGACGATTAGCACCCGAGTTTCGATGAGGTATCGATGGTATCGATTTTAATTGAATTGTATAGATTTTATTGAGTTCAGGGTCGATTTACCAACTGTTGTATAGGACTGAATGAAAGCTTCAATTCTATTCATCGTGGGTAATTAATTAGTATTTGTTATGGTTACTTGAACTGTACAACATCTATCTATACTGTCTATTACTAATGTTATAAAGAGGAACGATTTGTATTTTTGGTTAGTAACGAATAAACTCTAAAGTTTTTGGACTGATTTTAAAAATTCTGCCATCAGTAGAATAATTTATCACTAGCTATTTTTTCTACTTTCACACGGACGAAGTCACTGGCAATAGCTTGTATTACATAAAGTTAAAACGTTGCAAATTTTGTTTAATTGATATAAACTAGTGTTTGGCTCGTGGTAAGCAGTGAAGCAATCGTGTATGATGAGGCGCACTAGTTTATTAAGAGCCTATTCACTTTAGCCTTGAAAACACCCAAATTACAATCGGACGGGAAGACCGCAGCAAGCAAATTGTTCCAGTCCTCCGATGAACGCGATATAAACGATGCGAAACGCTTAATCCGGACCGAAGAGGTTTCAATAATGTAAGGGTACGTCGGCTTGTCCAATGGTAGAGATGAGATGGTGGAATCAAGTAATGCAATTCCCGAGCACACTCTCCAAAATGCATCCTGTAAAATATTGGAAAGCATAACCTTCGGCTTGATGTTGCTTAGGATTGTGGTCCGCCAGGTACGTGCCGGCGGGCCGGCCGCTTCGGTGTGTAGACACCATTAGATAATCAGTGTATTATAAGGTAGGTAAGTAGTTCTGAGTATATACATGTAGATGGATGGAGCGGGAGAGGGAGGCCAAAGAAAAGATGGATGGATTGTGTGAGGAGTGATATGAAAGAAAAGGGAGTTAGTGATAGTTTGACGGGTGACAGGATAGAATGGAAGAAAAAAACGTGTTGCGCCGGCCCCAAGTAATATGGGATAAGGGCAGGAAGAAGAAGATAGGTAAGTAGCTTCAACCAGCGTCTTCGCCCGTAGAAAATTATCACAAGGGTACATATACTTAGAATAAATAACAAGTAACTTATGTCAGACGTTGAGCATTGGATAGTTCACGGTTCTGCCGTTCCGCGCCTCTAATAGATGTCTGCTAAACCGTGGGGACCCAGTTGGGACGATACTTGTTATGGCTACGGGAAGGTCCAAAAGAGTCCGTGGCCCTATAGGTAACCCAAAGGGTAACTGAAGAAAGTTAATAAGATACTTATCATCATACTTGTAATCCCCAAAAGAGGGTAGCAGAGAACTTTATCCCGTCTTAATCTTAGCTTGTTTCCAACTTCTTGGCAGGACAACCGCGCCGGAATGCGTTTGCCTTATATATATATATATATGGAATATAATATATATATATATATATATGTACAGTAATATATAACTCGTTAACGTGCATGAAACAGCCTTAGAAATTTATCAGATTTTGAAAAGTTTTCTGACCTCGTATGCTTGAGTCCTGAAGACCCGGAATAATGCAGTGGAACTGTTGTCCAATTTATGTTGGTATGTGGGATTCTTCGAAAGAGTCACAGCAGACTGGAACGCTGAAAGGGTAACTGAAGAACACAGGTGGGTTTTAGTCAGTAAAAGTTTCACACGACCTCACGCGCCACCTAAAAAAAACGTAAATTACTAAAAAACACATTACATACCTATACTAACACTTTTCATCTTTATATTATTATTGGCATTAGCACAATAATATAGCCAAGCATTCAGCCTTATAAAGCTTTCGCTGCTGGGACTCAGGCCGCCTCTCTAGGACAGAGAATGATGAGAGATGGGCCGTGTGTCATATGTATTCAAATTTTTGGTTCTAGGACATGGCCGGTGTTCCTCATGATGTTTTTCTTCACCGTTTTGAGAGCAGTGGTGATGAAATAAATTACACAAAATAATGCGCCTGGCTAAGTTTGAACACGCGACCTTCAACTCGTAAATTGGGTCGTTACCACTCGGACATCACTTCTCTTCCGTGTGATTAGAAGAAGAGAAAAATAATTATGGCTTATTCCTATATAAATACCTATTCAATCTCAATTACCTAATATGTCTAAGGTATGAAATTCCGTCTTCAAAATATAGGCCTTAAACTATCAAGTGATTATTCAAATCCCAAAGGTAAAATGGCTGAGTGAATGCCAATGAGCTGGCTAGTAATCTAGGCATTAGCTAGGTTTTCTGTGACGGTTCATCAATCAATGTATGTCACTTGAAACTCGTCTTTCTATTCTAAAACTGAGGGATGGCCTCGGGGATAGGATCGAAGGTACGTGATTACAATTAGTGCCTTGTGGCTAGTTGATTAGGTTTGTGAGTGTTCCTAGGTGATTAAAATTGGATAGTGAAGTGATTGAGATCTATTGGTGTTCCAAAGGTCTGAAAGGAATTATTGTCAAGGAGTTGTCAGCAACTCCTTAACAATTTTTATAACGAATTGTGTGTCTGAATAGACATAGGCAGAATAAACATGTTTTCTTTCTTTCTTTCTTCAACAGCAAGGGCCCAGCCGGATCGAAGCCTACTGGGGCCAGGGTTATCCGAAAGGGGGAGCTCGAGCCCCGGTATGAAGGCTTGAAGGAACGAGGTGGGTTTTTTAGTCAATAAGAGTCTGACACTATCTCCCGCTCCGCCCAAGAGCGGGGGTTGTCATTGGATGATTTTCCCCACCAAAAAAAAATCGTGTTGGTTATATTGTTTATTTTTTGACGAATAGATGGCGCTATTAGATGTAGTTTAATGTAATGTAAGCGAGCACTATGAGAGGATTTTCCTAAATTCGCCCCCTCAAGTGATGAAACGTCCATTTGTATGGAGAAACTTTTTTTCACACGGGCGAAGCCGCTGCTAGAAGCTAGTTTTTAATAAATTTTCAATAACCACGAAGGAGATGGCGGGACGACTTAGACACAAAATAGATAGGTACAGAAGTCAATCTCATGTATGTACTTCACTTTTTATATCTACGCTCGGCGTACGCACACACGTCTGCGCATTGCCCCGAACTGTAGGAGTGCGAGCGGGCGATTGAGCCGAGATCTCGTGTATGTGAGCGGTGTCTATGTGTGCGTTGCTCGAGCGGGCTTTGTATGTAGATTGTCTTCTGTACCTATCTATTTTGTGACTTAGATGTCTTTCATAGAAATTGGCAAGAAGTGGCTTACAGCCGGGAACAATGGGAGGGATGGAGGGAGGCCTTTGCCTAGCCAGTGGGACAGGACCATTATTCACAAGGCTTAGTTGTCGCATTTGTGACCAAATGAGGGCTTTTTTGTGCGGATAATAATGTGGAGGCATAGATACAGACTTTTACCCTGTTGTGATACATAAGCAGAGTATTTAGTTTAAGGTAGGCTGTTACAGGGTTTTTGCCGATTTTTTTATAAAATTTTATTTTATTGTCTTATAAAACCGGTCCGTATGCCTGTAATCTCTTTAAGGCGTATAGTCCCTTGAACCATCTGGCCGAAATTATGTGAACGCAACTCTCGCATTCGCCTAGGCGGCAGTACGCAAATCTGTGCATTTATTTGCGGCCAGCAGCGCCCGGAAAGCGCTTTAAATCCATTTTCTCTGCAAGATATTGATTGATTTACATATGCAATGTTCACTTTGAAGAATATTTAACCACCAATTTTTATGTGTAAAAATGTTTCTAAAGGTCCAAGCCGTTTCGAAGGAGTAGGGAAAAGTTGCGAAAAGTTGCGAAATTGCTAAATATTTTTTTTTGACAAAAGTATTAATTGCACGAAAAAATCAAATGTTGATATTATTGTTCATGAATCTATAATAAACATATATTTTTTTCAAACCAATTGACCTAGCCGTTACGGTGGAGTAGGCCTCAGAAAATCACTGTTTTATGGCACTTTTCGGGCGCTTGGCCCTTAAACACCAAGCGAATGGTGATGGAATGTCCGCTTAGATTAATATATATTGTCTGTTTTATTTATAGGGTATTTATCCAAGAACGTAAATAAGAAGTTATTCATAGTAAAGTAGTCTGTAAATATCGAAAATAAGCAAACCTTTCCGGTAATCCCTATAGATATAATTATACTAGTCACATATTTGCCAAGCTTGAACAGTTATAGTCTGTCTAATAAGTTAAACGACTTGGGTAATTATTATGATTTAATGAAATCTTATGTAGTCAACACGGGTTCAATAATCAAGGTTGATTAAGAGATAGAGATCATTGTTTACTAACAGAAGAACCTTATGAAAAGTATCGAATAAAAAGTATTTTTTAAATGATTAAATATTATACAAAATTCCCAAGTCTGTTCACGTATTAGACAGACTATAACAGCTAAACGAATTTGGATGAATAAACTGACACGGGGAGATTAATTTTACTTATCGACGCCTTTTTTTTCCGGTGGAAAAATCATATAATGACATCCCCCGCTCTTGGGCGGAACGGGAGATGGTGTCAGACTTTAAGGCCATCGCCACACTCGGCGGAAATTCCGTCGCGGATCTTCCGCGTCGGAACGCCAACACATGTTATAGCGTATAAATTACAAATAGCGGACACACTTTGCGGAAGATCGGTCGCTCCGTCGCGGACGATCGGTTGGTAAAGTATGCAATGGTCAGCGCCACACTTGACGGAAATACGATTGCAGAAGATCAGCGACGGAATTTCCGCCAAGTGTGCGAAGGCCTTATTACTGACTAAAAACCCACTCCTGTTCCTTCGTTGCCTTTCGTACCGGGGCTGAGCTATCTTTCGAAACTAACCCTGGCCCTAGTAGGCTTCGACCCAGTTGGGCCCCTGCAGTTGCTGACAATTCCTTGAGGCGCGCGGGAACAGTACGTTACAGGAGAGTGATTTAAAGTTAAAATTTTTAGTGGTTATCTCGGTTCATAAGATACAGCTTGGTTACGTCCAAACAGACAGTGGAGTCTTAGTAATTGAGTCCTTTTCACCCCTTTGGATATTGAAGCCCTAAAAAATCTACGGTCCGGACCAAGCGTTTCGCCTCGTCGTTTATACCGCGTACATCGAGGGACTGGAACAATTTGCTTGCTGCGGTCTTCCCGTCCGATTATAATTTAGGTGTCTTCAAGGCTGGAGTGCGGCTCACCATCAACGATTCACTACTTACCATCAGGTGGGATTGCAGTCAAGCACTACTTTAGATCTATTTAAAATATATATGTGTATACTGGTACCGGCACGAATCTTGAGCGCTCGGCGTCAGAGTGTTGATCACTTTGCGAATTCCATACATTGGCGAGCCAATCGTCGTCGTTGTTAGATACATGCAGAAAGCGCAGCGAACGAATCACGACTGACGTCTATGATACGATGGCGCGACGAGCCAATCACTGACACTCCCCCGACCCTCTTATCTTATTATCTTATCTTCGTGGTCTGGTTTCCGCACTTAGTCCATATCGGACCATTGTGCGTGAGCCATAGCGGCCTTTACTCCAACCAGCCCACCTCATTCCAGAAACAGATGAGTCTCTTTGGTTTGCTCAGAGCGTCCATCAGCGAATTCGGTGTTCCCAAGGTTTGTGTTCTTATCTCGCTGACGGCTGTGCACTCGAGAAGCACATGCGCGACAGTTTCTTCTGATTCCATGCATCCTCTGCACAGAGGGCTATCTGTGATATTTATTGTGAAAAAGTGTTTATTCAGGGAGCAATGTCCGGTGATGGTCCCTGCCACCAGACGCAGGCTGCCTCTATCTAGTCGTAGAAGGTTGCTGGTTAGGTTTTTATTTAAAAACGGCATTGCTTCTTTAGCCTGCCTGCAGCCCGGTGCCAGGGACCACCACCTTCCCGCTTGTGCATCTGTGTGCTCACGTAGCCAACCACGCAGCTGACTAAAGGATATCGGCACGATGGGTTCAGGTCCGAAGACCACCACGCCAGAACCCCGCCTTGCCAGCTCGTCACCTGCGTCATTGCCCAGTGAGCCGCTATGTCCCTTTATCCACTGTAAAGTCACAGTGTTATTATTTAACACTGTGATGCGTTCTAAAGCAGAGTGGCATTCTTGTATAAGTTTCGAGGTTGTAGCAGGTTTTCCTAGGGATTGTAGAACTGAGGCACTGTCCCCCGACCCTCTCACTTCGTACCACTAAAGAGACCGAATATTTGACGTCTGCGCAACTTGAAGCCAGCGCTCACGATCCGTACCGGTATCTATTCTCGTATATAAAAAAATAATGCAGCTTTTGTGTATATGTTTATATCTTCTGTTATTAGATAATTTTCGCTATCCGAAGGTAAATGAAGCAAGTATCAATAAAAACAGTTTTCTCATTCACCGTAAACGAATCTCCTTCAACAATCTATGCGGTCCTTACCCGCACACATTGTATCCGAACTTGCGCCGAGTTCGTACGCAAACACTAAAGTGTTCGTATATTGTTCGTCAACAGCGTCCGTCATAATGAAAGTTTCTGCGACACGTGTTGGTGAGACAAAGTTCTTGTTACGATTTCGACGTGACCGCGAACTTGGACACCGGTAACTACTAGCAACTTTGTCGAAGCAAGCTGTACGTTCGGTACTTATGTTTTTCGAAATTGGGTGGCGGGCAGTAATTTATTTATTGAGACTTATGCAACACAAAGATAAAAAGACGGACTTAATGCCTTAGGCATTCTCTACCCGTCAACCATGGGTGGTGAAGAGGAAACATGGCTGATGAATAATCTTTTCAATACAAGTCTTGACAACTTTTGACAAAATTACTGTAATCGATTTGCAGGACCTTTAAAGGTAAAAAAGGACTTTTCAATACGTTACTCGAAAACCCATTCTTATTCCTAACGCTTTTAGGCATGCAAAATCTACTTTTTTCCGCACTAGTGCGTATAAATGTTGGCGCTCGCCCCTGCCGCAATTATAGCATCAGGCTGGGCGCAAAGTGATCTCTACAAGTTGCACGTCAACTTTTATTTATTATACTTTTATTTTATTTTTTTCTAAGTGAATAAAAAAACGTCGTTTGATACACGTGGTTTGTCACTTGGCTCTATAACACCCTCCACCTCGGTCGCCATGACAAACTTTCTCCGGTTGTATCAAAATTTACTATTTCAGTTCACAAGGCAAACCTTGTCATAACTAAAGTGACCATACGTTTCGTTTTGACTGTGACTGTCCCCATTCTCGGTCACCTGTCCCGTTGTCCTCAAACAAAGCTGCGGGACACAAATTAGTATCATATTCTAAACCCGCGCAAGAATGAGTCATATCTACTTTAATATTATAAAGGGGTAAATTTTGATATTTTGTTTGTAGGAGGTAATCTCTGAAAGTACTGGTCCGATTGCTAAAATTTTTTCACCGATAGAAAACTGCTTTATTAAGAAGTTGCGGGCAAAAGATAGTCTAATAAACGCCGAAGTCCTTTTAATTCAGAAAAATATCAGTTCCGGTTTGAAGGTATTATTGATAAACTTTTATCTACATTGTCTTCAGAACTGGAATAAGACTTTTATGGCGCGTTATAAGGTGTGAGCTTGCGGACGAAGAGCAATGGGCAGCTCGCGGTCCCGTAACCGACCGAGCCCGTGTCGTTGACAGCGCGTAGTGATCCAGGTACACCTCGCAGGGCCCGAGTCGCAGGGCGATGTTCAGCCACCGTAGGCGCGAGCTTGCATACGACGAGTAAAGGATAGCTCGCCGTCCACGCGTCCAGTTTAAAAAGAACCGGGCTCGAGTCATGGACGGCGCGTAGTGTTTTACTTACGCTTCAAAATAAAACTCCTGAAAAAATGAAATATCTATCAGCAAAACCGTAGGAGTCCAGTAGGGTCGATGCCCGCCAGTTCCATGGAGAATTTCTGAAATAAAAATCTGTGGTCTTAGAACACAAACAACAAAATAATGAAGGAAACAGGTGTGATTTTAGTCTGTAAAAGTCTGACAGCGGGAGAAGTCATTAGAGACTTAATCATCATCATTATTCCAGGCGAAAGATGTCCACTGTTGGACATAGGTCTCCCCCAAGTGTCGCCATAATGATCGGTCCTGTGCGTCTCGGATCCATCGGATTCCTTTAACCCTCATCAGGTCATCGGTCTACCTTGCGGGAGGCGTTTTCCGGTAGATGACTTCCCACCTCTAAAAAAGTCTTTGAACTATATACCATCGCGGTCATTTCTGCCTGATCACTTAAAAAAAAAATTCGCTCGAATCCTGCAGCGAGGCGCCAAACCAAACCCATAAAAGTTTTCGTTTCGAGTGCAAGCAAAAATGAACTTAACGGTAGGCAGGCGGAAGTGTCTTTGATGGTACCTGTGCCTCCTGGGTAGCCGTTGACGCTGAATCCAAGTTATTGGGTTTATTTCATACATGCATATTAATATCGTCTTCAGTGACGTTTAATAGGAATACGGAATACATGAATGATAGGTCCCTGAAGACACATCAAAGGACTGAAGCTGGCTTCGTTAATATCAAACAACTTCCGAGCTTCCAGATCTTGATTCAGTGTTAAATTTATTAAAATAATTTAATTTTGTTGTATAATTCAAAATGTTGTGTTGAACACAACAGTTGTTCAATAAAGTATTCTACGGATCAGTACAGAAAATATATGAAGTACGGCAAGCATATTTTTTTTTTTTGTGGTGGGAAAAATCATCCAATGACAACCCCCGCTCTTGAGCGGAGCGGGAGATAATGTCAGACTCTTACTGACTAAACGACCCACCCTGTTCCTTCTAGCCTTCATACCGGGGCTCGAGTTCCCTTTCGGATAGCCCTGGCCCCAGTAGGCTTAGACCCGGCTGGGTCTCTACTGTTGCTGACAGCTCCTTGAGGCGCGCGGGAACAGTGCGCGCCGTCGACGACTTGGGCTTGGCCCGGACAGTTACCGGACGGCCGGACAGCGAGCTACCCATTTCTCACTGTCCGCAAGCCCGCGCTTATGGTGGCCGGAAATTGGGATCAGAATCCTGGCGGCGGCGGCGAGAACGCCGTTGCCTGATGCGGTCGGCCTCCTCCTTAGCAAGCATGACTGCTTCGCAGAAGTCGGCGATCGCCTGCCACTCCTCCTCGCTCCGGACCATGGCCTCAACCAAGGCCTGGCGCGAGAGGTCTCCGCCGCACGGCAAGCATCTAAGACAAAAAACAAAGATTAATAATAATATAATATATTCCACAACTATCACACAACTCCGTCTAGTCTCAAGCTAAGCAGAGCTTGTGTTATGAGTACTAGACAACTGATAAACATACTTATATATTTCTAAATACACACATATTATAGATAAATTACACCCAGACACAGAACAAATGATCGTGCTCATCACACAAACATTTGTTTTGGGTGGGAATCGAACCCACGACCTCCGGCATAGCAGTCAGGGCCACTAACCACTAGACCAACTGGCCTGTCAAATTGCGGATGCATTGTAACACGCACTGTTATTAAAGTGACAATGGACTGGTCATATCGCACGATGCACCCACAGAATGTGGACGATAGAGACCACCAAATGGAAGGGACCATTAGGTGTAGGTGCGGGCTTGCGGACGGCGAGCAATGGGTAGCTCGCTGTCCGAACGTCCGGCAAATGTCCGGACCTAGCCCAAGTCGTCGATGGCGCGCACTGTTTCCGCGCGCCTCAAGGAGCTGTCAGCAAAAGCAGGGACCCATCTGGGTCGAGGGTTAGCTCCGAAAGGTAGCTCGGCCGAGGTGGGGAGAGACTGGATAGAACAGGGCAAGGACAGGAAAAGGTGGAAAAGGTTGGGGAGGCCTACACCCAAAATTAGGTCCATAACCCCAAATTAATTAGATTTATTTAACTAACACCTGAAGCAAAAAGAAAAAATCAGTACAGTACTGAATCTTACAAGAAGAGGCTAGCAAATCTCCTAATGATCTAGCTGTCCAGTTAAATACGTATTAACTGGACAGTTAGATCGGCGCTTGATCCTGGGACAAGACCTGGTTTAGCCAATTCCATTGAGATGTCTCCACTAGGAGGCACACTCGGCATAGTACAACGCACTTCACAAATTTGCTTATAGTCAACAACTGATTGTAAATTAACACAGAGGAGAAAAAAAAAGAAGTAACTAACACCAGAACTTTTGAAATGTAAAATGTACGGTTTATGGCTTTCTTATTTTAATTTAAAATGCCATAGAACAATAGAATAGGTTCTATGATAATGAAATTCGCTGGTCATGTAAGTTTAAAATGTTTGAAAATTGTGGCTCTGTCGATGTGTAAAGTTTCGAATCCAAAATCAAGGAATACCCAAGGGTTGCTCTACAATATCCCATGTAAAGACATTTAGACCTAAATTCCAATACCGCTGCGGGTGGTAAAGAGCGAACGCGGGCAATTGAACCTTCCCGGCTATAAAACTTTGTACAGAACGAGCCCGCTACCTTCTTTTATATGTGTTCTCGTAAAAGGGCTGCTTTCCGTTTAAAAAGTAAATTTATTTCCTCCGCCCCTACTTGTTAATCTCGTTAAAGTTGTACTCAATAGTTGAGAGCCGCCGCTTTGTAATCCGCTTGCATCTCGCTGGATAGTAATGATTCAGTAATAGAATACTGAAGTACGTGATTAACAAACCAACAGGTGTGAAACACACAACTAATTTAACCGACCGGGGCGGCGCGGCGCCTCGCGGTCTCCCCCACCTAGACAAAGGTTTGTTTTCGAACGCGAAACAAGACAATGCCGGCCCAGTGACCGAGTGTCGGCGATCGACCGGCGCCTGCGCGGACGGAGCGCGAGTCGGGCGCGCTCGGCCGCGCTCGCCGCCAGTGAGCTGCCGCGCCGCGCTCCGACCGCGCGTCCCTCCGCGATCGCGCCACTCCGGCACGTCAAACACACACAATACACCGCTAATGCGTTCTGTTTACAATATTACATTAACACGTGCCTCCGGATCTGATGGCCGCCGCTAGGGTCACGTGAACTGCCCACTGACTCACAACAACCGCCCCGCGACGGGAACAACAACCTTTCTGGTGAGCATTTTTCATGATTGTATGTACTTTAGTGGTTTCTTATTTGCGATGGCTAGATAAGGGTGTTAGAGACGCTGTCTGTGTGAAAACTGCCCTAATTGAGTAATATGAGGGCTTTAGATAGACAATGTGGCTAATGTCAGAGTTATTCCACGTGCCACTTGGAAGAAACGTCAGAGAGGACGGCGTCGTGTGTCGAGAACAAGCTGGAAAACGTTAACCTGTACAGACTGTACAAATAACCTTACAAATTGGACAAGGACTCGATTCAGGAGCAGATCCATGAAAATTTGATGAAAATGGTTGAGTTTTCCCTTTAGAATTATAGTTTTATGAGGTTAGCGAGTTTCAGTTCAATGAATCGCTGGAAACATTTAGTTAGTTAACGCAAATATTGATAGAACTGAAATTAAGAAAATTTCAGAGTTTGTGAATGATGATTACACTGAAATGTTTCATTGTGACAGTATTTCACTGTCTCTGTTGATATATTCAGCGCCTTTACCAACAAGTGCGTATAAAATCAATAATTTAATGTTAAAAGCGGCTCAATTGTTATTCGTATCGATTTTTCAGTTAAAATGTCACATGTTTCAGTTATTACACTTAAAACGTCACATACGATTCTGTTTTAGCTTTAGGCATGGTAACGGAACGGATTAAGGGCGGATTCCGATTTTCAAAAGCCTTCGCTCACTTATCAAATAAATCGTATTTACTAAACCTGTTTTAAGACATATTTAAACTGAAAAAATCTCAGATGAGACCACAGATATGTATGATATCATAAGAACGCTAAAAAATATAAATAGAGTGTAATCTAGATTAAAGAAACGGTAATCCTTAATTTGTTCAGTCTTTTGATATCTTATCAAATAACGAATGCATCATTTGATAAGAGAAATCAAAATTGGGGGAATTAGATAAAGTTGTGATAAGTTATTATGTCACGCAACTGAGAAACGTGGGCAAACAAATGTACATACATATATATATTATGTTTGCCCACTAAAACTAAGCTAACTGAGCTCAGCATACCTAATAATGAGCAAAAAAATGTTGGACATTGTTATAGTATCAAAAAACTTTATATTATATATTGTTTTCTGTTGTAATCTTATATGTAATGCTGTTGGTATTCCAATAAATAAATAAAATTATCTCAATGTAAAAAAAAAATCGGGTTTGCACATATTTTTTGCAACAGTTTCGAAACCTTGTATCTTTAGTCTTTTTACTGTTTACATGGAAACCGATTGCTTAAAAACTGTAAAAAAAACCCTCTTTAATATGTTATCAAAATATTACAGTCGACTTCAAAGAATTTTTCCAATTTTAGCTCTTATAAATGACCAAAAAACTCCAAAACGAAATTCAATAACACTTCCATGAAATTCAAATGTAATGGAAATATTACAGTATAAATAGGTTTTGATGTTATTTTACTAACACTAGGAAATGCATACAAAATGTGACTTTTCCGGCTGCGACCGTTCCAAGGGACACTTTAATAATATGGTCAACAGGAAAAATCTTTGCCTTTTGTTTTCCCTCACGAAAGCTGGAATTACATTCATGAAAATAATATTTAAATTCCGTAATATCGAGACCGGAAAGCTTCTCGATCGGGGAAGCGTGTTTTCTTTTACTTTCAGATCCAAATGCTTTTCAGGTTTTTGCTGATATTACGCTTAGTTTATTTATAGTTTGCTTCTGTTAATGTAGGTTTATAAATCTTGTAATTTCAAATACTTTGTGTAAGTTTCTGAGAGATGTAAAAGTAATCTTCAGAGTATCGAGAAATTAAAGTTTACCTGTCTAAAGGGTTTTCTTATAGAAAAATATTTATTTTTAGTGTTATTAAAAAAAAAACTCAAACACAGGCATCAACGTATATTTGTTTATTTTCTTATATTCTTTTAGTATTAAATTATTTAGACCGCGATATTTACATGTTACAAAAGATAAGCAAAATACTATTGAAGACTTATCGTAAAGCTCATTTATAGTACGTTTTTACTTTGGAGTCTTTAGAATTGACGATACCGTTATAAGTTGACGATTCCCTGTTTTTTAAGCCGTATCCTTTGTTTACTTTCATACCGCCTAACAGACAATGAATATATGATTACCTTTTAGCTAAACTTATTGACCAAATGATTGGGACCAATATGTTGGAAAGTTGCTGTAATTTTACGTAATTTACGATGTTTGTATGTCTGTAATCAAATCTTGCAAATTAAATTTGATCCACTTCCCGGTTACCGATTGAGCTGAAATTTTTTATGCATGTGTAAATCAGATAACAATTATTATGACATGGAGCTGATCTGATGATGGAACTGGAAGGCGGCCGTAGGAACTCAGATAACCCTACTGTGTTTGAGTTTTTTTGGAATGGTCTTGACGAGTATTAATTTTATAGGTATATACTGCGTTATAAAAGCTTCCTATGAAGAAATGATTTTCATAGAAAACTTTTTTAGATGTACCTTTTCCGATATTTTAATAGTACTTATAGTTATTGAGCAGAATAACTATAAGTTTGGAGCGGAGGCAAGTCTAATAAAATATAGATCATTAAAATCGGTCCGGCAGTTCTTGAGTTTAAATGGTGTAACTAACACAACTTTAAAAAAAACTAGAAAATCTTCAAGCTAATGTCTGGAACGTATACTAAGTACTAATATCATAATACCCGATAGGACAACTAAAATGTAAAGCTACAAGTCTGAAAGTAGTTCGGCTCCGTCATAACTTTATCGAGGACATAGCATGTCAGCGTCCAGGGCCAAATCTAGTGTGTTTTAGTGTCTGAAGCTTCCAAGTTCTTGCGACGCTACTTTATACACTCATACCGATTTTGGAATATTATAAAGAAATAGGTTCCACGATGTTATAAAAAATACTGCTCATAAATTTTTTTTTGAAGAAAGAAAAAAAAATTTTTTTTCGTAGCAAAAGGCACAAACATAATATTAAGGCTAAAAGAAAAAAAAATACAGAGATAATGTATTTTAAGATAATAATATAGTAAATCAGTCTGTTACGGCTCTGTTATGTTCGGTTTAAACTTGGCTGACACATAATATTATTAATTATTAAATATAATATAGTTAGTTAAATTTTATTAATTATTATGTGTACATTTGTCTGAGTAAAAATGTGTTGAGATTAAAAGTTTTATTAATTAACATAATGTAAAATTCTTTTTTGAGGTTGAGTTATGAAAAATACCTACTTGTAAGTAGACTTTCTGATGAAAAATTTAACTTAAAATTAAATGATATCTCAAACGACACTTTATAGGAAAGTTTTCACAAAAAATATTGGAATAACGATTTTATTCAGTTTTATTTTTTTAAACAGATAAAAATAAAATAGGGAAATGCCGACGAAAAATTCCAATCATGTCCTGGATTCATGGTATTCGTTTGTGCGTCGATTTCTGACACACCCAGTATATCGCATGCTTAATCATAAAAATACGTAATTTATAAAAAAATACATCTTTTATGATTAATATAAAGCAATAAATTAGGTACTTACAATTTGTTTTCACTGCAAGCGATTTCTCGATCAATCGACACTTCTTAATCGCCGGGTTCACTTGGTCAAATACTAGTCTAAACCATTGAATAGCTCGATTCGACTAAACGTTTATTTTTTTACTGACCTATATCAACACTAACTTAGTTACCCCTAACATGAATACTAGATTAGATTAGATTGTTTGGTGTTTTACTTAAGTAATGTTTTAAATCAGTATATATTAAGCTACTTCTTAACTAATAAAATTACGTCTGTTTAGGCATATATACAAACTGTACAAACGGGTAGAAAACAAATACATTGGGCATCAAAAAATTAATCCACATCGACGTCAATGGAAATATGCCCAGAACGCTGGCAGCATTGCCACGTTGAATAGCAATGCTGTTTATTGACCGAAAAAAGCTCAGCCCTCTGGTCGCACGAAGAATCGAACTGCTATTTGCTGATATCCCAAACAACTCATTGAGCGCTTGGACCCCATAACCCTAGTGTTTCCATCGCAAACGGCTCAAATATATAAATTCCGATAAGTATATACTCGTATATGATCTACACATTTAAACTGTTTTTTCAAAATCACCGACACATTTCTCCCTGATTCAAAGAGAACATTCTGGAATTTAATATAGGAAACATATTACAAGTAATTTGAAATACAAATGTGTGTGTATCGTTCCTATATTATCCTTGTATGTCGGCCTATATGTTTCCTGTTGCCATATTCTTCGTTCGAGCATTTTATAAAGGGTTACTTTCTGAGGCGTTGTGCGTTTATGTAAATACTTGATTGATCATGTATCGAGGCCCTATTCAGCTGTTTTCGTAAATAGTTTTAGGATAGAATGAACTTTTCATCATGTGGGATCGCAGTCAAGTACTAGTTTAAATCAGTTAAAAAAAAATTAAACTTAACACCAAAAGTAGTTACCAACAAAACTTTTACTCAAACTTGGGTAAAATGGCAGCCTTATCGCTGACAGCAATTTCCACCAGACAGTCATTGGATTCTTCCTCTTGTCCCGTGTTATGTGGTATCAGCTCAACACATTTTTTTCTTTCATTCTCTACTATCACCTGTCACGCTCCAACGTCCCTTCTCCTTCATATCCTTTCTCCCAAAATTCATACATGTTTTCTTCGGTCTCCCAATTCCTCACCATCCATCCTGAAAGAAATGAAAATATAAAAGTAGGTCGTCTGCGGTGTACTGCAAGGAAATTAAATAAAATTTACTTGATATATATTCTCTACTAGCGGCTTCGTCCACGTGAATGTAGGTTTCTTAATACAAACTTCAGATCCCCGTTTTATCACTTTATGGGGTAAATTTGGAAAAATCCAAAGAAAACTTTCTACCATTTTCCTAGTCCCAGGAGTTTTGGCTTCGCGTTGATATTTCAGTCAGTCAGTCAGTTTTTCCTTCTGAGAGAGACTGCTACAGGTGTAAAGATTTAAATGATAAAAGATATTCATTTTGCAAATAGGTTTTAAAAAACACTTTTACACGTCAATATTTTTTTTTGTCAGCTTAAACTAGATAAGGCCGGTGTTTCCTATCTACCCTGAGAAGAAACACCGAAACAAACTCAGGGGTCAAAGTCTCCTATGAAGTCCATACAGTAAATATGTAATGGTCAAATCATATGAGAACCATGCAGATTTGTCTGAGATGGTCTTTTGAAGAAAGAACCATAGAGATTTGAGCCATAGAGAAAAATTTGGTTTGCATTTTCAACAACAGTACTTTTATCAAGTTGGTGAGTCTCATTTTCAACAGCAAACATAATTACGCTTTCGCAAACTGACTAACAAAAAAAAAATCAGCATTTCCTCCGTAAAACCATATGTGGTGGTTATCACAGATGTAATATAGTTTTTTATCTCAAATATCAAGTTAATCGTTCTCCTTATCGTATTGTGTATTCGATAACAACTCCTAAGTGTTGTGTATAAACACGTATGTAGGTATAAATATGATTGTTGATAAAGTTGAGTGAAGAAACTCTGCTGATAAGGTATTTTGTAGTCAGTTTTACTATTTATGAAAAGTGAAATTTTTAGATAGTTCTTTATTTAGAGTTCCGTTATTTACTTATAGTATAATTTTGATGTCCATCTGTTAAGAATCTTTTTCTCAGGAACTCGTAGAAGTGTGAAATTGAGAAGTGATTGATCTTCAATAAATCAAACTTCTCAAGTCAACACAATCTAAAGATAAGGCCACTTGTCCTCTGTCAATTTTGACATTCGCTAGAAAATCAAAGCCTATAGGGACTTCTCGTTGACCTAGAATCTTGAAATTTGATATGAAGCAAGGTCTTATAGCACGACTATAGGAAAATTCTGAAAACTGCGTAGTTACGTTATAAAAAAAAAACTTTTTTTGCAATTCGGAAAAATCTTCAAAACTCCATTCGAAAATTGAACTATTTATATACCAAGGTAAATTTTACCAAACTCGCGCTTGGCCAGATTGTTTTAAAGAATCTCCGTTTGGGCAGTAGCAAAGCAGGATAGGCGCAATTTATTTATGCCACTGATCCGACATGCCCTTTCTTTACGCTTACTCCTATACTTTGGGTGTATTTACAAACATATAAACTCATGTTTTAAAAAATTAATATTAAACTAGTGCTTGACTGCGATCCCACCTGATGGTAAGCAGTGATGCAATCGTTGATCGTGAGACTCACTAGTTTATTAAGACAAAAAAATTCACATGCACAAGACATCCAGACCCGGAACAAAGAACTATCTATAGGCCATACAAATATTTGTCCGGGGAATCAAACCCGCGTCAAGCAGCGCAGCAGACAGTCGCTCAAAACCGTTATGCCAACCATACCATTAAAACCGGTTAAACAACAAACATATTTATCAAGCCTAGTCACTATATCTGTAACTTCTTTCCCAAGGGACTAGATGACCTTCACTCTACGTAGGTCCAGAATGACAAACTAGTCTACTAGTTTTATGTGTTCACAGTTTTTTATTGAGTCTATAAATCTCAGGACTTAATGTGAAGTCCAAAAACAAGTTATTTGCATTATTATCGGGCTGTTGACGACATCACGTTATGATAAAACTGTTATTTGACTTAAGAGTATTATGTGATAATGATTTATTTGTTGAATGCATCAGATTGAAGCTTTTTTTTGTGATGTACTCGTATCTTGTATTTCGTATTTAAATACATTTAAAAACTATATACGTACGAGTTTATAGCGTATCGGGTTGTAAGTTAAAAAGGAAATTATAAATTTTATTTACTTTTCGAATCTCCACTTATATTTTAAAGAGGTAAAGTTTGTTTTTTGTTATTTTTTTGTTTGTAGGAGGTAATCTCTGGAAGTACTGGTCACATTGCTAAAGTTTATTCACCGATAGAGAGCTGCTTTATTCTTGAGTGTCATATATATGGGCTATATTTTATTTACGTGGGCGAAGCCTCGGGCAATTGCTGGTTGGTTATAAATAGCTCGTCAATGGTTTTCTTTAATTAAACTATGATGAAGCCAGTGTTTCTTAGTTGACTACCATGATGAAACAAACTCAGAGGTGTCTTTTACAGTCCATACAGTAAACAAAACGTACCAAGGTTTTTTTGGGAACACATTAATTGTATGTACAATTAAAGGAGTGGAATTCCCTGCAGAAACTGTTTTTTTCTAATAAATATAACCCTGGGGCCCCTTACATATCCTTGAGGTGAATAGGTTACTTCTAGGCAAGCGAGCTCCATCGTCGACCATATCATCGCTTACCAATAACAAAAAAATGAAAACCAAGTTGGCCAAATAAAGAAAAAAAACACGTTTATTCGGCACATAAAACACACAATGAAATAACAATTATGGAAACACATAATTTTAAAAATACATACACTTTGTGTGTCTCACGGCTGCGCCAAATAGGTCCAGTTCAGCATAGTGCCAGGCCACTACGTAGCAGTTGCCTGACGCTGGTTTTCAACTGAACCTTACTATGAGTCTACGGATGCTAATCATATGGGAACCATGCAGATTAATGTCTGAAATGGTCTTTTGAGGAAAAGATCATACAAATTTGATTGGACCAGTGGTCAGTGCAAGCATTTGTCAGTATTTGAGTACCACAACTCATTGAGTTAAGTGAATGAGTAAACTTTATTTATTCAGCGAAACTTTGGAGTATTCCTTCTATTATAATGGAATTTAGAATCGTTTGTCTTGGTATGGTCATGTGAAGAAGAGGGATGAAACGCATGTTACTAAAAGAGTTATGAATTTACATGTGGATGGATAGAGAAGGAGAGGGAGGCCAAAGAAAAGATGAATGGATTGTGTGAGAAGTGATATGAAGGAAAAGTGAGTTAGTGATAGCGTGAAGAGTGACAGAACAGAATGGAAGAAAAAAAAACGTGTTGCGCCGACCCTAAATAAAACGAGACTAGGGCAGGAAGATGATGATGACAATGGAATGTAGTACGATGGCCTAGGTCGAGCAGAACTAAACCGTACGACAGCTCATTTATGTTCATCAGTTTTACCCTTTATTCGTCATAGTTATATACTCATTAATAATTGCTAAAAACACGGTTAGACCGTTCAACTCTCCTGAGGCAAAGGCTGTTAACAACACGTCACTACCAACCAAATTAGAATATTAAAAAAAACTGGGCAAGTGCGAGTCGGACTCACTCATTGAGGGTTCTATACAAACGTGCTTGTGTAAATAGTTCAATTCCCGACTGTAGGCTCGAATTTTTTTCCAAATAGCAAAAAAAAACGTTTTTTTTTTTTATGACGTAACTACAAATTTACAGTTTTAGGATTTATTCCTATACCTGTGCATTAAGATCTTGCTTTATGCAAAATTTCAGGATTCTTGTTCAATGGGAAGTACCCTATGAGTTGAGATTTCCTTGCAAGTGTCGAAATACACGTTTTTTTGCGACTTAAACCGCCGTATATATTTTTTTTTCTTTGACATAGGTGTTTGATTTTTTCACAGCTTCAAAGGACTGCAGTCCAGGGTATATGGTTTTAATTTCAACTTGATACCTCCTCGTGCTCTCGAGATAAAGGGTCTTGACAGACAGACAGACGGACAACAAAGTGATCTTATAAGGGTTCTGTTTTTCATTTTGAGGTACGGAACCCTAAAAACAGCTGAAGGTCACTGAATATGACAAAGTTGACCTGGAACTAACACGCGTCATATTTTATATTCCTTTCTAATGTAATATGTATTCCTATGTTAATTTTAAAATATCCGATACATTTGGGGGCAACATGACGCACAACGCTCAATCTACGTGATGTGGCAACGTTGCCCAGTGTCCTGAAACTTGCTCCCAGCATTCTGTAACCCATTCCAGTGATAATTTATTATTTATTTCTTTATTGCACACTTTAATACAGGACAAATATTTATAAAAATAAGTTTACAATACACAGGGCAATTTCTTACAGACAACCTTTGGATGGACTGAACGAAAGGAAAAGATTTGGGGCTGTCAGTGTACAACAACATAAAAAAAATCTGAAAGAAGAAGAATATAATCTGAGGTTTTAAGGAATCCAAAGTAAATCGTTTGTGTTTTGTTTTAAAATTTTTATAAATGTTTATCGTTAAATAAATCGTGTGCGCGATAGAATTTCCTGTCGGCAGAAATGACGTAATTCCAAGAAATTTTTCTTTGGGTTTTTTATGCAAAATGTCATGCGCCGAAATGTCAAAGATTAGGCGCTCCTTTTCAATGAATTTATTAAGGTATTGTGTGTAGAAATGCAAGTAATACTTTAAATATTATTCTAATATGGGCATAATAACGCAAATACATACATAAAAAAATACAAAATAATAATAATCATCATTATCATTTCAGCCGATAGACGACCACGCTTACACATAGACCTCCCCCAAGTGTCGCCACAATGAACGATCTTGTTCATCCCGCACCATCGGATTCCCGCAACCTTCACCAGGTCATCGGTCATACAAAATAATACTTTAACAATACTTTTTTATCCCGAAAGTAATAATTGGATAATTTTCTATTTTACGTGGGTGAAACTGTTGGTAGCAGTTATAAAAATAATTTCAGATCAGTTTAATAAAACAGAATCTTTATAAAAACAATTACCTACTTACAAGTAAGTATAACATAAAGGCTAAACGTGGAAAAGTACACAGTAATCAGGATTTACCCAGTAATGATAGGAAACGCCTCGACTGTACAAAGATATCGCGTTTCTTTTGAAGAGCAATGCTAACAAAACGCGAAGGGAAATCATTCGCGATGGCTTTTTGGTATTCATGGTGAAGTGAAACGGTTTCAAGTTAATGGAGGATTATTAAACCTGATTTGAATGAACATTGCGATGATTTAAAAAAAAAATGCTTATCGTAACATATTTTCTTAATAAAAAAAATACATTAATGTATATAGTCAGCCTAATGTTCCTACTGCTGGGACTCAGGTCTCTTCTCTAGGCAAGGGAATGTACCGTACTTTACTACGCACATCACATATCTTCGAATTTTTGGTTCTAGGATTAGCTGGTTTCCTCACGATGTTTTCCTACACCGTTTTTAGAGCAGTGGTGATGAAATAAATTACACAAAGTAATACACCTGTCTGGCTTTGAACCCGTGATCTATTACGCGGTTACCACTGGGCCACAGCTCCTCACTAAATAAAAAAAAAACTCATAACATCCAGCGTTTGGTACTGTGATCTTAAACAGATTATTGATAACATAATGAAAACACATCGATTAATGGCGTTTCATAAATTAATATGATTAACAATTACAAAAATGGTTCTCCTGAAAAAATGCATTTTTTTGCCTTACGATCTTATGCGGTATCGATTATATTATTTGTACAATGTTAAAAAAAAAATCTCTGATAGTCGTTTAACGATTTAAGCCTGTGTATGGTTTAAAAAAAAGTTTTAATCTCTTTTTCCTACATAACTGTGCCATGGATTGATATCGTTGTCCAGTTATCGTTAGTTATAATTAATATTAATTTCAAAAACCTTTATGTGCTAGCATTTCGGCGCTTAGTGTTAGAGAAAACGGACATTACAATCCTTTATCTGTTTATTTATTTGGGTACTTAATTAAAAAGTAGACAGTTTTTTATTTTAGTTTCTCGAACATAAAAATCAAATATTATTGAAATTTGCCAAAAGGAAGTATAAAAAAAAATTTGAACATCATAAAACCAACCTTCACCAAGCAACGTCCATAACCAACAATCACAAAAGCCTTTGTATGGTAGATCTACTTCACAAAGACAGGTTGGGTTTGGATGTGTGTGTATATTCATACACGTATACATTTAGTCTGTGTGCGTAAGGTCTGAGCGGTTGGTGTCATACAAAATAACTTGCACACACAAAAACAATGTGCACGTGAATGTTTACTACTAACATATCCAAAACCAACCTTCATGAAATAGAATAATTTATTATGTGCCGTGCATTCCCTTGCTACGCGGCTACGTAGCTACGCGAGTGCTACACCGCGTAGCGCTACGCAAGTGCTACGGCTGGTGTATTTTGTTTACTGTTTTTTTTTTAATTTAGGTTATTGAGTTTTGTGTGTATTTGCTGGTGAGGAAATGTTAGTAGACAGATAATTATACGAGTATACACTATTAAAATAGTAGAATAGTCAGACGAGGCAAGAGTTTTATACAACATTTATTACAATCATCTAAAATAAATTTGGCTATGATGGAGCGACATGGTCAAAATTGTGACAAAGCTCCGTAATGAAGATTAAAAAAAAATAATAGTAGGAGCTTAAAATTAATAGGGTGTAAGCAAGCGGTTTTGCGGCGTTGTGGCGACGCTTGGGGGAGGCCTATGTCCAACTGTGGACGTATATAGGCTGAAATGATGATGATGTGATGAGCAGTCTTATCGCATCAAGCACTAAAAGTGAACCTTTGGTTAGTTGTGACAGAAAAATAGATACAATATGGGTTAGGATTTGTCCTCAAAAATATTGAAGCTTCAACTTTGATACAAATCATTAATATATTTTTTTTAATATTGAATCATTTGTACATACATATCAAACAGTATGTGTATATATATATTCATACAATTCGTAAGCCTTAATAGTTACTAATGGGCCACATCTACTCTAAATCTTATATCATCTTATTATCTAACTTCAATCTCTTTTATATTACTTTTATCTTCGGTAACATTAGGAACAAACTTGGTATCTAAAACCAAAATCGTCGAGGTTTACGTACAAATTTAATTACTTTTTTATATGATCATCCTCTGAAATTGTTATAATGTTATCGGTTTATTGAGAAATACAAATCTCTTTTATAAATTGTTGCGAATATATCGATAGGTTAAAAAACATCTTTTAGGTGGGAAATCGTCAAATGACTTCTCCCGCTCTGGGTAGAGCGAGAGAGTGTCAGACTTTTACAGACTAAAACCGACCTGCGTTCCAGGACCGTGTCCTCCTCCTGGTGGTAATTCTTCCGAACAACTCAGCAACCCTGGATCGTCAGAAATCTGCAGCCAATATTCAAAATTTCATTCTGACTGGCTTGATATAAGTCTTTCAGAATTACAACTCAGTATCCATTCTTCTACGCTTGGCACATTTGATAAATATTATAAACACATTTGTGATCTTTGGAGAAAGATCAGATAAAAAAACTTATATAGTTGTCCTATCGACAGAGTGAAAGGTGATGGAAATAAAATGGCTAGAACAGCTATGCACTGTATACTTTTGTTTTGATAACTCACAATTACAATATCATCAACAGATGAAATTAACAAATGTTTATTTATAGCATACTAGCTTTTGCCCGCGGCTTCGCCTGTGTGGCATTAGGTACTTAAGGAATCGAGATAAAAGGTAGCCTATATTCTTTCCACTGCTGGGACTCAGGCCTCCTCTCTAGGAGCGCCCACCACCCGCCGCCGTCGTAGTCCACCACGCGGATGCGGGTAACTTAAGTCACTCAAGAATAAAGCAGCTTTCTCTCGGTGAAAAAATTTTAGCAATCGGACCAGTACTTTCAGAGATTACCTCCTACAAACAAAATAAAACAAACTTTACCTCTTTATAATATTAGTTTAGACATAGTAGCCCTTACTTCTATAAAACTTAAAATGGAATGCCACGGGACAGCGAGGCGTGTTATTTTAAATGCATCTGTAAACGTGTCAGTGGGTTCGCGTTTTCTAGTCACAATTCATTTAAGTTAAAAAACCAGTTTGTAAGTGCAAAAAAATACATTTTAATGTTACCAATACAAAAAGTAATCCTAGCGTACGTAACTAATTATAAAAATCGGTAACACATTGTTGTAGCAATCTCCAGCCACGGCAACACTACACAAAGTATTGTAAGTGTTAATATACCTCATATTTCTCCACTTGCGGTATATAACCTGCATTTTGAGAATTTGAATTGTGTAATTAACTCATTGAATGTTGACTGATTTGCGTTGCTAGGAGATTATAATAATGGGTATTTTATAATCTCCAAGCAATAACAATCAATGGCCCCAGTGGAAAAGAAATCTACCGCTACAAACTAATTGATATTTACGAACCTTTGCCGCCGGGATTCCGATTCCGATTTCCGGCCACCGTAGTCGCGGGTTTGCGGACGGTGAGCAATGGGTAGCTCACCGTCCGACAGTCTGGTAACCGTCCGGACCGAGCCCAAGTCGTTGACGGCGCGTAGTGTTCCACGCGCGCCTCAAGGATTTGTCAGCAACCGTAAGGGCCCAGCAAGGCCAAAGCCTACTGGGGCTATGGGTGCTGCGAAAGAGATCCCCGGGGCCCTGGAACAAAGGCAAAGAAGGAACAGGAGTGGGTTTTTTTGTCAGTAAAAATCTGACACTATCTCGTGCTCCGCCCAAATGCGAGAGATGTTATTGGATGATTTACCCACCTAAAAAAAAGGTATTTATGAACTATTGGTTGAAAAATGTGCATGTGTGACGCTGTCTATGTAGACTTTCAAAAAGCATTCGATAGAGTTGATCACAACACATTATTAAGTAAAAACGAGTTTAAAGGCATTGGGGGCAAGTTTCTTTCTAAATATAATAATTTAGTTTCAGTAATATATCAGTAATCACAATCAAAGTGATGTATGTAATGAGTGATATTCGGGAAAACTGATTTCTACTTCCAGCGTCCCTCAGGGAACAATTCTTGGCCTATTGTTGTTTTTAATCTACATAAATGATATCGGGATCTTTTTGTAGGTACGCTGACGATATCAAAGTATTTTGTACATCTGTAACGATCGGTGACAGTTATCTTCCATAGAATGATTTGAATAGTTTGTTCGCCTATTGTGTTACAAATATATTAAAATTAAGCGTTCCTAACATAAATTTCACAAAAATAGGTATATTCTAATTCAAGGTGTAAAACACAAACTACTTTGCGTCCTTTGCGTTAATGTTCAGATAACCCCGCAAAATAGTTTTAAGTTTAGCTAAAAACTAGCTTCTACCAGCGGTTTCGTCTGCATGATAGTAAAAACTATACGCCTATGTTGCTCAGTGACAAATTATCATCCTATTGGGATTTGTTTTTTTTTTAATCGGCCCTGTAGTTTATGACTTTATTCATTACAAACCAAAATATAAATATTTTAAATATTATTATAGCTTACACATACAATTTAAATAAAATTCACACAACATCGGTCTAAAACTAAGGCATGCTTAATGCATCCTGTACAACGTATAAAATGTTATAAAAATAAACGAATAAACAGTGAATTAGTAATAACTAACAATGACTATTTCAGTCGCCTCCTAAGCAAGTAATTCACAAATTCCTTTGCCACCCCTTAAACCACAAATGCACAGATACCCGCTGAAGTACGTGCTATCAGTACTTATCAGTGATGGGTCATTCGCGTGACAGCAAACACTCACCAGGGGGCGCTTTCGCGGAAGTCGGCAACAGTCGGCAATACCTAGTTTGGGGCTAGGAATCTAGATTAAATATAGACTAGCCTTGATTTGAGCTGTATTGTGTTAGACTTTTTTAGTAGTAGCTTGGTTTTGACGAGTTTATATTGACTTTCGGAAAAGGGACTGAAATTGTCTATTTAGTTTCGTTTGTCCATATTTAATTGGTAGGTTCTTAATATACTAGTTCGCTTCACCGTCAATAATAACATCACTGAAGCATCACTGCTTACCATCAGGTGAGATCGCAGCCAAGTACTAGTTTATATTATAAAAAAAAGATAAATTATTTATTATTTCAAAATGAGTTTCTTCTTTGGAACTCAATGAAATTCATATAAAAATGAATGAATTATATGCAATTAATTAAAGACGAGGGTGGTATAGGAAAGTGGGGATTGGCGCAAGAAAAGCGAGGCCGATACTCAGCCGTGGGTGAAGTCTTCTTGTATATTGTAATGAACTAATTAAATAAATATGTAGTTAATATTTAAATTTCTTATGTACGTATATTGTTACTAGCGTCTCCTAGCGGCTAAGCCCATATGAAAGTAGAAAATATATATCAGTGATAAAGTAGCATTCTACCGGTGAAAGAATTTTTAAAATAGGTCCAGTAGTTTTTGAGTTTATTAATCTTTAATATAAAAATGAATCGCAAAATGTGTTGGTAAGCGCATAACTCAACAACGCCTGGACCGATTTCGCTAATTTTTTTTTTGTTGTGTTCGTTATTATGAGGAGAAGGTTTTTATGGAAAAAAAAATGAAAATTAGAGTAGTGTAGGGTAGAGTAGAGTAGTGTAGGGTAGTGTAGGGTAGAGTAAGGTAGAGGAGGGTAGAATAGGGTAGAGTAGAGTAGGGTAGGGTAGAGTAGGGTAGAGTAGGGTAGAGTAAGGTAGAGGAGGGTAGAGTAGAGTAGGGTAGGGTAGAGTAGGGTAGAGTAGGGTAGAGTAGGGTAGAGTAGAGTAGAGTAGGGTAGGGTAGAGTAGGGTAGAGTAGGGTAGAGTAGAGTAGAGTAGGGTAGGGTAGAGTAGGGTAGAGTAGGGTAGAGTAGGGTATAGTAGGGTAGAGTAGGGTATAGTAGGCTGAAGTAGGGAAGAGCGGGAGCGAAGCCGCGCGGGCAAAAGCTAGTTACAAATAAAAGTACGCTCAATATTAGTATGGATCTACTTTAATCATAGATTTTTCAGAAAAAAAAATGTGTTTTCGATTTCCCATTCTTATTATGCTTATCAAAGACATAAAATATATAAAGGCCATATTTTAATCTGTTACCATGTTACTATTTGACTTTTGTCTTCCATCACACGTTAAAAATGTTTTGCTGGATTGTACCTAACTCCCATTTTCTATATTCCAATTCAATTTATTTTATTAAATCATGCCTATGTATGGTTTCCTTTTAACAAACCAATAAAACATCTCACACGAATGGAAGCTCGATAATTTCAAACGTTGCCCACATCATAAATAGCAAAACCAATTACACAATAACCTCTAACACTATTATAATAAAGGTCAATTTCCTGCAAATTTATGTTATTTTTATTTCACTTAGTTTTAAGTTGGCTAGTATAACAAGACCTGGTTTTTGAACCAAGTGTTTTGTGATCGTGGTTTATGTTATGTTGGGTTATATTGACCCAGCCCTGACCGCCGAAATAGGTGATTTGCGTGTGTAGGTAATTTAATAGTTATAGTTGTGGAGGTACGTTTAACTGAGATGCCAGTTTTCTTATAATTATACAGTTTATTGTATAAACGAGTATTCGCGTGGTTTTGGTTTAGCATCGGTATTATGCATCGCTAAATAAAAAAATAAAATTTACAGAAGTTGACTCAGTATTAAGAAAGTAATAGTTATGGCCAGTTAGTTTCCTCACGAGAACCATGCATTATAGGTGTTGCCATAATCAACCTTGTGATTTTCACACTACCTGGTACTCAGGCCTTTCGTCTAAGAGAGGAAATGGCCTGTTCGTAAGATCCAGTACGGGATGTCACGGTTCTAGGACATGTTGGTTTTTTTAATATGTATTTCTTGACTCAAAATGGTCAAGAAATACATAGTAAGAGCTTGAAATAAATTGACAGGCCTGTTTGTCTAGTGGTTAGTGACTCTGACTGCTATGCCGGAGGTCGTGGGTTCGATTCCCACCCAGGACAAATGTTTGTGTGATGAGCATGATCATTTGTTCTGTGTCTGGGTGTAATTTATCAACAAGCTCTGCTTAGCTTGAGACTAGACGGCGTTGTGTGATAGTTGTGGAATATTATATTATATTAATTACGCAAAGTAATGTGCCTAGCTGGGTTTGAATCCACGAAGTACAACTCGCAAGTCGAGGCCGTTATTACTGGGCCACCACTGCTATCTATTTCTGTAATTTCACCTTACATCAGCATTATTTCGAGATAAAATATGGACTGTTACTCATAATACCCCCAATGAACGGGATATCACAAATAAATACTTTTTAATTAGGAAAGAAAAGTCCCTTCCTGAAAAAAGCATGACCTGCGTTCTTTCTGTAATCTACAACAATATTATAAAGAGGTAAAGTTTGTTTTTTTGTTTGTAGGAGATAATCTAAAAGTACTGGTTCGATTGCGAAAATTTTTTCACCGATAGAAAGCTACTTTATTCCTGGGTGACATAGACTATTTTTATGTATGCGGGCGAAGCCGCGGGCATAAGTTAGTGGGTCAACAACCCGACGTACGGCGAATATTCACCCTTATGTTGTTGAACCCTCTACGGTCCGGACTAAGCGTTTCGCCTCGTCGTTTATACCGCGTACGTCGAAGGACTGGAACAGTCTGCCTGCTGCGGTCTTCCCGTCCGATTATAATTTGGGTGTCTTCAAGGCTAGAGTGAATAGGCTCTTAATAAACTAGTGCACCTCACCATCAAAGATTGCATCGCTACTTACCATCAGGTGGGATCGCAGTCAAGCACTAGTTTATCTGTATTAAAAAAAAAAAAAAAAACTTCTCATTTACCGATCAAATTCCAACTTAGAGTTTGCCCAAAAACACCTTCTTAAGAGTCGGTTATAAAACAAAGCGCAGTGCACCCCGTAAAGTAGTTTAACAGTAAAAAAATTCATTTGCCACCCCTTGCACATTACGCCCCGCTCGAGATGTTATCTCGCATGCAGGCTTGCACACACGGCGCCTCTGAAATTTTAGTGAATCTTGACGTGTATAGAATTTTGGGACTATTTAGGTTCCATTTGAGAGTTTAATTAAGATTTTGTACCAAGGGCTGGAGTTGGTAATAAGTGAATTAAGAATTTAGCTTTTGGTTTTTTAAACGATTTAAATTAGAGCCTGACTGCGATCCCACCTGATGGTAAGCAGTGATGCAATAGTTGATGGTGAGGCGCGCTAGTTTATAAAGAGTCTAATTCACAATAGCCTTGAAGACATCTAAATTATAATCGGACGGGAAAATCACTGCAGGAGGTTTCGGTTTCTTAAATAGCAATATTTTTTATCGATTGCTACTTATGCTTTTTAAAGAATTATCAAAACGCTTAGTTGACTCTTCGCGTGACCCGAGGGCTGGCTTCTACCTCGGTCAGAGATTAAGCATTGCTATACAACGTGGCAATGCCGCCAGCCTTTTGGGCACACTTCCAGTCGAGTTTTTCTGTTCAGTTAGAATTGTAATAAGATTGTTTGGACTGCGGAATTGTTCAAAAGAGTTACCGTGGCCCAGGAACGCAAAAGGCAACTGAAAGAGCACAGGTGGGTCTTAGACGGTAAAAGTCTAACTTTCCCTGGCGCTCCACCTATAGCAAGAGGAATTATTTGATGATTCCCCTTGTGCCTGCTAATGGTCTATTTGAAATAAATGTATTTGATTTGGTTTGTAAGGAGAGGCCGATTTTATTTTTCGTTTACTGAAAAAAAAATCTTGTGGAAGGTTGTTCAGTTTTGTCTACTGAGCAAGCCCTTACAGTTAGTGGAGGGCTGTCCCTTACACCCTGAATTTAGACCAACAGACTTGTACTATAAATAACTACGCAAGTCATCTTTGCCTTGAAATATAATATAGACTAAACGCGATAACTTTCAAGTAACTATTCCTTTGTATAGGTTTAATATCGGCTGGTCGAGCTGGCAATCTAATCTAACTCTTGGATAGTAATGATTTTCAAAACGACTTTTATGGAATACGGAATCTTTCGCATAATGATGTAAAATCCTAATTGGATTTCCATTTCTTTTAATGGAACAATCGAAACCCGTACAGGATCACTTTGTTGTTCATCTGTATGTCTATCAAGACCCTTTATCTCGGGTATGCGTGGAGGTATAGAGATGAAATTAAAACCATGTACGAGATCTGCGGTTTCTTGACGCTGTGAAAAAAATCAAACTTCCGAGTTGACAAAAAAAAAAAGATGCGGCCGTTTATGTCGCAAAAATCGTACGTTACGACAGTCTCAAGGGAATCAAAATTCATAGGGTACTTCCCGTTGACCTAGAATCCTGAAATTTGGTATGAAGCAAGGTTTCACAGCAAAAATATTGAAAAAAATCACAAAATTGTAAACTTGTAGTCACGTCACCAAAAAATAACTTTTCTGCGATTCAGGAATTTAATTGTATTCATAGAGTTTGTATGGAACCCTCAGTACGGGGGTCCGACTCGCACTTGCCGCATTTTTTTTTTGTTAGCCTCTTCACTCCTTCCATCTTTTGTGACGCCTTTCCTTCTTTCAGTTGTAGCGAAATCTGGCCATTTCGTCGCTCCATCTTCTTGTCTACCATTACGGTAATCAATCAAAAAATCTTTTTTATATATTTCTGATATTATTTGAGTGATAAGACCGCGTAATGTACCAATATATATGACGTAATATAAAATATTGGATGGCTTTAGGCAGCGGATCGGCCGGCGTGAAAATTCGAAAGGATCCCAAAGTGTAGGGCTAATAATATCCTATGACCTAACTATGAACCCATGTGGCCAAGCTCTACACAAATTTGTTCTGTCGTTGCTTGCGCCACCGGTATTTTGTGGACATCCCACCCATACGTACAAAGCGTTTTGGGTACACATTCATTATGCGTAGAGCTAAGGATTGGAATTTCGTGCCAGAGTCTATGTTTCCTGATAACTATAATCTAAAGGTCTTTAAGTCACATGTCTTCGAATTTATTGGTTCTTAGACATGCCGGTTTCCTCATAATGTTTTCCTTCACCGTTTTGAGAGCAGTGGTGATGAAATCAATTACACAAAGTAATGTGCCTGGGTTTAAACCCGCGACCTACAATTTCGTAAGTCGGGTCCGTTACCACTCGGCCATCACTGCTCTCTCTTTGGTTGAAAGGTTAAAACATAATACTATATCTATCTCTCTCGACAATCCCTCAATAGTTGTTGAAGTGAGCTGTGACCATAAAACACTCTTATGAATTTACGAGCTGCATCTGTTTCATGAGAACCGATGCTGTCATCTGTTCGCGCTGAAGCACGTGTCGAAACGTTATATTCAAATAGCTTGTCTTAGGATACCTAAGAGGATGTCGAAATCATCATCATTATCATCAGTCTTTTTATTGTTCCCACTGCTGGGATTCAGGGCTCGTCTCTAGGAGAGGGAATGGTCCGTTATCCATCACGCGGGCCCAGTGCGGTTTGGTGAATGTCACACGTCTTCGAATTTATTGGTTCTAAGACATGCCGGTTTCCTCACGATGTTTTCCTTCACCGTTTTGAGAGCGGTGGTGATGAAATAAATCACATGCGCCTGGCTGGATTAGAACCCCCTCGTAAGTCGGGGCCGTTACCACTCGGCCATCACTGCTCTCTCTTTGGTTAAAAGGTCAAAAACATAATACTATATCTATCTCTTTCGACAATCCCTCAATAGTTGTTGAAGTGAGCTGTGACTATAAAACACTCTTATGAATTTACGAGCTGCATCTGTTTTATGAGAACCGTCGCTGTCATTTGTTCCCGCTGAAGCACGTGTCGAAACGTTATATTCAAATAGCTTTTAAAATTTTAAGAGCTTGTTTAAAACTGTTTTTACTTTCATGCCTGAAATAATAAAATCTGCAAAATGACGAATGAGTCGCAATAAAGAAACTCGGTAGATGAAACTTTACTGTATGTACGGAAAAGAAAATTTTAAATAGTATAATATCCACGCCTGTAGTAGCGGTTGGGTTAAGAGGTTAGTAGAACTGACACATTTCACTGATCAGGTTTAAATGGCGAGCAATGGGTAGCTCGACGTCCAGCCCTTCGATAATCGTCGAGTCGTGGATGGTGCGTAGTATTCCGCTTCAAGGAGATGTCAGCAAAACCGTAGGGGCCCAGCAGGGTCGAAGCCCACTGGGCCCATCGGTTGCGCGAAAGAAATCCCCAGGGTCCTGGAACGAAGGCAAAGCAAGAACAGAGGAGTGAGTTTTAGTCTGTAAAAGTTTGACACGCCCTCACGCTCCACCCAAGAGCGACAAAAGTCATTGGATGATTTCCCACTTTAAAAAAAAACAGTATTGGTTGAATTTACTCTAGGAATGTTCGAAAGAGTTACCTTGGCTCTAGGCAAGAGGTTACTGAAGGAATACAGGTGGGTTTTAGTTAGTAAAAGTCTGACACTCTCTTTCACTGCTCCCAGAGCGGGAGAAGCCATTTAATGATTTACTAGGTAGAAAAAAGGATCCCACGCCCACACTCAATCTATAATTAGAATCTGTCTAATAAGTCAACCGACTTGTTTAATTATTATAGTAAAGTGAAATCTGATGTAGGCAACGCTGGTTCAATAATCAAGGTTGATTGAGAGATATTGATCATTGTTTACTACTAGAAAAACCTTATATAAAATATCGAATATAAGTATTTTTTAAATAATTAAATATTATACAAAATTCCCAAGTCGGTTGACTTTTTAGACGGACTATACGAATAATATGCAAACAAAGTACTGTAGTCTACATTGCAACCCAAGTCGTCGACGGCGCGCACTGTTCCCGCGCGCCTCAAGGAGTTGTCAGCAACAGCAGGGACCCAGCCGGGTCGAAGCCTACTGGGGCCAGGGTTATCCGAAAGGGCGCTCGAGCCCCGGTATGAAGGCTAGAAGGAACGGGGTGGGTCTTTTAGTCAGTAAGAGTCTGACACTATCTCCCGCTCCGCCCAAGGGCGGGGGATGTCAATGCATGATTTTTCCCACCATAAAAAAAAGTCTATATTGCAAAAGAAAAAAAAACCAGTTACCATGTGAATTTCAAATATTCAAATATTATTCTAGAACGTGATTCTTTTAAAAATAATTAACTTGTAAATAAAATCACTTTTGCATAGCCATAACCTCAGGCCGCTGCTATTCAGCCTGGCTTTCGTATTTCGTGTAATGGAACGCGCTAGCTAATGTAATTGAGACTTTTTTTTAGTTTCCCCTTTTAAAATGAGAGAAACTGTATGTTGAGGTTAGGAGCCGACCGTTTTGCGCACTGTACGTATTTCGTGAATGTGTTTTTTGTGCCGATTGTACACGGCCATGCTAAAAATGTTTTATGAAGCTATTTAGACACGTTATTTTTGTTGGTGGTGAATGGTTTTTGTCTTAATAAGGATTTATGTGGATTTGCATCAGTTTTGATTTGGTGACTTAGAAAAAGTAGATTTACTAAAGTCCTGATTTAAAAAAAAAGTCCAAAAGCATAGGTTAAATGAGTTAGCTAGAGCGATTTTTTTTGCCATCCTTTTTTTTTTATGGTAAAGAATAATCCTCTCTCTCTGGGTGGAGCGAGAATGAGTGTCAGATTTTGCAATAAAGAAGAAATAAAAACAAAGATATTATGAGCAGGAATAATTAAAGAAAACTATAACTTAAAATATTTTTCATTCTTTTCTAAAAACAAAAATGATCCTCACACTAAGAATTACTCTTGCATCGTGGGTGTGTTCACAAACACGTAAATTCACATACACAAGACCAGAAACATTATCTGTAGGCCGTACAAATATTTATTCCGAACGGGAATCGAACCCGCGACACGCAATGCAGCTGCCACTCGCTCAACCACTGCGTCATAATACTTAAGTTTTTTTTTGTACGTGGAAATTTATCAAATAACTTCACCCGGAATTGTCAGGATTTTACTGACTCACACCCACTCCTTTGTCCTTGGTTACCTTTCATAATATACCAGGGCCGTGTTTTCCTCCGGCTCCGCCCTAGAGCGTGAGAAATCCTTGTATGATTTCCTACATAAAAAAAACCTTTATAATATTAGTGTAATTCCGAGAAGATACTGAAATATCCCCAAGGCATGCGAGGTCAGAAAACTTTTCAAAATCTGATAAGTTTCTAAGGCTGTTTCATGCACGTTAACAAGTTATATATTACTGTACATATATATTTAACGCAAACGCATTCCGGCGAGGTTGTCCTGCCAAGAAGTTGGAAACAAGCTAAGATTAAGACGGGATAAAGTTCTCTGCTACCGTCTCTTATGGGGATTACAAGTGTGATGATAAATATCTTATTAACTTTCGTCTTTGTATACGAAGACTTCGGAAATAAACATTCAAGTTTGAATATTCTTTGAATGATTAGATTGTTGATGTAATGTGTCTTTTATCTTTAACAAGCATCAGCCAGCTTCTTTGCCTGCGCTAAATAAAATAAAAATAAGTTAAAAGCAGAATGGAAGAAGAAAACGTGTTGCGCCGACCCCAAGTAATATGGGATAAGGGCAGGAAGAAGAAGAAGAAGAAGAAGTTAAAAGCGTTAAATGCTAGTGTGTTAAATAATTTAAAAAAGTATTATAACGACATCTTTGACGCTATATAAGATCTAAAATCCGAAATTAAACATTGGGCATAACACCCGTCTGGTGGCAGGATCCTCCCATTTCATCGCGGGTTTCTAGGCTTTATACCTGGTTTTACATTCCTCAAAACGAAATATCCAAAACAAGATCTACTCGTGTGCCTTTTATTTAATTTCAGAAGTTCGAACGTTTAGGAGTTATAAATATATACAAACATACAGGGTGTAAGGGACAGGTTTGTGGAGACCTGGTACTGTAGCCAAGTTGCTAATCTGCAATAGTTAACGCTAGTAGAAAGCTTCAAATGTACAAGAATGACGTCATCTCAACGCTCGGTTACGTGGTCAGATCAAAAGAATTGGCGGCAAGGTCAACTCCAAGCATTCGACGCAAGCGAAACGGTTGTAACTTGGCTAGGGGGGCTGTTCTTTATCAGGAAACGAAACCATAAATCGGCCTCTTCATACAAACTGTCCAGTCAATTTTATAATTTTGTATAGAGAGGCCGATTTCTTTTTTCGTTTCCTGAAAATAAACTTGTGGAAGGTTGTTCAGTTTCGTCTACTGAGCAAGTCCTTAATATTTGCGGAGACATGTCTCTTAAATCCTGTGTGTCTGGTATCCTTAATTTGCTTTTGTAATACAAGGGTGTTAACGAAAGTCTGTATAACTTCTTTTCGGAAGATTTTTAATGAACTATAAACGAAGGCCAGAGCAATATATAATATTTTTTTTTAATATTAATATATAATATAATATTCCACAACTATCACACAACGCCGTCTAGTCCCAAGCTAAGCAGAGCTTGTGTTATGGGTACTAGACAACTGATAAACATACTTATAAATTTCTAAATACATACATATTATAGATAAATTACACCCAGACACAGAACAAATGATCATGCTCATCACACAAACATTTGTCCTGGGTGGGAATCGAACCCACGACCTGCGGCATAGCAGTCAGGGCCACTAACCACTAGACCAACAGGCCAGTCAATAAAATTATAAGGTTCTAAAAACTCTAATTTTATTTCTTTTTCGTATATAAATCTGTTCCAATGACTAGCACGGGACAAAAAATGCTACCTAGAAAGTTTGACTGATATGAGTAGGTTACAAAAATCTCTCATTTCCTTTCTCACGTAAGTCGCCAAAATTCAAATGTAAAACTTGGAATAAAGTTGAAATCTCTGAAAATCTTTTGAGTCCAATATCAAGGTGAATCGGTGTCAAAATCTCTGCGGCTTTCTATTTCATCTCGTTGGGAATATCTTTGTCCTGTTTTGACATGTCAACATAAAAGGTTCTTATTATGTTATACTTACGGCGATTTTTTAAATATTTGTTTTTATATTATTGATTGAGGTAATGTTTATTTTTTGGTTTGTAGGAGGTAATCTCTGGAAGTGCTGGTCCGATTGCTAAAATTCTTTCATCGATAGAAAGCTGCTTTATTCCTGAGTGACATAGGCTATATTTTACGTACGTGGTCAAAGTCGCGGGCAAATGCAAGTTTACCATATATAAATTAAGTTACGCCCAAATAACACTTTATATCACTTCTAAGACAACACATTAAAAATCCGCGACATCCCACCATTTAACTTGCTCAAAGCTCCCCATGGTCTCACCACCTAACCTAGATCTGCTATCTCCTGACAATGTATCAAATACATCCTCCCACCATTTATCAAGCGCCCGCTAATGTTCAGATATTTTCGACAGCCCGAGGGGAGGGAGGGATCATCCATTATGTTAGGCAGACGATTCTAAGTTATGCGTCCACAATCTAAGTTGCCGGAGCAATTTGTTCGTGTATTATATTGGTGGCGTGTGTGATTAGGGGCTTGGTTTTGTGTGGAAATGTTTTGATGGTTGCCAGTGGAATTATCTTATGAAATGGCAATTGTTATCGTCGGTACTCACTCATATTGATATCAACGCACAAACGAATACCGTGGATCCAGAACATGATTTTCGACCCGCCAGTGGTGGTGGAATTTTTCGTCGGTTTCTAAAAAAACTGAGTATACATGTAGATGGATGGAGAGGGAGAGGGAGGCCAAAGAAGAGATGGATGGACTGTGTGAGAAGTGACATGAAAGAAAAGGGAGTTAGTGTGACGGGTGACAGGACAGAAAGGAAGAAAAAAAAACGTGTTGCGCTAACCCTAAGTAATATCGGAGAAAATAGCATTCTACTGTTGAAAGTGAGGTGTGAGTGTGTGAGTGGTGACAATTGGGGAAGGCGTATGTCCAACAGTGGACGGCTTTCGGCTCATGATGATGATGACTGTTGAAAGAATTTTTAAAATTAGTGCCGTAGTTTCTGAGTTTGTTGATCTTATAAAAACAAAATACAAATATTTCCTTTTTATAATATGTATAGATAGTATAAATTACCTATTTTTAATAAAATTTCAGTTAACCAAAGAACATAAAATAAACAAGTAATATACTTACCAGAATAAATAACTCCACAGAGTAACTAATAAGTAATATAACGATCCTTCTATTTGAAGAAACTATCTCATTAATATATTTTCCGTGAATTCTGTGTAAAGAGCAAAGATGTAATAAGATCTTATAAGGTAGTTCTCGCCATGTATAACCCCGGGCGGGTAACTTCTGTATACTTACAGTATATGTTCGTGTATATTTATAACCCTTTGTATGTACTTGTGAGCGCGTCTCGTTAGCACGAGGTGTTCGACAGGGGATTGCAAGTTACTTTAATTACTTGCTTGTAACAAAAACATTGTGTTTGACGATAAAGTCCGTCTGTGATGTTTGGGTTATTGTAGCTTCAGTTTAGGTGAGAGTTATCTCTCTTTTTGTTATTGATTAGTTGACGTCAAGTCAGCTAATCTACACTATCTTCACTAATATAAAAAAGAGGTAAAGTTTGTTTTTTGTTTTTATGTTTTTATGTTTGTAAGAGGCAATTCTCTGGAAATACTGGTCCGATTACTAAAATTTTTTCACCAATAGAAAGCTGCTTTATTTCTGAGTGACATAGGCTATGTTTTATGTATGTGGACGAAGCTGCGGGCAAAAGCTAGTCTATTAGATACGTTGTCTAGTCATAGTTATGATTATGCTGTCTATTATGGTGAATGTCAGTTAAAATCAAATAGTCATTAACATTTTCTAATTTTATTTAATAATTTTCTGATTCAAACGCAGTTCCTGAGATTAGCTCGTTCAAATAAAAAAACAAAATAACAAAAACAAACGCTTCAGCTTTAAAATATTAAAAATATGGTACAGATAGGTTCGCGTTTGACCACTATCTCACCTGATGGTAAGCTATGTAGTGGCCTGCCTAGAAGTAGTGGAACTCTATACTGAACTGGACTCAATTTGGGGCAGCCGTGAGATGTTATCTATTTTATTAATTTGTGTGCTTAGTATTTGTTAAAAAAAAATATATATATTTTCTTTCTTTCAAAAACCCAGTCACTCTTAGCTTAAAAACAAAAGACAAGAGAAATATTCTGATTACAATTTCATAAAGCTCGTAATCGTCCTTGCAGTAGGTTAGAAAATAGTTTCATCTGAGGGTTTTTATAATTCAATGATCTAAATGTATTAAGTATAAGTAAAACAGTCACGGTGTGGAACCCAGTGTGACATAGTGACAAACCGATGTGGGCTGTCATTCATTTAAAGGCTTTATCATGGTTGTCAAAGGTGTCCCATTTAAGACAGAAAGCCAGTTTCATCTTAGCCTTCTAGATTAAAATCACAATCAAATTACGCTACACCTTACTCCAAATTCATAGAATATTTGTCATATCCTTAAATATTTTAAATTTATGCAAAATTGTGAGCCATAAAATGTTGTTTATCATTTTCGACTTCATGAATTTTGTTGCAGTAAAATTTTGAGAAAACGCTTTAGCTCTGGTAGATTTATAGCTTCTGAAACTAAGCTATTGAGTTCTAGGGGGAGGAGGAGGGACGGGGAGGGAGTGTAGAATAATGGAAATGCAAAGAGCCGGTTGCTTTAATAGAGTAATTAAAAGTAGATCTTTAAGACCTGTACACCAAATGAGTGGGAGAAACTGAATGGCAGAGTAAGAAGTGTTTTGTAGTTTTTTTGTTTATGGCGTTTCTTTATAGTCTGTTGGTGATGTAGTTTTATAAGGTGGTTTTTTTTTAAATCTCAATCTCTCTCATTGTCTTTCTATTTTGTCTCTAATTACGGTATTCAAAAGGTTAATAATAAAACTAGTGTTTGACTGCGATCACACCTGATGGTAAGCAGTGATGCAATTATTGATGGTGAGGCGCAATAGAATAACTTAAAAAGATCGTTAATTACAGGTTCGGTCATTATAGATTACTACAAATTGTACGTACACTAATATTATAAAAAGGTAAAGTTTGTGAGTTTGTTTGTAGTTGTTGTTTGTATCTCTGGAACTACTGATCCGATTTTGAAAATTCTTTTACCAGGATAAAGCCATATTTGTTCCTATATGGCATAGACTATTTATATACAAATGTTTGGCACCCTGTGCAGTAAAAATACATTTATTGACTGGTCTGTTAATATAGTGGTCAGTGGCCCTGACTGTTATGCCGAAGGTCGTGGGTTCAATTCCCACCCAGGACAAATGTTTGTGTGATGAGCACAATCATTTGTTCTGTGTCTGGGTGTAATTTATCTATAATATGTAGTAGTACCTACTTATTTAGAAATATATAAGTATGTTTATCAGTTGTCTAGTACTCATAACAAAAGCTCTGCTTAGCTTGAGACTAGAAGGCGTTGTGTGATAGTTGTGGAATATTATTATTATTATTTATCGAATGGTTAAACAATACTGTATGTAGTCTTAATTTTGTAAGAACAAGACGTTAGAAGAAAGACTGCGATACGTCTTCTAATTCTTTTTGTGTCTGTGATTTTCTAAGGCGCATCTTCTAGGCGATCTTAATCCGTCTAGGGAGCCACTACATCGCAGAGCTTGTTTTAAAACAAAACAAAATAATAGTTATAATAGCTTATGCTACTTTAAAGTGCTTCAGGGTAGCCCAGGAAAAAGATGTCTTAAGTTTTTAGGATTTAACAGGTCAGTGTCAAGTTCTATATTTTATTTAGATTTAAATATAATTGGCAGCCGTAGTTCAGCTTATTCTATAAATGTTTTTTAATAAATATTCCACAACTATCACACAACGCCATCTAGTTTCAAACTAAGTAGAGCTTGTGTTATGAGTACTAGACAACTGATATAAATACTTATATATTTCTAAATATATATGTACATATTATGGATAAATTATACCGAACAAATGATCGTGCTCATCACACAAACATTTGTTTTGGGTGGAAAACGATCCCACGACCTCCAGCATAGCAGTCGGGGCTACTAACTACTAGAACACAGGGCTGTGACTTTTTCATGAAATATCCATTCAATAGGGTTAGACCTTCCACGACTTAAACGAGGTCCATAACAGGTCGGAATAATTTTAAGTCTAATTGACACAAAAAAAGAATAGGTTTAGGACGAACTGTGGTGCGCGCGCTTCAAAGAGATATCAGAAAAACTATAGGGTCTAGCAGGGGCGAAGCCTACTGGGGCCGTGGGTCAACTTCTGAAAGGGAAACCCATGGTTTTAAAACGCAAAAGTAACTGAAGGAACGTAGGTGTGGTTATAGTCAGTAAAAGTCTGACACGCCCTCTTGCTTTGCCCTAGAGCGGGAGAAGTCATTGGATGATAAAAACCCAAAGCCGGAGAAGTTATTTTTTTAATGATTTAAAATAGTGCTTGACTGCGATCCCACCTGATGGTAAGTAGCGATGCAATCGATAATAGTGAAGCGCACTAGTTTGTTAAAACCTTATTTACTCTAGCCTTGAAGACAAATAAATAAAACTATAATTAGTTGGATTATAATAATATAATAATAATAAGCCTTTTTATTTCCACATCCTGTTATGTTACATTTCAAATGTTTGTTAGTTGGGTTAGTACGTTTAACTTATTAATCTAGTGTTAGTAAGGTTAGTTTTGCTCCTGGGATGTGGATCCCGTATGGGTAAAGGCCTCCTCTTTCTCCTTTCAGACATCTCTCTCTCTCTAGCGAGGATCATCCAGTCTTGTACTGCTTCCTTTACAATATCATCAGTCCACCGTTTCAGAGGTCCTGGTGGCCTTTTCCATCGCGTCACTTTAATGGTGGTCCACCTATTGTCTTTGAGCCTCGAGACATGACCGGCCCGGTAGTTGGATTGATACTAAGAAAATATAATGAGATTATCGAGCGGGAGACGTCATTGGATAATTTCTCACCTAAAAAAAAAATACTAGAAACCGTTTTACTTTCCTCTTCACAAAACTGTCTTCGCCAGACCTATAATTCCTCTCAACAAGTTAATGCGGGCGGGATGAGACATTTATTAGGTAACTAACAGACGAACCTATGGACGTGACGACAACCTTTTTGTGGGTCTGGGATGTCTTTAGTTTTGTCTCCGTACTAGAACAGTTTTCTTGATGGTTTGACTTACACTATTACACTAATGATATAAAGGGGTAAATGTATGTTTTTTTTTATCAGTTATAAACTTGTACTTGACTGCGATCCCGCCTGATGGTAAGCAGTGATGCAATCGTTGATGGTGAGGCGCACTAGTTTATTAAGAGCCTATGTCGTGGTCGGGTCAGGAATCACAACACTATTCACTCTAGCCTTGAAGACACCTAAATTATAATAAGACGGGAAGACCGCAGCAGGCAAACTGTTCCAGTCTTTCGATGTACGCGGTATAAATGACGAGGCGAAACGCTTAGTCCGGACCGTAGATGTTTCAACAACGTTAGGGTGGAGACTCGCCGTGCGTCGGATTGTCCGATGGTAGAAATGAGATGGCAGAATCAAGTCATGCAATTCCTGTGCACACTCTCTATATGTTTGTTATTCCATCAAACTCTAAACGGCTGAATGGATTTGGATTAAATTTGGCACACGTATAGACCATGATGAATAGATATAGATCTTTATTGAACACCATGAAACTACAGTAAGAGCTTACAATTAATAAGGCGTAATTCAGTTAGGATATTTTTTACTTTCATGAATCACGAAGCCGCTGGCATTATTCAGTTGTTATAAAGTAAGTTCTTGACTTTTTTTTAATTTAATTTTTATTCATTTGTTACATCGATAATCTTAATATAACATCTGCCAAACTGCATAGCAGTTTGTCGGCAGGGCGTTCTCGTGAACTTCGCTTATATTTATATTTAAGTTTATAATTTATATTTAAGGTCACATCTGGTCACCCCCCAAGTGACCCCAAAGACTGTGATCTCACCTGATGGTAAGCAGTGATGCAACCTTTGATGGTGAAGCCTACTAGTTTATTAAGAACCTAGCGTAAGGCTTTCACTCTAGCCCGGAAGACACCTAAATTATAATCGGACGGGAAGACTTCAGAAGACTGTTAAGGATTTGATTGATATGTAATTTGATATCACATTAAGGTTGATTTTTCAAACTTAAAATCATTTTATTTCATACCAGCTTTTGTCCGCGGCTTCGCTAAATAAAAATTGTAGCCTATGTCACTCAGGAACAAAGCAGCTTTCTAATGGTGATACAATTTTAGCAATCGGAACAATACTTTCAGAGTTTACAAACAAAAAAAAAAAAAACTTTACCTCTTAATTATACTAGTTTAGATAGTCCCACATGGAAAATTAGAAAAAGAAAGAAAGAAAATTGCGTTTAATTAGCATTACAAAAACGGAAACACCTTAAAATTAAACACATGGTACATTTAGTAATGCCAAAAAGGCCTCAGCTCAGCATAATGCCAAATGGTAACACAAAGTCACCACCTGACGCTGATTTTCAGCTGCAGCCCTTGGGTGCCATATGCTCGAACAGGAAATATTTATTAAAAACCAAAAAAATCTGTGCATAGACCAGCTAAAAGAAGAAGTTACGATTTATATTTATAAAAATAGTCCAAAAAGATTTATGTGCCCATTTAAAACAGAAAATATAACTGAGATATCATTTAACAATATTACATGGGCACTTGTAAAACGTCAGATTGCACGGTTCCAATTGGTCGTTTCCTATGGAAAAGAACCGGCCAGAAACTCCATGGTTACTCTCAATTAAAGACGTTAATTAACAAGAACAAAATGAATAACTAAAACACCTTCTCTGTTCGTATCTAAAATAAAGACAGCTCCCAAATAGCGCCCGTCGATAACGTCGTAGTCAACAAATATTATTTAAATTAACACACTCAAACTTGACCGAATTTCCTTTATAAATAAAGGTGAAAATATGCTGCGTTCCCCTTACGGCCGCCCATTCCACCCCCTTTTATGAGCCAAGTCGTAAACCGGGTTGCGACGGCGAAATTCTATTTTTGAAGTTTATATAACTCCTAGTGGGGGCCGCGCAGTCGCTCCACGCATTTCAATCTGGAATCCCTTTGTTTAGAAATACGTTACGAGAAATTAAGTTCTATTCTTTTTTTGAATCTTTCTGATTTAAAATGGCGCCAATAAACGGTGCTAGGTGGAACTTTTTAGTATTTTAGCATCATGGCGATGTTAAGTCATGTTTGCGTAATAAATTATGTAAAATTGACGCGAAAAATGCGTTATTCAAACAGCTATTTTTTTGTTTATTTAGCTGTGAAAAATGCGATGTAGACATAATGGGGAGAGTTTTCGTGAAACGTGAAAACTTGGGACTTTAGTAGCAGCTTATGAATTTAATATACACGCTTCGTGTGAGTCAGGTATCAGAGGAATTCGGAACTTTTAGCGTCAATAATACGGTATTATGATGATAGATTTTTTATTGAATTAGCTTGATAAATTTTCATGCTACTGTGAACGGGAAGTCTGTTTAGAATGATTCAATTGATCTTGGCTTGGAGTAGCAATTTAATTCATCAAACCCCTAGCGGACGCCGGTATTCACTCTCTCGTTGTCTTTCTATTGTGTCTCTAATTACTCTATTCGAAAGGTATTAACTTATTTATATTAAAATAGAAAACAAGATATCTATCTTCTTTTTCCATTATTATTAAGCTGAAGAAGTTTCTTTGAATGCACTAATCTCAAGAACTAAGTACTCTAGTTCAAATACAAAAATCATTTTAGTTTCTTATAGCCCAATTAATAAGGTAGACTATAAGCTACGAGTATATGACGTTACGCTACAACCAACGAGACCGGACGAGTAATCAAACCAAGGAGGACCGCTATAAAGTGATTATGAAAATCTCTATTTTTTCTTAAATTGACATAAACTAGTACTTGACTGCGTCCCACCTGATGGTAAGCAGTGACGCACTCGTTGATGGCGAAACACATTAGTTTATTAGGAGCCTATTCACTCTAGCCTTGAAGACATCTAAATAAAATTATAATCGGACGAGATTTGATCGCCTTACATTTATTTAGACTGCACACCGAACTCCATCACTTACTAATATAACAAAACATACGTTAACACTGTCCGACCCCTAAACACACAACATTCAATTTACCAAAAATAATAAATACTCCTTTTACAGAGTAGTTTCGCTGGCTACCTGGGAATACCTCTGATTTATGACGCTACTCTGTGCGATGAAAGAGAGACGTATACGGTTTTATTTAGCGTAGACAGACAGACTGAAATGGTACGTTATATATTCATCATTCTTTGTGGAGAGACTAATCGCTGTTTTGAAATTCTGATTAAAGTTTCTGTTCTGTGAGTCAGTATCGGATAGTAAGACTTTTCATAAGTGATATTTTATTATCAAGTGTTAATGAATACTGCTAGTGACGGCAAATAGTTTAAAATTTAAAGCATTTATCTACCACTAATCAACACTAATATTATAAAGAGGTAAAGTTTGTTTTATGTTTTTTTGTTTGTAGGGGGTAATCTATGAAAGTACTGGTCCGATTGCTAAAATTTTTTCACCGATAAAAAGCTGCTTTATTCCTGAGTGACATAGGTTATACTTTATGTACGCGGGCGAAGCCTCGCGCAAAATTTTCAATGATTTTGTCGTGCCCTGTTATACTGTATCATAGTATTACGTATTAGTAATGTTGTACGCCTATTGTGTATTTTATTGTGACTGTTGTGGAGTATAGCATGCTTCGTCATTAGACGATAACAGTTAAACTAAAAAAATAATCTCATTTAAGTGAACGATTTAATATATTCTTATGTGAAATAAAAGATTCTTTAAACCTAAAATAAGTTCAGGTTGTCTTAACAGCATAATCAGTCTTATATAAGGTTGGGGGAAGATCGGCATTGGGGTAAGAACGTATAAACCAATATACCACTAATTTAGTTTTATTTTTAATGCCGGTCATATTGCGTGCCGCGTCATTATGTTCCACCTTGCGAACATAATGACGCGGCACGCAATATGACTGGCATTAAAAATAAAACTAAATAAGTGATATCATTTATATTTATACGTTATTACCCCAATGCCGATCTTACCCCAATGCACTATAATGTTTGACTCAACGATTCCAACGTACGACTCCTAAATCCACTGGGTTTCCACTGGAATACCCCTGCTCTTCTAATTGTCTTATTTGACAAATAATATCATATGTATTGAGACACTGAAACTGGTTTAAATTAAAACTTAGCTAAATAATTAAACAATCCGTAATCACTTACAAATCATCACGGACAGTTAGAGCCTATTGTCAGTGTAATCTCTTAGTAAAAGCGTCAATTGTGCCGAGGCATTGGAGCGCCGATAGACAACCATCCGATATACTATCATCGACGTAAACCCAATCCTATCACAAGCATATTAAACTGAGCTAGAGGGATTACTAGTAACTTAGGATTTTCTAGACAAATAAATAATAAATATATACAAGCTTTTGTCATTGGTTTTGACTGCTTGAATGTGCGAAATGATCCCAGAGAAACGTACCGCTGCCAAGGAGACTTTTTTTTAGGTGAGAAATCATACTGTGACTTCTTCCACTCTTAAGCGACGAGGGAAGGCGCATCTGACTTTTACTCATTAAAGCCCACTTCTGTTTCTTCTTTGCTTTCGTTTCGGGACCCCGGGGTTCTCTTTCGTACAACCCATGGCTCCAGTAGGCTCCAACCCTGCTGGGCCCCTACGGTTTGCGGACATCACTTCAACGACTTGAGCTTAGTCCGGACGGTTACCGGACGACCGGACGGTGAACTACCGGCTTCATCTTGTTTAAACTGGCGAAAAAATTGACGTGTAAATGTATTTTTAAAAAACCTATTTGCAAAATAAATATAATTTATCATGACCACCATTTTTTAGGGTTCCGTAGCCGTCCGTCCATCCGTCCGTCCGTCCGTCCGTATGTCACAGCCACTTTTTTCCGAAACTATAAGAGCTATACTGTTGAAACTTAGTAAGTAGATGTATTCTATAAACCGCTTTAAGATTTTCGTACAAAAATAGAAAAAAAGCAATAAATTTTGAGGGTCCCCATACTTAGAACTGAAACTCAAAAATTTTTTTTCATCAAACCCATACGTGTGGGCCTGTGGGATATCTATGGATAGGTCTTCAAAAATGATATTTAGGTTTGTAACATCGTTTTTTTTCTAAATTGAATAGTTTACGCGAGAGACACTTCCAAAGTGGTAAAATGTGTGTCCCCCCCTCTAACTTCTAAAATAAGACAGTGATAAAACTAAAAAAAATATATGATGTACATTACTATGTAAAATACCAACGAAAATTGGTTTGAACGAGATCTAATAAGTAGTTTTTTTTTAATACGTCATAAATCTAAAAAAATAGACAATTATTAAAACATCGATCAAAGTTACAACGAACTACAAGAACTTTTATATTACGTTACTTGCTGCTACGGAACCCTCCATGGGCGAGGCCGACTTGCACTTGGCCGGTTTTTCTAATTTTTTTCGCCGTCCGCAAGCCCACGCCTTCAGACCGTCACTGAGACTAGTATTTCCTTTCTACAAGACATGTTCTAGCTATGTGACAATTTTTATCCAAATCCCTTCTGCCTTTCATATACGACGTCCAAACTTTCACATTGATATATTAGTCGGAAGAACTAGAACGCGCTAAGTAGTAAATAAAGAAACTGCCCTCGTTAACAAGTTTCTTTTAACCAAAGCACATCTTGGCAATACGCCACACACATAACCAGTTCCCGCTAGACACATACGAATAAACAACACACTCTATAAACGCATATCGCCGTTTCAATATAAAACACCAAAAATTCTAGCTACATAAAAAGGTAAACATATTATAAACATCAGCGAGTTTCAATAGAAAATGTTCGGGGGAAACAGTAAACCGGTAAAGATATGTTTCCAAAAAATCCTGGATGTCGGAGGAAGGAACATTTAGCCGACCATTTAGAAAATAAAAAGTACTTTTATGCCGGTAGCATGAAACAAACGAGGTGGGCATCTCATCTTTTTCATTACTCTGTGTTGTTCGGACTGATTCAAAATGGCGGCTCTCCCGCTTAAATTTTTGTGTTTGTTTTAATTTTATTGTTTGTTTTGAAAACAAAAATGCGTTACGAATTTATGTATATGTCCTATGTATCCTTTCCGGGATGGGTAATTTATTTGTCGTTTATTTTTTGTTTTAAATGTGTAGATAGAAAACGTTTTATTAACGTTACATTTCTGATTTTTAAATCTCTCCTCTTTTATTGTATAATCTGTCTAAAAAGTCAAACGACTTGCGAATTTTTGAAGAAAATATAAATCTGTTGTTGGCAACACGAATTTTAGTTGTCATTCATTTGTTTCTTGAGATGATGATAGTTCTACAACAGATGTTGGGATTGACCTGCTCCAATACCTACTCACTATAATTGTTATCATTTGAATGTTTTTTTTTTTTTAACTGCCTTTTTTTTTATTGACGATTGTTGTTGTTTTACAATTATGATATTGTATATATATAAATATATTTTTTTTTTTTTTACAATTATGACATGTTTATTTTTACTATTTGACTGAATTTTTAATTATATACTTTTTTTTTACAATTTGCAATATTTACACTTTTGTAAATTTTATTATTGTGAATGTGAGAACTATGTGGATTACTCTTTCCTTTTCTTTTACTTTCACATGATGTCTGGCAGTTTTGAGTATTTGATGTGGCCTACCCAAATGTCCTTTCTTTGGCATTGTTCGTCAAGTCGTTGAGCTCCTTAGTAGTCCTGAGTTGAGCTACACGCATACTGACAAATGCTTGCACTGACTGGACAGGTCCACTTAGAACTGTGTGGTTCTTTCTTCAAAAGACCATCTCAGGCTCAATCTGCACGGTTCTCATATGATTTGACCATTACATGTTTTGCTGTATGGACTTTAAAAGAGACTTTGACCCCTGAGTTTGTTTCGGTGTTTCTTCTCAGGGTAGTCAGTTAGGAAACACCGGCCTCATCTAGCATTAATTGACAAAAAAAAAAATTGACGTGTAAAAGTGTTTTTATAAAACCTACTTGCAAAATAAAGATCATTTATCATTTATCAGATCTTGATCGTAATATGGCTAGTGATGATGAATCAATAAGCGGAGTAGAATATTTAGAATCAGATTTCTCTTACGATTCCAGATTTATGTTATTACTTTATACTTGCTAATGACACTATTGTATTTTTGCCAATGTATTCTGCTTTTGTAATAAAAATATCATTAAAGAGATTGAAATAAGTATATTCTAAAGTATTCTAAACGAAAATCTTTTGCATTTTTTATTGTGAAAAAGTCACATAATAATATTAAATCATTAAAAAAATATTAATACTCGATACTTTTTATAAGGTTCTTCTCATAGTAAACAATGATCAAGATCTCTTAATCAACCTTGATTATTAAACCAGTGTTGACTACATCAGATTTCATTTTACCCTAATAATTACCCAAGTCGTTTGACTTTTTAGACAGACAACACAAACCATTCGGAATAACGTTATTTCCAGTCAAAACTATCTCACTAGTGAGAATGGAGTGAGAGGGTCGGAGGTAGCGGTGTTCGGCAACGCTCTCGACAAATTACAAGCTATCCACGGCTGAATGGAGCAGATATGTGTATAGCTTAATAAGATCGCTCGGCCGGCGCGCCGCCGCCGCCCGCTGATCCCGCTGAGTGCTAATAAACGCGTTTTATTATATTTTTATAACGTTTATAAACGGTTTTTTAGTCGTTTTATTGGTGAAATGTAATGTGAATATAAACGGGGATGGATGAAGGATACTTGTGTGTTGTTTTGGAAATGTTTAACTTTTCTCTAAAATTATAATGTATTTTTATTCTCTTGAATAGTTATGCTATTTATTATGATTTTGGAATGTATTAATTTTTAATTGTGTAGACTCTGGGAATTCTTAGATAACGTCATATTACGACTAACTTTTTATTATGATTATTTTTCTTATACTTTTGCGTACAAAATTGACTGGTCTACACTGTCCTTACATAAAATCTACTAATACTTCTTCTTCTTCTTCCTGCCCTTATCCCATATTACTTGGGGTCGGCGCAACACGTTTTCTTCTTCCATTCTGTCCTGTCACCCGTCAAACTATCACTAACTCCCTTTTCTTTCATATCACTTCTCACAAAATCCATCCATCTTTTTTTCGGCCTTCCTCTCCCTCTCCATCCATCTACATGTATACTCAGAACTCTACTAATACTGTAATATGGAAATATTGTTATAACAACATTTTTTTTAAAGAGAACCATGGAGTTTCTTGCCAGTTCTTCTCCATTGGAAACGACCAATTTGGAACTGTGTACTAGCTTCTGACGTTTTATAAGTGCCCATGAAGGCCTTACGCTTCTGCTACAATTTCGTAATTGTAGCAGAAAAATAATCTTGGTCTTCGGCAAATACACAGGTGTGTTTTAGTCAACAAAAGTCTGACACGCTCTCTCACTTCATACTTGAGTGAGAGAAGTCACCTGAAGATTTCTCACCTCAAAAAAAAAAAAATGCGGCTTGGGGCAGGTGTGATTCAGGATAAAATATAAACTCACGTAAGATGGCTCAAAGCTTACTACGGCCAGGACTAGCTCCGAAAGGTAGCTCGGCCCTGGTATGAAAGGCAAGAAGGAACGGGGTGGGTTTTTTAGTCAGTAAGAGTCTGACACTATCTCCCGCTCCGCCTAAGGGCGGGGAATGTAATTGGGATGATTTTTACCCACAAAAAAACCTCACGTAAGATTTTTGCATTACGCTCCCTCCTTCTTTCATTATATCTTTCTTTCTTGTATAAGTAGGTACTTATACAAGAAAGACAATAAATAAATAAACGGAACCTAAATGTGTAACCGTTACTTGTAACGCTATTAGAAGAACGCAATAAAAACTGATAAAATCCCAAACAAGACACCAATCATAATAACTCTTTCAGATTTTAGAGAAAACCAGAAATGGTGATATACAATTGTGGTGTCTTTTTCTGCATGAGAAACCTTATTCCTGACCTAACCCTAGACCGCATAAGATTTTTCAATGTTTTTTGTTATAAAAGAACACTCAATATTAAATACCAGATATGTCAAAAAACTCAAAAACAAACTCGAACACAAAACCCCGTAAAACAGGACTTAAACCGCTCATGTGGAACGACGTTCACAAGTCGATGCTCGCTCAAACTTTGACAAGTACGAATAGATTAAGGGCGCGTTGACATTGGGACAGTAAGCAGGCAAGTCCTCGACTAAATACCTATAAGCACTGGTTTACTTACAAGCTTGGTACTTTATGAATATTTATACTGATAAAAATAATTACACTATAATATTATAAAGAACGAACGACGATCGACGAAATTTTGTGAGTATGTGTGTGTATGTTTATCACTTCTTCACGCTCGAAAATTTGAACTGATTTGGATCAAATTTGGCATACGGATAGATCAGGTGCTGTAACAGCATATAGGATAGTTTTTATCCCAGAAGTATGTTTTTTTGGGATAATTTCCTATTCATACGCGGGTAAAGCCGCTGGCAGGAGCTAGTTCGTTAGTAAAAACTGTTTATCTACTTTATTTTTTTTGTACCACTTCTGGGCAAAGGCATTCTTCATCGTTTACACACAATTCTGTCTTTTGTACAGGGCAATCCCTTCGATAAGGATTGAGCAGGTTTACCGCGACGTTCTCTAGCATTGAAAAATGACATCTGACATGTCCTCTCGCTCCACCCTAGAGATAGAGAAACCATTTGATGACTTCCCAACTCAAAAAAAGAGATCCATGAGCAAATGAATTTTGTGAGGTTTTAAACGTCCTGAAGTAAATTTACTATTTTGATAAAAAGCCCGTTAAATTGAACTAGTATTCCAGTACTCTACTATCAGCAATCGCCTCATGTTTCAAAAGTAAACGCGCCTTAAGACTTAGACGGGGGTAGAATATCTCTAAATGGAAGAAGTTCAACAAAGCGCCGCGTAGTCGCCTCTTGTTGGTTGAATCTTTTACTTGTCTCGGTTCCGATGTATGGAAGAGTAACATCTAGTAATATGGGGTATTTTAGTCAAGACTGAATAGGTCACTTCTAGGTAAGCTTCCTGCACTGAGTACAGTAAGCTTACTTTTAGAAACTTAATTGTACTGAGTGACAGACAATTAAGTTTGGCCATTTATTTATTTTATAATTTATGTACACACACTTAACAGAAGAAGACAGATCACTATTAAAAAAATGCAAAAGTACTGCTGAAATTTCTTACAGGAAAGTTAAACTGTTCTTTTGCAGGTGAGTTTAAAAGTAATATAGACAATGGTGTGTAGAAACAGGAAAAGAAAATTTTGAGAAATAATAATAATATCCCACAACTATCACACAACGCCGTCTAGTCCCAAGCTAAGCAGAGCTTGTGTTGAGTACTAGACAACTGATAAAGATACTTACTTATATTTCTAAATACATATATATTTTAGATTAATGATACCCAGACACAGAACAAATGATCGTGCTTATCACACAAACATTTGTCTTGGGTGGGAATCGAACCCACGACCTCCTATCCGATTAAGAACGACCTTCACCGGTCTGTTTAATGGATGAAACGTATTTTGTGATAAATCTAGTATATTAAAGAATATAACGCGGGTGGGTTGCCTAAGAAATTCCTGGCCAGACCATTATTAATTAAAAATTGAAAATTTACTTTTTTTTCAGAAAAATGCACAACCGTTATTCATACCATATTTTTTTGCAAACAACACTTTTAACATCGTATTCGTAATGAAACAGCGTTTATTTTGATATAGAATTTGTTGTATATCAAAATAAACACACCTGTTTATACATACCTGTTTATACCTGGCAACCCATAGTTATGCCAGGAAACAAATAGGCAACCCAACATTTTTATGTTCTAAAGTCTTCTCTCTTTCGGTTAGTATTAAATTTATTCGTTAAACACACCGGTGCACTTTTCAAAAAAAAAAAAAAAAATATTTGGCCAGGATAATGTTTGGTTTGGTTGGAGCCTCCTTTTAAGCATGATGATGCATGTATTAAGAGACTCCGCTCCTCCATAGCGCTGGCTGCATACAAAACTTTTTGTGAAATAGATTTCAAATCACGAATGCTAGGCGGAAGAAAACCATTCTTCGGGTTATGTCGGTAACTTTGGTTTTCCTGCGGGAATCTTTAAACCGACTTTGCTGAAACAATATAAATTTTGTAGGTCGTCTTCTCCACACAATTTTTATTATAGTCTTTATTGTACACAAATTATACAATGACAGCAAAGCTACAATTTGTACCAAAACCAGTTTCTTTTTTTTGTATAAAACACATCAAACAGAACTCTATATGACCACGCTCTAAAGAACCACTTTACCAACAGTTTTAAAGTAGGTGAAGCATTACAAAATATGGAAAGCGGTGTTTACAAATTGTCGATACCTTTCGCTAAAGTTTTGACAAGCTGAGATTTGGCTTGAGACTCGAGAGTTGGGCGCCGCTGCTTGAATCTCTTTAGGAGAATGTTCAACAATGCTAGCGATATGTAGACACCCCCTAAGGGAGGTAATGCTAGAGTTTTCTTGAGTATTCAGATGTTTTATTTCTTGGTTAGTGATCGTGCTTGATAGCAAAATTAGTTGTTATTTTAATACATGTGTGATCCACTTATGTTAAATAGCAACTATAGCTATGGCACACTTAAAGGTAGACTGCGCACATGTGTGCCACACACGTCGATCTAGGCGCGTCGGTCTCCATACATTTTATATGGAAACCAGTCTTGTAGAGCCACACTTGATCCACATCACGCGACGTCGTTCTGTGTACAAATCAAGCGTGTTACACTTGTGCGTCGGTTTAATGTATTATGTACTTTTTACAAACTAAAAAAAAATGTATGGTCTACATCTATATTGTATCTGTACCTACAATTGTATCTACAAATACAAATCATTTATTTTTAAAGAGATAGATGTTTTGGGGAATGGGGGTTTTATCTATACGAGTTTACAGGTTTGTGAACGCTCCCATATAATACAAGAGTCATACTTACAGTCTGATCACGACTTCGGTCACACACGACGCGGCATCGGTAGTCTCGTCAGTGACGTGCTACAAACATTTTCATACTTTTGGTTGCTTACCGCTCGCCACCCCGGGCTTTTTTTTTTTTTTTTATAGTGGTAGAAAATCATGCATTGACATCCCCCGCTCTTGGGCGGAGCGGGAGATAGTGTCAGACTCTTACTGACTAAAAGACCCACCCCGTTCCTTCTAGCCTTCATACCGGGGCTCGAGTGCCCTTTCGGATAACTCTGGCCCCAGTAGGCTTCGACCCGGCTGGGTCCCTGCTGTTGCTGACAACTCCTTGAGGCGCGCGGGAACAGTGCGTGCCGTCGACGACTTGGGCTTGGTCCGGACAGTTACCGGAAGGTCGGACAGCGAGCTACCCATTGCTCACTGTCCGCAAGCCCGCGCCTACGGTGGCCGGAAATCGGGATCAGAATCCCGGCGACGGCGGCGGCGGCGATAACGCCGTTGCCTGATGCACCCCGGGCTTAGCTACCGCTCAAGCAAGTGGCAAGGTCGTGGACGGGCCGTTAGTGTGGGACATCGATTTAAAAAAAAACTTCTTACCCTCATTTCATCCGAAAAACGTTTACTTTCGGACAAGACCTTCCTCCATTGGTCACTAAGCAATAGGTAATAGGCATTGGCAATAGGCTTTTGGAATAAAATGGCTATGTACGTGGTTTTTCTACATCCTAGTTATTATTTTTCTTCACAACTAACCAGTATGGTTACAATATAACAGATAATAAAAATAGTGAAACAGCCGTAACAAATTTTTGGAGGTAAAATGTATTTTAAACAAAATAATAAACATAAAATTCTAAGCAGTAGGCAGCTTTATAGCACTTCAGATATTTCTACTACAAGTATTCTCAACATCATAAACTTCATCAAAGTTTGTTTCATAATAAGATTAGACTTCAAAATGGGGCCAACTAGTGCCATTGTGTGCAGAGTTAAGGCGAGGTTGTTTTGAACTTTATTGAACCTATGGAAATAAAAAATTTAAAAGAGAACACCATGAAACATAATTTTATTAAAATTGACTAGGTATATGAACAACCGTTGGGTAAAAATCAAAACATGATACAAATTAGCTTGCTTGATAAAAAAAAAAATCACGAATCTGACCTTAAGTCGTAACTTCAAACGTGTATTTCTTCGAGATTACATCACGGAAATATTTAAAAGTTAGATAAAATAAGAAAGCTTGTATTTAAAAAGGGCTTGGTAAAAATAAAAAACCTTGAATAGTTACTATGTATTTTTTATAAAAAGAAAAATCGCCCGCAAAATCGACAAAGACTAGTAGCCCGATTCACGTAATGAAAACCGTAACGATATCGTAGCGATTTATTCGTTTAGACCATTTCCGTATTCACATCCATCAATCGAGTTTGAACGACACCGATTTTAAAGTCGTTTGAAATTCGTCGATATAAAAAAAAAGTCTGTATTACATTATCCTGGTAGAATACTTATTAATGTAACTGGAAATAAGTCGATAGATCGTGAATACCGCTTTTGGATAGGACTTCGATCAAACGACTATAAAACTTCAAAGATACTTGGCTTGTTTGATTTTACGTGAATCAGGCTACTGAGCGGAGATAACAGCTTACGGGGTCGCGAAGTTGTCAGTTGTTACCCGGGCCAGTACTTACAAAATACACTGTGACTGCAACCGGATCTTAAGAAATTTCTCAACCATCACATCACTAGCAAGGCGACGTTTGTACATAAAAGAAACATGCTGAGTTCAGAGATTAATAATACAATAAACATCGGGGAAGTAGGTTTTGGCAAGCGAGTGGGTTTTCTCTAATTTTGCGGGAACGTCATAAATTCTTGGTGCATCTCTAGAATATTTTCTGCGAAACTTAATTCTTACTATTTTTAATATTTTCGAAACAAAAGCAAAACGCACCGAAAAATTATGTATGAAAAATCAGGTTAAAACTTGATCGATCGCTATTGGTTGAAAGAACTCTTGTTAGTGATGTATTGAGCAATAAAATAGTGTAGACCTTTTCGGTCGACAAGAGACCATTTGAAAAATTGGTTTCTCGGGTTTTATTAGGCTTGAGTTTCACCACAATTTTATATGATGGTAGAATATTAAGTATACTAGTTATAAGTCAATAAAAAAAAGCATTTATTCTACGTCGTAAACTGTTCTAATAATTATAATTAATTGAGTTATTTATATTGTATAGGTAAGTATATATTTTTTATTAAGTTACGAGTATCTAAATGAAATTCTTGTTTTTATTTCGGGCTAGCTCTATAGTATGTATTATATTAATTATAAAATAATGTTCATCTAGTGGCAACCAATGTTCAATAATTGTTATTGTTTTATCTGTGGATAATTCCCTACCGGAATCTGTGTTTCCTGATAGCTACAACTTAGGAGTCTTTAAGTCGAGAGTGAATAGGTTTCTTCTAGGCAAACGTGCTTCATCGTCGACCACATCATCGCCGACCACATCATCGCTTACCATCAGGTGAGATGGTGGTCAAACGCAAGCCTATCATTAATAATAAATAAAAAATGCAGCTGCCTGCAAAATTACTACCGACTTAATTTTTTTAATTTTATGCATAAGTTTTACGTTGTAGCTGTTTGTTATCCTTGAATAAATAAAAAATAACAATTTAACAAATATCCTTTCCCAAATTTCGAGTTTCTACGGCCGTGGAACGCAAAGGGCAACGACAAAGGGCAACGAAAGAATATAGATAGGTTTCACTCAGTAAAAGTCTGACACTTAACACAGCAGGATGATATATTTGATGATCCCCGTCTCAAAAGCAAGTAGTACAAGGTAGGGTTTTTATAAGTACTAAACTGGTTAAAAAATAAAACGCCCGTTTTAACATTTGAGAAAAGCCATAGAATGTAACTTGGAACGAATCTGAAAGAAACAATAAAATAATAATTAATTACTAAAAGTGTTTTAAAAAAATAATATGATGGAATATATTTCGAGTTTTCTTTTTATGTATTTGTTTTGTAATTTTTTTTTATTAATATAATTCAATAATTTTATCAATGTTTTAATAATTTATACAATCTAATGTATTTAATTTAATTTATTTATTATGTTACTAGCTTCTGCCAGCGGCTTCGCCCGCGCACATAAAATATAGCCTATGCCATTCATTTAGCAATCGGATCAGTATTTTCTGAGATTAACTCCTACAAAAAAAAAAACTTTACCTCTTTATCACCGATGTTTTAGGAACAACCACCTTGTTTTAAAATAATATATGATTAAGGTTACTAACATATATAAGTTTTCTCTCAATTGTTTACTAACCCATATGGATGTCACTTATCCGAATTAAAGATTATTTTATTTTATTTTATTTTATTTATTATATCACTAGCTTTTGCCCGCGACTTCGCCTGTGTACATAAAATATAGCCTATATCACTCAGGAGTCAAGCAGCTTTCTATTGGTGAAAAAATTTTAGCAAACCTGCCCCTCTAGCCAAGTTACAACCGTTTCGCTTGCGTCGAACGCTTTGAGTTGGCCGCATCGCCGAATCTTTTGTTCTCACCACGTGACTGAGCGTTGAGATGACGTCATTCCCGTACATTTGAAGCTTTCTACAAGCGTTAACGATTGCAGATTTCCAACATGGCTAGGGATACAGTATTTTCTGAGATTACCTCCTACAAACAAAAAAAAAAAACAAGCTTTACCTCTTTATTATATTTATATATAAGTGTGGATTAGTGTGGATAACAACTCTATTAAATTCAATAATGTTACTATGGGTCAATTAATGCCTGAAATAAACGATAAATAAAATGTCAAAACGGGGCTTTTATTTTTTGACAACTTTAGGGTGAGTTGCACCATTTAACTATAACGATAACCAAACCATAACCACCCGTGAAACGGCCGCCTATTGGTCAATTCGACGATTTGACAACTGTTAACGGCTCTGTTATCGTTATATGTAGTTAAATGGTGCAACTCACCCTTAGAAGCTTAAACCTTAGCTGTAGTTTTGCTTCAAAAATTAGATTATTTTCAAACTAATACGTAGCAAAGAGTAGCAAACAAGGTGTTTTTCAGCTTTCGAACTAATCTATAGACAGTGACTGGCGCTGGTTTTGGCAGGGGTTCCTTCCAGTCTCCATGATAACAACGCTGCACATCCGTCAGCATTCTGGCGTCGTATTTTTTTTAAGACAAATGTTATATCTGATAAAGTCTATATACCTATTTTGGACGTGAAATATTAGTTCAAGGAATGGGGATGAAATGTCTGTGGCCGCGCCCTTTTTAACCGACTTCGAAAAGGAGGAGGTTCTATGTTCGGCTGAATGTATGTTTTTTGTTATAATATAGTCTTCTTCTTCTACGTGTGTAGTGTGTGTAAGTAGTAGTGAGTAAGTACTAAGTATACATTAATTTTTATGTATGTATGTTTAACACTAGAAGCGCGGACTATAAATTTCAATTTTGCTAATGAAACTGGTAACGGATAATAAAGTATTTTTATTATGCTTCACTTGATTAGTGTATGGCATGGTTGGCGCAGCGGTTGAACGATTGGCTGCTGCACTACTTGTCGCTAGTTCGATTCCTGCACGTTACAAATATGTGTATAGCCTACAGTTCCGGGTCTGGGCGTACCGACATACAGGCAGACCCATGATACAGGAGTTATTCCTAGTGTTGTGCAACGTTTTATCTAAAAAAAAGAAAGAAAGTTTCTCCAATGCTGGGGGTCATGACCACGTCATGGTCAAAACCTTCTTCTTGACAATGCACTTATGAAAATGAAGATTCTCAAAATATAATAATTATGACAAAAATCGAACTCATCAATTCATGTAATTATAATTTTAGCTCTATGCATATTCCTAACAATTGAAAAGCAAAATTTAACCACGTCTTTGCGATCTTAATAAATAGTATAAACTTAACAATATGAACACCCTATAAGCCAGCTTAATAACAAAAAAGTATAACCACAAAAGAACTTCCAAGTCCTCCCATATTTGTAAGCAAAACTCATTTTAAAATCTTCAGAGTACAAACTTCATATTACACTTTCATTTACCGTTCCAGGAATCCGCGTTACCTAAAAATAACCAGTATACTGTATACACCGGTTATTTTTAGTCCAAAAAGCCTTACTGCCAGGTGCACTAATTCTAGCCGGTAATGGAAACTTTTGTCCTTATTCGAGCCATTTGGCTTCGTTGCCATTGTATGAGTACTATGCCAAGGTTTTTAGGTCAGGTCAGGAATCCCAGATAAATCAAACGTTTTCAGACTTCAGTTCACCTCGTGAGTTATGGCGTTCAGTTGTGATATTATGTAATGTTTGTTCGTAAGAAGTTTGCTGTCGCTTGCGTTTTAATTAGGTCAACTATGTTAGTGGAACTTGTTTGTATATGTAGACGAACTTACAGAATAAAAACTGGCTTTCGATATTTTTGTAATTTAGCTAAACATGTTCACTAACCTGCACTGGGCTATCCACCTAACCGCTCTGAGCCCGCGTGGTTGAATACGGTCTATTCCCTCTGCTAGAGAGGAGGTCTGAGTCCCAGTAATAGGAAAATTATATGTCCGATTATGCTATGCTATGCTGTCGAAAATTGCCGGAATCTGTTTTCTGAAAGTTACAATTTAGGGGTCTTAAAGTCAAAAGTGAATAGGTTATTTCTAGGCAAGTCGTAGGCATCGTCGACCACATCATCGCTTACCATCAGGTGAGATGGTGGTCAAACGCCAATAAGAGCTAGTTTGACTATTCATCAACAATTTAAAAAATCCCATTCATGTTTCTTTTCTTTCAAGTTTTACTTTACTTTATTGCGACCCATCGTAATAATGGTAGAAGCCTTATCTGGCACGAGTAGAAAAAAAAGGTTGAGTACGACTGGTCTAAGCCGTTAGGTTTGTCTCCACGCAAGATTTTTAGTAGGTACGAGTATAGTATCTACTAATTTTTGAAATAGGTTTCTCCATACAAATTTTTCCCTCTTTTTCACCCACTTTTGGCGTGCGGACGGCGAGCAATGGGTAGCTCGCTGTCTGACCGTCCGGTAACTGTCCGGACCGAGCACAAGTCGTCGACGGCGCGCACTGTCTCCGCGCGCCTCAAGGAGTTGTCGGCAACCTTAGGGGCCCAGCTGGGTCGAAGCCTACTGGGGCTAGGGTTTATTTCTGAAAGGCTCGGCCTCGGCTCGGCCCCGGTATGAAAGGCAAGAAGGAACGAGGTGGGTTTTTTAGTCAGTTGGATGTTTTGTTTGGATGATTTTTACCAAAAAAACCCCTTTGGGGTAGAATTTCGAAAAATCTTTTCTTATCGGATGCCTAAGCCATATAAAGAACATACTTTCCACAGGTCTTTACAATCAGCGGTTTTAACTGTGCGTTGATCCGTCAGTCACTCATTCAGGACAAAGAATTTTTTTATTTTATTTTTTTTATTGTAGATAGTTTTGCGCTTGACCACTATCTCACCTGATGGAAAGCGACGATGCGGTCGACGATAGAACGCGCTTACCTAGAAGAAACATAATCACTCTCGACTTAAAGATTCCCGGATTGTAGCTATCAGGAAACACACACTCCGAAAAGGAATTCCACTCCCTAGCCGCACGCACAATGAATGTGTTCCCAAAACGTTTTGTGCGTTATAGCTATAAATGGAGAATTCATTCGCAAAATCCTCTGTCGCGCTTACCAGTCCCGGTTCGTTACAGTTTCTAGAACATTCGTAACTTTGTTTTCAGTTAAACGTTATTTATCTGCGAATACAAAGCACGTCTGACTGATGACCTAGATAGAGCGCGAATCAAATAGCTTGAAACATCCGAATTGAAAAAGTAGTGATGTGGAACGTTCATGTCGACGGTAAGACGTGCATTGTTGGCGGGTACTGCCTTTGTGCGGGGTAGATGTTGGACCGAGATATTTATGGGTCACTTGTGACAGTAGTTTTTTCCTCATGAAAGTAAAAACTGTGCAAGTGCGAGTCGGACTCACGCACTGAGGGTTCCGTGCAAACTAAAATTCTCGAATGGAGTCCGAATTGCAATTTTTTTTTTGACTTAGGTAACAACTTTACTGTTTTCAGATTTTTTCCTATACCTGTGCTATAAGACTTTGCTTTGTGCCAAATATCAGGATTCTGGGTCAACGGGGTGTACTCTATGAATTTCGATTTTTGAGAGTCTCAAAATATACGTTTTTTTGCGACATAAACGGCCGTATCTTTTTATTCGTTAACTTAGAAGTTTGATTTTTTTCACAGCTTAAAGGGACGGCAGACCTGAGTATATGGTTTCAATTTCAACTCGATACCTCCACGCGTTCTCGAGATAAAGGGTCTTGACAGACAGACGGACGGACAACAAAGTGATCCTATAAGAGTTCCGTTTTTCCTTTTGAGGTACGGAACCCTAAAAATTAGGAAATGCCAGCAAAACTGTAGGGGCCCGCACAGTCGAGGCGTACTGGGGCCATGAAACCCCGGGGCCCTAGAACGAAGGGAAAGAAGGAACAAGAGTGGGTTTTAGTCAGTGAAAATCTGATACGTCTTCCCGCTCGACCCAAAAGTGGGAGAAGTCATTGAATGATTACGAAGCTAAAGAAAAATGGTAAAAGTAAAAGCACTAGTGGTTAGCCTATTGAGTCCCACTGCTGGGTGAAGGCTTCGCTCTTCCTTTTCAACAGACGTCTATTCTCAACCATTGCGAGCCAGTCTCTCTAATAGTTGTCAAGTTCATATCTTTGCACCTACCATGTTATGTTTCTGCACCACCCTAAGGTCGACTGGTAGATAATGCCTAAGGCATTAAGTCCGCCTTTGTACAATTTTATGTGCAATAAGCGTTAATAAATAAATAAATATCTCTACCTTTGCCTTGGTTTACCGTGATGTCACAAGAAGACATACTTCATACTTACTTGTGTGCTGCTTTAGGAAATGACCTATGTGCCAAATTTCGTGAAAATCTGTTAAATCGTTTGAGCAAGGAAGAGCATGAATATATTCATGTACGTATGTACATACTAGCTTTCACCTTTACAATTAGTAAGGTGTAAATGTAAAGTGGTGCATATAGATAATAGTTCAACCTTAAACAAAGATAGATAAGAATCCAGCCCGTTAAAACCTAACGCTTGATCACACGTACCGAGTAAAACGCCGAGACAGTAAAATGTTGCTCGGCCGAGACAGCGATGTAAGCGAGTTGTAGAGATAATTGGTAGGCCGAGCACTCGGCGCTGTGTTTACACGTTCCGAGTACTCGGCCGAGAGCACTGTCTCGCCTGTTTACTCGGTACGTGTGATCAAGGCATAACAGATAACTTTTTTTCCAAAAATCAACTCCCCATTTTAAAATCGAACCTCTAAAAATCCTGTATTACGACTTTAAACATAACTCTACTAAACATTGTAGAAAAAAAATCTCAAAATAATTCCTTTTTGGAAATTGGAAAAATCTTCGAGACCCGGGAAATTCGGGCTCCGTACAAAGTAACCTATTTAAATAGTTTGTTAGTTATGTAATTTTGTACCGAGTCCTCGGTGCGCTAGTCCGACTCGTACTTGATCAGTTTTTTTTGTAACTCCATCATATTTTCACTTGCACCTAAAAGTTTTTCACAAAACTAAATTCGCAGTGCACAGCTAAATTTTCTAATTTATTTTATGTTTGCTCGGAACTTCTAATGAGGACTGTGGAGCATGGTAATCAGGTTGTTTATGTATTTCTGTTAGCCTACTTCTAACTAACTAATCTCGCGTTGACCTTTTTCGCACAAAACGAAGGTAGTTTTTTGTTTTTTTCCCCATTTTTATCGGGATTATGTGAGATTGGAAGGTGTTTAAATTGGTATTAGTAGGGTTAAGTCTGGTTTTTTAGAGGTACGATTTTTAAATTGGACTTTGGGTCTTGGAAATAAAGTTATTTGTTAGGTCTTATTTTATTTTATTTGGAAAACTTATAGCTAACAAAAACATGATAACTTATCATAATAAAACTGAGGCCAATTACAAGTTAAGTTTTAACATGTTAATTGGTTGGTTTTTTATTTATCTTTATATAAGGTCGATCTCTTTATCTAATACTAACGGCCCGTCCCGGCTTCGCACGGGCAATAAATATATATATTTATTGCCCGTGCTATGTTACTCAGGGTGAATGTAGCTTTGCAATAGTGAAAGAATTTTTTGAAATCGGCACACTAGTTTTTGAGTTTATTCATTACAAACACACATTTAAAAATAAAAATTTTTCCTCTTTATAATATTAGTCTAGACAAAAACACACACATACACACAAAAATACAAATCCCTCTTTACAATATTAGTGTAGATTAAAGTCTGTTTTTTTTTTTTGTTTTAACAAATCCAACATGACTGGTTCTAGTTTTGGGCTGGGGATTTCACTAATAGACAGAGTGATTTATGAGAGTTATAGTTGTACAAAACATGCATATTAATATAGAACAGAAAAACCGAGAATTTTAAAGAGTTCTGACATCTGTGCAAAGCTAGTGTGAGTCGCCAGAGCGTAACATAAAAACAAATACCTAGTCTAACTTTGGAGCCCAGCATAAAATTACTTTCTGTGGGTGACACACACATATTTACACTGTCTACACAGGTACACAATAAATATATACTCACCTACATCTATTATGTCTGTTTATACATTCATATACTTCTATGACGTCTCATAAGAACTAATCCTGCATCGTGCAATCAAAGTTCTCCGCGCGATTAGAACTTATAGAACAGCCCGAATCATCTATCGGGCAGTTGCCTACCAGACTATAACACCTGTCTGGTCGGAGGATCCTCCCTTTTCAAAGGAGGTTTATGGGACTTTACTCTCTGTTCCGCATACCTCCAAACTTTCATGAACCAATCATGGATATCACAAAAACCTTTTATAATTTAACAAAAATAGATCGCACCACACAAGATTCCCTTCAAAAACATGAATGTGTTTACTTTGCTCAAAATTGTTTGCTCTTGTCTTACGAACCAGGGTTCCGTCGAAAATAAAATTAATTACACCGATCTTTGTAATCTGTGCGGGAACCTTTGATGTGAAATTTTTCGTGGGGCGGCGGCCCTTTAAATATGATTTTCGTGTGTGTATGTTTTTTTTTAATTTTGTTTTAATTAATATTCGAGTTTTGTTTTTAGGTATAGAGAGGATTTAGGAATGGTCTAAGTTTTATACTTTTGAGGAATATAAGCGTAGGATTCTTTTTAACCGACTTCGAAAAGGAGGAGGTTCTATGTTCGGCTGAGTGTGTTTTTTTTTATGTATGTTCACCGAAATCTCGGTCAATTGAGAACCGATTTTGAAAATTATTTTTTTCGTTGAAAGGTTATGCTTCCAAGTTGGTCCCATACAAATATTGTTATGATCATGAACTTCGAAGATATGGAACAGAAGTCCTCATAGGATCACAGCAGAACTGTCGTTCCAAGTAAAATTGCTTTGTTTATACGTGTAGTCGATGACTGACTGAAAGAAAAGGGGAAGGGGATGTATCAAACTGATCTGAAGATGAAGCCAGCAGGTAAATAAATGTCATCTAGCCGTGTTTGGGATTATTAGAATCGTTATGAGATGCACTCTGACTGTAAATATTTAAGTTTGTTTGAGGGGTAGATACTTTTTACCGTTACTAAAAACTGTAAAATAAAAAACTATTTACAAAAAAAAAAATATAAACGACTTCTATGTTAAAAAAATACTGAAAAGTACAAAATAACTTTAATTTCGGAAGTCAGGTCCCCATGCATAAAACTGAAACTAAAAAAAAATTTTTTCATCAAACCCATACGTGTGGGGGTATCTATGGATAGGTCTTCAAAAATGATATTGAGGTTTCTAATATCATTTTTTTCTAAACTGAATAGTTTGCGCGAGAGACACTTCCAAAGTGGTTTACCACTTTGAAAGTGTGTCCTCCCCACTGTAACTTCTGAAATAAGAGAATGATAATACTAAAAAAAATATATGTTGTACATTACCATGCAAACTGTCAACGAAAATTGGTTTGAACGAGATCTAGTAAGTAGTTTTTTTTTAATACGTCATAAATCTGAAAAAAATACACTTATTAAAACATCGATTAAAGTTACAACGAACTACAAGAACTTTTATATTATGTTACTTGCTGCTACGGGACCCTTCATGGGCGAGTCCGACTCGCACTTGGCCCGTTTTTTAGCCTTTTGCGTTCCAGAGTTGCGGTGATTATTTCAAATAACCCAATGCCTTGAAGGAACAGTTACAGGGTGATGTTATCATCATTAAGCCGATGTTCCTCGAACCACTCTCAACCTACACTTAAACAGATGCTACTCATATAAGTACACAGTTCACGTAATGTACCCGAACTTATCCGAAGTTAACCGAAGTCCCCCGATTATCCGGCCAAACGGCGCACAATTACATATTCAACAATATTGGTACCCCGTGACGTGATTACGTTTACTCGTGTAGCGTATCATTTGAATTTTATGCTTATAAAAATAGTCCCTTTTTCATGTGGCCACTCGTATTTTTATTGGACTTCAAATAAGGATTTTCTTGTATACCACATGTTTTTATAACATATACATACATACATTATTTTTCGGAGTGTTTTTTCTTTTGCTAGCGGTTTTGGTTGGTTCAATATTTGGGAATAATCGGATATTAAAACCTTTTCGGCCGAAAAATGACCATTTTTGGACAAAGGCCTCCCCCAAGTGTCGATACAATGACCAGTTCAGTGCGTCTCGCATCCATCAGATACCCACGACCTTTACCAGGTCATCGGCCCGTCTTGTAGGCCTGTCAATGCTACGTCTTTCATTACTTGGTCACCAATCCTAAAAATTTCGGCTCCATATATCTAGCAAGCAATGTGCCCTGTCCACTATTCGTGCATTCTATGTTTTGGCAAAGGATATACTTCACTCATTCTGAAAGTTACTACGAGTGTCGTAGCAATGTGCTACGTCGTAGCACTCGTAGCTCGACTGTCGTAGCAAGACGAGTAAGTCGATTTCCACTTCAATAAGCGACGCGTATTTTTTATTTGTTAGATCAGCGATCTGTCCCTAATTCGTATGGGTGCAATTTAATATACGGTCTTAAAAAAAATACATATAAAGGGTTTCTATAAAATATTTCTCTTGTTTTGGCAATTATAATAAAGCCTTGAACACAAGCGTAGGGTGGCCAGCCTTTCGGTGTATTACAGGATGCATTTTGGAGAGTATGCGCAGGAATTGCATGACTTGATCATTTCAATTCTATCATCGGACAATCCGACGTACGATGAGTATCAACATACGTTGTTGAAACCTTTAAGGTCCGGACTAAGCGTTTCGCCTCGTCGTTTATAACGCGTACGTCGAAGGACTGGAACAATTTGCTTGCTGCGGTCTTCCCGTCGGATTATAATTTGGGTGTCTTCAAGAGTAAATAAGTTCTTAACAAACTAGTGCCCTCACCATCAGATATTGCATCATTGTATATATACCTCTGTCAATTAATTAATAAATTCAATAAGCATGTCAATAATAATTACATAATCAAATAGTAATTAACAAACACATACAACACAGAGACACATTACACTACGGTCACGAGTATGGTTTGAGGATAACACTCGCGTGCTCATCCAGTGTTTCAATATAAGGCCATCAGTCTTATCCGCCACGGTCAGGGATACGACACGCTTTCGTACGATCGCATAGAAATCTGCAAACATCCCCGATGCGCTGCAATGACGCGGCAGCCTCAACAGGGCCCTGTTTTTTTTTTTAATGGATATAAACTAGTGCTTGACTGCGATCCCACCTGATGGTAAGCAGTGATGCAATCGTTGACGGTGAGGCGCACTAGTTTATTAAGTGCCTATTCAGTCTTGCCTTGAAGACACCTAAATTATAATCGAACGGGAAGACCGCACCAGGCAAATTGTTACAGTTCTTCGATGTACATTGTACGTGGTATAACCGAGACGAGGCGAAACGCTTGGTCCGGACCGTAGAGGTCAACAACATAAGGGTGGATACTCGCCGTTCGTCGACTTATCCGATGGTAGAAGTGAGACGGTGGAATCAAGTTACGTAATTCCTGCGCACACTCTCCAAAATGCATCCTCTAAAATACCGAAAGGCTGGCTACCCTTCGCCTGTGCTCAAGACTTTGTATTTAAGGTCATCAGATTTTCATACAAAATTAAAAATATTGAATTGAACTTTCTAAATATTACGAAGTCTATGCGAAGCTAGCGATAGTACAATAGCGGAGAGGAGCGGGGATCTGGCAGTGGAGGAGCTTGATGTGCTTGCCTCGCGTCATACAGACATAGGTATAGCAAAATACAGAATTGAAATGTGTTAGATAGAACAACGAAATCTGGAAGGTTTGATTTTGGTAAATGAATTAAGTTTTGTAAAAAGTCATAGAATAAAAGTTGTTGATTATAATGTTAGTAATACAGTTCTGCTAGGTTGGTAGTATTTTATAAATAACACTCTATAGTTGCATAGTATAATTTTAAATAATGTGAATTTTTCGAATTTCCCGTCCGATTATAATTTGGGTGTCTCCAAGGCTAGAGTGAATAGGCTCTTAATAAACTAGTGCGCCTCACCATCAACGATTGCATCACTGCTTACCATCAGGTGGGATCGCAGTCAAGCACTAGTTTATTTCAATTAAAAAAAAAAATTAACTGGCATATGAAGTTAAAAGGTTTAATTAAAAAAACCTTTTAATAAGCGTGACGTCGTTTTTAATAACCATGGCTATGAAAGTTAGTATCATATCTGTATTTGTGCACTTTATCTCGGCACTATTTAACTTTATGAGTGACCGCCCTCTGTCACGGGCAGAATTTAATATAGTTGAACTTTCATGAAAACTGTTTCATAGAGCGCGTTTTAGGATTTATAGTTTAGGATTTTTAGGAAAAAATCAGAGAGAACTTTTGTTATGAGATCCTAAAAATAGAATCAATTTTTAATTTAGTAAAAAAATAACAGCTAGGAACGAGTCGAAATCGCGCACGAAGGGTTCCATACAATCCGTAGCAAAAAGGCAATAAAATTACATTTGTTGAATAGGAGCCACGCTTAAATATTTGTTTATATTTATATAAGTTTTATCTATATAATTATATATTTATATTGGATTTAATTTTCTGTCAGTTTGTTTGCCTTTAAGTCGCACCTACCATTTTATGTTTCTGCACCACCCTAAGATCGACTGGTAGAAAATGCTTGAGGCATTAAGTCCGCCTTTGTACAGTGCTTACTTGTGCATAAAGTTAAAAAAAAATATATTCTGACTTAAGTCTGTAAAAATTTCAACTGTAGCTGTCACGGTTCATGAATCTCATGAGATACAGCCTGGTGACAGACGGACAGACAGACAGATAGACGGACGGATAGCGGATTAGTCTTAGTATTAGGGTCCCGTTACAGTTTTGGGTCATCATCATCATCATTTCAGCCGATAGACGTCCACTGTTGGACATACGCCTCCCCCAAATGTCGCCACAACGATCAATCCTGCGCGTCCCGCATCTATCGGATCCCAGCAACCTTCACCAGGTCATCAGTCCATCACAGTCATCGGTCAGTTTTGGGTACGGAATCCTAAAAACCAGTAGAATGCTACGTTATCACTGAGTGATAGGTATAGGTTTCGAAGACATGTGACATTCACCAACCGGCACTGGGCCCGCGTGGTGGATTATGGCCCATTCCCTCTCCTAGAGAGGAGGCCTGAGTCCCAGCAGTGGGAACATTGAAGAAGCTGATGATGATGATGATGATGATGATAGGTATAGGCTGTATATATTTTTTTACATTCACGCGGATGAAGTCGCCGGCAGTTGCTAGTTATTTGAATTAAAATAAATGCGTATTCTTTTCTTGTATTTATCTGTTATACATACATAAAGACATCAGAGTCACTTTTAAGCTATTGCATAGCTTCTATTGCGGGCCTTGAGCGTGGAGACCGAATCCAGAAATTCCGTAACGAAAATAACCTAACACCCCCCACTCATTTGTTTTTTGAGCGTGGTGACCGATAAGGAGTGAACAATCAATCAAAATTCAATTCAATGTGTGAAAGTGTAACTTCAATTAATATCAAAGAAAAAAAAACAAAGAAAAGAAAGAAAGAAAGAAAATACGTTTATTTGGCACACAGGTACACACAATGATATAAAAATGTATTATAGTATGGGATCTTAAACTTAAAATATATCTACATTGTATGTCCCACTGCTGCACCAAATAGGTCTAGGAAAGGAAAAAAATACTGCATAAATAAAATAAATAAATAATTATAATTGCATAAGTTGATAAAAATGCTATGCAATAGCTTTACCGCGGCAGTCCCCGAGTGCCACACGTCTTTTTTTTAATTTAAAACCAGCTGTTCATTACGTCGGTATCTATAGCCACAAAATAGTTTCCTTCAAGTTTGTAAAATCAGTAAAATCTTTGTAATTAATTAAAAGAACCTGGTTTTATTGGTGTTTAGTACTTGGACACCTGCCAGGGTAAGCAGCTTAGCCAGCAGATAAGCGGTGTGGGCATCCGTGGCCTGACTCATCACTGTTCAAAGACACTTATTTTAGCCAAAGGATTCCACTTTCTGAGGTGTTTTATAGGTCAAACGTAAGATAGAGTAACACCGGGATAGATGTCCCGATTACAATTTACTTCTTTAATTTATTTACCTACTACCTTTACTACTGTCTAATATATGTATTTATTTTCTGTCAGTGGTTTCATCCGCGTGAAATTAGAAGAGGTATGCTTATATATCACTCAGCGATATAATAGCATTCTACTTGTACAATGTAAATATTGTATCAGTAAAATGCTTTATCATACACTAACTATTGCCCGCGGTGTCGCCCGCGTACCTAAAATATAACCTATGTTACTCAGGGATAAAACAGCTTTTTATGGGTGAAAAAAAATTACCAATCGGACCAGTACTTCCAGAAATTATTCCCAAAAACGAAAAAAAAAAAAACAAATTTTAGCTCTTTTTAATATTAAGTGTATATTTATAACATTAATAATAATAATGTTTAAAAATATAATTTATATGTACATATATTTGAATAAACGAAATAATCATAATAATATTCCACAACTATCACACAACGCCGTCTAGTCCCAAGCTAAGCAGAGCTTGTGTTATGGGTACTAGACAACTGATAAACATACTTATATATTTCTAAATACATACATATTATACATAAATTACACCCAGACACAGAACAAATGATTATGCTCATCACGCAAACATTTGTCCTGGGTGGGAATCGAACCCGCGACCTCCGGCATAGCAGTCAGGATCACTAACCAGTGTAGTGGTTAGTGACCCTGACTCACTAACCACTACACCAACAGGCCTGTCAAAATTAGTGAAGACAAACAAAAATACAACGGTTTCCTCTTTGTAATATTAGTATTGATCGAGATGCTGTAAAATACAGTAAGTTGACAGTGTCATGTCTTTGTGCGATTACATGTCAAGGCAAAGTCCGATCAAATTTATTGCAGCATAGATGTTCTGTTTCTCGGTGGTTAGTTTATCCCAAACACTTATGAAATAGGCAACTATCCTCGCTATGGGATAGATGTTTAGAAAGATAGAAGTCCCCATTGCTAATACTTTAGATATATCACGGATAATTTATGTTACTATTCATCATCATCATTTCAACCAATATAAGTCCACTGTTGGACATAGGCCTCCCTCAAGTGTCGCCACAATGAACGATCCAGTGCATCCCGCATTCATCGATTTCCCGCAACCTTCACAAGGTCATCGGTCCACCTTGTAAGAGGCCTTCCAACGTCACGTCTTCCGGTAATAATACTATTCATTAATTGGAAAATAAAAAAAAAAACAAAATAGGTGTTTTTTTATATACTGAGTGATATAAAGTGACTTGTAAAATCTATCCCGGTTTCATTCTAAATGGCTTGGTTTTTATACATTAACTGATATTCTAAACCAAGGTATAAAGAAATATGTGTGAAGTCAATTTGTCTTTTTAAATCTACAAAATCTAAATCTACCTTCCAAAGATAAATGTCTTCAAGAAAAAAAAAAAAAAAAAAAAAAGGATTCTTAATAAACTAGTGCGCTTCACCATCGACGATTGCATCACTGCTTACCATCGTACAAAGCGTTTTGGGAACACATTCATTATGCGTACAGCTAAGGAGTGGAATTCCCTGCCGGAGTCGGTGTTCCCTGATAGCTATAACCTAGGGGTCTTTAAGTAAAGAGTGAATAGATTGCTTCTAGGCAAGCGTGTTCCATCGTCGGCCACATCATCGCTTACCATCAGGTGAGATCGTGGTCAAACGCGAGCCTATCCATAATCAAAAAAGGTGGGATCGCAGTCAAACATATCGTCGAGCGTAGGTTCAATTGAGCTATGGGACAAAATACGATTTTTCAGGAGAGGCCGACAAAGTTTTTTTTCGGACTAAATCGCCTTTATTTTTTTTCTTATTAACCTTTTTCGGGTCTGATTTCACACATAATCTTGTATTTTAGTGCTCTATCTACACGTGTAACATTTATTTAAATAAATTAGCTATTTAAGAAAATAGATGTCCCTTACAACAACGTATTTTGTTAGTAATGTCCCTTACTGACCAAGTATCTTGTAGTCTCGTCCCTTACATTAAATTGACCTCTGCGTTGGAATCAATTTTTTCAAAATTCCTTGATTGGGAAGACCCTTACCTTATTTCAAGTGGATTGGCGGCAATAATTACATCATTTCAAGTTCCTATATTGCATAGTTTTTCAGATACATTGTTGTTATGGGGCTGATTCGAAATTTGGATCCAAAAATCATTAGGGTAAGGGACATTTTTCTTAAGCTAGATTTTTTTCATATACACCATTCGTTAGAGCGAAAAATTCTGAACAAAACTGTATACTTAACTCATTTTGGGTATTTTGTCCCTTACCTCAATTGAACCTACGGTCGACGATATAAACTATTATCATTAAAAAAAACTGGTTTTACGATAAACAACTTGTCACTATTCATTCTCTTCAGATTTCGGCCGTCTTCAGAGTTAACACGTCACTGTTATGGGTCTCAGATACCCATGGACCGCGGAAACCCCACTTTATCTTGTCCCGTTAGGGATAAGGGTGTAAGCGATACACATATCTATAATTTGCTATGAGAAGATTTACGTGCCGTCTCGGGGTTCTGTGAAAGCGTAGGAAAAATGATATTATGTTCTAGCCTGGCTGTTTTTATGTAGGCTAGAGAAAAGTGTGTAAGAATATTTAGCTCAAATTCAACCAATACTTTTTTTGAGGAGGATTTCATCAAATTGGTACTGCTCTAAGTGGAGCTAAAGAGAGTGTCCGACTTTTACTGACTAAAACACACTGGTTTTCCTTCAGTTGCGGTTTGCCCAGAGCCACGGTAATAGTTTCGAACAACCCCTTAGCAAATCCAACCAGAACTGATTGAACTATTTACAACTAACTAAAATCAAACTAAAATATTGCGTCAAAAACTCATGAATTGAATTTAGAACAGAACCCTGAAACGCGTCCAACACGCATTCGAGCAGTTTTTTTTCTAACAGCTCGTTCACACACGGACGCGTATTTTTTTGGGACCGTTAATCACGCAATTTGTTTTTATTACTGTTGGTGGGAAGGATACTTGTGTGAAGCATTGTTCACGGTGGACCATGGTTGAGTCATATATAAAGCTTTTTTGTTTGTCCGTAGGATATCATGCTTGGAAGAGGCCTATCAAAATACTACAATGAGCAGTTGATAGGATTTATGTTTATAATAATTATTACATTAATATAATTAGCTTTGATATTCTTTTAGGTAGGTAAGTTCATCATCATTATCATTTTGTAACCAAGCAATATATGTAACACATAATATGATTTAAAAGAGTGTCCATGGAGTGTCTTGCACGTTCTTCTCCATAGAGACCTACTCTTTGGAACGTGCAATTTAGCTTCACTTTGCTTAGACTGACCGACATTTGACTATTCAAAAGTGCCTGCAAATGGTCTATTTGAAATAAATGATTTTGATTTGATTTTGATTTCAGCTGAAAGACGTCTACTGTTGGACATAGGTCTCCCCCAAGTATCACTACAAGGAACTGTTCTGTGTCCTGGTCCAAATGACTTTTCTATTAGTATTCTCGCCAAACACCAAGTTCAAAATGTATGGCAAAGGCAATGACATTACCTACAGAGATCGAAGCCTACTGGGGCCATGGCCATGGGTGATGCGCCCTGGAACAATGGAAAAGAAGGAACAGGAGTGGATTTTTAATTAGTAAAAGTCTGACACGAAGGACGGGGGATGTCATTTAGACGTTTTTCCGAGTATAAAACAATATCATTACCATATATTTCGTACTTGGCGTTTGGTGGGAATGCTAACAAAAAGTCATTTATGTCCTTTCAGATACCGTCAATTTGCGACACAATAGTAAGACAATGGATGCGCGAACGGGCGTTCGCTTGGAGTTTAATGAATTAAGCTTACTGACCAGTCTCCGTTGAGGATGGCGAGCGTAAAGAATTTCGGGAGGGTTACCTCTCGACTGAAATACATATTTATATATTATTAAGGATTACATATTTATTTCTCATGACATTGGCACAGGTATACCGAGCACATCTAAATTATGTCACTAGATTTTTTAAATCCCAACGAGTGACATGAAAGTATAAGACATAATTCATACGCAATAAAAAACACTTCGGTTCACGTTATTTTATAATGATGAACCGATTTGTTTGACTCACAATTTGGTAGCGAGATAATATACTAATAAAAAATAAAGAAAAAAATTGACAAACTGTCACAATCAGTACAAGAAAAGCCCCTTCTCTGTTCTATACTATTTCATTATAGTCATACTAAACCGTTTACAGTACTAATTGTCGGTTAAAACCATCCATTCTTCCCTCAAATTGAGTAATTAAAGTGATTTTCGTCGTACCGACATAATTGCTGGCAACGATTTTGTTTCTGTTCGTGTTCGACTAAGCCTTGCGTCCGAAGTGACGTGATAAACGCAAATGCGAATTTTCCAAAAGTTTTCCTACATACCTACGTGTGACATGACTTTTGCGACACGACATTACGCGCTATGACTTTGCGTGACACGACTTTGCGCGACACATTATATGTGATACGACTTGTGCGTTACGAGTTTGTGTGAGACATGACGTTGCGCGACACATGATATGTGATACGACTTTGTGCGTTATGACTTTGTGTGACATGACATTCTGCGATACGATTTTGAGCGAAACAACTTTGGTCGACACGACTTTGGGTGGCACAACTTGCGTGATCCGACTTTGTGCGACACGACTTGGTGTGACACGACTTTTGCTACACGACTTTGTGCGAAAATACTTTATGCTATGAGTAACATATTAAAGATTAGCTGTACACCGCAGCTTCACCTGAGTATTTGGTTACCGCAACACTCCCATGGGTTGAAGCGTGATTTTATATAACTTAGAGCTTTTCTTGATAAATTGGTTATCAAACATTAAAACAATTTTTAAATTCGTATTCCTGAGATAAGCGATATTCAAACAAAGAAACAAACTCTTTAGCTTTATAATATTACGTAACAAAAGTATCAAGATAGGGTCATCCGATTGTTTGCTTATACTCATGTACCAAGTGACACTCCCGCCACAAAATAGATAGGTACACAAGTCAAACAAAGCGCGCTCGAGCAACGCTCACATAGACACCGCTCACAGACACGATTTCTTGGTCGCGTCTCGGACCATTCGTCGAACAGCTCCGGCTCAAACACTTATTAGTGTGCGTCCACTGAGCGTAGGTATAAAAAGTGAAGTACATACACTAGAAACTTAATTTTCTAATTGGGGTGCATAAGGGTGTGCATTATTTCAGTTACAAATGATTAATAATAATAATAATATTCCACAACTTTCACATAACGCCATTTAGTCTCAAACTAAGCAGAGCTTGTGCTATGAGTACTAGGATATACTAAGGATACTACAATAACTGAAAAACATAATTATATAGGGTGACTGGTAATTAGTGACAGATAATTATACACGTGATTATACTCATGATTTCAAACAACTTTCCCAATGAAACTTTTTTTTTATACAAACTTATTATAATAACAAAACAGCCCCCCTAGCCAAGTTACAACCGTTTCGCTTGCGCCGAACGCTTCGAGTTGACCTTGCCGCCAGTACTTTTGTTCTGACCACGTGACTGAGCATTAAGACGACATCATTCCCGTACATTTGAAGCTTTCTACAAGCGTTAACTATTGCAGATTAGCAACTTGGCTAGGGGTACAGCTGTTCGCGCAAATTCGCGACCACCGCGGTCACTCATCGGTTCGCGCTCATCGGTGTTCGCGTTCCGCCAACACCGATGGGTTTGCAGGCGGCGCGGGTGCTCTGTTACTATTTTAGGTAAGGTACTGAGACAACGGCGTTGCGCGGCTAACAGCTGAGCTTTTGTTATTGTAATAAAACTAATGAGTATAAAAAAAAGTTTCTTTGGGAAACTTGTTTGTAATCATGAGTACAATCACGTGTATAAGTATCGGTCACTAATTACCAGTCACCTTACATATTTCTAAATACATTATATTAAAGAACAATTACACCCAAACATAGAATAAATGATCGTGATCATCACACAAACGTTTATCTTGAGTGGGAATCGAACCCTCCGGCATAGCAATCAGGGCCACTAACACTAGACCAACAGGTCAGTCATACACACATGTATGGCGTTGATTTTGGTGAGAACACAGTACTCCTATACCAGCTGTCGTAGATTAAATCACATTAGTACGACTACTACCTGTTAATTGTTTATAGTTTGTATTGATTTACGAGCTAACTACCTACGTGAACTGAGTGGGAAGGCGATGGCGACGCGGGGATATTGATTGTAAGGGAAATTGCAAATTCAAAAGCGATTTTAAGGATACTAGAAAGATTGTTGCTTTTGGATAATGAAGTTATAAAAAAGAACCAAATAATTCATTGTATATAGAGATTGGTATCATGTAATATAAGATCTGAAGAACATATGACTGGTCCTACACATGAATACTGATTAGCTGGACAGGAGAGGCCCCGGTCGTCGGGAATCGTGGACCCGGCCTCCGGCCTCCGTAAGCATGGGCTTGCAGACTGCGAACAACGCGTAACTTGTCACATTTTTGCTAAGTAAAACCCACCTGTGTTCTTTCGCTTAGCGTCCCAGAGCGGCTGTAACTTGGAACAACCCCGCTACCCGCAGCCCAAATATTTATTTTCTTAAAAAACCATACTCATTATTCTAGAGATTTTAAAGCCTGAAGAATGACTTAAAGTACCACTGAATAATTATTTAAAGTCGTCCTAGATTCCACTAAATACCTTGGCTAAATAAAAATCTAGAAATATTCAGCCGCTGTTTAAAAAAGGCATTTTCAGATTTCTTTATTCGAAATCTTATTTCCGCAGCATCTCGTGAACAAATAAGGTTAATATGCAAATGAGTGGAATAATTAATTATCTGTTTGTTTGTAAAAAATAGGCGGAATTGAAACGACCCGTAAGGGTGTGTGCACACTTTAGGTGAGTGACAGAGTACCTGGTTTAAAATCTAATAAACTTGTCATCTAGGTACGTGTAACTAAGTAAAAAAGCGCGGATTTATTTATGGAAAATATATCTATAATTGGAGTGCAATAAGTGTGAAATTATAATTAGAGCCTAAAACATGCGTCTTTGTCACTACTAATGACGTTTCGTTACTAAATCAAAAATGGCGAAAACATACTGCTTTTGCCAACTCGGTAAAAATAAATATAATAATTGATTCAGAAAACGGTTTTCCTCAGTAGACGGCTTTTTTTTTTTTTTTTTCGATGGGAAAAATCATCTTATGACAACCCCCGCTCTTGGGCGGAGCGGGAGATGGTGTCAGACTCTTACTGACTAAAAAACCCATCCCGTTCCTTCAAGCCTTCATACCGGGGCTCGAGCGCCCTTTGGCTCGTATTCTGCGGAGATTCTTCTCTTTAGTGTCCTGACCGACGGTAGCTAGGATCTTGTTTCTAATACCGGTAGGTTACTATTTTCTTTTTAATATGTGTAATTTCAGGAAATATTTTAAAATGAATGAAATAGAACTTATTAAGACAAATGAATAATACAATAACATCCAAACAGACCGAATGTAATTATTAAAGCTTTTACAGTACATTAAAAATTTGTAATGATATAATCATAATAATATTTTTAATTGATGTATGTATATTAATAACATTTTTCAGGCAGGGGCCATACTTCTTGGTAACTAGTCCACATAAGCCTCCTCAAACCTAGGGCTGTGGTTTTAGGAGGCTTAATGGTCTGGTTACCAAGAACTATGTTAAGACTATGGCCCGTGCCTGAACAATTATATAATAATATAATATTCCACAACTATCACACAACGCCGTCTAGTCCCAAGCCAAGCAGAGCTTGTGCTATGGGTACTAGACAACTGATAAACATACTTATATATTTCTAAATACATACATATTATAGATAAATTACACCCACATATACATTGAGAATATTTTTTTTTTTATCTTTGTCGTAATAGTTTCCCACCAACTGGAGTTTGTCCTTGGGTGCACTAGCATAGCGCGTACCGGGATAAGTTTAAATCGTCGGTTAGTACCACGCTCCGTGAAAAGTGTCTAAGAGTTTTGCGAGTTGGCTTCATCCCCTTATACGTCTACCAAAGGTGCAGGATTCTTTCAGGGTTCTGAGATACACAAATATATAAAAAAAATTAGAGACACGTATATCTACACTTATAATATAATAAAGAGGTAATGTTTGTTTTTTTGTTTGTAGAAGGTAATCTCTGAAAGTACTGGTTTTTTTTTATGGTGTGAAAATCATCAGTGACGACTCCCACTCTTGGGCGGAGCGGGAGATAGTGTCAGACTCTTACTAACTAAAAACCCACCCCGTTCCTTCAAGCCTTCATACCGGGGCTCGAGCTATCTTTCGTAACTAGCCGTGGCCCCGGTAGGCTTCGACCCGGCTGGGCCCCTGCTGTTGCTGACAACACTTTGAGGCGCGCGGAAACATTGCGCGCCGTCGACGACTTGGGCTTGGTCCGGACAGTAACCGGACGGTCGGACAGCGAGCTACCCATAGCTCGCGGTCCGCAAGCCCACGCCTGCAGTGGCCGGAAATCGGGATTGGAATCCCGGCGGCGGCGAGAGCCTGTTGCGGTCGGCCTCCTCCGTGAAAGTACTGGTCCAATTACTAAAATTTTCTCACAGACAAAAAGCTGCTTTATTCCTGAGTGACATAGGCTGTATTTTATGTACACGGGCAAAGCCGCGGTCAAAAGCTAATATTTAATATGATTTTTAATAACAATGAAATTATTTTGAAAAAAAAATAATCTAAAATAATGTTGTATAGTCTTTTCGGTGTACCTAATCGCCCTTTTTTTCCTGCCACAGTATTTTAATTTATTTAATGAAAACGTTGGTCCATTTTTAAACGAGGTTGTGTCCAGGCCCTTAGGGTCTTTAGGGTTCAAAGCCCACAGCTTTGCCTCTCATTTGTTTAGCGCGTTTATGTAAAGAAAGCACAAACTCGTTTTTAAAGATTACGTCCAGAATTTTTGCTGTAATCACTTTTATACGGTTTTTTATCAATATAAATGTGTTCTGTAAATCAGTGCGATTCTTTTTTCTTTAACTTTAAGAACGCCTTAGTTCTTTTTATTAATTTTTTTAATTTATACATATTTATTTTTCCGACATATTATTTTGTAATCAATTTGAACATTTTGTTTACACACGTAATTATTATATTATAGAAATTGTATCCAAATGGTAAATTTTTTTTTTTTTTTTTATTAACGATAGGCTTGCGTTTGACCACTATCTCACCTGATGGTAAGCGATGATGTGGTCGACGATGAAGCACGCTTGCCTAGAAGAAACCTATTCACTCTCGACTTAAAGACTCCTAAGTTGTAGCTATCAGGAAAATAACTATAATCAGATCATCAGTCCTTTGAATTCAAATGAAATAAAACGGTTTTGCATGCCTAATTTAATGTAGTTCGTAATAATGAATCCTTGTAGATTTTTTCTGAACACCTTTATTTTGTACCTACTAACTGAGCAAATCAAAATTATTATTATTAATATTTTAACCTGTTTTTCATATTGTTACACAAACTATATTCTACATTTAAAATTAAAAAAAATACTTCAAAGAGGAGGAGGTCATTTGTTATCGAATAAAACTGCAAAAAAATACTTTGCTTTAAATTTTCTTAGTTATTGGTATCCGGTATTATTGCATGTGCGATAAAAGAATGGTTGTGGCGTAAAGTGAAAACAACATTAAAGTTTTTAAGTAGCAACCCAACCCAGCCATCCGTCAAATGCCAAACGTCATATCATGTTGACACAGGTTTGGTTATCACGTTATTAATTAAGTATAGCTCATTTATTTGTGAGATATTATTTCCTAAAAACTGATAACCCACTTACAAGCTAATTATTAACAATAACAAAGCAACAATGAGAGCTCTTAAAATAAAAACCTTTTTTATGTTCTCAAATATTTTTTTTATGTTTTTTGTTGCGAAGATCTCCAAAACTTGTTCTGTACAGAATATCTAGGCCTAAAGTTGTACAATGACAGCCAAAGTTACGATGTTCCAGAGCCGGTAGGCTTAACTTTTTGATATACAGCCTTCTTTGATACTTGCTGGTGTTTAGTATCGCAAGAAATATGAAAGGCTCTTTTTATGTTCATTTAGTACTTGAGTTTTAACCTTTTATGAAATGGTGTGACAAAATTTGTGATTATTTCTGCTCTGATACTATTTTTAGCTTGTGATATGTATAATTTATGAAACTATAATATTAACACAAGAAAATCTTGTAGATGTTTGATTTTCAGATGCCATATTTTTTTGAAGTTGGAAGTCATGCAATGATTTCTCTTGCTCTGGAAGCGGAATATCGTGTCAGATTTTTACTGACTAAAATCACACCTGTATCAGAAATTACCATATCATTATTATCAGATTTAGAAATAAGACTTCTGTTCGGTAGGTATAAGAATGGCATTAACAGCAAATAAGTGATTACAATATCAACTATTTACTGCAGCCGCCATTAGTCTTGCCACTAACGCAATAAAACTCAAAATCGAATAAACGGACAGTAAAAAGGTTTGTTTAAATGTCTAATTTTATTTCGAATAGAATGTATGTCAGGAGACTACAATCGTAGCTGATTTGCTACGACGCGTAGCCGTACAGCTACGCCGTAGCGCTACGAAGTCCAATTTCTCACAAACATCTTACATCTCATTTATTATCCTCAACAGTCCAACCATAATTCAGCGATAACAGTTTATAACACAAAAACTTGAGCCGTCAACAAAACCAATGAAACTCGGAACCAACTAATCCGCATGTCTTTAAAAACTCGTAACTCACAAAATAAACAGTTCTTCCCGGTTGTTTGCGAAGGAACATTTTTTATACCGGAGTTGGGAGCTTGGGTCATTAATTCGGCCAGGAGCGCACCTGTCCGTACTGTAATGCTGGTGAGATCCGACGCCCGAGATTTCGATGTAACACCCCACTTTCACTAGTTATCGCGATTTCCCGCGGGATTGTGTCGAGCGAAGATTGCGTCCGACCACAGGTGAAGACAGAAGACCTATATAGTTTTAGTCACAAATATAGTTGATCCAACTGCTCAACGTGTTATAGAATAGAATAATATTTATTGTACACCAAAAAGTAACACAAATGTGTTATTTTATTTTTAATGTCACAATAGGACCGGGGTTTCTTTTTTTTTTTCTAACAGGACTGGGGTCAGATATTTTCTGATTACCGGAATGACGATATGTGTTTAAAAAAGTAAATAAACATAGCGAATTTAAGCGTTAAATTGTTAACGAAAATAATATAAAGTAAGTAAAGTAATAATTTAAGTTATATGTTTCCATTGAAGCAGGAATAATAATTCTGTGGTCGGTTTTTTGAACTTCGTGTTATTTTGTAAGTTTGTTTCAACTTGTCCTTCTGTACCGTTTTGCTCTGTGACCCAACTTTACTTGTTCGGATAACGTTCCGGGTATTTGTCATTTTTGTTTTGTTCTCGTTCGTTTTTATCTGGGACGTCGAAGTCTTTGTGTCGCTTTGATATAATATTTGGGTTTAGATTGCTGACGTTTTGTTTAGTGTATCGTGCGAGTGCATTCGAGCGAATCTCTGAGCAGTGGGAATAACAATTTCAAATTTTATTGAAAATATACTGTGGCATATTTGGCGTTACGAAAATCAATATTAATAAAGACAGCTCACCGTTTTTTTGTATTGGGAAATCGTTAAAACTGCTCTGGGTGCGAAGGGTACAGACTTTTACTGAATATTACACATCTGTGTGATCCTACAACGAAAAGGGCAACTGAAGGACACAAGTGCGGTTTTAGTTAGTAAAAGTCTGACACTCCCTCCTGCTTTTCCTTAGAATGGGAGGAGCCATTTAATCACTACTAACTTCAAAAAATTTGATGTCAAAAAATCTCTCATTAACAAACTGTACTTCATCGTAACACATTTCGAGGATTGCCATTCTTACTAGCTAACAGATAGTTGATTGTGAGCCAGCTTCTAGAGGGGTGATCACGTACATAAGGCCTTCCAAAAGGTGGACAGATGTCTTGGTGAGCAAAGGTTGCAAGAATTCCGATAGATACGAGATAAAGGACCAGTTCATTGGAGAAGGCCATGTCTAGCAGTGAACGTCTTTCAGTAGAAATGATGAATGTTTATTTCCCATTCGGAACATAATTCGCTACTAATACGACCCAGTTATTCAGGCCAAACTTTTGAATTATTAAACTACAAAGCCTCATAACAGTTCGTATTGCCCTTTTTATAACTGACGTAGTTTGAGGTTAGGTTAGTCGTAAAGTGGAGATGTCGCGATTGGCTTGTCTGGCCGAATGTTGCTATGAGACTATTGTTTCTTGTGATTATAAGTTTTACACCCGGTTTGTGGGAAGAAAGTATTGATGTCTCACCAATTAAACGCGTGTGTGGTGTGATTGGCTGTTGATAACTCATTCAAGCACAATCACAGCTGATAATGTAAACTTCACACTTTAACTTCGTTATGCGAAAGTTTTAGTTTCAGAATCTAGACTTCCATTGTGATTTAAAAAAAAAATCCCTTAATTTTCCGTATATAAATAATATATATTTAAATATATGTAGATTTATAGTATATTGAATATATATGTATGTTATATATAATTTAATTTATTAGTGACATTAAGTCCGCCTTTGTACCTTTGTGTTGGATGAAGTTTTAATAAATAAATAAATAGATTTTTAAAGATACCAATATACATTTTCTAAGGTTTGTGTAAATCAGAAGGTGTTTTGTGTCAGTCAACATAGGAAGTCTAAAAGTGACCCAGTGACTAGAAAGTTGCATGTGATGCGAAGAAATCAAAAATACAGAAACATATTGTAGACAGTAGGCTGATTGGATTTGTAGCGACGTCTATCGCGCCATATATAAGAGCTACTAAAAATACGAGATACTGCGTCGTGCAATTAGAGTTTTCCGCGCAATTTGAACTCATACATCAACCCGAAATCATATATCGGGCCGTTGCCCGGTTCAGACATAACATCCGTCCAGTCGGACACACACACTTTATCCTATAAACTAACCCTCGACAGTGAACGTCAGCGTAACTTTTGTGCAGCTGCTACATCGTGATGTCACCATCACTTCCTCAAGTGTTCGAGTAGCGAGTCATACAGCCAGCACTCTCGGCTTCCCTACTTCTAAAGATTATTATGTTATGTTTCCTGACTAACACCAACCATATTGTTAAAATGTGTTTCTCCGAAGTCATTCATTTGATAAATGAATAGCTTACACATGCACTATACTTTCTTTGAGCACTAATTAAAGATCTGAAATCTAAATAGTGCTGGAACATGGTGGGTAGATCCGGAACGCATTAATTATTGTCACACACGTAATGGGTTCAGCTACAACCTAATGAAGTGTGCTACGATCGTGTGGCGCTTAGGAGCGTAAACACTGGAGTCAAATGGGAGAAAAATATATGGAGTATAGGAGAACGAATACACGGATACATGAATAAATAATACTATGCTTTAGAATTCATGTAAGTATATTATGAATAGGCATAATTGGTTGAGGTATATTATAAATACGACTTCGCCCGCATGATAGTTGAAAATTATGCCAAGATATTCCCAGAATAAAAAACCGGCCAAGTGCGAGTCGGACTCGCCCATGAAGGGTTCCGTAGCAGCAAGTAACATAATATAAAAGTTCTTGTAATGTGTTGTAACTTTGATCGATGTTTTAATAATACTGTATTTTTTTCGATTTATGACGCATTAAAAAAAAACTACTTACTAGATTTCGTTCAAACCAATTTTCGTTGGCAGTTTTTATAGTAATGTACATCATATATTTTTTTTAGTTTTATCATTCTCTTATTTTAGAAGTTAGAGGGGGGGGGACACACATTTTACCACTTTGGAAGTGTCTCTCGCGCAAACTGTTCAGTTTAGAAAAAAATGATATTAGAAACCTCAATATCATTTTTGAAGACCTATCTATAGATACCCCACACGTATGGGTCTGACGAAAAAAAAATTGTTGTGTTTCAGTTCTAAGTATGGGGACCCCCAAAATTTATTGCTTTTTTTCTATTTTTGTGTGAAAATCTTAATGCGGTTCACAGAATACATCTACATACTAAGTTTCAACAGCATAGCTCTTATAGTTTCGGAAAAAAGTGGCTGTGACATACGGACGGACAGACAGACAGACAGACAGACAGACAGACAGACAGACAGACAGACAGACATGACGAATCTATAAGGGTTCCGTTTTTTGCCATTTGGCTACGGAACCCTAAAAACTGGCAAAGTGCGAGTCGGACTCACGGGCTGAGGGTTCCGTACAAACTTAACTATGTAAATAGTTCAATTCCCGAATGGAGCCTCAAAATTTAAAAAAAAAAAATTGTGACGTAACAACAAAATTAGTATTTTCAGATTTATTCCTATGCTATAAGACCGTGCTTTATGCCAAATTTCAGGATTCTGGACCAACGGGATACTTCCCGTACACACACACACAGTCACAGTACAGTTTCAAGGAAATATACGTTTTTTGCGATATAAACGGCCGTATCTTTTTTTTTTTCATTAATATAGAAGTTCGATTTTTTCACAGTTTCAAAGGACCTGAGTGTGTGGTTTTATTTTCAACTTGCTACCTTGATTAAAAAAAAAAGAACTTGCTACCTTGACGCGTTCCCGCGAGAAAGAGTCTTGACAGACACACAGACAGACAGACGGACCACAAAGTGATCTTATAAGGGTTCCGTTTTTCCTTTTAAAGTACAGAATCCTAAAAAGTATCCTATGTGCGGGACATAGTCTAATCCGTTCAGCCGTTTGAACGTGAAGAAGAAACAAACATGCACACATTACTGGATGTTGGACGGCGAGCTGCCCATTGCTCGCCATCTGCAAGCCCTTGCCTATGATGGCTGGAGATCGTCCTGTGACTCCCGACGCCCAGGGCATCTCATGTAGCGGAGTGTGAGCATGAGGATGTTCCCTTATGTTTGGGCCGTCTCCTTCCGATATGAACCAGAGCCCGGCGCGACTAATAGCCGACTTAATCAAGTATTACTAGAGGGAGTGTAAACAACCCACCCTATATAAGCACTGTTGCAATCTCAACAGCCACTATATTATTCTCAGATACACGTGGCTGGCGACCACGGGGGACAGTCTTTACACCGTAAACTTTAAATTGCTCCTCAATAAAGTAGGTTTTCAATGCGTGGCTGGGTATTGTGGACTGAGGTTCTCTGGAGGGTTGTAGGGACGCGTGCAATATGGGTTTTTGTAGCTTTCTCGACTTTTTTTGTTGCAATAAAATGTGTGTTATTTATGGCAATTACACGATGTTTTTTTTTTGAGGTGAAAAATCGTCTAATGACTACTATTAAACGTAGAGTTTCATTTTACTTTAAATTATACTACTTTTCTCGCTCTAAGGCGGAGTGGGAAGGCGTGTCAGACTATTACTGACTAAAACCCACTCTATGTTCCTTGTGATGCTTTTTGCATTCCAGGGGTTTCCCTTTCGAATGTCAACCCATGGCCCCAGTAGGCTCCGGCTCTGCTGGGCTCCTACTGGACTCCTTGCTGAAATCTCTTTACCATGACGTTTAAAGTTAGATTGTTTTATTCTTATTCCAGTGTCGGTAAGAGACAGAGTTATACAGGTAGTCTAGCGCCGTTTTGATTGGCCTGTTGGTCTAGTGGTTAGTGGCCCTGACTGCTATGCCGGAGGTCGTGGGTTCGATTCCCACCCAGGACAAATGTTTATGTGATGAGCATGATCATTTGTTCTGTGTCTGGGTGTAATTTATTTAGAATATGTATATATTTAGAAATATATAAGTATGTTTATCAGTTGTCTAGTACTCATAACATAAGCTCTGCTTAGCTTGGGACTAGACGGCTTTGTGTAATAGTTGTGGAATATTATATTATTTATCTCTCACCCACAATGAAACAAGATTAAAACAATCTTAGTTTAATCGTCATGGTCTAAGTCTAGAGCACGCGTGTAACACTACGACTGTGCCTTTGTACCTTTGTATTGCATGAAGTTTTACCTAGTTTGAATAAGTAAAAGCTAAAAATAAATAGCAACTAACAAAACTGTCCCACTGTAAACAATGTTATCAAAAACAGTTAATCCTCACTAAGCTCCCAGTTAAGTTAAATCTGTGTTAAGAGAAACACGAGTTAAACATTTAACTAAAATATATGACACACAAGCAGCGCAGTGTAGTCGGAAGCTGGTGCTCAGCGGGAAATCTTGTAGTTCCGCCATTTTGACGTGTACCGGCGATATCAAGATGGCGCCCCCACCATCTTGTGTCAATTCTTTGAGATTTTAGTTTGCACATTGTGGGGGTAAAAGATAGATAAACATGTTTATTTGTAAAAATTACATTTACAAGTTACAAAAGTCACAAAGGAGTGGAATTCCTTACCAGAGTCGTGTGTTTCCTGATAGCTACAACCCGGGAATCTTTAAGTCGAGAGTGAATGGATTTCTTCTAGGTAAGCGCGTTCCATCGTCGACCGCATCGTCACTTTCCATCAGGGGAGATAGCGGTCAAGCGCGAACCTATCAACAATAAAAAAACAGTATGTTTTAATTTAATTAAGTATGTACTTAGTTGTGAAAAATTTTTCTACAATTAATGAATTAAATAAATAAAATAGTCAATCAATAACATTAAATTACAGCAATTGTTGTTTTTTTTTAATTCATCATTATATTGAGCTTAATTAGATATTTTTTTTTTTTGTTGATATTAAAGCGTATAGTCCCTTGAACATCTACCTGAGTTTTTTTTTTTTAAATAATAATATAATAATATTCCACAACTATCACACAACGCCATCTAGTCTCAAGCTAAGCAGAGCTTGTGTTATGAGTACTTGACAACTGATAAACATACTTATATATTCCTAAATACATACATATTATAGATAAATTACACCCAGACACAGAACAAATGATCCTGCTCATCACACAAACATTTGTCCTGGGTGGGAATCGAACCCACGACCTCCGGCATAGCAGTCAGGTTCACTAACCACTAGACCAACGGGCCAGTCCTCAGGCCGGGCCAGGCTCAGTTAAATGCACATATACTCGTACTGCCGCGTGCGCCCGCATAGAGCCCCGCTGACCTTAAAAACCATTTTCTTTGCGAAATATTGATTGATTTACTTATGATATGTATAATTTAAAGAACACTTAACCGTCAATTTTTTTAAACATATTTCTAAAGACCAAAGCCGTTTGAAAAAGTAGGAAAAGCAAGCGAAAAATATATGTTGTCTCCTTTCCCAAAAAGCAGGCCCGTGTTTTGGGCTTGCGGACAGTAAGCAATGGGTAGCTCACTGTCCGGCCGTCCGGTAACTGTCCGGACCAAGCCCAAGTCGTCGACGGCGCGCGCTGTTCCCGCGCGCCTCAAGGAGTTGTCAGCAACAGCAGGGGCCCAGCCGGGTCGAAGCCTACCGGGGCCAGGGTTATCCGAAAGGGCGCTCGAGCCCCGGTATGAAGGCTTGAAGGAACGGGATGGGTTTTTTAGTCAGTAAGAGTCTGACACTATCTCCCGCTCCGCCCAAGAGCGGGGGTTGTCATAGGATGATTTTTCCCATCGGAAAAAAAAAGGCCCGTGTTTTAGTAGTGGGAATATGAAAAAGCTGATTATGATATTCGGAAATAGTCTCATGTTAATTGCGAAAATAATGTATTTTCAAAAGGAAAGAATTTTCATAAACTATTCAACGGAACAGAAAAATATAAACGTATGTTTTTTAAGGCCAATTATTCTCGCCTTATTAAAATTACGGAAATACTTCCATTTTCAAGTTAATCTTACATAATAAATAACAAGTACGACAGTTTTATCAGCACTTATAACTATTGTTAAAAAAATACATTGTAACATCATTTTGTTTTATCCCTAGCTTAGTACCAACGAATATTGTTTTATATCGCTTTTTCTACAACATTACACCATTACTTACTTACTCTGAAGTGTTAAGATAGGGTATGTCTTATGTATTATAATATATGTATAAGGTTTCACAACACGTGTAAGAATTTAGCAATTTGATATAATTTTAAGCTTTAGATCCTTTGTTTCAAAACATCTTATACTAGCTTCTATGCAAGGCGCCAGATAAAATTAAAGTACATTGACCTTTTCCAAATATCTCCAATATATTGAAGGTACTCGAAAAACCGTCAATGAACTATTTTTCAGAAAAGGTAAAGAATCACGAACTCACGATGGATGTCGATTCAAGACAGCTTTACGTCTTTAATGCTGTTTTTGAAATTAAGAATGTCAATAAATGTAGAAGGGTCAATGACCGTTTATTGGGCGCCGACCTTACCAGAGGCTTCGTTTACGTGATAGTAAAAATTGCCCTAATTGAATATAATACCAGGACAAATCTGGACAAAAAGTATTTTGTGTGCTATCCTAGGATACGGTCTATCGGTGTGCCAAATTCCGTTCGAATCCTTTCAGCCGTTTAGGTTTTCTTGTACCTAAACATGGTAACTAGCTGACTGCTAGCTGGTTTCATTGGCGTCAAATATTTTTATTGGCGTCATGATTGCGGCACAATTGACGCAAATTAACAAGTATGCATCAAATTAATTTGATTTTTTTGAATTATCAAAAAAAAATAAAATAAGAAAATATTTAGATTCATTATAAGTAAAGTTATCGCAATTCGATTATCTGGCTGACTTTTCTTGTAGCTAAGTATGTATTTATTTATATTTTGCTATCAATTATGGTTTATTTATTTAAAAAAAATATTGTTAAATAGTTTTACATTCTTATAAAGTATTTAATTAACTACAATTATTAAACCGTAAAATAAGGAATTAAGAGACTATTGAATGTTGTGAATAGTTGGAATGTCGATGAAGAAAATTTTATATGGGTAATTTAGGACAAGAGTAGAACGATGACGAACACGAATTCAAATTTTATATTTACACTCAAAAATTTGTAAAAGCTGCTTGTAATTTTAGACCCAAAAAATGTGACATCACAAACAAATGGTCCATTAATAATGAAACAAAACATTATTCACAAAAACACATACATTAAACACATAAAATGTTTGAATGGCACAATGGCGGTGTTACATAACGCGATATTAGCCAGCCTAGAGTTTCCGACATGGGATCAAATACAAACAAATATATCAGAGAAACCTGCCGACACATTATTATACGAGAGACTTTATAGCTCCTATAAGCCATAAATTTGTCTAGTTCATTGTTTTATGTAATTCGCACGTTGGTACTAGACCCCCGGGGGTTCCGTGGCGGTGTAACGTTCTAATTAGGGTACCGTGATATATGTTAAGGACGCTCTGTAAACTAGTTTTTATGAGTATTGAATTTAAATTGCTCGTAGATGGTGTTAAATTTCGATATGTCGTACTGTATGGATCAGAATGTTGGGCTGTGAAAAAGAAGGATGAAAAAAGATTGCATGTAGCAGAGATGAGAATGTTGAGATTGATGTGTGGTGTGACGAGAATGGATAAAGTGAGAAATGAGTATATTAGAGGAAGTTTGAAAGTGGCGCCAGTGACTGAAAAGTTGAAAGGTAATCGATCGGTTGTCTTGGTATGGTCATGTGAAGAGGAGGGATGAAGCGCATATTACTAAAAGAGTTCTGAGTATACATGTATGTATGGAGAGGGAGAGGAAGGCCGAAAAAAAGATGGATGGATTGTGTGAGAAGTGATATGAAAGAAAAGAGAGTTAGTGATAGTTTGACGGGTGACAGGACAGAATGGAAGAAGAAGAAGGTGTTAAATTTCGATATTTTTTTAGAGAAATTGAATTTGAAGAGTTTTTTGTTGAATTTAGTTCATAATATTTAAATACGTTTCATTTAATCTATAATTTTATTGTCCGACATAGTCAATAGTATCTTTATGACCAGTGTGTGTTGCCAATTATGACTCATGGCTCCAAAATGTGGTCAATTACAATGGACCTCATTGGAAGGCTTAAAGCAATCCAAAGGGCAATAGAGAGGGTTATGTTTGAAGTAGTTTCTTTGTGTGATTGTACCAGGAATGAAGACATCCGCAGGAAAAAAAGGTTACGACGTAACCTGGAGAATCGCCAAACTTAAGTGTACTACTAGTATAGTAAACTTAAGTGGCAGTGAGCAGAGCACATTGGTCGCAGCAAGTGTACAGAACAGATGGTAGATGGGGCCGAAGGCTTCTGGAATGATGACCGCGGACCGGAAGACGCAGCGTTAGAAAGGCCAAGGAGAACCGATGAGTTGGTGAGGATCTCGGGGTTCTCATGAATGCGAGACGCACAGGACCGTTTATTGTGGCGACACATAGGGGAATTTCTGCTGAAACAATAATTATCTAATCTGGAAATAAAATACTGTACTAGTCAAGTGTAGGTTATATTTCCTAAGAAAAAATCTATAGAAACGAACAAGTTACAACGGACAAGTTACTTGACAGGCCTGTTGGTCTAGTGGTTAGTGACCCTGACTGCTATGCCGGAGGTCGTGGGTTTGATTCCCACCCAGGAGAAATGTTTGTGTGATGAGCACGATCATTTGTTCTGTGTCTGGGTGTAATTTATCTATAATATGTATGTACTTAGAAATATAAAAGTATGTTTATCAGTTGTCTAGTACCCATAACACAAGCTTTGCTTAGCTTGGGATTAGACGGCGTTATGTGATAGTGTGGAATATTATTATTATTTCCTTTATTTGTCTTTTTTACATATTGTTTACATTTTTAAATATTGAAAAAAACACATATTAAAAAAAAACATTTAAAAATACAAAAAATAGTAGCCCACCGGCATCGGGAACAGGGTCCAAGCTGCCAATGGTCAGGGCTCCTGAGAGAGGAACCTCCGGACAATACGCGCCGTGTCCAGGAGTACTGCCTTATTATTATTATAGTTACTCATATTTCTTAGTTTGAGCGTAAAGAAGTAACAAATATACACACAAACTTTCGCATTTATAATATTAGTTAGACTAAACAGCCAAACCACTCAGGGTATACAGGAAAATAAACATTCATACACCATAAACTTAAATCATAAAACTCACCTTGCTTCTCAATTCTATCGGCTTTACAAATACGAAAATTTCGATAAACTTGTGTGATGAAAGGGTTTGGACCACTCCGATCTTTCAACTTACTTCCCTACTTACCACTTTATGAGTTTGTATGTGTTGTTGTAAAAGTAATGACAACCACACGCAAATTGAACCACGAAAATCACTCTTACCGCTACGTAATAAAGGCTGTGTGAATTTCAAATGTGTGTATGGAACTGTGGATGACTGTATCAAGTAGGTATGCAGTCATCATGTTTAAGTTTTCGGTAAACTTCGCTAAGAGGGTGTTGTCTTTCATGTTTTAATAGAGAGATTAAAAGACGGTTGTCATATTTCTTTGAATGTGTACGAGTGTATTATACACCTAGTTAAATAGCCACTGGATATTAGAGAAACCTCATCATCATCATTTTTAATGTTCCCCCTGCTGGGATTCAGGCCTCCTCTCTAGTAGAGGGAATGGGCCATAATCCACCACGCAGGCCCAGTGCGGGTTGGTGAATGTCACATGTCTGTGAATTTTTGGTGAGGAAACCGTGTCCTAGAGACACGGTTTCCTCACGATGTTTTCCTTCACCGTTTTGAGAAACCTCCGTAACAAATAAAATTACAATGAGATAAAGACACTTTTGTATTGAAATACCTTTTTGACTGATTATAATTAACCTCAATAGCTGAGATTTATTTCTTGTTTGCATAAGTACCTCTATACTTTGGACGTTTTAGCTCAATAATCAATTACTAACAAATAACTGAAAACTTGTTAGTAATTTAGCATTTTGAATATTGCTTTGGACACGTTTGTTTGCAAACATTCGAATTTCTTCACTTCGCTATTTGGGAGTGTGTGTAAAGGCAAAGCCTCTGTTGGTAAATGATTAAAAATCTTAGGCGTCTTGCTCAATTATCCTAGTTTCACTGTATGCCCTTTAGTACATTTTTAGAGAAATAGATGTTTGTCAATCGTAGTCAACTGTTATAAAGCGGTGTTACTATATTGATTGAACATTTCTGGAAGTAAATTAGTCCTAATTGAGGACTTATTTCGTCAGTTTATATTTAATTGTACTGACTATAATCGAGTGTTTTTTTTCTCTCTATTATCATGGCGAGGATTATATTGATGTAGACGTTTAATCCTTATAGGTCTTACTTTCAGTCGGGCCTCAATCCAATTAGATAGAATTCAGACGCGATTAATAAAATCAATTTTAAAACTAGCTTATATCTGTCATTACAAAGTGGACGGTTGACCTCTTTCTCTAGATTAGACCTACCCAACTGGACTGTCTGACCGAGGTAGACGCAATCGTCCACAACTTCGAGTGTAGATCTCGAGTCTCCGATCTTGATAGGAGTGGGCGCTACATGGTTGTTAATCATGATTTTGGTTTTATTCATGTTCATTTTAAGACCCACTCTTTCGGAAGCACTACTGAGATCATTTACCGATGACCTGGCGAAGGTTGCGGGAAACCGATGGATGAGAGGCGCACAGGAACGTTCTTTGTGGCGACGCTTGGGGGAGGCCTATGTCCAACAGTGGACGTATATCGGCTGAAATGATGATGATGATGACAAAGTGGACAGAAAACAATTTCAATTTACTTCAAAACTGGCATTCCGAAAATTCAACACTGTTTTTCACAGCACAAAACAGTTTTTCCTTAACACCGCCTTATCAGACGTAAAACAAATAAATTAGAGACATTATCAGCAACTATGAGACGAGTACTGCCAACAAATTACGCAGGACGAATTATTCTCGAGACTATCTCGAGACGTTCGTCTGTTTTGCTCTATTATCCCGCTCCCGAGATAAGCCTCGGTACGGGAGGAGACGCACGTCACGAACGAGGCGAGTGAGCGGGGAAAGTGTACTTGCCGGATTACTGGCGAGGTAAATGAATTAGGAGATGCGAGGCTTTTATTGGCTGAGGCATCTGGATAATGGTGTGCGTTTTGTGTGTTGTCTTATTGAGCTTTTGACGTTTTAAAAGGTCTGTTTTTTAGCCTAATTTAAATAGGCAATGAAAAAGGAACGAGTTTCTTGATATACAATTAATGGGTTAGTTTTGAAGGCTAAAAATTACAGTGCAATTGTGGAACAATAGTAAAAAATATTATTCTGATTTGCACAGCTTGCATCATTATGAAATACAGTAACAAAGAGAGTAGGAAATACTTAACTGTATCACTTGTCTTTTTTTAAGATGGGAAATTATTCAATGACTTCTCCCGCTCTAGCGCGGAGCAGGAGTACGTGTCAGTCTTTTACTGACTAAAACTCACTCATATGTTTTTTGCCTTGCGTTCTGGGACCCGGGTTTCTCTTTCAGAAGCCAACAAATGGCAGGGTTAGGCCCTTCTAGGTCCCTACGGTTTTGTTGACATCTCTTTGAGGCGCGCGTGGAACACTACACGCCGTCGACGACTCGGGCTTGGCCCGGACGGCGAGCAACACTTTGCTCGTCGTCCGCAAGCCTAAGCTGTGTCACTTGTTTAAATATTGATGTAGGACCGTTTATAAATAAAGTCTTATTGGCAAAATTAAAGAGATGAACAGTATTCTTATTTAGTAACAGAATTGAATAACGTTACAAACCGTACTAGTAAGATCTAGACAAACGAGTCTACTTCACTTTCCGGATTACTGTCTTGTTTGTCAAACGTATTAGAATTCTCAATCCGGTTGAAGTTTCCTCAAAGATTCTCTTAAGGTTGAATTACTTTGTTACATTTTGTTTGTATTGGTAGATTTTAATACATTTCACAAAGCGTCTGTTTAGTAGAAAGACTGTTGTTAAAATGCGTTGTTCATTTTTTTTTTTCTGCTGATATACCCGATCAATTTTTTTTTATTGTCAGATAAAACGAAACTTTGTTTTGGATATGGACATTTTAAATATTGTGTTAAATCGCCAACTTAAGTGGCAGTGGGAAGGGCGAATTGCTTGCAGAACAGGCGGTCGATGGAGACGAAAGGTTCTGGGGTGGCGACCAGGTACCGGAAGACGCAGGCCTGCCACATGATGTATCGATGACTTAGTCATACACTTGGGGGAGGCCTATGTCCAACAGTGTACGTTTTTCAGCTGAAATGATAAAATACTGTGTTAAACTCTACGGTTGTTAACAAAAATAAAAAACTTTTTACAAAAAAAATAAAACCGACTTACTAAAAAAAACACTAAAACTATCAAAATAACTTTAATTTCGGAAGTCGGTGTTTCTGTAATAGTTTTGCCTCTTCGTTATTTAACACCGACTTCCGAAATTAAAGTTATTTTGATAGTTTTAGTGTTTTTTTTAGTAAGTCGGTTTTATTTTTTTTTGTAAAAAGTTTTTTATTTCACACTTTTTAGTTGCAGCCAGAGTACCTTTTTCTCATGACAATTCCAATTAACTCAAACCCTGCTAGGATACATTGTTTTATTATGAAGTTCCCGTGTCTACCTTCCGGCTCCATCATCATCATCAGATCAATTCGATAGTACCTTATGGCCAAAATGCATCTCATGACAATTCTAATAAGCCCAAACACGGCTAGGATACATTGATTAATTACGGAGTACCGGTGCCTATCTTCCGGTTCCATCATCATCATCAGATCAGTTCGATAGTACCTTATAGCCAAAGTGCATCTCATGACAATTGTAATAAGCCCAAACACGACTGGGATAAATTGATTAATTTCGGAGTTCCGGTACCTATCTTCCAGCTCCGTCATCATCATCAGGTCACATCGATGATACCATTTTCAACATACCTATTCAGAACTATTCATTTATTTGTAACTATGTTCATTGAGAGATTGGTGTGACTATGAACTTCCGTTGGCCATTTCTGGTCGTCTTCACCAGTTCCACTTCATCAAATGTCATGTTTTGACTATAAATGCTTAAGTCTTTGATAAAAATACCAAAAGAACTATATGGTTGCCTATAATATTTGAGGAGTTCCCTCGATTTCGCCAAGATTCCATCATCAGATCCCGACTTGGTGACTATGGGACCATTTGGGAAGTATACCCTTTCTAACAAAAAAAGAATTTTTCAAATCGGTTGGCAAGTGACGAAGTTATGCGCGAACATACATAAAAAAAAAAAAAAATACAAACATCCGAATTGAGAACCTCCTCCTTTTTTAGAAGTCGGTTAAAAAAACAAATTTGGTTTTAGAAATGAAATCTTGGAAGATATCCCGTAAGTGTAAATTCAAGTGTTTTGCCTTTTTGGTGAATACTCGACTAGTCCATTTTATTAAGTAGGATGTGCAAGCCTTTAAGGACACTTCATCATATGCTTGGAGCAACAATACTTGGCACTCACTTTAACAAAAGACGCCGATCGTTCCGGGGGGCGTGTGTATTTTTCTCACAACTCATATGAGACTGGGAAGGCGATGGGGGTTCGCTTGTAACTGATCGGTTGCGATTGAGGAAGAAAACCTATCGAGAGAACGGAATTTGTAAGCCTTGGAAAGGAAGAAATAAATTGCATTGCATTTGCGTATGTAGATTGATCGGATGATGAAAATGTTTTTACTTGGTATTTCGTATCGTTCATCAAATCGTTGAGCTCTTTAGTAGTTCTAAGTTGAGCTATGCGAATACTGACAAATGCTTGCACTGATTGGACAGGTCCACTCAAATCTGTGTGGTTCTTTCCTCAAAAGACCATCTTAGACACTTATCTGCATGGTTCTCATATGATTTGACCATTACATGTTTGCTGTATGGTCTTTAAAAGAGACTTTGATCCCTGAGTTTGTTTCGGTGTTTCTTTTTATGATAGTCAGCTGGGAAACACCAGCCTTATCTAGTTTAAACTGACGAACAAATTGATGTCTAAAAGTGTTTTTATCATTTATCACTAGACAATTTACGAGGAATTGCTTTGCACTGACAGTAGTAAACGTCAAATATATGACGCCCAGTTTAACCAGCCGATATGTTTTGTTAAACTTCCAAGTATCTCGTAAAGTCGTTTAAACAACAACTATTGTGCACCAAATGTGTGTTTACCTCAGTTTTATAGCAACTTACTGGAACGATTGTTTAAATCCCTGGCGAGTGTTGAATGCAACTGCTCCGTGTGTAACTCGCTTTATATTCCTAGACTTGACAAATAGGCACTTGGCCGGGAGCATCACGTGCTCGCCACTCGCCAGTGCCGCCGACATTAAACTCATAAGTTTTATTCAACTAAAATTGGACTACAATAAATTCGAAACGGGTCAGCGGTCGCAGCGAGTCCATTGTAGAATTTTGTTTCAATTTTTATTTTAATGGTGTGGAACGTTTGAAATTGCTGTAATATCTAAACGTTTAAACGAGTTCTCTAAAACAGTATTTACATGTAATTTATCTCTTATGTTGTTTTTAATATCGTGCGAATTTCATCACGCATTTCACGCAGAAAATTTCACGCGGCGTGAGACACGCTTGCTTACTTGTCTACGATCTAGTTTGCATGCATTTGTTTTTTCTGTGTTTTTTGTTTGCATGATCTGTGTGCATTGTGGTTGTGTACAATGAACGACAAACTCGCCGGGGCCACACGAGAGGCTGCTGGCCGGGATCACGCCTCACGTTCCGCGTGCATATTCTACGTATTACAATAAATATTTGTATGAAAAGGACATTTGGAGGAGTTACGCGTGCGTGGTAATCCCACATTCGTGATCAAAACTATACGATATTAAAAACACCCTTAAACTGTGACCTATATTAAGACTAAAACGTACAAGAAACAGACTCCATTAATTCCATTCGCAGCTAAAAGAGAAGGAGGTTTCAACAACTTTTGTCTCCAAACAATAACAATACGAGCGTTACCAAGAACAATTTAACTTCTCAACAACGTCAAGACGGTCGTAAATCATATCTTTCTTCAGGTTGTATAAAAAGGGAGGTAGCGGGAGTAGTGGTATCTGAGGCGGCGATCGCGTAAGAAGATACTAATGATCTCGTATTGCGAGCGACGTGTTGAGGCGGAGTAAGAAACGCGTGTCGCGGCGTCCGTCGTGTCACAAAATAGTTAGGTACAGAAGTCAATCTCATGTATGTACTTCACTTTTTATACTTACGCTAGGCGATCGCACACACGTCAGCGCGTTGCACCGAACTGTACGAGCGCGACCGGGCGATTGAGCCGAGATGTCGTGTCCGTGAGCGGTGTCTATGTGTGCGTTGTTCGAGCGCGTTGTATGTAGATTGTTTTCTGTAACTATACACCCCTAAATTTTAATCGTTTTAATCCCGTGGAGGGCCGATCCGGTACATGAAACACTATCGATTTGTAAAGATAAAATTTAAAAATAAAGTACCTTTTTTTCAAAACTAGTATTAATTTACGCTTGTACGAAATTAATTTCTTTAAGAAAACGTCAGCTGAGCGAGTTGAATGACCTGTAAGTAGTTTGTACGCAACGCCGACTATTAACTACAGGTCATTGAACTCGCTCCGCTGACGTTTTCTTAAAGAAATTAATTTCGTACATGCGTAAATTAATACGAGTTTTGAAAAAAAGGTACTTTATTTTTTAATTTTATCTTTACAAATCGATAGTGTTTCATGTACCGGATCGACCCTCCACGGGATTAAAACGATTAAAATTTAACGGTGTATATTTTGCGGTAGTGGTATCTGAGGCGGCGATCGCGTAAGAAGATACTAATGATCTCGTATTGCGAGCGACGTGTCGAGACAGAGAGACGGAGCAAGAAACGCGTGTCGAGTCCGTCGTGTCGGGCGCAGGATCACGCCGCGTGCGTGACTGACTCGAGACAGATGACGTCACCCACCCACCATTATTCAAGACCATGTTTATTCGTTCAAGAATGGAACCTTGACAAGTTTATCTTTATGGCGTGTATTAATTTTGATGGGGGTGGATGGCCGTGCCGGGTTATCGGATTCTGTCGAACGGTGTCTCGCTTCTTCATCCTCGCTAATGCTAAGGTCGTTGACAGGTGGGTTTTGCTGAGAGGACCCGGGGTTGGAGCTTGTGCAAACGACTTTAAGATATTAAGGAGATGCATCTCGACATACATTTTCACTGTTTTTCATACAACCGCTCTTACTCGATTATGACGTTATTACACATTTTTCATCAGATATTTTGGAAACACAGTATCTTGTGGATATTATCTAGGCTTCTATGGAAATCAATTTATAAATTTGTGTGAAACTAATCCAGTTAAGACCTCTGAAAATCTGCTATTTTGCATGTACTTTGACACTTCATAATTTACTCAAAAATTTAAAAAGTCAAAAAGGTACAACATCCACGCCTAGCAAATTTTATCAAGAATCTATATAATGACAATGTTTTTCAAAAACTTTTTAAGTGTTTAAAAAAAAAACGTATTTCCTGGAACAAGTTTTGTAAAATATTCGAGTAAATCACGGAATTACTGAATGCCAACAGAGTTTTCAGGTATTATCACTCTTTTTTCGCGTTGCCTTTTCGTCAAACATCACGATGGATTGCGTTAGATGAAGTAACAAGCTTTTAAACCATGCTCGATGTTTACAATAGGTGAGTGGAAAAGCAACCTCTTAAACCAATTAGTTGGTTTTCTTGTTTGCGTTTGATGTATAGATATAATTTTGGCTGACCCCACATTAATGTGGGACACCTTAGGACCATTTACTGGAACGATAATTATGTGTCAAATTGTCAAACACGTATTACTTATGATTATTTGATTTTAGAATAGAATAGAATACTATTTTGTAAACGTATAAGTTCTTTTTTAAAATCATTAACCGCACTAAGAATTATTTCTGTGTCATTACTGCGTTGGGTCGGAATTTCGGACGGACTTGGCTGGAATTAGATTGTGCAATTCCAGTGCACACTCCCCGAAATGTAAACGATAGAAAACCGACAGACTAGCAACTCGGTGGCGATGCTCAAGGCTTTGGAGCTTCGACTCTACAAGTGCATCATTGCCGATGATTCTCTTAAAAAAATAATTGCTAAAGTTGTTTCACTGATAGAAAGCTGCTTTATTCCTGAGAGACATAGACTATATTTTATGTGAGTGGGCGAAGCCGCGGGCAGAAGTTAATGTTAGATATCTTGTGATTTCATTATTGGCTAATGTTATTATGATGTTCTTATATCATCGAAACATCAAATTATTAAGTCCTTTTTTGAGCAAAACCGTTGCTTACCAACCAATTTTCTCCCTCTCAATGAACTAAACAGACTCTCACTAATCTTCATAATGTTACCCCAGATATTTTCCTGAAATATTAACTTTATTAAGGAATCCTCTAACTCAATAATAGGTAACAGCTGTTTGTCTTTCTGTAAGTCGCGTCACGTTCCTTACAACACCCCAAAGAAAAAAGAAAACGATTATTGATTAGTAAGACGAAGGTGGAATAATTTATTTTAGTTCCTCAGGATATTAATCTTTTTAGGGCCAAACGATGAAATACTGCCTGAGTTCGATTTTCCCTCTTTCTTTCTTTCTATCTATTATTGACTAGCTTTTGCTCGCAGCTTCGCCTGTCTCTCAGGAATAAAGCAGCTTTCCATCGGCGAAAAAAAAATTTTAGCAATGCTAAAAAAAATTTTGCAATCGGACCAATATTTTCAGAGATTACCTTCTACAAACAAAAAAAAAAAAACAAACTTTACGTGGGGTCGAAGCCTACTGGGCCCAAGGGTCTGTTTCCGAAAGGGAGGCTCGGCCCCGGTGTGAAAGGCAACGAAAGAACGGGGTGGGTTTTTTAGTCAGTAAGCGTCTGACACTATCTTCCGCTTCGCTCAAGGGTGGGGATGTCATTTGGATAATTTTTACCCACTGAAAAAAAAAAAACCTCTTTATTATACTAGTGTAGATAGACTCGAGTTTGACCACCATCTCATTTGATGGTAAGCGATGATATGAGCAGGCTTGCCTTAGTTGTAGCTATCAGGAAACACTGACTCCGGCAGGGAATTCCACTCCTTAACTGTACGCATAATAAATGTGTTCCCAAAACGCTTTGTGCGTATGGGTGGGATGTCTACCATGAACCGGTGGCGGAACGCCGTACGTCTAGTGGTCCGATGATGAAACGGATTTAGCGGAATTAGATTGTGCAGTTCCAGTGCACACTCCCCGAAATGTAAACGATAGAAAACCGACAGACTAGCAACTGGGACTCTATTAGGGATTCATGTTGTCAGTAATTTTAGACGTTTATTTACGTAATTTGGTCGTTTGTATATTTGTTTCGGTTGTTTTAATTTCAAAACAGTTTTAGATTGATTAAACTGCCATATTTATTTATTAAAACTTCATGCAACACTGAAGTTCAAATGCAGATTGAATACCTTAGGCTTACTCTACCGGTATTATTACGAAAAACATGGGAAAGTATATAAATAAACAAAAAAAAATATATTATATATTTTATATTAACTTATACTTGAAAACTAGTTGAATCTCGTCGAAGTCCCAATTTCTGAGATTATAAATCTATAATAGCATAATTATATACCACAAAAAAAAACTTTTTCCGGGTTTTTCCAAGAAAATCGAAAATATAAAAACCGACATTTTCGGCCGAATAAATTTCGTACACCCGTGTATACAAAAAGGTTCTGGACGGTCTACAACAAGGTGGACCGATGATCTAGGTCAGGGTCGCGGGAATCCGATGGATGCGTGACGCACAGGACCGGTCGTTGTGACGACGCTTGGGGGAGGCCTATGTCCAACAGTGGACGTCTTTCGGCTGATATGATGATGATGATAATGTGTATACAATACGAAAATTAAGCATTTTTTCAAGGTCATTCAAGTTGTACAATCGGTGCTCAAGGGGCTTTCCGGGTTTTGGTTTTTGGGGATCTTCTATAAACACAAAAACTTCACAAAGCTATACCCAAAAGTGCACAACCACCATAAAACAGTGCATCGTGGCACAAACGCTCAACGTGCACAACAAGGTTCAACGAACTCCGTATTGTAGAACCGTTGGCGTTTAAATCGCTCTGCCGAGTAAAAAATGTTCAGAAGCCGAAGAGATTCAGCGCAAACTCGCCGTGACGGAGCGACGCCTTCGTGTAGATAATTCTACTCTCATCATATGAGTCTTATGTCAATGTATTAAGGTTTAGACTCTATGTCAGAAGTGTAATTGTAGCTGAAAGTGGAAGTAGGTAGGCTTTTGGCCGTGGTACAGAGCTGTGCTTGCGTGAGGGAATCGTATTGACTGGTATGGTTACATTGAGTTTGGGTTTGAGAATCTAATTGAGTTAAATGTTGGTCGGTTTTGTAATGTAAAGTATATTTTAGCATTTTTTTTTATTAACCCTAGTGCTTGATTGGATCCCACTTGGCACACTAGTTTATTAAGAGCCTTGAAGACACCACCTACGATGGATGATTGTTGTTGTATATTTCAGAAATATAACCAATCTTCCAGCTTTTCCTTTTGCTACCAAAAACTAATCATTCATTCACCAAAACAACACACAACTCAGGTAACAAAACAATTTGGCTGAACATTCTGTACATTAGCGATGGGTCGCAGGAGACTCGTAGTACAACCGAACCCAAACCTAACGAGTTATCTATGACGCATGACAGAAAACAATTTCACTCAAGATATATAATATATTGGCACTGTGCAGGTGAAGTAAAAGGTTCACTCCGCGGAGTACTTGAGAAGTGTTTTTCATAAAAGTAAGCTCCAAATATTTGTAAATTTGATTATGCTCATTGTGGCAATAAACTGTTTTGTTTTTGTATCTAATTACTTTTTCCGCTCTAAGGAGGAGCGGGAGGCCGTGTCAGACTTCCCTTAGTCGCCCTTTATTGCGAGGGTTACGGTAACTCATTTCGACAATCCGCAACCCTTCAAACAATGGTTAAGAAGAGCATAAAAAAAATAATAGCGGGATGTTATCAGTTACTTTAGCATACTAGAAAGTTGTCCTTCTGAAATTTATTTTTAATATAAGTACACTAGTTCCTATGGGAAATACGATCTCGTCCGGGCCGTCGACTAAAATATAAGAGATACTTTACATTCTACGCTGTATTTAACTCTGTGCGCTATGGAGCGGATCGGTCATGGTGCCTACGTGAGAGAATATACGATGGAGAGCTAAGGATGAGCTCGTTGCAGTGAGAGACGGTTAAGATTTTTTTTATTCTACAACTATGGCAGAACGTCATTCAGTCCCAAACTAAGCAGAGCTTGTATACTGAGTACTAGATAACTGATAAACATACTTATATACTTACCTATTGCTATTTTTTTCACTGATATAAACTAGTGCTTGACTGCTATCCCATCTGATGGTAAGTAATGATGCAATCGTTGATAGTGAGCGGAGTACTGATTTATTATTATAGAGCCTACTCACTCTACCATTGAAAACACCTAAATTATAATCGGTTTATTTCTAACATGCATATTATAGACTAGCTTTTGCTCGCGGCTTCGTCCGCGTATATTGAATATAGCCTGTCACTCAGGAATAAAACAGCTTTCTACTGGTGAAAAATCTTTCAGAGATTACCTCCTAGAAATAAAAAAAACTAACTTTACCTCTTTATAATATTAGTGTAGATAAATTCAATCCAGACACAGGACAAATGGTCGTGTTCATCACACAAATATTTGTCTTGGGTGGGAATCGAACCCACAATCTCCAGCATAGTCCAGCGTAGTCGGGGCCACTAACCACTAGACCAACAGGCCAGTGAAGATCGAGTGGTTTAACATTTTTGACGATTTTCTGTAGTTTTTATGTTAAGTAGTGACATAAATTAAAAATTATCGTAGTCAGTCAGTGAGTTGAAAAATTTTTCTTATGTATAATATAATATTCCACAACTATCACACAACGCCGTCTAGTCTCAAGCTAAGCAGTGCTTGTGTTATGAGTACTAGACAACTGATAAACATACTTATATATTTCTAAATACATACATATTATAGATAAATTACACCCAGACTGATGAAAAAATGATCGTGCTCATCACACAAACATTTGTCCTGGGTGGGAATCGAACCCATGACCTCTGGCATAGCAGTCAAGGCTACTAACCAGTAGACCAACAGGCCAGTCATGTGAGTAAAAAAGGTGCTCCTAGCCCTCACAGCCCACGGCTCACGGCCTCTCTTGTTACTATGAAGTCTTCGAAGGCGGCTACCGGCCATGTGAGATACATACTTTTGCTTTGGAGGGACTACTCGCGTATTGATTTTTTTCAACTTTATTATTAGACACTTTTAGTTGTTGAAATCCTTCAGGTAAACCAAAATAGTGTGTCGGTACTACAGTAAAGTACGAGATCCTTCGATTTCTTCCAAGAATCCATAATCAAATCTTGACCAAATGGGGCTGCTTGGGAACTATAACGTTTCAAACAAAAAAAAAAAAATCAGGCAAGTGCGAGTCAGACTCGCGCACTGAGGGTGTATGGAGAAAGTTTAAACCTACTTTCGCGTGCGCAAAGCCACTGACAGCAGCTAGTTAGGAATGTATATTATGATAAACGAAAAGTTTTATGTACTTTGAAAAAACTGAAAAAAAAAACATAATTATTTTTAAAACTACCTAGTAATGTCAGATGGTTTAAAAACCTAGTTGAATTTCTTACAGAATATTACTACAGAACCAACCACAAAACAAATATAAAAATAATAAGACCATCTTAAAAACCTCACTTATTTTGTACGCTAGATATTATCCGTAAAAATAACGCGCAGTAAAGGCGACGTCTCGGCCCATAAAAACGGTTCGTATGTTTTTATAAAGCGGTGCACGTTTGCGAGGCAACCACACGTTGCTGCGAGGTATTCGGGACACAGTTAAAGTCAGGAAGTTTTAGGAATCCAAGCAATTTCGGTACTGAAGAAGGAATTTGTCGGAGTTAGCGTTGCAAGCGCGTTTTATTGGTCTACACCGCGTTTGTCACTGGCAAAGGAAGGTGACCAGTGGGTGGACTAAAAAGTAGGTAGGCTTGCCCCGTATTGGCGGTTTTACATTTTTGGCACATACAGATGGTGATCTGATTAACGGTGCTCGATTTCGTATGGGTATGTGATCTAGATTTAAATTTTTGGGTAACGATAGTTTTCAAGAAGTGCCAATAATGAAAAAGAGGATGTTTGGATAGTGAATGGGGTAATACCCCTGTTGGCTTAAAATTTTAAGGCACAATATAGTTTGACATAACGTTTTCGCATAACTTTTATTAGCATAATAATACTTTGGCATAATGCAAAAGTTAGGTTAGGTTAGGTTTATAACGGCTTTACGTGCTTTGCGAAGCACGGGGAGTCAGTAATGTCCTAGATAAACTAAGAAGGAATTGATTGAGAAGTGCAAAGTAGTATTTATGACAACAAGCATTATGGCAAAACATTTATGCCTAATAATATTATGCGTAATGATCATTATGCTGAATTTCGTTATGCCAATGTAAATTATGACAATATATTTTATGCCTATCATTAGTAAACTGGCTAAAAGTAGAGGAGAATGTTTGTTGCGTCAAAATACGTAAAAAACAATGGACGTTGCTGAGTGCTAATAGTCGGTATGTGAGTGACGAATGATTCGTTTATGGATAGCCGATTGTAGTTACGTACTATAGTCTGTCTAATAAGTCAACCGACTTGGGAATTTTGTATAATATTTAATCATTTAGAAAATACTTATATTCGATACTTTTCATAAGATTCTTCTGTTAGTAAACAATGATCTCTATCTCTTAATCAACCTTGATTATTGAACCCGTGTCGACTACATCAGATTTCATTAAATCCTAATAATTACCCAAGTCGTTTAACTTATTAGACAGACTCTAACGACCATCTCCTAGCGAGGAAGCCTGAGTCCCAGCAGTGCACATAACATTATAAGGCTGATTGTTGATGTATATGTATCTTATGACCCGCCCGAGTGTTATACATCTGAAATTCTTGACTTTTCTTTACTGTAATAAACATCTTAACCATCCTCACGAATCTGATTGTCTATCAGTGAATTGAGATTCAGTAACTTTTGAGGTTATCGCAAACAGACAGACAGATGTTATTATTTATTTATTTATTTAAATGATATGGAGGACTTACAGCTAAAACAAATCTGGTAAGAAACAGTAAATTAGACTGACAGCCAATAACTAGTCCTCACTTATAAATTACCGGATAATACAAAATTCCATGGACACCAGGTGCAGAGAAAATAACAAATAGTTGCTTAATAGCTATTAACCTACAATTTTGCTATTATTGCATAATATTTTATATTTTGTTTAGAATTTTAATCTATTTGGCATCTGTGTTGGCAGAATGTGGAGAACTATTAGGTACTGTATGACGACTTCTATACGAATTGTTTGCAAAAATTAATGACTATGATAACAAATGTATTGAAGGATTTTGTTTTTGATAAGGACGTATTACCTAATTTAATTTTAGGTTCAAATTGAGTGACTTCGATCCTCCCTAAACGGATGGTATTGACTCCTAGCGCATTTTACTTAGACAAGTAATTAAGAAGTAAAAAGATTACAGTAGTAATGCACAAAACTAACTGCCTGGGGTCCTAGGTTCGATTCACGGGTTGGGCAAAAAGTGCTATTATTTTTTTTTCTATTAAGAGTTACTCGAAAGTACGTAAAGTCGTTAGGTGCTGCTCCTGATCTCTCTATCGTCTTGTCAGATTGACAAATCAACGTACGTAACGTACTTAAATAAAAGTAGAATATAATAAAATAAATTTAATTGTGCACCAAAATAGTAACAACATTTTTTAACTAACTTAAATCTATGCAAACTGCATCTGAGTTAGAGCTAACCTCATCATTATCATAATTTTGGCCTTCCCCAAGCGTCGCTACAATGAACGGCCCTGTGCGTCTTGCATCCATTGGATTCCAATAAACCCTTGCCAGGTCATCGATCCACCTTGTAGGAGATCTTCCAACGCTGTATCTTCTGTTACGCGGTCGCCACTCCAGAACCTTTCGTCCCCATCGACCATCTGTTCTGCGAGCAATATGCCCTCTGTCATTTAAGTTTGGCGATAGTGGACATCCCATCTATACGTACAAAGCGTTTTGGGAGTACATTCATTACGCGTACAGCTAAGGAATGGAATTCCCTGCCGGAGTCTGTGTTTCCTGATAGCTATAACCTAGGGGTCTTTAAGTCAAGAGTGAATAGATTGCTTCTAGGCAAGCGTGTTCCATCGTCGGCCATATCAACGCTTACCATCAGGTGAGACTGTGGTCAAACGCGAGCCTATCCAAAATAAAAAAAAAAATTCTTCGTGTTATGTCGGAAACCTAGAGCTAACCTATCAGTTCTTAACTAATGGCTCACCCATATCGGAAACACATTGCCGTCCACTGCCCAGTGTTGATTATCTAGCTTCGTTGTTCTTCTATTAAATTAGTGAAGCTATCGACTTCCAAGTGCTGCTATCTTAATCGATTTTCGATATATTCCGCCATTTTAGTGGATAGAAAAGAAATTAGAGTTAAGTAATTACGTTTTAGAAGTGAGCTTTTGTTCACACTAATAAAAAGGTGTTTGTTTGTTTGTGTGTGAGTGTATGCATCTGTTACTTTAAAACAGTTAGAAAGAGAAGGAAGAAACAAAAAACGTTTATTCGTGCTTCACACAATCATATGAACTAAAAATTAGATTATAAACACAATGAAAAGAAAAAAGAAAGATATAATCTCAGCATATGCTACGTTATTTAAAACGATAAATAACGCAGCGCTGATATTCTGTTAAAGCCTGCTGTGATGTCACGAACACATTTACGGATGTTAAATAGTCTGTCAAAAAAAAAAGAATAAACAAAGAAGAGATAGAATTTGTATAAAATTAGTGAATTTATATTTGTAATGTAAGTGTTAAACAACTATATTTAAAAATAGTGCTTATAAGGATAATTAGTAAATCGTTGACCGACGCCTAACAAACGAACGAAATGCGGTTGATGAGGATGTTTGGTACACAGGTAGAATATGTCATAGAAATAGGTCATAGGACTTTTTATCCCGGGAATAGGTCCCTTTGAGATAATTTTCTAGGCGGGGGAAGCTGCCGGCAGAATCTAGCTAACAATATTTTGTAAACTTACTTAATGTGAACCGTAAAAAGAAAGTTTAAAAAATAATTTATTAATTCGTTATTTCAATAAAACTTAAAGCCTTAAATCTTGGAAATTAAGAATAACTATTTAAATACAGTAAATAGTAGAATATATGACTACAGCTAGATACACAAGATATATGTATTTACAATCAACTTAGTTATAAAAAAATCGAAAAAGATCTTGTAGAGAACCAAGAACAATTGATTGGAAAGAGTTTAAATCTTTACAATTTTTTTATTATTGATAGAACGATAAACAATTGACATTTGGCTGTTTAATATCTGGTGGATAGATCAATAAGGACAAACAAGAACTACTTTTTTATCGTTGCTAGCTTAGCCAGCGTAAAAGTAGAAAATATAATTGCCTATGACAGACGGCTATAAAATGGTATTCTATTAGTGAAAGAATTTTTAAAATCGGTCCCGTAGTTTCAGAGTATACACACAAGTACATAAAACTTTCCTCTTTGTAATATTAGGTCATCTAAGATTGATAAGCCTTTTTTGACCGCTATCTCACCAAATGGTAAGCGATGATATGACCGCCGTTTGAGCAATACACTAAAAAATATTTAACTGATTTATGGTCACCATATCAAATAACTGGCCTACCAACACGATGTTGGCAAAAATTAAAATGGAGAGCGAAGCCAGTGATGTACAGAAATTAATTTAACGACCAATCCCCTGCATGATTCAATTTTGTTAGCCAAATTATACTGCGTAGTTACCGGATCAAAGAGATCAATAAGTTGATACGAGCGTGTTGAAGCTGAGAACGTTCTGGTTACGGCTTTCCTCTATCTATGCCCGGTAGGGTGTTTAATTTTTTTTTTAAATTTTCGATTTTCATTATACTTTGTTAGAATTCTTGATATACAGTGTTCGTATACCAAAGACCACCATAATCGGTTATTTTCCTCACTCCCCTTCCTCCTCTTTGCATCGTATTCCTCAATGCTGAGGGTTGTGAGTCCCTGCTTCATCACTTTAATTTCTATGGTGTTTCTCCATTTATTCCTGTGTCTGGCAGTGTGAAAGGCCTTGTATACTGTGGAGTCAAGAGCGGGTACGGATCTGTCGGACCAACGTATTGGGCTGCGCCCGCAAGGCCTTTTTTTCATTTATTTACCTATACTGTTAAAATATGTTTTTTTTTTCAGTTTATATAAACTAGTGCTTGACTGCGATCCCACCTGTTGGTAAGCAGTGATGCAATCTCTGATTATAATATTAAAAATAAATAATATTAATCATTTACCCTACATTGATGACGTACTTATTGGCGTTGCGCAACTTCTAAATATCTTGTGATTTTTGGTATAAGAACACTGTGCATGAGTGGTATCGAGAATTCGAGCAAAGTCAAAAATCGAAAGTTAAAAAAAAAAATGAAACACCAAAATGCCTGGTCACACAAGGCCCGTCAGTGAACCTGGTTTTTTTTTGTTTTAGGTGATAAGTGATCTTTCGGAATTTGATACGTGTCTACTCGGGCAGAATATACATGTTTTCTACTTTTCTTTTTTCTATAAAACATTGTGGAAGGTGGTGAAGGCATTACGGCGAATAACTCTATGAAGTTATGTATTCCTAACTATTACTTACTAGAAAAAATGCGTGAACAATAAATTAATCAATCTATCAAGAATTTGTCTGTTTCCTGATGGCTGTAACCTTTAAGTCAAGAGTGAGTAGGTTATTTTTAGGCAGGTGTGCTCTATCGTCGGCCACATCATTATATACTATCAGTTGAAATGGTGTCTAAATGCGAGCCTATCCATAATCTAGTATATATGTAATGAAATGACCTCCTTGGAAATGACATTTCATTTTTTTAATTTTTAATCTGTGGATACGGGGTGACGTATCATTCAATGACAGATGATGTTTAGATTATTTTGTGCATTTTATTGTTATAAAAACTTGTAGAGAGATAATTAAAGGGATATAATTGAGGAGGCGATATTATTAAACTTTAAATGTCGTTTCTTTGTTTTCAGGTGAGATAAAAGTGTAATTTTAGTTAAACGATAATTGTTATACCTACTGTAAAAGCATCTTGAATAAAACAAATCTTTGTTTTCAGAGAAACAATTTGTGGTTTATTTCGAAAATCCTCAATAATATACCTTATATATATATAAAAAATAATCCCTGTTTCCCTTGGTCACGCCATCACGCGTGAACGGCTGGAGCGGTTTTGCTAATTCTTTTTTTGTTGTGTTTGTTATTGTCAGGAGAAGGTTCTTATGGAAAAAATAAATTAAAATTAAATTAGGGTGTAGTAGGGTGGAGTAGGGAGAAGCAAAACCGCGGGCAAAAGCTAGTAATAATAATAAAAAAAACTAGTGGCTAAGATAGTAACATTCAGACGGTCGTTAATTGTAGTAAACTTAGTACTTTGGAAGGCAATGTAGATTTTTAGAGGCGAATAATGTTATTAAAAAGTATTCTGTTTATTTAGCATCAATTTAATACTAGTCCTAAGCGTTACTAGTACTAGTAGTACTAAGCGTTTCACCTCGTCGTTTATACCCCGTCCATCGAAGGACTGCAACAATTTGCTTGTTGCAATCTTCCCGTCCGATTTCAATTTGAGTGTCTCTAGACTGAATAGGCTCTTAAGGGCCAAGCACCGGAAAAGTGCCATAAAACAGTAACTTTCTGAAGCCTACACCTCGGTAACGGCCAGGTTACTAGGTTTGAAAAAAATATATGTTTATTACAGATTCATGAACAACATTATCTACATTTGAGTTTTTCGTGCTATTAATACTTTTGTCTAAAAAAATATTTAGCAATTTCGTAACTTTTCGCAACTTTTTCCTACTCCTTGGAAACGGCTTGGATCTTTAGAAACATTTTTACACATAAAAATTGGTGGTTAATTATTCTTCAAAGTGAAAATTGCATATGTAAATCAATCAATATTTCGCAAAGAAAATGGATTTAAAGGTCAGCCGCGCGCTTTCCGGGCGCTGTTAGCCGCAAATAAATACACAGATTTGCGTACTGCCGCCTAGGCGGGTGCGAGAGGTGCGTCCACATAATTTTGGCCTGATGGTTCAAGGGACTATAAGCCTTAATAAACTAGTGCGCCTCACCATCCACGATTGCATCACTGCTTACTATCAGGTGGGATTGTAGTCAAACACTAGTTAATATCAATTATTTGCTTGGTTGCGAGCGTCCTCCGATGACCTCTTTGATCAGCGACGAATATCATAATGGCGTGACATAGTTATACTGCCGGGTTAGTGGTCCTGATAAACTTTTTGGTATTATATTGTGTTGAAAGGGTAGTTTGTTGTCGTTATATCGTCATTAGCGCATGTCGGGACAGTATTTAGTAATCATACTGTATTGTTAACTACGTCAATAAAGGCTTTGTTTATAAGGGGAGTTATGGAGAGTTTTTTGTGGAACAGAAGATTAAATTATTGTGTGTTTTGGGGTTCAGAGACTTGTAAGCGAGTTGTAATTTAGGAGCAAAATTATTTAGCACACTTTCAAAGTTCAATATGTTTTATGTAAAATTGCGGAGCCTTTTCCGGTTATTTTTAGGGTTTCGTATCACAAAAGGAAAAAAAACGGATCCCTTATAGTATCACTTTATCACTTTGTCGTCCGACAGTCTGTCTGTCTGTCAAGAACCTTTATTTCGAGAAAACGTGGAGGTATCGAGTTGAAATTAAAATCTTATACTCAAGTCTGCCGTCCCTTAAAGTTGTGGAAAATTCGAATTTCTAAGTTAAGGAAATAAAAAGATACTATTTTCATGTTTCTGATCATACCGCTCACCGCCCCGCGCTTAGCCCCGCTCACAGCGGCAAAGTCGTGAACGTGCCGTTATAACCACAGAACAGATTCAATTGTTCTGTGGTTATAACTTAGCCACAAATTACCTACTCTGATTTTTTCTAAAATATAACTAAAAATAAACTCAAGCAGTTTCAACATTATTTCTGTTGTGTAAATCAATCTCAATGAATTACGGTAGGTACATAAATATGGTACCCATATAGGTAAGTGTCTAATATACTGTCAAGGCCAAAAAAAATACTCGTACATTAGATTTTATAATTACTAAGCAACTAGACACTGAAAACGTACTCAACTATTTACCTTTCCAAATCTTTTTATCAACAACATATTTTAAAACGTTCGTCATAAGTGAAACTGTTTAATTACTTTATCATTTATCTCTACAAGGTGATAACACTGACCCACTACTACTTGTGACAGTAACCGAACGCACCGACGCCATCTTGGACGTTCTAATTTTAAAAATACGCGCGAAATTTATTTTTCTTTTTTGGTAAAGTCGTTTACTTTTTTTTAGTGTAGTGTTGTGTTATTATAGAAAAAAATAAGGACATAATTTTGGACATTTTAGTAACTTTGGATTGCAGTTTATATAATTGTGCAGAATTTATAGTTCATACAAACAACGTGTTGCGGAAAATAGAGGTAAATAGTGATTCATTAACACACATTACAAGTGTTGCGGTTACAATGAAGAAAATATGATAACTTAGTGTCGTTACGAACTATCAAATTATTTATCGTTATCAAATCTACGCGGTATCATTTACTGAGTTTTGTTGTATTTGGAGTTAGGTATTCGTGCAATCCCACTTTAATCGGTAGATAGACATACTATTTATCGTATATCATAAAAAATATAGTCTGAGTTTAAAATTTAATGCCAAATTTCAAGTTAAAGGCTCTTTATTGTTAATAGAGACCTCTCTCTCTCTATTAACAAATACTCAACTTCTAGAATTCAGACTGAGAGCGGGGGGGGGGGGGGTTAGGTTCTAAAAATCATAACTTTTACACGTATTTCTCAAAATAATTTTCAAAATTGTTCAACATTTATTTCTTTCTCAAACCCAAACTCGTTGAAACCGAACTAGTCAATAAAATACTTTTGCTCAAGCACAGTCCTGTTCTATGAAGGATATTTGACAAAAATTGGAAATGCAAATTAAGAATTGAAGGAACTGGGCTGGATTGTACGAATGAGTTACCGAGATTAATATCACGGTAATTCAGGGTCATCCCTGGAACGCAAAAAACAACTAAAGAAAACAGGTTTTATTCCTTAAAAGGCTAAAACTCTCTCTGGCTCCATCTCTCTCTGGCATCTTCACAAAGAGAGGTGTCATTCGATGATTTCCTAAAAAGAAGAGAAATTGTAGTCCAGTCCACCACCCATTAATGAACCCAAGTAAATATTGGTGACCAACCCATTTGTTATACCACCACTTCACGATACGAACAAAACAAATCATCATCCTCATTTCTGAAACCCTGATCAAGGCTCTGATTAGCAAATCGTCTGACAATCTTGAAGCTTCCGATTGGCTAGCGGAAACAATATCAGCCAATCATATCGCTTGAAGCTAGATTTTGTGAACTGATTAGATTTAGTAGCGGGGTAATCTACACGTGTATAAGACGGTTTTGTGATTAACTTACTGAGTGACAGGTAACATAAAGTTTTTTTGTTGTTTGAAATCATCAATAACTTCTCCCGCTCATGGTTTTCAAAACTTTGATAGGTAATATTCTGTATAGCGAGGTAACTGCGAACTTCATTGTCTTGGCCCTTTTTCAGTGATCTCAACAATTCATTGCAGACTTAATATTATAAATTTGATTTACTGTCTTGGTTCTTTTCTGGTTATTGCTACAGTTTATTCTGGGCATAATAAATATCTAAACTAATTAATATTAAAACTTAACAGGTCATAATACAAACTAAACGGAAAGTAGCCAATGAATTTTGATTTTCTTGAGATTGACGAAATACAGATTTTTGCAATGTAAACGGCCGGTTCTTTTTGTTTAACTTCAGAAGTTTGATTTTTTTACAGCTTCAAGGGATCACAGACCTGAGTATATGGTTTTAATTTTAGCTCGATACCTCCACACGTTCCCGAGATAAAGGGTCATGACAAACAGACCGACAGACGGACAACAAAGTATTCCTATAAGGGTTCCGTTTTTCCTTTTGAGGTACGGAACCTTAAAAATCGACGGAACAACTTTGCGTAAACAAAAAAACACACAACGATTACAAAACTGTTGTGTCTGTTTTCGCAAACAATGAAAGTGTAAAGTTGTGTTTTCGATCGAAGTCGCGTACTACTAGTACACAGACCTCACCTTGATCAAAATAGTTATGACACACAAACATGCACAAACAATTGCTTATATTTACGGAAGCGGACGTCCGCTATCTTGAACCGTTTTCAATTAAGGCCCTAGCTCCCGAGCAGTGCCGAGTAGTGCGCTACCTCTGAATATCAGGAAGGCAACCAGTCGGCTTTCCTTTAGGCGGTTTTCACACTGCCACACACCACACAGCGTAGCGCGTGAAAGCGTGTTTTAGCGTTGCTTGTAATCTCCGTTAAATGCATACAAGCGGAGAAACGGGCTTGCGGACGGCGAGCAATGGGTAGCTCGCTGTCCGACCGTCCGGTAACTGTCCGGATCGAGCCCGAGTCGTCGACGGCGCGCAGTTCCCGCTCGCCTCAAGGAGTTGTCAGCAACAGCAGGGGCCCAACTGGGTCAAAGCCTACTGGGGCCAGAGTTAGTTTCGAAAGATAGCTCGAAAACCGGTACGAAAGGCAACGAAGGAACAGGAGTGGGTTTTTAGTCAATAAAAGTCTGACACTATCTCCCGCTCCGCTCAAGAGCGGGGGATGTCATTAGATGATTTTCCCACCGGAAAAAAAAATACAAGCAGAGAAAAATGCGCTCACGCGCGTAGGTGCGGGGCGAGACGTAAGGTACCTATTGCACACTGATTCTCGTAGTGCCGTGCGTGATTTTGTATGAAAGGAGTCAGACCCTGCGTGAATCTACAAAACGCAATTACGCGCGTAAGTGCGTAAAAAACCCGCACGATGCAGATCTGCACTCCCGCAAGTACGCGTGTAGATGCGATGGCACGCAACATAAAGCGTGATGCGTGGCAGCGTGATAATTGCCTTAAAGCGAAAGCGCGAGAACATATTCGCAAGAATTTGGTACATTCATATTTATCTAGGTAATTGTTCTAATTTCCTCTCTGTCAGTCTTCTATTAAGTTGCATCTGCCATGTTATACCTATCTCTGCACCACCCTAACGTCGACTGGTAGAAAATGCCTCAAGCTTTAAGTCCACCTTTGTACAATGTTTCATCAGTGCATAAAGTTTTAAATAAATACATGTAATGTATAACCCAAAAGTATATTTGTTTAAACATAGAAAGAACATGAAAAATAAAAATACTTAACTAATCAAAACTATATCGACGGTTGAAAGGCCAAATGATCTAAGCGACATTGAGTTAACTTTACAAAAGTAAACTCTAAGAATTTGAAGTAGATCACTCTTTTGTAAAGTTTACTCAATATCGCTTAGATCATTTTGCCTTTCAACCATCGATATATACACAATAACTCTTACCTAAAATATGACGTCATAAAACTCCTCCGCATCGCTGTCGACTGGAAGTGTGCCCAAAAGACTGGCGGCATTGCCACGTTGTATGGCAATTCTTAATCTCTGACCGAGGTATAAATATATAAATAAAATAGTAACTTTCTGAAGCCTACTCGTCAGTAAGGGCTGGGTCAATAGGCGTGAAAAAAACATTATCAACATAATAATATTTTCATATTATGACTGTTATTGTCCAAAAATTAAAAATTAACAACTTGATATTTTTTTCGCTGATTTTCTCCATTCCTTTCAAATGGCTTTGATCTTTAGAAATATGTTTGCACAAAAAAATTGCTTCAGAATATACATAGCATACGTAATTTTTGTTTTCCATAACTATCACACAGCCTTCTAGTTCCAATCTAAGCAGAGCTTGTGTTATGAGCACTAGACAATTGGTAAACGTGCTAATATATTTCTTAATACATACATATTATAGATAAATTACACCGAGACACAGAACAAATGATCGTGCTCACACAGACATTTGTCCTGGGTGGGATTCGATAGCAGTCCACTAACCACTATACCAACAGGCCAGTCAAACAATATTTCGCAAAAAAATGGCTATAAACGTCAGTGGGTATAAGTATGTGTGCATTTAATTCCGGCCAGATATTCCAGAGACTATACGCCTTAAACCATAACCTAATTCTTATTAATGTGACGTCACAGTTCAAAGGGGAGCGTGAATAGTGTTGCCATTAAACAAATTGATTATTACGTAGTGTTGCTCTATTGAGGAGTGATAATTAAATGGAAATCGATCGATTCTATTAATACCTGAGTGTTTTGTTGATGTAAATTTATTTTTGAATTTGTTAATGTTTATTTGTATGTTAATGATTGTGGTACGCGTGTTATTTTATTAATGGAATGGTTTTTTGTAGGTTCAGGTGAATGGTTATGTACGGTAGGACTGACATAATATTATATGTATTGTATATATACAAGGTGTAAGGGACAGCCCTCCACAAACTTTAAGGGCTTGCTCAGTAGACGAAACTGAACAACCACCCATAAAAAAATTTTTCAGGAAACGAAAATAAAAATCGCCTCACCATACAAAATTATTAACTTGATTGGACAGTTTGTATGAAGAGGCTGAATCTGTTCTGAGACATTTGTCGCAGAACAGATGGTCGATAGGGCTGAAATGTTTAGTGAATAGTTTTTTTTATTATTGATAGGCTTGCGTTTGACCACCATCTCACCTGATGGTAAGCGATGATGTGGTCGACGATGGAGCACGCTTGCCTAGAAGTAACCTATTCACTCTTGATTTAAAGACCCCTAAGTTGTAGCTATCAGGAAACACAGACTCCGGCAGGGAATTCCACTTCTTGGCTGTACGCATAATAAATGTGTTCCTAAAACGCTTTGTGCGTATGGGTGGGATGTCTACCATGTACCGGTGGCGTAACGTTGTAACTCAATATACTTTATTGTACAATAAAATAGTAACAATAGTAATAGTGAAAGGTTCTAGATCAGCGGTGTAAGGCCTCCCACAAGGTGAACCGATGACCTGGTGAGGGTCGCGGGAATCTGATGGGTGGGAGACCTTGGGCGGAGCATCACCGTGCCCTCGTGGGGGTGATCGGCGGCGGAGACCGCCGGGCCTTGGTTGAGGCCATGGTCCGGAGCGAGGAGGAGTGGCAGGCGGTCGCCGACTTCTACGAAGCAGTAATGCTCGCTAAGGAGGAGGCCGACCACATCAGGCAACGGCGCTCTCGCCGCCGCCGGGATTCCGATTTCCAGCCACCGTAGGCGCGGGCTTGCGGACAGTGAGCAATGGGTAGCTCGCTGTCCGGCAGTCCGGTAACTGTCCGGACCAAGCCCAAGTCGTCGACGGCGCGTACTGGTCCCGCGCGACTCAAGAAGTTGTCAGCAACAGCAGGGGCCCAGCCGGGTCGAAGCCTACTGGGGCCAGGGTTATCCGAAAGGGCGCTCGAGCCCCAGTATGAAGGCTAGAAGGAACGGGATGGGTTTTTAGTCAGTAAGAGTCTGACACTATCTCCCGCTCCGCCCAAGAGCGGGGGTTGTAATTGTATGATTTTTCCCATCGAAAAAAATAAAAAATAATGGTTGGGAGACGCACAGGGCCTGTTGTCATGGTGACAGTTGGGGGAGGCCTATGTCCAACAGTGGACGTCTTTCGGTTAAAAAGGTGATGATCAAGTTTTCGCTTAGTCTACTAATTTGTGCCATGATCTATGCCCATGTCATTCATAGTAAAGGAGACTGGCATGTGTTTTTGAGTGTGCGAAATTATCAAATAACTTCTCCCGCACTGGGTGGAGCAAGAGGAAGTGTCAGACTTTTGCTGCTTTTTTTTTTGCTTGTTTTTTCTGCTTTTTTTTTTTGCTTTTTTTTATGCGTCTTGCTTCAGTTGCCCATTGCGTTCCAGGCTCACGGTGACTCTTTCGAACAACCCCACATCCCAAAGGTGACTGGCCTTAGTGACCTTATGTTTCCTCTAGGTGTTGCCAGCGGCTTCGCCCTTATGATAATAGAAAATTACCTAAACGGAACATACTCCCAGGATAAAAAGTCTCCATATGTCATTCCAGGATATGGGCTATCCGTATACCAAGTTTCACCAAAATCCGTTCAGCCGTTTAAGGGTGAAGAAGTAACAAACATACAAACACACAAACTTTCGGCATTATAATATTAAGTGAGATTAGACATTATGAAAAGAGCTGAATGTTTACGTTAAAAATATTATCATAACATGGGAATTGAAAGTAATTTCGGTTTAACCACTAAGGGACCATTTTGTAACCATTATCCATCATTAATGTAGTCATTATTATATATAATTTGTGATGAAATAATTACTCCACTCATCAAAAGAGTATAATATTAACACCCGGCTATTAACACAAAATTATTGGTGCGTCAAATATTGAACGCAAGTTAACTGTTGCGTATGAACGTCGATAAGTAATTCAACCAATCACAACGCTTTATTAGAGCGTGGCGATTGATTGTTACAAGTTTAGTCTGATTTTGTTTCATCTATTCTCCAAATTTGTCATCAGCCTTATAATTTTCCAAATGCTGGGACTCAGGTCTCCTCTCTAGGAGAGAGAATGGGAAGTTATCTACCACGTGGGCTCACTGCTAGTTAGTGGGGTTTACATGTTCTCGAATTTTTGTTTCTAAAGAAAGAAAGAAAGAAAATACGTTTATATGGCACACAGGTACACACAATGAGATAACAATTATTATAGTATAGAAATTTACACTTATAATATATCTACATGGTATGTCTCACGGCTGCGCCAAATGGGTCCAGTTCAGCCACTACGTAGCTGTTGCCTGACGCTGGTTTTCAACTGAACCTTGGTATGAGTCTACGGATGTTAATCAGGTGTGAGGTAAATAAATATAAGTATATTATTATATGTAGATATAAATTAGTATGTAGTAAATGATAAATAATAGTACGAGTAAGGTGTTTAGTGATAGATATATATGAAAAGGGAAAAAAACACATTCTAAGAATAAATAAGTCATCATCAAAACTATACTATACGTTTCTAGGATATGCCGCTTTCCTTACGATGTTTTCCTTCACAGTTTTCTCAAAATTGTGCAGTGGTGATAAAATTACACAAAACGCCTGGTTCGGATTGAATCCGTTACCTTTAACTCATAAGTGAGGACCGTTAGCTATTTTATCTACACTAATATAATAAAGAGGGAAAGTTTGTTTTTTTTGTTTGTAGGAGGTAATCTCTGAAAGTACTGGTCCTATTGCAAAAATTTTTTTACTGACATAAAGCTGCTTTACTCTTTTTTTTTTTTCGATGGGATAATCATCCAAAGACAACGCCCGCTCTTGAGCGGAGCGGGAGATAGTGTCAGACTCTTACTGACTAAAAAACCCATCCCGTTCCTTCTAGCCTTCATACCGGGGCTCGAGCACCCTTTCGGATAACCCTGGCCCCAGTAGGCTTCGACCCAGCTGGGCCCCTGCTGTTGCTGACAACTCCTTGAGGCGCGCGGGAACAGTGCGCGCCGTCGACGACTTGGGCTCGGTCCGGCCAATTACCGGACGGCCGGACAGCGAACTACCCATTGCTCACTGTCCGCAAGCCCGCGCCTACGGTGGCTGGAAATCGGGATCGGAATCCCGGCGGCGGCGAGAGCGCCGTTGCCTGATGCGGTCGGCCTCCTCCTTTGCGAGCATTACTGCTTCGCAGAAGTCAGCGACCGCCTGCCACTCTTCCTCGCTCCGGACCATGGCCTCAACCAAGGCCCGGCGCGAGAGGTCTCCGCCGCAAGCTGCTTTACTCTTGAGTGACTTAGACTATATTTTATGTACGCGGGCTAAGCCGCGTGCAAAATCTAGTTATCTATAAAAATAATAGAGATAATGATCTCACTTGACGGTCGACGATGGAGCACGGTTGCCAAGTAGTAACTTACTCATTCTTTACTTAAAGACCCTTTGGTTGTAGCTCTAGAATCACAGACATTGAAATATTTAGTCAGTGATATCCTCACGCTCCAGGCCCCGACGAAACGACATTTGCTCCGTGGGGGAATCGAACTGTCACGCAGCATAGAATCTAATCGCGCAACCGTACCACCAAAAAAAAACTTACTTACCTCCATACCTGTAACATTATAATTGTTCAGATTATGCCCTGACACTTGCCTCTTGCCTCTCAAGCCTGCCCATATAGGTCGGACGTGCAATCTTAATCATTCCTGTCCTAGACACATAGATATAGCTAATATACATACAGATGCGTTGGTTACTGGACTTTGTGATACATAGATAACGTAAAAATAGAGTTTTTACTTTTTTATTGAACACATAAACTGTGAGCATTGGTGGCCTAGAGGTAGCTGCCCAGACTTATAAGTTTTAGGTTGCGGGTTCACACCCAGCCAGGCGCATTACTTTGTGTAATATATTTCATCACCACTGCTCTCAAAACGGTGAAGGAAAACATCGCGAGGAAACCAGCATGTCCTAGAATCAAAAATACGAAGTCATGTGACATCCACCAATTTGCAGTTGGTACGCGTGGTGGATTACGGACCATTCCCTTTTTTAAAGAGGACGTCCCAGTAGTCGGAACATTGTAAGGCTTATTATGCTTTTACAAAGACTTAATATAGAACACAGCAATTTGACACTTTATGTATAAAGGCAAGATTAACTCAACAATGAGTTTTCTTCCAGTAAACCTTTGAGTGACAGAGAGAGATCACATTAGAGAGTAGAATGCAGTACAACATAAACCTACATAAATAAGTCCATACATACTATTCTAAAAAAAGACATATAAAAAAAAAAAGAGAAAAGAGCACTTCCGGCCGAGAGGTGTCGTATGTCGTCTATTCAGAGGATGGTTACGCACCACCACGCAACGCTACACGACGCCAACTACATTACGTATATAATTTCATGGTTAAATAACTTTTGTTTTTTTTTTTTAATGTATTAGTTTATTATTAAGATTATTTTATGCATTTTTCCTATGGGCCTCCGATGTCTGAAAATAAAATATTTATTATTACATTAGCTATGCTAGAAGGAGTCTATGTTATATTTTTGTCCTGAGTCACAAATTATTTATTCAAAAATACACGCGAAATATTATTAAAATCTGAGAGAGAAGTTTGGTTTTCCACCTATCTCTATATTAATGAAAATAATGGAATAGAATTGCGTGAAATTTAGTGTACACCAAAAGAGTAACACGACTTTTAAACAATTTTAAATATATGGGTACAATGGCCGTCTTATCGCTGACAGCGATATTTACCAGACAACCTTTGCATGTACTGTAAGAGCAAAATAAAAAAGGTGATATTGAAAATTTTATACAAATATATTTCACAATACCAAAAATGTATAACGGAATTCATACAATATTGAAATGACACTTTCTTTTTGTCACTATAGTATAGCGATATAACACCAACTTTCTTTAAGTTTTCTCTAGAAGTTCTGCTTCGATTACGAAGATTCTTTCACAGACAGAAAGTTACAATATTGCTGAATGTCACTGTTACTTTAATTCGTCTACGGTCCGGACTAAGCCTCGTCGTTTATGCCGCGTACATCAAAGGACTGGAATAATTTGCTTGCTGTGGTCTTTCCACCCAATAATAATTTAAGTGGTTCCAAGGCTAGAGTGAATAAGCTTTTAATAAACTATTGCGCTTCAACATAAAAGATTACATTACTGCTTACTATCAGGTGTGCTCACAATCAATCACAAAGGAGGATGCCGGATTTTGTATGGGCACCGTCCCCACCCTCCAACAGACATGAGTCATTTGGGGACAGTTTTACGCAACACCCTTTGTGAAATATTTTTGCAGAATCGTACAGAACTCTCAAAGCCGCATTCAAAAATATATGACACTACTATATTATGAGTATATTTAATGTCTAAAACACTTGGGTTAGGTTAAGTTAGGTCCGCCGCGCCGCGCCGCGCTCTCGTTTCTGAAGTGGGCAGTGACCTGTCGCTGCCGTCCGTGGTTCGGTCCATGCTCAAAAGTGTAGAGTCTTGGGACGCAGTAATCACCTTCTGCGAAAATGTAATCACGCAAAAGGAGGCTGCGGAAAGGGAAAGGGAGAAGAGTTCTCTCCCACCTCGTACCAGACGCACCGGGCGTCGAGGAAGGGCTGACAACGCCCTCTTTCAACCCCCCTAAAAAGGTCCAGGGTCGACGGATTAGGGGACATTCGTCGGCCCATCAACCTGGACCCGAGATGGTGGCGCGTAGTGTTCCACGCGCGCCTCTCTTAGGCGTATAGGAAAGCCACACTCTAATACAGAATGAGACCCATGAGGACCGGGTCACCACTAGTCTGGGGCAGCGGAAGTCAAACTGCACCCGCAGCCCCTGACACAAGTGTACGAGGGAACACCGGGGTGTTTTTAGTCAGTAAGAGTCTGACAGACCCCTCCACCTACCCCGAGGTGGAGGACATCCATGAGGATTTCCACCACGAAAAAAAAAAAAAAAAAAAAAAAAAAGGTTAAGTTAGGTCAAAATATAATGCTTTATAAAACCTAAACCCCATACATAAGAGATGTGTCGCCATAATAAAAAATACTCTATTTAACTAGACGCTTCGAATGACACCTGTCTCAAGTCTGTTGGTGAGTGGGGACACTTTCATGGAATGCCCTTTATATAATTTAAAAAAAAATCTAAAAAAAGTACACGATTCCTGTGAGATGGGATCAAGAATCGAAGCCACATAAAAACTTACTGTAACACTTAAATATTAAAGTCGACTACACAAAACAATGGCACTCCAAAGACACACAAAAAATGGTTCTAAAATGCAACATAAATAATCATAACGATAATTCCGTTCATAATAGGGCACATAAAGCAGCCCAAAGTAATACTTGTGCAAGTCGTGGGAGGCCCGCTCACGTACACGCGCGCCCAGCCAATCACGTGCCGCCAACAAAACACGGTTATCTAATATGCATTTTATTGTCGACTGTACAGGCGCGCGACGAAAACTGAAGCGCTATGAAATTTTCTTTGGTAGTGTTAGCAGAATAAGTAAGAGGATGGTGTAGTTATGAAAGTTTGGTACAAATATTGACTGACCTGTTGGTCTAGTGGTTAGTGGCTCTGACAGCTCGTGACTGCTAAACCCGAGGTCGCGGGTTGATTACCACCCAGGACAAATATTTGTGTGACGACACGATCATTTGTTCTGTGGCTGGGTATAATTTATCTGTAATATGTATATATTTAGAATATATATATATATTCTTGATTATAGTAACTTATTGTTGTAAAAATTTTGTTAGTGTACGAATAAATGTTTTATCTATCTATCTATTTATCTATCTAAGTGTGTGTACTTTTCCAACAATTTGATTGTAGTTTTTGTTTTTTTGTGAATTAAAAACTGTTTCCAATAATCGCTGTAGAAAATTATTTATGAGCAAAAGAAAAAAACATTTGAAAGGTAAAGAATTTGAACGTAATTCTTAGCATTTAACCAAAAACATTCCCAACCGAAAAAATATAAAACGCCTGAAATATAAACAACCCTTCCCAAAAATACCAGCTTTGTATGCAAACGGTACACAACAAGTGGCGTAGCGGCGTAGACCACAAGTCGCGTAGCCGCGTAGAGGCCTACGAGCTACGGGCTCCGGCCGTGCAACTTTGATGAGAGCCACAGAACATCTGATCTGATAGAGATGGCTTTGTCGAAGCTATCTGCACAAACAAAGCATAATATATTTTTATTTTACTGTGATATTTTGGTACTTACTTTATTATTATTTTTTTGTAAAGTACATAATGTGGGTTTGGCAGCACAGTTTCCCCATACCAAGTATTTATTTATTTATTAAAACTTTATGTACATAAACACTGTACAAAGACGGATTTAATGCGTTAGTCATTTTCTGCCAGTCGACCTTAAGTGTTATAATCGGGGATACCTCAAACTCTGTCATACGGATGGTCCAAATTCAGGGGTTGACACCACGATGATGTAATGTATTTTGAAGTTTTGGGAGTACATTATTATTATATCAGTAGGCGTTACCGAAAATTTATGGATCATGTTAATTTTCGATGTTCGGAATGTTAGCGTTATTTTAGTACCACTTGTGCTTGTAAAGGTAACAAACTTACATACAAACTTTTGGCATTGTAAGTGTAATGTGATTTGAGTTTATAGTAACAGCTGAAGTTCGTGGTGTTTCGTTTTTTTTTTATTTGGGCTTAGAAGGAATAAAAACGTGTTGCGCCGACCCCAAATAAAACGGGACTAGGGCAGGAAGATGATGATGGGCTTAGAAGGAATAACTCCTCCCGCTCTGGCGCCGCCGGGATAGAGGGAGAGAGAGAGAGAGTAATATCTTACTGACTCGTGATAACACTCGTGGCTTTATTTGTCCCAAAAAGAAAACCGATCCAAGTCAGGTGACAGGATATTCTAAGCGTTCCGTATTCTATGGCCATAGTAGAGGGCAATTGCCACCAGCCCGGCTTATTTGTTCTTTCAAGTTAGCCGCTTTGTACTTAGCGTAGTTTCGCTCTCGTGTCAAGTTATTGTGACAAAGACGGTCAGATGTGATATGGGAGACGAGAGTTCGTTATGAAGGTGTCTATTTGGGATTCGTGAGGCTTTGTCACTAGATATTTTAGTTTTGTAAAGGAAAGTTTAGGCTTCTTTTTTCCTTGATTTTTTATTGTATAGACATCTGCATCAATTCTTCTCTTATATTAACCATCCCTCACGCCAGCTCAACGCCGGCGTTCGTACGTGATTTCGCGACATTCGGTTGAACAATACGATTATTAAAAGTCCGCGTAGATTATTCAAATTTTGAGCATTTTATTTATTGGTTATGTATCTAAGAATGTAAATAAGAAATTCTTCATAAAGTAGTCTGTAAATTTCGAAAATAAGCATCCTTTCCATTTTTCCCGTATTTATACCTATTTAAATGCTTGGGGTCTCAGGGGTTAATCGTGGTAATTGAGACACAATAGAAAGACAATGGGTACGCGAACGCCGGCGTTCGCTTGGGATTTAATGAATTAAAATATCTTTAAATGGCTTATAGCTAAAGTGCAATTAATGACTATACTAATAAACTCAATCACTGCTAAGATACATTGATTAGTTACGTAGTTCCGGTACCTATCCTAAGGCTTCATTATCATGAATTCGAGCCCCGGTATGAAGGCTTGAAGGAACGGGGTGGGTTTTTTAGTTAGTAAGAGTCTGACACTATCTCTCGCTCCGCCCAAGAGCAGGGGTTGTCATTGGATGAGTTTTCCACCAAAAATAAAAGGCTCCATTATCATCATCAGATCAGTTCGGTTCAGATCTATTAATTTATTTGTATAGTCATAGTTGCTTAACTATCTTAATTGTTTTTTCTGTGTGAGTGTGAAATTTTATGTCTTCTTCATCAGTTCTACTTCATCAAGTGATACTTTTTGACTGTAGAAAAAATAACAAAAAGTGGAGTTAAAAGTACCCCATTCTTTTGTCGATGAAGTCGACAACCACAGCATAATATAATTATTATTATTTATTAGTTAGCCCATACTGTCCCACTGCTGAGCAAAGGCCATATTATTATAGTAAACTTAATTGTCTTCTATTATTATATTTATGTTTTTGGTAGGATCTAGTCTTCTCGAGTAATCGTTGAACGTAAATACCAGGTAAACACATCGTCGTAGGAACAAAAACAGTACGTAATTAAATCATAATTACACAGGCTTGAATTGGGTCATGGTCAGTTTTAGGTAGTAATTTAGGTTAGGTAGTAATTATGTGTAAGTTGGGCACTTATTTTTAAATGGGTCATGTACAGTCAATAACACACATAAAATGTTGAAATTTTCTTGGAAATCAATGGATGGATGTGAATTAATATTTATATTATTAACTAGCTTTTGCCCGCGACTTCGCCTGCGTACATAAAATATAGCCTAGGTATGTCACTTTCTATAGGTGAAAAAAAATTACCAATTGGACCAGTACTTCCAGTGATGACCTCCTACAAACAAAAGACCATAAAAATAAACTTTAACCCTCTATAATTTGAGTTGTTTATTTTTTAAGACATTTCTAGCACTTTGCCCGCGACTTCGATCAAGTTCATTAACCTCAGAAATAAGAATCCTCCATACAATCTTTAACACACCGTAAATCGTCTTATGGGGTAGTTTTGCAAAATAAGTAATGACATCTTTTTTTATTTATTATCATCTAACAACACACACAACAACAACAACAACAACAACAACAACAACAAACAACAAAAACACAACACACACAACAACAACACACACACAACAACAACATACACACAACACACACGCATACAACAAACTATTATAACAACAACACACTAACATACTTGTTGTGAACATACTATTATAATTTGTATTTTCTTAAGCTTTTCCCTACTCTAGAAATTCTCTATCGTGGGTGCGATTGCAAACATTTAATTACTTACTTACCGTGGGCAATACACCCAGACTCGAAATAACTATCTGTAGTTCAAAAAACTATTTGTCCCGTGGGGGAATCGAATCTACGACCTGCAGCGCAGCAGCCAATCGCTCAACCACTGCGCCGATCGTGCCGTCATAATCGTGATAAAAAATAAAACGCCCGTTTTGACATTTGAGAAAAACCGTAGAATGTAACTTGGAACGAAAATATAAGAAACAATAAAATAATAATAAATTAAATAAAGTGTTTAAAAGATATTTTTTTGGCGCGTTAAATAATATGATGGAATATAAATTAATAATATTATATTCCACAACTATCACACAACGCCGCCTAGTCCCAAGCTAAACAGAGCAAGTGTTATGGGTATTAGACAACTGAAAAACGTACTTATATAGTTCTAAATACATACATAATATAGATAAAACACACCCAGACAAAGAACAAATGATCGTGCTCATCACACAAATATTTGTCCTGGGTGGGAAACGAACCCATGACCTCTGGCATAGCTGTCAGGGTCACTAACCACTAGACCAACTGGCCAGTCAATTATTGATACAGAATATATTGCGAGTGTTCTTTTTGCATATTTAACCTAAGGCCTTTTATTTTTTGACAACTTTAGTGTTGGAAAAATGAAAAGTAAGATTATTCTGTACCAAGAAATCATCTTTAATTAAGTAAATACGATCTTGGCAGCTTGTTTACAACTAAGTATAACCCTGAATAATTAATGTTGAAACGTCTACAGCGAATAACTTTATTGCTTACAAAGGGGTTCTAAGTAATGCGAGACTTACAAGAAAACTACGTATAAAGTAGAACTCGGGGGATGATCGGAAAACTGAAAATAGTACATGAAAGGAATAGGTGCTAAGAACTTATACTTCTTTTATACTCGTTCGTAAATATTGTTAATTTTAGTTTGTATACCTATACCTTTTAAGTTATAAGATAATAATATATAAAACAAGAATTTATAACTCTTTTCAAATAGTATGAAGTAATAGTTTATGCACAGGAATGTCGCAATCGCAATAGTACATTTTAATACAAGTGCGGAAAGTTTGTTATTGCGACCGAGGCGAAATTCGCACGAGCCGTAAGCGAGTGTTTTATGGAGCTGAGGGCTGCACGTATATCAAACGACTTTTTTTTTCAATACACTTACGGAAAAATTAATAAACGGGGGTTGACCGGCGACTCGTGGGGGTCGAAGCGCCTCTGCTGAGCCTGATGCGATACATATAGTAAAATTGTGGCGGTGAGAGCACGCGCACTTTTCTGCTCTAGTGCGGAAAACAGTCTATTGCGTGCCTAAAAGCGGTGGGGTAAGAGCGGATTTTCGAGTAAACGTACCGAAAATGTATTTATCATCATCATCTCCCTAACCTTTTCCCAAGTAACTTTGGATCGGCTACCAGTCTAGTCGGATGCGGTTGAATACCTGTGCCTCCACATCCCAGTTACTGGGCAACACGATACTCCTTAGATAGACTGATGGTCAGACTTTCTGGTGTCTGACTATCTGTAACGACTGTCAAAGATCTGCGAATGACAACCGGGACTAACGGCTTTACGTGTTTTTCAGTCAGTGATGTCTAAACTTAAAAGTACATAAATGAAGAAGTACATAAATACAACCTTATTTTGTGAAACCTGAAACAGCTGTCTAGTATTTTTATGTAAAGAATCTATTTACAAAATTTTAAAACTATCAATAATCATAAAATTAAAGGCCCGTTATGGTACTTAGTTGGCGACATAAATACATGGTCACCGGCCCATTCGGGCGACTGGGGTTGTTTTGCTTCCGACCTTTTAAAAATATTTTTGAAAATAAATATAACGTGGTGTAAAAATTATTGGAATCAATTCAGTCACTGATTCTGAACAAAATATGAGTATATTCAGGTTTCACACATACTAAAAATAATAGATTCGAACCCGCAACCGAGCGATGAGCTACTCACTGCTCATCATCCGCAAGCCCTTCGGTGGGCGGAAATAGCCCAGTATCTCTGGCGTATGAGGTGACCATGTCTGATAAAATCTTGCGTCATGAATGCTGTCATAGGATACGTTGCAGCTTTTCCGGTCAAGTAGTTTCGGATATAGGTACAGTTAGCAAAAACGTTTAGAATTATAGCTCTATAAATAATGTTGCCTCAAAGTGCTAGGACTGGGTAACTGCGTTAGGAAAGCAGTATAGTTTATTTTATTAGTTTCCCCATAAATATAACAGAATTTTACTTTGTAAGGATTATTACTGTGTGGAATAGAAGTAAAAAGAGTTGCGGTTTGACGATTGTGGCTTTGATTTCGTTAAAATGTATTTTTAAAAATTTCTTTGATAGTTTTTTTTTGCTACCGTTACTTTATAGGGAATTTGTAAGCATAATACAATTATGTATCATGCTAATATTATAAAAGCGAACGATTGCAACGCTGCGTCTTCCAAGGCCACCTACAAGGTGGACCGATGACCTGGTAAAGGTGGCGGGAATCCAATGGATGCGAGACGCATAGGACCGCTCATTGTGGTGACACTTGGTGGAGGCCTATGTATAACAGTGGACAACTTTCAGCTGAAATATTGTATGCATACATGTATGCTTGATACTATTTCAAGCTCAAACGCCTATGGCCTTACCACGAACTCATAAACGCGATCCATTTTCGACCTAATCTTCGAGAATCGGTTTTGGAATCTAAGTATTTACTTATGTAAGTTTCTACGGAACCCACGAACCTTCGGTGCGTGAGTCCGATTCGCACTTGACCAGTTTTTTATGATATCATGTCATACTTAGTGATGCTTAACTTGCAACGACTCTTTTTCTCGGTGTGTATTCTTTTTCTGTGATGGTCAGTGATGATGGTGATGATGATGCCATCTAGAAGATTCCGGCCGCAGCGACCGCATTCCTTGGTTCCTCGTGATGGTAGAGAGCTCAGATGTGCTGCTCTGTTATGTGCCCTCATGTGACTGCAAGTCCATATCCGATTTTGGCCGAAAAACTTCGAGCACAGAACGGACATGACAGAACACCATTAACAGTCAGTTTTTGTCAGTAGTTGAATACTCTAACTAACATGATGTTCTCTCTCTTTCCAGCTTCGCCCTGAGTGCTGGTGCGGTAGAGATTCGTCGGCATGCGCGTGCACAGCGGGTAGCCGTGGCGGGGTACGGGCGGTACGCGGGCGCCGCGGGGGCGTACCATGCGCGGGCGCCCGCCGTGCCGCTCAATGCTAGTAAGTACACCTCTTTATTATTGTTTTATTATCGTCAGATTTTTTTTTTTTAATAATCTATAGGCTCGCGTTTGACCACAATCTCACCTGATGGTAAGCGATGATGTGGCCGACGATGGAGCACGCATGCCTTGAAGCAATCTATTCACTCTTGACTTAAAGACCCCTAGGTTATAGCTATCAGGAAACACAGACTCCGGCAGGGAATCCCATTCCTTAGCTGTACGCATAATGAATGTACTCCCAAAACGCTTTGTACGTATAGATTGGAATTTATTTAATGACAAAAATATTTAGACATTCCGGCAGTGACTTAAAATTATGACATGATATTTAAACGTAATTTTCGGTTTAAACTACATATCTCAAAAATATTTACCATGAACATTATTATTTCAACATATTTTTGCATGAAATAGTTAACTTTAGGTATGGGATAAACCGCTTAAAATAATTTACCCAAAGCAATTACACTTGTTCTTCAATACACCAAAGTTCTAGGCCGCAACTACTTACGACTATTTTTAGTACATTGGGTCGTAATATTGGGCCTAAATTTAGGTTGGGCCTTACGAGGTTTTACAGAAAAGCGGTAACTACGTTAGACCGCGATGCACACGTGGGCGATGGCTGAGTTTCACGTAGAGTCGCGCCGCGTGGCGTGAGTCTACTGTGGCTCTACAAGTCTAGTTGCTATATAAAATATATGAAGACCGACAGGACCAGAACGGTGTACGTGGTCCACGTGGGCCCAATATAGTTCTACCTATTAGTGATAAGGTTTTTTTGGGGCCTATTTGAACTGTAATTCCTTAATTCAGTTCGCGCTATAGTCCATTTAGCGGATTTAACTTATTATTTAATTTCAGTTAGACGTTTGATGGGGAGAGAGACTGAGTTATGTTTTAAATACGTTTATTGTTGACCAATGAACTTTTTATAGACCTGTTTTTTCACATGAAAAAAATATTATTATAGCAAGCCCGTTCTATCGTCGGATCCTATATGCCACGGTACATGGTGGACATCCAACCAAGCAAGTTTCGGGAACACATTTATTGTGCACACAGTTAAGGCACTTCTTAGCTAAGGATTCAGGAAAAAAACATTATTTCCTTTGTGTAGTCTAGCGCGAACCTAACGACAAAAAAAATATACCTAGGCTTGGATATGCTTGCCTATGTTGTTTTGTATTAAAATGAAAATTGTACTACAAGCAAATGTAAGTGATACACGTTTATATTTGCTTGTACTATCAATTTTCTGGCTGGAAGTACTAGTTGAATACAAAGTTAGCTAGCCGCCGGAATCCAGAACCTGGTTTCCGGCCGCCGTAGGCGCGGGCTTGCGGACGGCGAGCAATAGATAGCTTACCGTCCGATCGTCCGGTAACCGTCCGGACCGAGCCCAAGTCATCGACGGCGCGTAGTGTTCCACACGCACGTCAAGGAGATGTCAGCAAACTGTAGGAACCCTGCAGAGTGAAAGCCTTCTGGGGCCAGGTTCAATTTAGGTGTCTTTAAGGCTAGAGTTAATAGGCTCTTAATAAACTATTGCGCCTCACCATCAACGATTGCATCACTGCTTACCATCAGGCGGGATCGCAGTCAACTACTAGTTTATGACTGATAAAAAAACCGGCCAAGTGCGAGTCGGACTCGCCCATGGAGGGTTCCGTAGCAGCAAGTAACATAATATAAAAGTTCTTGTAATGTGTTGTAACTTTGATCGATGTTTTAACAATAGTGTATTTTTTTCGATTTATGACGCATTAAAAAAAACTACTTACTAGATTTCGTTCAAACCAATTTTCGTTGGCAGTTTTTATAGTAATGTACATCATATATTTTTTTTAGTTTTATCATTCTCTTATTTTAGAAGTTAGAGGGGGGGGGGGACACATTTTACCACTTTGGAAGTGTCTCTCGCGCAAACTATTCAGTTTAGAAAAAAATGATATTAGAAACCTCAGTATCATTTTTAAAGACCTATCCATAGATACCCTACACGTATGGGTTTGATGAAAATAAAAATTTTGAGTCTCAGTTCTAATTATGTGGACCCCCAAAATTTATTGCTTTTTTTCTATTTTTGTGTGAATATCTTAATGCGGTTCACAGAATACATCTACTTACAAAGTTTCAACAGTATAGCTCTTATAGTTTCGGAAAAAAGTGGCTGTGACATACGGACGAATCTATAAGGGTTCCGTTTTTTGCTATTTGGCTACGGAACCCTAAAAAGAGTCTATAAAAAAATCGTATCCATGTCTATGCAAAAATAAATACCCATCTCCCAAATCATCTAGGTACAAACAAAACTAGCTGATTGCACTCACAACCAATCTATTTCAGCGACTACCAGTTGAAACACGGAGCCATAACTGGCACACTATATTTTACCTACATTCATGAATATCAATATGGAAATTTTATTTCACGAATTCAAATGTCAGAACTTGCAGCAAATAAAAAAATGGATGATGTAAAACTACGTTCGTGGAATGGACTTTATTATAGCGCCATGTTCTTTGGAATCTTTTCTTTGAGGTCTATCTTCTCCCATTCCTGGTAGGGCGAGAAGGCGTGTCAGACTTTTACTGACTAAAAGCACTTTTACCGCAGCCCTAACAGGCACCGGCTCTACTGGGCCCCTTCAGTTTTGCTGATATCTAAAGAAAGAAAGAAAGAAAACATGTTTATTTTGCCTGAATAGACGCACAGTTAGATATAAAAAATATACAAAGAATAAAAAAATAAAATAAAAAATGGTTTGACCATAGACAACGCAGTTGTCTAGATTATCTGTCGCAAGTACTCTCTGTTGTCTGTGGCATTTTGACACTGGCTTCAACAGAGACTAACATAAACAAAATAAACCAGTGAAAAAAACATAAAAATAAACCAAAAATAAAAGAAAAAAACAATAAAATGTAAGGATCCAAGTTGTGCGTCGCATCTTAGCAAGAATAGATCGTTGCTCAGCATATACCGTGACGCTTGGAAAATCCAGACATCTACGGTGCTGATATCTGTTTGAGGCGCTCATAGAACATAATGTCAAAGTCAAAGTCAAAAACATTTATTTCAAATAGACCATATGAGACACTTCTGAATAGTCAAATGTCGGTCAGTCAAGAAAAGTGATGCTAAATTGCACGTTCCAAAGCGTAGATCTCTATGGAGAAGAACGTGCAAGAAACTCCATGGACACTCTTTTTAAAACATATATTATTATGAGTTACACAGATCTTGGTTACATATTTTTGTCGCTTCTAATATGTGAGCACAATGTAGATATGTAATAATGCGTCATAGACTCGGGTTTAGTCTTTACCGGAAGGCCGGACAGTGAGCGGTGGCCGGGAATCGCCCGGTGCGTCTCCTGCGGCAGCGTGAAGATGTTATCTCTATTTTTATGACCTTCGGAATTTGCACGTGAAACAGGAAACTTCGTTTAGATCGTATAACCGGGGTTTTTTTTGAACAGATGGTATGACGGTCTTACTATAGATGGAGAATATCCATGAAGACTTAAAACGTCTGCACTGCAAAACACATTTTGTCAGAAATCAAAATAGCAATTCGAAAAACAGCAATTTTTAATTATTAAGTTTCTTGCAATTGCCGGAATCACTGGCCAAAAAACTTTCGGTTTTACAACCACGAAAGTGTTTCTTATCGTCTTGTTTCCACTGTCCGCTTCGCTACTCTCAAACCCCGCCCACACAGTTAGCATATATCACGACATTTGTGAAGACTGTCACAGCATGATAACCGCCAAATGTCCCATGACCATCCCGTTCAGCAGCTAATAACCACAAAAGTGTTTCCCATCGCCTCATTCCCGCTGCCCGCTCCGCTACTTTCTATCCTAGCCAACACAGTTAGCATACATTACGACATTTGTGGCACAGATAACCGCCAAATGTCCCATGACCATCCCGTTCAGCAGCTAATAACCACAAAAGTGTTTCCCATCGCCTCAATCCCGCTACCCGCTCTGCTACCCGCTCCGCTACCCGCTCCGCTACTCTCTATCCTAGCCAACACAGTTAGCATACATCACGACATTTGTGGCACAGATAACCACCAAATGTCCGTCTAGTCCGTGACTGTCCCGTTTAGCGGCTACGAAAAGTTATCCTTCGCCTCACTACTACTGTCTGCTCCGCTACTCTCTGTTTCCAACCACACAGTTAGCCACACATCACGACATTTGTGGCACAGACTGTCACGGTACGACATCCGCTAAACCACAGAATAGATGAAAGGTTAGAAAGGAAATACTTTCCTTTGTACTACAACGAGTGTCGCCGCTTGTCTCTCATCCTATAACTGCACTACAGGCAATAAAACAAACACAAATAACAGACCAAGCACACTTAAATCACAAGTTTGCTATCGGTTGTGTCAGTTATGAGCATGATCATATGCCTCAAAGCACGCCTACCGCGCCAACAAGGCAATTCTAACCTCTTTCATCTTTTTCGTATGACCGTCCTGTTCAGCAACTAATATCCACGAAAGGGTCTGCCATCAATTCATTCCCGCTCCCCGCTCCGCTACTCTCTATCCCAACCCACACAGTTACCACACTTCACGACATTTGTGACACACATCGCGACATTTATTGCACACACTGTCATGGCATATACGACACACGGCATACGTCCCGTAACATGACCGCGCCTGCCCTGTTGAAGCTTGACAGACTTTCAGCAGCTAATAACTACAAAAGGGTCTCCCACCAACTCATTGCCGCTGCCTGCTCCGCTACTCTTCACCCCCACCCACACAGTTAACATACATCACGACATTTGTGGCACACATCTCGACATTTGTGGCACACACTGTCGCAGCACATACGACACACGGCATACGTCCCGTGACCTGCCCGCTGCTGGGTTAAAGCATGACAAACCTTCAGCAGCTAATAATTACGCTTTAATAATCGCCTGTTCGTAATTAGCGTGATTGTTTTGTGAGCTGTGTGACATTTGGGAAGTGCCTTAATGTAGAGCTGTTTGTTTGACCGGGTTATTTGTTTAGTAGGTTGTTGCATATCGACGACTTTGAATTAGTAGGGCGTCGTGTATGCCATTGATACGGTTGTGTGGTAGTCTCTTTTTGACATTCAATATGAGGTCCCACCATAAGCTCTTAGCGAGATTTATTTAACGATATAATCTGAATTGTTATAGGGATTGAGGTGTGTAGGCTGTATAGCACAATGGCGCTAAATAGCCTACACAGCTCAATCTCTTTAAGAGTTCAGCGCGAGCGAGAAAGAGGGATGCCTCTTTCTTGCTCGCACGACTGATATTTAAACACGATATGGTAAGGGGGTACTCAAAGTGCATCTGTACGAAAACGGGTTGGTTTAGTCAGTACAAGACAGACACTCTCACTAGCAAGTAAGAAAGGAAATCTCGCAGAAGTAAGGTCACATAGTACAAGTAAAAGGAAAAGTCAGAAAACCGTACAATCGGAGTTACATCAAAAAATATTTCATTATTGCAATTCAGAAAAAATCTTCAGTACAGTCGAGTTGGGAATCGACCTATTTACATAGGTAAGTTTGTACGGAACCCTCAGTGCGTGAGTCCGACTCGCACTTCACCGGTTTTTTTTTAATTATTGATGGGCTTGTGTTATTTTGGCTCGCTATCTCACCTGATGGTAAGCGATGATGTGGTCGACGATGGGGCAAGCTTACCTGGAAGTAGTCTATTCACTAATGATAAATGATAAATGATAAATGATATTTATTTTGTAAATATGTTTAAAAAACACTTTTACACGTCAATTTTTTTTCGTCAGTTTATGCTAGATGAGGCCGGTGTTTCCTATCTGACTACCCTGAGAAGAAACACAGAAACAAACTCAGGGGTCAAAGTCTCTTTTAAAGTCCATACAGTAAATATGTAATGGTCAAATCACATGAGAACCATGCAGATTTGTCTGAGATGGTCTTTTGAAGAAAGAACCATACAGATTTGAGTGGACCTGTCCAATCACTCTTGACTTAAACACTCCAGTATTTGAGTCAAGTGTGAATAGATTACTTCTTAGGTTAGAGCTATCATAAAATACAGACTCCGGCCGGGAATTCCACTCCTTCACAATTTCAACAAACACAATCATCAAAATTCTAATCACGAAATCGGAGCACAAAACATCTAACCTAATTACCATGTATCAATTACAATTGTGGAACGCATCGTATCGTACATTTCACAATGCATTGCGTATTTAGTGCGCAAGAAGGTCCCTCATTGTCGTATTGTGCCAGGAATGTACGGCATTGTGCGAAGCTTTCGCGGCATTTCAAATTATCGGTGTGATGTATGGCGCGCTATGTGGGAGCTATTCATCCTGTTATTATGAATGTTTGTTTGTTTGTGTATTTATTGTTCTGTTAGGATTAGTTTATGTGGGTGGGTCACAGTTTCGTATTTATTAATATTTTAACATCAATCCGGGCATTCAAAGTTCGAGAACTGGAATAAACAGATCGTCATGAGATTAGTTTCTTTTCTGTTTTTTTGTTTATGGTTGGAAAATCATATAATGATAACCCCCGCTCTTGGGCGGAGCGGGAGATAGTGTCAGACTCTTATTGACTAAAAAACCCACCCCGTTCCTTCGAGCCTTCATACCGGGGCCCCAGTAGGCTTTGACCCAGCTGGGCCCCTGCTGTTGCTGACAACTCCTTGAGGCGCGCGGGAACAGTGCGCGTCGTCGACGACTTGGGCTTGGTCCGGACAGTTACCGGACGGTTGTACAGCAAGCTACCCATTGCTCGCCGTCCGCAGCACCTGTCATGTTATTTTCTGCACCGCCATAAAGTCGGCTGGTAGAAAATGAAAGTCCACCTTCGTACTTATTAACTAGTGCAGAAAGTTTTAATAAATAAAACAAAATAAAATAAACTGGTGCTAAAAACAAAAAAAAAAATACCGCGTTGTAGTGTATAAGTCCTTTACAAGGTATTCTTTTAAGAAAAATCATCATATAAATTCTTCCAGTGGCGCGAGAGGGCGAGTCAAACTTGTACTGAATTCTTGACTTGCTACCTACAATTGCCGACACGGATCTTGAGCGCTGGCTTCAAGTTGCGCAGAAGTCAAATATTCGGTCTATTTAGTGGTGCGAAGTGAAACACGGGGGCGGGGAGTGTCAGTGATTAGCTCGCCGCGCCATCGCGTCATAGACGTCACTTATGATTAGTTCCCTGTCTTGCTGCATGTATCTAACAACGACGACGATTGGCTCGCCAATGTATGGAATGCGCAAAGCGATCCCCACTCTGACGCCGAGCGCTCAAGATCCGTTTCGGCAATTGTAAGTTCCTTCAGTTTGTGCCTTCCAGGGCCATGGTAACTCTTTTGATATTCAGAAAAATGGGCGTTACCAAGCTACGCTTGGAGTTTCCTTGTGCGATAGAATCAGGAATAAAGATGTCCGCATAAGTTACCAGCATAGCCCGAAAACAAAGATGGATAGATTTTGTGCCTGGTAATATGTAAGAAAAGCGAGTTAGTGATAGCATCAGGATGACAGGACAGAATTGAAGAAAAAAACGTGTTGCGACGAAATCAAATAACACGGAACAGAGGCAGGAAGATGATAATGATGGCCTCTATAACGCAAGTCAAGTCACAGTTCTAGAAATGAAAAATGAAGTTTCATCACAAACACCATCACCAGAATCCTTCCCATATAACCCACTTCCTGTCTTTCCAAGGATCCCGTTCAACCGGAGACATTTTAGCATAAATTTGCATCGAACTGGTGCCGTACAGTAAATATTTTGTGATTAAACTGGACTAGGGAGGAATTAATATGCAGCACCTGGTTTAGTTATCCGATAGCTTCGGACTAGCACTGACGTCTTTTGTAGGTAAATTCTTGTTAGCCGGTTTAATTACGGTTTAACCATCCATCAAGATTCAAGATCAAAGATTTCCGAGCCGATCGTGGAAATTCTCAAAACGCATTAAATTGTATAAGTTCGTGCTTGCTATCTAATACACTGGCCTGTTGGTTTAGTGGTTAGTGGCGCTGACTGCTATGCCGGAGGTCGTGGGTTTGATTCCCACCCAGGACAAATGTTTGTGTGTTGAGCACGATCATTTGTTCTGTGTCTGGGTGTAATTTATCTGTAATATGTATGTATATAGAAATATATAAGTACGTTTATCAGTTGTTTAGGTCTCATAACATAAGCTCTGCTTAGCTTGGGACTAGACGGCGTTGTGTGATAGTTGTGGATAGATTTCTGTGTATTTTGAATTAAGAACATCTCAAACTCTGCTTTATTACCAAATTTTGACAGATTTTCTGGCAAAAATAGAGTATGAGAAATACTCAACTTCAAATGCTTAAATCAGAAATCGGGGGTCAGAATATTATATCTAATTGACTTTACATGTTTGATGTATGGACCAGAGTCCAAACTCAGAGGCAAGCCTCTGAGTTGGTCTCGGGATTTTCTTTTTAGGGTAGTCAGCAGAAACACCGGCCTCATCTACTCTATTTAAACTAGAGAGTAGTTTATTTAAATAGCTTTTGAATATACACATCTATTTAGAACCATGTATAATGTTCAAAACCTATTTACAAAAAAAAATCATTAATATACACACTATCAGATGAGATAAATGTATCTCATCTGATAGTGTGTGATGATAACATGGTCTATGATGAAGTACTCTTGCTTAGAAGTACTAACTTATTTACATTTAAGTTGAGGACTGTATACTGTATTTTTTTTATTTATTATTTTGGGACTGGTATATTAAATTGTATATAATAATAATATTCCATATATTAGAATTTTATGACTAGGTACTAAAACAGTTTTTAGGTTTTTGTTACCAAGCTTTATGTGAGTGGAAATTCGAAATAAAAATTACTGTTATTTATTACTGTTAGTTATTTTATCTGGCGTATTATTTTCTTTTTACGGTGTTCTGATATTGATATCAATCTTGTTGATTAAAGTTTGGTATGTCTTGAAAGAGAGTAAAAGCTTCCCCCTTTAATCTGTCTCATGTTACTAAGGATCAGTATTTTTAATGACTATTCTTTTATAAACTTTAAACAGCGGTTTTTCTTCCTCAATCATTATATCTTTTGTTTTCTTTAGTGACTGACTAAAATACGACTTGTTGCCGGAACTGTAACCATAGCCGAATATTCGGCTTTTCTTCCAGTTTCGGCCTTAACTGAAACCGGAACTTATGCCTTGATCATACGTACCGAGCAAACGGACGAGACAGTGCTCTCGGCCGAGTACTCGGTACGTGTAAACACAGGGCCAAGTGCTCGGCTGAACGCTTGTCTTTCCATCTTGCTTACATCACTGTCTCGGCCGAGTAAAATTTTACTGTCTCGCGCGTTTACTCAGTACCTACGTGTGATCAAGGCATTCCGTGGCAACAGAAAGACTGTCAATAATAATAATAATATTTTGTTACAGTTATTCCTAATTATATTTCGGCATAAACTTAATTATAAAGTTATAACTTTAAAAAAAATATAACATAGACGAACAAGTCAGTCAGTGTTTATGTATCTTTTTTTTTTGGTGGGAATAATCATCCAATGACAACCCCCGCTCTTGGGCGGAGCGGGCGATAGTGTCAGACTCTTACTGACTAAAAACCTACCCCGTTCCTTTCGTACCGGGACCGAGCTTCCCTTTCAGATAACCCTAGCCCCAGTAGGCTTCGACCCGGCTGGGCCCCTGCTATCGCTGACAGCTCCTTGAGACGCGCGAGAACAGTGCGCGCCGTCGACGACTTGGGCTCGGTCCGGAAAGCTACCCATTGCTCGCCGTCCGCAAGCCCGCGCCTTGTGTTTATGTAACTGTCATAACGGTCAGCTCAAAGACGATAGTTTCGGTCGATTCGAATATTCGGCCCCTTTTTGGCCGAAACCAGTAGAACCGAAACCGAACCTTCCGTCAGTCTCTAGTTGTTAGTTCGATGTACTCGTAATAGACTTAATAATAAATCAGCTTCATTGACCAATTCAAAATGAAGTCAGTTAAAATTTAGTTTGCTTTATCTACTTTAAAACTCAGAATTTCTAAACCTGCTCGAAATTGATACGAACATTTACACATAAATGGGCACTCAACCCTTTTAATCTCCTCATTGACTATGGATATGTATATATAAACTATGTACGTGTCTATATATCTAAATAAAATTGAAATGTCTGTGTGTAATGTCAAAATATTTTTTTACTAAATGATCATGATCATCATCAGCCTTTTTAATGTTTCCACTGCTGGGACTCAGGCTTCCTCTATAAGAGAGGGAATGGGCCGTAATCCACCACGCGAGCCCAGTGCGGGTTGGTGAATGTCACATGTCTTCGAATTTTTGGTTCTAGGACATGCCGGTTTCCTCACGATGTTTTCCTTCACCGTTTTGAGAGCAATGATAATGAAATAAATTACACAAATTAGTGCGCCTGGCAGGGATTGAACCCGCGACCCACACTCGGCGACGTATATTCGATACCTATAAAAATGTGTTTTTTTTTATTTTACTTTCTGTCTGTTTGTTCCGGCTAATCCGAAACGGCTGGGCCCTTCTGACGGTTTTCACGGGGCTTTGACTGACAGACAGTTGATGTTAGAAGGAGTAACTTAGCCTACTTTTCCGGGGGAGGGGGAACACCTCGTATAAATTCTATATTATATAAAAAAGCGAAATACCACTCACTGATTAATCACGAAATCTCAGAAACTATAACACCTGCAAACTTAGAATTTGGCAGGTAGGTTCTTTAAAGGGTGTAGACATCCGCTAAGTACAGATTTTCCGAAATTCACCCCCTAAAGGGATGAAACGGGGGTCCAAAGTTTGTATGGAGAAATCGACTTCACTGTCACGCGGGCAAAGCCGCTGGCAGAAGCTAGTAAGTTATATACTTAAGTCCTCACCCCAAAGTGATCCCCACGACAGACATAACCAGCCACAGAGCAAATATATTTGAATTTATAATTGCACGACTAACGGAGGTCAATGCCCTACCCGTTTGGGTACCTATTTGAAAGGTTTGATGTGGAACCACACTGACATAGTGTTGAACTGATTGGAGATTAGGGACTGTAAGTGTGGTGAATATATAACAGCTAAACGAATTCAATGACCTGTAGGTAGTAGTCGGCTTTGCGTACTAATTAACTACAGGTCATTGAACTCGCTCAGCTGACGTTTTCTTAAATACATTAATTTCGTACATGCGTAAATTAATACGAGTTTTAAAAAAAGTACTTCATTTTTTAATTTTATCTTTACAAATCGATAGTGTTTCATGTACCGGATCGACTCTCCACGGGATTAAAACGATCAAAATTTAACGGTGTAAAGAGTGTATAGCTCCATCCCCCATCAGACCCAATAAACGATCTAAACTGAACTGTTAAAGGGAAGAACTCAATCCTTCTTTTTTGCTCACACTACAGACGTTTTTACACGTCATGGTAAGACCTCTGATCTTGTAACCATCTTCCTATATCTCAAAACTAGCGTAAATACATATGTTTTGATGAAAAACTGCAACGTTCAACGACTGAACACATTCCTCCATAAAATTCCCCTCTTTCCACGCAAGGCGATAATCATCTAATACACTTTCCGCCCGCCATAATCCTAATAAGCCCGCTAATCTTATGGCCCATCAATCATTTGGTGTGGCCACAAAAAATGTTATTCCGAGATGGGTCGCAGCATTGATACTTTGGATCGTAAATCAAACTAATACGCGTATTGTTGCTGATTTTTTTTAAGGTTTATTTTGTTGTAAAACCTCAGATTTATTAGGGACCTGGATTGATATGGAGATTTTTATCACTGTCATTCAATTGTTCGACTGTACCAATGGTATTGTTAGCGGCCTTGCGCATGCTTTTCAATGAAGATACTCGTACGTGTGCTCAATATACACATTGACTGACTGGCCTGTTGCTGTAGTGGGTAGTGGCCCTGACTGCCATGCCGGAGGTCGTGGGTTCGATTCCCACCCAGGACAAATGTTTGTGTGATGAGCATGATCATTTGTTCTGTGTCTGGGTGTAATTTATCTATAATATGTATGTATTTAGAAATATATAAGTATATTTATCAGTTGTCTAGTACTCATAACAAGCTCTGCTTAGCTTGAGACTAGACAGCGTTGTGTGATAGTTGTGGAATATTATATTATTTATATTATATAGGGTTCATCGTAGCCTTATTCGCCATTCAACTTTGAATTTAATAGTAAAACGTTTTAATGAAATTGGTTTATTATAATTTAATTATCTTTTAATATAATTTCCATCGAAAGAAAGGCCCAGTGGGGAAAAGAAATGTTGGAAGACCAATGAGACGGTGGGCTGATGATATCATTCAGGTAGTAGGAAACAATTGGCTCAATACTTGAAAACCAGAGAGTTGTGGAAGAAGATGGAGGAGGCGTTTACCCTAACAGGGGTCCATATTTCAACATAAATTAGGTATTAAAATTACTAACTTAATTTAAGCAAACTTACTAACTAAACACTAACAACATTTGAAATGTAAGCTACGAAAGAAATATGGAATAAATGGCTATTATTATTATTATTTAAAGAATTATTGTGACTTATTAATAAGTTTTATTTATTATTAATAAGCCTTGAAAGAAAAATCTATTCTTAGACTTACCAAATATACACATAAAAAAACATAAAAATCGTTGAAGTTGTTTTGGAGGAGTTTGATAAGAGTTACTGTGACATTTTTAAACGGTTTTATTTATTGTATGTTAGATTAAAAATAGAATCTTCTCAGTGACTTGTTGACCTCACCAAATAAGTTCCGTACCGGATCTCAAATTGGAAAGAGCTCTGAAATACCCGCGAACGTGAGAATTTAAAGTTGAAGATGACGTAACGGATTACTACAAAACTTGAACACATTTTGAGATTGAACGAGCGCTCATGTTAACTTACTCTACTATGCATACTTTGGTACGGACGCTTTAGTTGTATAAGCATAAGCGTAGTATAGCATAATCAGTCTTTTACTCGTAATGTTCCCACTGCTAGGATTCAAGCCTCCTGTCTAAGAGAGGGAATGGGCAGTAATCCACCACGCGGGCCCAGTACGGGTTTGCGAATGTCACATAATGTCTTCGAATTTTTTGTTCTAGGACATTTTTTTATGAACCTTACAACCTCCGCTCTTGGGCAGAACGGGAGATAGTGTCACACTCTTACTGACTAAAAGCCCACCCCGTTCCTTCTAGCCTTCATACCGTGGCTCGAGTTCCCTTTCGGATAACCCTGGCCCCAGTAGGCTTCGACCCGGCTGGGCCCCTGTTGGTCCCTGCTGTTGCTGACAACTCCTTGAGGCGCGCGGGAACAGTACGCGCCGTCGACGACTTGGGCTTGGTCCGGACAGTTACCGGACGGCCGGACAGCGAGCTACCCATTGCTCATGGTTCTAGGACATGCCGGATTCCTCACGATGTTTTCCTTCACCGTTTTGAGAGCAGTGGTGATGAAATAAATTACACAAAGTAATGCGCCTGGCTGGGTTTGTAAGTCAGGCCGTTACAAATTGGCCACCACTGCTCTTTTGGTTGTATTGCCTTGAATTATGTGGATTTCTAGATATGTTTACCTTATAAGATTTCTCGTTTATTTGCTCTCGATATTATGTTGAATGTAAGTTATAGTTCGTAATACGTGAACCCTAAATTTTCATTAGTTATCATTGCTTCTGACTTTTTTTACCAGTCTGGTGTCGGCAGAATAAGCGTTTTGATAGGAATCGTGTATTGCTGAGGTAGGGGCCTTTTTGACTCACATTTCAGCCTCAATTACATCACATTTCAGTTTGTGCATCCTTCCCACCAGATTTGTAAAGTCTATAACTTACTTAATTTTGAACGGATTTGAAAAATTCATTCCTTTTGCGATTTTGGATAAAGATACTTTTTGATATAAATAGAAAAAAAAAAATGAGTTAACTACCCAATGTCTAAATCAACAAGGTTATAAAGAATGTGACCTCTGTACTGTTAGTACTCTGTGCTTATCCGTATGTACCACTATCAATATCGGCATCAGTCTACCTTGCTAGCCGACTCCAATTAACTAGCCTCTAGTTGTTTTTTAAAAACCCATTTCAATGTCCAAATCACTCATATTAAGGTGCCTGTGATTAGTGGACCTTGATCAGAGACCAATAACAGGCTATTAGTTACGGTGGACCACGCGACCGAAGTAACGATTCCAATCCTACTTATTTATAAACTGAAAAAACAAATCAAGACGTCACTCAAAACTAAACTTTAACAGTAACCAAATAAAGTCGAACATCTATCGTCGATGATACGGTATTTTCATGCTCCCATGTTCGAGAGACCAAATATTTTTCTTTAGGGGTTTTTGTTCAGAAAAATGGAACGTGTTTTTCATTCGACGTTCCAGTTTTATTTAGTGGAAACAAGTGCTGAAGGATTTTTATTTATAATAATTTCGAAGTCAATGGAATGAAATGGTGATTTTAGAGAATTGAATGAGATGGGATTCAATTCATTTCAATTGCTTGAGCAACTGGTACCTCTTATACAGCTTTTATACGACTTTAGAGTCTTTTTGGGTGATGTGAATGTAAGTTGAGTACAGGTCAAACGGTTTTTCAAGGACAATATGACCAGCCAAGTCTTTCAGCCTTTAGCAAAGCAGGGATTATTAAGGCTAACTTTTTATTCATCAGTTATTTATTCAGAGAAGTTGGTTATTGAATATTTGCCATACCATCTCTCTATCATCAATGAGATGATTTCATTTTCTTTACAAATGATGATGATTTAAAAAAAAAATCGGTTATACTTGGTTTGCAATACTTAAAATTTTTGACTTTAATAGTTTGGTATATGCTTCACTTTTTTGACAATAAATGTATTTTTTTTATATATAATAAAGAGCTACTAGTTTTGTTTTAAATCTTTACTAACTTGTTTCCTATAGAATTATGTACTGAAATAAATAAATTAGTATTAGCGCTCTTCCTCTCTTCTTTTTTTTTAAATATTTATCACGTAATATGTTTATTATGAATTGTAATAAAGATTTACGATTTAGCGTATTGTCCCAAGTCTGCTATTTTTATAAATTCGTCATTCCAACACGATCCCATTATCATTTTGCTAAAAGTTTGTAATCTGCTAATTCATAATGATCGATCATTGCTCGGTCACTGGTCTTGTAATAGAATTGTGGTAGAATGATAATTTCGAGCATATTAAAACCAATAACTGCACAATAACATTCTAATGGTAAAACACTGATCAAATAAACTGTCAAAGTTTTAGCAGATTACCGCAAACGTCAAATATTCATTTGTCAATATGTACGAGATTACCATTCTATGTCACTTCTTTCAATGGAGGGTCAGTGGTTGACCATTGGAAAGTCATAATGACGTCATTATATTAGTAGATTACCAAACTTGTCAAAATCGACAAATTATGACATCAATGATAGACCATTCTGACACTATTGTAATAGCAGACTTGAGGCCGGGTCTATGTGCCCTTAGGATGGTTGTCAATCTTTTCGAGTGACAAGTTATACATAACTCTTAAAATAAACTAATACTCGTCCAATGTTCACAGGAAATTAGTTCCGGGGTTAATCTCCTGATAATCAAACAAAATTTCACATATCATTGGGTCAGACTACGTTTATATCCATAAGGTCGTTAGTTGGACGCGTCGGGCCGTAATAATTGAATTACAGTCACGGTTATGCAACTAACTTTGTGCCAAGCGAATGTAGACTGTATGTGTTTAGCAAATTGTGTTATATGGCGTGTCAAGTTCGGGATACATGTTTTCTTGGGCGCCAATGGTCGTCGTGTTATATTTTTATCCGCTTCCTCTATGATAGAAATCTTCCGTTTTTTTTTTCTTATAACTAGATATGTTGTAGTACCTACTTGAACCTTATTCGTACCCACATATCTTTTGAAGAACAGTTGACTTGTTTGTGAAGGATCCCCGAACCGGTCAATTGGGTATTAGCTTGTACTTATTTTTGTAAAATATAGAATAGAATAGAATAAACTTTATTGTACACCAAAAAGTAACACAGCTTATACAGAAACTTAAATTTATGGGTACAATGGCGGCCTTATCGCTAACAGCGATATCTTCCAGACAACCTTAGGATGGATAAGAACTTAAAATGATACAGGGGGTAGTTTGTGGTGTACTGCTAACAAATTGATCAAACTCTAGGTATATAAAACATAATACATAACTATAAATATACACCGTTAAAATTTAATCGTTTTAATCCCTGGGAGGGTAGATCCGGTACATGAAACACTATCGATTTGTAATAACAAACTACCTACAGGTCATTGAACTCGCTCAGCTGACGTTTTCTAAAAGAAATTAATTTCGTACGTGCGTAAATTAATACGAGTTTTAAAAAAAAGGTACTTTATTTTTTAATTTTATCTTTACAAATCGATAGTGTTTCATGTACCGGATCGACCCTCCACGGGATTAAAACGATTAAAATTTAACGGTTTATACATCATCATCATTTCAGCTGATACATGTCTACTGTTAGACATAGGCCTCCCCCAAGCGTCGCCAAAACGAACGTATATAAACATACATATTATAATATCTACTTATACAGGGTTATTTGTAAAACACTGGCAACTTCTCAGGACTATGTTATTAACATCATACACAACAACTTTCGTTCTATGACTTAAAAATTTATCATATTTTAGTTCATCAGATTTTCATACAAAAATAAAAATATTTAAATTGAACGTTCTAAATATTACGAAGTCTATGCGTAGCAAAGCGGCGGCGGGGTGCTTGATGTGCTTGCGTCGCATCATATAGACGTAGGTAGGTATAGCAAGATACAGAGTTGAAATGTGTTAAATAGGACGAAATCTTGAAGGTTTGTTTTTGGTAAATGTATTGTTTTGTAAAAAGTCATAGAAAAAAAGTTGTTGTTTATGATGTCAGTAATACGTACAGTCCTGCAAGGCTATTAGTGTTTTACAAGTAACCCTGTACCTATATGTTTTAGTAATTGAATCTTATTCGTACTCACCTATCTTTTGAAGAGCCGTTTACTTGTTTGTAAAGGATCCCCGAAACGGTCAATTGGTCAGTGGCCAGTACTTATTTTTATACAATACTAGCTTTGCCCGCGCGGCTTCGCTCCCGCTCTTCCTTACTCCACCCTACTATACCCTACTCTACCCTACTATACCCTACTCTACCCTACTATACCCTACTCTACCCTACTATACCCTACTCTACCCTACCCTACTCTACTCTACTCTACCCTACTCTACCCTACTCTACCCTACCCTACTCTACTCTACCCTACTCTACCCTCCTTTACCTTACTCTACCCTACCCTACCCTACTCTACCCTACTCTACCCTACTCTACCCTACTCTACCCTACTCTACCCTACTCTACCCTACCCTACTCTACTCTACCCTACTCTACCCTCCTCTACCTTACTCCACCCTACACTACCCTACACTACCCTACTCTACCCTACACCACCCTAATTTTTTTTTTTTTTTTAAGAACCCTAAGAACCTTCTCCTCATAACAACGAACACAACAAAAAAAAAATTAGCGAAATCGGTCCAGGCGTTGTTGAGTTATGCGCTTACCAACACATTTTGCGATTCATTTTTATATTATAGATTTTACAATAAACCACAAATAACACAAGGTCATCGCAAACTAGACGACTTGTCGCCGCGACTAGACGCGGAGCTGTCGCTAGCGTTGGCGGCTAGTCGTAAGACAGACGTCGCTCAGGAAGCAATGCGACGCAGAGCTGTCGCGCGACTGTCGTCGTGTGTGCGCGTACACGGCGTCACTAGACGCGGCGACAAGCAGCGAGCGCGCGCGACGCCCCTAGCTTGTCGTCGCGACTCCGTGACTCTGACGCCAAGTGTGCGAAGCTTTGAACAACATTTATGAAATTGTCGGCCGTAGCCTGTCGTCGCGTCTAGTCGCCGAGCTGTCGCTGTCGCGTGTCGCTTAGTGTGCGCTTAGGGTAAAAAGGAATCTTTTTTCTGAAAACAGTAACAAAATTAGTTACAGCTATTCGTATTTCAAATATCGGTTTGAGGAATTTTTCTATGTGTTGGGACTTTTCTATGAATGAAAGACACGGGTCTGCACACTTCTATATTTTTCTTATTTGATCACGCACAAGCTTTTCTTATAAAAGTCACTTGAACACTGAAAAAACCACACACTTTCTTTTTTCTACAAATTTTCAAACCTATTCTAGAAATGTAAAATCCTTAAAAGTATATTTTACAAGTCAGTTCGTTCGCCGTATAAAAAAAAAGTTAATCCTCGATTGGCCATACCATTGATGTAGGATTTTTAAAAAATTGATATGAGCTAGTGCTTGACTGCAATCCCACCTGATGTCTGATGGATGAAGGTTTAAAGAAAGTAGGCCAAACGAAGATTGAAATACCATCAAACTCTAACGTTTCTATCATGAAGTGACCAATTACTAAGATCTGGCCACGACATTACTAATCTGCTTCATTGAACATAAGGCTCCAATAATCTCTGTTTCTTTAAAGACATTCCATAAAAAAAATTGCAACTGAAAGGCTGATTTAGACCCATCCCCCGGATTCGCATTTATGTTTCCTTCCCTTTCTGTCGCTCAGGACCATCCTACACTAAAGTGAATCATAAGCAAACAGCTTCTGACCACGTGACTGAGCATTGAGATGACGTCAGAAAAAAGGAATCGGAGGCGTAGCCAACTCGAGGCGTTCGACGCAAGAGAATCGAAACGAAACGGTTGTAACTTGGCTAAGGGGGCAGGTCTAAACAAATAAAAGGAAGGAAACACGTTTATTCGCAAATGCAGATCTTATTACATGCAGTCCAAGACGAAGTGTTTCCAAGAAAACGTCTTACGATGTGAAGTATGAAAGATTTTACGAGATAACTTGGAAATGTTTGTCAAGAGATTCGATCACTCGTCTGAGCTGTGGGAGAGGGATGTCAAGGTTCGAGGGAAGGGGTGAGAGAGGGAGGGGTGTAACCTTCAGTCTCAAGTTATTTGGGGTTGGGTTGGATTAGCTAAGTTATTAGTTTTAATACGGCTAGATTAGCAGAGGTGTATTTACATATGGACTCCATTTCTGGGGCTCTAGTCACAAAATAGATAGGTACAGAAGTCAATCTACATACAAAGCGAACTCGAGCAACGCACACATAGACACCGCTCACGGACACGATATCTCGGAGCGCCTCGGCCCGCTCGTCGAACAGTTCCGGCTCAAACGCTCAATAGTGTGCGTCCACCGAGCGTAGGTATAAAAAGTGAAGTACATACATGAATTGTTTTCTGTACCTATCTATTTTGTGCTCTAGTGGTGGAGAACCAAGGAACACAGTATTGACAGTGACAGGACAGAGATTGTGTATTGTATTAGGCCCAGAAGGTCCTAAGTTTTCGTAATACTTTTGTTCACTAGAAAATCTAAGGTGTCCAGAGCCGTGAGCTATTCATAAAAGTATTGTCTTATACAGAAAACTGCATATATCACTCAGCTATGTCTGTATGAATTGACAAAAAAAAACTAACCGGCGTCATCTAGCTTTAATTGACGAAAAAAAAAAATTGACGTGTAAAAGTGTTTCTATAAAACCTACTTGCAAAATAAAGATCATTTGTCATTTACAATCTATCAGAGATTAGGGAATGTTTGACCTTTCTAATCAAAACGGGTATTGCAAAGTAATAGCAAAACGACTTCTTTGTAGTTTTATGAGATTTTAATTAATACCCAGGCGTGCTATTCTTTAAGAAAACGGCCTTGAGCGTAGTGCAGGCCGCAGCGACGAAATCCAAATATGTACATTGGATTAGCAATCCAATGCGCTTATACATTGGATTGTTAATTCAATGTACTGCACTTTCGACTCGTCGCTGCGGTCAGCACTGCGCTCAAGGCTGTTTTCTTAGAGAATAGCACCGTTGGTTAACATTAGAGAAAAAAGTAAAGAATATAAATTAAGGAAGTATAACTTCTTCTTTTTCTTTTATTTATTATTTACTAGCTTTTTGCCCGCAATTTCGCCCGCGTATACCTACATAAAATATAGCCTATGTCACTCAAGAATAAAGCCGCTTTCTATCGATGAAAAAAATTTTACAATCGGACCAGTACTTCTAGAGATTACTTCCTACAAACAAAAAAACATATTTCGTACCGTAACCGTATAAGTCATATAAGTCATGTCTTAAATATTTCCATTATCAAACCTGAAGTAGGTTGGAAAGTGGCACATAAAATTCTCAACTTGCCAACTTGGGTGTGGATGACTAATGGCTAGGTTGGAAACTTGGAATAAGTCAATTTTGCCGCCCCTCATTTTTTGCCGCTCTGGGCAAATGCCCGAATTGCCCCCCCTTAAATTGGGCCCTGAACAAGTCATTCTCTTCCAGTCAACCTTCCTTCTTTTTCTTTTTTCTATTCGTGTCGATGTTCTCAAACTAGATTTTTTCTGACCAGTATTTGGCAACCTGTACATCTTTACAGGGGTGCAGTACAATTCACGAATGATGGCGGCCGTGAAGTTAGCCTTTTCGAAAGTTTGCGCATACTACACTCTTCTCGCACACGCACGTCGCCATTTGGTTCCTAAAACACGTTACTGCGCAGCCTTCTGCGCAAACTTCACGGCCGCCATCATTCGTGAATTGTACTGTGCATGAAAGGAGCTTCCCCGAGCGCCGTTAAAAATATCGTACCTACTATGCATTTCAAATAAGAATAGCAAAGTCAATAACCTCGATCTGTCAAATGTTGAGTGAAAAGTACAGTGTGCAAAGTAAACTTATTTGCGTATCAATAAAGGTTTTTTTTTGGTTTTTTTATAAGTCTTAGTTAAATCTAGATGAAGTAAACACGTTATGGTTTAAGTCTTCCAGAAAAAACCCAAAACCAAATCGAGCGATAGCATGTCACCTGATGGAAATAAATCAATCAATCAATTAGTCGAAGTTTTTCAATGACGCACACGTTGTACAAACATTTAACTTAAATACAAAGCCATTAAAATTTTTCAGAAATAACATAAAAACTTAATAATGCCACTAGAACAGTAAAGTAAAAATTGATGCTTCATGGAGCGATAGAATTGGGAATCAAAAGAGCTTACCTGTTAAGCGAAGTCTTGATTCTAATTTTATGAGCGCCGAATCCGAAATGCAACATTATTATTTTACATAAAATAATACATATTGCATTTCGGATTCGGCGCGAAGTAAAATCAGAGTTTTGCAACCCTAAGTCACAACAAGCGTTGGCTTCAAGTTGCGCAGAAGTCAAATATTCGGTCTCTTTAGTGGTACAAAGTGAGACGCGGGGGCGGGGAGCGTCAGTGATTGGCTCGCCGCGCCATCGTGTCATAGACGTCACTCGTGATTCGTTCCCTGCACTTGCTGCATGTATCTAACAACGACGACGGTTCTGAGGTAGCAGTTTTCTACACTAATATAATAAGTAAAGTTTGTCTTTTTTGTTTGTAGGAGGTAATCTCTGGAAGTACTGGTCCAATAGCTAAAATTTTTTCACCGATAGAAAGCTGCTTTATTCCTGAGTGACATAGGCTACATTTTATGTACGCGGGCGAAGCTGCAGGCAAAAGCTAGTTTTATACATTTTGAATAAATAACCGTAACTCAAAAGACACAATTTCCTCCGTAACCGTTTTTTACCTCAACAACGTAAGTCTGAAACCAATACTGTTTAACTCAATACCCTTAAAAGGGTACGATATCGCTTTTATCTTCTGGATAAGGACCATTTATTTTAACTATACGGTCTACAAATACGTACTATGGTTACGTATCTGGTTTCAACGTCGCATAGTTCTTTACTAACGCCTATTTTCTCAGTAATTTACTCTAAAAGATCGTAACAGTAACAGATTGGTACCTCAGGGACGGGAAACGGAGTAAGGGAAAACCACTGATGAGTTGGCCTCAACTGGAGAAGAGGGCCTCGTGATGGAGTACAATGAAACAGCTAGAGGAGAGGAGGTCTTTTCTAGGAGGCATACTGAACTAACTTAACTCACCAAAATAGTTCTATCAACTAGCTGAGGTATGAGGAAGCAGGTTACTGCGATCTGGAGACATTACCTATATAAAAACCGGCCAAGAGCGTGTCGGGCCACGCTCAGTGTAGGGTTCCGTAGTTTCCCGTCCGTCACAATAAGTGTACCCACTTATGAGTTTAAAAAAATGCATATACGATTATACTACAAACTTAGTCCAGAAATTATTTTGTAGAACCCTTTTGTCTTTTTTGGTACAAAAACTGTTCTTTCCATCAAGTTCAAAATAATTTTCCTAGAAAGTCCTTATAAAGTTCTACTTTTCAGAATTTTTTCATATTTTCTAAACTTATTATTTCCGAAATTATTGACATTATCAAAAAATGATTTTAGTAAACCCCTATTCATTTTTAAATACCTATCCAACGATATATCACACGATAGGGTTGAAATTAAAAAAAAAATCACTTCCCACTTTACATATAGGGGGGCTACCCTAATAAAACATTTTTTTCCAATTTTTATTTTACCACTTTGTCGGCGTGATTGATATACATATTGGTACCAAATTTCAGCTTTCTAGTGCTAACGTTCACAGAGATTAAGCGAGGACGGACAGACAGACGGACAGACAGACATGGCGAAACTATAAGGGTTCCTAGTTGACTACGGAACCCTAAAAAAGATATGAAGAAAACAGAGTTAATTCAGAATAATTTGGGTATTATACTATATTATTATACTCCAATCGATTATATCAAATGGACTGTATTTTTCTGTTGGTATGACGACTTCAGTGTCCATGGAGTTTCTTGCACGTTCTTCTCCATAGAGATCTACGCTTTGGAACGTGCAATTTAGCTTCACTTGTTTGACTGACCGACATTTTGACAATTCAAAAGTGCCTGTAATTCGTCTATTTCAAATCAACGTTTCTGAATTCTAACTTCTGACAAGCCTTGTGAAGGAACGGCGTGTACTGTTCTCGCGTGCCTCAAGGAGTTGTCAGCAACAGCAGGGGCCCAGTTGGGTCGAAGCCTACTGGGGCCAGAGTTAGCTCCGAAAGGTAGCTCAGCCCCGGTATGAAAGGCAAGAAGGAACGGCGGTTTTTTAGTCAGTAAGAGTCTGACACTATCTCCCGCTCCGCCAAAGGCGATGTCATTTGGATGGTTTTTACACACCAAAAAAAAGCCTTGTGGAACTTCCTCCAAAGTCTCTTTTCCTTCAAAGGATTTGGAAAAATTGATAGTGTCTTCTTCCAGTAGCTTCTGCCAGCATCTTCTCACCTTAGAGAGTGAATTTTGTAAAATCTTCTTTAATTACTTGCTTATCATAAAAGGATTCCTTGTGCTAAATTTCACTCTCTAATGCCTTGGTCACACGCACCGAGCAAAAGAGTGAGACAGTAAAATGTTGCTCGGCGGAGACAGTGGTGTAAGCGAGTTGTAGAGATAAGCGGTCGGCCGAGCACTCGGGACTTTGTTTATACGCACCGAGTATTCGGCCGAGAGCACTGTCTCGCCCGTTTACTCGGTACGTGTGAATTGTGATCAAGGCATTAGCACAAAATAGATAGGTACAGAAGTCAATCTACATACAAAGCGCGCTCGAGCAACGCACACATAGACAGCGCTCACGGACACGATATCTCGGTCGCGTCTCGGACCAATCGTCGAACAGTTACGGCTCAAACGCTCATTAGTGTGCGTCCACCGAGCGTACAGGTATAAAAAGTGAAGTACATACATGAGATTGTGTTCGTGCGTTGATATGTCACTTAGTCAATTCTTTCTTTTGTATATAAAGATAATGTCATAGTTCTTTTCTTAGATTTTGACAGATCAACGCACATTTCCAGTAGGGGTACAGTTGGCTATTTGCCAAACGTTGTTATGTGTACCCAGTGATCTATGTACTGACCTAGGCGATTTATGTATGGACTAGTAGCTTTATGGAGCGTAGATTTAGGTTTTTGTTCGTGGATTGTGACGTCAGATTGGTGTTTGGATACTGGACTAGATTTAATTAATTTATTGTGAAAGCCGTCAGCTAATTTTCTTCTGAAGTGTGAGATGTAATGTTATAAAACATTGTCATTTATATATTTATTGTTACATGCGTTTTAATGTTCATACAATTCTATATATACATAAGAAATTGAAAATCTTTACTAAAACGCGTTCCGCGATCTCTTCTAGGCAATCTGTAATGGACCGGAATAGTCAGGGGCTGTCAATAGTTTGTCAATTTTGACTATATTTTAATTCATCGTACATGTATACACAATATTTTAAATTTGATATTATTTCTGAAAAAAATCAGCACCTGGAGAAAACATTATCATCATCATCCTTGACGAAATGACCGACCGTATCCAGAATGCAAACTTTTTTTTTATTATTAATAGGCTCACGTTTGACCACCATCTCTCCTGATGGTAAGCGATGATGTGGCCGACGATGGAGCACGCTTACATAGCAGTAACCTATTCACTCTTGAATTAAAGACTCGACTCCTAAGTTGTAGCTATCAGGAAACACAGACTCCGGCAGGGAATTCCACTCCATAACTGTACGCACAATAAATGTATTCCCAAAACGCTTTGTACGTATGGGTGGAATGTCTATCACATACCGTTGGCACAACACCGTACGTCTAATGGTCCGATGATGGAACAAACTTGGTGGAATTCTTCTTCTTCCTGCCCTTGTCCCGTTTTATTTGGGGTCGGCGCAACACGTTTTTTTCTTCCATTCTGTCCTGTCACTCGTCACATTGTCTTCGTCTAGATTGTGCAATTACAGTGCACACTCCCCGAAATGTAACTTTTACTGACTAAAACCCACCTGTGTTCCTTCAGAATCCTTTGCACGAACCACTGTAACTCTTTCGAACAATCCTCAATCAAAGTTGAATAATACTATGTGCTCAAAAGGTAATGGCCATCTGTGTAATTTTAGCATTGTTTTATCTTAAATGAGGGCCCCCTAGGGTGTTGGTCGACCCTTAGACACGAGGCTCGACAACACCTTGCCATAGGAGCCATTAGCTGTCATGACTATCGATAATATTTAAAAAAATCATATGTTCAAAATGTTTTTATTTTACATAAGCCTATAGGTATAGGCACTAAAACGTCCGAAGTTAAGGCACGGTTCCTATTGGTCGGTTCCCATGGAGAAGAACCGGCAAGAAAGTCCATGGTTACCTACTCTTTGATCGCTGAATCCACATCCCACATGTCGATAACCTCGCGAGACGAGTCCCCTGATTTGTTTATCTCCTAAAACTTATCACTAAATAAGTAAAATTACTACCTAATATTATTTTGAATAACTAGATATTTATTCAAAATAATATTAGGTAGTAATTAATAAAATACTTACTTACTGGTAAAATGATTTCTGTAAGGTTTCAAAGGAGATGCAATGAGTATAAAATCAAACAATAAAATGAGATAACTGCGCTAATTGCTTGTTTAGTAAGTATATAACTGGAAGACGATACTGTAACTATCAGAATGTATGAAATTTTGTAAGATGAATGGGGCAAGTTCTGACTTGTCTGTTTTTAATTTTAATCATTGTTTTATATTTTTTTGCTTCGTCTTTTTATATTTCTGTCTTTCTTTAAATGGTGTAATAGGCTTCAGCCGTTCTGCTTAAATTAAATAAATAGATAAACATATAAACTGAGTCCTAAATAAAATGGATTCATCTGTTTTTTTACCCTGTATGTAGTACCTACTTACCTATATATGGTTCATGTTTTTCACTTATCATTTTCGCATAAATACCTACTACTTAAGAATCTATCTATCTCCGTATACCCGTGTAGGTACCTATAAAAGTTATAGGAGGTACAATCTTCCATACAATATTGGTAAATAGTTTTAACAAACTTATAAGTAACTGACTTTTTGTCTCGGAATATTAACAAAAATTTAATGTTTGTAAAATATTATTAAATCCGTACCTACTTATATTAAAAAAAACCTGAGTGACTCGATCCCGTGTCTTCCAAAGCACGTAAGTACAGGGATAAAAGTTACACAGACTCAGGTGCTTACCTTATACCTACATAATATCTCAGACATGTTTATCCATAAAATCCTAAATAAACAAATACCTAGGATACCCACTAGGTGCAAAATTACCAGGTAGGTTTTACTACCTGTTGAAACAAAACAAACATTTTCAAGCAAGATGAAAATGTTTCAGAAGGCGCCATGATTGTTTTACTCCAGACAGTGATCCTTGCTATGTAAATAATGTAATGAAGGCTTCGATCGAACCCACACAGTCCCATAAAATATAATCTTCACACATTGATACACCGACTTCATAATTAAAAACAGCGCCATCTATTATTTATATTAATAGTTAGTGAGTGCATGCAGTTTTACCGACAGCGCCGCTCCGCGCATGCGTAGATGTATTCGAGGCCACGGTCACTACTACAATCATTGGTTGATTACGCACACATTGGCGCCCCGGCTAGCTCCGTTGTCAAACGTGTCTGACGTTTTGAAGTAAATAATGCTGTAATTTGCGTGATTATTTTGTGTTTGTGATAGTGAAAAGAAGCAGATGTAAGTATTACTTTATTTTATTATCGATTTGTATCCATTCAATTGTGTGTGATGTTGATTTATCACATGAAACTGCAGTTGAAATAACCTTACAGAATTGGGCTGCAGTGCGCATGTCTGCTTAATTATTTAATGATGTTATCATTTTGAAGTAATGTAGACAATTTTTAAAGATTGATAAAATGTTTTTATAATGAGAACTAAAAAAAATAAGAGCTAATCAGTTTTTGAGTTTTATAACTACGCGGCTTTAGAACCAATATTTCAATAACTCGTTCAACATCCGATATGGTCTAGTGGCTAGGATACCTGGCTCTCACCCAGGAGGCTCGGGTTCGATTCCCGGTATCGGAATTTTTTTTGACTTTATTTTTCTTTTTTCAGATCCAAAATGGTTTCCGTGAAGGCGGCTGCGGCCATTACGATGGTTTTCGTAGGATGTTGCTCCAACGTAGTGTTTCTTGAAATGGTTGTGAAAGAAGATCCGGGCGCGGGAAATTTAGCAACGTTCCTACAATTCTTATTTATCGCATCAATAGGATTTGTTACGGTTGGTAAATTTGGAACAGCAAAGAGGAATATTCCCTTCAAACAGTACCTGCTATTAGTAGGATTTTTCTGGACAAGCAGTGTTGCTAACAATTATGCATTTGACTTCAACATACCGATGCCTTTACACATGATCTTCAGAGCTGGTTCCTTGATGGCTAACATGGCTATGGGTGTCTGGATATTGAAGAAGAGGTACCCACCTTTAAAGTATCTAGCAGTCTTCATGATATCAGCTGGTATTGCTCTTTGCACCATCGTATCCAGCGGCGACGTGAAAGCGCCAAGGGAAACTCACGAAGATGCTGCTGAAGAGGAGAAACTGAAGTTTATAGACTGGCTCTGGTGGTGCCTGGGCATCGCCATCTTAACCTTCGCACTCTTCGTTTCTGCAAGGATGGGAATCTTCCAGGAATCCCTATACTCGAAGCACGGAAAGCATCCTTGGGAAGCGTTGTACTACACGCACTTATTACCTTTAGTGTTCTGGCTGCCGACGGCCCCTAACCTAATTGGGCACGTGAAACTGGCTACAGAGACACCCATAGTAGAATTCCTAGGCATTGAATTCCCAAGACAAGTTCTTTGGCTGATACTTTACGTGTTAACTCAAGGTTTATGTATTAGTGCTGTTTATGTTTTGACAACGGAATGCGCTTCACTAATAGTGACCTTGACAGTAACCTTGAGAAAGTTCGTGTCACTTCTGTTCTCTATAGTATACTTCAGAAACCCATTCACAGTCGGCCATTGGATCGGAACTCTTCTTGTGTTCATCGGGACCTTGATCTTCACGGAGGTCTTACAGAAGATGATCGCAGTGGTCTTGCCAGGCAAAGAAGAGAAGAAGAAGAAAATGTAGATGTTGCGTTGATAGTGTGTTGTTGAACAAATGTTGGTGTTATGTGCTTCAGTGTGATTGAGGGTAGGCTTAGCAAATGGTTTTGTATTGTAATTATTAAGCATAATAAGGGCGGTTTCACACCGGAATGGAAGCGGCCTGTAGTGGCGGGAAGCGACGAATATACCAGAGACAAGACGTGCGTGGCCGCCTACTCTTTTTGGACCTTTTAAGCAATAATGCCCCCTTAGCCAAGTTACAATCGTTTCTAATCTATTCTCTTGTATCGAACGCCTCGAGTTGGCCACGCCTCCGATTACTTTGTGACTGAGCGTTGAGATGACGTCAGAACAAAAGAATCGCAGTGTATTTTTAATAATTAAAAAGTAATAAAAAAACACTGCCGGTTCAAGCTAAATAGTCCAGTATAATCTGATCTCTCATCATAACAAATTCCTATGCAAAGCGAGGTCAATTTATACTGGACACCCAAAAGAAGAGAAAAAAAAATTTCGCGCCTAAGTAACGCTTCGAGTTGGCCACGCCTCCAATTCCTTTGTGACTGAGCGTGAGATGACGTCAGAACAAAAGAATCGGAGACGTGGCCAACCTGAGGCGTTCGATATAAGAGAATACTATAGAAACGGTTGTAACTTGACTAGGGATGGTGTTTTAAGGATGGAGATAAAGTTTAACCGCTTGGTCCGAAGTGTGTAGCCAGGATCATGTGTTTGGGACTGCGCACCATCTCGTTTAGCTTTTCGATCCCCATAGGTGTCAGAAGAGCTGACGAAATGGAGTACCTATTTGGTCATGAAAGTGTGACGCTGAAGGAATAAGCGCGAGACTGTTTGTCGGATAATCTGACGTACAGTAGGCACAACGGAGCTTGAGCGCTCGGCGTCAGAGTGGGGATCGCTTTGCGCATTCCATACATTGGCGAGCCAATCTTCTTCGTTGTTAGATACATGCAGCAATGCAGGGAAACAATGAGGAGTGACGTCTATGACGCGATGGCGCGGCAAGCCAATCACTGACACTCCCCGCCCCCGAGTCTCACTTCGCACCACTAAAGAGACCGAATATTTGACTTCTGCGCAACCGCTCAAGATCCGTTGTGCCTACTGTAGTTAAAATTATTTCACTTTAAAAGAGTTAATCGTGTCGCCGCTACCGGCCCCTATCATTGTGGTATGAATGGGCCCTAAGTGTATTGCCATACCACAAATATTGTGTAAGTTATTTCCATGAACATTTCTGTTAAATAGATCGCATCACTAATAGAAAGAGCAATAAGCAAGAAAAGTTGATGTTATCCGAAAATTGCAAACACTGTAAGATTGTAAAATATCGCGAGAAATCGTTAACTATTTTTTATATATAAGACAAAGTTTTGTTGGAATTAATTTAACTAATAATTTTGGATTTAATTTATCGTATACAAAACGATTTTTTTTTCATAATTATCAATTGATTATATCTAATAAAAGTTATCATGATTATAATTATAGATATGGCGTCTGCAATTTTCCAGTGACATATATAATTTGCACTTGTGCTAGCCAGGGCGGTTCACTAAGGTAGTCGCCAGATAACCGTGGAATAACGGTCATTGACCCTCACTACATTTGTTGACATTCCTAATTTCAAAAAACGGAAATAAAGACATAAAGCCGTCTTGAATCGAAATGTATCTTGATCCTTTACATGATCTAGTAATGAAAAGCATAAGATATTAGGAAAAGGTCAAAGCACTTTATTCCAAGATTATCTGGGGCTTTCTATAGTTAAAAATAATTTATGAATAAAACATAATTAGAAGTTAATCCTCTTCTCTTAATATGCCACTGGCACTTTTCTGTTGCATATGCCACTATTTTTTCTTTCAAGCATCTTCATTACTTACTCTTAAAACAAGATTTTAATGAAAATATTTTTTTCATAGCAAGCTTTCATAGCTCGGTATACCTATATAATTAATGCTCGTCAAGACGAATCATACGAGCCCAAACTCGATGGGGTTGTGTCGTTTAACTACCAAGTTCCTATAGCCACCTTCCAGTTGCATCATCAGATCAGCTCCACGTCATAATGATTTTGCATTGTCATCTGATTTACACATGCATGCAAAATTTCAGCCCAATCGGTAACCGGGAAGTGGGTCAAATTTTATTTGCAAGATTTGATGACAGACAAACATCGGGAGAGGTGAAACTAAATAAAAGCTTATAAATAAATAACAATACCACAGTAAAAGTTAAAGTAGTTCAGCATAAGTTTATTCTATTCTACCACGTCAATTTTAAACGGTCACATAAATAAACAGCTAAGGCTAATCATAATTGATATCAATCTATATGGCCAAGCAATCAATTTTAACGGAAATAAATACGCATTTTTCTTAGCAACCATAGAATAAAAAAAGTAGTAAATCCTTATGGTAATTAGACCGTAATAAATTATCAATGAACACTCTTTAACTTAAACCTAATGCAATTAAATATAACTATTTCTTAATGCAATTATTTCATAAACACTAGTCATAACTAACAAATGCCCATTTTTCTTCATATTATAAAAAAAAACAGCCAAGTACGATTTGGACTTGCGCCACGAAGAGTTCCGTAAGTACCGTCCGTAGAAAAAAAACGGCAAAGAAATCACGTGTGTTGTATGGGATGCCTAAATATTTATTTTATTATGTTTTTAGTATTCGAATAGATCATTTGTGAAAATTTCATCTGTCTAGCTACCTATTAGGGTTCGTGAGATACAGCCTGGTAACAGATAGACAGACAGACGGACGGACGGATGGTGGAGTCTTAGTAACTTTGAGTGCGGAACCATAAAAAGACCAATCACGATGATACTAAAACAGTTCAAATGATTTTCATTATTTAAAACACGGCCAATTAATCGTCCTCCCAATTCGCTGTCTTTAAACTTTGTGGCTCAAAACAGAATTAATTAAAAAGTAATAAAAAAAACACTGCCGGTTCATGCTAAAATGTCCAGTATAATCTGATCTCTCATTATAACAAATTCCTATGAAAAGCGAGGTCAATTTATACTGGATGACGTTTGATGAGAAAAAAAATCTCAATCGAGCTGTTCATTTCCAGTTTAAGAGGCTCCTATTAGCCGATGACCTTTTGAAAGTCTATTTTCAACTTGTATAAAGTATCTTAAAAGTGCATCATAAAATTCTGAAAAAAATATAATGCAATAAGTACTTTGATTCATGGACTACAAATCTGTACAAATATTTTTTTCGTTTATTGTTTTACGTTTATAAAATAAATTATAAAAAATGTCTACTTGCGTTTACTGTTTGTGCAAAAACTTTTTTACCTAAGCGATTACCAACACGAAATTTATACCGGTCGATAGAGAATATATATTATGTAGGTAATGATTGTAAATATTGTGCAAATACTTTGTATAGTAACAGTACATTTTTTCTGAAATGTGTATTAGCATTTTTTTCGATAATTTTGTAAATCATAACCTCAAAATGTCAAATAACAGGTCATCTAGGCCTAGGATGAGATGAGATCGCCATAAGGCTCTTTCAAGGTCATCAGCTAATAGAGCCGCTTAAGTCGTCCTCTTAAGGTACTATAAATCTACACAATGCTAGGTCAAATTACACGAGAAAAATAGTACTTCAAACAGTAGGTTTGTTATCGATTTGTCGTGCTTGATCTGTAGATAAGCTCCAAAAGTCTGTCGTATGTTGAGAGCAGTGGTGGCCGAGTGGTAATGGCCCCGACTTACGAGTTTTGCAGCCAGGCGCATTACTTTGTGTAATTTAGCTCATCACCACTGCTTTAAAAACCAAAAGTTCTGCCGCACTTAGAAATGACGACCATCAAATCGCACTGCGCCCGCGTACGTAATTACGGCCCATTTCCCCTCTTAGAGAGGAGGCCTGAGTCTCAACAGTGCGAACATTATAAGACCGACTATGCTATGCTACCTATGCTGTGCTATGTTGAGAGTCTTACAGTATTAGAACTATATTATAATAGGTACATGTTAATTTGAACATGTTCCTACAGTGAGATGCAAGTCATTGAGATAACGTAATCATTGAGTATCTTCCGTTTCGCCTCGTCATCTTACGTCACACAAAACCAAAGACTAGTAACAGATGATTTTAATCGTGGATTGTCATCGTTGCATAAAATATTTATGATACGTCATGACTGGCTAAAAATATTATTTATCTAATGCATAAAAAATAGGAAATGATAAAGTAATCTAAAAGATAGAGAGATATTTTAGTGGCTGTTTTAATTATTATTATATTTTATTATTGACAGGCTCGCGTTTGACCACCATCTCACCTGATGGTAAACGATGATGTGGTCGACGATGGAGCACGCTTGTTTAGAATCAATCTATTCACTCTTCACTTAGGCCCAAGCGCCCGAAAAGTGCCATAAAACTGTGACTTTCTGGAGCCTACTCCTCGGTAACGGCCAGGTTAATAGGTTTGAAAAAAATATATGTTTATTATAGATTCATGAACAACATTATCAACGTTTGATTTTTTCGTGCTTCTAATACTTTGTCTAAAAAAAATATTTAGCAATTTCGCAATTTCTCCCTACTCCTTCGAAACGGCTTGGATCTTTAGAAACATTTTTACACATAAAAATTGGTGGTTAAATATTCTTCAAAGTGAACATTGCATATGTAAATCAATCAAAATTTCGCAAAGAAAATGGATTTAAAGGTCAGCCGCACGCTTTCCGAGCGCAGTTGGCCGCAAATAAATGCACAGATTTGCGTACTGCCGCCTAGGCGGGTGCTAGAGGTGCGTCCACATAATTTTGGCCAGATGGTTCAAGGGACTGTAAGTCTTAAAAACCCATGTTATGGCCCTCGGTTATTCACAAATTGATTTCTAGTGGACATTGTGATGTAAAATAAGTGTACTTTGCATCTCAATCGTTTACGCAACTGGACAATATGTGAAAATAATCATTGAAACAGGCGCGATGACGGTGAAATGAGTAGGTAATTTATAATAGTATTGACTACTCAGCGAAACTTGCCAAGAATGCTCATTTAGCATCATATTTTGCAAAAACATTAAGGTAGCCATACACGCTAGGGTAGGTATACCTGATAGATTTGCCTGTACAGTTGAGATGTACATGTAGATAAACCGGAGAGTGTATGTTGCACATCTGTGCAGGTATCCATACAAGCTCACCCGACAGGTATAAGTGTGCAGGCAAATCTGTCAGGTATACCCTAATGGGTATGGTGGGTATTAGAATATGTTACATTCGCATTATACTTAATGGAAAACAAAGTAACTATATTTTGTGTCAAAAACTACTTTCTAATCTTGACACTGGCTGTATGTACAAACCGTGCGAAGCCAAAAGAATAGAAAAAAACGTAAAGCATTTTAATTACTTACCCGTTAATGGTTGAGATGGTAATTTTAAACACGTTGAGCATATTTCCTTTATCTATAATTAGACACTTGGTTCAACAATTTAGAAAGACATTAACTGGGTCATTATAATTTGGGCACAAGTGTAATTTGGTTGTTACAATGTTTTGCGTATGCTGTATTTATTACTAGCTTCTTCCAGCGACTTTACTCGCGAAAGTATAACTCAGTAATAAAATAGTAGTTTTTGGGTTTATTCATTACATTTTTGAACTACATAAAAAAGTAACTCTTGAAGAAATTTTTAACGACAAACTATTTTATCAAAGGGGTTTTTATCAAAGTACAAACGTAGGTACTGCAGGCTGGTCTTAAGCGTGTGGGAAAGTGCGGAAGAGTTACCGCGTCCCTGGAACGCACAAGGCAACTGAAAGAACATAGATGGGCTTTAATAAGTAAAAGTCGGACACTCTCTTTCACTCTTCCCAGAACGGAAGAAGACATTGAATGATTTCCCCACCTCAAAAATAGGCTGGTTTGACTAACACCCGAGATTTCTAATGCTAAAATACTAAATGTATCAATTTCTTTAAAGTAAATATTTTATTGCATGCGATCTCAACTCGTGCGCAAGGTCGTCAGCAATCATTTGTCCATCTAATAGCGCGTCCACACGGGTGTACTGTGCGATTTTTTTTTATCTACAGGATTTTAACAAAATAAAAATAGACTCACTTATTTTCCACCCAGACATCGATGCATCGATGTATCAATATTGTTACTTCGATCCAAAACAATACCGAAAATCGTAGCAAAAACTATATCGATATTTTTTCAGAGATGTATTCGTGGTCGATATTACTACTTTTATAAATATCGATATATCGATATTTTTCATCACCGCTAACGTTCCTGGCTAGTGTAGTGCCATGAAAGCGCCAGAACAGCCCGTGAAATTCAAATTATCTTAAGTATTTTGCACTTTGCAGGCCTGTGTCAAGATTATGTTGATTAAAATGTGATTGGCGGCCGGAACAGGCATTTATTTACGGAATTATATTTATTAAAATCATCAATACAACTCTCTCAGTTCTGCTAACCCTATAATATTGAATGACTTTCATGAAATGGGGTTGGCCAATTTTGTCGCAATTGTCATTTGAATGTGATTAAGGCCGCGTTCCCACTATGTCATAACGGTTAATTTATCGTCGGACGATTATCGTCTCTAGCTGTTCTCATTATAACAACTGCTTATCCGATTTTTACTCCATGATGTACCTACCCTACATCGTTTGTTCGACGGAAAACGAAAATTTTATCAGCCTGGGGTGATTTAGGAACATGTGATTTTCGCCATAACGACATATAATTTACAGTCACGGTTTAGTCTTAGACTGTCGTGCTAGCTGTTCCCACTATCATGACGATTTGTTGTCACCGCAAAAAAGTCGTGGATGACAGATAATCGTGTCGTTCTAAATGTGAACACCTCCATTTAAATATATAAGCCACGAAACTTATAACTACACGATTATCTGTCGTCACGACAAGTGGCCTTAGTCGTCACAGAAAATATGACATCTGATCTAAAACTCTTTTCAGTGTCATTTGAATTATTTGCATCTGATTACAATAAGGCCAGATCAGTGCCATATGAAATGAGTAAGGCATTTTTTGTATTTGTAACGAATAAAAAAATAGTAACTAGTATCGGTGATAGGGCTGAAGATTGTGATGTGACGCATTTGAAAACAATAATATGGCATATACAATATGTAACTTTATACAATGCACACCCTTTTACATCTCAATTAAATAATTAAGTTACAATTAGTCTTTTTAAAAAATTATTTGTCCTTATTGTAGACCTTATTTAACAAGAATTTATCAAAATAGTAGATAATATTAATATATAATAGAGAATTTTTTAATCCTTAAATAATCAAGAATTATTTCGGGATTTATAAAATAATTCTTGATTATTTAAAGATCAAAAAATTGTCTATTTAAAAATTGCTGATATCAAATCAGTAGCCGATTTTGAATATACTATTTACTGGATGTGCATTTAGTAAGTTACATGTATGTTGTACCTATATTAATTTTTATTAGAACGAGTTTTGTGTGAGGTGTTGAAACAGAAGAACTGTTATTGTTTTTATTATTTTGTTAATTAAATCTATAATATAAATAATATTTATTATGTATAAAATTATTAATCGTAAAAGAATGAAAATGTTATGATTTTGTAAATTGACGTGCTCAACAGAAATGGCTCTTGAAAGGAATTGAAAATTCTTTTCAATATGAGTGATGTGCAGTCTGTGTCTTACGATGCTAGCATAGACAATTTAATATATTATGATAAGAAGCTTGTTGTAAAATAAATAATTGGATTTTTAAACGAATTGGTTTTTTAATTATTTACCTTGTAACCTTGACCAAAGTTGAAGAATCCGAGATCTGAATAGATCGTTCATTCCAAAGCATTCGATGTTTGAAAATGTTCGTTTATGTGTTGATGTTATTGATGTATCAAACCCAACCCTCTCAAGGGTTTTTTAAAACAATGGTTGATGTAGAAACATGTGTAATACCAATGATTCTTAATTATTATTTTTTGTTTGGCTATATTGTGGCCCACAGTTGGGCAAAGGCCTCTCCTTTCTCTTTCCAAGCCTCTCTTACACGATCTTCTGTTAAGTTTGCCCCACAATCATAGTCTATGAAATTATTAAACAGGAATAGAAGTATAATAAGTATAGTTAAACCAACTAATTGCAACTGATCTAAGTTCATATTTAATGATAGATAAAGGTCATTGCTCTCATGAGACGTATTGACACACTTATTGCCGTATAGATAATATAATATAAAAACTGGCAAGAGCGTGTCGGGCCACGCTCAGTGTAGGGTTCCGTAGTTTCCTGTCCGTCACAATAAGTGTTCCCACTTATGTGTTTAAAAAAAAGCTATTTGTTACGTTGACATACTAAGTACGGAACTCTAATAAATACGGAACCCTAAAAACGGGCCCACAAAGGACGGTGATAACTAAAACAGTATGCAAGTAGTAGAAATTTCAGCGATTGTGCACTCGTAAAATTACGAATATATTAAAGAAGAAACGATTTTTTACCACGGTAGGTCATGAAAGCACGGAAAATCTAACTTCGACTTTTAAAAAGACGACGTCATTACGCAACGCCATCTATCGAACCATTTATGAACTGGTTTTACCTTAACATTTTGATAGATGGCGTTAAAAAAATGAATTTTAGTTTTGTTGTAAATTGCCTTAGCATGTTCCTGATAGAAGTTTTATGTAGTTATAAGATAATGCCGCCAATGCCGAGGAGAGACCAACCGAACAATTCGATAATACCCGACCCCATCAACTCAGGAAAAATCCTAAAAGTACAGCGCCATCTCTCGGGAAATTGGGTTACTAATTAATGCATAGGTACCAGAAGAAGTTTTCGGTGGTAATTTTGGATTGCGAGAACCGATTTTAATAATTCTTTTTTTGTTTGAAAGAAGATACGTTCAGGGTACTAAAATATGTAAACGAAGTTAAAAAAAATGCTTGCATATACGATTATACTACAAACTTAGTCCAGAAATTATTTTGTACAACCTTTTTGTCTTTTTTGACCAAAAATTTTCTTTCCATCAAGTTCAAAATGATTTTCCTAGAAAGTCCTTATAAAGTTCTACTTTTCAGATTTTTTTTCATATTTTCTAAACTTATGGTTCAAAAGTTAGAGGGGGCGGGACACGCATTGTTTTTTACTTTTGGAACGATTATTTCCGAAATTATTGACATTATCAAAAAATGATTTTAGTAAACTCCTATTCATTTTTAAATACCTATCCAACAATATATCACACGTTAGGGTTGAAATTAAAAAAAAAATCACTTCCCACTTTACATATAGGGGCTACCATAATAAAACATTTTTTTCCAATTTTTATTTTACCACTTTGTGGCGTGATTGATATACATATTGGTACCAAATTTCAGCTTTCTAGTGCTAACGGTCACAGAGATTAAGCGAGGACAGACAGACAGACAGACGGACAGACAGACAGACATGGCGAAACTATAAGGGTTCCTAGTTGACTACGGAACCCTAAAAACAGTATGCTTTTGAATGCCAGTGTTGTATCAATATTCTTGACCTTCATATTTTTGGAAAGAATTCTTGTGACATACCTATAGGTAGACTCAATCAGAACACACATACACACACACTTCAATTGTGTGCTTGCCTTTAACCGTTATCTCATCCGTTGGTAGGTAAGCAATTATGTGGTCGATGCTTCTGTTTTTAGGTGGAAAATCATTTATTTATTTATTCCATTTTAAAGAAGGCTTATAGACTAACAAAATAATTGATTTAAAAATTGTGATATTTTCAAATCGCTAATTACAAGCCTTCACACGTTGACACAAAATGTACATATAATTTATCGAGAAGGAAAGTACATATCACAATTAATTTCTATTTTTTTTTTGCATTTAGAAGCAACCAGTGACTTCTTCCATTATAGGGTGGAGCAGGTGGATGTGTCAGATATTTACTGACTTCAACCCACTCCTTTATGTTCCTACTTTGCCTTGCGTTATAGGACCCTGAATTTCCCTTTCGGACGACCCATGATGTAGTCGATGCTGGATGCGCTTGTTTAGAAGTCACTTTAATTATCCTCAGAATATAGCTATTGGTAACGTAAACTTCGGCAAGAAATTGGGACACCTAGCAATCATCATTATTTCAAAGACGTCCACTGTTGGACATAGGCCTCCCCCAAGCGTCGCCACAACGACCGATCCTGTGCTTCTCGCATTCACCGCATTCCCGTGACTCACCAGGTCGTCAATCCACCTTGTGGGTGGCCTTTCAATGCTGCGTCTTCCGGTGCGCGGTCGCCACTCTAGAACCTTTCGGCCCCATCGACCATCTGATCTGCGTGCAATGTGCCCTGCCCAATGCCACTTAAGTTTGGCGATTTTTCGAGCTATGTTGATAACCTTGGTTATCCTGCGGATATCTTTATTTCTGATGTGATCACGCAAGGAAACTCCGAGCATAGCCTTTTCCATCGCCTTTTGGGTGACTTTGAGTCTTCTTATGAGGCCCATAGTAAGCGACCATGTTTCAGAGCCCTAAGCCATCACCGGCAACTCCCTGGCTATTTTAATAATGCCTAGTAATCCTACCAATTAATTCATCAAATTATATTCTAGTGAGCCTTCCGTCTGACCACGAATTTAAATTGTAACCGACAAGATTCTGAATTGAAACTGCTAACAGTAAATCATACCGGATTTCATTGAAGAGGTGGGGAGAGATGTAACAGCTATATCGAGTGTGATGATAACGATGTCTTTAGGGTTCTCGCGCACTGTTCCCGTGGGCCCAGATGGGTCGAAGCCTACTGGGGCTAGGCTTAGCTCCGAAAGGTAGCTCAGCCCCGGTATGAAAGGCAGAAGGAACGTGGTGGGTTTTTTAGTCAGGAAGAGTCTGACACTATGTTCCGCTCCGCCCAAGGGCGAGGGATGTCATTTGGATGATTTTTACCCAACAAAAAAAGGGGGTTCTATACTCAAAAGATGAGAATGAAAGTAACCAAGCAGCGGGAGGTCACGACCCTCAGCATTAAAGGATACGAGGCCAGGAGGGAGGGGGGTGGACTCAAAAGATAAAACGGGACCCTATTACTAAGACTTCGCTGTCCGTCCGTCTGTCTGTCAGTCTGTCACCGGGCTGTATCTCCTGAACCATGATAGGTAGACTGTTGATCACAGATTATGTGTTTCTGTTGCCTCTATAACAACAAACTACTACACTAAAAACAGTTTTTTTTTTTTTTAATAGCCTTTACTGTCCCACTGCTAGGCAAAGGCCTCCCCCAACTTCTTCCAGGTATCCTTTTCTTGAGCCCTCGAACGAACCTCGAACCAGTCACATCAGTCGCATGCACTCTGACCGTTGGGCAAGAGTTTCCACAAAGTGGGTACCTGAAGATGGACGACGCCGCCGAGGTCGACCTAGGAAGAGGTGGCGAGACGACCTAGATGCCTACCGCGGGGACTGGTTCGAGGTGGCTCAAGAATAAAATAAATAAGTAAAATATTTAAGTGGGGCTTCAATACAACAAAGATGATTTTTTTTTTTGCCGTTTTTTGCTACGGCCGGTACGGAACCCTCCGTGCACATTGCACCAATCCGAAAAAAAAAACTAAACTCAAAATTATTTTCTTTCACCTAGGCCTACATGGGCACTTATAAATCATCAGAAGCTAGGCACGGTTTCAAATTGGTCGTTTCCTATGGAGAAGAACCGGCAAGAAGCTCCATGGTTATTCTTTTAAAAAAATGGTCGTTCTTACAATATTTCCATATTACAGTATTAATAGGTATTATTTAAGAACAGTGTAAGCCGGTCTATATTGTACAACTCGACTCGCACTTGTCCGGTTTTTCATAGTGATTGGGGAGATCTTACTTGCTTTAGTTTTCTCAAAATTTATTCAAGCAATAAAACCAACCATCAAAAAATACTTAAGTAGATAAGAGTATGTATTCGAATACCTACATAATATCTGGAAATTAAACCAAATCATTCAGCACCGACATTTATTTTTGAAGCGAGGCCTTGAGAGATTAATCTTATCTTTATATCAAGCTTGCCGCTTCATCTGCGTGAAAGTGGAAAGTATATAGTCTATGTCGCATACTAGGTACTGGCTAAACATTTTTTTTCATACGGTTGATTACTTTCAGAGATTATCCCCTACATACGGACTTATAGAAACTCTTCACTCGCACTAGGTGTGCTACTTTTCACTACTAGTCTGAATAAATCATACTTATCTCCGCAGTTTTCAGTTATTCAAATGGTTATAAACTAGCTTTTGGATGCGGCTTCGCCCGCGTAGGTACATAAAATATATATAATTATCTATATATTTTTTTTAATATTCCACAACTATCACACAGCGCCGTCTAGTCCCAAGCTAAGCAGAGCTTGTGTTATGGGTACTAGACAACTGATAAACATATTTATATATTTCTAACTACATACATATTAAAGATAAATTACACCCAGACACAGAACAAATGATCATGCTCATCACACAAACATTTGTCCTGGGTGGGAATCAAACCCACGACCTCCGGCATAGCAGTCAGGGTCACTAACCACTAGACCAACAGGCATATGTCACTCAGGAATAAACAGCAGCTTTCTATCAGTTTATGTACCTCTTTATAATATTAGTGTACATAAGCCGCATATTTCTATTTTCTCTTTTATACATACACTTATCTGGAAGAAATTGGAAGACGCAGCATTGGAAGGCCTCCTACAAGGTGGACCGATGACCTGGTGAAGGTTGCGGGAATCCGATGGATGGGAGACGCACAGGATCTTTATTGTGGCGACACTTGGGGGAAACCTATGTCCAAAAGTGGACGTCTGCCGGCTGAAATGATGATGATCACACTTATCTAATCTAATGCAAGAAATTCATATTAATCTATCCAACTAACTCCTATTTATAAGTATAATTATGTAAATAGTTACATAACTGCCATGTGAACAATTCAGGGAAATATCTCGTTAATTTCCAAGTGCGGAGCAGTTTTTGCAACAGTACAAAAACCCTATATCATCCGCTATAAAACAAGGTCACTTAGAGGGCGCATTATAATCGGCCATCAGAAATATTAGTCAGCGATTTCGGCCCAGATATGAATATTAGATAAGACTAAATATAATATTAGAATGAGCCCAAAGTAATAAATATTGCGCAAAGTTTAGTGATATGCACTTGGGTTTACATATTTAAGAGTTACAATTGTGATGGTATTTAGAGCTAAGTTTTATACATTGTGAATATAAAAAAAATCAATATTACCAGATTGATTGTTAGGAGTAGGTACATTATTTTTTTTTAATTCTCAGTCGTTTTGATCGATTCAAAAATATATTCATTGATTTATTAATGTTGATCTATAATTTAATTTCAGTACATTAAATATGATACGAGTAATAACAACACCATGAAACTGCTTCAGTCTTATCATTCTATGTTCGATTATGAAATAGTAAATTGTGACAAATTTGCACGTGTATCAAACGACTTGTTTTAATGCACTCACTAAAATGAATAAATGGGGATTGACCAGCGACTCGTGGGGGACGACGCTCGCCCATCCTGATACGACAATGTAATAAAATTATGGCGGGGGAGAGCACCCGCACATTTTTGTACTTGTGCGGGAAATAGCCTATTGCGTGCCTGTAAGCGGTGGGATAAGAGCGGGTTTTCGAGTGAGTGTATTGAAAATGTCTTTGACATCATAAATCCGCTGTAACTTTAAGGAAATATTGCTATTTGTTCTGCCCTGCGTTCAAAAATAACCAGAGTAGAGTAAAATTGCAACCCAGGGTCGTTCTTTTATAACTTGAGTAGCTACCCTAGAGTTAACCCAACTAACTCGAACTCAGAGTAGGGTTGGTTGGAGTAAGCGGCTATATGCTTGACATTGACAGTTGAACTCGTTCGCGTTCAAAAATGCCAGGGTAGAGTATATACCCTATGACGTCATTAGAGTTAACTCTAAACTCAAATCTGAACACAGGGCTGTTTTTGCTCTTATGGACTCTTTGTTCTTTATAAGTCACTCTCTCATAAGTCATTTAATTGATAGGTTTGTTTTTATATAGCCTCTTTTTTATAGTGTGAATGTGAGAACAATGTGCAATAGTATACTCCGCGGATTTATAAATTACTATTTTTATTGTACTTTTGTCTACACTGTCATACCCATTAATATTGGATTATGAAAACATTCTAAAATCAATCATTTTTTTAAATAACTATGTACTTTCTGGCTTGTTTGTCTCCATAAGAAACAACTAATAAAATTTTAACCGTGCACTACTTTTTTTTTTTTTTTCGATTGGAAAAATCATCTTATGACAACCCCCGCTCTTGGGCGGAGCGGGAGATAGTGTCAGACTCTTACTGACTAAAAAACCCACCACGTTCCTTCTTGCCTTTCATACCGGGGCCGAGCTACCTTTCGGATTACCCTGGCCCCAGTAGGCTTCGACCCGGCTGGGCCCCTGCTGTTGCTGACAACTCCTTGAGGCGCGCGGGAACAGCGCGCGCCGTCGATGACTTGGGCTTGGTCCGGACGGTTACTGGACGGCCGGACAGCGAGCTACCCATTGCTCACTGTCCGCAAGCCCGCGCCTACGGTGGCCGGAAATCGGGATCGGAATCCCGGCGGCGGCGAGAGCGCCGTTGCCTGATGCGGTCGGCCTCCTCCTTAGCGAGCATTACTGCTTCGCAGAAGTCGGCGACCGCCTGCACCGTGCACTACTTAGTTTCTGATGTTTTATAAGTGCCATGTTAAATATTAATATGCATTATCTATATTCATTGTGCTTACCTTACATAATAGAAGCAACAAGAAATATGTAACCAAGATTATAAGTAACTTATAATATGATTTAAAAGAGTATCCATGGAGTTTCTTGCACGTTCTTCTCCATAGAGATCTATGCTTTGGAACGTGCAATTTAGCTTTATTTTTTTTGGACTGACCGACATTCGACTATTTAAAAGTGCCTGTTAATGGTCTATTTGAAATAAATGGTTTTGATTTTTTTTTTATTTTGAAAAAAATAATATATTATTAAAATTCATTGACCTGGCGGTCAATTATTTGTAAGACCTACTGATAGTTTTTTCGCGTGTGATAGTCTAGTGTAGGTGAGTGAGTTTACATGTTTGTGAATGTACCCATTAAACAGGAGTATAATAATAAATAATAATAAGTTTTTATATTTTTAAATGTTTTTTTTGTTACATTTATTTAATAAGAGGTACGTGTAAAAATGAATAAAGGTAATAATAATAATAATTTTATTTAGAACACAACCATAAATCAAGTCTTAGTAACTAGAACAAGATTGTCTCCCATTCGACTATTCAAAAGTGCTTGTAAATGGTCTTTTTGAAATAAATGCGTTTGTCTGGGGACTTGGTCATTAGTTCATGCTGTAATCATAAAGAGGTGTGCTTGACAGAAAACATGTTTATCATATTCGAAATCGATCAAAGCAAGAACTGATAAGATTACGCACGCACCTATCTGAATTCTGGTTGTCACACTCAGTCCATAATTGTAAGATTATAAAATCATCAAAAAATATCTTCTGAAACTGATAAGTTTACGCTTTCAACTATTGTTTTTTCCTACATTAATCGTCAATTACGAATATCCCGTATATATATTGTTTTATTTTATTAGGTAATTCAATTACAGCTATTTAGAAAGACATTAAATGTTTATCGCGTTTGGCTTTCTGATTGGTTAAGACCTTGGAGCGGACCAATAGGAGCGCAGAACGTTAAAAACGTATCGGTCGCATTAACTTAAAACAAACTCGCACTAGGCACTCTAGGCACAAGATGACAAGACACGGTCTTATGTGAATTAGGTGTCTTCAAGGTTAGTGAATAGTGCGCCTCACCATCAACGATTGTGTCACTGCTTACTATCAAGTGGGATCTTAGTCAAGCACTGGTTTATTTCATTAAAAAAAGGTAGCAAAACAGCTAAGCCTGTGACATCACCATGAGTCCAAATTGGTAACTTCTAATCTAACCCCAATCGAAAACCAATCAGCAGGGATCTCTTGACATACAACAGTGACAGTTGCCAATAAAAGTCATTTGGACGAACACCACGATTGTAATCAATCACAATGCATTCGAATTGAGAATGCTCGTTCTTTTTTTGAAGTCTATTTTTTTAATATTTTGGCTTGGATACTAACTCCTTTAGCACTAGAAGCGCGGGCGTCCCTTTGACCCATTCCTATATTCTTCCTGCTCTAGTTTTACTAAGCATAAAATCACAAACACCTACACTAAAATATGTGTAACTAGCTTTTGCTCGCAGCTTCACCCGCGTACATAAAATATAGCTTATGTCACTCAAGAGTAAAGCAGCTTTCTATCGGTGAAAAAATTTTAGCAATCGGACTAGTATTTTCAGAGATTACCTCCGACAAACAAAAAAAAAACATACATTCAGCCGAACATAGAACCTCCTCCTTTTCGAAATCGGTTAAAAAAAACAAACTTTACCTCTTTATTCTATTAGTGTAGATGTAGATAAGTAAATAATAAAAATATTGTATTATTACTTACTAGTTTCATTTCTAGCAAAAAAAAAAAATATGGCCAATATTGACACTGATATATCTGCGCGTCTAGTATTAAACCATGTCTACGTATTGAGTAGTTACTATGAGTACTATTAGAAAATAGATGTGATATTATATTTTAATGTTTTTACACTATTTGTCAATAAATGTATCGAATTGGACTTCACTGAGGTAGTCTTAACCAATCCGTTCGTCCAAAGCGTAGGACATAAGTGAGTTGTTTGTTATTTATTTTATTACCAACAGAATGAGGAGCTGGTCTGAAATCTGAAAACTACTTAACTCTGAATTTTAGCTTACAAGTGAAAACTTTGCTAAGTTCTAATCTAATTCCCAAAAAATGGATTAAGACACAATTTCTGTGTGAAATAAGAATTTTAGAAAAAGCTTTTTAATGTCCACTAGTTGGGTGTTGCTTGAAAAGGAATTTCAAAAAGTGTCCTGTGCTAGTTTTTTGCTCGTTTACCGCCAACAGTCCCAACTGGGGTCTTACCGAAATTATTTAGAAACGTTAACCGCATCTCAAATACCACCTCTGACCTCCAAAAAATATTCTGACTAAAGAATGTCGCCCACGTTATCCGTTAGCCACGATTGGGTGCGAAATTAGCGCGCACTAGACCAAAAGCTTGGCTAGCGAATTTCCTACATCCTACACGCCCTACCAACTTAAAACCCTCACTACTACAACAAAAAACTAAGCCAAAACGAATCGTATCCCCCAGTCATAAAGATCAAACAGAACCCAGGGATGTTAAAGTTAATTTTGCAGTCGCTAAAGCGGACGGCGGCGGAATTTCAACAAGTTGGACGATTGCTTCGAAATACATGATTATGAATGCGCTCATTCGGGTCTTTATGGTTGGGGAGATAAGGTCGGATTTGGATCGTTCGGGGGGAGGTTTAAAGCGGTTGTTTGGAAGGCAGCGGCCCCGGTAGCAGTGCAGACATTCTTGACGAATGCTGCCAAAAACCGGGCAGTTTCCACCTCGTTCGGGCACAGTTTATTGTTTTATTTGCGCTTTACTTCTCTGCTGGATTTTTGGGCGGTTTAGTTTCGGGACATTGTGAAAAATGAAGTGGATGTGTTTTTTGGATTAGTTAGTATTTACTTTAAATTGGAGAAAAGCTTGTTGACACCTCAAGCTTTTATTCAGGGGCTTATAGTTGTCTTTGTTTAGAAGTTTTGTTTACAAACTGCCAGTAAATGTAAAAAAAATGTCTCATAATATAAACATACTCCTCTGATAAAAGGTATCTTAGGGGCCATTTTAGGACATGGTTTACCCGTACGGAAATTTATTTCATTCAAATCCGTTCAGCAGTTCAAGCATGTAGTAGTAATTTATTGTGATAAAATTCACGTCAATTGAGTTATCATTATCCAGAGAGGGTGAAGCAATTGTCGATTGTCTCATTTAATTCAATGGGTACGTTTAAAACTTGATCGATGCTTATATATAGATGTCAATATCGACATGTTGCAAATGCCTTAGTTGCATGAATAGCAATCTGCCCCCCTAGCCAAGTTTCAACCAGTTTGTGTCGAATTCCGTTCTCTAATCGGTAACGCCTCGGTGACAGCAATTGTAGAAAACGATAAGTTGGTAGCCATGTTGACGCACCTGAGTCGGCCGCTCGTTCTACAATGTAGCGTTTGTATAACAAAGGATGTAGCGTGAAACATTGTGGAAACGATTTTGAACGATGTGAACTTGGCTATGAATTGTCTATCCGTTTGTTCTGACCACGCGACTTTACGTTGAGATGACGTCATTCCCATACGTTTCCTCACTTTTCGATAGCGTTAACGATTGCAGAATAACAACTTGGCTAAGCGTGCTGGATGATATCAAACTAGTAGCGATAGTGTCTAACGGTGGCAGGTTTTAATCCACACGAAACCGTTTGATTTACTTAAGACATAAATATCTTATTCTCTTATCCTGTCATTTGAAAAAAGATAATGCGAGGGAAGTTTGTAGTAAGTATCAATATTTAACCAAACAGTTTACCTATAACCCAAACATAGTAAAACAGTATGCCAAGCGCCATGCCAGCCAGTGCACTAGCTTCTGACGTTTTATAAGTGCCCATGTAAGCCTATGTGAAATAAAGTTTGAAAGTTTAAAAAAAAGCCATCAATTCTTACATCTCTTTTGTCCTAACTGGACTCATTTCTGCTGCGTGCACACCTTATCTAGTACTCAATAAACACACCCCCTCCACATCATACATCACTTAACTAATGTCCCGCACAGTGGACTGATAGTCCCGCAACAAGATTTAGACATCAATAAATTTGGCCAGCCGGCCGCGGATACAATTTATGTCCGTCTGCTGAGAATTCCTCACCTCTACTCGGCATAGTTGGGATACTTGCAACACAGAGAACTACAGAAGTTCAGCTCTAATAGCGAACGAGCGAATACAGGCGCATACGCATAAAGAAGCTTATTTTTCAATACACTTATTCCAAAATCAGCTTTTTACAGTTTTGCATACTAGTGCGAAAAAGTGCGCGTGCTCGCCCTACCTCAGTTTACATTTATCGTATCAGGCAGGGCGCTAAGTGAAAATGTGAAATGTGTAATCTCTGAAAGACCTAGTCTATTTTTTAAATTTTGTCACTGATAGAAAGCTTCTTTATTCCTGAGTGACATAGGCTATATTTTATGTAGTATTTATTACCTATGCCTAAAATACTCAAGGATATTGCAGCTACATACATATAAACGAAAGAAGAATCTGTTTCTTGATGGCTATAACCCGGGAACATTTAAGTCCAGTACACAGTAACAGTAAATAGGTTATTTCTAGGTAAGCACGCTGCATCGTCGCTTTCCATCAGGTGAGATAGCAGTTAAGGGCAAACCTATCAACAATAAAAAAAAAAGAATTTTCAGGAACAGTTCAGAGATTACCATCTACATATTATCGCTGAAAACCAGCGCTGTGAGCTCAACGCATTATGCGTGAGGCCGCAGCTTTATGCTGAGCGTTCGGCCGTTTTGCGCGGAGGAGACGCATATCTTCCCTATCAATTGATGTTATGTTCTGTTACTTACTTTTAAGATTGCGTCTTTAACGCGTGAATAAACTGTTTTTCTTTCTGTTCTTTCTTTCTTTCTATTATAAAGAGATATCTTAATGATAAAGTGCCAGTCACGACTTAAGAGTCCACTTACACTAACTGAACAACATGTGTCTTTACACGTTGTGTGGACCAAACCTTCTGCGCAATTCTGTGCTCCTGTTTAGCATTTCTGGCATACTTGCACCATGCATCTATTGTTATTTGGACTGAGGTGTTTACTTCGCTAGCCTAGTTCTGGCAGGACTTAGTACTTGAAGTTTGAACTTGCGAGGTATTTAATTGTTTGTGTGGTTTCCGAGGAAGTGGACATGCTGTTTATGTCTCTAACTTCGTCTGTAGGTGTGAAGATTTAGTCTCTGTTTAAGATGATGATGAATTTTTTTTAGGTGGCAAAATCATCTACTTAATGACATCTCTCGCTCTTGGGTGGAGCGGAAGGATGAGTAGACTTTTACTGACAAAAAACCCACTCCAGTTGCTTCGTTGCCTTTCATACCAGGGTTGAGTTTTCCATTCAGAAACGAGCCCTTGGCCTCAGTAGAAGACGATGATGAGTAGCAATTTAATCTACACTAATATAATAAAGAGGTAAAGTTTGTTTTTTTGTTTTTATGTTTCTTTGTTTGTAGGAGGTGATCTCTGGAAGTATTGGTCCGATTGCTAAAATTTTTCACTGATAGAAAGCTGCTTTATTCCTAAGTGACATAGGCAATATTTCATGTACGCGGGCGAAGTCGCGGGCAAAAGCTAGTTAATGAGTAAATTTATTTTTATGGAAAAAACGTTCCATTCTAGTAGTTCTGGTTATCATTTGAAGATCTTAGAGGATTATTATGGATATTTAATTTTTTAAAAGCCGACCTCAATACAGTTAAGAAAAAACTCTAAAGATTATTGATTTATTAATCCACATATCAATTAAGGCAGTACGGTAAAATAATAACAACAAAAGCAACAGAGGAGTGTGGATCATTACGGTTATTTAAAATTTTTGAAGTCGACCTTGGGGTCGGTTAGTTGTATAAAGGCTAGGGAGATGAAAGAATAGAAACAAAAGAGGGGGTTACCATGGAGATTTTCTGAGTCTTTATATGGAATCACCCTCTCAGCTTTGAAGTTTCGTAAGAACATCTAATTTTCCTTAACGGGTGTGATATTATGTAGCTGTATTTTTTAAGAAACATATTTGCATCTACACTGATATTATAAACGTGAAAGCAATTCTGTCTGGCTGACGCTTCCACGCCTAAACTACTTTTTTTTAATATCCATAGCCTAGCGTTTGACCACCATCTAACCTGATGGTAAGCGATGATGTGGTCGACGATGGAGCACGCTTGCCTAGAAGTAACCTATTCACTCTTGACTTGAAGACCTCTGAGTTGTCGCTATTTTTGTACTTAATAGATTTTTTATTGGAGTAAGCTTGAAGCCCAAGAAAGGACATTACTGGCAGTGGGCACATTGCTCGTAAAACAGATGGTCGATGGAGCTGAAAAGTTCTAGAGTGGCGAATGCGTACCGAAAGACGCAGCGTTGGAAGTATCCGACGAAGTGGACCGATGAGTGGCTGACTGACGAGGGTGCCAGGAATCTGATGGATGCGAGATGCACAGGACCGGTCACTGTGGCGACACTTAGGAGAGGCCTGTGTAGCTGTTGACGTCTTTTGGCTTTAATGATGATAATAATATTGTATAAAACCTGAAGAAATAATAAATATTATTATGACATATATAACCAAGATTATATGTAACTCATAATCTGATTTAACAGAATGACCATAGAGTTTCTTGCACGTTATTTATTTATTTAATAGATATACTTTATTGCACATCAAAATTAAAAAGAATACAAAAAGAAACCATATAATAAAAAACACAGAGTTCTTCTCATATAGATCTACAACATTTGACTCTTCAAAAGTGCCTGAAAATAGTCTATTTGAAATAAATGATTTTGATTTTATGCGCCCGTTGGGTCCCACTGTAGGGAAAAGGTCTCCCTACCGATAATCTACTCTTTTCTGTCCTTAGCCACTTCTGGCCAATTCCATCTCCTAACTCTCAATAAAAAGGCATCAGGTCGGTTTGCTTGGTTAAATCGCTACGATTTATAGCAACGAGTTCGGAGTCTCTTGTTTCACTTACAATTGGTATCGGACATAGGTGCACTAGATCACATGTAGATCTAGATAGATGGCCAGCCATCTGTGGCTCTGTAGGTTTTGTTACTTTGGTGTTGGAAGTAAAAGTAATATACTCGTATAGGTTCAAATCATGGAAGCGAATAGTTTTAGCTTCACATGTGAATTTTTTTCAGGAAAAAAGGAACAAATGTCTATAAGGCGACTTAAGGGCCAAGCGCCCGAAAAGTGCCATAAAACAGTGATTTTCTGAGGCCTACTCCTCCGTAACGGCTAAGTCAATTGGTTTGAAAAAAATATATGTTTATTATAGATTCATGAACAATAATATTAACATTTGATTTTTTCGTGCAATTAATACTTTTGTCAAAAAAAAATATTTAGCAATTTCGCAACTTTTCCCTTCTCCTTCGAAACGGCTTGGACCTTTAGAAACATTTTTACACATAAAAATTGGTGGTTAAATATTCTTCAAAGTGAACATTGCATATGTAAATCAATCAATATCTCGCAGAGAAAATGGATTTAAAGCGCTTTCCGGGCGCTGCTGGCCGCAAATAAATGCACAGATTTGCGTACTGCCGCCTAGGCGAGTGCGAGAGTTGCGTTCACATAATTTCGGTCAGATGGTTCAAGGGACTATACGCCTTAAATTTAGACAGTTCAGCAAGAAATTGTCAACTTCAGCAAAAAGTGTCAGACAAGACATATTATCTACTGGCATCAAAGCTAGAAGGCACAAGAACCTCCATACTTTCGTTTAAAAACCTGTATGGCTCGCTGCTCGAAGCTTGAGGAAGTGATGATAACGTCACGAAGTAGTAGTTGCGCAGACGTTCATAGTAAAGGCCACCAGTTTAGAGCTATGCGGTACAGGGTGCAAAGTACCACAAAGACATACGTTCCTAAATCCTATCCTAGTTTACGCTTTGAAGATCTACCTGACCACTTAGACAAGCCTGATGAAGTTTCCTTTAGGGCTAAATTTTACTGAGACACCATGGCGGCGCGACCAGTCGCTGATAACAAAATGTCAGCTCTATAGAGAGTTACTCACCAGTTGCGCAACCAATTTGGTGGCGCGACCAGCTCAGAAGTGTGGCGACTCTGGTGTCTATACGGTGTCTAGTTTAGTAGCTTAGCGCTATATTTCACCGAAATACTATGGCCCGGTGAAATATAGCTCTTAAAGATGCTTATTGTAGGCTCAAGGCATTATGGCCTTTTTATTTTGGCTGTCAGAAGAAGCGTGTTCTAGAATAGCCGTAGCGCTAAAAAAATAACTTATCTTATTCTAGAACACGATAACTGAAACTTGTGTTCTAGAATATAATAGTTATTTTATTCATCTGAAAACCTACAAAAAAAATTACCACCGAAATTAGCAAAAAATGAGCCTGCCTGAAATGACCCAGCTGATTAATAAATAAACTGTTTAACAATGTTTTGTTTTAAAATACCAAGTTTTTTATGTTCGAAATTCTTTGTTACAGATGGCGAACCTATCAAATTGCCAGAGAACCTGGAGAGCCTGCCCAGAGCTGAACACTTCGCAGCCCAGAGACACCGGTGGAACACCAATGAGGTCAGTGGCTTCGTTAAGAATTACCATAGACATACGAGTACATTTTTTAAAAAGCGGAACATGTTTTGTTCCAAGTTACACCTAACATTTATCTAACTTAGAGTCTTAACATGGACTTGAATAAAAGGCAGTGGATTGTGAAACAGCGAAATTTTTTTAAGTGATCAGGCATAAATGACCGCGATGATACCAATAACTAATGTATATAAATTTTAAATAGGTAAATAAATTTGAGTGAGTCGGTCTAGTGATTTAGGTACAAAATAGATAATACCCAACAAATACATCACTTCAGGCGACCTCGGCATATAAAACTAAGAAATCTCGAAATCACATCTTATCAGCGTTACAACATTAACAGCGGCTATTAAATCTTATCATTTGTTAGTACATTGTGTACTACTAATGAAACTATCATAATAGGTAACACGGAACAGAATATGTTTGCTCGATATAGATATGAATTTTGGTGAACCGTAATAACTATTTCTATTTATAAGCTAGTGTAATTATAAGTTAATTGTGTATGAAAGTCGTCATACATGTATTTAGATCCTAACTTCATGGTAAATATTTCTGAACAGATTATATAATCATTGCATTTATAACTACGTATTCTAGCAACACGACTCAGCTAAATTGTAATATATTACCGCAATCATTATTTAACACTTCATCATGACTCTATCAACTTCAAATATTGATAAAGACAACAAATGACGCTTTATCGCTAAATCAAAGAACATTAACTGTCGTCACTCAAAATAACACACGCCCTCTCGGAATCACACAGGCCTCGTACATGCATATACACAAAATACACACAATCTTCATCAGTCTTATCTTATCTAATCTAATGTTTATTATCCATCGGGTTTTCGTGACCCGAAGACCCAGCCTTCCAACGCTGCATCTTCTTGTACGAGGTCGCCACTCCAAAACCTTTCTTCTAGCAGCATAAGTCCTCAGTATTCGACACAAAGAACTAAAGTGATTCTGCGCGGACTTTATGGGAATTAAAGGTTCTAGAATGGTGACAAAGTACAGCAAGACGTGGCGCTGTAAGGCCTCCTACAAGATGAACCCATTACTTGGTGAGCGTCGCGGGAATCCGATGATGCAAGACAGACAAAACCGGTTGTTATGGTGACATTTGGAGGAGGCCTATGTCCAACAGTAGACGTCTTATGACTTAAATGATGATAATGATGATGAGGACCTCTATTGTAAAATTTGTCCAATCATGGACTACACAAAGAACATCTGTTAACTAAATTAATTTTACATTATGATCTTACATTCGTGAACGGCTTACAAGATATTTTAAACGTATTCTGCAACCTTTGAAAAGCTTAAATACAAAAGAATTCCTTCTCATCTCCACAGACTATCGAACCTTGCGGTATATGACCACTTTCCATGCTGCGTCACGTGCCCTGTTACCTGTTCACGTAGGGACTTAGTGACAGCGTCAGTAGGCATTGCCGTGACCGAATAATGGGCCAAGCAAGGAACTTAACATGAAAAAAAAAAACCGGCCAAGAGCTTATCGGGCCACGCTTAGTGTAGGGTTCCGTAGTTTCCCGTCCGTCACAATAAGTGTACCCACTTATGAGTTTAAAAAAATGCTTGCATATACGATTATACTACAAACTTAGTCCAGAAATTATTTTCTACAACCTTTTTGTCTTTTTTGGACAAAAACTGTTCTTTCCATCAAGTTCAAAATGATTTTCCTAGAAAGTCCTTATAAAGTTCTACTTTTCAGATTTTTTTCATATTTTCTAAACTTAAGTTAGAAGGGGGGGGGGGGACACATTGTTTTTTACTTTTGGAGCGATTATTTGCGAAATTATTGACATTATCAAAAAATGATTTTAGTAAACCCCTATTCATTTTTAAATACCTATCCAACAATATATCACACGTTAGGGTTGAAATTTAAAAAAAAATCACTTCCCACTTTCCATATAGGGGGGCTACCCTAATAAAACATTTTTTTGCAATTTTTATTTTACCACTTTGTCGGCGTGATTGATATACATATTGGTACCAAATTTCAGCTTTCTAGTGCTAACGGTCACAGAGATTAAGCGAGGACGGACAGACGGACAGACAGACAGACAGAAAGACATGGCGAAACTATAAGGGTTCCTAGTTGACTACGGAGCCCTAAAAAGAACTAGTTTTGCCATCGACAGGCTAGAAAGAAAGAAAGAAAGAAAAAATAGAAAGAAAAATAATTTATTTGCACGCATGGATACACACACTGTAAAAACAAAATTTTAAACAAAAAAGAAAAAAACACTGACACAATGTGTGTCTCACGGCTGCACCAAATAGGTCCAGTTCAGCAAAAATGCCTGGCAGCTACATGGCAGTCAGTATAGTACATGTAGTCGCTAAGAAGAAGTATTCCCTGCTAGCTTGTAAGATGTGAAGTTTCGTACACCAAGCGACCTTATGCATCACAGTAGCTGTATCTAAAAATTACGCACCCAAAAACCATGGAGGACTCATACACAAATGCGACACGACAGTAGGCGTCAGACAGACGGCTCAGCGGAGGCGTAGTTCGAACCTACCCGTTTTTGACGTCAGACACTCACGTGGGAAGAATCTAAGGCCAAAAATAGACAGCTGAACTAATGACTAATGAGTCCCTACTGACAAGGAATCAATTTCTTTGATCCGTAAATCGTTACCTACCTTTGACTTTATAAGAATATACCTATATATCGAAGAATATTGAATGTGTTTTTACTTTTAGTTTTCCGATTTCGACAGGTTATTTCTGGATTTCTATCGAATCCCACCCCACCCACACAATCTCACGTACAAAACGTTCTAAGAACACATTTATTGTGTGTGCAGCTAAAGGTGTCGCTACCGGAGTATATGTGTTCTGATAACTACAACCTAGGGTTCTAGAGGCAATTGAAGGAACATACATAGGTATAGTTTTATTTAGTAAAAGTCGAATACCCACTGGGCAACAGAGCGGGAGAAGTCAATAAATGATTTCCCACCTTAAAAAAGCTTTCTCTGAATGTACTAGTTTCAGGATAGATAGAGTAAATGATAAGTGATAAATGATATTTATTTTGCAAATGGGTTTTTAAAAACACTTACACGTAAATTTTTTCGTCATTTTAAACTAGACGAAGCCGGTGTTTAGGTACTAGCTGACTCCCCTGAGAAATCTCTTTTAAAGTCCACACAGCAAACATGCAATGGTCAAATCTTATGAGAACCATGCAGATTAGAATCTGAGATGATCTTTTGAAGAAAAAACCACACACTTTTGTCTGGATTTAATTAAGTATTTGTACGGAATTCAAAACACTTAATGACATTCAAATAGTAGGGGCCAAAAAGCTAATTTACACCACGCTAAGTAGACTAAAACATTGCTTCACCGAGATATGAGGCGTTCTGTCCGTTTGCATAATACATGTATTAGCGCGATTTATACCGCGCGTTGCCGCGATGTGGCGCGACGGCGCGATACCGCGTCAACGTTATTGTGACTTTGTGTATAATTAATGTTAAAACTCGACGTTTGTACGGGTTTAGAGGTATGTGGAACGAGAGTAAAGTCCCGCAAACCTCCGTTGAGAAGAGAGGATCCTCCGACCAGATGGGTGTTACGATTTGTTTGGTCAACTGCCTGATGAGATCTACGATGATGGTACAATTGGCATCATTAACACGCCTTTTTTATCATTTGACTGACTTCTTGAAATTTGTAATATAATAATAATTCTTTATTCAGGTATAAAGTAAGCGACATTATAATTTACATTAATTACAATCGACATAAATTTAATTCAAACTGTAGTATAGATTTGCCTGATGTAGGTTAATGAAAACCTGTATTTCAGGCCATCCATTTACATCAAACATTTAAAAAAGAATAACAACAATAGAAATGAAAAGCTAAATTAAAACGAAGACAATAATTCCAATGACTTATTTAAAAGTGTTTGCAAATGATTTATTTGAAACTAGCTGACCCGTCGAACTTCGCACCGCCTAACAGTCAATGAATGTATCTTTTGATATCGTCAACCGATTGCGGTGACTCAAAGCCTAAGTAATATCGTCACCCTGCTTGCTAACTGTCCTAATTAGCAATTGATATTTTATCAGGGCAACCGTTTTTCGGTTGGGCGTTACAATCCTGTAGTTGCGTTAACAGTAGCTTTATTAATGAATAAATATGAATAATAAATTTTTTTATATTGTTCTTGGCTTATTCTTTAAGTAAGTAGTGGCCCTAAAGTCCTAAGGTACGAAGGTAGTGAGGATATTTTTTCCTTCCTTTTGTACTCATGCAAAACAAAACACGTGATTATCGACGTAGATACGATGATTAGAGAGAACTTATTCGAAATTATGTAATGAAAACGTAGGTAAAATCAGTGGAGATACGCCAATTTGTGAGATAGGACAGTTATCAACTTACACACAATTTTAATGTATGTGTAAAGTTATCTACATACATCGATTTCGTATATTTTACTTCATGCGCGAACAACTAAAAGCTTCTACAGATCTATTAAAGTGTAGATACTCGTAAATGCTTGTTCTTTGATTCTTTTTAAAATATCTTCTAGTCCTTTAATTATTAAAGAATGTCTATGGGCAAAAGTTACTGGCTTTATTTTATCGATGTTCTGCAATCGAGTTCAGAACTACGGTACAAATATCTTAACTAAGCATTTTACTGTTTCTCTCCTAACGATAAACAAACAAAGTGGTTTAATAGTTTTATTTAGACGGACTATTTTTATGTTTATTTCCCGTTTTGAGGCACTCATAATGTAAAGTAGGATGAAGGACGCCATGGAGTTTAGGAGGAAGTTTTAGAGCATCGCCGTCGTCAATCATAATAAATGTTCGATTCTTTGATTCGTCTTTGAATGTCTTTTAACCCTTAAATTACCTATTGAAAAATGTAAGTGGAAGTTACTGTTTTATAAATAATAAAGTACTAGGCCGAAGGATTTCCCATCTGATTAAAATTTAGGTGTCTTCAAGGCTAGAGTGAATAGGCTCTTAATAAACTAGTAACCTTCACCATCATCGATTGCATCACTGCTTACCATCGCAGTCAAGCACCTATATAACATTAAAAAAATAAACTCGCTACCTTGGCGCTTTCATTCACCTATAAAATAGAATAGAATGATTGACCAATGACGTCACTTGTATAAATAGACCCAACGATTCGTGTTCTCCTGGTAGGAGCATCGTTTAGATTATCTCGGCTAATGAAGTGTGTTAGGTGTAAATTGTAGCGCGGAACGTGTGTTGCTGTTATTACGTTAATACTCCTAATGAGTATAGTGCCTTGGTATCGAACCAAGTTTGGTGGCGGAAATCAAGGATGGTAAATGGATTGGTGGCCAAATATATTAGCTTGGCGAACTGAGTGTTTTTGGGTTAATATTATCCTTTTATCACTATATCTTTTATGTATAATATATAAATTAGCTGATTCGACAGTTGTTGTCCTGTCCTAATAGTTCATACCAAAAGTCTAATGTTAAATTATTTTTTCATATTCCATGCCTGGCCCAGTATTCGGCAATGCCGTCCACTGATGCTGTCATTAGATTCCAACGTGAACAGGTTATAGGGCACGTTATGCAGGATGGGACATGGTCTGTGGAGAGACGCCACACAAACACTGAAGGTCGGAATCGTTCAGGAACCCGCATCTGTGGATATTGTCTTTGCTGCGCCCAACCAGGGTGCGTCTAATGTTGAAAAGTACTTTTAATTTTACCGAATTTATTTCGTCTGTTTTTTTCCCTAGGAACCTTTTTCGGAAGTCAGTGTTAATAACGAAGAGGCAAAACTATATATTATAGAAACAGCGACTTAAAAATTTAAAGTTATTTTGTACTTAACAATATTTTTTACATTGAAGTCGGTTTAATTTTTTATTGTTAAAAGTTTTTTTTTTTTAATATATTTAAATACTAGTTTTTACCAGCGGCTTCATCCGCGAGAAAACAGAAGATTAACCCATAGTATACTCCCGAGGTAACACGTAGACTATGTGCTCCTTCCAGGACATCTACCCGTAAGCCACATTTAAAATGGACGGGAAAAGGCCTCGCGGGCGCAGCCCAATACGTTGGGCCGACCAGATCCGCATCGCTCTTGACTATCAGGTTAGAGTGATGAAACAGGGAGGTCACGACCCTCAGCATTAAGGAATACGACGCAAGGAGGGGGATGCCACATTTAAATCCGTTCAAACGCAAAGAAGCAACAAACATACACACAAACATAATATTCGCCTTTATAAGTTTAATTTTCCTATGTGTATATATTATTATGCACCTTTCATAAATATAAACTAATTCTATTTAAAATAATAATAAGATGATTGGTAAATCCAAAAACAAAATGAAATCTGCTAGTAAAATCCAACAAATACATTGTTAGTCATAAGCTGTTAATGCCCTACATGGAGATATAAATATTCATGAAGAACTTATGAGGAACTCATATACGCTTTGAATTTGGAGCTTGTCGATAAATATGTATGGGATAGTTCGGCCTTGAAGCTAATTGATAGAATCGTAAGATTATGATGTTTTGGGAGTCGCCAGGCAATTCTCGGTCACCTTGTAACGACTAGTTAATTATCATCATCATTTCAGCCAAAAAACATCCACTGTTGGACATAAGCCTCCCCTAAGTATCGCCATAATGAATGGATTTCCGCGAACTTTAGCAGGACATCGGTCCACCCAATGTGGAAGGCCATCCAATGCTGCGTCATCCGTTACGTGGTCGCCATTTCAAAACCTACCATCTCGTGCGTCCGTACGTCTAACCATCCCCATCGACCATTTGTCCTAGTTAATTATACACCCTTAAATTTTGATCGTTTTAATCCCGTGGAGGGTCGATCCGGTACATGAAACACTATCGATTTGTAAATATAAAATTAAAAAATAAAGTACAAACGTACTAAAAAAACTTTTCAAACTCGTATTAATTTACGCATGTACGAAATTAATTTCTTTAAGATAACGTCAGCTGGGCGAGTCCAATGACCTGTAGGTAGTAGTCGGGGTTGCGTATAAACTCACGGGATTAAAACGATCAAAATTTAAGGGTGTATATCATCAAAATAAATATCATGGTTTGCAAACAAAATAACCCCCACATATTTGACAGTTATTGTCCATTATTAAACAACTCAACTATTTTCACCAACTCACTAATCCCCAAAATAAAACAAGCCTATCCCACTAATATAATTACGGTACATAACGTTGGGATATTTATGTCATTAGGTTAATATCCGAGTATCCCTAGAGAGAAAGTTCAAAGTGATTATGTCAACGGTACTACTATTAAATTAAGGGTCGATTCTAATGAATTCAGTTTTGTATACGTATATGTGGTGTTAGAAAATTATTTTGGGGATGTTGTGAACTGCTATTTATGTTGTGTACTTTAAAATGATGGATAGAATTTCTGTTTGGTGTGAAAAGATCGAATATATTAAAATATATTAGCACTGTGCAGGGTTATTTGTAAAGCACTGGGGCAACCTGTCAAGACTATGTTCCTCCTCCTTGCGTCGTATTCCTCAATGCTGAGGGTCGTGACCTCCCTGCTTCATCACTTTAACCTTTATGATATTCCTCCATCTGTTTCTGACTCTGGCGGTGTGAAGGGCATCGTATATCGTAGAGTCAAGAGCGGTGCGGATCTGGTCGGACCAACGTATTGGGCTGCGCCCGCGAGGCCTTTTCCCATCCACTTTACCGGTCACAATGAGCCTTTCGAGGTTGCCACCGTCTTTTCTTGCAATGTGACCGAAGTATTGCAGAACCTTGCGAAGACACTCGGACGACAGTCGTAAGGCGATTTTAAGTTCTTGCAAAATGGATACAATACAAGACTATGTTACTAAAATCATAAACAACCACTTTTGTTCTATGACTTAAAAAAATATTATATTTTAGTTCATCAGATTTACGTACAAAAATATAAATATTTAAATTGAACGTTCTAAATATGACGAAGTCTATGCAAAGCAAGCAATAGTACAATAGCGGAGGGGAGAGGGGATCGGGCCGCGGGGGTGCTTGACGCAAGCGCATCAAGAACTAAAATATTATAAATTTTTGAAAGTCGTAGAACTAAAGTTATTGTTTAAGATCTCAGTAACATAGTCCTGAGAGGCTGCAATTGTTTTACAAATAACCCTGTAAATTACAGTTGCCATCACGGATCTTGAGCGCTCGGCGTCAGAGTGGGGATCGCTTTGCGCATTCCATACATTGGCGAGCCAATCGTCTTCGTTGTAAGATACATGCAGCAACGCAGTGAACGAATGAGGAGTGACGTCTATGACGCGATGGCGCGGCCAGCCAATCACTGACACTCCCCGCCCCCGCGTCGCACTTCGCACCACTAAAGAGACCGAATATTAAAATTTGACTTCTGCGCAAGTTTTCACGATCCGTGATGGCAACTGTACTATATATTATTACTAGGTTATTTATCTAATTGACAGTAGTGGCGTAGCGCAGGAAGAAGTGGCGATTCATGTACATAATCACTGATTTAAAACCACATTTTGTTAGTTTCTACCGACCAAAACCAGGTTGTAAACACTTCATCATCATTTCAGTCGAAAGACTGTTCACTGATGGACATAGGCCTCCTCGAAGTTTCACCACAATACACGGTCCTGGTGGCGTGCTATTCTCTAAGAAAACAGCCTTGAGCGCAGCGCTGGCCGCAGCGACGAAATCCAAATAGGTACATTAGATTAACAATTCAAGGGACCTATACACTGGATTGTTAATTCAAAGTACTGCGCTCTCGACTCGTCGCTGCGGCCTGCGCTGCGCTCAAGGCTGTTTTCTTATCGAATAGGTAGCACCGACCCTTACCGGATCATCGATTCACTTTGTTTGGGAGGCTTTCTAACACTGCGTCTTCCGGTACGCGGTAGCCACTATAAAACCTTTCGGGCGACCCATCGAAAATCTGTTCTGTGTCCCTGCCCACAAACACTTACAAACATATTAATTCACACAAGATACCCAAACTAAAAATTACCATCCGTTGCCTATACAAATATTTTTTTTTGTACCCGAATCGAACCCACGATACGCAGAGCGCAGTAACCAATTGTTCAACCAACTATGCTGTCGTTCTTAAATGCAAAGCGTCATCATCTTATCAAGCTATACCCATCATAACTGATTTATTCTCTTACAAAATTTACACAACATAGTATAGTCTCTTCCTTAATACGGGTTGTAGACCAAAAGCTAAGCTAAGTTAGTTTAGCTTAGCTTGCATAAAGTATTCGAACTAAGCTATTATTATTATTATTTCTTTATTCTTATTTTATATACATGTTATAATATATTTTTAAATATTCCTTAAAAAAAAAACAATTAAAAATATAAAAATCAGTATCCCACCGGTATCGGGAACAGGGTCCAAGCTACCGGCGGTCAGGGCTCCAGAGAAAGGAACCTCCTAACGATACGGGCCGTGTCCAGAAGAACTGCTCTCTGAATCAAGCCCTTGATCCAGTCGCCTAACGAGAGCCTCTTAAGGTGTTGGTCGAGGCTCTTAGCTATTAAGCCATTAGCTGATACAACTATCGGTATTTATTATTATTATTAAATATCTTTATTGCACACCTTAACTTACTAAAGAATAATATTCTAAGCTATGTGAGCTAACTATAATATGCGAAGCTAAGTTAGTTGTGTATGTCGATGCGAAGCTAAAGGAGCTAAGCTAAGCCCTAAGAAATTAGATGTGTTGACATATCCAAGGCCTGGAATGTCTTTTTTTAAACAATAATAGGTTAGTATCGTTCTTCTTCTTTTGTGTGTAACGTATTCATTTTATGAATTTTCTTCATCGATTATATTCATGGCAAGCGTCGTCCGTCTAATTGAACTTCGCAACACTGACTGAGCTTTGGCTTAGCTCTTGGTGTGCACGCCATTTATTTCCAGCTTAGTTTAGTTTAGCTTAGCCTACCTTGCTTAGCTTAGCTTTGGCACAGCTTAGTTTTCGGTCTGCAACCGGCTTAAACCCTTAAAGAACCCTAAAGAACAAGGCAATCTATTTTCAGCGGGCACACAATCTTTGATCTACAAAGAAAAATATCTCCAAATCTCAAGGCTTTACATAAAAAACTTACAATAACATAAAATGAGAAAGAAAGCCCCTTTTATAAATACACTATTTTCTCACAGAACGTCCGTTAGAATCTAAATCGGTAGTTTGCCATAAAGGTACGGTTACACTCAACACTGATGTTCTTTTTTTTTTCGAAATGTCGAAAGAAGTGGAACTATCTTTTTTTTTTAAGTTTTATTATCTAAAATTCTAAATGTTCAATTAATATAGAATCAAAAAATGGTAAAAATTGCTTTGTTGTATTGACCGCGAATGTACTACTGTACCATCAAAGACACTTCCGCCTACCACCGCTAAGTTCATTTTTGCTTGCACTCGGAATGAAAACTTTAAGGGATTTGGTTTGTCGTCGCGCCACAGGATTCAAGAGAAAACTATTTTAAGTGATCAGGCAGAAATGTCCGCGATGGTATACGCAGCGCAGATGCAAATGCTTAAGTTTGACTGAAAATTCGATTTCGGCCAAAAAGTGGCCAAAAATTTGGCTCGACCAAAACTAATATCTTTTTGCTTATTGTGATAGATACCTAAATATTGAGAGACTCGTTGGTTTAGGTATTTGTATTATATTGTTTACCAGCCGACTTCTCGACTTATTCTGATATACAAAAAAAAAAAAAATAAGTGGTGTGGGTAGGACAGTAAAGAATAGCTATTCTCTATTCCTATTCTCAGCCCTACCAAATATATACAAAAAACGTAATAATCGGCCAAACAAGAGGAGTTTAATAACAAACACCGTGACACGAGATTCTATACCTATGAGATGTAATCGTCGATTTATTCGATTACCTATTTAGTAATCTATGAAAGATAGTAAAATAAATGATTTACTTACTAATTAAAGTTTTAACTATACAGTGTTTGTAAAGTTTCGGACTTAAAGCTGTCTGTACAAAAAATATAAATATATATAATATCATCAGCAGATGACCCCTCTAGTGTGAGCTAAATCCTCCCAAGGGCGCAAAGATATCATTGGATGATTTAGCAATCTACAAAAAAAAACTCGACCATTTCAATTTGGCACACAATGGACCAAACAATCTGTATTATTAAGCATAACTACATCCATCCAAAGGTTGTCTGTAAAAAATCGCTTTTAGCGATAAGACCACCCATTGTGACACCCTATTAATTTTAAGTTTCTTATGTAACTGCTTTATTTTGGTGTACAGTAGAATGTATCTATATATTTAAATAGATAGATCTATCTATTTAACTACATCGAAATGTAGTAAGGAATTACTTTAGTATCGAAATAATTCGTAATAATACGTCGATGTAGTGGCACAAATAGCATGTATTGCCCGATATGCCCAGTGTATGACTATACCCTGTGTGCACTCACCTTAACTTACCTAACGGCCGTCATCCTTGCGGGTCACTTATACCCGCGTTTCTATTCAATATAACTTTCCGGACGCTAAAGGGTTGCGGTGCTTGTGGCGCGAGCACCGGTGATAAATTGTTAGTTTGCCGTGAGAGAAATATAGTGTGTTCTTATTGTGCGATACTTGCCTTTGAACAAGGATTGGCGATCAAGTATTAAGTTTACCCGGAGGGAGAGAGAGAGGATTTTACTGCGGACACTACATGTACCTACAGTTTATTTTTAGACAAAGGAAAGTTCTTTTTTTCGTAGTGTTTGTACGCTGAGATTCTTGAGATGTTGTACTTAATTTAGGGTACAGTTAGCAGGGCACAAAATACATCAATGACCCCCATACCTGTATTACGGGGGTCCTCCATCCGTCCATAACGCACTTTTTATTTTTATTATTTGCCTATAAATATTTTTTATTATTGATAGTCTCGCGCTTGTTCATTATCTAACCAGATGGCTAGCGATGATGTGGTCGATAATGGAGCATGGTGATGGGATGGGTTTGGTGGAAGTGAATAGAGTAATTCTGACGCACATTCCTCAAAATCATCATTTCAGCCTCAAGATGTCCAGTGTTGGTCATAGGTCTCCCCCAAGAGTCGCCACAACGAATGTTCTTGTGTCGTCACGCATCCATTGCTTTCCCGCGATTCTCACGAGGTTATCGGTCCACCTTGTGGTGGTACCTTCCAATGCTGTGTCTTCCGGTGCATGGTCGTCACTACAAAACCTTTCGGCCCCATTCGGTTCTAAGAGCAATGTGTCCTGCCCACTGCCACTTAAGTATGGCAACTCTTCGGGCTATGTCGACCACTTATCTACATTGTGCTTACATAACAGAAGCAACATGAAAATTTGTAACCAAGCATTGTATGTAACACATAATAGGATTTAAAAGATTGTCCATGGAGTTTCTTGCACGTTCTTCTCCATAGAGATCTACGCTTTGGAACGTGTAATTTAGCTTCACTTTTCTTGGACTGACCGACATTTGATTCAAAAGTGCCTGCAAATGGTCTATTTGAAATAAATGATTTTAAATTTTGAATTTTTGACTTCGGTTGGAAGGAAACTTCAAGTAGAGCCCTGCCCATTGCCATTTGGCTGATTTTAAGCTTTCTGAAGAGGTCTTTGAAATACTATTCCTAAACCCAGTCTCCACATGGTACTCACATAAATGGCCTGTACCACAACAACATAAAAGAATGTAATAACTTGTAATAACTAACATTAGTAGGTAATGGAAGCTTAATGTAGTAGGTTAGCAATCATTTATGTCAGATCTTTATTATAGGTTCGGAACCTATTTTTGTTACTATTGGAAGTTCGGATAGTTACAGATAAAATGTTACATTATGTGCGAATAGGTCTACAGTTTCTGTGTTAAATTATTTTGACTAAATTTTTGGGTTCCTAAACTTATACTGACTAAAACCGCACCTGTGTTCCATAAATTGCTTTTTATGTCTTAGATACATGGGTACCCTTTTAATAAGTCGACCCATGGCCTCAGTAGGCTTCGGCCCTACCAGGCCTCTATGGTTTGCTGACATCTCTTTGGAGCATGCGTGCCCTGAAGTAACCTATTCACTCTTGACTTAAAGATCCCTTAGTTGTAGCTATCAGGAAACACAGACTTCGGCAGGGAGTTCCACTTCTTGGCTGTAGTTAGTACGCATAATAAATGTGTTCCCAAAACGCTTTGAGCGTAAGAGTGGGATGTCTACGAAACATGTAGTTATGAAGTGAGACCGGTTAGAAAAAAACTAAAGGTCCATTAGTTTTTGGGCACTTTCTTATGAATCCTATTTGCAAGTTACGTACTAAGTTGCGGTTGCGATCATTTAATGGATTTGAATATTGATAAGGCTTTCAGAAACCCCAGTAATCCTATTATCTACTATCCTAGACAGAGATCTTTCACACAACACCAAAAGTAGAACGACCCCATGTCAAATTCTAAGGGCTAAACTTGAGGGCTCAAACTTATGTGAATCCTGTTACTGAGAGATACCTTACAGCACAGTATATACGCAAATGACGATGTTTCGTTTCCTATTTCCAATTCTTAGGAAGACATCCAGGTCATCGCGCCGTCTACGTCATAGTCAGCCGTGGCTCCGTTGTGTCTGGGCACCAGTCCTCTTTTACAAACCCCATAGTTCGTTAGACTTCTTAGAAAAAATAATAAAAACATAATTAATTATATTTTTTACAAAACAGTCCTCCTCCTTACGTCATTTATCTTCAATGCTGAGGGTCGTGACCTCGACGAATAACTTTCTTGTGGACTACATTTCGCCATGTTGTGCTATCTTCGGCGATGTGGATGGCGTCGCTGACTGTGGTCTCCAGTGTAACACGGATTTGGTCTGACCAACGTAACGGACTCCTGCCCCTGGGTCTTTTCCCATATTTTACAATACAGTGCGAAGGCTTAGAACTAACTACGGCAAAAAGGCATTAACATAATACAATGTTTACCAAATAATATCAAGGATAGTAAATCACTTGTAAGTAAATATTTGTGATAAATTTAATAAAAATTGCTCGATCGCTATATTTATGTTATACTAGTGTCTGCCAGCGCCTTCGCTCACCCGAAAGTAGGTTTCTCTATAATTGCTGAATTTTGAAAAATCCTCTCTTATTGCTTGCCTACATCATATAAGAAAAGCTTGTGCAAAATTTCACACTCCTAGTGTCAGTAGTAGCGGATGTGCGTAAATATGTCAGTCAGTTAGTTTCTTCTTTTGTGAGCTTCGATATATAGATTATAATTATTTATCCTTTTCAGTTAAGCTCATTACTAAGTGAACTATATATTGTTCTTAATGAGTAATAAATTCGTTAAAACTAAATTAAATACGAAGCTGCTTTATACATGTTTCTTGATCAAAACGCACGACGCTGAGTTATGCGGTATGCCATCACTAATGGCGGTCACACACACCGCATAACACAGCGTTATGCCTTCCGACGGCACCTGCCTCAATATATTTTAAGGGCACCATTTAATCAGATGGACGTAACACCCCCCAACCCCCTTGCTTACACCTTCCGTTAACACCGCCATCCACTCTTTTATGTTACATATGGAAATTTAACGATCCAGCGAACAGGTGACCCGGGTTATAGGCGAAAAAACCTGACTATAACGAGCCTTATTTCCTTATTGTTTTAATGGAAATTTGAATATGTTAAGGGGAATATATTAGGCTGTCGATACGGTGTGAGAGTGTGTTCTGACTTGAATAGTAAAGTTTTGTGGGTTATTTTGAGGTGTATGGGTGTAAATGTAAAGGAAAGTTGTGGTCTAGGCTTGGTAAGCGCGGTTGTAGCTTGAGACTCTTATTATTTTGTATTACTTAATTAAGCAATATTAAATATTAAAAAAAAATATTGACAAGATGATTACTTTTAATTCAATACCTAATTATACCCTTGTATTTTTAAGGGATTCTAAAATATTTATTAATAGTGTACCAAAGTAAAAAACTGGCAAACTGCGAGTCGGACTTGCGCACGAAGGATTCCGTACCGTTCGTAGCAAAAACCGGTAAGGAAATCACGGTTGTTGTATGGCAGCCCTACTAAATATCGTTCATGAGACACACAGACACGACACAGAGACGGACAGACAGTGGAGTCTTAGTAATATTACCATTTTACCTTTTGGGTACGGAACCCTAAAAAGTTTCGCTTTAGGGAAATACCTTGAAAAACTCTTTCTACATTTTCATTTACATTACGACTTTTAAACTAATGTAACTATTATACTAACTCATCAAAATAAGATCCTGGCTACTTGACGCGTTCATGATAAATGATACTCATAAATGCCTGAGTAGGTGTAAAACATTACCGTCGATTTGGCTTCTCTCTTGTGTAAACAATATTTATGCGATTTCAAACTGCGCTGCTAATGTACCCGCCAATGGCTGGCGCCAGCGGCTGTACTAGTGTGAACGAGGCTCTAAATCACTTGCTTGGATTTAAACTTTTTCTTGAATTGGTACCTACTGGATTTTGCGAATAGGGTGATTGTGTTAGTTTTGGTAGTGAAAAGACCTGAGACCGTAGTAACACCTTGGTATTCTAAGGTATTTTTGATCAAGTCATAGTATATCGTCTTGGTATATTGAGGTATATTTGACCAAGTCATATTATACAGTCCTGATATACTTAAATATTTTTGACAAAGTGATGGTATTTGAAGGAGATGACGAGACGACCTTGATGGCTTCCTTAAGAATTGGAATGAGAAAGCGAGGAACCGTGATCGTTAGGAGTGGAGGAAGGCCTTTGCCCAGCAGTGGAACAATATGTGCTAACTATAATAATGGTATTTCGCCCTGGTATACTAAGGTATTTTTGACAAAGTAATGGTATTTCGCCCTGGTATACTAAGGTATTTTTGACCAAGTAATGGTATATCGCCCTGGTATATTAAGGTATTTTTGACCAAGTTTTATTGGCCATACACGAAAAACAGACACGGCTTTATCATAAGAAAAACAGCAGTGTTCTTCTCCGATTCAACTTCAAATAATGTTCTAAAACCCAACTATGGATGTTATTTATTCTCGCATACTAAATTATTTTTGACCCAGTCATGGTATACAAAGGGTATGCCGTAATTAGAGACACAATTAAAAAGCCATTGTGCCTCGTGTATATGTGCGTTCTATACAACGGGTTAAGGTATTTTGGACCAAGTCTTACCAATTGGTCTTACAGGCCAAAAAGACATGACTTTATCGTAAGAAAAATGTGTATATTTTTAATCCGATTCAATTTCAAATAATGTTCTGAGAATGAATTCTCAAAACTTCTGAAGTTAGCTGTATATTACAAGCAGCGATTCAATAAAATACTTACAAGACAATCAACTCGCACAGAACGTCACGCAACGTTACGATGAACTTTTTAAACGATTTTATGAATAGCATTATTTGAGAAACCGATATTTTGCCGTTCAAATTTTCGATAGCCAAAGTAAAAATTTTTCATAATACAGGCAGACACCTTATTAATATATATATATTGCACATTTTAACATCTTCGGCTCTGTGTGGAGCGAGAGGGAGTATCGACTAGTAACTGCGTTGAACAATCCACAGTCCTGGCAGGCATCGACCCTAACTGACCCTGACAATTTTGTTGACATGTCTTTGAGGTGCGCCTGGAAAACATCACGCCGTCAACTCGGGTTTGTTTCTTATCGGACGGCCAGATGGCACCCATTGCTTGCTGTCTGCAAAGCATAACCACGGCTATGGTGGCTAGAATCCTGTGACACTTGACTCCCAGCGCGTCTCCAGCGGGGGCCAGGGTGTATCTTGTCTATGCCTCCTTTGCTGCAGAAAAGTCTTCGAAGCAGTATACGAACAAATGAAGTGAAGATAGAATGGTACGCCATGTCGTATCATGGCCTGATGCGAGAAGTCCCAACTATCCACCGATAGCCTACATGGGCAACGGCAGAAGCTTCTTGTATCATAATAGCATAATCAGTCTATTAATATTCCCACTGCTGGGACTCAGGCCTCCTCTCTATGAGAGGAAATGGGCCATAATCCACCACGCGGGCCCAGTGCGGGTCGGTCAAGCTTCTTGTACTTTAACAAAAATACCTTCTAAAAAAAGAACACAGCGAAACGTAATATAGGCCAAAGGTTATCAAGTGCGTGTAACAGACCGTCAGGCCGTCAAAGGTATTCACTGCATAAGTAATGTATCACCGTTAGTTATCTTAATGTCCCTTTTCCTCCTACACTTCTTACCGACAGCTCACCTTTATATGTAGGTAACACAGTAAAACAGACTTTTTATGACAACTGACTAAGGTTGGTGATACGTTAGTGTCTTTAAGTTGGTTTAAAAAAAAAAACTTTCTTTTTTATGACAGGTTAAAGAAATGTTTTATGCCCGGTTTGATTTTTTCTTGAGAGTTGAGTTATGTTGTGAGGGGGTTTTTGAATAAAAATGCAATTTTATTGGTAGTGGAATTATGCCCGGCTTGATAAATTATTATCAAACCGGGTATTCCACCACCTACTGTTTAAGACATGTTCAAGTAATATTTTACAGCTTTGTTTAATTATTGATTTAAATGTTTTCGAGGACTTATAGCTAAAAAAACAGATAAGGTAGAGTAAGTTAGACTGACAGCCAATATCAAGTCCTGACTGATAATGCTCTCTCTCTCTCTCTTTAGTTTTCTCTTTGTTTCTCTTAAAGCAATGCTTGGGTTTACTACGCTTGGTATTTCTGATCTCCACGAATAAGAAAATTTTATTTCCATTAAAACTTTAGAGTCGTTCTAACTGTTTTATACTAACATCTAAACTAAAATTATAAAGCGATAAAGTTTTTTTTTTTTTATTTGTACGAGGTAACCTCTGAAAGTACTGGTCCGATTTCTAAAATTTTTTCCCCGATAGAAAGCTGCTTTATTCCTGAGTGACGTAGGCTATATTTTATGTACGCGGGCAAAGCCGCGGGAAAAAGCTAGTTACTAATAAAGGCGAAAGTTTTTGAGTGTGAGTGTATGTTTGTTATTTTTCTTCACACACGAACGACTGAACGGATTTCAATAAAACTTAGCACACGGGTAGTCCATGTATATACTAGAAAAAACGCATATGATACTTTTACCCCAGGAGTATGTTCTCCTGGGCAGGGACTCAAACTGTAACCGTAATAATGTGTTTTAACACTGTTTTTTAATACAGTTTTAACAGAAAAACACATGTAAATGTAACAGATACAATAATGTTACCGAATGAATAAAACTGTAACCTTTTATATGTGTTAATAAGTTTTGCCGAATCAAACTGTAACCTGTTAATAAGTGTTAATAAGTGTAACTAAAATAATCAATTTTAGAGCTTTAGGTATAAGAAATTTCACAGTACCTTAAAATATAAGCAAATTGCAAAGCTGCGTTAACCTGTTACACTTATTAATACTGTTAACACTTTTATATCTGTTACAGATATGTTACGGTTACACTTGTATAAGTGTTTTGGGCTAACACATTGAAAACACTCTTAAAAGTGTTACATATTTGATTCTGTTAACAATTCAACATGTAATACTTATAATTCTGTAACCTTTATGAAGGTGTTTTTAGGCCCCTGCTCCTGGGTCAATTTTCTACTATCACACGGCTGGAATCCCTAGCAGCTAAACTAGATAGTTTAGTACACATAATAAAAATGTTCTAGTAGCTCGAATAGGTCAGCTAAATCAATAAATACTATGAGACACGACATCGGAAAATCATTATTTCCCCGTTTCGACTTTCAATCAGCGCGCAGAAAAACTAAAATTACGGTCAACGATTTTCTATTTGAAATATAATTCACGGTTTCCTTTCTGGACCCCTCAAAAGGATAATGCCAGATGCGAACTCAATGAACTAAACGGGATGTGTGGAGATTTATATATTTTCCTGTTTTTTTTTTCCCTTAGGTAATAAGGGTGCGTGTTTTCTTGGGTCTCATCGTTATGTTTTGTTGTGAAGTTCGATATGGATTTCTTAGAAATAATTACATGATTCCTTTTTGTGAGTACTTTTTGGACTTGTTATTCAGTCAATAAATCAGACTAACTTTTTCCCAACTTAAGTAAGAGATCGTGTTGCTTGGACTGGTGTTAGATTTTCTGACTTCTATTTGTTACGTTGTCGGTATTTCTGGCTTTTGGCTATCCGTAATAACTGTTAAAAATCTACAAATGACAGTGTTTTCTGAGGCACGGAAGGATTTCCAAATGTTATGTGTTAATTTTATGGTACTACTCTCCTACACAGCCAGAGAGCGGTAGGTATCACAAAACTTACAATATTCTTTTTTTTTGCGTATCGAACACCTAAAACACCCACACCGCATACCATAGAAGCCCAGTAGGGCCGATGCCTGCTAGGGCCATGGAAGGATATTATACTCATGGTCCTGGAACGCAAAAAGCAACTGAAGGAATACAGGTGTGGTTTTAGTGAGGAAAAGTCCGGCGCGGCCTGAGAAGGCATAAGATAATTTTCCAACTAAAAAAAAGCACATTAACAAACTTTCGCATAGACCTTTATTATTAGTGTAATTTTCTCAACTTAGTAATTAGTTTAGTAATTACTTACATTAACATTTTGATTTTAGTTAGTTGTAATTAGCATCGGGGTTATTATTTTTTTATTTTACTGTAATAATAGTTAGTTGAGTATTTCTTAAATAAATAAATATTATTTTACATAATAATATTACATCCATGATTTTAATATTATACAATTCTACAATCAACTCAAGAAAGAGGCTGTCTTCGCATATTTCCCCATACTACTAACCACTTACAACTCGCACAATTGCTTTTGTTCCGTTTATTAGTAACATTCGGCCATGATTGGGCGTAGTTCATTATATCTGAGGCAACCGTAGCTAGGCAACGTATTGGACCGACCTATATAATAAGGCAGTCTTAGGTTCTCTCCGATTTGATCATTTCTTTGTTGTTGGAGGAAAATATATGGTTCTGTTTTGGTAGATTAATTGGAGATATGTGTGTAACATTTTCGGAAGTTGTTTTTGTCACTGGTTTCTGGTTTTCGTTGGTATCAATTAGGATTATTGTTGTTTTTACAAGCTATTATTTCGTTTCACCTACCCCGGTGTTTATTTTTATTTTTTTTCCATACTCAAATAACTGGACCATATTACTAAGACTTCGCTATCGGTCCGTCTGTCTGTCACCAGGCTGTAACTCAAGAATCGCGATAGCTAGACAGTTGACATTTTCACTAATTATTTCTGTTGCCGCTATAACAACATATACTAAAAACAAAATAAAATAAATATTTATGGGGGCTCCCATACAAGCGAATTTTCCTAAGGACGGTACGAAACTCTTTGTGTGCGAGTCCAACTCGCACTTGGCCAGTTTTTTTTAGCATTGATAGGCTCGCATTTGACTCGACCACCATCTCACCTGGGCCTCAAGTCTGCTATTACGAGTACAATAATGTCAGAATGATCTATCACTGATTTCATAATTGTTGATTGTGACAAGTTTTGGTAATCTACTAATATAATGGCGTCATTATGACTTTCCACATCAACCACTGACACTCCATTGAAAGAAATGACATAGAATGGTAATCTCGTACATAATGATGAATGAATATCTGACGTATGCGATAATCTACTAAAATTGTAACAGTTGCTTTAATCAGTGACCTACCATTATAACGGCATTGTGCAGTCATTGTTTTTAATAAGCTCGATATTTTCATTCTACAACAACTCATTACGAGACCATTGACCGATCAATGATCGATCATTATGAATTAGCAGATTACGAACTTTTAGCAAAATGACAATGGGATCATGTTGGAATGACAAGTTTATAAAAATAGCAGACTCGGGCCCCTGATTGTAAGCGATGATGTGGCCGACGATGGAGCACGCTTGCCTAGAAGTAACGTATTCACTTTTGATTTAAAGACTCTTTAAGTTGTAGTTAACAGGAAACAGACTCCAGCAGGGAATTCCATTCCTTGCTTGTCTGTAATCAAATTTTGCGAATTGAATTCAATCCACTTCCCGGTTACCGATTGAGATGTTGTATCCATGCGTAAATCAGATGCTAATCCAAAATTCTTACGACATGGAGCTGATCTGATGATGGAACCGGAAGGTGTCCATAGGAACTCGGATAACCCTGTCGTGTTTGAGCTTTTTGGAATGATCTTGTGTGACGACATATTACAGTTTGTGCATCCTTTTCTGTTAATTGACAATTTTCTCTTTCAATAGAATGGAAAGGTTTCTAACTTACTTCATATTGAACGAATTGGAAAAAAATCTTTTTATTTCTATTTTTGGATGAATAAACTTTGATACACATAAGAAAAATGAAACAATAAAGCTAGAACTACATTAGACCGACGCACACGCCAATTTGTACTTAGAGAGACCGCGACGTCGCGTGGCGTGGATCAAGTGTAGCTCTACAAGTATAGTTTCCATATAAAATGTATGGAGACCGACGCTCCCAGATTGACGTATGTGTCACACGTGTAAGCAGTGTTGATTTGGCTATAGTCAATAAAACGGGAAGCATTACATTACGACGAAAACTATGTTAGTGATGCGGAAGTGAATTTTCGGACAAGGTTAACGAAAGGACGAGCTGAAATCGATAAGCCTTGAAATACTAAAATACAAATACTTTACCAAATTAAAGAAACACACCACGTGAGCAAAGCATTTGATTATAAGAACTTCATCATCATTATCAGTCGTCGAAGACTTGGGCTCGGTCCGGACTTGAGATGAGCCGTTGCTGGCAATATTGCCGAGCAGTGGGAACATTGATGGCAATATTGCCGAGCAGTGGGAACATTGATGGCAATATTGCCCAAAGTATGAATATTGGTGGCAATATTGCTCGAAGTATGAATTTTGGTGGCAATATTGCCCGAAGTATGAATATTGGTGGCAATATTGCCAGCAAAATTCCCACTTTGGGCAATGTTGCCGGCAACGGCACTTCTCTAGTCCGGGCGGTAACAGGACGGTCGAATGGCGAGCTACCCGTTGCTCGCGATTCCCAAGTCCGCACCTTCGGTGACTGACAATCGAGATCGGAATGTCGGCGGCTGGGGTGTGAGGGTCATTGCCTCGCGCATGCTGCCGCTTCCTTTGCTAGCATTACTGCTTCGCAGGAGGCGACCGCCTGCCACTCTTCCTCGCTCCAGACCACCATAATGATGTGTGATGTACCGAGTTTGTATTTTGTTTGTTTTTGATCCTCAAACAAAACAAATCAATATTCATAGCCGTTACTGTATCGGTTTTACTTAGGGTGAGTTGCATCATTTAACTATAACGATAACCAAACCATAACCAGCCGCGAAACGGCCGCCTATTGGTCAATTCGACGATTTGACAACTCCGGCTTTGTTATCGTTATAGTTAAATGGTGCAACTCACCCTTACTTGTTACCGTTTTGTTTATTAAATAAACAAAAGGCAAAAATAAACAAAGCAAAACACAATTGAAAAGAGGGTTCTGTAACAATACCAGTAACAAAATCTTACAATTACTATTGTGTGTTATTTTTCGGCTTCTCTTTCATGAAATCATCAGTTAAGAAAAGCTTCTGCCTACCAGTTAAAAACAAATTTTGAGGCATTGTTTAAAAAATGTCACAATACGAGTATTCAAGCTTATTTCTTAACAAAAGAAAACTTTTAATTAAAAGCTCTATATTTTTTGGCTTCAGTATCACGTGTGGTATTTAGTTTTCTGCCACATTGAGTTAATGCGAGTTCCATAAGAATGCGGTTGTAACATAACCTAATGTTTTTGCAGTATTGTAATGTAATTATGTATATTGTTATATATTGTTAGCAAATGTATAGACTCTGTTTTCTCGGCAAGCTTTGCTGAAGTTGTCAATATTCGGTAATACTCTTAGGTAGAGTCTGTCTAATAAGTTAAACGACTTTGGGTAATTATTAGGATTTAATGAAATCTGATGTAGTCAACACGGGTTCAATAATCAAGGTTGATTAGGTGATAGAGATCATTGTTTACTAACAGAAGAAACTTATAAAAAGTACCGAATATTTGTATTTTTTAAAAGATTAAATATTATACAAAATTCTCAAGTCGGTTGACTTATTAGACAGACTTTACATTCGTATTTCAATGATTCCAAATATTGCGTAGGCACTTGAGATATTAAAACTACACCAATTTTACGTCACAACATCTAATATGAATCAATTAGCGAATAATTAAATCAGTCCCTGAATTTCACTCAGTAAAATCCCGCCAAAAACTTTATAGGTTTAGATTTTTTTTTTAAATAGTGCTAGATGAACGTTCTTTTTTCAAATTTTGAATATTTTAGCCAACATAGCTAAAATATTTCAGAAAAACTAACGTATTCAGAATTTGAAAAACGAACGTTTTGTTTTACGAATTTCAAAGATTCAGATGTTGACCTCCTAACATGGAAAAACATTCTGAAACCTACCTACTTCGATAAATAAAAAGAACGTATGCGGTGTAAATGTTACGTGAATTTTTCATGAATTTCCCCAAGTTGTGGCACAAAACGGCCGATAACGTCACTCGTGAATGGCTGGTTTCAGGCCGAAAAATGTCTTTCAGGCGTCAAGTTTCAGGATTTCAATGACACGGCGGTTTTACTGAATGTCTTATCGGGAGAATCTGCGTCGTGGTTGGCCATTTTTGCTATTGATATTTGGGTCGCATTTTGGAGTGGAAGTCTATGGGAAATGGTGATTTGGTGTGAAAGCGGTTTTCGCTTCATAACATTTACTAAACAATGATTTAAATTATTAAATTATTTTTTTAGATATTTATTGTTCTCAAAAGATTTACAAATCACTTACTGAGAAAATTGAAAAGAAGGAAGACTGAATAAGCTCAGAGCGATGTGTGGGACATCGTAGTAGATGATTCATTTTGATTTCATTTTTAGGTACTTGTATGTGTACATAAATTAATCAATAAATAATTATTATTATATCCTTTATTGGACACTACATAAACAAAAGTACAGGACAAACATTATTAAAAATAAGTGTAGGTACAATGGGCGGTCTTATCGCTTAGGGCAATTTCTTACGGACAACCTTTGGACGGACTGAAAAAAAGGAGATAGATTTAGGGTTGCCAGTGTACAAACATTAATAATACTAATAAGACATAATATCACAAATACAAACATACAAAAAAAATACCTACTAATTAATAGCAAATATAGTCCGGAGAAGAAAAAAACATAATTATCTATACTAATATAATAAAGAGGAAAAGTTTCGTTTTTTGTTTGTAGGAGGTAATCTCTGAAAGTACTGGTCCGATTGCTAAAATGTTTTCACCGATAGAAAGCTGCTTTATTCCTGAGTGACATAGGCTATATTTTATGTACGCGGACGAAGCTGCAGACAAAAGCTAGTATTATAAAAAAAAAAGATAGTAGGTAAATAATAACAATGTCATAATAACCTCGGTCAGAGACTAAGCATTGCCATACAACGTGGCAATGCCGCCAGCCTTTTGGGCACACTTCTAGTCGAAAGCGATGCGGAGGAGTTTTATGACGTCATATTTAGCTAGGCATTTAGTGTATATATATTATTTATAATTAAGAATATCATGTATTTTCTTACACTAATTAAACTGCCACGGGAGATTTTATTAGTTATCAGATTTCCCCGCTAAAAGGAACACGAAATAATTAATATAACCTTTATGAAGGTAAAGTTATTCATAGGTATTTCTATTGAACGGAGGCACAAAAGGTCAGACAGCAAAATTAGAAGAATTTTCGTAGAATATCGTTCTTGTATTGAAGGAAAATATTTTGCCTTTTCTCTTGATGTAAGTTTAAAGCTTTCTACAAAAGAACGACCCTTACCATGAATCTTCAGAAGTGCGAGCGAGATAGAGCAGCAGAGATAGAGCTATACACCGTATATATAGCTCTATCCCTTTAACAGTTCAGTTTAGATCGTAAAATGGAGAGCTCGTGGTAGTATCTCTGTTTTGGTTATGAGTTGTTTTAGATCCATATCATGCGTATATTCCTTGAAGGGTTTGGCTGATGTGTATAAATTGGGCTGAGGGATTATTTGAAAGAATCACTGTGGTCCTGGAATGCTTAGGGCAACTAAAAGAATACGGATGGGCTTTAGTCAGTATAAGTTTGATGTTCCCTCTTGCTCTACCCACAGCTCCAACGAGAATTTTAATGATTTCTAACTCAACAAAAAATCTATTCAAAGCCAATTTTAAGTTTCCGGGATGTCGTCGATGGCGCGTAGTGTTCTACATGCGCATCTAAAAGACGTGATGTCAGCAAAATCGTAGGGGCCCAGCAGGACCGATGGTCACTAGAGCCATGGGAAATTCCTGAAAGAGAAGTCTCTACTGGAATGCAAAGAGTAACTGAATGACATAAATGTGGTTTTAGTCAGTAAATGAAGAGAGTATAACTCACTGGATTTCCCATTCTAACTAAAAAAAAAATCAGTGATAATATTAAGAATCCACCGTTGTCCAAACCGGAATCAAACATGCTCAGTTGTTCAAGCGACTTCTTAAAAAGTAAAAATAGCAAAAATTAACCTACTTCGTGTGACATTCTCCGATATCGCTGAAAAAAAAAAACAGAATTAAATAAAAGCGTCAACAAAGATGGCTGACCTTGCAATAGGTTTCCTTATTTACGAAATTCTTAACGACGTCTTCAATAGGTGTCATTTCATTCAGCGAAGTCACGCAAAAGAATTGAAACAAGTTTTTGTTAAACGACTTTCAAACATATTATGTTTTCAAACGTTAATGTGACACTTTTATTAGGGTTCCGTGTTAGTAATAGGGGTTCTTACTTAAAATGTAGTCATTTTGACAGTTACTAAACTGTTTTGTGGTTAAGGAAAGAGTTTCAGAATATACTGGCTAATAGAAATGACGGTAATTGCATACCTAATTATTATTTTGTTTCGTATAAATGGCTACTAAGACTCTGGTTTCATTTAACATTTCTGCTAAATTACGAGGGTTTTTTTATTATTATTTTTATTATCTGATCTAGACTAGTGCTTGACTGCGATCCTACCAGATGGTACGCAGTGATGCAATCGTTAATAGTGAGGCGCACTAGTTTATTAAGAGCATATTCACTCTAGCCTTGAAGACACGCAAATTATAATCGTACGGGAAGACCGCAGCAGACAAATTGTTCCAGACTTAAAACAAAAGCTACATAGGTCAATTTAAATTTTCGTTTTTATTATTTATTATTTATTTATTTATTTAAACTTCATGTACAATAGTGGTACATAGGCGGACTTAATGCCACAAGGCATTCTCTACCAGTCAACCTTTGGGTTAAAAAAGACAACACTGTGGTAGGTTTGCACAATAAACAAATACATAATAACAAATAGTTCAAATGGAAAAATATAAAATAAGTTATTTATAATAATAAAATACATATATATGCTAAAATAATAAACTAATAAATACTATGAAAAATATGATATCACTATGAGAACTTAATAACAATACTGAACGAAGACCGAACTAAGGTTGAGAGGACTTCAAGTAGTAGTTCCGAATTTTACGTTTGAAGGATAATTTACTTTCAGCTTTTTTGATGTCAAGGGGAAGCACATTCCAGAGTTTTATGGTGGAAACAGCGTAAGAATTGGACATAAAGCCAGTACGGTGAGAAGGAATATGAAGAAGCATGTTTTTGGATGCACGAAGGTTAAGATTATGAGAACTGCCCAACACTTTAAAATATTGTTTTAAATAATCAGGAGCACAAGGATCGTTCATTATGGTGAAGAGCGTGCAGAGGGATCTGAGGGATCTCCTCTGACGGATAGGCAGCCATTTAAGCTGAGAACGGAAGGAAGAAATGTGATCATATTTACGAAGGCCAAATATAAAACGAATGCAGTTATTGAGAAGTCGATCGAATTTGTTTAGAAGTTCTTGGGAAAGATCAGAGTAACAAACATCAGCATAGTCAATTATAGGCAACACAAGCGACTGGACCAAAGTAGTTTTAGTGCTTGACGGTAGGAAATTTTTGATTCTATAGAGAGACCGCAGCGTGAAGGTGACTCTCTGGCTAACCTGAGCAATCTGTTTATTCCAGCTTAACCTATCGTCAATATATAAACCTAGGTCTTTAACGTGAGGTGAGAGAGGTATTATTGTATTACCGAAAACTAGCGGCAGTAGTCGGCTAGTGTCTAAACTCCGTAAAAAGTAAGGACTACCAATAAGGATAGCCTGGCATTTACTGACATTGACAGTAACCCCAAATCTGCTCGACCAATCAGCAATAGCCAGAAGGTCAGCATTTAATAAGGAGATGCAGTCATCAAGGTGGTCAATGTCAGTGTGCGCGTAGAGCTGTAGGTCATCAGCATACAGATGGTAAGAGCATTTGAGAATAGCTGTGATAGAGTTTATAAATAAAGAAAATAAGAGAGGAGAGAGTATACCGCCCTGTGGAACGCCGGTTTGCAGGTCGCACCAGTCAGAAAATTTCTGATCAGCACGTACAGCTTGCTGACGTCCACGAAGATATGATGAGAACCAATCCCGTGCCAACGAGGAAACCCCAATTTGAGACAAGATAGCCAGGAGGATGTCGTGATCAACGGTGTTAAAAGCGTTGGAGAAATCTATTAAAACTAACACCGTTAATCTCGAGTTCTCCAGGCCATTCCTGACGTCTTCCGTGACTTTAAGCAAGGCTGTGGCTGTACTGTGGCCAGGTCGGAAACCTGATTGGAAAGGGGATAATAGATTGTTCTTAAACACAAAGGATGAAAATTGTTTAAGAGCAACAGCTTCTAGGATTTTAGATAGGAAAGGAAGAATGGAAATAGGTCTGAAGTGATATGATCACTTCAGACCTATTGTCTGTTTATTATCTAACAAATAACACCAGAAAACTTGTCAGTTGTAAAAGTATATACCTAGACTTTCTACAAACAGATGTAGAAATCCCGTATCATTCAAATCGAAACCATTTATTTCAAATAGACTATTTTCAGGCAATTTTGGATAGACAAATGTGTCGGCCAGTCCAAGAAAAGTGAAGCTAAACTGCACGTTCCAAAGCGTAGATCTCTATGGAGAAGAACGTGCAAGAAACTCCATGGACACTCTTTTAAATCATATTATGTTTTACTAATGCTTTTTACTTATAATTCGCTCCACATCGGCTGTTTTGACATCTAACGTTGCCATACAATAAACTAAACAGATTTATATACACCGCTACCCCTCTATTACCCCCAAATAGCAATCATACAAACAGTTTACGTAATCGTTCGCAAATTCGCATATCGAAAACCGGGATAACACCACGTTAGCGTGTTCCGTATCAATTAATCGTATTTCGGAGCGCGCCAAAACAAATCCGCCATGTTTGTCCCTCCCCCCACTCCCTGCGAATCCCCGGCACTATATTAATGGCCGCTGTCACGCCAACCGGTTAGAACCGGATTGATGTGCGATGTCATTGTTTGGTTTCGGTCATAGTTCGCGTCACACAATAGGCTGCGTTTGCCGTCAGTCAAAATATTTGACTAAGTTTTTTGTTAGAATGTTTTACACATTTTCAATGTTGGCGTGGGCTTTGCTGGAAGGGAGAATGGAGGTTATGTCGTTATTATCAAGCGGCTGGTTACGGCTTCCTACGAAATATGGGTTGCCTTTGTTGACCATTAATGAAACCTTTAAGATAGATTTAGTACTTTCCGAAAGGGGCGGTTTGTTTTTCTTTTTTCATATTAAACATCTTACCATTACGTTACGTTGTCTTGTGTTCGGACAATTAACCTTCCAAAAGGTCAAGTTTTATTTTTAATCACCTCTTTTAAGGGTGTTCGTAAGCGAACACAGAATATAGCCCTTTCCATTGTCCTTTGGGTGACTTAAAGCCTTCTGATGAAGCCCAATGTGAGCAATGGGCTTCATCAGTAGTATATCGTAGAGTTAAGAACTGTGCGGATCTGGTCGGACCAACGTATTGGGCTGCGCCCGCGAGGCGTTTTTCCATCCACTTTACCGGCCACAAAACCGTAAATTAAAAAAGTGCCATTTTCATTCTAGCACCGTTTTAAGATAAACCGGCAAGTATTTACCCTTACGTTGTTGAAACTTCCACGGTCCGGACTAAGCGTTCCGTTTCGTCGTTTATACCGCGTACATCGAAGGACTGGAACAAATTGCCACTGGGACTTTTTCTGGTTGCCGCTGTCTTACCTTCCAATATGACCGAAGTATTGCGGAATCTTGTGAAGGCAATGGGATGAATAGTTCATAGCTTATTTTTTATCACGGGAATATGTTTCTTTGGGATAATTTTCTACCATACCGCGGGTAAAGCCATTGGCTAAAGCTATAATAGTATAAAATAATGAACGAATATTCGTGCAACGGTGTTAAACAGAAAGAAAAAAAAACTTTGCAAGTGCGAGACGGACTCGCGCACTGAAGGTTCTGTACAAACTTATTCATGAAAACAGTTCAATTCCCAAATTGAGTTACGAAGATTTTTGGATCGAAAAAAAAGTTTTTTTTTTTTGTGACGGAACCTCAAATTTACTTGTGCTACCTTGCTTTATGCTAAACAGGATTCTAAGTTAGTGGGAAGTATCCTATGAATTTTGATTCCTTTGAGAGTGTCGAAATGTATATTCGTTTTTTGCGACCTAAACAGCCGTATCTTTTTGTTTCGTTAAGGGCCAAGCGCCCGAAAAGTGCCATAAAACAGAGTGATTTTCTGAGGCCTATTCCTCCGTAACGGCTAAGTCAATTGGTTTGAAAAAAATATATGTTTATTATAGATTCATGAACAATAATATCAACATTTGTTTTTTTCGTGCAATTAATATCTACTTTTGTCAAAAAAAAATATTTAGCAATTTCGCAACTTTTCGCAACTTTTCCCTACTCCTTCGAAACGGCTTGGACCTTTAGAAACATTTTTTACACATAAAAATTGGTGGTTAAATATTCTTCAAAGTGAACATTGCATATGTAAATCAATCAATATCTCGCAGAGAAAATGGATTTAAAGCGCTTTCCGGGCGCTGCTGGCCGCAAATAAATGCACAGATTTGCGTACTGCCGACTAGGCGAGTGCGAGAGTTCGTTCACATAATTTCGGCCAGATGGTTCAAGGGACTATACGCCTTAACTTAGAAGTTTGATATTTTCACAGCTTCAAGGGACCGCAGTCTTGAGTATACAGTTTTAATTTCGACTCGGTATCTCCACGCGTCCCCGAGATAAAGGGCCATGACAGATAGACATACAAAATGAACTCAAAAAAAAACTAAACTCTTTTTCTTTCTAGACAGACAGACAGACGGACAACAAAATAATCCAATAAGGGTTTCATTTTTTCCTTTTGAGGTACACAACCCTAAAAATAAATAGCCCCTGTTTTCTCAGATATTATAAAAGTTTTTTCAAATAGGTTTCTTGGAGCCGTAGACGTTACCAGTTCAGAATTAAACTTTAAACATTAAAATAACTTCCTTTTTGTAGTCAAATGTGTTATTTCTGTACAGGCTTTTTTTTTAAATTGATATAAACTAGTGCTTATCTGCGATCCCACGTGATGGTAAGCAGTGATGCAATCGTTGATAGTAAGGCGCACTAGTTTATTAAGAATTCAGTCCAGCTTTGAAGACACATAAATTATAATCGGACGGGGAGACCGCAGCAGGCAATTTGTTCCAGTCCTTCGATGTACGCGGTATAAATGATGAGACGAAACGCTTAGTTCGGACCGTAGTTTCAACAACGTAAGGGTGGATACTCTGATAAAACGGTGCTAGTATGAAAATTGCACTTTTTTATTTATTAGGGTAGCTCACTAGAGCTATGGGGAATTTCTGAAAAGGTAATCCGTGGTCCTATTTTTTTTTTTTTTTTTTTTATAATGGATAGGCTCGCGTTTGACCACAATCTCACCTGATGGTAAGCGATGATGTGGCCGACGATGGAGCACGCTTGCCTAGAAGCAATCTATTCATTCTTGACTTAAAGACCCCTAGGTTATAGCTATCAGGAAACACAGACTCCGGCAGGGAATTCCATTCCTTAGCTGTACGCATAATGAATGTACTCCCAAAACGCATAAAGCATCTGAAGGACATTGGCGGGCTTTAGTCAGTAACAGTTTGACACACCCTCTTGCTCTACCCCAGAGCGTCAGTCATTATGTACATAGCCTATACATAGTTGTTTCAGGACTTGCGTATGAGAGTTTAAGTGGTATAACTAGTGTGGAGCAACGTCGGGCTTGCAGACGACGAACAACTGGTAGATCGTCGTCCAGAAGTCCGGTAACTATCCGAGCCCGAGGTCATCGACGGTGCGTAATTTTCCACGTGTGCCTCAAGGAGTTGTCGGCAAAACACAGGAGCCATGGGGAAAAGAAAACTCGTGGTCATAGAACGTAAAGGGCAACTGAAGGACATAGGTATGGTTTTAGTCAGTAAAAGTCTGATACGCGTCCTCTCACTTCACTCTAGAGCAGGAGAAGTCGTGGTTTCGGTTGGGATAATCATCCAATGACAACCCTCGCTTATGGGCGGAGCGGGAGATAGTGTCTTACTGACTAAAAAACCCATCCCGTTCCTTCAAGCCTTCATACCGGGGTTCAAGTTCTCTTTTGGATAACCCTGGCCCCAGTAGGCTTCGACCAAGCTGCTTGAGGCGCGCGGGAACAGTGCGCGCCGTCGACGACTTGGGCTTGGTCCGGACAGTTATAGCCGGCCTTATAATGTTCCCACTGTTGGGACTCAGGCCTCTGTAAGAGAGGGAATGCACCGTAATCCACCGCGCGGGCCCAGTACGGGTTGTGTGGGTCAATTGTTTTCAATAAAAAAAGAAGTTAAACCGTAGTAAATCAATTTTTCAATCCACATGCAACATTCATCTTTCGACACAACACTCGCTTCGTTTCCCATTGACATTTCAAACTTGATTCACCGTTCCGATTTCGACTGTGACATCGTTTTTGCGAAGAAAATGCCTTGTTGGTTCGTTTGTCGGTATTGTTCCGCTACCTTTATAGATCAATGGACTATTGTCCTACATTTGGACGGCTTAGGGTTCCGTTTCGTAAATCAGAATGGTTCCTAGTTGGTTAGGGTGAATGTTTTATGCATTTGAAGTGAAATGTGCGTGTTTGATTGGTTTTTGATTTGATTCTTTGATCTTTTCTATTTACTCCTATACTAATATAATAAAGAAGTAAAGTTTTTTTTTTGTTTTTATTTGTAGGAGGTAATCTCTGAAAGTACTGGTCCGATTGCTAAATTTTTTTCACCAATAGAAAGCTGTTTATATATTTTATGTACGCAGTCAAAGCTGCAAGCAAATGCTAGTATCTAATAAGGCAACAATGGATATGTTATCTTCTATCTATATAAAAGCGAAATACCACTCACTGATTAATCACGAAATCTCAGAAAATATAACACCTACAACTTTTGTAATTTGGCAGATAGGTTCTTATTGTAAACATCCGTTAAGAACGGATTTTACGAAACTCGACCCCTACGGGGATATAACGGGGGTTGCCCTATAAAAGCGAAATACCACTAACGGATTAATCACAGATCAATCTTAGAAACTATAACGTTTATAAACTTTAAATTTGGCAGGTAGGTTCCTTATAAGAAGACATCCGCTAAGAACGGATTTTATGAAACTCCACCCTTATTTTTAAGGGGATAAATGGGGGTTATCCTATAAAAGCAAAATACCACTCACTGATTTATCATGAAATCTCAGAAACTATTCACTGGTTTACTAATGATAAGCATTTAAAATTCAGCGAAATGTTCATTACGCATAATATTATTAGGCATAAATGTTTTACCAAAAATACTGCTACTTTGCACTTCTCAATCCCTTCCTTCTTAGTTTATCTAGGACATTACTGACTCCCCGTGCTTCGCAAAGCACGTAAAGCCTTTAAAAACCTAACCTAACCTAACCTTTGCATTATGCCAAAGTATTATTATGCAGCAGTATTATTATGCTAATAAAAGTTATGCAAAAACGTTATGCCAATCTATATTATGCCTTAAAATTTTATGCCAACAGGGGTATTACCCCATTCACTATCCAAACACCCTCTTTTTCATTATTGGCACTTCCTGAAAACTATCGTTACCCAAAAATTAAAATCTAGATCACATACCCATACGAAATCGAGCACCGTTAATCAGATTACCATTCGTATGTGCCAAAAATGTAAAACCGCCAATACGGGGCAAGCCTACCGACCTATTTCAACAACTTCAAAACTACCACCACACATAATATCTTCCTTATATGCCCATTCGAAAAAAAAACGTAATAAAATAAATCAGCTTTTGGCAAATATTCAAAATAATGCAACGGAAAACATCTAGCTCTGCTGATTACAAAATAAAAGAAGTATTATCTGAACTGGTTATTGCTCGGGGCGGTTTACTTGGTGAGCGGTATTTTAATACTCGTAAGTAATTGTATTGTTTTTTTTTATGAGATACCGATTTGGCTTAGGCTAAGTAGGTAATAAGCATGTTTTTTCCCATGTTAATTTTTTTGTGAACTTTTAATAAGTATAGTATATGTTGGTTAACGACAAACAGTTGCAGTTATTAGTTTTTATTTGTTTGTTTAACTTCATTACAAAAACAGACACTTCTATTTTATTTGTATGTATGTATAGACGATTTACTTTCGTACCCATCTTTTTTTAATAATAATTTTCCTTTTTAGGCACTTACCATGTTCTCTTTTTCATCTTTTTTTAGGTGGATAATAATTCAATCATTTTTTCCGCTCTAGGCGTTAAAGAATATTCGCTAAAGTAAAAAAAAAATGCTAATATGGCTAAAAGTATAATACCTACTTCTAAAGATAGGTAAGCAGTGGTGGCCGAGTGGTAACGGCCCCGACTTACGAGTTGTAGGTCGCGGGTTCACCTAGGCGCATTACTTTGTGTAATTTATTTCATCACCACTGCTCTCAAAACGGTGAAGGAAAACATCGTGAGAAAACCGGCATGTCCTAGAACCAAAAATTCGAAGATATGTGACATTCACCAACCCGCACTGGGCCCGCGTGGTGAATTACGGCTCATTCCCTTTCCTAGAGAGGAGGCTGGTCCCAGCAGTGGGAACATTAAAAAGGCTGACTATGCTCTGCTAAAGATAGGTAAGAACAATAGAAAACTGCCTTCTTCCTTTACCTTTCAGAAGCCTTATCAAGTTATGTAGCTAACTAAAACACTCAATGGTTCTTTGTCCTACGATAACCAAAAAAAAAACGGCCTCCTATCAATAAGGCGGCACTTAACCTTGCTAATATTGAATCAACCTTTCCTCTTAAAGAAACAGCCGGAGGGCCAGAAGGGAAAATGAAAAAAACACTAGTGCTTTTTTCTACATGCCTCATTAGACACGATGGCTCCAAAACCTTTTTGTCAAAGGACAGCACCGCACAAAGGAAATCCCACCTTAATTTCAAAGCAACAAGGTTCTATTCCCTTTGTTATTAGCCCAGTAACCCTGTGTTGCGAACTGGGGCGAGAATTTTCGTTGGTAAAGTGTAATAGTATTTTGTTTTGTCGTATCGCGTTTAAAAATGTAGCTTTTTGCCCAAACGTGGGGTGTGGGGTTTATTGGTAAGGTTTAGTTCGTAGTCGCAATTACAATGGTAGGAATGTGCGTGTGCGATTTTCAGGTGATTTCACGAATTTCATTGATTTGTTCGTTTTCTTTATTTGATTTAATTGGACCAACAGTTGGTTTAGTGGTCAGGGCCCTGACTAGTATGCCGAAGGTCGTGGGTTCGATTTCCACCCAGTACAAATGTTTGTGTGATAAGCACGATCATTTGTTCTGTGTTTGGGTGTACTTTATCTATAATATGTATGTATTTAGAAATATGTAAGTATATTTATCAGTTGTCTAGTACTCATAACACAAGCTCTGCTTAGTTTAGGACTAAACAGCGTTGTGTGAAAGTTGCGGAATATTATTTTAATTGGGAATCATCAAATCATTTCTTCTGCTCTGGGTGGAGCGAGAGTCAGACTTTACGGACTAAAACCCATCGGTGTTCCTTCAGCTGCCCTTTAAGTTCCAAAGCCAAACTCAACACGCAATTACTTTAAAAGCAAAAACATGCTGCAATTTATATCTTTTAGCACTCGTGCAGTGCAATACGACTAGACACAGTTGGTATAATAATATTTTCCACCACTTTTCTTTACACCCTAAAACACTACCGACTGTAAAATAATTTCCTTGGTCGCAAAAAAGAAATAACACGAGAAGTTACGACCATATTTCCGACCACTTTTACTGTTAGTTAACAACCCTAGACAGGTAAAAACATTGAAATATTTAACTACTCAAAACAGGTAGTACATCGAAATAACTACCTGGTACAGGTAGAACATCGAAATATTTAACTACCTAGTACAGGTAGAACATCAAAATATTTAACTACCGAAAAGCATAAACACCTCGCAATATTCCGAAGCTAATCTAAATATTCGCAAAAAAACTAAAGTTTTCACATTACGAAAGATAAGATTGAAGATAATGGCAATAAAGGCTACGAAGGCGGAAACTGCATAAAGCAAAAAAAAAAAAACGGTTCAGAGTGCAAAGTTTGCATTGAAAGTTCGCACCGGACTTAGCAAAACTAACATAATAATAGGTGTTAATTACGTGTCATAGCGATGATATTGCTATGCACTTTTCTAGACTTTGATATTATTCGATGTAGAAGCTTTTCGAAAGCGGTGGTTTACGAGCAAACTGTAGTTTTATCGGCAATATAGTGTAATTTTAACTTAAAAAAAAAAAATTGTTTGTAATAAATTAATACAAAAACTAGTAGACCGATTCTCCATTAAAGATAGAGTCTGTTTTTACGAGATGTTACAACGAGATAGATATATATAGATAGATACATATGTAGACTATCACTAGGCCTGATTAATGGCAATGCTATTTTGTCACTGAGTGACATAGACCAGTTTTCTACTTTTATGCAGCGGACAGAGAGGTGAACCCGCTGGTTGAAGTTACATGACCAGTTTTTTTTTTTTAGAGATCGGAAATCATCAAATAACTTCTTCCTCTGTAGCTGGAGTGAGAGGTGAGAGAGTAACACTTGTTAGACATTTACTGACTAAAACACATGTGTGTTCTTTTAGTTTCCTTACGCGTTCCGTAACTCTTTCGAAAAATCCTGTAGCCGTCTATCATAGACTGAGTGCGAAAATCAGAACCACGAGAAGTCGATGAGACAGTTTTGACGTTTAAGGTTTGAAACAAAAATTAAACACAATAAGTAATATCTCGAACTTACAACAAGCTAAGGTAACTGAAAAGTTTTTGAGAAAACCATCATCCTTTCGAAAATATGAAACTTTTCACATACGGAACCTAGAGTGGTTTTTGGACAAGTCATAACTCGACTAAGTTAAATGGTTCTTGTTGTGTAAGTATTTAGAAATCTGGCAACGTATCGTGACAACTTGTTACTTGGGTTACGTTTTTAAACATTTTGAGATTAAAGAGTTATTTACGTATGTATTATTTAGTTTTTATTAGAACATCTACGTTTTTTTTAATCGTCGTAACGTAAGGTATGCGTAACAATTAGAGCAGTACAGTATTAGTTAACGAGTTCTTTTTTAAATTTGAACTTGACTAAGGTCGAAAAGTACAATAAAATTTATATACAACCTTAACGAGATACTCAATTATTTTCCCTTGATAAAGAACATATTTTAAAAAAAAATCTTAATTAAATAAAGCAAAATCTTTTTGTATTTTTTTTTTAAATAAAATACTCCAGTGTCAATTTAAAATCAACTTCTCAAAACGTACAATAGACAACAAAATTTTTCTTGGCATACCCCCAAAAGGCAATAGAAATAAATTCCTTTTGATACATAATCGGGTAGTACAAAGCCGCCCAATTAGGAGGCTCAGCATGTAGGTCATCAGATTAGCTCGCTTGGCCAGATGTATGAGCGTGTTAATGTCCCATGCACAGGCGAGACCCAACTTAGCACGGCTATTGGATTAAATGGCGCTCTTTGTCTTGTGCTGGTGTCTTTACGTGCTGTTGATTTGTTTTTTTTTTTCCACATGAAAAATCATTAAATAATTTCTCCAGTCGGAGTGGGAAGCGTGTTTGTATTATAATTTATTGCTTTACAATAATTGTATTCTGTTATAATTTTTTGTGTAGCAGTAGTAGTTAAATTTTAAATGAATTGTATATTTTATATATTTTAGGGTTCAAAACGTCAAAGGAAAACATCGTGAGGAAACCAGCATATCCTAGAACCAAAAATTCGAAGACATGTGACATTCACCAACCCGCACTGGGCCTGCGTGGTGGATTACGACCCATTCCCTCTTCTAGAAAGGAGGCCTGAGTCCCAGCAGTGTATTTCTGTTGCCGTTATAACTTAAAGACTAAAAACAGAATAAAATTCGGAGTTCAGAAATGTTCATACGCGAGTCTGACTCGCACTTGGCCGGTTTTTTGTAAAGTTAAGTAATAATAATAATATTCCACAACTATCACACAACGTCTAGTCCCAAGCTAAGCAGAGCTAGTGTTATAAGTACTAGACAACTGATAAACATACGTAGGTATATATTTATAAATACATACATTAAGATAAATTACACTCAGACACAGAACAAATGATCGTGTTCATCACCAAAACATTGGTCCTGGGTGGGAATCGAACCCACGACCTCCAGCATAGCAGTCAGGACCACTAACCACTATACCAACAGGCCAGTTGATGAAAATGTTTGTGATATGGCAGTGTGTGTGTCTAAATAAATAAAACGTTCAGTCTCATACAACTTTGGTCGCCAGTCGCCACCCCTCGCAAAATCATTTTCTTATACACAGTTTTGCCACTAACTTAGATAACATAAAGATAGCGGTTATAACTTATTTATTTCTTCTTTGTCTTACAGTTTTGTCATTTTCGTGTAGATTAGGATCTTGAACATTTCGGTGTTTAGTGTAATGAGGGTTATCACCTTGAGTTTTCATACTGGTTTCTGGATTTTCATTTCTCATTGTAAGACCTAGATTAGGTTAAGCCAATTATTTTGTGACCTCGACAAATCACAATACATTTCATAACTGGGTTTGTGAGTAGATTTTGAAAGGAAAATAAATAAATATATACGCCTTCTAAATAAACTATCATCAATCAAAAATCTAACATTACCATCAAATTCTTCCAGGGGTACTCCGGATAGGAACCCCGGGGTCCTTAAACGCAAGGCAAAGGTTTAGTTTTAAAAAGTCTGACATACCCTCTTGCTCCGCCCTACAGCGGGAGAATTCCTTAAAAACAATTATCAAATTCAATTTCAATTTTCCTTGAAGTAGCTTATAAGCGAGCCAGAAATTTGACTGGACTCATTCAATAAAACATACTGGCGTAACAATTTTAGTCAGTAAAAATATGACACTCCTTCTGGCTTCACTAAGATCGGGAGAAGTTATTTAACGATTTCCCTCTCAAAAAAGAAGCTGAAACTTCTGTATCACTATAAAAAGGATTTCATAGTTTAGATCCTATGTGATGCCATAGATGTCGCTACACCATGATAGCTTTTGCTTGTTGAAATAAAGGACCAAGGGGTCAGTCTCAAAATTAAAAAAAATCAAATTAAAAAAAATCACATAGGCCTACACGGGCACATAAAAAACGTCAGAAGCTAGTGCACGGTTCCAAATTGGTCGTTTCCTATGGAAAAGAACAGGTAAGAAACTCTATGGTTACTATTTTTTTTAAAGTGGTTGATGTTACAATATTTCCATATTATAGTATTGATAGATATTATGTAAGAACAGTGTATACTTTATCGGTTTAGGCACCCAACCAAATGTAAACAATCTTAACATGACTTTTATCGAAAAACATTTTTTTTTTATTATTATTGATAGGCTCGCGTTTGACCACTATCTCACCTGATGGTAAGTGATGATGTGGCCGACGACGAGCACGCTTGCCTAGAAGTAACCTATTCACTCTTGACTTAAAGAATCCTAATCTAAAAATGTTGATCAATTTATAATACGTCCAATGCACGGAGTGCGAGTTTTTTTTACGTTACGTTAACACGATCGAAACGTGTACCGCATTTGGCTCTCTGATTGGTTAAGAGCTTGGAGCGAGCCAATTGGAGCGCCGAACGTCACAAACGTGTCGATTGCGTTAACGGTAAGAAACACGCACTAGGCACTCTAAACGCCTCTCCGAATCGCTTAGCACTCGCGTGTCCCTACGAACGTTTACAACAATTACACATATTACTAATACACTCATCAACAGTATAAGAAATAAGTCACAACACGCGAATTTTAATAACTGTGTTTATGATGTTTTAATTGTGTTTTGCATAATGACTTTTCAACTTCAATAGAACTGGAGGTTCTCCATTTATCTTTTCTTTACTGTTACTCGAGTCTTTAAATTTTCATAATTTTTCATACAACCGCTTTTACGTGATTATGATGTTATCACAATCTTTCTCTAGATATTTTGAAAACACAGATATATTGTGGTTACTATCTAGATTTTTACTGAAATCAAATCATTCTGTGTAAAACTAATCCAATAGAGACCTCTGAAAATCTGTTATTTTACGAACATTGGTCCTTCATAAAGTACCTGGAATTAGTTTTTACGAAGTATTCGAGGATTCGATACTTAATGTGAATCTTATTATGTATTTTATCAAAAAAAAAATCTAAAAATGATTACGATTAGGTATTCACCTAAACCTATGTTAGGTAACCTTTCGAATGTCTTAAGTTACACAGTTCGACATAAGCAATTGTCTTTCTATTGTGTCTCTAATTACGGCATTCAAAGAGTTAACTAAATTTAAACATGTCTTTTATTATACGATTTAGTTTATATAAAAAAGACATATCAAGATTGTTTACGTTTAGTTAAGTACCTAAACAGTTGGAGTATAAATGACGGAATTATCGAAAGCAAACACGCCGTTAAAGTGTTATCTCTCTATTTTCGCGTTGCTTTTTTATCAAACATTACGTTCAATAAGTTTTTAAACCTTGCTCAGGTTGACGGTCGAGAAGGGCCCTCTTAACCTCATACCGTAATTAGAGACACAATAAAAAGACGATGAGAGAGCGAACGATGGCGTTCGCTTGGGGTTTAATAAAAATCCGCTAATCTATTTCTATTTAAATATCACGAAATGCACGAGTCTCCTTCAGATGCTACAGAATGGAATATAAATGGTGTAAGGGACAGCCCACCTCAGGAAATGAAAAAAAAATCCGCCTCACCATACAAAATTATTAACTTGATTGGACAGTTTGTATGGAGAGGCTGATTTTTGTTTTCATTTCCTGAAAAAAAATTTATGGTAGGTTGTTTAGTTTCTTCTACTGAGCAAGCCCTTAAAGTTTGTAGAGGGCTGTCCCTTACACCTTGTATATTGAAAAACAATAAAACGAATAAATAAAACACAATTGCAAACGTTTGTTCATTGTCTTTGAACGCAACAGCTTTATTAATTTCTTTAACGATATCAAAATAAAAAGAAATAATATTAAGAATTTTGGCTGTCTGGTACCAGACCTCTTTTTCTCAATTTAAAAGAAGCAATTTAGAAATAGGTCTTTCAAAAACTTATTAAGAACCTTATCTTTTTGCTCGACTTAACTAAAAGATAAGCCTTTAAAAGTTCTTGAAGCGAAAAAGTTTTCAAGTTCATGTAAAAAATTCGGTTACTGGTAAAAAAAAGTTTGATGTGATAAGTTATTTAAATTAATTAGTTTAATGACACGATTAACAGTATCACCTTTTTTTTGAGGTGAGAAATCTTCAAATGACTTCTCCCGTTATAGGGTAGAGCGATTGTTAATCAGGCATTTGCTGACTAAAACCCACCTATGTCCTTCATTTGGCACAGTCGCCCTTTGCATTTTACAACCATGGAAGCTCTTTCGAACGTTCCTTCAACCCAGTATCGTTTATCTAAGTTTTAAGTGTAAGTCTGAATAGGATCATGCTCAACCATGAGGCCACGATAAATTGCCACCATGGTGGTGGCGACCTACATTCTGTTTAGCACATGCTCAAGAAGGTAGGGTCTCGATCATACGGCTTGGGAGAGACCTTTATCAGAAATAGTGAGAGCTATGTTGATGACGACAGAAAACTGGAATGAGGTTGTGATAGTGTAGAAGACGTTAACCGAGCGGAATCAAGAGAGCGGATTCCGCTCCGAGAAGGAAGCAATTGCTTCGTTGTGTAAAACGCAAAAAAAAAACGGTAAGCACCATTAAAGGTCTCTTGTCTACCTTTAATGGTGCTAGCGGGTCAATCCATACAAGCTGGTTGTGATAACTGTGATGGTTTTAATGAACTGTAATCTGATCTTTTCCCCAAAAGTCTAGGCACCTTTTGTAGGTTCCTCTCAATAGCAAAAAATGGTAACTATTACGTAAGCTATTCGTTTCTTTGGCTGTGCAACTGTACAATTATACATTGGATACTGCGAGCGTGTACACGTACAGTTCAACTAAACACGACACAAAATAAATGATATTTGCACTCAAACTCCAAATACAACTCAAGCGTTGTGACTGTACTAACAAAAACTCCTTTCAATAAATTATTATCTGATCCTAATCCGCCCCACTGCACATTTACCTTTACAACAGCAAAAAAGGCGCAACTCCAAATTCGGCTCTTTCAGCTTAAATGCCCAACCACTCAAAAAGGCACGCGGAAATCGCCATAACGCCGATATCCCATAAAAGTGTGCCCTTCCAGCGAATATAAATAAAGGTCGGGGCACCGTGACCCTTGAGGTGGGGTCACACGGCGTTATTGGACACATTCCGGGGTAAAATGGGACACCTATTAGGATCTGAGATCTGTTCGCGGTATTGGCGTTGGATTTGATGCTTTTGTTTTTAGTTTTGTACTCTGAGCGTTTGTAGTTTTTGTGAGATTACTGGTGAATATCTTCCACAGTAATAATTATAACAAAGAAATAAAGTTTGTTCTTTTGTTTGTAGGAGGTAATCTCTGGAAGTACTGGTCCGATTGCTAAAATTTTTTTACCGATAGAAAGCTGTTTTATTCCTGAGTGATATAGGCTATATTTTATGTACGCGGACGAAGTCGCAGGCAAACACTAGTTTAGTATAAGATCACCCGGCCCATTTTACCCACAGATTTTGTCAGTGCAACAAGTTATGTAACTAATTTGATGTAAAATAAATTGTCATTTACATGTTGCATGTGAACGTATTGAATCATTGTTTAGTATTTTCCTTCAGTTCATTCAAAAGTTTTTTGTAAGAGTTTGCCCTACGCGATAAGATTGCCCATTGCACCCTTGTTCATGTTTATCTTGTGTTTTTATTATGTGTACAATAAAGAATACAATAAATAAAGACATGGAATTGGTCCTTAAAGATAGAGTCTGTTTTTACGAGATGTTACAACGAGATAGATATATATAGATAGATACATATGTAGACTATCACTAGGCCTAAGATGATATAATAATAATAATATTCCACAACTATCACACAACGCAGTCTAGTCTCAAGCTAAGCAGAGCTTGTGTTATGAGTAGTAGACAACTGATAAACATACTTACATATTTCTAAATACATATATATTATAGATAAATAATAATAGTAGTTGTCACACCTGTACGCATAAAACGTTTTGGAACAAATTCATTTGTTATTACAGCCACCACTCACTAGTGGCTGTAATCTAGTAAACAGAACTAAAAGACACTTCGATCACATCATCGCTTACGATCAAGCGAAATTGTGCCAACGTTCGAGCATATATCAACATTTAAAAAATTACAAATAGACTGACCCTTTGATAATTTTGAATAGGACATCAGCAAACAGGAAAAGCACCTATACAAATATGTAGTAAGCATTTTAAGAAGAGTGTTTGCATCTGTGCCTTGGCTTTATCATTTGAATGATAGGACGTAAATATTTACGGCTTTACTCTAGAGCATCTTTGGGGATTGCTTGACAATATCTGCTCTTAAGAGGGGCCCATGTTTATGAAAATGACGAGACTGTCAGTTACAGTTAAGCTGTAAAATGAGGATGCATCGTAAAATCTTTATGAATTTTTGTGCGATATAGATGAAAAAGAAAAAAAAAAATTGGTGAAGTGTTTTTAAAGGGATACTATTCGAGTCGTCTGTATATCAATAGTTGAATATATTCCAAGCACTAGTTTATATAATGCAAAGTTCTTATAAAGAAACTAGCTGCCGCCAGCGGCTTCGCCCGCGTGAAAGTAGAAAATTGGCCCAGAAGAACATACTCCCGGGATAAAAATATCCTATTTGCTATTCCAAGACATGTTCTACCCGTGTGCCAAATTTCGTCCAAATCCGTTCGAAATCGAGCGTAAAGAAGTAACAAATAATACACACACACGCACACTTACAGTTACAACCGACCGATTCTTTTGAAATTTAGTGTAGTAGGTCTGAGAATAGGACATAAACTATTTTTACCTTCTTATCCCCAAACCCTTTTTTTTTTAAATAAAGTATATATGACAGAACAACGTCTAGCGTATGATATTATACAGTGTGACGTGTCTGAGGTAAATTGATCCAGTTTTGGATCACGAACGAACTTTTTTTTCATTATTTGATAGGCTCGCGTTTGACCACCAGCCCACCTTATGGGAAGCGATGATGTGGTCGACGAAGGAGCACGCTTGACTAGAAGTAACCTATTCACTCTTGATTTAAAGACCCCTAAGTTGTAGCTATCAGGAAATACAGATTCCGGCAGGGAATTCCACTCCTTGGCTGTACGGTGCACTCTCGCAAGAACCATTTTTTTTTAAATGTTACAATCAAGGTACTAATTTAAAATCCAGTCACATCAAATGGCAGCAACGATTTTTCATTAAAAAGCCTTTTCATATGTATCAACGCAAATTAACATGCACAAACAAAAATTCCTGCCTAAACGTTGATAAACGGGGCAATATGAATGCCTTTCATTCGCATACAAGACAGTTTGGAACCAACAATATTTTAGCCGGCTCTAGCATACCTGCCTCGAAAATATGCATAAATTAACCATATTTAACTCAGCTAATTAATACAAGACTTATTTCTAGATTTTACTGAAACGTTTACATCATATTTATCGCCTGAAGACACGCAAACTAGGAATTGGTGAAATAGTTTGCGAAGAGTGAAATCTTTTTAATATTGTGTGGGGTTATGTTGCGTTTTTGAATAGAAATGGGGTGTACTCCACCCCGGGGAATGGGGTGGGTAGGTAAATGTTTTGTGATTGTAATTGTTTAGTTATGGTTGTTGGGATACTAAAATCTAATTGAGTTTCTTATTGTTAATTGTTTTAGCTTTTGAATGGTTAGGATTGAAATCTAATTAAGGAAAATAATTGTAAAGAAAATTGATGACTAATCATTTTCTTATTCACAAATCATTTTTTATTTCTACTACCTACGTACTACCACTACTAATACATAATACTATTGCTACTACTACTACCATCTAAATGAAATTTCGATCTAAATAGAATTCTACTAAAAAACCTTACTGAAAAATATATACTCGTATGAATCGGAATTAGTAATAGTTTAAGCATACCAGACCACACTAATAGTAAGAATGCTGCCTAACACACTGATGCCTTTTTTAACCCAAAGGTTGACTGGGAGAGAATGCCTTGATGCATTAAGTCCGCCTATGTACCACTATGTACATGAAGTTTAAATAAATAAATAAATGCGAAAGTCCTTCACGATCAAACAGCTGAATAGATTTAGTTGAAAGGTCAACGGATAGACCTTGACAGTGAGCAATGGGTAGCTCGTTGTCCGGCCGTCCGGTAACCGTCCGGACCAAGCCCAAGTCGTCGACGGCGCGCACTGTTCCCGCGCGCCTCAAGGAGTTGTCAGCAACAGCAGGGACCCAGCGGGGTTGAAGCCTACTGGGGCCAGGGTTACCCGAAAGGAAACTCGAGCCCCGGTATGAAGGCTAGAAGGAACGGGGTGGGTCTTTTAGTCAGTAAGAGTCGGACACTATCTCCCGCTCCGCCCAAGAGCAGGGGTTGTCATTGGATGATTTATCCAACCATAAAAAAAAAATGGATAGACCTTATTCTTGAATAGTACAAAGAATAATGTTGGAGCATATTCCTTTGACATAATTTCTTGTAAGAACTTAGTACTAAAGTAAATCAACAATCCATACATTATAAAGCCCCTTAACACCTCTTTTACCTGCAAAAAAAATAAATAACTTCCACAAATTCTACATAAAATAGCATCTAAATCGGACACATTGATCGCAGCCCGCTCGCTACCTGTAGCTAAGCCTTTTTTCATGAAACACACCTGTTTCTACGTTATAAATAAATAACAGTCCGTACAATGGCGACGGCACATCGATTTAGGAAACGGTTGCTCCAAACGTTAGCTTTATTTTGCCCACGATACTTTGCCCGGATTTGCGAGTGTGGCGGAACGGATGTTTACTTGGGCAAAGTTGATTTGAAGTGTGTTTTATTGATTTTGTTCGGAGATATTGTTGGAATCTGTGTTACTGTTTGAGATGGAACGAAGATGTTGAAGATTTGAATGCCTTTAGTTTTTGTACTAGGTATATTGTAATAGTCATAGTCATTAGTTTATTGGTAAGGGAGTCTTACCGGGCAAATACTAAGGGTAATGTAACATTACCCTTAGTTAACAAAAATGATAATATACAATGTCAAGTAATAAAAAATGTTAAACAAATAAAACAAAATACAAGAAAACAAATAAATAGAAGTAAAATCACTAATTAAAATTACAATAAACCATAATAAAAGTTAATAATATTCAGTCAAAATTAAAAAGCTTGCTCGATAAGACATGTTTTCAAACGAGCTTTGAAGCTAATAACTTATTTACTGTCTTCTACTGTCTACTGCTTCAAGCTTTATTTTGAGGCGGCCATTTTTTGTGGCTCGTGTGCGGCGATTCTACCACAAAAAAAAAACGCTTGAAGTGGCTTCAAGCTTCACCGGACACAAGAGGTGTCACTTCACCTGTTTTCTGCGGCCGCTTCTAGCTTTTTTTTGTGGCGGCGTTTTTTTGAGGCCCGTGTGCGGGGACTGTTATAGTCGGGGCTCCAGAAATAACTGCCGGCTGTTGGTTATAAATTGACTAATATGATTTGTAGGTGCAGTCATTTCTTAAATTGCTCATACTATTATCATGATAGGATGGTGCGGGTGACAGCTGTCAGATTCATACAATGTAGCTGCGTATTCTTTTCTCTCATCTTATAGTTGCATATCTTTGTCCTGCCGTCATCCGACCCATAAAAATACCAAAAAACAAGACGCTATGGTCTTGTTTTTTGGTATTTTTATGGGTTTTATGGTTTTTTATTTTTATGATGATTCACAAGATAACATTAAAAAAAAAACTAATCACTTTTAGTTTCATGTAGCTCGCAGATTTATACATTCCTAAAGGTAAATCGCTTTCAATATGAACTCAAAAAGTAAAATATTTAACTATCAACCTTCTGAAAAATTTCAAAAATTTTTAAACTTTAATTTCGTGTTCATTAATAAACGGCAAAGCTCAAATAGTTCGACAAAGCCCAAGGATTAACCGAAATACCGACCCAGAATATTTTCCGAAGTATAAAATATATATAATTTATTGCCATTCCACACAAAATGAATGATAATAAACGCTCCTATTTCCTACCGACAGGGTACTATTAATTTTTTACTTAAAATCGCATGTCCAAAAACTAAACAGCCCACGGATTGCGAATTTTGAAATAACAGTGTTTAATATCGCTATTATATTAACAAGGCTCGTACCAAGCTATGTTTGTGTTCGCTGTGTTCTACGCTAAGGTGGGTTCAGAGGGGGACAGTTGCGGAAGGTTAGTAAGGAGTACTAGTGACTTAGAAAGAAGGGAGAAAGACACAAAAACAAAGGTAATTTTGTGCTTCTCATAATTATGACAGATAAATTATAAAATAATAAAAATACTAAACGAACTATGCGAGGCGAAAAAAACTCCCACAGTCATCTCAGCATTTACAAAGCTTTTTAAATATCGCTTTTAATTTATCTTATCGCGATGACGCCACGTAATTACCTACTTGCGGAAGATAGAATAAAGATAATTATAGACACAAAAAAGTGACACTTTCGTAGGTATTCACGTCAGTACAACGTTAGAGTGGTATACGGCAATATTTGATGGGTTTACTTTTAATCTTGTTGTTTGACATCATTATTAAATTGAGAGAAGAGTTCAATATGCTCGGAAGACCTTTTTGGCCTTTAAAGATCACATGAAAAAGTCTTCTAATTATTTAAAAAATAAACCCATTGACTTAGTGCATCCTGTCCTAACTTACGACTCCATCTAGGTCGACCGCGGTGAAGATGAAGATCTGTATCTAGACCATGACGTTTAAAGTAAGTTTGTTTTAATCTTGTTTCAGTGTGGGTAAGAGATGGCGCTAGACAATCTTTTTTTTATGGTGGGAAAAAGTCATCCAATGACAACCCCCGCTCTTGGGTGGAGCGGGAGATAGTGTCAGACTCTTACTGACTAAAAGACCCACCCAGTTCCTTCTAGCCTTCATACCGGGGCTCGAGCGCCCTTTCGGATAACCCTGGCCCCAGTAGGCTTTGACCCGGCTGGGTCCCTGCTGTTGCTGACAACTCCTTGAGGCGCGCGGGAACAGTGCGCGCCGTCGACGACTTGGGCTTGGTCCGGACAGTTACCGGATGGCCGGACAGCGAGACGCTAGATAACCTGAGCTCTGCGTCTTACGCACACTGGAGTAAGAATAAAACAATCTTACTTTAAACGTCATGGTAACTCCGCTGATCATGTTCATGGGCTAATCTAGAATAGAGATTGCCTAAGAAAGAGAAATTTGGAAGAAGGCCTTCAACCTGTATTGAGACACACAGTAGGCCATTAAAAAAAATAAAATAATAGATATTCAAGTAATGTTATATACCCAAATATTATAGGTATTTACTAATATTCAACCTATTAGTTTTGATAGGCTCGCAAGTAATAGTAGTAATAGTGTGGTAAACGACGGAGTACGATTAACTAAAAATAACCTATTCACTCTTGACTTAAAGACCAAACTCCAGTAGCACCACTCCTTAGCTATACGCACAATGAATGTGCGTGTGTGTGAACTTAGATTAGTTTGAGGAAAAATACCTGACTTTCGTTAAGGTTTTGTGAAACAACTTGTTTGTTTACATTAGTGCCATGTAATCACAACATATTTACTTATATTTTCCTTCACGAGGAGTCACAAAAGCGCCTCTTATTCAAATTACGCGTTAATGTTTATTAAATGTCATTTATTTTAATATTCAGACGACAGTTTCCACGGATCACCGCACTCCTTTATAAGATGAGGCTCTATGTGGCATCGACACCATTAAATTCTCGTTTAGCATAATCATGGTGGCTTAAATAGTCATCTGAATAAACTTTGAGTGAATAATATGGATTAACGGAGTGTTTCGTAATTATTTTCATAACATGTGTTTCCTGAAGATTGAGGTAGAAGTGGTATACTAAACTCAAATTCAGCTAGATAATTCTTACGTATAATTAATCTCCTTTTCGCACTGTAGCTTGTACTCCATCTCCAATACCTCGCACTTTAGTTGCACTAAATGATCTTTTGGATTCTAATTCCTACAAACGATTTGTTTGCGGATGAATGGAAGATTTATTTATTTATTAGTTATAAATACAGCTATCATTACAGATTAACCCAATTCAATAGTGTAGTCAAAATATTAGTTACAATAATAATTTCATGTCAATTAGGTGAATCCAACGATTACTCAACGATTGTGTCTGAGAAAATGCTGATGAGAAAACCCGAAATGACATTTTGCTTGATCCAGGAATCAAATCCAGCACTTCATGCTCAGCAGTAGCGATAGCGACCAAACAAACAGACAGTTATAGTTATCTATTTTGCATGAAAAAGCAATAACAGTGGAACAATTTTGGAAAAGATGCCACTAAATACTTCCTATGTATTATTAACTGACTTAAAAGTTCCGCAGCTAGTGCTAGCTTCCAGTGTTTCCCCTATTCGTGTCTGAACCCACCATTATTGACCTAACTCATTATTAATATACAGAAATTTGCATATAATGAGGCCAGCCGAAATATTCCCGTCATTTCTACGTTTTACGATATTATGGCCTGCCTGAAACCAGCTCTGTTCTTGCTATACTCTAATTGTGTTTTATTTTCCAATTTAATTGGTTATTTGTTTTACGATTTAGAGGTGTGCATGTTTTGGTTGTTCCTCTTTGATAATTGTGGAAATAATGATTCGTTGTTAAAGTTAGAAGGTGATTTATTGTTTGGAGTGTACTTGAACATTCGAGGACTTCCGGTGACCTAATTCGAGACGATTATTTTAGCAAAATATTTTTGTACTGTTACTGAACATTAGATATATTTGTCAGTTACAGGATCAGAACTTCATATGTAGACATAGGCTTCTCCCCAAGTAACGCCACATTGACCGGTTCTGGGCATCTTGTATCCATTGGCTACCCGCAAGCTTTATATGGGTTCACTTTCTGCTGTTATAGGATAACTTAATTAATTTAGACTATGATTCTGTAAAATGTTTGTTTTGTGCTGGAATCAAAATGCTACACGCAGCACAAAAGCCAGTTGTTTAACCACTGCGCTAATCGTGCTTTCAATTTAATATAAATTGAAAATGTTGCTGAAAAAGTATTTTTATTTGCTTATAATTTGTTAAACAGATAAAGTCATCGCAAAATTGTTATTGCGGTAGAAATACGCTTGAATTATGTTTAATCAAATATTCTGAGTAAAATAGAGGAAACCAGTCTGGCTTCCTATATTTTATTCAAAATATTTTAATCTAATTTAGAGAGAAGTAATTGAGCTTCATGTACTGTAAACGGTGTCTGTTTTTCACAATGCTTCAAGGATCTGGCAATGTTTACACTTGAGGGACTGTGTGCTGATATTTTGACAGTAGATTTGAAGTATCATTGTTTGCATTTGACGGGTTAGATTTCTGGAGTTGCATAATTCCGCCAAGCCCATTCCATTAGTGGACTACTAGACTTACGGCATTGCCCGTACCAGTACTTACATGATGCACATCCCATCCATACGCACAAACCATTTTAGGAACACATTTATTGTGCGTACAGCTAAGGAGTGGAATACCCTACCGGAGTCCTGTTGCCTGATAACTATAACCTGGAGGTATTTCAGTCAAGAGTGAATAGGTTACTTCTAAAGTAGCGTGTTCCATCGTCGACCACATCACCGCTTGCCATCAGGTGAGATACCTAATATAATAAGTAGTAGTTGTTGTGAACGGGCATTTGAAATTGACTAGAAGTAATCTTCTTCCACTTACTGAAGTAAACTTTAAGCATTTGTCTTCACTCCATATTGTCCTCCATATCGTTATCCCTCTGCAGTACCTCATAGCCTTATACGCTATTAATATCCTTAAATAATTAAAGGTCATCAGCAAACATAAAACACTACGCTGTCCTGAAAACCTTCGGCTTGTCGCTTGCCATCACTATAAACTATGTCAGCCCGAAGCTGCTACCTTGAGGTACTCCAGAATATTTTACAATCGGACCAGAGCTATACTCGAAGAGTTGGCCGTAGTGAAAACGGTCAGTGAAATAGATCAAGAGTCAAAGTTGAAGTAGCTTCGGGGTAAATCCTATCACGGAAAATTTCTTAAATAAGACATCATGTTGGACCCGATCAAACGCTTTTCTAAAGTCAAAATAGACGACGTCAATCTGATTATTTTGTCCATCATTGTGACAGCAAAGTTTACAGTCATAGAGACTTTGTAGAGTTGTCTCGTCGAGTTTTGACCTGTCCGATTTATATTAATTCAAATGTTTAACAGTTGTGGTTAAAACTTACTATCAGTTTTGATATTGTTTCACCTTAATAAATGTTCTGGGTGGGGAAACGAGAGCGCGTGTCCGACTTTTGCCCTTGAATTCTAAATCCAAGGTAACTCATTCAAATATTGTCACAGATATGATGTATACCTATCTAAATCTATTACAAGTATGCTCCTATGTAAAGTTAGATTTGAAAATTAAACCCCACGTCAGTCTAATACATCAGAGTATTACTCAAAAGAAGTTCAGCCTAATTAAATTGAGGGTTAGTTGTGGCTTTCACGTTAATGCACAGTTGATGAGTTTCTAAACACACCTTGATTTAATGTTGCTTTTTTTATTACGAAGTAACTCTGGCATACAGATTTGTTCATAATCCAATACGATGTAAAAATGTAGCCGTATAGAGATTTTTTTTTGAAGTCGATTAAAAAAGCAGCAACGCATTGCTCAGACTGCGCAAAAATTGTAGTTGAAAAAGAAAAATATACTAATTGCGCAAAAATGCAAGATGCATCGATCGGTTATAAATTGTTAACAAAACGAACAAATTGTTTGTGTTTTCGAATTCTGAATAAAGATTTTGCTGTTGTGAAATATGAACAACTAGCTTCTGCCAGCGGCTTCGCCCGCAAGTCATTTGGTTTCTCTATACAAACTTTGGATCCCCGTTTTACTCCCTTTAAGGGAGGAGTTTCGTAAAATCCGTTCTTAGCGGATGTATACACCCCATAAGGAACCTACCTGAGATTTCGTGATTATCAGTGAGTGGTATTTCGCTTATATATCAGATGATTAGCTCTATCAGATAAAACTTGTTGTGTGACCAACTTAAAATGTTGAAATTTCTTCGTGTCTCGGGAATCACATTAAGATTTTGATTCTGGCTGTAATTTATAGATATTTGAAAGTCGTTACAGATAGTTAGAAGCCAGACACTCAGACACTTTTCTTTTTTTATTGTATTTGTTCTTCTCCATACGACGACCAATTCTAACGGTGCCCTCGATTCTGACGTTTTATAAGTGCCCACGTAGGCCTATGTGAAATAATGAGTTTTTGAATTTGAATTGAATTTTAGTTATCCTAAAAACTAAATAACGCCTACGTCTGCGAAATGAGTTAATTTATGGCTGTTCTAAAACGTATTCTGGTGATAATGGACTTTTTTCAATTAACTAAAGGGCCTAAGTTTTTATACGTGTGAATGTTTTATGTTTAAGGACAGAAATTATGTTTTAGATCGTAATTAAAGTCGGTTTAATGTTTTAGTTAGTAGTAGTTTAATGTAATTGTATTTAAAGGGTGCATTAATTTTCTTGCTGTGCTGTTTTAAGATATATTTTAAAATTATATTACAATTTATAAATGTTAAATGCTTAGGTTAAAATATTAAAGTAAATTTATTTGTAATTTGGAAGAGAATAACACATGAAAATACCATACAGTTAAAACTAAAAAATGAGTAAGTTTTCTGGTAAGGTACACATAAAATTTACATAGGAATAACGAAATACCCATTATGACCACTACTACTACTACGTATTGCTTTGGGATTGTCAAATGAAATATAATAAGATTTCTCACTTTAAGATTTCTATCTCGAAAGTTCGTCATCAGACTTTTACCATACTTGAATTGCCATATCATTTTGATATGCCTATTTAAAAAATATCATCACACTTATGTAATGATAGCGTTAATAATGTTTTTTTTCATAATTAATTTTAGTGCCACTTCGGCCGTTAAGACCAACCTAATTATTGAATGTTGAATGAAGCATTAGTCTTTAAAGGGCGTGCGTGAATAGATATACAAACTTACATACATACAGACTCGGAAAACATGGTAATACCCCTGTTGGCATACAATTTTAAGGCATAATATAGTTTGGCATAAAGTTTTCGCATAACTTTTATTAGCATAATAATACTGCTGCATAATAATACTTTGGCGTAATGCAAAGGTTAGGTTAGGTTCGGTTTATAAAGGCTTTACGTGCTTTGCGAAGCATGGGGAGCCAGTAATGTTCCAGATAAACTAAGAAAGAAAGGATTGAGAAGTGCGAAGTAGTAGTATTTATGGAAACAAGCAGTATGGCAAAACATTTATGCCTAATAATATTATGCGTCATGATCATTATGCTGAATTTCGTTATGCCAATGTAAATTATGACATCAATATCTTTTATCATTGGTAAAATTGGGTTATTACCAAGTCAAAGACAGCACTTTGCATCATTATCCTCCTATCATAACGGTCTACTGAATTACCTAAAACTTCACACACATCCTGCCACCCAACCAACATCAAGGTCCATGCCGCTAATCTTGTGATCAGCCGACAAGTACCATCAAAGCCCTCGCCCGCCTCTTGATCACGCGCGGACAAAGACTGTGCCGCCGCTATCGTCCACATATTACCCGCTTTAACTGACAAAACTGACTGAAGAATACTTGTCGTACTTAACGTTTTTTATTTTGGTTGTCTTCAACGCCTTTTGAGAGTGTATTGTGTGTTTTGGGGTTACGCTGATTGGCAGAAAAAAGTTACAAGAGCCGGTTGTCAATTTGTTTTTGAAGGGTGAATTTTTTTGACTGTTTTTAATCCCGTTTTTGTTTTATTGAGTTTTTATGTTTACTGCAAACAGGCAAACAGATTGGTATACGCCAGTATACGCTATGGAGGACTTTGTTTTTTATTATGTATGTACAAAGATTTATTACACAAAATGTACTCATTTTTAGGGTTTCGTATCCAGAGGGTAAAAACGGGACCCTATTACTAAGACTTCGCTGTCTGTCTGTCCGTCTGTCTGCCACCAGGCTGTATCTCAAGAATCACGATAGCTAGACAGTTGACATTTTCACAAATTATGTGTTTCTGTTGCCGCTATAACGACAAATTCTAGTAACAAAATAAAATAAGTAGGTATTTAAGGGAGGCTCCTATATATCAAACGCACATTTTTTGGCGAATTTTCCTGAGGACGATACAGAACCTACGTCTTGCACGTGTCCGATTCGCACTTGACCAGTTTTTACTTACAAGGTGTAACCAATTATCATAAAAATTTAGAAATTTATTATAAATTTTAACGCAAATAAAGTAATATCACAGCATGATTAATTCCATTAGAAACTTTAAGTGACATTTATATATATAATAACAATTATATTTATATTGAGTTAAACAATGTCTACCGCATATCTGACGTTCTGTGGACAATTGTAACGATTAGTGCCTAGACAGAGTGACAGACCATAAAGGAGATAGTGGGACGATTTTATTTTTTTTTATGGTGGGAAAAAATCATAGTGGGACGACCTGGATGACTTTCTTTTAAATTAAGTCAAGACTGAATAGGTCATTGCTAGGCAAGCGTGCTCCATCGTCGACCACATCACGGCTTATCATCAGTAAAACGCGAGCCTATCTACAATCTTACCTCTTTGGAATGTGCAATTTAGCTTCACTTTTCTTGGACTGACCGACATTTTGACTATTCAAAAGTGCTTGCAAATGGTCTATTTGAAATAAATGATTTTGATTGATTTTTTTTTTTCTTATTTTTATCATATGCGAAGCAAGAAACACGTGTCTATTATTTTTTATGTAAAGAATCTAGGTACGTACAACATTTCAAAACTGTATTATAAAAAATCACAAAGTTATAATCCAGTTATGGTACTTGGCGACACAAATACATGGTCACCGAGCCACCCAGGCGACTGAGGGGTTGTTTTGTTTCCGTACCCAGCTGTGCGGTGGCTTCTCATGCCCGCTATGACCTGCCATGACCTGTTTTGTACTTAGTATCGGTGTTGTCCAACCTGTAACATGGTGTAAAATTTATTGAAATCGATTCAGTTACTGATTTTGGATGAACTATATTCAGGTTTTGCATATTCTAAAATTAATGTTGTAGGTAGGTTTACTAAAAAAGTAGAAAAAGAAGCGAAAAATTGTGATCGTTGAAAGGATTGTAGAGAGGTCTTTGACCAGCAGTGTGTCAATACGGGCCAATAATAATAATAATTATAATGAATGTAGGCTCGCGAGGTTGTCGACATGTGGGAAGTGGATTCAGCAATTATTGTACCGATAGTCGTTTCAGCTAATGGCTTAACTCATCGAATGCCGTAATTAGAGACACAATAGAAAGACAATTGCTTGTGTCGAACTGTGTAACTTAAGACATTCAAAAGGTTAATAGCCAAGAACCTCGACCAACACCTTAGGAGGCTCTCGTTAGGCGGCTGGATCAAGGGATTCAGAGAGCGGTACTCCTGGAAACGGCTCGTATAGTCAGGAGGTTCCTTTCTCTGGAGCCCTGACCGCCAGCAGCTTGGACCCTATTCCCGATACCGGTGGGACGCTATTTTTTTAATATTTTTTTTTTAAGAAATATTTAAAAATGTATTTAATATGTTAAAATGGAAAATAAAGAGAATAATAATAAGAAAGCTGAGAAAGAGAAACAAATATAATATATCGACTCGGCACACGAGGTTGTCGACATGTGGAATGTGGACTCGGCTGTCATTGTGCCAATAGTCGTGACCGCTAATGGTCTTATAACCAAAAGCTTCGACGACCATCTGTCGAAGCTGTCGTTGCGCGGCTGGATCAAGGGCCTGATACAGAAGGCAGTACTCCTCGATACGGCTCGCATTGTGAGGAGGTTCCTGTCTCTGAAGCCCTAACCACCGGTAGCTTGGACCCTGCTCCCGACACCGGCGGATACCTATGTTTTATATTTTTAAATGTTTTTTTTTAATATCATTTTGTAAAAAAATATATAAAAATGTAAATATGCGTTTAAAAATGAATAAAGGGAATAATGATAATTATCCATTCAACAAACTTACTAACGCTCAATGGTTTGCTGGAAGAAAACTCAACTTTGAGTTAGCTCGCCTATGTATATGAACTTTGTTATCCATTTATTTTTTGTTGTTATAGTGTACAATAAAGAATTAAAGAATTAATAATAATATATCCATTCAACAAACTTTCTACACACTAAACACGTCTAAAACATCCAACAAGAGATTTAAAATCACAACTACCCACAACTAACAGCACAACAATATCGTAAAGATATCACGACATTGTCCCTTTGAAAGCCCGCTAACTGTTCGAGAAGTCAGTTCGAGTCCCGAGTCGGGAACTAGTCGACTGGCAACTTTGTATCGCCGTAAGCCTCTGATAACAGGCGCTCAGTTGATTTTATATTATTATTGTGAGTTTGTATCAAGTTGGCTTTAATGAAGTTTGTTGTTCTGGATGTTGCGAAGTGATAACAATTTTATCTAACATCAAAATCTTCACGAACAGTCATCTTTCTATCTATATTTATATACAAAAGAAGAAACTGATGACTGACTGATGTATCATATTGTAGGTTAACATTTTAGCACTGAGAGAGGACTTTTTTTATTGATAGTAAACTAGTACTTGACTGCGATCCCACCTGATGGTGAGCAGTGATGCAATCGTTGATGGTGAGGCGCACTAGTTTATTAAGAGCCTATTCACTCTAGCTTTGAAGACACCCCAATTATAATTGGACGGGAAGACCACAGCCGGTAAATTGTTCCAGTCTTTCGACGTACGAGGCGAAACGCGTAGTTCCAAAATTCATCGTCTAAGTGTTGTAGGCCTACAAATTTTGGACCCCAAGTTTGTAGGCTTTCATGCAGGCGAAGTCACAGGCAGAAGCTTATGAAGTACTTGTAAATATATAGTACTCTTATAAAAGGGGAAACTAACGACTGACATAACAACACACAGCTGAAACCATTGGGCCTAAAGACATGAAAATTTGCACAAGGCTTCCTTTTGTGACGTAGATGAGCACTAAAAATACGGGGTACACCTTTACCGTATGCTCTACATACGATGGAAATGTGCCCGCTTGGGCAGAGCAGCGCCGTACCCTCGTGGGAGCGATCGGCGGCAAAAAGCCTGATAAAATCATTGCGATATTATAATCATAGGACGTGTAAACATTTTAATAAATCTATTGCATTATTTAGCAGCGTAACGCAGATTTATGCGTAGCACTTCGTAGCGCTCCGTAGCACTTACACGTACTTGCTTGATTTAGAATGACTAGCGTACCGCTCGTAGCATTTTACGTAGCACGATATTATCCATATTAAAGTAAAGATATCGTTTGTGTGTGGTTCAATGTAAACATTACTGTGTGAATTTCATTACCACAGCTAAAGATGATATTTTTTTTTGAGTTGGAAAACAAGCTTTTAATGAAAATCACTTTTTCATAGCAAGCTTTTATAGCTCGTTTTACCTATATAATTAATACTCGTAAAGACGAATCATACGAGCCCAAACTCGAGGGGTTATGTCGTTTAACTACTAAGTTCAGATAGCCACCTTCCGGTTCCATCATCAGATCAGCTCCTTATCACAATAATTTTGCATTGTCATCTGACATGCATGCAAAATGTCAGCACAATCGGTAACCGGGAAGTGGGTCAAATTTAATTTATAAGATTTGATGACAGATAAACATCGGGACAGGTGAAACTAAATAAAAGCTTGTAAAATAAATCAAATAACTTCACCCGCTCTGGGTGGAGTGGAAGAAAGTACGAGTAATTTGCTCATATCTTAAGTATCTGATTTTGTAATTTAACGCATATATGGTTTTATTTAGGTACCTATATTAACATAGTAATTTTATTGGTTGAAATAAATTATTATTACATATAATACATGTCACCGTAAAATTATAAGTACCGTTATATTATAATCTATCTTTCGAGATTGTAAACTATTGAAAGATTGTGAACCGTACAATTTAACGCATTATTTTTCGATAGATTATAATCTTTTATCACTCCTCACATTAAAAACACTAACAAACATAAATATTGAAATTAAACAAGGGTTTAACGAATACACAACTACAAATTCTCAATTCTAAAATCGATCGTAAACAAATTTTGTTTGTGGCCAGTTTTTAATTGAAAATCCCAATTTAAAAACTGGCCTAACTTTTAGCGTTCGTATTTATCCCGTACAGTAGATTCAACTAACGTTTTAGAATCTAAACCATCACATACTTCCAAAAAGTTGACACCAGTGCAAAACACCTAAACTCACCGTCCGACCGTCCTGTAACCGTCCGGACCGAGCTCAAGTCCGGACAGCGCGTAGTGTTCCATGCACGCCTCAAGGAGATGTTAGCAACCGTAGGAGCCTAGTAGAGTAGAAGCCTACTGGGGCCATCGGTTGATCAAAAAAAAAACCTAGGGCCCTGGTACGAAGGTAAAGTAGGGACAGGAGTGGGTTTTAGACAGTAGAAGTCTGACACGATCTCCCGCTCCGCCTAAGAGGAGGGGATGTCATTGGATGACTTTCCTATCTAAAAAAAATAGGTTTTAGCGGGGGTTTTTTTATGGTGGGAAAAATCATCTAATGACAACCCCCGCTCTTGGGCGGAGCGGGAGATAGTGTCAGACTCTTACTGACTAAAAGCCCACTCGTTTCCTTCTAGCCCTCATACCGGGGCTCGAGTTCCCTTTCGGATAACCCTGGCCCCAGTAGGTTCTAGCAGGGTTGATGCCTACTAGGGCCATGGGGTATACGAAAGAGAACCCTGGGGTCCTGGAACGAAGGCAAAATAGGGACCGGAGTGGATTTTTAGTCAGTAAAAGTCTGACACTATCTCCCGTTCCGCCCAAGACTGGGAGATGTCATTGGATGATTTTGCAACCCAAACAAAAATCACCTACTTTCAAAAAGCAGACTCCAGTACAAAATAACTAAAAACAAAGACAAAGTATCTACCCAACTACTTCACACATTACATTTCAAACCACCCCCTTTAAAATGTCCATTGATGTCCCATCGGTATAAATAAAGAGTTCACAACAGCATTCCGTAGTTTATTCATGTGCCAATCGATTTGCACTTGTTTTGTTCGACTTGAGACCTGCGATGGAGCGCCACGCGACGGGCCAAAGGATAACTGATAAATTCGTTTTTGCATAGTGCTGAGCTGGTTTGATATCGATATTTTACATATTTTTTTATTAAAACTCTACCAGTCAACCAATGGTGGTGAAGAGCAAACATGGCAGGTGCATGAAAAAAAACAAAAAAAAAAGACGTGTGGCACTCGGGGACTGCCGCGGTAAAGCTATTGCATAGCATTTTTATCAACTTATACAATTATATTTATTTATTTATTTTATTTATGCAGTATTTTTTTTCCTTTGTTTTTTTTTCTTTGATATTAATTGAAATTACACTTTCACACATTGAATTGAATTTTGATTGATTGTTCACTCATTTGTTTTCTTATCGGTCACCACGCTCAAAAAACAAATCAGTGGGGGGGTGTTAGGTTATTTTCGTTACGGAATTTCTGGATTCGGTCTCCACGCTCAAGGCCCGCGATAGAAGCTATGCAATAGCTTAAAAAAAAATTCATCCCACAAACATTTTGTCCTGCCACGACTTTCAGCATAGTCATAGTCAGGGTCACTGACCACTAAACCAACAGGCCAGTATATAGCATATTATTATGTTTATTTGTGTTTGTGTGCAGCAGTTGTAAGTCACAAGCTCCAATCCAGGCAGGCGAATTACTTTATGTAATTTATTTTATCACCACTGCTCTCAAAACGATGAAGCAAAACTTCATGAAGAAACTGACATGTTCTAGAACAAAAAAATAGAAAATATGTGACATCATTCTCACGCTTAGAAAGGAGATCTAAGACTTAACCGTGGAAATATTATAAGGCGGATAATGATATGTGTTAATTTATGTACTGTGATCTTTTCGGTGTCGTTCCTAGAATTTTGACTTAATTCCAACTTGACAAGACTCAAATCGTAGTACATCGGCTGTCTCTATTGTTTTAAAAATGTCCAGTCTCTCTTTCTTGTCTTCTCTGTCTTTACTGACAACGGCTTCGCATAGCATAGGATAACCAGCCTTTTAATGATCCTACTGCTGGGCCTCAGGCAAAAACGACCTCGCCCGCCCCTCAATTAGATTTCTCTATGTTAACTATTTTGAAAAATCCTTATTATTTTTTTGTACATATAATAAAATAAACCTCTATGCAAAATATCAGTGTTCTAGGTCCAAAACTTTGGACTAGGTATTGATGAGTCCATGAGTGAGTCAAGATTTTGCCTTTTTTATATCCAAAAGATTCAGCAATGAAAATTAGTGTCATTTTTATTCCAATAGTTACCTATCTTCCATTTTTAAATTACCGTCTGAAATGATTATTACCTAAGTAAATGTTTCTGTCATAATATAAAACAGAGCAAACAGTTATGACCTAGTCTGTGCCTTGCAGGCAAACGTCGTGTAGACATAACATACAAAAGTGGCTATTTCAAATGTGCGTTTGATATTGTTCGTATATACCTCCGCATAATTTTCATATATTTTTCGTTGAAAGTTGTACAATAAATTCTAGACTTATCAAAAAAGTATTGCACTACTTGTAAATAAAATAGAATTTATTTTCATTCATTGTTGTATTACTTGAATAAAAGTGCATTATTATGTTTTTATTTGTTCAGAGTTTTCAGGACTTAGCGAAAGAAAGATGAACAAGCATTTATTATTTACTAGCTTTTGTCAGCGGCTTCGCCCGCGTACATAAGATATAGCCTTTGTCACTGAGAAATAAAGTGGCTTTCTAACGCTGAAAATTTTTTTAGCAATGTACCATTACTTCCAGAGATTACCTTCTACAAACAAAAATATAAAAAAAAATAAACTTTACCTCTTTATAATTTTAGGACTATAATAGTATAGATGTGCTTTACAGAATTTTGTTAAATAAATAAAATATAGTAAATAAAATAAATTTTGAAAAACTGATCTATCACTTTCAAACATAGAGTTGTTTTGCGGAACAGAGTAAAGTCCCGCAAACCTTCGTTGAACAGGGAGGATCCTCCGACCAGACAGGTGTTATGTCTGGTGGGCGACTGCCCGATAGTTGATTTCGGGCTGTCGTAGGTATATATTCAAATCGAGCAGAGGGCTTTGATAGCGCGATGCAGAATTTGGTATTTTTGTAGTTTTATGTGGCGCCATAGATGTCGCTATACTAACATATTTCTCAAACATAAACGCATTTTTCCCATGAAGGAAGGCAGATGTTACAGAACAAATGGCTTGCAATATACCTATAATGGAAGTATTATTAAAACGTAAAACCTACGGTTAGATAAATAATATATTTGGAATGTTTAATGGCGCTGAAGACATTGATAGGCGGTAGGCGTGAATTAATGTAGTGCGACGCGATTGAAATTTAGTATTACGTGTGGCATAATTTGTATAAATGTTTAGCACATAGCTTTAGTGAAATTATATAATATGTGATTAGAATATATGAATGTATATGGCAGCGGTTTCGCGTGCGCATCACCATCATCGGTTGCATTATTGCTTACCATCAAGTGGGATCGCTGTCAAGCACTATAATAAATTATTTAAAAAAAATTTCATTTAAGACAGAGTGGTCGAGGTGTGTCAAGTTTCATTTAGATCAGTTCAATTGTAGACAACATAATATATCGAATTCCACATTTGTAGCATTAGTGGAAACTAAGATAGGACTATGGGACGTAAACACAACATCAGAAGATCAAAGTGTGTGTAAAATAAATTAATAACGACCACTAAAATCACAGAAATTTAAGGTAGGGTTTTTTTTTAATATCAGTACTAAAACCCTACCAAAAACCCAGACTAAAGACAAACAACCGAACCTAACTCACAAACATCGATAAAACTCGTATCGACCAACCCCTGCACTAGCATCCAATTCCCTTAATGCCGCCGTCGTCGACTGACATACGCGTTACTATAGACGAAACGGCTAAATCTTGTAAATATTGATTAAATCTTTATTTATTTACTGGCCAGTAGAAAATCTTTTGGCAATAGCTCTATGTGCCCAGCAAATAGGGTATGTAAAACCGTTTATTTATGCACAGATTGTCCGAAAATTGTGGTTGAAGTTGCGTGCTTGAAACCCGCGGTTTTTCCCGTTGGGATTCAATATTCAACTTAAATGGACCCGGGAATGTTCGGACATGTACATAAGAATGACGGGTGAATTGCAATGGGTCATTCCGAGGCGATTTTTCTCAGAAAACATGGCAGTGTCATTGATTATTTAATTTTGTGTGGTTTTCTAGGTACAGTGGGTCGTGGGCAGGTACTTTCGATTGAATATTGATCGAGATGCTGAAAGATATTCTTGATTTTACTCTTATAGTAGCCGTAGGTTTCTTTGTAGTGTCCATTGAGGATCGGTAACCTAAATTGTGAGTGGGTGAAAGCCCCAATTTCTGTGAATGGAAGTAATATTTGTGTGTTTGTTGATCCATAAGGGTATTGTAAAGATTGATTGGCAAATCCTGCTATTATGTATGTTTTCTAAAAAAAATCATTTGATGTTTTTTTTAGACTTATGAGTCTATATTTTAGTAAAATACATAAAGAAAGAAACTTAAGGATAAATGTTAGTAATTTAGAAGCGACTGCCTATTAGATAAATTAATAAATAGTAAAAACTAGCAATACTAACCTAATTATTTAAGCACTATTGTTACTAACACACCAATACCAACAAAACTATGGACATAAACTGTATTAAAATATTATTATTATATTATGGTATTAGACTTGCACAATTCGGTTACTGGGCAACACGATATTCCTTGGATAGACTGATGGTAGATTTTCTGACGTCTGATTAACTGTAACGACTGTCAAACACCAACTAATGACAACCGGGACCAAGGGTTTTATGTGCATTTCATATATATTTCAATGCGCCACCGGTGCATGGTTTTGGGAACACATTCATTGTGCGTGCAGCTAGGGAGTGGAATTCCTTACCGGAGTCTGTGTTCCCTGATAGCTACAACCCGGGAATCTTTAAGTCGAGAGTGAATAGGTTTCCTCTAGGTAAGCGCGTTCCATCGTCGACCGCATCGTCGCTTCCCATCAGGTGAGATAGCGGTCAAGCGCGAACTTATCAACAGTAAAAAAAAAGGTAAACTTAGAAAAGTTACATATGAATTGAAAAATCTACATTGGTACTTGCCTAGTTTTGGACGCGCAACCTCATGCATGAACGGGCTTGCCTACGGCGAGCAATGGGTAGCCGTCCGGTAATCGTCCGGACCAAGCCCAAGTCATCGACGACATGCACGCCTCAAGGAGATGTCAGCAAAGGCCCGGCAGGGCCTAGCAGGGTCGAAGCCTACTGGGGCCATGGGTCCGCTACTAAAAGGAAAACTCGACCCAGGAATAAAAGGCAACGATGGAACTAGGAATGGGTTTTAGTCAGTAGATATCTGACACGCACTCTCGCCCAAGGGCGGGAGAAGTCATTGGATGATTTCCTGCCTAAAAAAAAACCTCATGTATGAGAGGCAATGCTGACTGGCCTGTTGGTCTAGTGGTTAGTGACCCTGACTGCTATGCCGGTCGGTCGTGAGTTCGATTCCCACCCAGGACAAATGTTTGTGTGATGAGCATAATCATTTGTTCTGTGTTTGGGTGTAATTTATCTGTATTTAGAAATATATAAGTATGTTTATCAGTTGTCTAGTACCCATAACACAAGCTCTGCTTAGCTTGGGACTAGACGGCGTTGTGTGATAGTTGTGCAATATTATTATTATTATTAATGTCCTTAACCACTATGCTATTACGACAGAAGTATTCACACCACAACACATTAATCCCATTTACAAGGCCAGTCAAAAAAATCCGTCGCCACTCCGGAATAGGCACTATTTGTACTAAGTACATATAAAACTAAGCAAGTTCATGATTTACGCGAGTTCAACAAACATCGGGACACATCTGTTTCTTGTGGTTTCTATATGTTTCGTATTATACGACTACTTTATGATTTATAAACCTTTATTCTTCTTGTTCATTTGTTTCTGACTACGGCTGCTGAATTTTGAGGATGTGTTTTTGCGGTCTCGGTGACTGTGCCATTTGGTTCTAGATTATGTTTTATTCAATGTACACGTTTTTGTAATACAACCAAATAGATCGTAAAGGAATAGAACTTTATGGCAGTGAGCTTCTATTGTGGCCGAGTTAGTACCTATTTAAGAAGAATGCCATAGTATTCTAAAGCTAAAACCGACGTACGGCGAGTATCCACCCTTAAGTTGTTGAACCTTCTGCGGTCCGGACTAAGCGTTTCACCTCGTCATTTATACCGCGTACATCGAAGGATTGGAAAAATTTGCCTGCTGCGGTCTTCCCGTCCTATTATAATTTAGGTGTCTTCAAGGCTAGAGTGAATAGGCTCTTAATAAACTAGTGCACCTCACCATCAACGATTGCATCACTGCTTACCATCAGGTGGGATTGCAGTCAAGTACTAGTTTATAACAGATAAAAAAAAGCTTTACTGGCTACCCCCCGCGAAAATCAAATTCCTTTAAGTTTTTTTTTATTTTACAGATCAAAATCAAGTTGTATGTTGATTAAGGTAGGATTGACGGCCGATATATGTATTTATTATCGGAAACTGGGAACGCGGATGGGTTTTAGTCAGCAAAAGTCTGAAACTCTCTCCACCTAGCGCGTGAAAAGTTATTTTACTTGACGACACCCCACCCATGAAAGGGTGGATTTTTGAGACAGTAAGGTAAACTTCTTTGATGCCATCCGATCCTATTTCTTACAAAGACAAAATTGCCGATGCCGGCTAGGGCCGTGGAAGAACTTTTGAAAAACTTAACCCTAGAACGCAAAGGGTAACTGAAGGCACATAGGTGTGGTTTTAGTCAGTGAAAATCTCACGCTCCTACTCTAATCTAGACCGTGATATTAAGTCATTAGATGACTTCAGACCTCAAAATAAATAATTAAAAAACTTAGAACGTTTTTCTGTAGCTGCCATGGTACCTGCCTTTACTGTTCCGACTCACAGATCCTCCCTGAATAAAGCAAGCGGTGTGAATACCTCACTGTAATCCTTTTCAACTGGACCTAGAGCTCGTAGACCGGCCATCCGGTAACTGTCCGGACTGACTCCGCATCGTCGATGGCAGGTAGTATTCGACGCGCACTTCAAACAGATGACAGCAACACTGCATTGGCCTATGCAAGACCGGCCTGCTAGGGCCAAAGGAGGACTTTTGATAAACTCGGCCATAGAACGCAAAAGGTAACTGAAGGAACATATGCGTGTTTTTATCCCTCTCTGCCTTAGGCCGTGAGAAGTCTCTCAGAAAAAACCTTAGATCGTTTCTGCACGTGCAACGGTTAAGTTTCCTGAATCCCTGCCCCTACTGCCCCGTCTTACAGATCCTCCCTGCATAAAGCAAGCGGTGTGAATACCTTACTGTAATCCTTTTTAACTGCACCCGAGCGAAGGGATTTGCGTAAAGCCGCTGTTCCAGTGTTGAAGCGACGCGATCATTACAGCGCATTTATCTTACTCGCGATGTTTTAAAGTTGTGAATTTGAAATGATTGTTGGGTGAAGTACATTAACGTATTCGTAGTTAGAATGTTTTGAGTTATATTTTATTCATTTGTGTAAATTAGATACCACAAAACTTACCTTTGATAGTTAAGTCAAGAATTAAGAAGTAGGTACTCCGTACTTTTATCTAATAAAGCAATGTGCGTATGTAGTAAAATAACCATTTATTTTATATTTAGCTACTAGTATTAAGCCAGTTATTACTAGTGTATATTTGGTGGAGTTCTAATGAGCATTTAGGTACAATATAATAACTTAATTTTGAACCCCTTCATTTTGAAGGGGAACTTATTCTGTACCTGATTTATTTGATCGGTAAAGAATATTTGCCGTTTATTTTGGATGGTATTTTCTGGTGGTTTTCACGCTGATGATGCTTACCTCTACTCTAGGAGAGGTGTGGTTTATTTTTATTGGTTTAGTTTTTGACATTTATTTTATTTTTAACATTCACTAACTGTATTAATTGATTTCATGAACTTCAAAATTTATAAATATTGTGTGAATAAACAAGAGAAAACTAAAAGAAGAAGAAAAAACTCATAAACTGCAAGTCGCGTTCGTACATTAAGGGTTCCGAACTACTATACTAAAATCGAGCAAAAAAAAACAAAGACAAAATAATGCTTCTTATGCGGATAGCCCCTTTGATTTTCAATTTAGTTTTGGTTATTGCAGCGGTAATAGAAACGTACAGCCCGCTGATAGACCGATAGACAGACAGACGGACGGGTGGACGGACAGCGAAGGTTTAGTAATAGAGTCGAAACCCTAAAAAAAACAATATATAAGTACTAAAATACATATTATGATACAAACAATTTATACTAGCAAATTACGTAGGAAATATAGTACATCAAGAATATATAATATAACAGGCACAAGTGTGTACGCGAACAGTTGCAAATTCCGTTACTTTACTGTCATAGTCCGATTAAAATAAAATATAAGTTAGGAAATATAGGGATTGGCAGCAGAATATAAACTATTGATAGCTTATCTTTAAGTGTGTCGTAACCTCAAGCCCGAATACATGAAAAGCTTAATGTTAAACCAATTTATTCTCGTCTGTTCCAATCTGATACTTTGGATAATCTTTTGTATGACCCAATTTGTTTGAAAATGGTGTTGATACTTACATATTTCAACTTAATTTAGTTAAGGTGTCGTCACGTATTTTAGAATAAAATAAATTTCAAGACAGAAGTGTTACGTGAATGTTGTTTTTCGGGTATTGGTCACCATATTCTTTATATTACAGAACATATTCCCTCACTGCGTCCATCTGTGTATATGTACGCAATAAACTGAAAAACTCCTGATCACATTTTCATGCCATTTTCAATAATAGACAAACTGATTTACCAGGAGACGGTTTAGATTTATAATATAGCCTGTAATAGTATTTTTGTAGCCTATTGTATGTCCCACTGCTGGGCAAAGACGTCCCCTTTCTCCTTCTAAACTTCTCTGTCTAGGGCGATCTTTGGCCAAGTTTGCCCCGCGAACATGATCAGATCGTCACACCAGCTTTGCCGCGGTCAAAAGATTTAGGAAGAAAATTTTTTTTGGCTCTCAGATACACACAATGTAAACACATAAGATAAAAAAAAACTAACATTGTGTGTCTCGTGCCTACACCAAATAGGTCTATTTCAGCAAAAATGCCAGACAACTAACTGACGCTGATTTTCAACTGAACCTTATTGAGAGTGTACGGTGGAAAAAACTTGTAACACTGCTGCTAAGATAGATTCTATTGAAAAATGTACTACTTTTCAAGTAACATACATACGATTTCATGAAGAAAAAAAAAAGAAAAAAAAGCAGATTCCAGTAAGTACCTACAAACATGGTAAACTTTACAAACGGCAGTCTAATTCTGGCCATATGCCTTCTTCGCTTTTTCATAAAAAAAAAAAAATGGCGTGGCGAAACTAAAATATCGTATCATCTTATTCTTACAATTGACTCTTCCAATGATATTATAACAATGAAAAACTAAAATAATATGCAATATTCCTCCCTGTAATATAAAATAATAACGTCAATTCTCCTCAGTCACGTCTACGAATAATAATATGTAATATAATATAATATATGAGTTAAACCTTGTTGGTTTTGCGTTGGCTGTGCACGTAAGGTTTCATTTTATTTAAACTTGCTTCAGTCAGCGGGTTCACCCGCTTTGAACACGGGCAAACAGTAATAAAACGGGCATTATCTTTTTTTCGCTTAGAAATCATCAAATAAAGCCACCCTTTCTGGACGGAGCAAGAGGGAATGTCAGACTTTTACTGACTAAAACCCATCGTGTTCCTTCAGTGGCACTTTGTGAGGACCACGGTAAGATATTTGAACAATCTGCACGCTTGATAGGTATCAAGCCTTTACTGGTCCCGTCAACCCAAAGGGCGAGCTACTTATTGCTTGCCGTCCGTAAGCCCGTGCCTACGGAGACTGAAAATTGTCCTGCAAATATCAACGCCGGGATAGGTTTACTATCAGGATTACTACCAGATCGATTACTACCAGGGTATAAAGTGTTCAATGCCTTAATCCAGATTATATTTCGTATGGCAAGTTTCAATCAAATCCATTCCGCAGTTGTGGCGAAATTAATAAAAAAACATACAGTTTGGTACATAATTACATATTTGTATATAATATTCCTAGTGAGCTGCCCTGGATTCTCACAGGTGCAAATTATACACATTAACAATCCTGGTATTTCTGTTAGTGAAAACTGTATCGAAATTCGTTGCGTGGGTTAAGAAATAGCAGCTAATAAACAGACAGACGCTGATAGTGACATAGTTTTAGATATAATGTGTAAAAAGTAAGATAATGCCACTTTTATTGCTGTTTGCGTGACCACATGATACACTCTGAACCCAAGGCTTGTCATCTAGTTAGTGTGTTGTTGTACGAAGGGAGTCAATATTCTACATGGCTAAGATTTTTGTTTGATCTAGTTATGGTATTGGACTACCTAATTGAATTATAAAATTATACAGAAAAACTAATTATAAAGATTTATTCTTTTCTAGAGTTATCTTTTTGCTGAAATGATGATGATAATGATACGTCTTCTGTGTGTATGTGTTTGTCTCTTATCCGGTTTTTCATTATTATTTTTATTCATAGGATCACGTTTGACCAGCTAGACCGATTTGGATGAAGTATTGTGTGTACGTGTTTGAATGAGAATGAATCGCTTTTCAATTTTATTTTTTTGATAAATAACATCAGATTGCGCGCAAGAAAATGTTTACCGGGAGTCGGGACAACTAATATTATTATATTCGGCCGCGGTTTCATCCAAGTTTTTGGTTACTGCTTCGTTTCCGTGTCTCGTAGCGTGATGCTACATAGCTCTACTATTCGTCATGAACCTATATAGAAAAAATTTTCTGCTCCGACTATTTGTATATATTTATACCTATATATTGGTCTTGCGTTTAAACCTCTACCTTTAAATTGATTTGATTTTTATTACTGACTAGCTTTTGCCCGCGGTTTCACCCGCGTACATTAAATATAGCCTATGTCGCTCAGGAATAAAGCAGCTTTCTTATCGATGAAAAAAATTTCGCAATACTTTCAGAGATTACTTCCTACAAACAAAAAAAAAACATAAATAAAAAAACTTTATTTCTATAAATTTATTAGGGTAAGATAAGCTTGCGTTTGACCACTATTTCACCTGATGGTAAGCGATGATAAGGCCGACGGGGGAGTACGTTTGCCTAGAAGTAACCTATTCACTCTTGACTTAAAGACCGCTAGGTTGCAGTTATATTCTTTTGGGCTTCCAATGTTCGGACATTGACCTCAACCCTTAGACCTTGAAAAAAAGGTCTCATCACGTACCTTTCAAAAGATAAACTTCTGACCTTTCCCAGCACTTATAAAATTGCTCCTAAGCACCGAATAATAAAGTGCCCGCGATATTTGAATACTTGAAAGTCATTGCCCGATAGAAGGAGTGTTTTCCAAAAACTTTGATAAAATAATGTGATGATGTACTTTGAAACACTGTGCCATTAAATTTGCATTAATCACGGCACGGATTGAAAGTTTAGGTTAAGTGTGCCAAGTTGTGCTTTGTTGGGAAACAGTTTACTTTATGTGCGGAGAGATAGCTTGGGTGGTTCGTGTTTTATTTTTTATGAAGCTTGTTATTACAAAATCCTCAAAAATTTGACAAGTCCAGACTTGTAAACTAATAAGTACATTTTTGAGGTATACTACAATTATGTCTTTGATGTGTCTCGTGTCTTAATGGCCCATTAATTAAGAAAACCATCTCTTATGCTTGAAACCGGGCAAGTACCAATGTGAATTTTCGGCTATATCTCAAGGGACCAATAAAAACAAAGAAGAAAAGCTTTTCTTCTGAAAGGAAGCTTCCTAGCTTCCTTATAAGTGACAATTATAAAGGGCGACAAATGATTTTTTTGCCCGAAACGGCTATATAGCTAGATCGGACTCTGCGGCTGAAAAGGCTAAAAATATTCATCATCATCATCATCATATCAGCCAAAAGAAACCACTGATGGACATTGCCCCAAACGTCACCATAGCGGACGGTTCTGAGCGTCTCTCAACCATCGAACTCCTGCGGCCCTCACCAGTACCTCTACCATGAGTTTCAAGCAATAGTAAAATTTTGGTTCCGTAAGTGACCGTTAGAGGCGCTGTAAAATTTGCCATACAAAATATTTACGTAGTCGGTATAGAGTATCGACAAATACTATTGCTTGAAACTCATGGTAGAGGTTAAGGTCATTGGTCCACCTTGTGGGAAGCCTTCCAAAACTGCGAAAAATATTGTAACGTGGAAAGTATGATCACTGATCAGTTTAAAAACCAATAAACCATTTCACTTTACCTACGTAGAAAACAATTTTCAGAAAACACAATATTCCACAATGATATTACTCCGAAATCCAACAGGCATATTGAAACGTACGTGAATGAACACTGAACACTCATCATGTTTACAAATAATATTATGAATCAACATTTCGTACTGTCTGCTTTGCCTGAGAGTGAAAGGATTGTAAGCGAGTCATTCATTCATAAACAGGTGGCTCATTCACCTTTCATTCATTTTTGATCGTCGTTCTGAAAATAAAGAGAGATGTTAAAGTGTTCTGGGGATTCTTAGAGTTTGAATACTGGTTTTTAGAGTTTTATCTTGTCATATACGGAATATGGTTTCTGGCGAAATTTTTTCAAGTGAAGTTCTGTATCTGTTTTGATTATTCGCAAATTGATTCCTGGCAGATATTGTGATGTATATAGTAATAATTAAGCGTCCACATATGTCATCATGCTAGATACTGGATGAAATAATTTACTAATTTTTATCAAAGCAAACTACGGCGGCGATCTCTCGCGCTGGGCCTTGGTACAGGCCATGGTCCGGAGTGAGGAGGAGTGGCAGGCGGTCGCCTCCTGCGAAGCAGTAATGCTAGCAAAGGAGGCAACGGGCAACGGTGCTCACAGTGCCCTAGCCGCCGCCGGGGTTCCGATCCCGATTTCCGGCCACCGTAGGCGCGGGCTTGCGGACGGCGAGCAATGTGTAGCTCGCTGTCCGACCGTCCGGTAACTGTCCGGACCGAATCCAAGTCGTCGACGGCGCGCACTGTTTCCGCGCGCCTCAAAGAGTTTTCAGCAACTGTCGAGACCCAGCAGGGTCGAAGCTTACTAGTGCCAAGGGTTTTCTTCTGAACGGAAGGCTCGGCCTTGGTATGAAAGGCAATGAAGGAACAGGGTGGGTTTTTTAATCAGTAAGAGTCTGACACTATGTTCCGCTCCGCCCGAAGGTGGGGGATGTCATCTGGATGATTTTTATCCATCGGGAAAAAAAAGATGGATACTAACGAAATAATTTACTAAGTTTTATCAAAGCAAACTAAGATAGACGTAATGGTTTGAAGATTGGATTGATTATGATTAAAATTAGATTAATACCCTTGGTATCAATCAACCCAATCGTCATATTTTAACTTTTCTATTTGAGTCGAACTTATGTATGTTTCATATCTTCATATGTCTAGCAAAAATATGTCAGGATATAAAACAATATTTCCTCTCAAATCCTAGGCTAGGTTTTCAGCAAATGTTTACTCATGTAAGGCACCGCGAAGATCCGTCTGATAGATTGGGCTCATCCCTCTCACGCCGAGTTATCGATGTATTCCGGTTATTGGAGATTAGGGCTGCCCCGGCTTTTCGCTAAGTTCTAGCGCTTTAGGCCAATTGATAACTTAGGTTCTAGGGCTAGATAGGTTTGAGAAAGTTACGAATGATAACGATGAATTTAGGGTTTTGAATTCAACGAATGAGATTGCAGTAATATCTCATGAATTTTGTTAGTTTGCATATATGTATATATTTTATTTTATAATTTTGCGTATTACATTTGACTATAGATTAATGACATTTGTAATGTGTATAATTTTTTTTTTTAATTTTATAATTTTAGTTTCAATTTCATAATCTAATCGTAAAGACTGGTTTCCGAAATAAACGAACCAATTGTTCGTCGTTCGTAAGTCCACCAGGCTTAGTAATAGAGAACCGTTGGCATCTTTCCGTTACGAAACCTTAAAAAGTGACATTCCAGTTGTGTATTTATATAAACCCCTTTTACCTTGCACCGATTTGAAAACTTTTTAGCGTCACTTCATGTTTATACATGAAGTGACGCTAAAAAGTTTTCAAATTCATTTTTTTCGAGCGCAATAATTTGTTTATCGCGGAAATTTATAAAAAAAAAAACAACTTTGCGAAACAGGTGGCCATGTTCGAACAAGTCAACTCAGTTTAATTTCCGGTCTGTTACCATGGCAACGGATCCAATAGCGACTTTCCTCTTTTTTGCTCTGAGCAATTTAATTGCAATCGCCATCCGTGGAGTATTACTTTTATTACGATGAGGAATAGGATTTTGAGTACGGAGATGGGGAATTATAAAAGGTATTGAAATGATATTAAATCAGTTTTTGACAATTACGTATTAGTTATTTATAGGTTACTTGATAAAATTAATGTTGAAGCTTTCACGGAATATTTCTTTTGACAGCTCCTATAACTGTTCCGTGATTTTGACGAACAATTTTTTTTTAAATTAAAGCCATGTTTTTTTTTTTTAACCTGTCGGCCTTAGGCATTTAAGTAAGTATAAATATGGAATAATGGAAAGGTTGCTTATTTTTGATGTTTACAGACTACTTTATGAAGAACTTCCTATTTAAATTCTTGGATACATACTCTATAAATAAAACGCTCAATATTTTAATAATCTATGCGGACCCGGCGTTCGCTTGGTGTTCAACCGAATGGCGCGAAATCACGCGTGTTCGCTATGGGTTTGAGTGGGGTGGGAATTGTGAGAAATCATCTAATGACTTCTATCACTCTAGGACGGAACGGAGGAGTGTGTCAGACTTTGACTTCTAAATAGGAAACCCCAGGGTCTTTTAACTCAAGGTAAAGAAGGAACATAAGTGTTGTTTTAATCAGTAAAAGTCTGACACGCCCGCCCGCCCCGCTCTGCCCTAGAGCGGGAGATGTCATAGAATGATTAATTTTCCACTTAAAAATAACCCTTATAATATTAATGTGATAAAGATGTACCCACATCATGTGAATTAACCCTCTCAACAATAATATCATCACTATCCTCAACTAAAACTCCCATTACACCACTAATTCCAATCCGGGACTAAGCGGAACTTCCCGGAACCAGTTCTTGGTAATACATCAACGTCATATGCACCATAGTGTGGCCGGTAATGGCACTTGACCCTGCCCATTCGCTGGCCGAAGTTGGTCCAACTTTGTGCCCCGTTGTGCTTAGATTTGAACCCCTTTGTGTTAGGTTTGGGTTCTTTGTAAGAACAGGTATTGTGGACTAGAACCTGAAGTTCCTGAAAATATGTGACAGCATAAACGCGAAACCTGAAAAGAGTCATGTCTTCATCAATTAACTACTTTTAGTATGAGGACAATCTAGAAATGACGAAAAACTTTTTATACAAAATAAATTAAACCGACTTCAATGTAATAAAACACTGAAAAGTACAAAATAACTTTAATTTCGGAAGGCGTTGTTTCTATAATAGATAGTTTTGTCTCTTCTTTATTTAACACCGACTTCCGAAATTTAAGTTATTTGGTATTTTTCAGTGTTTAATTGCCTATGTTACTCAGAAATGAAGCAGCTTTCTATCGCTGAAAAAATTTTTGCTATCGGACCAGTACTTTCTGAAATTACCTCCTACAAACAAAAAACAAAAAAAAAAACTTTACCTCTTTGTAATATTAGTGAAGATATCAAAACACATTTTTACTTTTCCTTAATCACAATCAATAAATCGCGAGGAGAACTTAAATATTGCGATACAGGATTTCCAATTTTAGTTCTTATGTTTTTTTTTTCATTGCTTCATAGATGTCGCAACAGAACCATTGTTGTCATCTATGATTTTAGATCTTATCCGTATGATTATACGGGTCTTTTTATTCCGTGAACGACTAGGAATAGCTTTGTTACAAACTCATTACTGGATATTTTGATGAGCTTATTACATGACATGATAATATAATTTCTGAAGATCTGAACTTACCCGTTTTAAATGGCATAGAGAAGCGATCACTTATTATTTTCATTTCAAGCTTTTCTAGTGACTTGTTTACTTGTAACGTATTCAAGAAATGTCTAGAACTTGTATAGTTTTTAATTTTCAGTTTTTAACAGTCGTTTGGTCACTACGATTACATTTACAAATTAAATGTACGTTTGAATAAAGTAAAAGCGTCCAAATAAAGTAAACATCAACACCATAAACAAGAATAGCCGTACTTCAAATACTCAGTTGAGTTCCGAGACGTAAAATAAATTCAACCCTAAAGATTTATCACCGCCCAGTTTTAACAGCTCAAGCTATGAAACGGGGAACATTTACAGACACTTAATTATTTGTCCCAAACTTACAGTAGTAAACACTAAAAGTAGGACGCTTTGAAACAAGTTTTGAATTCGGCCGTCACAGGCGAAGGCCAAATTCATGGGCCCAAAGGCCGAATTCATAGGTCTTAAGCCGAATTTGGAATAGTAATTGCAAGTCGTAATTTGTTGATTCAATTTAATTCAATTCTGGACTGTCATTTGGAGTTTGTTGGGTTAGTTTATTTGCTGACAGTTTTTGAAGTTCTGATAAATGTTTCTGTTTTAGTTGTGTTTCTTTAGAAGAGAAACTTCCATTTTTGACACAGGGATGTTATCAAAGACGGTACAGGACGAAAGAAAATACTTAATTTATTGTGCAAAAAAAAAGAAAAGAAAGGTTGATGAAAAAAAAAGAAACAGTTTACTCATACAAAATTAAAATAATTGAGAATTTATTAGAAGAATCGGCCTGACTGAACTAACGATTGCCGAACGCCATTCACGGTCCAGAGAACAGTGGTGGCTGAGTGGTAACGGTCCCGACTTACGAGTTGTATGTCGTTGGTTCAAACCCGGCCAGGCGCATTACTTTGTGTAATTTATTTCATCACCACTGCTTTCAAATCGGTGAAGGAAACCGCCCATTGTATACTAGTAGTTGTTTTAATAATGTGACATCCACCGACCCGCACTTTGCCTGCGTGTTGGATTACCACCCATTCCCTCTCCTAGAGAGGAGGCCTGAGTGCCAACATTATAAGGACGACTATGCTATGCTATACACGGATCCAATCGGAATAATCAAGTCAAAAAATCGATAAAAACCGTCAAGTATAACGGTCATGCCTATCCACTTCCACACACGGTCAGTTCTAACTAATCTAATCGGTAGCGTCATGCCGATTGGACGAGAGGAAGGATGGTGTATAGCCACCATAAGGAGGCCTCTATCTCCATGCATGCTTACTGTGCTTAGCTTTTACAATGTCATCATATTTTAAGGGGCGTAAACTAAATTGCATTAACAAAGGCGATTCTAAAGCATTGTAATTATGGCACTATGCGTTCACGGTCGTTAGTTATAGCCATCTACGTGCACCCAATCTTGCTCAGTGGACAGTTACGATAATTTACAAGTGTCGTTTGAAACTTGTCGTTTATTTTTAAATGCTATCCAATCTCATCAATATTGTTAACTGAAAGAAGATAGGAATAGTACAAAAAAGACGTGTGGCACTCGGGGACTGCCGCGGTAAAGCTATTGCATAGCATTTTTTATCAACTTATGCAATAGACCTCGCCAACAGCTGCTTAACCCCACCCATCCAAAACCAGACCTCGCCAACAGCTGCTTAATCCCATCCATCTAAAACCAGACCTCGCTAACAGCTGCTTAACCCCACTCATCCAAAACGCCGACAGCTACTTAACCCCACCCATCCAAACACAGACCTCACCAACAGCTGCTTAACCCCACCCATCTAAAACCAGAGCTCGCCAACAGCTGCTTAACCCCACCCATCCAAAACCAGACCTCACCAACAGCTGCTTAACCCCATCCATCTAAAACCAGACCTCGCCAACAGCTGCTTAACCCCACCCATCCAAAACCAGACCTCGCTAACAGCTGTTTAACCCCACCCATCCAAAATGAGACCTTGTCAACAGCTGCTTATCCCCACCTATCCAATACCAGACCTCGCCAACAGCTGCTTAACCTCTTCCATCCAAAACCAGACCTCGCCAACAGCTGCTTAACCTCTTCCATCAAAAACCAGACCTCGCTAACAGCTGCTTAATCCCACCCATCCAAAACGCCGACAGCTGCTTTCACTCATTTGTTTTCTTATCGGTCACCACGCTCAAAAAACAAATGAGTGGGGGGTGTTAGGTTATTTTCGTTACGGAATTTCTGGATTCGGTCTCCACGCTCAAGGCCCGCGATAGAAGCTATGCAATAGCTTAAAATAAAATAAATGACGATATAATTCGAAGTATTTGCTTAGAATATAATTCTAGGCTATGTTTCACATATGCCCCAGCCGCCAAAGTTTTGACCCCGACTACCAGTCACGGTAGACGCGGGCTTGCAGACGTCGAGCAATGGGCAGCTCGCCGTCCGGCCGTCCGGTAATTAACTGGACCGAGTCCAATCGTTAAAACCGCATAGTGCTCCACGCGCTCCTCAAAGAGATGTCAACAAACCGTAGGGTCCCAGCAGGGCCGAAGCCCGCTAGCTAGGACCGCGGGAAATTTCTGAAATGGAAACCCGTAGTCCTAGAACACAAAGGGCAACTGAAAGACACAGGTGTGGTTTAGTTAGTAAAAATCTGACCCACCTTCTCCCTCCACCCAGAGCGGGTAAAGTCATTGGATGATTTCCACCATTAAAAAAAGGTTATGTTCACATAATTATTTACCCTACACCTAACACTAGTAACTGAGTTAATATAAACCAATTTTCAACCGTACACTCGAAATAAGGTTCAGTTGAAAACCAGCGTCAGGCAACTACCACGTAGTTGTCTGGCATTTTTGCTGAACTGGACCTATTTAGGACAGCCGTGAGACACACATTGTTAGTGGTATTTTTTTTTATATAATTATTAATGTCTACATGTAGTAACATGTAATGTAGTAACATACATTGTGTGTATCTACGTGTGTGTATGTCAATTGTAATAGTTTTCGTTTAACATGTGTTTTTATTTATATAAAGTTCATTTAAAGAAGTGGTACAAAAGCGGACTTAATTTAACAAGGCATTCTATCAGACAATCTCTAGGTAAAAACTCTACACTACCTACCTATTTTTAGTTTTTAAACGAGGACTGAGGTATAAATAATCATTTTTTCTTTCATTCTTTGTAGTAAAACAATTTCTAAAAATAGTCAAACATGAATGAAGGCATACCTACACGTGGAACTACTAATGGAGTTCTGTTAATAGACCAGCACCGATTAAAACTATAATTATGGTTTCCAGATATCGATAAAAAAGCCTATAAGAAACAAAATCTTAAACAAAATTAAGTACATAATGACTTTTTAACCACCCCTGCTTGACATCAATACAAAATCGATTAAAAGACCCACATACATACTTCAATTCTCGACTAAAAAAACCTTCATTAAGCACTATCGATTATAACGGTCAATAATCGAATAGTACTTATGTTCTGCTACTCGATTTCGCAACGGTTTTATTGCGGCCACCGCAAAGAATTCTCGCCTTTAATTCGTAAGACATAGCACTAATAATGGTGGAGCACTGATTTGATCAGTAGCGTATTATGTTGGCGGTTCGTAAATGGGTCGCACAATCGATTTTCATGTAATCGGCTAGTCGTTCCCGCGTCGATCCCGTAATATCCGAGTGTCGACAAATATAGTGAGTTCGAGTAATTCTTAAATAGTTCGGTGAGCTTTATTGAGTCCATCGTGGCTTTGATTTTGTAAATCGAAGGTGGGTTATTCTTTTTATAAAGATGGCGTCTTATTTCAAATGTGGAACGATGTTCTTTCTTCTGATTTAGAATACTTGTTTTATTTTTCTTTATTGTTTTGTGTTGTGTAGGCAATCATTTTTTAATTCTTTATTGTACACAAGATAAATAACAAAATATGTGGACATCAGAGTTCATATACATAGGCGAGCTTTACTCAAAGTTAAGTTTTCTTCCAGCAAACCATTGAGTGATAGAGAGAGATCACAGTAGAGGGTAAGATCCAGTGCACAATTTTAAAAATAATATTAATAAAATAATACATTAACATACCTACATACATAAATACATAATATCTACTTATATAATATATACATAAATACATATATGTAAAGAAAGAAAGAAAGAAAACTATGTCATTCTCATATGTGTCATCCTATACTTTGAAGATAAATGCTCAACTTCTTGTGTTTGGTTTAGCTATCAGTTTGTGGAAAGTGTCATCATCACCATCGTATTCATCATTTTAACTGAAACAAGTCCGCTGTTGGATATAGGCCTCCTCCAAGTATCGCCACAATTACCGTTTCTGAGTATCTCGCATCCATCGGATTCCCGCTACCATCACCAGGTCACTGGTCCACCTTGTGGGAGGGAGGCTTCCTACGCTGCTTCAGCTACGCGGTCACCATTTCAGAATCTTTCGGCTCCATTTGTTGTGCGAGCAATGTGTATTTGGGTTATTTCATCTAGAAATGTTCAGCGGCCTGGTTTTTGGGATTGTATTTAATGGAAATGAGCTTACCTCTTTTACATGAGACCTTAACATAGGTACCTTCTTTCTAAAGCTTCTGGCAATACTTACAGTATTTATGTTAAGTTTTTGATACATAATACAGACTTAGTTTTCAATTAGAAGGCGATTATGCACGTCTCCAGAGACTGAAATTGCGCTTGCCAAGGTAGGCTTGTAGATGGGTGACCGCCTTGACAGGAATAAATCTCAAAACAGTAAATTAGTTGTTACCTCACAAAAAAAAAAAAAAAAATTTCGGATAAATCTTCGAAACTTTATTCGGGAATTTAACATAGGAACGTTTGTACGGAACCCTCAGTTCAACTCGCACTTGCCCAGTTTATTTTTAATTTTTAATAAAAGCTTTTGAATAGGTCTGTAGGAATCGCTAATCTACACTTAATATTATAAAGATTGTTTTTATGTTTTTTTTTTTTTGTAGGAGGTAATCTCTGGTCCGATGGTTTTTCACTGATATTTCTATTATATTATTGATGCTGCGGGCAAAAGCGAGTAATATTAAAAATTCTTCAATTTTGAACTTGACCCCAACAAATTTGGATAAGGTTAGACAAATGATGGTCCTAATTCTAATAGGGATCTTAATGGACTTAAGCAACTATTGTTCCCATAAGAAACGAAATCCTCTCCAGCTTAACAAACAACCGCCCTCTAACTACTTAAATACCAATTAATTGCATCAAATTACATTTTCAATAGTTTGAAACTGTAAACTTGGGATAATCAAGCAGTAATTAATATCTGGTGGCTTAAAGGCTAACTGCCTTTACTTGATGCAAAGTAAATTGGGCCTTTTCCATAATGGGAGGGCCATTCCACTTTTAGAGGGACAATTTTTTAAAGAATTATAAAAGTATGTTTTGATACAAGTAGACAAAGTTTATCAGTGAGAAGCTGAAATCGCCCGAGCCATAGGCAAGAGTGTTATGGAGCCGAATACTGGAGTTATAAATCACGTGTATTAAACAAAGGTTTTACAATATACTTGCGAAGAAATAAATAAACAGGGGCTGACCGGTGACTCGTAGGGTTCGCTTAGCGCCCAGCCTGATACGATAAACTGTTCACTTTTCCGCACTAATGCAGAAAACAGTAAATTGCGTGCCTAAAAGTGATTGGGATAAGAGCGAGATTTCGAATAGGTGTATTGGAAAATGGCTTAAGGCACACCAAAGTCAACTCCATCAAGGTGCAGTGAAGATAGGTGGAGTAGGGTAATGAGTAGCTTCCAAAGGTTGTTAGAATTAAGGACGGTAAAGGAGGGGGAGGGGGAGAGTGGTTGGTAAGGTTGCTGGCTTTTTTTAGAAGAAATGTTCGTCTTGTGGCACTGAGAAGACCAGATAACATTGTTGCCGTGGTTGGTAGAATCCGGATGAAGGTGCCTCAGGAGTTTGGGGATCGACACAAAAAAGAGTGGCCCATGGTCATGGGCGAAGTTGGGCTGCCAGTGATGATAATAAAAAACGAATGTGTTATTAAGGAAGAATGGCGTTAATGCCATATAAAGAGAGTTCACTCCAAATTATGCGCTATTTGGCCATATATGATGTTCAAACCCGTTTATATCCATGAATGATTTATTGTATAAACATGTGATTTACCAATAACATTAGGAAATATTCTTGTCTAAATTATGAAACAGGATTTTAATTAAATTAATAGCATGTTTGTGAACTATGTTCACGTACGTAAATAGAGTTTTTTCAATTTGGCTTTCAGAGTCAATTTCGAAGCTTGAGAACTTCTAAAGTACTAATAGAATTATTAAATAAAAAACACAAACCAGTAGCTAAGATCTTCAACAACATTGTTATGGGAAAACATTTATGGGTTTAGTTTACTACATAATAAAAATAATTAAATTAAAAACAAAATCAAATTATTAAGGAACCATGAGTAAATAAAAAGATAATTTGCATTGATATAAATTCCTTTTATTTAACAAAATAATAGCTTATTTTTAAATTCATATTTTCACGAAGGGATACATTTTCGTCCATCAAAAAGTAGAATGGCCCATGCGTGTTTGTGAGTTTCATTAGAGGGGTGTAGATTGTATATATGTGTGTGTGTGTGATTGTTTGTTTGTCTTAATTTGATGTGTGTATTAAGGAGTGGATTGTGAAAACTAAGTGATCGGTTAACATAAACATGGGAGAATAATGCAGTTGCTTTAATATAGAACTATGTAATTTAGTTAGGGAGTTACGAGCATTTGCAAAATGTGGAGCATTAATTTATAAACTAAATAACTACAGGTTTCGAGCTCGTTAGAATAACATTTGCAAAACATGTTTTTGTTCTCATTATTATTTCATTATTATTGTTCTTAATTAAATAAGAAATTAGATTGTATAAACTAAGAAAGCTTATACATATTATAATCTCATAGAGGTATAATTAGTTTCTTTTTTTTTGGTTTGGACGTTGTAGTTAGTTCCCTCAATGGTGGAGCAAGAGAGCGCGATGCGTTTCTACAGACAAATTCCCCCTCATATTCTTTCAGTTGCCTTTTGTATTCCAGGGCCGCCGTACCTCCTAACAATACTACAGCTTTTGATTGGCGTTATTCCTATAATAATATAATATATCTATGTTATCGTCTTCTAGTTTATATGTACCCACTGAAAAATGTGTCTAAACTTACAAAAGAAACTTGTGCAGCTGTGTCGTCTAAGCGAAATAAGAATTTCTGCGTAACACGGCAAGCACTTTTCACTTGTAAAACCACATCATCACTTACCATCAGGGGAGACAATGAGGGCTTGCGGACAGTGAGCAATAGGTAGCTCGCTGTCCGGTCGTCTGGTAACTATCCGGACCAAGCCCAAGTCGTCGACGGCGCGCACTGTTCCCGCGCGCCTCAAGGAGTTGTCAGCAACAGCAGGGACCCAGTCAGGTTGAAGCCTACTGGCGCCAGGGTTATCCGAAAGGGAAATCGAGCCCCGGTATGAATAGTCTAGTCAAATTAGGTCATTTTTTAAGAAAGATTGGATTAAATTCTCTGGAGAGGCAAAAACGTTTCTGATGGTATTGTATGAGTGAAAAATAGAGTATAAAAAATAAAAATCATTTGGCACCCCTACGGAAGGGGGTGAAAACTGTTTATTGCTTATAACTAACCAGAGAATATAGGTGTACTCACCATTTTTTTTTTATAGGTATATTAAACCTCAATCTACATTACTGCATTTTAATTATTTTAATTAGACCAACGCAGCATTAGAAAAAAATAAAAATGTTATTTTTGGCCATTGGGGCATTGGGGAAAATTGTGTAGTTTTGTAAACTGAGGAAAGTGTTATACATTTCGACCTAAGTACATTATTGATTTTGCACCCCAGTGCGACGTATGGAAATTAGTTTTTCACGTTTTTTTGCCTCTGTACTTCGGGGGAAATTTAAGTAGTTTTGAAAAAATCACAATTACATTAATTTGGTTTCCTTTATATTTGCACCCTATAAAAAATTAGCATTTTTTTAAGGAACATACGTTTTTCTAGTGTTGTCTTAATTGCCAAAGAACTATTACGCCATGGAAGTGACAAGCGCGCGACACGGAATAATAAACTGACAAGAAGAGATAAGCGTAGTCATTACTTAGGAGTGTTGTGGGATGTATTTTACGAGGAAGGAACACTTTCTGATTGTAAATGCTCTGTTAGTAAGTGTTAGTAAAGAAACCTAATTTTGTTTTTATATAAAAAAAAAAACAGTTAAAAAAACCGTCCATTTATCTTCTATACATACATATAAATAAAATTGGAGTATCTGTTTGTAATATTGAAGTAACTGCTTTTTACTACATGCATATGAATATATCTGTACCTCAGAGGTACACAATAGTAAGTGCCAAAAATTAAATTTTACAGGAGAGGCAAAAACGCGCGGAAATAAAGTTTGAATGTATTTTTGACATAGTTGCTTTAAAGATATTGAAACAAACTCAATTGTATTTTTTTATAATTATTAGATGGAATTATTGTGTATTACACATAATTACAATAAAGTTTAGAACAACATTAAGTGCGCGTAAAGCTGACGTGTAAACAATTTTATCATCATTTTAAGTCCCATACTCGATATGTTTTTGTCTTAAATGATTGGATATTTCTCTTCCTAGGTGTCGTAGGACTTGATCCCCTATACCATTACGTAGAACTGGTTCTTACGATTTTAACAGTGCAAAAAAATATATTTTCAAAAAAGTGGAGTTACTATTGTTTACCTCTGAGGTACAGATATATACGGTACATAGAGTTTGACTATCGAAAGAAGACAACGAATTATTAATCAAACGTTATATATGGCAGCATTTAAAAAAATTAACAATTGTCAAAATTGTTTTCCTGCATCTTATTATATTCATTTTGCTTAAAATAGTGCCATAAACAATCACTAGTTCGATGGAAAGGCTACTATTTAATATAATGAACAAATTTAAAGACGCAAAAAGTGAATTCAATTAAAAACATGCAGATAAAATGCGACGGTTGGATACAATAATATCATTTCTAGGTTAGTTTTTTAATTACTATTATAAAAACTTGATACTTTTTGACTATTTAATAATTGTAATATTACTCACACGGTGTATTATACTTTTCAGGAGGTTTCGGCAATGAGTAGACGAAACTCCTAATAACGAAAACAGTAAAGGACATGGAAAGTTGTATATTTCGTATGCGCGCTATCTAGCAAAGTAGTGGCGGACATTTGAAACAAATTAATAAAAGAAATCGATAACACACAATTTGTTTTATTCAAATTTAAAGATTCCAGGGAAGTGTTTATTGAAAGACCCACTGGCTCCACAAATGATTGGACCTGTGCTTTGTATAACATTCGATGTTGTCCTGGTATGAAGCGCCGTCAGTGCCGGATTAAACCGACGCGGAGTCTATTGCTAATTCGACCAAGGGCCCCCCCTACTACTAATCAATTAATTTAATAGTAAGATACTAATTAATTTAGTACTTTTGCTTTGTATAACATTCGATGTTGTCCTGGTATGAAGCGCCGTCAGTGCCGGATTAAACCGACGCGGAGTCTATTTCTAATTCGACCAAGGGGCCCCCCCTACTACTAATCAATTAATTTAGTAGTAAGATACTAATTAATTTAGTACTTTTGGAAAACCTAGATGATGATCGTTTTTTGCATACCCCGAATGATTAGAATTTTGCTTAGGACGTTTTACGTTTTTTTCTGACAAGTAATACAGAATTAAGGAGTCTTTTCGATGCTGATGGCGAAGCCTTTATGAATTTATACAGAAAAGCAGTTAAGATTTACTAATAAGATGCAACATTTATTTTTCTTTGAAGTAGTCAGATTTAGCCAATTTTTAAGTGGAGTAATCTTTCTGAGAGATTGATCTCATCAACATGCCAACATCGATAGTCATCATCATTTCAGCTGAAAGGCTTCCATTGCTAGACAAAGGTTATTCCTAAGTCACCACAACGGCCGGTCCAGTCTATCACGCCTCCATCGAATTCACGTGAACCTTACTAAATAAAAGGTTATCGGTACCCTTGTTGCGAGACCTTTCAACGTTACGTCTTCAGGTATCCGGTCGCCATTCCAGAACCTTTCGGCCCCATCGATCATCTGTTCTGCGAGCAATGTACCCAGCTTACTGCCACTTAAGCTTATCTTCCTCTCCATTGCTCTTTGTGTTGCTTAAAACCATCTGATGAGGCGCATTGTGAACGACCACGTTTCAGAGCCAAATGTCACTACGCACAGGCAATGTAATATTCACATAGACACACAAAATATGTAATTCCCTAAAAACCTTGTTTAAGCTTATTCTGAGTAGGGTTATTAAAATTGAGCTTAACCTACACATATTAAAATTAAGTGGTTTTAGCTAGCGCTGCTAGAAGCTGTTGGCTAAAGCTACCCTTTCTAAAATAAGCTTGAACAAGGCTTTTATTCACCAATAACTTCGTGGATTTTAAGATCACTTGCGTAAAAAGTACGATGATGGGATAAATTCTAAGAGATCTTTTATTCTGTAGTTTGCTTGCAGGATAGTCTGAAGTAAAGTGACTATCTCATCACATCCAAAAAAATCAGCTGTATTTAGGTTTCACGCAGTACCAATATTTTGACTAGTTTTCTTTTATGTTCAAAAATGCGGGATCCCTGAACGCGCGGGGCCCCAAAATGGAGGAGTCTGTAACATTTGCTACTCTTGATACATGGCTAATCCGCCACTGAGTGCCATCTAATCTTTGCATGAATGTCGAGTTTCCTAGCAGCTACCGTAGCTTTGTGCTCAATGAACTGCCCAAAGTTTAGGGAAATTTCAACTCCCAAGAGCTGAAGGCCGTCGATACACTCCAAGGATACATTCTAAAAAGCAGGTGCCAAGGTGATCAGGCTGCTTTTGGCAGTGAACGGACATGCTTGAGTTTTGGCGGCATTGAATATCGCGGCTAAATAAGCAGCACATGTTTAATTGTTAAATTAACATGCATTATATACACTTCTGGACACATCTATTGGCCCACCTTGTATTTTCAGTTTCGTTTGGTCCTAGCTAAAATTTTATATTAGGTCGAGCAAAAAGTTTTTATGCAGTTTTGAACCTGGCACATTCACAATTTCATTCATTAGTCTTTTTTTGAATTTCGAACACAGAATTTAAAGAAACAAAAGACAATTTGGAGACTGTTTGTTGATATCAAACAATCGAATACTAAGAAAACTTGGTTTTATTGGTTTACTTGGATTTAATTCTTGAAAAAGTGAATAATATCTTTGGTTTTGCAACAAACATTACTTATTCTTAACATTAAGGTGACGTTCTATCAATAATCTATGGATACTTCACCTGAAGTCGCCGCCCAAGCTGTGCCACTTATTCAGGCCGGACACAGCCAAAGAAACGTGAGTGCTCAGTTGAGCACTCACGTTTCTTTGGCTGTGTAAATTAAGTTTAATTTAAGTCGATCTGCGGTCCGAAATGTTTATCGGAGGTACCTAGAGACTGGCGGCTTTGTTCGTCGCCAAGGAAGGCCACGATCTCGGGTCACAACTGAAAGGCAGGATCGATTCATCGTGACGACCAGCTTGAGAAATCGTCACCTTACCTCCATTGAGATACAAAATCAACTTCACGACTTCCACGGAGTATCTGTGAGCGCTCGAATTGTTCGGAGAAGGTTAAAAGAACGCGATATGGTACCACACAAGCAAGCTAATGGGCCCAAACTAACGCGAGCCCACCGGACAGCGCACCTTCATTTCGCACGCAGTCATTTAAATTGGACACAGCAAGATTGGAGCCGTGTACTCTTTTCTGATGAGTCTAAAATTGTGTTACATGGCAATGATGGAAGGAAGAAGGTCTACCGACGTAAGGGAGAGCGTTTCGCACAATGCTGCTTTGAAAAGAGGGTTGCTTATGGCGGTGGCTCATGGACTGTCTGGGGCGGTATATCCGCGAGCGGCAAAACTCAACTTGAGGTTGTTACAGGACCACGGCTGCCAACATTAAATGCTGAAAGGTACATTCGTGAGTGCTTAGAACCTCACGTGATACCATACGCGGACTATGTGGGCCCAAATTTCCTTTTTATGCATGATAATGCAAGAGCCCATGCGGCCGGCATCGTCAGGGAAAAAAAAATCAAAATCAAAAAATTTCATAGAGCGGTTGATAAACTCTATGCCTAATCGTATGAGAGCTGTGGTAGATGCCCATGGAGGCAACACGCGTTATTAAATTAAACCTTTATTTGATAAAACATGTTTTTTATTCAAAAATCAATTGCCTTTAACAAGGCGCATATCCGACTTGTTAGGCGTAGCTCCATGTCGTATGGTATTCTGAATTCAAATTTAAAACAATACGATCGAAAAAGATGGTAAAATGTATCAGGTTTAAAACTGCATCAACAGTTTTTGTTCAATCTAGCAATCATATTTCGGTAGGGGCCATCGAAACCTAAACTCTAAGGTGGGCCAATAGATGTGTCCAGAAGTGTATATATATATCGCATACTTATTATTTTCATGAATAATCAAACGTATCAACTTCGTTTAAGTGGCGTACAGCTAGGGTGAACAGCTTCAATTTTTTTTAATACGGCTTCCTTTTTGTTTTGCCATCTTTCGTTGGTCAGAGTCTACACCAAAATAAAATTTTTTGCAATATTTGTCTGTCTGTCTGTGTCTGTTTGTCCGTGCTAATCTCTGATATGGCTGGACTGATTTTGACGGGACTTTTTTTGGCAAGTAGGTGATGTAATAAGGAGTAACATGAGCTACTTTTATTTTAGAAAAAAGAAATTCAAAATCCTGTAGTCCACGCGAACAAATTCGCGGACACAGCTAGTTTCAAATAAATTAGTTGTATTTCGGTTGTCTTTAGAACTATAAACCGTGTGACAGCGCTGATTATTCTACGGCAAGGTAGGAACAAAAAAATATTAGTATAAAAAATGTGGAGTTTTAAGTATGCGCCTCAAAAAGAAACTGGGTAAGGGCGAGTCGGACTCGCACACTGAGGGTTCCGTATCAACTAACTTAAATAAAATAAATATCTAGCTTTTGCCAGCGGCAATTATTCCTATACTTATGCTATAATTTGCTTCATGTCAAATTTCAGGGTTCTAGGTCAACGGGAAGTACCTTTATGATTCCCTTGAGTGTCGCAATATAATTTTTTTTGCGACGTAAATGCCGATATTTTTTTATTCGTTAACTTAGAAGTTTTTACTTTTATACAGCTCTAATTCATGATGATGATGATGTAATTTCCACGATTGAAAGGTTAAGGGACCGCAGTCTTGAGTATTCGGTTTAAATTTCAACTTGATACTTGCACTTGTTCTCGAGATAAATAGACTTGACAGACAGACGGACGAACAACAAAGTGATTCTATAAGGATTCCGTTTTTTCCTTTTGAGGTACAGAAAGAAATAAAGATCGACAGAGAATTGATATGATTATCATAATTTCTTGTTAAATAAATACTTAATAATAATAATAATAATAATAATAAATCATTTATTTTCAGGCATCTTGGCCCATAGACACATACCTTACAGACTAACATAAATATAAAGTAAATACAGTTAATACAGGGGCAGGTCGGGAGGCACGACAATGCAATACACTTCATAATCCGTTTTTCACAACACAGCTAATAAAATAGAGGAAATTATAGTTATAAATTTGTATAGCGCAGGGATCGCTTCTTGCCACAAAAATGATCTAAACGCATATAGGCATGCACGCACTTACTTACTCTCGACCCCGCCGCGCGCGCGCCGCGCTACCCCGCGTTCGCCCTCCGAGCGCCACGAGGCGCAGTATGTATTCACGTTAACTCTACATAAATTTCCAGTTATATATTTCTTATTTTTATTACGTGCGAATGTTTTATATATAGAATACATTATATATTAAAAAATCCATGACTACACTAATTTGCCCCGAAGTACAATCTACAAATATTGTAAAATGCTGTTTTCCTAGGGGTGCAAACGGGTGCAAAAATAACTGGATGTATAGGATGCTTTAAAAAGCTTATTATGAGTTTGCACCAACTGGCTAAATTTCCCTTGAGCCGCAAATTAAAAATAATGATTTATTAGTGTTTTATACACCTCACACTTTTTTCGTGAAAAGTAATTATACACCAAAGGGGTATCTACATATATCTAAACTTACCACAACTAAATACTTATGAAATTTTTAAATTTCGGGACTTTAATGTTAAAACCTAATATTAAACGATGTTCCGTACATAACAGGAATGGTGCAAACTCAGAGAAGACTTATATTCATGTCTTCTAATGATTCCACAAAAAATTACAACTACACGAATTAAGTCCAATCTTTTTGCTAATTTGACTAGACTATGAAGGCTAGAAGGAACGGGGTGGGCTTTTAGTCAGTAAGAGTCTGAAACTATCTCTATCTCCCGCTCCGCCCAAGAGCGGGGGTTGTCATTGGATGATTTTACCCACCATAAAAAAGGGGAGACAATGATTAAACGCTTCAATGCAGTTCAACTCTACATTGTAGCCATATGATTAATTTATACTATAGTAGCCATCAGATAAATTTTAAATAAACAAAAAATTGGATTTGAAATTCAACGTGGCAATGCTGTCAGTCTTCTAGGCACATTTCTGCATGACATCCATGTGTTTTTACATACACCGTTAAATTTTAATCGTTTTAATCCCGTGGAGGGTCGATCCGGTACATGAAACACTATCGATTTGTAAAGATAAAATTAAAAAATAAAGTACCTCTTTTTCAAAACTCGTATTAATTCACGCATGTACGAACTTAGTATCTTTAAGAAAACGTCAGCTGGGCGAGTTCAATGAACTGTAGTTAATAGTCGGCGTTGCGTACAAAGTACCTACAGGTCATTGAACTCGCTCAGCTGACTTTTTCTTAAAGAAATTAATTTCGTACATACGTAAATTAATACGAGTTTTGAAAAAGAGGTACTTTATTTTTTAATTTTATCTTTACAAATCGATAGTGTTTCATGTACCGAATCGACCCTCCACGGGATTAAAACGATTAAAATTTAAAGGTGTATATAGGTATATCTATGAATATAGTTAGGTTTAGTATGAATTCTTAGTTAACTTATGAATACAAATTGTTAGAAATCTTATACCTGAAATAAAATAAAGTATAATGATTTTTTTCCTTATACCTCACCCAAGGTACCTGAAAAATAAATAATCAATTGTTTTTCATTATGTATTAGAAAATATAAAGGATCACGATCGATGCCAAATCATCTAAATGTTTTTATTTCCGGATTTTAAAATTAAGAACGTCAATGAATATAGAGAGCCAATTACCGCTTTTTATCTGGCATCTACCATAGTCCGTATTATTCCACTGCTGGGGAGCCCAGTGTTCAATACTATCAATGAACACGACTTTTCGCTTCTTCTTTCAAATTCTGAAGCCACATATTGACATAAAACATGGAAATACAAGAATAAAATGAAAAATACCAATTTTATCATTACATTGCCTTAACATCGCTACAGAGTATTTTTTTGTACCACATAAAAATCCTCAAAAATCACCTTATATTTCATTGGATCATTTCACTGAGCCGACAGAACGATGATACAATATATATTTACTCTGGTAAATGTATTTGTACTCTGTATTAACCCGTTTTGCTTGTGGAAACAATGATTTGAGGAAGGGAGACAGGAAAATGATTTGTTGGTAAAATAAAGGTTGCCTGCCCAAGTCTCTCTTTTCTGATACCTAAAAAACAGTTTACTTCTAGGTAAGCGGGCTCTATTGTCGAACACACCATCGCTTACCATCTGGTGAGGCAATTGATCAACGCGAACCTATCAGTAATAAAAAAGTAAAAAAGGTGGTACTAAGACCAGATGTCGGAAGACATCTCACCCGCGTCTTTAGTTTCTGCATCACTTCGATTGATTGTAGCGTAACGTTATAGCCTGTGACCAACTTCGATAGATGGGATATTCAATACAATAAAGTGATGTATGAAACTCGATAGATTTCTGTTGGGTCTAGCCCAACAGAAATCTGACCAAACATCCTTAAAAAAATCCCATCGAACTTCCAAAAAGCGGTGTCCTATAAATGTTTACACAATTAACCCTAATTATGAGGGGGCGGGGCTGACGTCCACGGCGACGTCGGGGCTCTTTACGACGTCGTTAGAGTTACATCTGACAGGGCGCTTTTAGAGCCTCGACAATAAAAGACCGAATGAACTCTTTGGGCACCCGAGCGGAGTGAGGGTAAAGTGGGACGATGTAGCGGGGGCGGGAGCGTGTAATGTTTATATTAAGTTCAGTGTATGTGCAGTGTGGATTATGCAGGTCATGTAGATCAAAATTATTGTGTAATGTTTAGAAGGGCAAAGTTTTAACATTTTTTCATCAATTTTAATAAAGTTTTCTTCTTACCAGAGGGTTCATCCGAGTTAAAGTAGAGCATATGCAACATGTGTAGTGAAACTGAGTGCAGTAATAAAGTAGCATTCCATTGATGGGATACTTTTTAAAATAGGTCCTGTAGTTTTTGGGTTCATTCATTAGAAGTTAAAATCTAAAAATAAAAGTTTGTTCTTTCTTTCATTAATATAGATTTGCTTTTTTTTCTTTCGTCTGAATAAACATTTTGTTTTTTCAAAGGTTAATTATATGCCAAGGTTATTCCTATTCCCTATAAAAAAACAAAAAGCTATTTACTTAATCGACGCTCATACTTAATATTAATTTACACTCTCATATTTCTCATTTACACTTTCTGTTTCTTTAAAAAAAAAATTGAGAAATGAGGCACACAAATAAAATAGTCCCAATAAATCCCGGCCCGCTCTCTCAAGCACTAAGCGACGACTCTTATTGGTTATTGACGAGAGAGAGTGAATCCCCCGACCCGAGAATTCTAATGACCGCACCCTAATTTTCATTTATTATTAAAATTTTCTCCCGAAAATTTGTTTTCATAATATCCCACTAATGTTAATGATTGTTTTTTTGGGTCCTTTGATAAAGTTAATGTAGATTCGTTTTGAGTTATTTTTTGAGGTCTGTGTTGATGGGTTTTTGGTAAAAATAGAATAGTGTTATCAAGGTAATTATAAACTTCAAGTTATTGATATGTCTTTAGATAGGAAACATATTAATCAGTCCAGAAAGTACTTGTAGTTAGAAAACAGGTATATATTATACTAGCTTTCGCCCGCAGCTTCGCCTGCGTATATTTAATATAGTCTATAGCACTCGCCCTAGAAAGAGGTGGCGAGATGATCTAGACGCGTATTACGAGAACTGGTTAGAGACGGCGCGAGAGAAGAATGTCTGGAAGGACTTGGGGGAGGCCTTTTCCCAGCAGTGGGACATTAATGGCTATTAAAAAAAAAAAATAGCACTCAGGAATAAAGCAGCTTTTTATCGGTGAAAAAATTTTATCAATCGGGCCAGTACTTTCAAAGATTACCTCTTACAAATAAAAAATATTAACTTATCCTCTTTGTATTATACTACCTAATAATTAGATAGTAGATTATTATTTAGCGATCCACCGCAGTTTCGCAAGAATGTTAAAAATCTTTGAAATTCTCATCTTTTCTCTAGTTTAATATGCATGTGTTATACATGTAAACCATACTCATAAAACACCCTATCCATTGTGAAAATCACATTAAATTCTGTTCAGCAGTTATTGAGTTTAGCGAATATTAAAATGAAGTTTCTCCGACCGACGAGTGTTGCCTGGTCAAATCACGGTTGCTTTCAGCTTTCAAGCAAGCAAGAAAATTATGAATTTTTGGAGCGATGCAAAAGACACTTTTACGCATAAGTTCCGTTTTATTACGGTAACATTCTTCTACGGAACCCTAAAAACGATAACATCAGAATTTTCCCGTACCAAAGAAATTGTACCTCAATCAGAAATATAACGAATTCGTGCGAAAAATAAAATACTCATACGAATGAGTAATTTAAACTTGTATGTTTATTATCTTTCCCTACAAATTGTTGAACGAAGTATATTTGGGGTAAAACATTTAAGTAGCATTTTCGTATATTATTTTCTTGTCTATAAAACATTCGTATATTTCTTTGATGAGAAACTGTGCAGATGCTACAGAAGGGGCATTTTATTATTTATTCTGATGTGGTGTTTTGTTGTTTTGTGTTATATACAAAAAATAATAATGGTGTGACGGCAAACGGTATTATTCTATTCAATTGTATTTTAATATAGGTATTATTATATGAATTTGTACCACACTATAACATACAATATTACAAAATAACACAATTTAATTTTGTTTACTATACTAGATTAGTATAGTAAACCTTTTTTGAGAAATGAGCTAAGTTAATCACAGCTGACTAGGAGGCTGACCCTAGCAGGCCCTGCAAATCTTCCTGATGGCTGCCAGGACTGCGAGATTATTTGAAAAAGTTACCATGGCGCTAGACCGTAAAAGATATCTGCATGAAAACAGTTAGGTTTTAGTCATTTATAGCCATCGCAAACTAGGCGACTTGTCGCCGCGACTAGACGCGGAGCTGTCGCTAGCGTTGGCGACTATTCGTCAGACAGACGTCGTACAGGAAGTAATAATTAGTGGTGGAGTATTCGGGAGAGACGGCCGTGTTATTAATATTGCCGTGGAACATATTTTAGGCATAGAATTATGCCTAAAATATGTTCCACGGCAATATGCCTCCTAAGCCTGATTTTTCTTCCCTCGGTCACTATAGTCATCTGAACGTAAGTCCCAAATAGCAGGACACGCATCGACATCGAACGAATCCATATTTGAGATTCTCAATAAAATAAACACATACACCTTCCTCAGCGCTCAAAGCGAGACTGACGCCGAGCTGTCGCGCGACTGTCGTCGTGTGTGCGTGTACACGGAGTCACTAGACGCGGCGACAAGTGGCGAGTGCGCGCGACGCCCCTAGCTTGTCGTCGCGACTCCGCGACTCTGACGCCAAGTCTGCGAAGCTTTGAACAACATTTATGAAATTGTATGCCGCAGCTTGTCGTCGCGTGTAGTCGTCGAGCTGTCGCTGTTGCGTCTCGCCTAGTGTGCGCGTAGGGTAAAAGTCTGAAACTCCTAACTGAATGAGTTAAAAACCCCCAGGTTGTAGCTATCAGGAAACACAAACTTTAGCAGAGAATTTCACTCCTTATCGCATTATAAATGTATTCCCAAATCTTTTTGTAAAGAAAAACAAAATAGTAAAATGTGTGGAATAGCTTCGTATAACACAGGTTTATATAGATACTCTGAACAGTATCTAAACTGGTTGTTAAAATGTCACTTACATCATAAGTCCATACATAAAGCCGAGGCCCTTTAGTGCCAGCTTTCAGCACAACAGTTGGAAGACATATTTTTTTATGGGCCACCTTAAGATACATTTTGCTCTGAAGTTTATGATTTTCTTGGTAAAAGTCTCTTTTTTTCGAGATTCTTATTTGTCAGAAGTTTTTTAGTGTCATAGTAGCCTCTCAAATGTTATCATAATAATCAATTCCGTATGTATACCTTTTGAGTGCTGTCGCCTCCTTCTGCGTAGCAATAATGCTAGCAAAGGAGATGGCCGCACGCGCGAGGCAATGGTCCTCGTGCCCTAGCCGCCGGGATTCCGATCCTGATTTTCGGCCACCATAGGCGCGGGCTCGCGGACGGCGATCACTGGGTAGCTTGCCGTCCGACCGTCTGGCAATCGTTCGGACCGAGTTCAGGTCGCGACGGCGCGTAGTTTTCCACGCGCGCCTCAAGGAATTGTCAGCAGCAGTAGCCCAGCCAGTAGCAACAGGGGCCCAGCAGGGTGGAAGCCTACTGGGGCCCTGGGTGATGCGAAAGAGATCCCCGGGGCCCTGGCACAATGGCAATGCAGAAATAGGAGTGGGTTTTTAGTCAGTAAAAGTCTGACACTATCTCCCGCTCCGCCCAAAAGCGGGGGATGTCATTAGACGGTTTTCCTACCTAAAAATAATTCCTTTTTAGTCCAGTAAGGAACGGACTCAAGTTGACGCCACGTAGCGTTCCAAGCGCGGCTAAAAGAGATGTCAGCAACTGAAGGGTATAGGTACCGGCACGAATCTTGAGCGCTCGGCGTCAGAGTGGGGATCGTTTTGCGCATTCCATACATTGGTGAGCCAATCGTCGTCATTGTTAGATACATGCAGCAAGCGCAGGGAACGAATCTCGAGTGACGTCTATGACACGATGGCGCGGCGAGCCAATCACTGACACCCGCCCCCGCGACTCACGTCGTACCACTAAAGAGACCCGATATTTGACTTCTGCGCAACTTGAAGCCAGCGCTCAAGATCCGTGCCGGTATTTGTAGTAGGGCCGATACTAACTAAGGCTGAGGGAATATTTGAAAACGTGACCGTGGCCCAAAAATGCAAAGGGTAACTGAAAGACACATGTGGGCTTTAGTTCCTAGCTTTTGAACTTTTCAGAAATTTTTACTTCTGATTGGATGGTACTTCATCTAAGACCACGATTCGTAACCTGGGGGCAAATATGGCACTTGGGCCAATTTTCCACAAGCACGCGGCCAAAGCCGCTGCCAGAACTAGTAGTAAAAATATTTTCTAAATTACTATGCAATCTTTTAAATTGTTTTTCCTCAAATGATTGCACGCGAGTTACGCTCGTATAGCAATAAATGCCTAAATTAAGTTGCCAACACATTGATCAGCATATTTTTATTGCCTTTTCGCATGTCGTATCTTCAAAAGTGTGTAACTAGTGAACATATTTACAAACTAACTAGCTTCTGCCAGTGACTTCGCTCGCATAACAGTTGAAAATTATCCCAAGGGAAAACAAGTATCCTACGTCCTTGACAAGGGCTTGGTTTCAGACGTTCAACCTTGACGTTGAACTTGAAGTTACAATTTACAAACGTACACACATGCATAGATATTTTCGCTTTTATATTGTTTTTTATTTTTATTTTATAAATGTTAGGCTTGTGTTTGACCACTATCTCACCTGATGGTAAGCGATGATGTGGTCGACGATGAAGCACGCTTGCCTAGAAGAAACCTATAATATAATGTAGGCTGATAATTTTAGTTATTAAATTATAATATATTTTTTCAATACACTTGCTCAGAAAGTGACTCAAGGAACTTGTTATCAAACTGTGACATTTTGATTACCATTACGCACTCGTGCTATAATGTAGTTAAAACCTTTTTGTTCAACCTCTTTGTTCGCAAAACAAATTTTGAGTACGAAAAAATTTCACATAGGTTATTGCGTTCAATGATATAAATTGGTGTCTTACTTATTTCATGCAATTTTGACCATTTTAACTTGTACAAACGATTTATTTAATAAAAAAAAAATTTAGTAAATAAATCGTAGGTACATTCAAATAAAAATTGTTTTTTTTTTTGTGGTCTATTGCCGCCATTTTAAGATGCGCGCGGTTTTTTTTTTTTTTATTGTTGATAGGTTCGCGCTTGACCGCTATCTCACCTGATGGAAAGCGACGATGCGGTCGACGATGGAACGCGCTTACCTAAAAGAAACCTATTCACTCTCGACTTAAAGATTCCCGGGTTGTAGCTATCAGGAAACACAGACTCCGGCAAGGAATTCCACTCCCTAGCCGCACGCACAATGAATGTGTTCCCAAAACGTTTTGTGCATGTTGGTGGGATATCCACCATATACCATACCATGTACCATATACTTGATTTATTCGAGTGTAATTCAGTGACTGTTAATTCATTAAATAAAATATTAAATTAATTAAATAAAATTAAATACTGCAAAATCATTAGAAAATGTTACATGCGCATTCCATTGTGATTACGAAAGACATTAGTAAAAACTTTACACGCAAAAAACATAAACGTAAGACTAGGCAGTATGATCAAAACACCTTAGCCTTCCCCTAGGGGTAAATAAAAAAATTATGCGCGCGCATATGAAAACAGATTTTTACCGCCATGTCACAAAAAAAGTTACTAGTTTTACTGTTATTTTCTTCACAAGTGTATTGAAAAATGTCGTATGATACACGTGAGTAATTAATGATTACCGTTCTCGGCTCTCTTAAAACCGTCGCCACGGCTCGGGTCTAAATACCGCCTCGACTGTAATCACTAACATTGCACACTTACATCATACGTTTATCATACATATTGTAGGAGTTGTAGAAAGTAAATAAACTGGACCTCGTCATTTGTCGAATAGTGTTTGGTGTTTTATTTCAACAACCTCAATATAAAAATATCTTTCTTTTTCCTTTTAAAAACATTGGAAGTCTTATTGTTTCGCATTAGGAATGATTTATGTTTCCAATTGGTTATAATAATAATAATAATTCATTTATTTGCCTGAAACATGGTGGTACAGATCTTAAAATACAACAGGTAAATCAAATATTGGTAGTCAGCTGCAGACGGCTCGACGGGATACTGGTAAAGTCTGAAAATAGAAAAAAGGTGTCTAATACAGCAAATGCTTTAAAAAATATTTTAAAACAATAAATAAAGCTTAAGTTTTAAAACCCTTTTTAAAATACTAAGAGTAGGTATTATATTTCTGTTTCTATCGGTACTTCTACTTGGCTGAAGGTCGCTGAAATCTGACAACACCTAACCACCTTAAACAAAAACATTAAACACAGCCCAACCACTTTACATACCCCACAAACTCGCAATATATAACAACAAAAACCCACAAAAGAAATATACAAAGGAAATCAACTAAAACAAGTCCCCCAATTGCACCCGAAAACAGTCCACGACTGATATTTCCTAAACATACTGGAAACAGGCATTTCCTTAACTAATTCTACTACTTAGGGTCGCTGTACACGGACGCCACAAACGCCGTCACGAGAAGCTAGAAGCGGCCACAAAAGATACTGAAGCGTTCGACAGCCATTTGTGACCGGTGGCCGCTACTATTTATATCCCATACGCACAATATCATAATGTACTCTCACGAAGTCGCTCACAATAGGCCCCATCAGAAGGCTTAAAGTCACCCAAAGGGCAATGGAAAGGGTTATGCTCGGAGTTTCCTTGCGTGATCGAATCAGAAATGAAGATATCTGCAGGAGAACCAAGGTTGCCGACGTAGCATGAAGAATCGCCAAACTTAAGTGGCAATGGGCAGGTTACATTGCTCGCAGGACAAATGGCCGTTGGGGCCGAAAGGTTCTGGAGTGGCGACCACGTACCAGAAGGTGAAGGTTGCGGGAATCCGATGGATGTGGGATGCACAGGATCATTCATTGTGGCGACCCTTGGGGGAGGCCTATGTCCGGCAGTGGACGTCTATCGGCTGAAATGATAACTCTGACGAAGAAGGTTTAAATGCGCGAGTGGCGTGTGACGGCGTTTTATATCGGTGTTTAGTGGCCAGTGCGGGCCATAAAAAGCGAGCAACGGAGATTTGTAGCGTGTTGCGGCCACCAGCGTCAACCGAGTACAGCGAGTTCATATAAAATATATGAGAACTATAGGAAACATACCGGTTGCGGCGTTTTGTGGTTGTGGTCGATGGCGTGTGCGGTGACCCTTATGTATGCCATAGCGTGCACGAATTATATTTGAAGCCATAAATCTATCTGTAAGGTCCCAATGTGTTTATATATTTAGTGCATGTTCTTATTTTTGGGTTCCGCCGTTAAATAAAGGGGTAATAGGGTACTTGGGGTGTAATGCATTCGTATTTTAGGGGGAAAATGGAGCGGTAGGGGTTGATTGGCACAGTTGCAAATCTGTGGTGTTTATATTGGCAATTGGTGTGCAAAGTATGGGGTTTGGGCGATCTATAGCCAAATTTATGACTACAATTTTAACTTAAAATTATTTTTAAAACTTGTACTATTTACTACTTTGGTACATGTTAATATTTCAATTCATATGTACTTTTATAAGATAGATAGATAGATTGATTCTTTATTGTACACCAAAAATAAAAATTAAATGAGAAACTTAAAATTTATAGGGTGTCACAAAGGGCGGTCTTATCGCTAAAAGCGATCTTCTACAGACAACCTTTGGATGGATTTGACAGAGAAGGAGAAAAAGATACTCAGGTAGTTGATGGTGCACTATCTACATATATACACAATACATAAACTAATAAATTACAAAACAATATACAATATATATATACTTATACAATTAAATGAAAGCAGAGAATTACTGTACATAATGACAACGTTTAGGAGGATAGGTAGTGATCCGTAACCTCATTTTTAAAAATTGTGAGTGTTTGAGCTTGCCTTACCGACACGGGCAAAGCATTCCACAACCGCACAGCCTGAACTGTTAACGACTTATCATAAAAGTTGGTGGAATGACTTGGCATCTCTAACCCCAAGTTTTCTGATGACCTAAGATATCTATTATGTGTGTCATGAAGGAACTTGAAACGTTCTTTAAGATAAGCGGGGGTTTTAGGATTAAACAGAACACTGTAGAGCAGAGACAAGATGTGTACGTTCCGGCGAAGACGTATTGGAAGCCACTTGAGTTTTATACGAAAATCGGATATGTGATCATACTTGCGCAAGCCAAATATAAATCGTATACAAACATTTTGAAGTCGCTCAAGTTTATCAAGTTGTGCCTCAGTAAGATCTAGATAACTGACATTAGCGTAGTCAAGGATAGGGAGTAAGAGGGACTGAGCTAGTGCAATTTTAGTGGCAGTGGGCAGAAAGTTACGCAACCGTCTCAGGGACTTGGCAGAAGCAAATATTTTGCGACTTACCTCTTGTAATAAGTATATTTGGGACATTACTGACACGTTCGAAAAGCACGTCAAGCCTTTGGACCTGGTTATCATTCATAGGTTTTTGACAGTCGTAACAGGCAGTCACACGCTAGAAAGTTTGAACATCAGTCTATCCAAGGAGTGTTGCTCAGTGACTGGATTATGGAGGTTTGATAGGCAGTCACGTAGAGTGACTGAAAACATGGGTATAGACTGGAAGCCGACCCCAAGCTATTTAAGGGAAGGCTAGGAAGATGATGATATACTACTTACTTATTTAAACACCAGATTTTGCCCGCGATCACTCAAGCAATATAGCAGCTTTCTATCGGTGAAAAAATTTTAGCAATCGGATTGGATCTTTCAGAGATTACTTCCTACAAACAAAAAAATAAATTTTATCTTTTTATAATATTAGTGTAGATGATTAGAATATCTAAAGAAATCTTGTATAAGAGTGAAAAACACGTAACTCTAGAATAATATTTGCTCACTATGAATGGCATTCAAAGGGCAAGCGAGACCTTGACCTACTCCGCATTGATTCCTATTCCCCCATAGAGTCGGGGTAAACATGAAATGAATTGGGGACCGACGGTTTTTGGAGCTCCCTTAGTCGTGTTAAAGGTAAACAGCAACAACGTCCCTTATCATCAAAAGTCACGTTTTTCTTACAAGTGTGAAAAAAATTACAAAAGGATTGCGGATATTTTTATTGGAAATAAAAAAAAATGTTATTTCATCTCCACGAATTACACTCCAGTATAGAATAGAATGAAACTTTATTGTACACCAAAGAAACAAAACTTTTTATTTTATTTAGCCTTTACTTTCCCACTGCTGGGCAAATGCCTCCCCCAACTCCTACTCCTCCAGGTATTCTTCTCTGGTGCCTCTAACCATCTCTTGCGATAGGCCGCCATGTCCTCACAGGTCAAAAATTTTTACAAAAAAAAGCAACCGTCTTCAAAGTAAAAAAAAAAACATTGAAAGGTGCAAATTAACTTTCATTTCGGAAGTCGGGTGCAAGTCCGGATAAGCAATCGACTAGCGGATACACACAAAAAAAAAATTATATAGCGAAGAGACAAAACTATTACAGAACCTCCGACTTCCGAAATTAAAGTTATTTTGCAATTTTTTGTATTTTTTTTTACATTTAAGTCGGTTGTAATTTATTTTTTCTAAAAAAGTTTTTTTTAATAAGTTCGATATATTCATTAATCTCTAGAAGCACTGATATGTTACGAAAAAATCTTTCAGTGATTTCCACACCACAACAGTTCTATTCAGTAACAATTTAGAATAATATCACGCCAAACCACGAAACAGAACGCGTGTCTTCCCTAAATTAGGAATTGTCAAAAAGTGACCCAAAGCTGGGAACAATGAAAGAAATGGGACACCTTTGCTCAGTAGGAACAGTACAGACTAGATATAATAATAATAACAGTAATGTCGAAAAAAAAGACTCGTCAAAAGAGGAAAAAATTGTTTCGTTTTCGTCTCAAAATTAATTCACAAAGGAATAAGATTAATTTTGAGTTTGTCGAGAAAAGGAAGCTGTTTAACGTACAGTTGAGGAAAATTGTGAATTTCTTTTTAAATATGAGCGACTTGTTCGATTTTCCGGCTATATTCCGGAACGTTTCGGCGGCGATTGTGATCAATCTTTGTCCCGTTTTAGAACGAGATTTCACGTTGAAATCTTTGTGGATATGTACATGGGTAGTTTAAAAGAGTTTCGGTTTGTTATTACATCTTATTGTGAGGGGGGTATAGATACTTAAGAAACATCGTGAGGAAACCGGCATGTCCTAGAACCAAAAATTCGAAGACATGTGACATTCACCCCGCACTGGGCCCGCGTGGTGGATTACGGCCCATTCCTTCTCTTAGAGAGGAGGCCTGAGTTTTCCCAGCAGGGGGAATATTAAAAAGGCTAATGATGACGATGATGATTGTGTGTGACATAAGTACATACCAACTATTGCGGGGATGGAAGAGGTAAAACTATAGCAGGGTAAAACTACTGAACCAATTTCAATGAAATTTCATATGGAGTAAGCTTAAACCCCAAGAAAGGACATGTACTACTTTTTGTTTGGCTTCAACTTCGACTTCATGTCTGAAATAACCGACAATTTGCACTAATGAATTCGCTAGCAAAACCTGAAGAATATTGGTTTTGCGACGTTTTGATAAATACACTGAACTCACTTGTAAGTAAGTAAAAACATAACACTCCATTTTTAAGACGGTTATTTAATAATCTGTCTTCAATTTAAAGAAAACGGAAGCTCGTAAAGGCGCTTCGATCTAATCGGTATTTCAAAAAGAAAACACCGTTCATATTTTCTTTCTACAAAATACCGAACGAAGTCGTGGTCTCGAGCTAAGTAATTTAATAACTCCTCATCCGCTCAGTTTACGCCTTCAGGGAGTGAAGCCAACTTTACGATTATACTCAAAAGCTTATTATTCCGATCTCGTTGCAAAAGTATTTGATTTATTTATTAGAATAACATGTTCCGAATCTTTAGTTTGATTACCAATTCAAAATGGCTGCCGGATCCAAAATGGCGGCCGCTGTGACAGTTCGTTCTCGATGCCCTGTTTTTATGTGTGTTGTTAATATGCATGTGTACTGATCAAGTTGTGTGATTGGGAATAAATAAAGGCACTAAGGTTTTAACATTCTGCGAGTGTAAAATTTATGTTAACCGGGCTGATTGTGCATTCGTTAACTAGGTTACGACTTGTGTTGATAATAAAATGGAAGAAAAGTTTTCGGGTGGGGATTAACTTGTTCTTTTTTTTTAATTACTGCTATTTTAGCTGAGATTCTGCTAAGAGCCGACATTGACGTTAAATTATATAATTTGTTTTGTAAATGCGTTAAAAAAATTTTTTTCATGTAATTTTTTTATAATATAAAATAGATAAAATCGTTACCTACCTGATTGTCAGCATAGTTTGGAAATCGTTTTTATTTTTCAATGTTTTGTAAAGAAAAACTAACAAAAATCTTTTTTTGTTACAGGAAATCGCGGCAATACTCATCAGCTTCGACAAACACAGCGATTGGCAGTCAAAAGAGGTCAAAATACGGTGAGTAGATAGTTTAATTTCTTTGATGATTTTAATGTGTTCTTTAAAGGAATCAAAGCCTTGTTGACACAAAATCCCAGATTATCTGTTTTTGTAGCTACGACTGATTTCTAATTCTTATATTCTTTATTGTATACAACTTTTACAAACAATAAAAATAAGACGGTGTACGTAGGCAAGCAAAGATTCTATAATTGGGTTTTCTTACAGAAAACTTGGTTGTATATATAGAGAGAAATTTTCTACATTACGATAACTAACATATAAATGCACAACAAAATTTAAGGCAACATTAATTAACAAATAAAAGTTACTTATTTTCTTTTTAAATATATAATTTCCATAAACATACTAACTAACTGCAATTACAGTATAGTAATGAAGACTCTAAACTAATTAAAAACAAACATAAATATGGCGTCAAGAAACTCCTGTTATCTTTTGTCAAAATTTTTATAAAACTTTCTACAAAAATGTGTTTATGTGTTAGTTCAGGGAAACGTTTAAAAAATTTAAAAGTGCTAATAGTTTTAAATGAAATTTCACGTGCAGCCAGTGCGAGGGGAACACGTAAAGGTTTTCAAGGAAATCACAATTATTTGTGGCTCAGGTGGGGAAATTGATTCGATTCGGGGTTAAGGAGTTATTTATTTGTTATTGTTTGTTTGATGAATGATTTGTTGATGGAATGATTTTACTTTTATTATAAGTTAGGTTTTAGGAAAGAAGCGATTTATCGATAGGATATATTTTTAACAGACTTCGAAAAGGAGGAGGTTCTATGTTCGGCTGAATGTATGTTTTTTTTGTTTTTTTTTTCATGTATGTTCACCGAAATCTCGGTCAATTGTGGACCGATTTTGAAAATGATTTTTTTGATTGAAAGGTTATACTTCCAAGTTGGTCCCATAGAAATATTGTTATGATCTGATCATGAACTTCAAAGATGTGGAACAGAACTCCACATAGGATCACAGCAGAACTGTCTTAACAAGAAAAAGGGGAATGGATGTATCGAACTGATCTGACAATGATGCCAGAAGGTAAATTAATGTAATCTAACCGTGTTTGTGATTATTAGAATCGTTATGAGATGAATGAAAGAAGTTTGGCTGAGGGGTAATTTTTAGTGGTGGTACCATAACTAAAAAGTATAAAATAAAAAACTTTTTACAAAAAAAATATAACTGACTTCAATGTTCACTGAAAAGTACAAAAAAACTTTAATTTTGGAAGTCGGTGTTAGTTATGTTAATAACTAAGAGACAAAACTATTATAGAAACACCGACTTCCGAAATTAAAGTTATTTTACTTTTCAGTGAACATTGAAGTCAGTTATTACACGTACTTTCAAGACATTGATTTGAAAAATAAATAAATAAAGAGAGTTTATTTGCGACAAACATGGTGCATTCATTAAAAAATAAAAACAAATGATATGCGTCACATCCGCGCAAAACGGCCAGCGCTCAGCAAAATGCTGGTGCTCAAGTAAACAGGGCCACTGCGCTGATTTTCAGCAACAGCTGTCGTCGACAACGAGAAGCTGATCGAATGATATGAATATTAGAGAGTTATAGATATAAAAGTTACCTAAAATCTACGATAAAAATTAAAAATACTGACACGATCAATACCAAAATAAAATTTCGGCCATAAAACAATAACAAGTCAATATAATAGTGTGAGTAATGCGACACATTCGCGCAAAACGAACAGCGCTCAGCAAAATGCTAGGGGCTGAATTTGATGGGCTTCAAAAACGGGGCTGTCTGGCAGATGGTGATATATATTACTATATAATATAATACTTATTTTTGCTACAAAACTTAAATAACACTTTGTGTAAAGGAACTACTTCCCGTTAACTTCATTTAAATAATACTTACTTTATTATCAAGAGTAAAACATTGTAAAATTATAGGACCATAAGCTTAAATAAAATGTATGTTTGTGATTGTATTTTGTATTTATTTATTTAATCTTCATGCAACACAAAGTACATAGGCGGACTTATTGTATTTTGTACCTACTAACATAGTTTTTAAGTTCTAATTATTACTAACCATTATGGATCATTGTTATCTAAATAAAGAAATTATTATTATTATCGTTCAAATCAAGTAATACTACTAAGAGTAAAAATAGATTTGTCGTGTACGCACTTGATAAATGAAAACATGGTAAACACGAACATTTAACACTATGTTGGCCTGGTTGTACCACTGACGACTATCAAATGTAGTAGTAGTTCAGTGAGTTCAACCCTAAGGCCATTAAACTCGAGTCGGGGATCTCAAAAACGATTCTCAGCCTGGCTTGCAGGCGGCGATTAATAGATATGTCGCCATCCAGTAAGAATCAAGCTCAACCCAAGAGTTACTGCGGCCCTAGAACGCAAAAGGGAAGTGAAGAAACACTGGTGGGTTTAACTCATCGAATGCCGTAATTAGAGACACAATAGAAAGACAATTGCTTATGTCAAACTGTGTAACTTTATACATTCAAAAGGTTAATTAGTAAAAGTCTTTCACTCCCTCTCCTCGATATATTAACAAAAAAATAATAATAATTAAAGGCCGTTGAACTCATATCAATTCTCCTTTATTTTAAACACAAACAAACATTAAATCATTCTTCTCCCCTTTTAGTAGGACTGTTGAAAACAATCGAAAACTTGCCTCTTTAAAATATTAGCACGGCCATGGGACTAGAGACAGGGCATTTTTTATTATTGAATGGGCCCATAAAAGCCACCTGATGGTGAATGGTCATCGTAACTCACCGATAATGCGCGATTCAGCGCTTTAAGAGCTCCCTGATGCATTGCTGTGCTGAAAATGATTCGGTTCCTGTTGAGTGCTTTTGAATTAAATAAAATATGTATTCGCCTTTGTGATTAACACAAAATGGCAACATTAATAATAATAATATTCTACAACTTTCACACAACACCATGTAGTCCCAAACTAAGCAGATCTTGTGCCTATGACAACTGATAAACAAATTTCTAAATTGCTAAGTACATATATATTATATTTAGATAAATTACACCCAGACATATTATAAAAGATAGTGCTATCACACTAACATTCGTCCTGAGTGGGAATCAAACCCATGACCTCCGGCATATTCCTCCGGCAGTCAGGGCTACTAATCACTAGGCCAACAGACCAGTTAATATATTTTTTTTATAAACGATATTTTTTTTATGATATTAACTGGGGCTTGACTGCGATCCCACATGATGGTAAGCAATGGTGCAATCGTTGATGGTGAGGCGCACTAGTTTATTAAGAGCATATTCACTCTAGCCTTGAAAATGCCTACATTATAATCGGACGTGAAGACCGTAGCAGGCAAATTGTTCTAGTCCTTCGATGTACGTGGTATAAACGACGAGGCGAAACGCTTAGTCTGGACCTTAGTGTTAACGATGGGTTGTGCGAAAATGAACCAGGGCCCTGGAACTAAGGCAAAGAAAGAACAAAAGTTTGTTTCAGTCTGTAAAAGTCTAACACTTCCGGTCCTGCTTCGCCCAAGGCCAGGAGATGTCATTAGATAGGTAATTACCCACCTAAAAAAGAGGTATTAACATCATAAGGGTTTTTTTATGTTGAGAAAACCATCAATGATAACCCTCGCTCTTGGGTGGAGCGGGAGATAGTGTCAGACTCGTACTGACTAACCCACCCCGTTCCTTCAAGCCTTCATACTGGGGCTCGAGCTGTCTGTGTCTGTGTTCGAAACTAACCCTGGCCACGGTAGGCTTCGACCCGGCTAGGCCCCTGCTGTTGACAACTCCTTGAGGCGCGCGGGAACAGTGCGCGCCGTTGACGATTTGGGCTCGGTCCGGACAGTTACCGGACGGTCGGACAGCGAGCTAACATCATAAGGGTGGAAAATCGCCGTATGTCGGGTTGTCCAATACTGAAGTATCGTTTCTATTGTGTATAATTGAATGCTAAAGTTTGAATGACTAATTTTAAGTGTAAGTACATGCTAGCCCGATTTAAATTAAGTTTCGAACTACACAAGACCATGAACTTTATAAGAAAGACAGCCTTGAGAAGCATGCCTTTTAAAAACTTAAATTACAATCGAAATGCAGAATCGTAGGAACACAGCAAAAAAAGGTTCCCAAACGAAACGAATTAAACTATCAGTAGAATAACGTGACCGTTACTTTTATACTTTACTCTGTGACTGTACCTAATTTGGCGCCCAACGAGGGACCCGTTCCAAGTTGTAACAACTTTAAGCAAATTAAAACTTGGGTCGTGACTACTGCTGCTTCAGTGTGCGCCGCTGAAATATTAACTCTTTATGGGAGCGCAGTGTACATCGGGAGTTGCGGTACAGCCGCGGATCCGTGTCCTTACATAAAAATTTAATAATGGTCTTGATACTGCAAAGTTTTTGTACGTGATCAAGTTTAGTTTGGTTATTTAAGGCTGAACTGAGATTTCTGATGTTTTTTTATTCAGAAGTTAGATAAAGTTTGTCACCAAGGCAGTACTAAATCCGGGCAATTGCCATTATAGCATGGCGTTTTATGACTAGTCTGGGATTAAAGGAATGGCGAATCGTTCGTTTTATAATATAATTATGAAATAAACTTCAAAAATAGACTTTAGGAAGATACTGGTTTAGTTGGCGGATGTTATCTCTTCGTCATTCACCGCTCCGCTCGGCTTCAAGCGAGTGCTCGTGTGAGGCATGTGCATGTTGCTTACTTTGTTACAATTTGTTATTCAACAAGGACTGTTGCGAGACGGTGGTGCGGAAGAAAAATATCTAGAAGGACTTGAGGAGGCCTTTGCACAGCCGTGGAACCCAGTAATGCTTAAGAATTAATAAAAAACTTAAAAAAAAATAAAATAAACCGACTTCAATGTTAAAAAAACACTGAAAAGCTTTAATTTCGGAAGTCGGTGTTTCTATAATAGATAGTTTTGTCTCTTCGTTATTTAACAGACTAATTTTACAGACTAGTCATTATCTTCATCATCATCATCATCATCATCATTTCAGTCGAAAGACGTCCCTTGTTGGACATAGCCTCTCGCAAGTGTCGCGACAATGAACGGTCCTGTGGATTGTGTTGTCGTCACATGCATAGGATTCCTGCAATCCCTACCAGGTCATCGGACAGACAACAGACTTAACGCACAGAAACATAGACACAGAATAGACTAGTGCAATAGGAAATTTATTCAATGTCAAAATTGTTCAAGTTTCGCGAATCAAAGAGATGTGTGCCAAACCATAGGGGCCTAGCAGGGCCGCAGACTACTTTTAGTCAGTAAAAGTCTGACACGGTCTCCCACTCCGCCCTAGAGCAGGAGAAGTTATTAGACGATTTCCCACCTTAAAAAAGCATTTCAATTTGGCAACCTTACACCACTAATTACAACGGTTTTCTCTAACATAGTTGAGACCTACATGAGATAATTTCTTTCCAGTTTGCAAGTGTTTCAACTTGAAGTCGGTCATAATTGAATTTTTAGACTTCTACCGCCTTTTCGAGAGTGAAAGACGAACTTGAAAGTGGATGAACTGCTTGTCTTCAGCCAAGTTGTAAGAGTTCAGAGTTTGTGCTTTGTAAAGTATTGCTATTTTAAATTAAAGAGCGGTGGGGTAGCTCTTTATAATTTCTTGATGTACTTACTTCAGAATCATATAACATCAAATATTATACGAACGAATGACTGTGTGTATTTGTGTGTCTGTGTTTTTGATCGTTAATCCTTGGCGCTCAAACGTTTCAATAGATTTAGATGAAAGGCAGACGATAAGCCATGTTCTGGAATAGTAAATACTATTACTACACATGTCATTTTCAGTTTTGTTTAATTTTGCACATGGCTGAAGTCTTTTATGATGTGTAGTACTAAGAACAAGAAAAGAGATTTCAAAATTCATTCCCCGGGCGAAGCCGCGGGCGGGTGCTAGTATTATATATATTATATCTTTTGACAGCACGATTATCGCAGTGATTAAGCAATTGGCTACTGCGTTGCATGTTCCGGGTTCGATTTACGCACGGAACAAGTATGTGTATGGCCTAGAGTTAATTGTTCTGGGTCTGAGTGTTTTGTGTGTGTGAGTTTACATACTTCTGAACGTACTCACGTTACAGGAGTAATTCGTAAAGGAGGTTAACGTTCTTTATTATTTACTTATTTAAACTTCATGTACAGTAGTGGTACATAGGCGGACTTGGACTTGTGGCGGACAAAGCATTCTCTACTTTTGAGTTAAATAAGACAACTTTGTGGTAGGTTTGCACAATAAATAAATAATAGGTATTTCAAATAGAATGAAGTGTGATTCAATTAAGTTGTTAAAAGTATCATTAAATTAAGTTATTAAAAAACCGGCCAAGTGCGAGTTGGACTCGCCCATGAAGGGTTCCGTAGCAGCAAGTAACATAATATAAAAGTTCTTGTAATGTGTTGTAACTTTGATCGATGTTTTAATAATAGTGTATTTTTTTCGATTTATGACGCATTAAAAAAAAAACTACTCACTAGATTTCGTTCAAACCAATTTTCGTTGGCAGTTTTTATAGTAATGTACATCATATATTTTTTTTAGTTTTATCATTCTCTTATTTTAGAAGTTAGAGGGGGGGGACACACATTTTACCACTTTGGAAGTGTCTCTCGCGCAAACTATTCAGTTTAGAAAAAAATGATTTTAGAAACCTCAGTATCATTTTTGAAGACCTATTGATAGATACCCCACACGCATGAGTTTGATGAAAAAAAAATTTTTGAGTTTCAGTTCTAAGTATGGGGACCCCCAAAATTTATTGCTTTTTTTCTATTTTTGTGTGAAAATCTTAATGCGGTTCACATAATACATCTACTTACAAAGTTTCAACAGTATAGCTCTTATAGTTTCGGAAAAAAGTGGCTGTGACATACGGACGGTCAGACAGACAGACAGACAGACAGACATGACGAATCTATAAGGGTTCCGTTTTTTGCCATTTGGCTACGGAACCCTAAAAACGATATTATAAAGGCGCACCTTTGCATAAATTAGATCAGAAAAGGAGGAAATGACGAAAGCATGATAGCGTCCTTTCGTCATTTCCTCCCTTTTCCAATTAACACATCATTATAACAACAATTTCTCTATAATCACGTCCAAAAAACCCCGAAAACGGTAACCCGTGATAAACATCCCCGCATTTAATTACTTTACTAATTGTATCCAGCATATTATCCGGCTTAAACTTTGAACTTTGCGAGTACTAATGAGACCAAAGCCTGCGTTGTTTTAACTTGGCTTTAGGAGTTACGTTGTGTGCTGTGGAACTGAATATGTGGAGATAACCTGGAGTTTTTAGGAGCGATGTATGGGTTAACTGTTAGTAAATATTTTGATAATAGAGAGCAGTGGTGGCCGAGTGGTAATGGCCTCGACTTATGAGGAGTAGGTTGCGGGTTCAAACCCAGCCAGGCGCGTTACTTTATGTACATAATTTATTTCATACCCACTGCTCTCAAAACGGTGAAGGAAAATATCGTGAGGGCTTACTATCAGCTGAAATAGTGGTTAAATACGAGTCTATCTATATTGAAAAAGCCATATTTATAGTAAAAACAGGACAATTCAGCAAAACCTAGTTAAAAAAATCGTCAGCATAAATTAAATCAAACATCAAAAACTGGCACTTCCAATACCTGTTCAACTCTCTTCTATAAATCTCCAAGTGTCAATGCACAAGAACTTCAGTAGGCAGATCCATTCTGGTGTCAAAAACATAAGCTCTGGTAATAAATCATGAGCCAGTAGTACTATCTTATCTCGGCCATCTTCCGTAATGGTATCGGTTCTGAGTCTATTAACTACGCAAATATTAACTTAGTAAGTAACTAGTAGCAAACATGTTGTGAATATTATCTCTATTAACAATGTGTTGATTTGAAAGGAAGCTTCAATGTCGCACTAATCTTTGTTAAAAAGATAAAAAATTTTCAAGTCTATGAGAACAAATAAGAGGTAGAAGTGGTGGTGGTGGCTGGTGTCTAATATAGAGAGGAATTGTCAGACTTTTATTGAGTAAAACCTACCAGTATTCTTTACCTTCCACTCCAGTAGGCTTCAACCCTGCTGGGCCCCTACGCCCAGCAGGGTTGAAGCCTACTGGAACCAAGGGTCTGCTTCTAAAAAAAAAGGCTCGGCCCCGGTATGAAAGGCAACGAAGAAACGGGGTGGGTATTTTAGTCAGTAAAAGGCTGACACTGATCTCCCACTCCGCCCAAGGGCGAGGGTTGTCATCTGGATAATTTCACCCTCCCAAAAAAAAAACCATTCTTTAAGTTGCACGTTTCAAGGTGGCGATAATTTTTTGGTTGGAAATCGCCAAATGGTTTTTTCGCTTAGGCAAAAAGCGACAAGGAGTGTCGGACTTTTGTTAGTAAAAGTCTGACACTCCTTCTCAACCCTTCTCTAACACTCACCACGTTCCTTCAGTTGCTTTTTGTTTTGTGTTAACTTTTTCGATCAATTTCGAAACCTTGGCAGGCGTCGCCCCTGTTAAGCCTCGATAATCATGCTTATATCTCTTACAGGCAGGCTTGAAATGCTTAATGGCAGGCTTGTGATATAACGCGCCATCGCCTTAGGCTCTTATCTCATTTTTGTTGCCCGACGGAGAGCTGCACATTGCTCGCATTGCAAAATTGCCTTTAAAATGATTTTCGGGACTGTCTAAAAGAGTAATTTCAAGCAAAGTGGTTGTGCCAGTAAAAATTTGACAATCCTTCTCACTCCACCCAGAGCGGGAGAACTTATTTGCTGATTTTTCAACAAAAAATGCACCATATTCATGACTTGTATTCAAATTATAGTATTGATGATCACATAGCATCTTTTTAAATCTCCTTCAATTTTTTTTTGGTATCTTAATGTTCGACAATAACCATCTTCACTGTCAAACTTTCCTCTATATTATGATTAGTGTTATCAGTGCACCAATTAGTCCATTACCCAGGGTCCCACACCAATAAATCTATCAAGAGCATTAAATTATCCGGAGTAATGGCTGCGAAATGATCTGTCACAACCATGCTGCGTTTGTCGACGTAAGCGTGAATAATCCCGGTCGAGTCAATATGAGGCGGCACAATTAAATCACTCATGTTTGTATGAAGTGATTGAGGTGTGGGGCAGTGTTGTTTATGTTTGGTTTTGTGGTATACAATTGTTCTTTCGTTCACGGGTTTTTTTTAGAATCAGTTTTTTTAGGCATAGGTCATTTACAAATGTTGCTTGTTTCATGGGTTTTTAGGGTTCCGTACCTCAAAAGAAAAAAAACGGAACCCTTTTAGGATCACTTTGTTGTCCGTTTGTCTGTCTGTCTGTCAAGCCAGCGAAATGATTTGTCACTGCCGTGTTGCGTTTGTCGACGTATTGAGCGCGAATAATCACGGTCGAGTCAATATGAGGCGGTACAATTGAATCACTCATGTTTGTATGAAGGTGTGGGGCAGTGTTGTTTATTGTTTGGTTTTATGGTATACAGTTGTTCTTTGGTTGATGGGTTTTTTCAAAGTTAGAATGTTTTATTGTGGACGTAGGTTATTAACAAATGCTTGTTTCATGGGTTTTTAGGGTTACTTTGTTGTCCGTTTGTCTGGTTGTCTGTCAAGCCTCTTGGGAATGCTAAATTATAAATTGGTTAGATAATAATAATTTGGTTATAAATCTGAGCAAAACAAAAGTCATGCATTTTTATCAGCGACGAGAAAACCCAAACGTTAGCATTTCCTACAAGGGCTGTGATATTGAACAAACAACTATAGCTAAGTTCTTAGGTATCATAATCGATAATCAACTTACATGGAAGCCTCATGTAGAAGAACTATGTAAGAAACTAAATAAATCCGCATATGCTCTATTTCAACTGTCGAAGAAAGCAAACAGTCAGGCTCTTTTAACAGCGTACCACGGACTGGTTGCGTCTATTTTGCGCTACGGAATTGTTTTCTGGGGACAGTTTACTGATAGGGAGCTGGTATTTAGGATGCAGAAGCGATGCATCAGGTCAATGTGCGGTCTTAAGACAACTGATAGCTGTGTCCCCTATTTTAAATCTTTAAAAATTTTAACTTTTCCTTGTTTATATATATTGGAAACAGCTTTGTTTGTAAAATGTAACCTTAATCTGTTTAAAAAAATTTCAGAGGTCAAGAAAAATCCAATGCGGAGTCAATACATTAATCAATTGTGTCAAGTAAAATGTAAAACCGCACTAATGCAAAAAAGTTTTTTTGGTTTTGCCCCACGTATATATAATAAAGTTCCTAACTCTATTAAAAATATGACAACAATTGAATTTAAAAGGGCGCTAAAAGAATTTTTAATTATAAAAACTTATTACACGATTGACGATTTTCTTAATGACGGTTCACTAATTGATTGACATACGCCTACTCTGTTTGACATACTCCTTCTTTGTTTGACATACAGCTACTCTGTTTGACATTATTATTTTGATCCTGTTTGACTTACTTTTTATTTCCGTTTGACATGTAGTCTTATTTTGTTTTTTTAATCTTATGACCTTTATTACGCTGACATTTTGAACATAATTATATAATTTTTTTCATTTTTTAAATTGCAATGAAATTAACAAAAATTGTAAAAATTTGCATGCCAATGTGATGGCAAAATATGGAGGACTCTGTTATAAAAAACACCTGTGTACTATACCCATGTTTGCAAATAAAATAAATTATTATTATTATTATAAATTATCCGGAGAAATGGCAGCGAAATGATCTGTCACGGCCGTGCTACGTTTGTCGACGTATTGAGCGCGAATAATCCCGGTCGAGTCAATATGAGGCGGTACAATTGAATCACTCATGTTTGTATGAAGGTGTGGGGCAGTGTTGTTTATTGTTTGGTTTTATGGTATACAGTTGTTCTTTCGTTCATGGGTATTTTTCAAAATCAGTATGTTTTTTTATTGTGGACGTATGTAGGTTATTTACAGACGTTAAGCCTTACGTAACAAGAGGTAAATAACATTTCCATTATGTCTTACCCCGCCTCCTTCTGTTAAGAAGTAACGCGTGAGGAAAAGAACATCCTCAACTTTCCCCTGCATCATCAATCGTTCTGTCAAGACTCTTGGGAATGCTAAATTATCCGGAGTAATGGCTTCGAAATGATATGTCACGGCCGTGCTGCGTTTGTCGACGTATTGAGCGCGAATAATCCCGGTCGAGTCAATATGAGGCGGCACAATTAAATCACTAATGTTTGTATGGAGTGATTGAGGTGTGGGGCAGTGTTGTTTATTGTTTGGTTTTATGGTATATAGTTGTTCTTTGGTTCATGGTTTTTTTTTTATTGTGGACGTATATTATTTACAAATGTTGCTTGTTTCATGGGTTTTTAGGGTTCCGTACCTCAAAAGAAAAAAAAACGAAACCCTTTTAGGATCACTTTTTTGTCCGTCGGTCTGTCTATCTGTCTGTCTGTCTGTCAAGACTCTTGGGAATGCTAAATTATCCGGAGTAATGGCTTCGAAATGATCTGTCACAGCCGTGCTGCGTTTGTCGACCTATTGAGCGCGAATAATCCCGGTCGAGTCAATATGAGGCGGTACAATTAAATCACTCATGTTTTTATAGAGTGATTGAGGTGTGGGGCAGTGTTATTTATTGTTTGGTTTTATTGTATACAGTTGTTTTTTCGTTCATGGGTGTTTTTCAAAATCAGATTGTTTTTTTATTGTGGACATAGGTTATTTACAGACGTTAAGACTTACGTAATTAGAGGTAAATAACATTTCCATTATGTCTTGCCCCACCTCCTTCTGTTAAGAAGTAACGCGTGAGGGAACCGACATCCTCAACTTTCCACTGCATCATCAATCGTTCTGTCGAGTCCTTGTTACGGTTGATATGCCCGAAGAACTTGAAGATCCGTATTTGCACAGACGACGATAATCTCTCTTTGATATTGAGTTCTTTAAGGATCGAAATATTGGTTCGGTGCGTAGTCCATGGGATTCCAAGCATGCGCCTCTAGCACCACATTTCCAGTGCGTCAATCTTGCGACGGTCTCGCATCCTCAGCGTCCACGTCTCAGCTCCATAAAGAAATATTGGAAAGATTCATTTCATTTAATTCTTCATCAATCGAACCTTTGTGTTTCTGGTTATTCTGCGGTCTTTCCAAATTTTTGTGAGGTTTTCCACTGAGGATCTGATCGGTTTCAGTTCTATTATGTCCTGCCATATAGGCATACAGTAATTATGAAATATACCAACATGCTTTTAAACATTAATTATTCAATAATTTAAGAATTCCTGGGTCTTGTAGTAGGTAAGCCTTATTGATTAAGTGATTATGGAATTTATATGAAAGTTATGAAAGTTTCTTTGTGCTCAAAATATCAATAGGTATAGGTATTGTAAATAACAAATGTTTTGTCGAACAGTCGTTTTATGAACGTCGTGTTTAAAACATCTAACGTCCCATTAGATGTTTTTAACGCGTCTTTTTTATTTTAGTTAGTCAAATACATTTACAATGAGGTGGGAACACATAATACAAAGAATAAATAAATAATTAACAACAACACGGCTGGTGCTGAAAATCAGCGCTGTGGCTCTGTTTTTCATGAGCCCCAGCATTTTGCTGAGCGCTGGCCGTTTTGCGCGGATGTGACGGATCTTGTGTGTTACTTACTTTTAGTTCGATATTGTTATTTATTTTTTTATGGTATGCGTCATGTTTGACGTGAATAAACACTTTTTCTTTCTTTCTTTCTTCTTTCAACATTTTTTTAAAATATTTTATAACCGTTGGCCCCAGTAGGCTTCAACCTTGCTGGGAGCCTACGGTTTGCTGGGATCTCCTTGAGGCGCGTGAAACTACGTGCCGTCGACGAAATAATACAAACTCTACGAATAGATGTATCCGAGCAGTTTCTTTAACGTATGGACTGAGGAAATTCCACTGAATTTCCTGTCAGACTCTGTGTCTACAACTTAATCAGTCAAGCGCCATTCACATTATCGCTTGATATCAGGTGAAATGAGGTCAAACGTGAGCCAATCAATAATAATAAAAAATAAAGGAAAATCTTATGTTTAATTTCGAATTTACATATTCGGTTTCACTATTCGCCTTGCCATTCGCCTCGTCGTGAAAAGCGTGCGCACTGTTTACACAAGTGTGCTCATCATCATCATCATCATTTCAGCCGAAGGACGTCCACTGCTAGACATAGGCGTCCCCCAAGCGTCGCCACAATGACCGATCCTGTGCATCTTGCATACACCGCATTCTCGCGACTCTCACCATGTTATCGGTCCACCTTGTGGCTTTCTAACGCTACGTTTTCCGGTACACGATCGCCACTCTAGAACTCTGTTCGTGTCAAACGTGCTCGATATCGCACAAATAAGTTAATACAGCTAATGTAAAACCTGAAAACTTTATAGGCAACTGTGAGTGCGAAAAATACTAAATTAAGCCAGGCCACATAAAAATTACAGAGATTTGTAACAAAAGTTCTGACAGCACAAAATGAAGGTCAAAACCCAACACATACCCAATAAATTATTAAATTGAAAACTGCTTGAACAACCAATCGAAAACTAAAAACTACACTGATTATTCCGAAGCGAAGAGTTATTCCCCCGTACCACGAATACTGTTGGGGAGCACAGCGATCTATGTATATAGTACTAGCTTATGCCAGCGGCTTCGTCCGCAAGATGATTGATTGATTGATTATGATTGTATATTTTGTATAGGATTGTATTTTGGTATGAAAATTAATTGGATGTAAATAGTGGATGGAGATAGACAGAAATTATGAATAATTACCCCGAACACTACCTCCACCCACCTACGAATGTACTTAATTAGCTACCTTAAACATGATTGGTGGATTAGATTTTTGTGTTAGATGAACATTACCACTACCTCCACCCATGCTCGAGGAGCATATATATAGCCGCCTCACGGCCAAAAATTGTCAGTCGTTTTCATCGCCTCCTCCGAAGAAGAACAAATAAATCAAGTTGAAGCCTTCAATCAAGTCTTTTATTCACTTCCTCGGGAACCCATCCACCCCTGCGCCTGAATATCTTACAAAATTGGTCCTTCGAGCCGGATCGTCCCCAGGAAGCTGAAGAAGTCCTGAAAAACTGAAGATTACTGAAGACTACTGAAGACTTATTTCAAGTTCGCACGTTTGAAGACTCAAGATCCAAGAAGCCCAGTGAAGATCAACATGAGTGAACGTAGCGCTATGACCACACGCAGCAAGTTACGCAAGTTGGAGGAGGCGATGAACAAGCGGCGAGCCATGCAGAGCGACTCGGGAGTGCCTTCCGAAATGGCACCGGGGTCACCTTCAATAGCGCCCTCATCTGTTCCTGCGCCGGCACCCGTGATTCCATTGGTGGGGCCCGGTAGAGTTATCGACTATAGTGATGCTGTCACCCCAAGGGAGTCGGAAGTACAACGGAGGCGAGCAGGTTCAAGAGCAAGCCACGTCTCTTCGAGAAGCGGACAACGAAGCGCCGAGTATCTCAGGAAGAGGGTCGAATACGAGGCTGAGAGGGAGTTGGTGCGCTTGAAGGAAAACCTCGTCAGGAAAAAATTGGAAGCCGAGCTAGCCGAAATAGACGCCGCAGCCGACGAGGAAGTGTCGTCAGATGAAGAAGGAACAACCCGTCGAGTAGAAGAGTGGATCACTCGCACAGCACCTCCAAACCCAGTGACCACGCCCGCGACCTCACGCGAAGTATCCGAGTCCGCGCCCGCGACCTCACGCGAAACAAACGTGTCCGCGCCCGCGACTTTGCGCGATATGCCCGCGTTCGCGCCCGCGACCTCACGTGATATACCCGCGCCCGCGACCTCACGTGACATACCCGTGCCCGCGACCCCGCGCGAGGCACCTACGTTCGCGCCCGCGCCCGCGACCGTGACACCACGCGAAGTGCCCGCGTACGCGCCCGCGACTTACCACGGACTCGCAGTAACGCCCCAAGTTTCAGCGCTCCCACATCAGTGTGCGCCCGCGACCGTTCAATTCAAAGACGTAGCGCCCGTAACGCCTAATCCAAGTGCCAGTGTACCGCGAGTGCAAAAAGGAGTGCCCGAATGGGATCAGATCACCACGGAGGACACAGGAAGAAGCTTGCCGCGAGACAGAAAAATAGACCAATTAGCGGAGGCCATATCAAACTTAGCTCGTCCACGGCCAGTACCTAGACAAGCATACGAACTGCCGTTCTTCAATGGGGACCCAGCGGATTGGATTTCATATCGAAACATGTACTGGGATACGACCGCCATGTATAATTTCAAGCCGCACGAAAACCTGGCGCGCCTGAAATCCTCACTGCAGGGAGAAGCCAAGACGGCAGTGGAAGACTTGCTGAGAACGTCAACAAACCCCACGGAAATAATGAAGACGTTGGACGAAGAGTTTGGACATCCGAATTTGATATTGGAATGCGCATTGAAGAAGGTGCGAACGTTACCCAAAGTAACGGAAAGCGGTCGCGAGCTAAGAAAGTTTTCGTCGACAGTTCGAAACTGCGTGTCGCTGTTGAAAAATGTGAACGCAACGGGGTACCTGAACAACCCACAATTGGTGAGCGAGCTACTAAATAAGCTGACACCTGTGCAGAAGGCACAGTACGGAGACTTCGCTATGGGCATAGCTGCATCCCAAGGAATAGACGTGAGGGTGTCGCCGAGTCTCGAGATATTGTCGGACTTCCTGAGTCATCTCGCCCGCGCCACAAGCTATTATGTGCAAATGGAAGTGAACGCTACCTGTCCTCCAGTTAATAAGCCGCAAAAGACCGCAGCAAAAGTCCCTCCATATCGCAACGTGCAACGTTTACACGTTCAAAGTGACGACGTGGCTTCGAAGACAAAGGAGACGCGGTGTACGATGTGTGAAAGTGACCACAACCTCACCAAGTGCGAGAAGTTTGCGAAGCTAAGCGTCGACGACAGATGGCAGCACATAAAGGATAACCGTTTATGCTTCAAGTGCATAGTGAAACGACATGCGAAGAACTTTTGTCGAGCGAACAAGTGCCCATCATGTGGTTATGCGCACCACATATTATTACACGCAGAAAGGAAGACCACCGAAAGCGTCACAAACGTGAGTGAATATCACGGAAAGTCACTCCTTAAGATATTACCAGTGAGTGTGACTATTGGAGATAACACGCATGAATGTTACGCACTGCTTGATGACGGAGCTACGGTATCACTGGTGGACGATTCGTTAGCAGAGAACGCCGGAGGCCAGGAAGAACCTTTAGTGTTGAAAAGTGCTCGCGGACAAGAGATTTCCGATAAGACATCGCGAAGAGTGTCAGTGTCAGTGCGTGGACCAAACAATAAAGTGCATTCAGTGAAGTGTCGTACGTTCAAGAAACTGGACTTACCTGCACAATCAGTGCCGGCTGCGTTGCTTACGGAGCACGCTCACCTGCGCGACTTGGGCTGCGAGGGAATGTATGGAGCCAAGCCGCTGCTGTTGCTGGGACAAGACAATTGGGAGTTGCTAGTCGGCAAGGAATTACGCCGAGGAAAATCTGGTAAGCCCGTTGCTTCCTTGACCGAGCTAGGGTGGGTCGTTCATGGGCCCGTAGGCAAAGGACATAGGCCGGCTGAGAAGTCTGTAAATTGTGTCGCTGAATCATTTTCTGATTTGCATGCACTTGTACAGAATCAATTCCAATTAGAATCGATAGGAATATCTCAGACACCTAGATCACATAGAGATAATGATAGGGCTTTAGAGATTTTAGATAATACTAGCCGTCAAAATGAGGATGGCCAATGGGAAGTAGGGTTGTTGTGGAGGCATGATAGCCCGCAGCTCCCCGATAATTACGCGAATGCTCGCCACCGCTTGGCGGGGATAGAGCGGAAGTTGAAGCGTGATCCCGAGTACGCGGAGGCCTATATAAAACAAATAGATAGATTGATTGATCAGGGTTACGCCCATAGGTTGGCGAGCGGTGTCCAAGATCCGGTTTGGTATTTACCCCATTTTGGGGTAAAGAATCCAAACAAACCGGGGAAATTACGTTTAGTCTTCGACGCTGCGGCTACGTATCAGGGAACATCCCTGAATGACAACCTATTAGCGGGTCCCGACCTTTTGAATTCCTTGTTAGGTGTCTTATTTAAATTTAGATTAGGACCGATAGGGTTCATGGGAGACATTGCAGACATGTTCATGAGAATTAAAATAAGAGAGCAAGACCGCGGAGCTCAATTGTTCTTGTGGCAGTCGGGAACGGAGAAGGAACCCCAGACTTATGTCATGAGCTCAATGATATTCGGGGCGGTGTCGTCTCCGACCTCTGCGATATACATTTTAAATAAGAATGCATCGCGATATGAGGAGGAGTACCCCGATGCGGTAATGGCAGTGAAAACCAAACACTACATGGACGACTATCTTGATAGTGCTTGGTCTGTCGCTCAGGCGACTAAATTGATTAATGATGTGACCCATATCCACGCCGAGGGCCAGTTTCACATACGGGGGTGGGTCACGAACTCCCAAGAACTTAGGAGTAGATTACAAGTAGACATGCCAGAGCGCATATCTCTGGAGAGTGGGGATAACGCGTACGAAAGAACTTTAGGCATGATCTGGTCACCGGGAACCGACCTCTTGGCCTTTGACCTCTCCTTTAAGAAAATACCCAAGGCCATCGTGGAGGGGGAAATAGTGCCAACGAAGCGCGAGTTTCTAAGATTCATAATGTCGGTATTCGACCCGCTGGGTTTCCTGTACCCATGCGTCATACAGTCGCGCATTTTAATGCAGAGGATATGGCGTACAGGGATTCAGTGGGACGAAAAACTTGGCGAGGCAGAGGCCAAGACTTGGTTCGGGTGGCTGCACAACTTAAAACACCTTGAAAGGGTGACCATCCCGAGATGGTATGGCTTAAATTTGAACGAAATAGAGTTACATGTTTTCGGGGACGCGAGCGAATCCGCTTATGCCGCAGTCGCTTATATAGCGGGAAATGATGAGCTCGGTAACAGGCGGGTTAGCTTTGTATTAGGGAAAGCCAGGGTGGCCCCTCAAAAGGTGATATCAATCCCACGTCTGGAATTGCAGGCGGCAGTATTAGCCTGTAGAATAGCTTCCACCGTAGAATTAGAGTTAGGGATTAATGTAAATTGTAAATATTTTTGGACGGACAGTCAAACCGTCCTCAAATGGATAGGGTCCGACACTACAGACTTCCAGCGGTTTGTGTCCCATAGGCTCTCAGAGATCGACTCAAGGTCAAGGAGGTCCGACTGGCGCTGGGTTCCCTCGGCGTTAAACCCGGCCGACAAAGGCACCCGATTGGATTGGCCTAATAACAGTAGTGAATGGCTTTCGGGTCCGTCGTTCCTTCGCTGTCCACAGGAGCAATGGCCGACGGCTTCCGGGAGCAGCGTAGTAGCGGAGGAGGACCTGGAGCGGGTGCAACAAATAAACGCAATGACCACACAGGCCGACCTTATATTGGCGTACGAGCGGCTGTCAACGTGGACACGCGCCGTGCGTGTCGTGGCGCGAATTGCTATATTCGGGAAACTTTGCCGCAAACGACGCGACTCAGCTGCCGTCACCATGACAGACCTGCGAGAGGCAGAGCTACACCTGCTGAAACTTATTCAAACCGAGAGCTTCCATGAAGATATTAAAGCCCTACAAGAAGGTCGACCTCTACCAAGGAACAGCAGAATAAGAACCCTAGACCCAATGTATTACGAAGATGGGCTAGTAAGAGTACGCGGCAGACTGGGCGCCTGCAGCGAGCTAGTCTTCGGAGCGCGTCATCCAATAATCTTGGATGGGAGACATGCCCTCACGCGCCTTTTGATATTAAAATACCATGTGGCCTCCCTGCACGCCAATCAAGAAACAATAGTAAACAATGTGCGGGAGAAATATTGGGTAACGAACCTGCGATCGACCGTCAAAGCAGTAACCGCAAGCTGCCAACAGTGTCGAATTAAAAGAGCGACACCTACAACACCAAAGATGGGAGACCTACCGCCAGCGAGACTCGAAATAACTTGTCGTGCTTTCGTCCACTGTGGAGTAGATTACTTCGGCCCTATGGAAGTAGTTATCGGGCGGCGCCGAGAGAAGAGGTGGGGCGTGTTGTTCACGTGCCTCACCACACGAGCAGTACATCTAGAGCTGGCTGCATCGCTGAGCGCCGACTCTGCAATACTGGCGCTTCGGCGCCTAATCGCGCGCCGTGGCTGTCCCGCGGACATGTACTCAGACCGCGGGACAAACTTCGTCGGGGCACACTCCGAGCTTCGTGCCGCTCTGCGTGAACTGAATCAAGACCGTCTCGAAAGCGAAGCAACTGGCCGGGGCATAGCCTGGCACTTCAACCCGCCTGCTGCGCCACACATGGGTGGCTGTTGGGAGCGCCTGGTGCGATCAATAAAAAACGCACTGCGGGCCACTCTAAAGGAACGGGCACCGCGCGAGGAGGTCCTACACACCCTCCTTGCGGAAGCTGAGCTGGTCGTGAACAGCCGACCGCTCGCTTATGTGAGCAGCGATGCTGAGCATCCGGTGGTGCTGACACCGAATCATCTCCTGCTTGGCACAGCCGCGGGAGATGCTCCGTGCACACGTCGACATGCTGTCGACCTCGATTCGCGACGCATGTGGAAGCGGGTGAACGCGCTGGCCGACCTCTTCTGGAGGCGTTGGCTGCGCGAGTACCTTCCAACGTTGCAGCAACGAGGAAAATGGTGTAGTGATGTGCCAAACGTAAAAGTGAATGACGTAGTGATTATTGTGGACGACAACAAACCGCGCAATCAATGGACAAAGGGTATAATTACTAAGGTGTATCCCGGATCAGATAATGTTATTAGGATCGTGGACATTAAAACCAGTAGTGGTGTTTTACGACGTCCAGTTGTAAAGGTCGTTGTGCTCCCTACCGACGGGACTGTAATCGGCTGAACCCTCTTACGGGGGGTGGGATTGTTGGGGAGCACAGCGATCTATGTATATAGTACTAGCTTATGCCAGCGGCTTCGTCCGCAAGATGATTGATTGATTGATTATGATTGTATATTTTGTATAGGATTGTATTTTGGTATGAAAATTAATTGGATGTAAATAGTGGATGGAGATAGACAGAAATTATGAATAATTACCCCGAACACTACCTCCACCCACCTACGAATGTACTTAATTAGCTACCTTAAACATGATTGGTGGATTAGATTTTTGTGTTAGATGAACATTACCACTACCTCCACCCATGCTCGAGGAGCATATATATAGCCGCCTCACGGCCAAAAATTGTCAGTCGTTTTCATCGCCTCCTCCGAAGAAGAACAAATAAATCAAGTTGAAGCCTTCAATCAAGTCTTTTATTCACTTCCTCGGGAACCCATCCACCCCTGCGCCTGAATATCTTACAAATACACAACGGTAAAGTATTCTCGTAAATAAATGTTACGACATTTACGAGTGCAATAAAGTTGGCCATGAGAAACATCCAATAACGGCCATCGTCACGATACTTAATAGTTTTTATTTGGGAATTAATAACTGCGTGGGGATATGGGCAGAAGGTTTAATATTGCGTGGTGGGGCAATGGCACAGAAATGGGCCGTGGATTGCAGCCAAGTGTGTAAAAATCTCTTGGAGATATTCGTCTGAATGGTTGGTTGGTGGGATTGAGTAGATTCTTTAAAGCGATAGCAAGACTAATCACTTTTTCTTGAGTTGGGAAATCATTTAATGACTTTTTTATATCACCGCTTTTAGGAACGTAATATACTGTTTTCCGTACTAGTGCAGAAAAGTGAACGTGCTCTCCTCGCCACAATGTTATAACATTTATCGTATCAGTCTGGGCGCGCGTCGACCCCCACGAGTCGCCGGTCGCTCCTGTTTATTAATTTCTTCGTAAGTGTACTGAAATGACTTTTCCCGCTCTACGGTGGAGCAGGGCGTGTTAGATTTATACTGACTAAAACCACACCTTAGTCTTTCAGTTGCCTTTTGCGTTGCAGGACCGCGGGTCCCTTTTCAGAAATTCCCTGCAGCCCTAGGGGGCATTGACCCTTCTGAGCCCCTACGGTGTTGTTGATATATATCTGAGGCACGTGGAACACTACGCGCCGTGTCTATGACTCGGGCATCAATCACATTAATATTATACAGGTGAAAGACAGTATTTATGTGTGTGTGTGTATATATTTGTTTTCTTTCATGCTCAAATGGCTGAAATTAAGCACACGGTTAGAACATAGTCTAACCGTGTGTTAAATATGTCTGGAGGTGTGCTTCTTTAGACCATTTTCTACTTTCGTGTGGAAAAAGCTACTGGTTTCATCCAAATTGTGAAGAAGTAACAAACACATATACACACACACTCATAGATTCATACAAACATTCACCTTTGTAATATGGGTGTGATTATACAAGCCATCTCAGAATAAACTCACTTTTGTAGACGCATAAAAAAATAACAAATATTTTTTTCCTAGCCATTGCTGTCCTAATGGAAAAGGCCGCCAATCGCGCCCGCGAGGACACGGCGGTGCTCTGCCCAAGCGGGCACATCTTTACCGTATGCTCCACCGTGTCTTCCGGGCGGTCCACACAGTGGTGGCACCCAGACGTCATATATTTATTTATTTACGCGTTAATTTACAAAATCAGAAGCTGAAAACATAGGAAAATTACTTTTTGAAATAACATTATTCAAATACGTGGTTCTGGCACTCTTCAAAGCGATCTCTAACATTAATCAAAGCGCGCCTCAGAAGTTGAATAAGAACGCTGTTGATTTCTTGTCTAATGTTTTCCTTCAGTTTAGATATGGTTGATGGATTACTTTTGTACACCACACTCTCAGATAGTGTCTGGCCAAGTCTGGCCACAGAGTTATCCCCATAAAGGCAAACATTAGAGAAGAAATCAACAATATTCCAAGCGCGCTAATAAGGCATCGCTTTGAAGAGTTCCACATATAAAAAAAAATATTATTAATAGGACTATCATCTTGGTATTTAACTAACATCCAAAGTTTTGCCTGCGTGCTATGAAGCGCAGCATACTAGGTGTTAAATTAACAGACCATGTTCGAAACACAACAATGCTTTCCAAAACGCAAATTGTTAATGTGGCTTAAAGGGCTGCCCAACTTAAATGGGACTGGACAGGACATGTCTGCCGCATGTCTAACGTGCGGTGGGCCCGTAAAACGCAAGATTGGTGCCCGGGCCCGCGGCAGACCACGAAGGAGATGGCGGGACCACCTGGAATGCTTCCTTAAAAATTGGAATGAGAAAACGAGGAACAGCAATCATTGGGAAGAATGGAGGGAGACCTTTGCCCAGCAGTGGGACAATATAGGCTAGCTATGATATGATGATGATTATTGATAGGTCTGCGTTTGACCACTATCTCACCTGACGGTAAGCGATGATGTGGCCGACGATGGAGCACGCTTGCCTAGAAGTAACATATTCACACTTGACTTAAAGACCCCTAAGTTGTACTTATCAGGATACACAAACCCAGGCAGGGAATTCCACTCCTTAGCTGTACACATAATTAATGTGTTCCCAAAACGCTTTGTACATTTGTAATTTTTTTTATATACATGATAATTTTTTTTTCTGAGACACCCTTTTTCTATGAGTATGTTGTGTGAAGTATATCTTCTGTTATTTTCTGTATGACCATTGTACCGAGTATGAATAATTACTTTATGGGCCATGCTGTATATTTTTGAGTTGTGGCTCGGGATGAAGGGAAAGTATTTTATTATTTCCTTTATTAGGTTAGAGGAAAAACTTCGGGTTTCTTTATGTTTGTAAAGAAAATTAAACTGTCAAGAAATGAAGGTTATCTGTGGTCAGTTTTGTTTACTAAGTATACTTAGCTTAGACTGGCTTAGTGGTCTAGTGGTTAGTGGCCCTGATTTAATGCCGGAGGTCGTGATTTTGATTCCTACCTTAGACAGATATTTGTGTGATGTGTACGATCATAGATTTGTTCTGTGTCTATTGTAATTTATCTACATCATGTATGTATTTAGAAATATATAAGTATATTTATCAGTTGTCTAGTAATCATATCACAAGCTTTGTTAAGTTTGGGACTAAATGGCGTTGTGTGGAAGTTGTAGAAAAAAAATATTCGCTGGATGAGAGACACACTGACTTTGTTGATATGATGATGATGACTTAGTGATGATTTTGGGAGACTTATGTTCAGCAGTGGATGTTTTCTAGTTGAAATTTTGCTATTACACACATAAGGGCTTCTTCACACATAATACAACCACACCACGTGGCCGGGCGTATATTTCGTATTGAAAATGAATAGGACTATTTACACGTACCACATTTTGCAGTCGTTGTCGACCGTGCGTGTGATACCGACCGACCGCTGGTGGTTGCGATGTGGTTGTTATGTCAACCACATCGCAACCACCAGCGACACTGCGAACTAGTGGCCGACCACATCGCAAACACATCGTTGCGTCGACGCAACGACAGTGTGTAACCGTGTCTGCACACCACGTAACCGCATCGCAACTACTGGCGACAACGCAACCACATCGACATTTTGTCGGTACTACAAGACAACTACAAAAAGCTGCATCGACACTATTCACACGTAACCACTGCTTGACAGCATTTGGTCATTGCGACGTGGTATGGTTGTGGAGAGTAGTGTGAAGAAGACCTTAAACTCCATGACTGACACACGCAAATATAAACTTTTGCCTTTTTAGTGTTAGTGTGATAAGCTAATTTTTAGTTTTCATTAATTTTACAAGTTAAATTGTTGAATTAAGACGTTTAATGTTATTTTTTATGTGCGCTTGCAAGTTTTGATTACCTGCAGGTTCATGAAAATATATTTTATTACTCCAATAAAAAATACCCGTTAAAAACTTGAAATATAATAGCATTTTTAAGGCACGAGTATTAAAGTGACATGTGTATTGTACTTTATATTTATAAAAGAAAAGGTAAAAAAACTTATCTAGGTTTACTAGCAAATAATGGCTTATGGTTTTCTACCGGTTGCATTTCGGGGAGTGTGCGTCGGAATTGCATAACCTAATTCCGCCTAGCCCGTTCCATCATCGGACTACCAGACGTACAGCTATGCGCCACCGGTACATTTTGGTTATCCCACCTACACGCACAAAACGTTTTGGGAACACATTCATTGTGCGTGCGGCTAGGGAGTGGAATTCCTTGCCGGAGTCTGTATTTCCTGATAGCTACAACCCGGGAATCTTTAAGTCGAGAGTGAATAGGTTTCTTCCAGGTAAGCGCGTTCCATTGTCGACCGCATCGTCGCTTTCCATCAGGTGAGATAGCGGTCAAGCGCGAACCTATCAACAATAAAAAAAAAAAAAACTTAAATCGACACCAGAAAATAAAGATGATTTAGGTAAAATTGTATTAAATTATTTGGTTTGTCGTTGAACTACTTAGTAGTCCTGAGTTAAGTTACACAAATACTGACACTGACTGAACAGGTCCACTCAAATCTGTGTAATGCTTTTCTCAAACGACTATCTCAGACACTAAGCTGCATGGTTTTCATAATATTTGACCATCACATATTTAGTGTAGGTATATACATAACTTTAAAAAAAAATTTGGCCGAGTCGCACTTTATGAACTGTAAAAAGACTGACCTACTCGCACTTTGCCGGTTTGTTTTTCTCTTTAATTTACAGATTATGCTGAAAAGGATTTCATTAGAATATGTTACACAAACCGCTTGGTTGGGTTTGAAACCGCGACCTATAAACTTGTAAGTCGGTGCTATAACCACAGAGTGACCACGGCTCCACATATAGATATTAAATTCTTACATAAATAAAAAAAACTAAAGAACAGTTGACGATTTTACTCAAGCAACTCTAAAATAAAATAAGATTTCCGCAAACCTATTTAAAAAGTTCGCCAATTTTTTTAAACGCACGCGATTAAGGCCGGTAATAAAACCGAAACTCCAACTTAAAATACTTACAACTATTACATAACGCTAAACTTGTTGTACTTATAAAGAAACTTGAGCAATTTTACATTTCTGGGGCGAAAACTTTTTTATAGAAATTCAAAGATGGCGCCAGTTACGATGATTTATGAAAAAGTCGCGCCGTTTGGGAATTTTCGCGGTTGAAAAAAAAATGGAAAGTTTGCCCAAATTTGCGACTTAAACGGCTTTGTAAAGAATGTTCCTCGTAAATCTTGGGCCGTATCACTTTTATAGTATGAATTAATTTACCGTCAGTAGTTTGGTGTTTATTTATTTATTGAGTTAAGGCAGGGCTAGATACTGAGTAGAATACGGAATGTCGACGCACAAAATATCGATAAATGCTAATACGATGCTACAAAATTGCGATGCACGTTACGGCGAAAGACCGTCTCTGCGAAGCCACTACACTTCGATGCACGTTACCGCGATAGATCTTCACTGCGATACTACTTGACTTCGATGCACGTTACCGTGAAAGACTTTCACTGCGATACTACTTAACTTTCGATGCACGTTACCGCGAAAAACACTTGGCTTATAATTATGTATAATTAATCACACTAAAACTCATTTCTATGAAAGAACATAGAAGTGGGTTTTAATCAGTAAAATCTTGCATTCCTGAACCCATTTTTGTGACTAATGCTGTACGTTACGTCTGTGCGTAAAGGTCTGGTCACATTACCACAACATGGTGTCGTTTATATGACTACGGCACGCTGTCGCGTCGTATAGATACACAAAAACGGTAGATATTAAAAAACTGCCCTTTGCTTTCTAGAAATTCCCTGTGGCCCTAGCATAATTTTATAATATGCTCCACATCAGTTCTCTTCTTTAAGATGTAAAAAAATCGGCCAAGTCCTAGTCGGACTCGCTCATGAAGGGTTCCGTAGCAGCAAGTAACATAATGTAATGTTCTTGTAGTTCGTTGTAACTTTGATCGATGTTTTAATAATAGTGTATTTTTTTAGATTTATGACGTATTAAAAAACTAAACTATTTACTAGATCTCGTTCAAACCAATTTTCTTTGGCGGTTTGCATAGTAATGTATATCATATATTTTTTTTAGTTTTATCATTCTCTTATTTTAGAAGTTAGGGGGGGGACACACACTCGTTTTACCACTTTGGAAGTGTCTCTCGCGCAAACTATTCAGTTTAGAAAAACATTACATTAGAAACCTCAATATCATTTTTGAAGACCTATCCAAAGATACCATCCATAGGTAACACGTACGGGTTTGATGAAAAAAAAAATTGTGGGTTTCAGTTCTAAGTATGGGGACTCCCAAAATTTTTTTCTTTTTTTCTATTTTTGTGTGAAAATCTTAATGCGGTTTACAGAATACTTCTACTTACTAAGTTTCAACAGTTTAGCTCTTATAGTTTCGGAAAAAAGTGGCTGTGACATACGGACAGACAGACAGACATGACGAATCTATAAGGGTTCCGTTTTTTGCCATTTGGCTACGGAACCCTAAAAAGTGATGTTATGAGAGTATGTATACCTAATTACGTCATCGATATGTCGACTCAGGTGTAATGTCGACTGTACATCTTGAACATTACACTATAGTAAACGAAACGCGTAAGTACCACGAACTTCATAGCGTAAAAGTATCCTTTAGAAGCTATGTTATCGCTGCATGTTTTAGTTCTGTTGGATGACATAATGCCAATGTAGTAAAATTTTGTTTTATCTTTTCAGTATTTTGACAAATAGTTTCCATGAAAGGTCTTGTCTATCACTAGAATATAAGTCGATGATTTACATTAAGTTGTGCCCTAGTTGATTTTGTCGTTGATTACCATACTAGTGTAGTTCTATTATCGCTGTATCTCTCGAGTAAGGTCTCCAACTTCCTATGTCACTCAAGGGAACAGTTAAAGAACTAAATTCTTTACCACGCGGCAGCGAATACCCACATAAAGTACTTAAATAGACTTTAAGTTAATTGCCTAACAACTCACGAGGAAGTGCGACATTTAGTGTAGCAAGATGGATGGATCTGGAGTCTGTTAGAGTCAGGACCTTTTAGGGAAAGGCCCACTACAGGATCACAAGGGGGACACAAAGGAATGACTTGGATTGTCGCAACATTCATCCCTTCTTTCTTCTCTGAGTGTGTCGTTTTCGGAATAAGCAATTAGGTATATAATTATTAATTTTATGTTCCTGATATAATTTTTATTTTTGGTGTATAATAAAGAATATATATATATATCTATCTCCTCTATCTACTCGTATCAGTAAGAAGTTTTCACTAGATTCAAAGATTTTCTTGCTTGATTTTATTGTGTATAGAAAATAAAATTCATGAAAAAAAAAGAAAAATTCAAAGAAACATAGTTCGTTTGAAGCACACTGGTACAGAACAAACTGCTAATTAAAGTAAATCATTAACAAACATAAACTTACTTTTTGTCCTGGAACGCAAAGGACAAAGGAGGAACATAGGTGTGGTTTTTTTTTTTTCAGTAAAAATCTAACACGCCGACTCGCTCTGCCCTGTAGGAGTAGAAGTCATTAGATGATTTCCCATATCATCATGCATTTTTAATGTTCCCACTGCTGGGACTCAGGCCTCCTCTCTAGGAGAGGGAATGGGCCGTAATCCACCACGCGGGCCCAGTGCGTGTTGGTGAATGTCCATGTCTTCGAATTTTTGGTTCTAGGACATGCTGGTTTCCTCACGATGTTTTCCTAATAAATTGGGAGTGGAATTCCTTGCCGGAGTCTGTGTTTCCTGATAGCTACAACCCGGGAATCTTCAAGTCGAGAGTGAATAGGTTTCTTTTATGTAAGCGCGTTCCATCGTCGACCGCATCGTCGCTTTCCATCAGGTGAGATAGAGGTCAAGCGCGAACCTATCAACAATAAAAAAAAAAATTACACAATGTAATGCGCCTGGCTGGGTTCGAACCCGCGATCTACAACTCGTAAGTGGCCAAGTCACCGAGTGGTAATCAACTCGGCCACCACTGCTCTCACATTTAGAAAAAAATCTGCAATACGAAAAAAGCTACAATACGAACAAGCTTAAAACCCGCCATCAAAACCTCAAATTCTCACACCTCAAAATCAATATCCAATCGACCTAACTCATTTTATCCCTAATTAGTGCCACGTCATTAGCCAACACGAACCGAAACACGCGTAAATTACAGCCAAACGAATAGCTAGGGCCTATTTACATGATCGGTGTAATTCTCGATTAAATCACTTGATTCCTGAATCGATACTGGCACAGTATTTATCGGTGCGATTAGTTTGATCGAGATAGAAGACTCGAATTAGTGCTGACGGATGAGCGCCGATGCGATTGGCGAGTGTGTGAAGTTCTAGCGATTCTGAAAGGTTCGCGCCATTTATTTGAAGTAAGTCTGGCGATTTTACTGAGTGATTGGCGCTTTAGTGGCTAGTGTGGCGCTCCTTTATGTCCAGTGCTGTACACAGAGGTTGTAAATTAAGTGTTGATGAAGCTTATTCGGGGATCGGGGATGTGATGAAGGATTTAAACTTGAGTTAGAGCGTGTTGGCGTTGTGCTGTCAACTTTATGTGGTTAGATATAAAGGACACATTAGTCTATCAGGATTCATTATGGTTTCTATTTGGTCTTCTTCTTAGCGTGATAATGTAAATATAGTCAAAAATCTTAATCAAATTCCTTTCCTGGCCCAGTCGGTCTCGGCAAAACTGTCCGCTTGAATTGTCATTAGATTCCCACGTGAACAACTACTTTAATTTGACTGTGTGGAGTAATGCTACAAATGAGCTAAATTGCCTAAAACATTGTTTTGTAATTAAAATTCAGATTTCCTTGTACATAAAATTATAAATCGAAATTCCAGACGGGCGGCGTCTGTTTGTCTGTTCACAATAAACTCAAAAATACTAGACGGTTATACATGAAAGTTAAACCAATTGATAGGGTGATCCATGAGGAAGGTTTAAGCGTATAATAAGTACATGCTTATTATAGTAGAGAAAAATCGAGTATTTTAAAGACTTTTAACACGCGTGCGAAAGTGAGATGGGTCTAATCCAACAATTACTACAATAATCAACTAAAACGATCACAAAATGGTACTAAATACTTCAGAAATCTCAGCTTAAAATCCACTAGAACACCATCAAACGGATTTCTTTCAAGAATCTATCAACACAAGCACATAGACTACGGGAATAAATCCCCAGTTGCATTAGTCAGACGGTATTTTTTAATTGAGAACGGATCGATTTCCCGCCGATTGCAACGACGTCGCCATTTGCTTTTATAATTTTGACACACTTCCAATCCACGGGACGGTATCGGATCTGTCAATTAAAATTTCAATTTGCATGTCGAGAGGACTCGGATCCGATGATCATCATTCCGTTTAAGTTTAAAGTCAATTAAGAGGAATATGTTTCAAGTAATGGCCGAAGTTTTTTTTGGAATTGATCGTGTCAGTGGTTAAAATTTTGATTGTTGATATTTGGTAACTTTTGATATTTATGTCGTACGGACAAGTAGAGTCTGTGCAGAAAAGATGGAGTATAATGGTTATACGATTTTAGGGCGCTGTTAAAAAAATATATTGACTTTTTAGTTTATGCGTAACCTGAATATAATTTGTTCAGAATCAGTAACTGAATCGATTCCAATGTTTTTTACACCATGTTATATTTTTTGCTAAAAATATTTTAAAAAGGTCACAAGTTGGACACCACCGACACTAAGTACAAAACAGGTCACGTCAGGTCATTGTGGGCTTTAGCAGCTAGCAAACAGCTGGGTGCAAGTGCAAGACAACCCCTTAGTCACCTGGATGGCCCGGTGACTATGTATTTTTGCTTTAACGTTGTAATTTTTCATGGTACAGTTATGAAATTTTGTACATAGATTCTTTACATAAAAACAAGACAGCTGTTTCGGGTTTCGTATAATTATACCATAACTAATATTGTATAAATATAGTTTTTGTTATGTTGATAACATTGTTACGTCATTATAGTGCGACTGTAAAATCTTGATATTTTGAAACTATGATAGACTAGCTTCTGCCAGCGGCTTGGCTCTATAAAAAGTAGCCTACTTGTTGAATTTATTCACTAGATGAAACTTTGCAAAAATATAGCTGTTACGCTATATAATGGCTTCGTGGTGGCAAGCGTAATTGCAGAGCATGAGCTCTTGAATTTGATACTCGGGTCAGGGAAGTAGTAATAGCACTTCTTTTTTTCCATTATAAATTACTTTGCAACAGCCCCGAGTTTTCAAGTTCGTGACATAACACACCTCAGGAAATCATGTAAAGCCGTTGGTCCTGCGCCTGATCTCTCTCCAGTCGTATCAGATTGCCGTCCTCATCATTTCAGCCAATATACGTCTACTGTTGGACATAGGCCTCTCCCAAGTGTCACTACAATCAACGATCCTGTGCGTCTCGCATCAATCGGCGTCCCGCAACCATCACCAGGTCATCGGTCTACCTTGTAGGAGGCCTTCCAACGCTGCGACTTGCGGTACCTGGTCGCCACTCCGAAGCTTTCAACTCCAACGGCCATCTGTTCTGCGAGCAATGTGCTCTGCCCATTGCCACTTAAGTTTGGCAATTCTTCGTGCTATGTCGGCAACCAACTAAGGTTCCTGCGAATATCTTCATTTTTGATTCGATCATCGATTGCAGTCCCATCGAACTATGTAAGCAAAGGAACAGAGAGTGCACTTGTTTTGGCGCACGCACTTGTGCACAATAATATTTCCTGCATACTTGGCTAACCTATCTTGAGGTCGGCTACCATGATCAAAACTCGGTCAAGAGGATGTAAGCGCAAATGAAAACGCAGTTAAGTGTCTGACTTGTGAAATTGATCGATGGCGTTACAATTGCCCTGGAATGTGAAGTGCAACTGAAGAAACTGAAATATATTTTAGCCAGTAAAATGTCTAAAAGGCTGACATTCCCTCTTGCTCGAACCCAGAGCGGGAGGAGTTATTGGAAGATTAGGGAGAAAAAGATTTTCCTTCTAATTGGTTTTTTTTTTTTCATTATTGACAGGCTCGCGTTTGACCTCTATCGCACTTGATGGTAAGCGATGATTCGCTCTTGACTTAAAGATCCCTAAGTCGTAGCTATCAGGAAACACAGACTCCGGCAATTTCACTCCTTAGCTGTAAACATAAAGAATGTGTTCCCAAAATACTTTGTACGTATGGGTGGGATATCCACTACGTACCAACGGTGCAACGCCATACACAACATACAACGCCATAGTGGTCCGATGATACTAAATAAATTAGTTACCTTTACGATATAAAGCTTTTTCTTGTGGGAAAATACACAGCTGGCAGAACAATGTTTTTGTAACTTATCTAGAGCATTGATACATACATTATTAGCTATATTTACATATATTACATTATTAGTCTATATTTTCAACAAAAACATTTTATTCGGATCTAGTTAAATTTTTGTAATAAAAACTGTGCATGTGCGTGGCGGATTCGAGCACTGAGCTTTTTTTTGTAAAGTAACTAGTTTAGTTTTTTTTTCTATACTTTTGCAATGATACTCGTTGCCATGCCAAAAAGGATTCTAGATCACTGGGAAATACCCTATAGTTTTTATTATTATTATTATATTTGATATTAATTTCGGCTTCATACCTCTACGAGTCTACCGTACTTAAGAAAAAGAGTCTTGACAGATGGACAGGGAGACAACAAAGTAATCATATAAGAATTCCGTTTTTCCGACCGTACCCAAGTACGGAACCCTAATAAAACGTCAAAAACAATAACAGACACGATATTATCTGTCTGACGTCAAACATGACTTCATTTCTTTCACGCCACGTCAATATCCGTCTGTTTGCATAAAACGTTAACATTCACTTAGAAAATACCCTTTGTCCGTCCATATTAAGCGGAGTTAGCACTACACACTCAATAAAGTCAGTTTAAACGCACTGAAACAAAATATTGTCGTTCACGGGGACGCTGTTCAGTATTCGACAAACATTCGATTCCCGGCGGCCGGGCTAAGCGGATCGTTCCCGGGATTAGGCCCGAGATCACGGATCAAACCGATTTTAAATACCACTCGACATTTTGATAGAATTTATGTTATTGGATACGTATTTTTCTAGACTTCTAAGTGGTTTTGAATGTTTATATTTGATTCGTTTATGTTGGAGTTGGATCACGTATAAGTATCTATCTAGAATTTAGTTTATTACAAGCTTTTATTTAGTTTCACCTGTCTCGATGTTTGTATGACTGTAATATAAACTTTGCAAATTCGATTTAATCCATTTTCCAGTTACCGATTGAGCTGAAATTTTGCATGCATGTGTAAATCAGATGACAATGCAAAATTATTATGATATGGAGCTGATCTGATGATGGAACAGGAAGGTGGCCATAGAAACTTAAATAACCCTTCCGTGTTCGAGTTTTTTGGAATGGTCTTAAATTTGTATCTTTGTGTGTATGTTTGTAGTGCATAAACTCAAAAACTACTATGCCGATTTCAAAAATTCTTTTACCATTGGAAAGCTACATTCACCCTTAGTAACATAGGCTATATTTATTGCCCTTGCAAAGCCGAGACGGGCCGCTAGATTATTATATAGGTAGGTATATACCGCGTTATAGAAGCTTGCTGGGAAAAAAATATTTTCATTGAAAACTTGTTTATATTATTTAGGCTGCGAGAACATTTAACCCTTTTACCGCTTGAGTCATATTGGTCCGATGAGTACCTATTTTCGCGTTCTATTCGCCAGAGTCGTGTATTTGCGATTGGATACGCCATCTCGTTTAGCTTGTCAATCCCCATAGGTGACAGAAGAGTTGACGAGATGTGTGAAGTATTTGGTCGTGGATGTAAGACACGAGCGTGTTTGTCCGATATATCCGACGGAGGCTTTTAAAAGATTAAAAGAGTTACTGTTGCCCTGGAATGCAAAAGGCAACTGAAGAAACCCAACTGGGGTTTTAGCCAGTAAAATTCTGACACGCCCTTTCGCTCTACCTTAGAGCGGTATACGCCATTTAATGAATTACCAGCTCAAAAAATAAGCTTTATTTTAATTTAACTATTTAAAAACGTTGCGAATTTAAATGAAGGTCAACACAATTGACGATAAAAAACATGGAAATTTCATTCGGCAGATCTCATCAGAATATTGTATTTACACGTGTTTCAGAACGCTTTGTACTGTAATTAAACTGAAATATAATATTTATGAGCAAATATAAATTACGTGCTGTGATGAATGGATATTTTTAACATTTACATAAAATTATTATTATAGTTAGTCCGTATTGTGCCATTGCTGGACAATGGTCTCCCTCCATTCTTTCATTCTTTCCGACGATCACGGTTCCTCGCCTTCTGATTTCAATTCTTAAGAAAGTCATCCAGGTCGTCTCGCCATTTCCATCGTGGTCTGCCGTGGCTCTAAGCCGTTGTGTGTCCGGGCACCAATTCTGTGTTTTACAGGCCCACAGCTCGTTAGACTTATGTAGAGATATAAAATAAGTTTTATTTTTTTATTTCATTTGTAAACACACATAAAGTTTTCTGTTCTAAAGGAAAATTTTTGATAAGAAGCATTTTTCGCCCATCACATACTAAAAAAAACAAGTCTGTTTTTTATAATAATAATAATAAATTCTTTATTTGCGTAAAAACATGGTATAAAATGGTGTTACATAGAATTGCAATAGTACAAACATGTTCAGCTATTTTATGATATAGCATGCAAATTTAAATTGCATTTGTTTATTTAACCCTAGATATTTTTTCAGTCACATTTACGTGATAAATAATATAGTAAGTAAAAGTAATTAAAGCCCGTAACAAACAATTAACTTAAATATTGTAAAAACGACAAAAAAATTATAAAAAAGCCTTTTAATCCAAATAGAGTGTTTCGGCCTACACTCTCTGTTTGGGCAATAATTGCTTTGACTTACTATATTATTTACCTATCACGCAAATTTATCTGAATAAAAAAAAAGACGTGTGGCACTCGGGGACTGCCGCGGTAAAGCTATTGCATAGCATTTTTATCAACTTATGCAATTATAATTATTTATTTATTTTATTTATGCAGTATTTTTTTTCCTTTGTTTTTTTTTTCTTTCATATTAATTGAAGTTACACTTTTTGAGCGTGGTGACCGATAAGAAAACAAATGAGTGGGGGGTGTTAGGTTATTTTCGTTACGGAATTTCTGGATTCGGTCTCCACGCTCAAGGCCCGCGATAGAAGCTATGCAATAGCTTAAAAAACATCTTTAAAAATACAAATGTATTAAAAAAAAAGTCGGAAACACTATTTTTTTTTTTTTGAGTATGTGCTGGGTGAAAATGAACTCTTATCAACCTGTCTTCGTTATCAGCTACCAATAAATAATGTAATTATTAAGTGTAGCAAGGTCGCATAGATCCCGGAGTATCCGCAAACACGGAGCAACACTAGCCGAGCCTATAATTTGTAGGGTCATTGAGGCTAGGGGCTGACTGGCGGTGTTTGGCTACATCACAGCCCTAGATTCCCGGGCTTATTTGACTAGCTTGATTTATGTAGCGATTCGTTTGCTAAGCGAGCGCTAGATAGGTTTCTATTAACGATAGTGTTTGAGCTTAGTCCGTAGAATTGATTCGCTCAGCGTTTGCGTTTGTGGGTTAAAATTTTAAAGGATTTATGATGTTTTTGCGTTATTGGACTTAGTTTCATATTCTATCTTGCATCATTCTTCTAATTTAATTACCTCATTATGTCCTACTCCCTTTTCCATACAAGTTTGTCTTCTGCTATTGGAAGAGTCATAGTTCATCTCTCCACTTTCATCTTCTTCTTCTTCTTCTTCTCAGTTGCCACTCTTGTTAGAGTGGTCGTGGCTATTGATGATGAACAGGACTATGATGCGCCGACGTCGTTTGTCTCCAAGGCGGACTTTCATCTTGGTCTGCCGCAATGTCGCTTGGCATTTAATGGGACCCACTAAGCGGTTCTCTTAGCCCACAGCTCATCTAAAATGTGGCAGACATGTCTGGCCTAATCCCACTTAAGAATTTTATTAGAATAAAAATACAACTTTTTTATTAGAGGCTGAGAATTTTAAAACAACCCATGGTTCTCTTCACTGTATGATACCAGTAATATAATAGACTGTATTGTTTATACTTTTCTTTTTTTCCTGTTACTCTTATACACGGTGTTCTCTTTTTTCTACTCTCCTTTTGCAGGTATGTTGAAAAAGATTTTTGTAGAAATAAACATCACCCAACAGAAAAAAATATATCTTTTATATTATAATATGTGTGTACATGAATAGTTTAATAAATAAATAAAGACGAAAGTTTGTTTGTATCTAAGCGTACGTATATTTGTAACCCTTTTACACGATACAGACACACGATTTGGTAAAAACTTGGCATACAGGTAGTCCAGATTCTGTCTAATATTTTTCATTAGAACTAGATTCTAAGAGAATCTAGTTTTAAAGTAAACATTAAAGGTGGAAGATGGTGGTATTTAAAGCATCTAATCAAAAACCAATCAGTCTCCTCAACACATTACTCCAGGCTCTCTAATTGCGGTTTCACGTTCCATTTCGAAGGGTACTGATATATTTGATGCAGGACAGAGGTCTCGTCCGAAGCCGCAAGTCATGGCAATCAGATTGCGATGTCGGGTGGCCATGAATTATTTCTACTGCGTCCTAATAGGTGAGCGTTTGAAATGGAGATTGGCAATTGTGATAGAGGGTTTTTGATTGTTTGTCGTCAATTTACAACGTTCTGTAAGGTTGTATACGAGTATTACGGCGTTAGTGATAATTGACAACGTTTTCATTGATTTGTTTTGATTTCTTACCATGTTGTCTAATATCTTAAATTTACTTTTGACCACATTTTTTTTTTTTTTTTTTCTGTTATAAACTAGTACTTGACTGCGATCCCGCCTGATGGTAAGCAGTGATGCAATCGTTGATGGTGAGGCGCACTAGTTTATTAAGAGCCTATTCACTCTAGCCTTGAAGACACCCAAATTATAATCAGACGGAAAGACCGCAGCAGGCAAACTGTTCCAGTCCTTCGAAGTACGCGGTATAAATGACGAGGCGAAACGTTTAGTCCGGACCGTAGATGTTTCAACAACGTAAGGGTGGATACTCGCCGTGCGTCGGTTTGTCCGATGGTAGAAATGAGATGGCGGAATCAAGTCATGCAATTCCTGCGCACACTCTCCAAAATGCAATCTGTAAAACACCGAAAGGCTGGCTACCCTACGCCTGTGCTCAAGGCTTTGTTGGCTTTGTTGTGCACAATGTTTCAGTTAAAACAACTGATTGGTTGAATAAAGTTTAAAAAATTGATATTAGAAAGGAAATTTAAAACTATATACCTACGATACCTACTATCGTAAGTTTTAATTCATTAAATATTAGATATTTTATATTTATTAAGAACTTCGGTTTTCTTTACTTTGCCGTATGTATGTCATACTTTCCAGAATTAGCCACACTTAATACTGTCTGTTTATTTTTTGAGTCAAGGTGTTTGATTCTTGGCTATAAAAACAGATATATTTTTAATTCTAAGAAGCATTTTTAGTTTTTATCAAAATCGAGTCTTGGACCCAACCTTTGAGCATTTTTTGTAATTTCTTTTAGAATTTGGCTACCACATCCACTTGAAAAATTCGCTGTATTTTCTTAACAAAAGTTTGACCATTAACTTTTATTTTCCCGTGCCGATGTCGGGTGACCATAAATAAGTTCTAGTGTGTCCTAATAGGTGAGGGTTTGGAATGGAGATTGGCAATACTGATAGCGGTTTTATTCGTCTTTTGGTGATAGGATTTATTCCATCTACACTATAATATAATATATATTATATACAATATTATAAAGAGGTAAAGTATGTTTTTTTGGTCGTAGGGGGTAATGTCGGGAAGTACTGGTCCGATTCCGAAATTTTTTTCATCGATAGAAAGCTGCTTTATTTCTGTGTGACATAGTATATTTCAAGTACGCGGGCGAAGCCGCGGACAAAAGCTAGTCGTTTATAAATGTGTAAATTGATGAGCAACTTGTGATAAATGACGATATATTTGTAATCATTATACATTATACACATCCCAGTTTGGCCTACAAGTTTTTCTTCTGGTATAAGTTAATTAAAACCATACTCATTAAAATGTAAACAAAGAAAGTTAAATTATTTAATCTACACAGAGTGATGTATTTAAAAACCAAAAATAAGTTTACATGTCGTTTATAAGGTGGACAGATGACTAGGGCCTCAAGTCTGCTATTACAATAGTGTCAGAATGGTCTATCATTGATGTCATAATTGTCGATTTTGACAAGTTTGGTAATCTACAAATATAATGGCGTCATTATGACTTTCCAATGGTCAACCACTGACACTCCATTGAAAGAAGTGGCATAGAATAGTAATCTCGTACATATTGACAAATAAATACCTATTTGACGTATGCGGTAATCTGCTAAAACTTTGACAGTTTATTTGATCAGTGTTCTATGGTTAGAATGTTATTGGTTTTAATATGCTCGATGTTATCATTCTACCACAACTCTATTACGATACCACTGACCGATCAATGATCGATCATTACGAATTAGCAGATTACGAACTTTTAGCAAAATGACAATGTGATCGTGTTGGAATGAAGAATTTATAAAAATAGCAGACTTCGAGAGGTCAGGGTCGCGGGAATCTGATGGATACGCACAAGACCGATCGTTGTGGTGACGCTTGGGTGAGGTCTATGTCCAAAAGTGGAAGTCTTTCGCCTGATAATTATGATGATGATGATGACATGCCGTACCATATACTATACATATATACCCTCGAAGGGCAATAAAGCCCAGCATAGATGTTAACCGCATAGATCTTTAGAACGTTAGAAACATCACGCTGCGCTGCTTATCTCAAGTAGCAAATATCGGGGAAAACAACAGCCAGGCTGAAGTTGGAGTAGGTTGACCATGTCGCACAAATGCTCTTGGACAGATGGACGAGGATTTTCACTCACTGGACGTCAGAGGAAGGTCGATGCCGTCGAGGTGGACCGCAGCGAACGTGGCGTGACGGTCTGATCATGTTAGCAGGTCAAACTTGGCCAAAGATCGCCTTAGACAGAGAGGTTTGAAAAGAGAAAGGGGATGTCTTTGCCTAGCAGTGGGACACATAACAGGCTTTAAAAAAAAATACTCTCGAAAAACGTAACCCTTCTTTCACACGCAGTCGGATAAAAACCAGCACACAGTAAAACCCAGACTGCTATCTCAGACCCAAGTCTAGCAAAACTTCAATAAAACCTAATTCAATTCTAGCCTATTGAAATTCTCAGCACACGTTACACTTAGCTCGTTGCAATTAAATTGTGAGGCGGCTTCGCTAATTGATTTGGGATACTGTACTGCGACTGGGGTTCTATTGTGCACCTTCTTGCAGTAGTGCGGTACGTTTGCACACCCTCTTGAAAGATTGTGGGGAGCTTATTCTGGTTTTTAAAAAGATTTTTTGAAACGGATATTAGATTTGAGTTAAGTAGATTATAGAAACGGACATGATGACAGTGGATTATGTTGGAGGTAATTGTTTATAGGTCTTAGATGTGGTCAAGTTAAAAAAAAAATAGTTGTTTATAGGTATTTTCTATACTCCTGTCTATAAATACATATACATACAATAACACATAATATACAGTGAACACATAATATAAGTGAAAGGTAATGCTGTTTCATTATTTTGTTTAACATTATAATTGAAAAAAATACATTTATCATTTAGTACTAAGTAATGGAACGTCAGACATAAGGAATGACTGTAATAAAGTATTTTGATCACAAATATAACTTTTACTGCAAAATAATGAATATTAAAAAGCCGGAAAATGGGAGAGAGATGTGCTTTGAATGATACCCTAAACTTTTTATTTCGACTTAAAAAGTATTTAAATTCAGAAGTATGTTTCACATTATGTTATATTCCCCATCACTGAGATTGTATCTTTCTCTATAAAAAATGTCCTACTGCGGCCATAGCGTAGCATAGTCGGCCTTATAATGTTCCCACTGTTGGGACTCAAGCCTCCTCTCTAGGAGAGGGAATGTGCCGTAATCCACAACGCGGGCCCAATGCGGGTTAGTGGATGTCACATGGGGCCATGGGTTAAGCGAAATTGAACCCCGGGACCCTAGAACAAAGGTAAAGAAGGAACAAGAGTGGGATTTAGTCAGTAAAAGTCTGACCCGCCCTCGCTCTTCGCCCAAAACCGGGAGTAGTCATTGTATGATTTCGGACCATAAAAAAACTCTATCAACAACATACTGAAATTAGGCAAACAAATAACCATGAAAGTATAAACATAATGTTCAATAAAGTCATGTCATAAAAGTACCACTATATTATTACAAGATTAATAAGAGGTAACTTACACATTTTATTATATTAATCATTACGATAATGTTTCATAAAACGTGTGTTAACATTTTGTCTATTTGAGAGCATAATAAACGTCTATTATTCATCGTCTACAATATATAAAAACAACAAATATTTGTGGACGTGGGAATATTTAAAAAAGTTTATTATCTTCTTAAGCCTGTAGATTTATTAGACTGTACATTTATGCGTGCGTCCCGAACGACACATGCTCAAGCTGAGCACGCAAACCACCATGCACGGTGTTCGTCAGTAGAAAACGCAAACAACGCCTGTCCGTCCACACGGGGCGCAAGGCTCGTACTGAGGTGGCGTTCGCAACGATCGAATGACGCGAATGCTCGCTGTGAGGACACGTGTCCACATTGCCCGAGGCATGCGAGAAGAACCATTCGCGACGCACGCTTCGCGATGTCTGTACGCGACATTAGAATTTCGATACGGCAAAATTCCTACAATATTCTCTTAGCTCGTGGCTTGGATAATAAACACACGGCTCAATCTTCAAGAAACACTTACAAAGGTCAGTCTAAGGATAGGTCTTCTTTCATGGGGTACTGTTTAAAATGCTATAATAAAATACCTCCCCAAATATTAGAACTTAATGAAACGAAATTTAAATCTTGTATTAAACGCACACTATGCAGGCAGGCATATTATAAGTTGGAGGATTATATTCAAGATAAAAATGCTTGGCTCAATGCTGGTCCAGCTCCACTACCACTTGGGTGTATTGATTAGTTTGATTAGTTTGGAAACCATTATTTTTATTATTATTTTTGTAATTTGAAAACACTTTTGTTTTTTGGAAACCATAGCATTGTTTAATGTAGCAACATTTTTTTTTCCAATTTGTAAATGTGAAGTACCATGGAGCATTTTTATTAGGTTAGGTACATCTTTTTTTTTTTGACACTTGAGCGTGGCAGTTGAGAGTTTGTCATGCTCACTCTAATGTCTCGCTGTTGGTGGCACGTGTTATTGGGTCATTCGGCTCCCTTAAAAATGGTTGAGCTGAGTGGGGCTTTTTTTTTTTTATGGTGGGAAAAGTCATGCATTTACATCCCCCGCCCTTGGGCGGAGCGGGAGATAGTGTCAGACTCTTACTGACTAAAAGACCCACCCCGTTCCTTCTAGCCTTCATACCGGGGCTCGAGCGCCCTTTCGGATAACCCTGGCTTCAGTAGGCTTCAACCCGGCTGGGTCCCTGCTGTTGCTGACAACTCCTTGACGCGCGCTGGAACAGTACCGGACGGCCGGACAGTGAGCTACCCATTGCTCACCGTCCGCAAGCCCGCGCCTACGTTGGCCGGAAATTGGGATCAGAATCCCGGCGGCGGCGGCGGCGATAGCGCCGTTGCCTGATGCGTTCGGCCTCCTCCTTTGCGAGCATTACTGCTTCGCAGAAGTCGGCGACCGCCTGCCACTCCTCCTCGCTCCGGACCATGGCCTCAACCAAGGCCCGGCGCGAGAGGTCTCCGCCACCGATCGCCCCCACGAGGGCACGGTGATGCTCCGCCCAAGCAGGGCACACCTCGACTGTGTGCTCCACCGTGTCCTCCAGGCGTTCCGCACAGTGGCAACACCCGGGCGTCACTTCCGCATGAATCATGTGCAGGAAACTCCCGAACGAACCATGTCCGGTGAGTACCTACGTCATGCGGAAGGTAAGGACGCCGTGAGGTCTTTCCAGCCACGCCTCAAAGAGGGGACTTACCGCCATGATTGTGGCGTGCCCAGAGCTGAGTGGGGCTGATGCACGCGTCATGCTCGTGAACGGCTACCGTCAGTTGAGACTGGTCATCTCTTAGCTGCCAGTGGCTTAATTCAGTTTGTATCTTTTAATTATTATTATTTTTTATTTTTATTTTATAATCTACATTGTGCTTACACAATAGAAGCAACATGAAAATTTGTAACCAAGCATTATATGTAACACATAATATGATTTAAAAGAGTGTCCATGGAGTTTCTTGCACGTTCTTCTCCATAGAGACCTACTCTTTGGAACGTGCAATTTAGCTTCACTTTACTTGGACTGACCGACATTTGACTATTCAAAAGTGCCTGCAAATGGTCTATTTGAAATAAATGATTTTGATTTGATTTGATTTGATTTGATTTGATTTGAAGTGAACATCTAAACCCGCCGTTGGGACCGAAAGGTTCTGGAGTGGCGACTGCGTACCGGAAGACGCAGAGTTTGCAGGCCTCCTACAAGGTGGTCTGATGACCTGGCAAAGGTTGCAGGAAACCGATGGATGCGAGACGCACAGGACCGTTCATTGTGGCGACACTTGGGGGAGACCTATGTCCAACAGTGGACGTCTATCGGCTGAAGTGATGATGATGAACACCTTAACATATCGAGACTCGGAAAGCACAATAAGTTGATCCCGGTGGCTGTCATTTGTAGATCTTTGACTATTGTCACGGGTAGTCAGAAGTCAGAAGATCAGGCACCATTCTTGCCAAGAGGTATAGTGTTGCCCAATATCTGGGTTGTCAGCAGTAATGCTCGCAAAGGAGGAGGCCGACCGCATCAGGCAACGGCGTTCTCGCCGCCGCCGCCGGGATTCTGATCCCGATTTCTGGCCACCGTAGGCGCGGGCTTGCGGACAGTGAACAATGGGTAGCTCGCTGTCCGGCCGTCCAGTAACTGTCCGGACCAAGCCCAAGTCGTCGACGGCGCGCACTGTTCCCGCGCGCCTCAAGGAGTTGTCAGCAAGAGCAGGGACCCAGCTGGGTCGAAGCCTACTGGGACCAGGGCTATCCGAAAGGGAACTCGAGCCCCGGTATGAAGGCTAGAAGGAACGGGGTGGGTCTTTTAGTTAGTAAGAGTCTGACACTATCTCCCGCTCCGCCCAAGAGCGGGGGTTGTCATTGGATGATTTTTTCCTACCACAAAAAAAGATAGGATTTGGTCAGTAAAATTCAGATTCCACTTTCGCTCCATCTTATAGCGGGAAAAGTCTATTGATGATTCCTCACTTCAAAAAACAGAGTTGAAACAAGGCTAGGCAGACTGGTTACTTGATTTCGGCACTGCAAAATAAACGAATTTCAATCGAGATGAGTTTGCCATCTCATTTAAAAACTACAATTTATTGATAGATTGTCTGGTATGCTTCCGTAGGGTGGTTAGCAACGCGACTGGTGTTTATTAATATTGAAATATGACAAATGGGACGATTCTCTTTTTACGGACATAGCTTGTCCTTTTTTTATTATGTAAATAGGCTCGCGTTTGACCACTATCTCACCTGATGTTAAGCGATGATGTGATCGAAACTTGCCTAGAAGCAGCCTATTCACTCTTGACCTAAAGACCTCTTTTTTTTTTCGATGGGGAAAATCATCCAATGACAACCCCCGCTCTTGGGCGGAGCGGGAGATAGTATCAGACTCTTACTGACTAAAAAACCCACCCCGTTCCCTTTTTTTTTTTTTTTCGATGGGAAAAATCATCTTATGACAACCCCCGCTCTTGGGCGGAGCGGGAGATAGTGTCAGACTCTTACTGACTAAAAAACCCATCCCGTTCCTTCAAGCCTTCATACCGGGGCTCGAGCGCCCTTTCGGATAACCCTGGCCCCAGTAGGCTTCGACCCGGCTGGGCTCCTGCTGTTGCTAACAACTCCTTGAGGCGCGCGGGAACAGTGCGCGCCGTCGACGACTTAGGCTATAGCTAACAGGAAACACAGACTCTTTATTAACGTGTTCCCATTTAAACAAAAAAAGGAAGCGTATTTCATCCGTACACTTCGGTTTTTTTTTCCTCACACTTTTTATATTGATTGATTACAAAGAAAACCGTCGCTAATACGAAACGTATATTATCTACTATCCTTTTGACTTTATCTAGTTTTATTCCTCTAAACAATCTTCTTCCTGTATTAAATCTTAATACATAACATAACTTGCAAAACCACGTGAGTGTAATATTTTTCTATGCCATTTTGAACGTCCCAACTCATCTCAATTATTTAGTTTCCATACATATGCTATGGTGGATTATTGTTGTGGTAGGCCATAAGGCCTTCATTCCAAACAGCCTATGTCTCTCCAGAAGTAGATTAGATCTAAACTTTTTAATATAGTCCGATTGCATTACTTTACTTGTCCCTAAACTTGGTTTTTCGACCCGGATCATTCCAATACCCACAACTTATTAATCACTAGTTTTTGCCCGCGGCTTTGCTCGCGCATAAAATATAGCCTATGTCACTCACGAATAAAACACCTTTCTATTGGGGAAAAAAAATTAGCAATTATCGGATCAGTACTTTCAGAGATTACGTCTGACATACAAACAAAAAATCAAACTTTACGTCTTTATTATTATAAAGACGTAAAGTTAAAGTAGTTAACGAAGTAAAGATATCTACACTAATATAATAAAGAGGTAAAGTTTGTTTTTTTTTTGTTTGTAGGAGGTAATCTCTGGAAGTACTGGTCTGATTGCTAAATTTTTTTCACCGATAGAAAGCGGCTTTATTCCCGAATGGCATAGGCTATATTTCATGTACGTGGGCGAAGTCGCGGGCAGATATTAGTTATTTATGATCTTATACTTGAGTCTAAACAGTGATCCTACGGTTCGTATATGTGTATATCGGTGACACCGTGCACTCAAAGCACACGTGCGCGACCGTTTCCTCCGTCCCATGCATGCTCAGCACAAGGGACTATACGTGACGATTATGTTTCCATTTCACATTTAAAGTTTTCGTTTTCATGTATTACTTTTAACTTTAAGCTATTTCTATTTCAAATTACACCAAAAATTACATAATTGATAATTAATTTATACAAAATTTTTAGTATTCGAAACCTGAATTTAATTTTTACACAATTCATATTTTTTCTAAAAAAAAAAAAATTAAAAAGGTCACAAATTGGACGCCACCGCCACTAAGTACAACATAGATCACGGCAGATCATAGCGGTATTGTCTGTGCGATAAAAGAACCGTCGTGGCGTAAAGTGAAAACAACATGAAAGATTTTAAGTAGCAACCCAACCCAGCCATCCGTCAAATGCCAAACGTCATATAATATTGTTACCGGTTTGTTTATTATGTTATTTTATTGTGATTTTTAATTGAAATCTTCAGAAATGTGATAAAAAATTTCACTGAGCTGCAAGGGAAATAATATTTAATATATTACCGTTTTTTCAAAGATAACAAATGGCAAATCACACCATTATTGATCAAAACAAAGTCACGAACTTGGGAAACATTGGTATGCTGTTTTTTTGGTACGTAATACTTTCATTTTAATGTTTTTAGATTTCTTAGGTAAACTCCTGTCCTTGTTATCTCCAAATATATATAAATTAAGCGGAAATTCATTTAAACATGACGATATTTATTTATTTTGTTTTGGTCAATATTTTCGATGGCTAGTATAAAGAGTATTGATACTTTAAATTTATAATGCATTTCGACTAACTTAGAATATGTCTTTTCAAGCTTGAGTAAGGATACGGTAACTAAAATAAAAAAGGGCAAGTGCGAGTTGGACTCGCGCACTGAGAATTCTGTACAAATTTACCTATGAAATCAATTCCCGAATTGAGTTACGAAGATTTTTCCGAATTACAAACAATTTTTTTTTTGTGGCGTATCTACAAATTTACAATTTTCAGATTTTTCCCTGTACTTGTTCTATGAGACTGATATATGCCAAATTTCAGGATTTAAGGTCAACGGGATTCACTCTATGAACTTTGATTCCCTTGATTATATAAATATACGTTTTTTTGCGACGTAAACGGCCGTATCTTTTTTTTTCATCAACTCAGAAGTCTGATTTTTTCACAACTTCAAAAGACCGCAGACTTGAGCGTATGGTTTTAATTTTAACTCGATACCTCCAAGCGTTAAAGGGTCTTAACAGATAAACAGACGGACAACCAAGTGATCCCAAAGATCTTATGTACGAGATGGTCCCTTACAGGCTAAATAGATTTTTTACTAAGCAACATTACAAATTCTGAAGTGTACTTTATTTTCCGACATTTGACTATTCAAAAGTGCCTGTAAATGGTCTATTTGAAATAAATGATTTGACTTTGACTTGACTTTGACTTTTCATAGTCATTAAGTTCATATTTTTCATAGATTAGCAAAAGGGAAAAATGTACTGAGGAAGACAACGAGAAAGTGGTAGTGTGTTCCATTTTTACCTTTATATTTAACTAGGGTAAACATAAACTTGCTGTTAGCTACAATATTCCAGTCAGTGATAATAGATCGATCCCAGTCAAAGTAATAGAACCATTTTCGTTGGCACTGGATAAGTGGTCGCTGGTGGAACCTACCTAGATAGGCAGTACAGCAGTTTCTTCATGCTATTTTCCTTTACCGGTTCGTGTTTGCATTTAAATGTTCATCATCATTACAATCGAAAGACGTCCACTGTTCGACATAGGCCTCCCCCAGGTGTCGCCACAATTAACGGTTTGTTACTCATTACGCAAAAACTTATAAACGGATGAATTTAATGATAAACGTTGCAATAATATAGCTTATAACCTATATTTTTGCTAAGTTTCATCACGTGAGCAAGTTCAATAAATAGGCTACTAATATTATAAATGCGAAAGTTTGTGAAGATGGATGGAGGTAGTCGTATGTATGGATGTGTCGCGCAAAAACTACTAGACAGATGCACTTAATCATAAACATTGCAATAATATAGCACATAAGCTATAACTTTGCAGTTTCATTAGGTGAGCAAATTCAGCCAATAGGATAATTTTTATTATAGGGTGAAGCCGCTGGAAGAAGCTAGTCTAACATAGTTTCAAAATATCAAGATTTAACAGTCGCACTATAATGACGTCACAATGTTGCTTACATAACAAAAACGATATTTATCTACAGCAGCGCCCTCAAATCCCACGATGGTTTACTTTCCGCACAGACTCTACCAGCGCACAGTTGAATGCGAGATCAAAAAAACCCTCTCGTCACCCAGATGGCCCGGTGACCATGTATTTATCCGGACAACCAGATAACATAACAAGCTTGTGATTTTTCATAATACACTTATGAATTTTTTTTTTCATAAAAATACTAGACATTTGTGTTTCGTGTTTCGCATACCTATATTAAGACTAATTTTATATGGTATAAAAAAGTTAACCGAGTTAGCTTGTAACAATATAAATTCATCCATTAAAATCAATTTTATTTTCAATACCAATTTACCCATTCTCTCCTATATATCACCATTTAGCAACATACAGCTATTGGATCGGTATTTAGCAATGCTCTGAAGATATATGCCGACATCTGTATGCATTACAGGCTGTCTTCTAAGTGATATCGTCCGAACTCGAGTGGCGAAAATGAGGAGTACAAGGTACAAGGAGTTGTCAGCAACAGCAGGGACCCAGCCGGGTCGAAGCCTACTGGGGCCAGGGTTATCCGGAAAGGCGCTCAAGCCCCGGTATGAAGGCTAGAAGGAACGGGGTGGGTCTTTTAGTCTTTAGTATCTCCCGCTCCACCCAAGATCGGGGGTTGTCATTGGATGATTTTTTCCCACCATAAAAAAAGGCTGGTACTTCACTCTATGTAATTTATTTCATCATCACTGTTCTTATGACGGGGAAAGGAAATATCGTGAGAAAACCAGCTTTGTCATTATTCGAAACCGTGTGAAATCTAAATCAGTTAAGACCAAGGAAGAATGGCTTTGCAGTGGTACACAACAAGCTGATAATCAATAAAAAAAAAAACTATAGAAAGCTTTCGTTCAGACCATTTTAAGGTTGTCTGTAAAAGATTGCCTTGTGCGGTAAGACCGCCAACTACACTTAGTTTTTGCAAATGTTTAACCTGACCAAGTTATGAGGTGTGCAATAAAGTATAGGTGTATTAAATAAATGAAAGTCATGTGATATCCACTAATCCGCATGATGATAGCCTGTTTTCTCTCCTAAAGAAGAGGCCTGAATCCCAGTAATAGACACCATTATTATTATTTATTTAAACTTCATGTACAGTGGTAGTAGAAAGGTGGACTTAGGGTGAGTTGCACCATTTAACTAATACGATAACAAAGCCGTTAACAGTTGTCAAATCGTCGAAATGACCAATAGGCGGCCGTTTCACGGCTGGTTATGGTTTGGTTATCGTTATAGTTAAATGTTGCAACTCACTCTTAATGCAACAAAACATTCTCTACCAGTCAAGATAACACTGTGGCAGGTGTGGTAAGATTATACGACGTAAACACAAAACATTATTTTGTATTCAGCAAATCCCTCCTTCCTGACATTAAAACTTCTAAGTAAACATTAATATAGAACAATTTATCTTTCTCTGACGTCACTACAACAAAAACTACAGTAAAAAGTGGAAATACATTTTTCATAATTAAATCCGAATCGGAACTGAGAAGTTGAGTAATTACACCGTGAACAGTGACTGTTCACTTAATGGGCTTTCTTTGACTAATGAATGTACTGTTTTAATACAGGTACTGTAATAATTTGAAAGTTAATTTTACCTTTAGACTTGATTACTATTTTTTTTATTATTAAACGAGCTGCTAAGAAATTTTAAATATTTCTTTTTTTTTTTCTTTAAGCTAAAAGTATTCTTTGTGCTGTTCTAGGACATAGTCAACTCGTGTACTAAATTTCATCTTAATTTGTTCAGCCTAAGAAAATTTTAAGAAGTAATAAACATACACAGATTTACAAATTTTCGCCTTTATAATACTAAGTATGACTGGTATTAAAAGCTTGAGTGTCTAATACCACAAATGATATTGTGAAACCCAGTTACTGGATTGTACTGCTGGGTATTGTTGGTAATCAACAGCACCTGGTCAGCCTGAAGCCAACCACATCATAATTGGCAAAAAGGCTATGCAGATTAACTTGAGCGGCTGTTTTTCTGTAAAAGAATAAAAGATGTATTAGGTATTTCTTTATTTTTCAATATTGATGTTAAAATTTTAAATTGAGCACTTTATTTTTCCACTAATTACGCTGCTACGAACATGCTACGCCGTAGGCTTTTCGTAGACTTGTGCTACGCTTGTGTTAAAGGTAAATATTTGAATTTTATACTTCCACTAGCCGCTCCTTGCAGTTTCATTTGCATTTTATTTATTTAATTTAAATACTTTTAAGAATTAGATGTACGGCGAGTGTACACCCTTATATTGTTGATACCTCAACGGTCCGGACTCAGCGTTTTGCCTCGTCGTTTACTGCATACATTGAAGGACTGGAATAATTTACCTGCTACGGTCTTCCCATCCGATTATTATTTAGGTGTCGTCAAAGCTAGAGTGCACAGGCTTTAATAGACTGATGTGATTCACCATCAACGATTGCATCACTGCTTACCATTAGGTGGGATCGCAGTCAAGCATTTTTATATCACTAAAAGAAACTTGGACTCAAGTGCAACATAGTTTTTTTTTTTCTAATCAAACTGGTAGTTGCCAAAAATAGTGCTTTCAAAACAATAAAAACAGCTTATCATATTTGTACAGTTTTCAAGCTTTGTTTTTTTTTTGTCACTCACCATTAATGTCTAATTTAAAAATAATAATTATAAACAACAACAGTAAAGCACAGTTAAAACAAAGCAATAATTTATTATTGCGTTGTTTTAAATGTTCGAGCCGATGTTAATTGTGGCACAAATACTTATAAGTACTTATTTAAAAATCCCTTATTGTGCACACGTCCGTTCCACATCTATACAATTTTTTACATAATTTATTTGATTCTGTTTTTAGTATTTATTGTTATAGTGACAACAGAAATACATATTATATCTGTGAACATTTCAACTGTCTAGCTATCATAGTCATAGTCATAGTCATAGTAGTTTATTGGTAAGGGATTCTTACAAGTCAAATACAGAGTCTTACATTATAATAATATCTACTTAGTCAACAAGTGATTAAATAAAGGTATCAAATGATAAACAATGTAAACATATAAAAGAAAATACAAAATAAACAAACAAATAAATAGTTCAGAAGTCAAAATCACAAATTAAAATAAAAAATAAATCATAACAAAAGTCAATAATATTCATTCCAAATCAATATTCAATCGTCAAAAATAGATTAAATTACATCATAAATTCGTCAAATGAATAAAAAGCTTGCTCGATGAGCCATTTTTTCAAATGAGTTTTGAAGCTCCTTAGTTCATGATATATAGTCTGGTAACAGACAGACTGGAGTGGAGTCTTAGTAATATGGTCCCATTTCTACCCTTTGAATACAAAATCCTAATAACCAGATCTCAATACTTTACCGTGCATTATTTTAAACTTATAACAAGACACTATTATTTTAATGAAACTGACAAACTCTTAGTTTATGACAGGCCTGTTGGTCTAGTGGTTAGTAACCCTGACTGCTATGCCGGAGGTCGTGGGTTCGATTCCCACCCAGGACAAATGTTTGTGTGATGAGCACGATCATTTGTTCTGTGTCTGGGTGTAATTTCTCTATAATATGTATGTATTTAGAAATATTTAAGTATGTTTATCAGTTGTCTAGTACCCATAACACAAGCTCTGCTTAGCTTGGGACTAGACGGCGCTGTGTGATACTTGTGAATATTATTATTATATTATATTATTATTATTATTAGTTTGTTCAAGCAAGTGTGTACCTGCCCCTATTTCACTTGATAAATTACATTAATGGATGACGCAGCTGGAACGTCGTATTTATTTTAAAAGTAGATTTTGAGGACACCTACGATATTAAGGTCATATGTGTTAGATGTAACGTTGAGTGTACATATTATTAAGCTATTGCATTGTTTCTATCGCGGGCCTTGCGCGTGGAGACCGAATCCAGAAATTCCGTAACGAAAATAACCTAACACCCCCCACTCATTTGTTTTTTGAGCGTGGTGACCGATAAGAAAACAAATGAGTGAACAATCAATCAAAATTCAATTCAATGTGTGAAAGTGTAACTTCAATTAATATCAAAGAAAAAACAAACAAAGGAAAAAAATACTGCATAAATAAAATAAATAAAAAATTATAATTGCATAACTTGATAAAAATGCTATGCAATAGCTTTACCACGGCAGTCCCCGAGTGCCACACGTCTTTTTTATTTTGATGATGGAAAACGTGAGAAAACCGTCATGTCTTAGAACTAAAAATTTGAAGATATATGGCATCCACTAACCCGCATTACGCTCGCGTAATGGATAACGTCTTATTCTCTCAGAGTTACAGTTGTGGGAACATTAAAAGGCTGATTATGCTATGCTGTGCTATGCTGTGCTATGCTGTGTTATGCGATGCTATTATATTTTGGTAGGAGTGATATCAGTCTTTTGTGTTTTGGAATTGTTGGAGAGATATAATGGCCCTAGCCTGAAGGAACAAGGGTAGGTTTTAATCAGTTCAAGTCTGACACTACCTCTCGCTCTGCACAGAGCGAGAGAAATTATTAAAAAAAATCAGTCTATTGGATAAAAATTAGATCCTTATTTGTTTAGAGCGGATTCGATACAAACGCTACGACAATCCTAACTAATATTATAAATGTGAAAGTGTGGATTTTTGGATGTTTGTTACTTAATCACGCAAAAACGGCTGAACGGATTTGGATCAAATTTGGCATGTCTATAGCCTTTGACATGGAAAAGAACATAGGCTACCTTTTATCCCGATTCCTTAAGTACCTAATACCACGCGGGCGAAGCCGCGGGCAAAAGCTAGTAACTATTATAAATTAAAGTAGGTAATCATCAGGTATATTGTTATTTATTTGAAATCACATTTTGACAGGATTTAATCTCTACTTTAACATCTATTATTAATTCAATTAACTAATTTCATGTTTCCATCTTTTTAGGGTTCCGTAGTCAACTAGGAACCCTTATAGTTTCGCCATGTCTGTCTGTCCGTCTATCTGTCCGTCCTCGCTTAATCTCTGTGACCGTTAGCACTAGAAAGCTGAAATTTGGTACCAATATGTATATCAATCACGCCGACAAAGTGGTAAAATAAAAATTGGAAAAAAATGTTTTATTAGGGTAGCCCCCCTATATGTAAAGTGGGAAGTGATTTTTTTTTAAATTTCAACCCTAACGTGTGATATATCGTTGGATAGGTATTTAAAAATGAATAGGGGTTTACTAAAATCATTTTTTGATAATGTCAATAATTTCGGAAATAATCGCTCCAAAAGTAAAAAACAATGTGTCCCCCCCCTCTAACTTTTGAACCATAAGTTTAGAAAATATGAAAAAAATCTGAAAAGTAGAATTTTATAAGGACTTTCTAGGAAAATCATTTTGAACTTGATGGAAAGAACAGTTTTTGTACAAAAAGACAAAAAGGTTCTACAAAATAATTTCTGGACTAAGTTTGTAGTATAATCGTATATGCAAGCATTTTTTTAAACTCATAAGTGGGTACACTTATTGTGACGGACGGGAAACTACGGAACCCTACACTGAGCGTGGCCCGACACGCTCTTGGCCGGTTTTTTTTAAAATCATATTATTATGTCGTGTTAGTATTCAGCATTGTAATGGTTTTAAAGTAATGTTCCTTTTACATTTCAATGTGTGTAATGTTAACAATCCTCATCAATAAATAAATATGGATATCTAATGGATATTTCTAATAAAATACATACTCGTAAGTCGACGATCTTCTCCAAATTGCTTTAATTTCGTACAGTTTTCAAAATACTTGGCAAGCTAGTTAACACATCTGAATCAGAAATTCAGAACTTCAAACTACACACATCAAAAACAAAAGTCATCAAAGCCAGTTAAGGCCAGTCTTGCACTCTGACGTCATAATGAAGTTATAACATATTACAGTAACGACTTGCTTTTATTGCTAAATAATTACTTAAACACGTGCTTACCGTGAATTATGACCGATGGCTTCAGTCCACAGTCTGTGGGGTAAAATGAGGTATGTTACTGAGCAAAAGGCTGATATCGTGGTGCAAAATGAAATTGTAATTAAGGGGGATGGGGAATTATGGTTTCAACTGCTCATTTTGATCGAGATGGAAAAGGTGAAAGGTGTTATTATGAAGTGCATTCGTATGTAGTTTTTAAATGTGACTTGGAGTAATAAGTACAGTGATGGATGGTTGAAGTTCTTGGTAATTTATATGGAAGACGGCGAGACTTTTGTTGTGTAAATGGCGTGACACCCACGTGAAAGTTATTCTTGTATGGAAATACAAGAATAAATTTTACAAATGAAATTATTTTTTTTTAACGTAGGGCAGAGCGGAAGGATATGCCAGACTTTTACTGACTAAAACCACACCGATGTTCCAGATATATGACTGTTTGTTAATTTTAAAATAATATATATTTAATTTCATATAGTCCTACAGAGGCACTTATAGAACGTCAGGAGTTCACGGTTCCAATTAGTCGTCATTATTCGTTTTAAAAATGATTGATTTTTGTTATCCATTAATTTAATTCAACACCATAATTATGTACCATATTCTGGCAAAATAAATGAACTGAACTGAACTGAATTTCCATTATTAATAGATATAATCTTAAGTGGCACTGCGCTGAGCACACTGGGTTCAAGAGTGAAGACCGCGCTCTGGAAGACGCAGCATGGGAATGGCTCCTACAAGGTGAATCGATAACCTGGCAGAAGTCGCGGGAATCCGATGATTGCGAGTCATAAAGGACCGTTAGTTATGGCGACACTTGGGGAAAACTTTGTCCAGCAGTGGAAGTCTTTCGGCTGAAATGATGATAATGTGTAAGAAGACGGCGTCAACCAGTCAACGTATGTACAAGTAGCGGCACGAAACTTTAGCGCTGACCGTTATTGCGCAGAAGTAAAAATTAAGGTACCTGAGGGGGCTAGCGGGTTGAAGGGCGAGCGTGCGTAGCGCCGATTGGCTCTCCAGTCGCATTCTGTTCATTCACATGCGCAGCAATCCCCTCCGCGTATCGTTCAGCGCTAGACTTACGTGCCGCTACTTGTAGTACTAAATAAGTACGTAGTAAAATGTACCATCGCATCGTGTAGCCGTGGTAATGACTCCATAGAGCGTCTCGTAGTGCAAGGTAAAGTTGGGGGCAAAGGCCACGTGGTAGATCACCAATGAGATGGACAGACGAGATCAAGGCCGGCCGGCACTAAGTGTTCGGTTTATGAATGTACTCGGAAAGCTACAGTCCGCGATGAATGGCGCCGTATTACCAAGATGATTACTCATCGTGATTCATAGTGATGACCACGACCACTCTAGCAAGACTATACCGACTAAGGAGAAGAAAATGTACCATATACATAAGTATTAATTTATATTCCTACAACTACCAAGGTCAAATTGTAGCTTTGCAATTTCCGACACTTGAAAAAGACAGCAAAATAATGAATCACAGGTCTTGTCTCAAAGAAAAACGAAAATGATCTAAGTGAAGCGGGAAAAAAAAATAATTGAAAAGACTTCAAACAAGAAAATTGGCTTAACGTGCATCGCGAGTTCTATAATCGTCGAACTGATTTCTTTAGAAAAAGAAAGAGCTCTAATGAACTTTTCGAATCAGGCTTTTTCCGGTTGAGTTTCTTTTTTTCAGCCAACTGACTGACAGTTTGGTTTACCTTTGGCTGAAATGGTGGCTTCTGATTTGGTAGAAATGCCTTGTTTGTGGTTTGTACACTGGGTCGTAAAAATTTCGCATCACTTATAGGCGAGCAATTTACGTATGAATATAATTTTCGGAAAATATGTCAGTTTTTATGTTTGTGTTATTTTTGCGGCCCAGTGTAGAAAGATTGATTGATTGATGAAAGAGAAATTGATTGATTGATTATTAAAAAATAAAATCAACTTATGTTGTATGCGGATATTAATCCAGAATTACAGTAATGTCAAATATTGTTAAAAAGATTAAAATTATAATTATCATTAATGAATTGTATTAAATCTACACTAATATAATTAAGAGGTAAAGTTTGTTTTTTTATTTTTTATTTGAGGTAATCTCTGGAAGTACTGGTCCGATTACTAAAATTTTTTCAACGATAGAATGCTGCTTTATTCTTGAGTGGCATAGGCTATATTTTATGTACGCGGGCGAAGCTGCAAATTACAATAAAAAAGGATGGTAGAATTAATTAGACACCGATAGAAAGCTGCTTTATTCCTGAGTGACATAGGTTATATAAATGGGAAATCATCCAATGACTTCTCCGACTCTAAGGTGGAGCGAGAGGGCGTCTCTGACTTTTACTGACTAAAACCCATTCCTACGTTCTTTCTTTGCCTTAGTTCAAGGGCTCCAGGGTACTCTTTCACACGACCGTCGGCCCCTGGAACTCAAATGACAACTAAATAAAGGAACAAAGATTGGTCTTTGTCATTTACTATTTGAAAATCCCTCTCGCTCCACTTAGAGTGACCAGTTTTTTTTTTGGTAGCCCACACTGTCCTACTGCTGGGCAAAGTGTGACCAGTTATTCGATGGTTTTCTATCTAAAAAAAACCGCTGGCCGTGTGTAAATGTGAATATACATTATGTTAACAAGATCCCTTTATGACCTTATAGTTTCTTCGAAGCACATATAAAGTCAAATAAATATTTTCAATACACTTACTCAAAAACCCGCTCTTATCCCACCGGTTTTAGACATGCGAAAGACTGTTTTCCGCACTAGTGCAGAAAAGTGCGCGTGCTCTCTCCGCCACAATGTTATTACATGTATTGTATCAGGCTGGGTGCGGTAGACCAAACAAACTTTCTGCACTTGTATCAAAATGTACTATTTCAAGTACCAATATATTCACGTCAATCATTTCTTTCATTCAAATCCCCATAAAAATAAATTCATTAAACCCTACCAATCAAAACACGTTTTACAAATACAATGACTTTATTACCGCTATCACAAACGGCCATCAGCAGAAATTTTCGCGCCGTGTGTGTGGCCACATTGCATGACGTTAGAATGCAATTATTGTTTGATATCTTTGTTAAGTTGGTAGTGTCAGGCGAGCGGTGCCGATTCCAGTTCGAGCCATTTTGTTTTTTTTTTTGTGTTGGTGGCTGGTACAAGTTTTGTTGGTGGATTTAATTAAATGTGACTTTTTTATTTTGATGAAAGTAGGCAACATTTTATATTGTACATTTTTGTTAGGTTTTAAGTATTTAGAGAACTAGTTTAGAAAGCAATAAAGGCATTGTTGCTCAATTTATTACAAATCGGTGCATTTCCTTTTTTTGGCATATTTTTTTTTATTTGATAAATTATTGGTAGTACCTATTCAAGTTAAGAAGACATTGAGTTTATTTTGAAGCACAATTTGCTTAACCTACAGACACATATGAAAAAATAATAATAATTTGTTTCTTTTTTTTTTAAATACAAGATAATGTCTTGTATTCTTCTATTTTTTCAAATTATTGTAGAACGTTTTTGAATTTACATAATTATTAAGTTATGGGCTAGTGAAGAACATAATTATCTGTGTCTGTACTAGATAATAAAATCTACATTTTAGACATCAGCACTCTAACTTGAGTTTACGCAGCACTTAAAACTAGAGTAGTAGAGACCAATTTGAAAATCAGTGAAAATCTTCAATCTCCATGATTTTCAAGTTTAAAGATTTGGTCTCTAGAGCCCGCTCTTGGCACAGTGCATCTTATCACCAACAAAACGAATAAAGACAAAACCGACTACAGAGCTATCAATGTGGCTACATACTGGCCGGAAAAAATTGAGTCGAATCGACGCAAAAGAAGAAGAATTTTCAATTACATTAAAATTGCACCACCACAGAAATATCTGCCACGCTGCATTTCGTGAGAAGCCTGCATAACTCCTAACCTTCCAATTCAGTTATTTATTTGCTTTTTCACAACTTAAGACTTTATAGTTAACTAGTGGTAATTTGAGCAGTTTTTATTTAAATTATCTGTGAATTAATCGACGGAAATGAGCCCGGAATTATTCGTAAGCGATGATTTATCGAAGTGATCGGGTTGTGGCGCCATCATGCAATGTGAATGGAAACGGCGTTGCATTTTATCATGATTTTTGTGAATTTTTATGGCCTCATTAGTGTTGTACAGTTTTGATCGGAATCCGGGTTAGTTTTGTGCCTCGTTCGTTTTGTAGTCACGCTTTCAAATCGTGCCGCTCTGGGCACTGTATTGAGTTGTGTTGACATGATAGGGTTAAAATTGTATTGAGCTATAAATGTAGGTACTGTTGATATAGTTAGGCTTTTTGTGACGGTATTTATGGATGCCACGTTTTGTAAAGAACAAGCGTTGATAAAAATAAGTGTGTACCGTAGAGCGTTACACTCGTATAACCTTCGATTGAAACCCCTTTTTGTGGGATATCATCCAATAACTGCTCCTGGCCCGTGTGGAGCGAGGATTGTCAGACTTTTACTGACTAAAGCTCACTTGTGTTTTTTTAGTCACCGTTTTTTACAGTAACTACTTACTACAGTACTTATCAGTTAAGTAGGTATTTAGGTTCTTCAATAGGTATTTTAAAATTATTTCACACTTTCATATCTGTATTGATTACTTACTCAAAAAACAATTGCCGGTAAATATTCTACTTAATTACCGACGCCAAAAGAATTAAGTTAGACCTACACTGCGCACACGTGTGATACACACGCCGATCTTGGCGCGTCGGTCTCCATACATTTTATACGGAAACTAGACTTGTAGAGTTACATTTGATCCACGCCACAAGACGTTGTCCTACGTACAAATCAGGCATGTTACACATGTGCATCGGTCTAATTTAGTTCTAACTTTAATCTCAAAACAAAACACAATCACTGAACTAAATTCCATTCAATTGTTTCATGAAACATCAACAATCCGAATACAGACGGGGCAAAATGGAACAAAAAACCAGCCTAATTTGAAAGCGCATTCAGGCCCAGTACAAGAAGTTAAAAGCTCGTGAAGGGTTAGCGAAAAATTATTTGGAAAATCACGGCTCACGGGCGCTCTTGACAAATCGCTTGCGGCTGACCCAGGGCTACCCCTAGTGTGTCCTGAATTTTGGGACGACATTGTCCAGTATTTGGGACATGAAATTTTTATGCGATATTGATTGGATGGGGCATTTGTAATCTTGTATGCTGTGCTTGATTGATGGGCATTGTTTTGTTATGGACATAGGTTTTTTGGATGGACTAAACTTATAAGTTTGATAAAATTTCAAAGTAAGCATAAGATTACCATTGTGGGATTGCTATAAAAATTTCACCGTGACCCGGGAACATAAAGAATGACTCTGATGGGACATGAGTGTCTCTGTCTCTCTTCAACCAGAACCGGAGAAGAAAATTGACAATTTTGCACTCTCAAAATAAAGGATAACATTGCTGACAGATTTACCAAAAATTCTGCAAATGATGAACGTTATAGTACTAAGTGGGTATCTTACAAGCATTCAAAAATATCAATAATTTTACATATAATATTCTCTTCTTTAATATTTGGGATTTATGTTTGTCACAAAACCATAACGACATAATACGACAAACACACCCAAAATGATTTCCAACAAAAAACGGAACCCTTAAATGCTCCGTGTATATCCCGTGTCCCCACAACCCTACTTGTCTCAGAGCCGACTATTTGTCTGGTTTACGTAGGTTAAAAACCGGCGGTCCCGTAATTCCGGACACATGTCCCGTATAAATAAATTCGCTGTCTTATCCCCGATTAATTAACTTGTGTTATATCCCACACTTTACCACACTTTATTATTCATATTTTTATTTAAAACTTCGGCTGAAAAACGCTAACAAACAAGAAATTAGTAATGGTGTAACTTTCGAGCGTAAAATCTGGCTTTTTGGCGACTCCTTGTTTATCGTTACGATGGGCTTTGTTGAGTAAGGTCAGAGAAAATGGCGGTAGCATAATTAATGTTTGTGTATGTTCTTGCTTATTTTTTGTTTATTCCGCAATTTGCTTCGTTGTAATTTTTTAGCTCAACAACCTGAACACCGTAATTCAGAACGATCCTGTTTAATTTGAATTCAGAATAACACAAAAATCAAAACATTGTTTGTCTAACCGAAAAAAGATAAGGTGGACAAATATACGAGAATTTTATTCAAACGAGCCCCTTCCAATCTAACGTTTAACATCCGATAGCCCTATTGACGGATAACCGAAACGATATCGCGAAAAAAAATCGCAACTAACATAGATCGTCCAGATTTATGCGTTCAATAGCGATTTATTAGTCGGCATACTCATGAATTTGACACGAAGCGTGTTTTTGTCGCAGAAATAACGTACGGCTGTGACGTCATACGAAATACGGCCTCGCGCTCCCATTGGCGATTTTTATTGCTTTAAATAAATAAAATTGCAGCAATGGATTATGGATCGCTCGGGTTAGGTACGAACGTAGTTTATGTACTTTTTTGGTACGCGATTTGTATTGGCTGAAATTTTTTGCGATCATGGTTTGTAATGGTTCAATCACATCACGGAATTATGATTTCGCATTTAAATATTTATGAGTGTTTTTTTTAGAGGTGATCTACATTACTGTGTTGCCTGATAGCTAAAACCTAAAAATTTTTAAGTCAAGAGTGAATATGTTACTTCTAGATAAGCGTACTCCATCGCTAGCCACATCATGGCTTACCATCAGGTGAGGAAGTGGTCTAACGCGAGCCTATCCATAATAATAAAAAAGACTACAGGAAATAAAACGCGGTCATCTACTGCCTACAAAAAAAAGAGATACGCTAAGACACAAAATTTGAAACATTTTATCGATTACTTAAAGTTAACAAATGTAATTATAAAATTGTAAAACGTTGGCGTTAACTCCGCCGTATGTAGTTACATAGATATCTCTCATATATACATATAACGTTGTCAAATGTTAGGTGGAATATATATATATATTCCCTAATCTTTCACCCCTCGCTCTCTCCCCTCCAACTGCCACTATGTGGTAACAGATAGAGGGGTGAAAGTCTTATTAATGTAAATTGCTTTCTGAAGGCTATGGAACTTGAAACCTTCCTAAATTATCGAACATTCTCATTCATTCACATGAATTTTTTTATCTCATATGGTTTGACCATTATATGTTTACTGAATGGACTATAATAGAGACTTTGACCCCTGAGTTTGTTTTGGTGTTTCTTCTCAGGGTAGTCAGCTCGGAAACACCGGCCTTATCTAGTTTAAATCGAAGAAGAAAATTATGTGATATCAAGTGTTTTTTTAAAACTTATTTGTAAAATAAATATAATTTATCATTATCATTCATGTCACCGTTATGGGCAATAATATTTTTTCTAGCAAAACACTAAAAACTGTAAAATTTGGATAATCATCATCATAATTTTGTTGTACATAGGCCTTCCTCAAGCGTCGCCACAACGACCGGTCCTGTGCGTCTCGTATCCATCGGATTCCCACGGCCCTTACCAGGTCATCGGTCCACTTTGTGGGAGGCCTACTTCTGACATGCTTTTGAATACATATCTTTACTATTTTTCTAGATTATCAATATTTGATAATACTATAATAATTCAGTTTCTCAATGTAAAAATTACAGCATTTGATATGCGTCTCAGCTGTAACAAATTCGAGTTATCTCGTCCCCGTCAGCATTCTAATACAGTTTTATACATTCATTTAATATTTTACGGGCGAACCCAGGGTTGTAAAATATAAAGTTTGACGCGTACGCTGTTACAATGTTGTGTCGTATGGATGAGACAATTTGACGGTTTGTAGTCGGACGAGACAGCTCAAAATAGTATTAACATAATCATCACTTACACGCTTTTTAGTGGGGGTTTTATCTTAATGATCACTTGCCTGAAGAATCGCCGAAATTAAGAGGCAGCGGGCATTGCACGCAGAACAGATGGTCGATGGAGCTGAAAGATTCAGGACTGGCTACCACGTCTCGGAAGTCACAGTGTTAGAAGGCCTTCAAGGTCCACCTTGTCCTTCAAGGACAAGGTGGACCTATGACCTGGTGAGGTTTTGGCAATCCGTCGGATGCGAGACACACAAGAGTGGTTGCTGTGTCTATACTTTAGGGTAGACATATGTCTAACCAACTAATATCTCATAGGATTTATAGAATTTTTATCCTGGAAATAATAACAAACTAGTGCGCCTCACCATCAACGATTGCATCACTGCTTACCATGAGTGGGCTCGCAATCAAGCACTAGTTTATATCAATTAAAATTAAAATGCATGGGATGATAAACTTTTCTGAAATATCAAGTGGTTACCAGTATCTTGATGTTTGATATTTGTGTTTCCAATCTAAACTAACATGACATTTAAATAATAGTAATCTGTAATTTCAAGATGAAAGTCTTATATATTAATAAACAAGAAAATCTATGGGAATGGCGGTCTTATCGCTGACAGCGATATCTACCAGACAACCATAAGATGGGCTGTAAAAACTTGAATAAAAAGGTAGCAGTCTGCGGTGTACTGCAAATTAATAATGTATTAAATATTAGATCAAAACTATATACTAGACTGTACATAGATCCCGCTAGCTACAAGCTAGCTATAAATACAGTATCTCTACACTAGCAGTATAAAGATACTGTATTTATAGAGATAAATACAACCTTTCAGTCTTTTCAAGTACCAATAAGGAAATCATCAACACCTTTCTTTCAAGCATCATTAAGGAAATAGGGTCAAAACAAAACACGATCTTGTAAGCTTCCTCTTCCACGTCAAGTGTGAGTGTCGCCTTACCAATAACGTGCGATTATTCGCTCATACCTTCGGCTTGACGCGGGCCTTTTACGGCAGGCTATAATAAATCTTCAGGGGTCCGGATACCACTGCTATAGTCATTCAAATTATTCTGGGAACCCTTACCTTAGGGACATGAATTTTTGGGGTACAGAAATGATTTTTTAATTAAAATCTTTTGGGAACGTTAAGACAAAGAGCGAACAAAGTGAACAAATACCAACCCGCGCTACGGTTGCTATTGAGGAAAAATTATTATCACCCTCAATAAGGCACATTAGGCGCAGTGGTTGAACGATTGACTACTGCAGTACGTGTCACTTGTTTGATTTCCGCATGAAACAAATATTGGTATAGCCTATAGATAGTTGTTCCGTATCTGCATATCTTGTTTACGTGAGTTCACATGTTTGTGAACGCACCCGATACAGGAGTATTTCTTAAAACAAACCCTTAAAAAAAATTGATCCGAAAAATGTTCAAATTAAAACTTGAGATAAAATTTCAATTATACCAAAAACAGCCGCTTTTGAATTGTTAAAGTTAGTCAATCTAACTACTTGTTCCATTGCTCCACACTGCTAGGCGAAGACCTCTCCATTTTCTAAAAACGTATGTCTTCTGCCATTGTGGACCAATCCCACTGCTAAAAGTTCCTTGGCGTTCCACGGCCGTAGAGAGTTATTTTTTTAATTGATATAAACTAGTGCTTGACTGCGATCCCACCTGATGGTAAGCAGTGATGCAATCTCTGATGGTGAAGCGCACCAGTTTATGAGCCTATTCACTCTTGCTTTGAAGACACTCAAATTATAATCGGACGGGAAGTCCGTTTTTTCAAATATTCCTGGTACCCTGCCCCCTAGCCAAGTTACAACTGTTTCTCTTACATTTTTTTTTTTTTTTTTTTTTATTTTTTTTTTTTTTTTTTTTTTTTATGGTGGGAAAAAATCATGCATTGACATCCCCTGCCCTTGGGTGGAGCGGGAGATAGTGTCAGACTCTTACTGACTAAAAGACCCACCCCGTTCCTTCTAGCCTTCATACCGGGGCTCGAGCGCCCTTTCGGATAACCCTGGCCCCAGTAGGCTTCGACCCGGCTGGGTCCCTGCTGTTGCTGACAACTCCTTGAGGCGCGCGGGAACAGTGCGCGCCGTCGACGCCTTGGGCTTGGTCCGGACAGTTACCGGACGGCCGGACAGCGAGCTACCCATTGCTCACTGTCCGCAAGCCCGCGCCTACGGTGGCCGGAAATCGGGATCAGAATCCCGGCGGCGGCGGCGGCGGCGATAACGCCGTTGCCTGATGCGTTCGGCCTCCTCCTTTGCGAGCATTACTGCTTCGCAGAAGTCGGCGACCGCCTGCCACTCCTCCTCGCTCCGGACCATGGCCTCAACCAAGGCCCGGCGCGAGAGGTCTCCGCCGCCGATCGCCCCCACGAGGGCACGGCGATGCTCCGCCCAAGCAGGGCACACCTCGACTGTGTGCTCCACCGTGTCCTCCGGGCATTCCACACAGTGGCGACACCCGGGCGTCACTTCCGCACGAATCCGGTGCAGGAAACTCCCGAACGAACCATGTCCGGTGAGTACCTGCGTCATGCGGAAGGTAAGGACGCCGTGAGGTCTTTCCAGCCACGCCTCAAAGAGGGGACTTACCGCCACGATTGTGGCGTGCCCATTTCTCTTACATCGTACGCTTCGAGTTAGCCACGTCCGCAATTCTTTTGTTCTGATCACGTGACTGTGCTTTGAGATGACGGCATTCCTTTACATCTGAAGCTTTTTACTAGCATTAACGATTGCAGATTAGCAACTTGGCTAGGAGTACGTTAGTTTTAACAAGCCCTGTCAATCATGCTGACAACATGTCATTGAGGCACATATGGAACACAACACACCGTCAACCCAGTCCCTACTCCTTATCAAACAGCGACCTCGTGTACAACCACCCTTAGATACAAGATATTACATTACTTGACATTATAACTTACACTTCGACTGGCCTGTTGGTCTAGTGTTTAGTGACCCTGACTGCTATGTTTGTGTGACGAGCACTATCATTTGTTCTGTGTAATTTTTCTATAATATGTATGTATTTAGAAATATATGACATCCCACCCATACGCACACAGCGTTTTAGGAACACATTTATTATGCGTTCAGCCAAGGAGTGAAATTCCCTGCCGGAGTCTGCGTTTTCTGATAGCTACAACTTAGGGGTCTTTAAGTCAAAAGTGAATAGGTAACTTCTAGGCAAGCGTGCTCCATCGTCGACCACATCATTGCTTACCATCAGGTGATATAGTGGTCAAACGCAAGCCTATCAATAATAAAAAAAAATATAAGTATGAATAAATTATCAGTTGTCTAGTACTTATAGCAGAAGCTCTGCTTAGTTTGGGACATGAAGGCGTTGTGTGAAAGTTGTGGTATAATAAAAAAAATGAAAATCAGTTACGCTTTGCGTTCCATGGCTGTGGTCTTTAAAATATTCCCGGTGCCCCGGAAGCTTTAACAGGCCTTGGCAATCATGCTAACAAGATATCTTTGAGGCACACATGGCACAGTCAACTCAGTCCCTATTCCTAATCAAACAGCAACCTACGTGTACAACCACCCTTAGATACAAGATATTACATTACTTGACATTATAACTTACATAACTACAAGTTATAACTTCGGTAGTAACCCCTTCTGCTAAAGGTTTAATGACCACTTGTAACATCTTGAAGATTAACAATTTATGGGAACTACAATTTGCCAATTAGTTTTGAAATGATTAATTGTCAGAATTCATGAGTTAAATTACTATTTGGAAGTTGTATTGTTCAATTTGATGTATATAGTATGAAAGGTTATGTATGTAGTTTTTGATAAGAGATATTCTGTAAGCAATAATGAAAAAAGTTCAAAATGTACTGAGTGGACTGGTCTAATCGTTTCGCCTTGTCGTTTATACCGCGTTCATCGAAGGACTGGAACAATTTGCCCGCTGCAGTCTTCCCGTCTAATTATAATTTTGGTATCTTCAGGCTAGAGGATAGGCTCCTCACCATCAACGCAATCGTTTTCATTCCCACCTGATGGTAAGCAGTGATACAATTATCACTGCTTACTATCAGGTGGGATCGCAGTCAAGCACTAGTTTATATCAATGAAAAATAAAATGTATGGGATGATAAACGTTTCTGAAATATCAAGTGGTTACCAGTACGGCGTTCTCGCCGCCGCTGGGATTCTGATCCCGATTTCTGGCCACCGTAGGCGCGGGCTTGCGGACAGTGAGCAATGGGTAGCTCGCTGTCCGGCCGTCCGGTATCTGCCAAGCCTAAGTCGTCGACGGCGCGCACTGTTCCCGCGCGCCTCAAGGAGTTGTCAGCAACAGTAGGGATCGAAGCCTACTGGGGCCAGGGTTATACGAAAGGGAACTCGAGCCCCGGTATGAAGGCTAGGAGGAACAGGGTGGGTCGTTTAGTCAGTAAGAGTCTGACACTATCTCCCGCTCCGCCCAAGAGAGAAAAGAGATGATTTTTCCCACCATAAAAAAAGTGGTTACCAGTATCTTGATGTTTGATATTTGTGTTTCCAATCTAAACTAACATGACATTTAAATAATAGTGATCTGTAATTTCAAGGCGAAAGTCTAATCCAGTGCGTGTTGGCAGTGATGACATATGAAACGTGGTCGACTATAATGAGCCTCATCAGAAGGCTTAGACCGAAGTACAATGGAAAGGGCTATGTACCTACAGAGTTTCCTTGCGTTATCGAATCAGAAATGAAGAGTCGCCAAACTTAAATGCCAGTGAGCAAAGCACATTGCTCGCAGAACATTGAACTGGTGAGGGTTGACATTTGGAGGCGAGTCTTTCGGCGGAAATGATGATGATCTATTATATAAAATAGCATGTTAATCACTGTGTTTTAATGTTAAGTTTTGTGTACAATAAAGAATTAGATTAGATTCTTCCATTATTCCCAGCTCGAAGCCACTTCTACTCGATACCTAAGGGAGAAATCTAAGTCGTAGTCGTCCCACCATTATCTACTTTGTCTAAACTCTAAGGAATTCTAAATTCCAATTATATGTTGTATATAACCTTCTTCTGTTGTTTTTGTATTATTTATTAAGACTAGTTAGAAACAGAATTGGAGTTTTTTTTTTACCTCCTCCTCCTTAGTCGTTCACTCTTGATAGAGTGGTCGTGGTTTACATACACCTCTAAATTATTTGCTACTAATCGGGTCAGGTAGTTTGGCGGCATAAGCTTAAGTCCACTTTTTTACCTTTTGTTTGCATTAAGATTAAATAAATAAATCATCATCATCATCATCAGCCTTTTTAATGTTCCGGACTCAGGCCTCCTCTCTAGGAGAGGGAATGGGCCGTAATCCACCACGCGGGCCCAGTGCGGGTTGGTGGATGTCACATGTCTTCGAATATTTGGTTCTAGGACATGCCGGTTTCCTCACGATGTTTTCCTTCACCGTTTCGAGAGCAGTGGTAATGAAATAAATTACACAAAGTAATGCGCCTGACAAGGTTTGAACCCGCGACCTACAACTCGTAAGTCGGAACCATTACCACTCGGCCACCACTGCTCTCAAAAAAAAAATGTAAATAAATAAATATCCTCTCCTATTTTCCAACTCCAAATTAAAAATACCTGTCATTATCACAAGTATAAAAAATCTTGTTTTCTTCTTTCCAGGCCAAAAAGCGGCTCAATGCTGCTGTACAGCCGGAAGAAGGTCCGCTACCGACGTGATGGCTACTGCTGGAAGAAGAGAAAAGACGGGAAGACCACTCGAGAAGACCACATGAAGCTCAAGGTGCAGGGGACGGAGGTCAGTTACTTACACATTCTTTTTTTTACTAACCTAGTTTGCAATGGTGATATTTACAAAGTTATAAAAATTAACCTGAAAAAGAACACTGAAAAGAAGAAAGAAGCTCTGTTTGTACCATGTTTCTTATGTACGTGACTGTAGTCTTTTTTGAGAATACATGATTTGTTGTGTGTTTAAAGACTATGTACTATGACTGCCTGTTGGTCTAGTATTTAGTGGCTCTGACTGCTATGACGGAGGATATGGGTTTAATTCTCATCCAAGACAAATGTTTGTGTGATAAGCACGATCGTTTATTCTGTGTCTGGGTGTAATTTGTCAATAATATGTTTGTATTTAGATGTCTATTACTTGCCTAGTACTCATATCGCAAACTCTGCTTAGTTTGGAATTAGTTGGCGATGTGGGAAAGTCTGGAAGATATCGCTGTCAGCGATAAGACCACCATTGTACCCATAGATTTGTTTCTGTGAAATTTCTACTATTTTGGTGTATAATAAAATTTATTCTATTCTATTCTCTTATTCTTACTTTTAGGTTTTAAGTCCAAGGTCGTATCCATTAGTTCGCCGTTCGACCGTCCGATAAACACATAGCCCATGTCGATAGCCTACTGTGTCCCACGAGCGATTCAAAGAAAATGGTCAGCAAGCAATAACCACAAGACCAACAGGCCAGTCAAAAGGCGTCTATTACTATAGAAAGAAAGAAAGAAAAATATTTATTTTAGTGCACAAAACATTTTAGACAACAAAAATATGTTGAAACTTAAGATAAACACAAAACAAAAATCACATTTGCCCCAAAAAAGGTCCAAGTTCAGCGAAAATGCCAGACAACTACGAGGTAGTTCTCTGACGCTGGTTTTCAACTGAACCTTAATACTATAGATTTGAAAATGACAGGGTTTTATCAAATTGAGGCATAAGTCACAATTTGATAGAACCCTGAGTCCAAAGCACCCTCATAAGTCTAAATCTGTTAAAACTCTGTGACCGTAACGCCCTCTTTTTTCTTTCACCTCACAGTTAAACCTTCTTGATTAATGCGTTAAATCAACCGACAATTATGTACCTTCATTACAACCCTCATTTGCCAAAAAAACCTCTCTCTAAGCCTATTAATAAACATTCGTCGGATATGAAGGCTTGAGGTCACGGAAAAGATGGACAGCATGAGCGATGGCTCAAAGGGAAATTAAAGAAAGCGAAATTGCGGTGCAAAACCTAGCGGTATTTGGAAACTAGATTGTGAAGGCTTTTCAGACCAGTCTGGTTTTGTAGCGCTTTTGAAAAGTAGGTTAATAAAAGTGTTTTTAAATGGAGGGAAGTGGTTGTCTTTTTGAGTGGAAGAGGGGTAGCAAATGTAGATACATAGAAATGTGTTAGAATTTTCGTATGAAAGAACGTAATGTTATGTTCCACAAAAGCTACAAGCTACAAACAACAAGCAAAGATTACAAGCTACAAGCAAAGATAGTTGGGTTATTACAGGTCGCGCGGTGAATTAAGATCGCTCGGTGAAAGTAGTGGGGGCAATCGGCGCATGTGTACAATTGCGCACAGAAATTCTTAGTATGTTAGGATTTTATTTTTAATTTCATATGTTTGAAGCTTATTAACATAACTTATAATAACACTAGTTTTTGCTTGTAATTTATCTTGTAAGTAGGTAAATTCAGAAAAATAAAAAAATTTAAAATAAAAATAAAAAATAATAATTTCGTTAGTTTCTTTCTTAACCTAACAATTCACGTCGTAAACCATTTTTCTGACTTGCCATTTTAAACCTTTATTTTTAACCATTTTTTTTACGACTACGCATTACTAATACAATAACACAAGCTGTACGCAACAGTACCCAAGTACAACAGTATCCAATGAGACGCGAGAACGCAACGTGGGAATTGAAGAGCGACTCTATCTACCAATGACGTGTCGCCGACGGCGCACACCCGCCCGCACGTCGCCAAATAGACCTTAGAATTGAATACTGCGCATGCCCCTTCCACTTTTGCCGAGCGATCTTGATTCACCGCGCGACCTGTACATAACCAATGAATGTGACATTAGTTAGGATTATCATTATCATTCCAGTTGAAAGACGTCTACTGTTGGACATAGACTTTCCCATAGCGACGCCACAATGACAGGTCTTTTGCGCCGGTTTCCTGCGACCAGGCCAGGCCAGTCCAGGCCATCGGTCCACCTTGTTTGAGGCTTTCTAAGGCTGCTACTTATCATTGAGAGGGTTTGCCATATTTGCTACATTTCGACTGGCCTGTTGGTCTAGTGGTTAGTGGCCCTGACTGCAATGCCGGAGGTCGTGGGTTCGATTCCCACCCAGGACAAATGTTTATGTAATGAGCATGATCATTTGTTCTGTGTCTGGGTGTAATTTATCTATAATATGTATGTATTTAGAAATATATAAGTATGTTTATCAGTTGTCTAGTACCCATAACACAAGCTCTGCTTAGCTTGGGACTAGACGGCGTTGTGTGATAGTTGTGGAATATTTTATTATTATTATTATTTGGAAGCGGGTTGGCGATCGCAGTGTGCTTGTTGTAAAGCACAAAGAATACTGCTGCCCATTTTGTTTAGTGTCCCTTAGCGGTCTCTTACAACACCCACAGAAAGTGATAGAATAGTGCTTTGTGTCCAACTTTATATGCTGGAAGTACGGTTGGTTAGGATGACGAACCATGGGTATCTCGACGCCGATAAAGAGTAACCCCAATCGACGACGGCGCGTTGTGTTCTACGCTCACCTCAAAGAGATGTCACCGGGCCAGTTAGGGCTGACGCTTGCCAGGGCTGCGGATGTTCGAAGACAGCCCTTGCAATAAATAGTGACAGAAGGAACACTGTGGGTTTTAGTCAGTAATGGGAGTCCTGACTGCGATGCCGCAGGTCGTGGGTTCGATGCCAACCCAGAACAAATGTTTGAGTGATGAGAATAGTCATTTGTTCTGTGTCTGTGTGTAATTTATCTATAATGTATGTGTTTATAAATATACAAGTATGTTTATCAGTCGTCTAGTACTCGTAGCACAGGCTCTGCTTAGATTGGGATTAGACGGCGTTGTGTGAAAGGTGTGGAATATAAAAAAAAAAACAGTTGTTAAAAATGTATCAAAATCGTCTGGCAGCGTATATGATAAAACGTAACAAGTGAACAGCAAACTTAGTTTTTCCTATTATACTATAGTTTGCGTGGAACGAGGCCCTTGTTATGCAATAATATTATTACTGAACACATGTTCCCCTCCCGCCAGATATTCTATTACTCTATGCATATAAAGATACGGTACATTTAAGTGGGTCACCGTTTACCTCCATGGAACTCTAACGTGTATCAAAAATGGTTCCCGAAGCGACGCTTTACCATCTAGTGTTGATTATTTCGATTATTCCCAAGAAAAACCATTTCATTGCGTCCCGGAATTGTGTGAAGAAAACTTAAAAGAAATAACAGTTTTATCTGAAGTGTGTTGCTGTTGGGACTAGTGCTTTCCTTATGCTGTTATTTTAGCTAGTTTTTGTCAGTGGCTTCGCTTGACACGCACGCGGAAGAAGACCCCGTCTACAATTGCCGGCACGGATCTTGAGCGCTGGCTTCAAGTTGCGCAGAAGTCAAATATTCGGTCTCTTTAGTGGTGCGGAGTGAGACGCGGGGGCAGGGAGTGTCAGTGATTGGCTCGCCGCGCTATCGCGTCATAGACGTCACTCATGATTCGTTCCCTGCTCTAGCTGCGTGTATCTAACAACGACGACGATTGGCTCGCCAATGTATGGAATGCGCAAAGCGATCCCCACTCTGACGCCGAGCGCTCAAGATCCGTGACGGTAATTGTACAAGGCTCGGTTTGCGGGGGCCGGCACGGACGGCGAGCAATGAGTAGCTCACTTTTCTGCCTTCTAGATAGCATCCAGGCCGATCCCAAGTCACCGACAAGGCGCAATAAGCCACGCGCTCGAAGAGATTTCAGCAAACCGTAGGTGCCCAGAAAAGCTGATGCCCGCTGGAGCCTCGGGGAGTTTTAAGACAAAGAAACCCGTGGCTTCTGGCAAAGGACAACTAACGGACAGTGTAGTTTTAGTCGGTAAAAGTCTGACATACCTTTCTGCTCCACCCTAAAGCGAGAGAAGTTAGAGATGGTTTACCTGACAAAACAAGTGTACTTACCACGATAAATTCTATTATCAATCTAATCATACGTTTAGAATGCACGAACAATGGAAATGTAGATCTTCATTAATGGATGAGTAATTGAATAATCCTAGACAAATAGGTAGCTAATCAGTGGAGCAGGGCTGGTGGCTTAACGGATTATTTCCGAACAATGGTGGTTTGAAAATACTTGATTCTGAAATGAGACAATCTGCTGGTTGACATTAGAAAGGAAAGAAGAATAATAAAGTGATTGCGCCTGAATTGAATCAATTGTTTTTATTGGTATAAATTAGTGCTTGACTGCAATCCCACCTGATGGTAAGCAGTGACGCAATCGTTGATGGTGCACTAGTTTATTAAAAGCCTCTACCACTCTAACCTTGAAGACACCCAAATCATAATCGGACGGGAACACCGCAGCTGGCAAATGGTTCCAGTCCTTCGATGTACGCGGTATAAACAACGCTTAGTCTGGACAGTAGAGGTCATCATCTTGAAGAAACCGGCATGACCGAGAACCAAACATTCAAAGACTTGCAACATCCGTGCTGGACCCGCGTGGTTGTTTAAGACCGTTTTCCTCCTATAGAAAGGTGGCGACGACGTACCGGATGTCGCAGCTTTGGAAAGATTCCCACAAGTTCGACCAAAGATCTGGTGAAGGTAGCGGGAACGGGATGGATGCCAGATGCATAGTATCGGTCATTGTTGCGATACTTGGGGAGGCCTATTACAGCAGAGGACTTCTTTTGACTGAAATGATGATAGAGCTGATGATGATGAGATGGTGGCCGAGTGGTAATGGCCCCGATTTACTAGTTGTAGGTCGCGGGTTCGAATCCAGTCAGGCGCATTACTTTGTGTAATTTATTTCATCACCACTGCTCTCAAAACGGTGAAGGAAAACATCGTGAAGAACCAAAAATTCTAAGATATGTGACATTCACCAAACCGCATTGGGCCCGCGTGGTGGAGGAGGCTTGAGTTCCAGCAGTGGGAACAATAAAAAAGGCTAATGATGATGATGATTACGTACACTTAGACTATGCGGAGCCATTTCGTCACAGTTCGGTTTTAGTGACTACTGACGAGCGATTCAACGTATTTGCTTACGTTAACTGAAGAAATATTCCAGTGCAGTAAACATTGTCCCGTGCCAGTCGTCAGAGCCAACTGACTGTAACGAACTAATGCCTTCAATGAGGCACTGATGGTCTATGGGCCGTAGACTCTTCCTGATTATGTGATGCTGTTCTTTTGAGCTTAATGCGTTGGAAGTAGTTAATACCTGTAAGATAATCGTTTATTTGCTCAAACGAGAGTTCAATATTTACCTACATTTTAACTTTAATTCAAATAACATGCAACAGATGTTAAAATAAAAATAAATCATCATTAACATCTTAGTCATGCATAATATTCATAAAATAATACAAAAGAAAACTAATTATAACAAAAATTATTCTAACATGTCATAATAAATAAGTTAAAATATTAATATATAATACATTTTAATTCTACTATTGGATAACATTATTAAAAATGTCCTGATATATATATGATTACATGATGATTTATATATATGTAGGTATATATTATATTAAATATATATATTTTATTTATATATTATATATACATTTAATAATAATAATAATAATAAACGTTTATTTCGGACGTTTCCATCGATAGGTACAACAACACTATTTAAACAACACATACAGTATTAATACAACACACAACGATAACAAAAATAAATAAACCTAGTTTACAATACACAAACAAAAAGAAACATATACAAAAAAAAAAGAAACAAAATAAAAACAAACAAAAACTACACACATTTTGTGCGGTGAGGGGGAACCGTCCAGTGCTCACCGTGCAGCGTGCAAGCGTATCCAGTGGTGCAGCAGTGGAGAGTCCCACCTGTCCGCAAACACGTTCACAATATGGTTGCTACTGGCCCTAACAGGGCTGAGTAGTGACACACATTGCTTCCTAATAAGGGCATTAAAGCCATCAGTGTGCGCTTCTGCAAACATGGTGGTGGCACTGCAGAACCGTGGTAGCCCCAGCAACACCCTAAACGCGTTATTGTATTGAACACGTAAGGCGCTACATGCTCCCAGTGTGTAGTTAACCCACAGACTGCACGTGTAAAGTGTTTGGCAGTAAGACTTAAAAAGAGTAATTTTCACTTGATTACTGCCATGTGCGAACCTGCGGGCCAACATATTACACCGGACAGCCAACGCCCTACGTGCTCTCTCAATGTCTGCGTGATCTCTAAGGTCTTCGGAAACCCAATGGGCCAGATACTTAAACTGTGTGACTCTGTTTAAAGTGGTACCAGCCAAGGTGACTGAGGGTACAGTCAAATAACTTTTACCGCGCCCTTTAAAAACTAGCATTTCACTTTTCTGGGCGTTGTGTACATTTGTACCCTTATTTTTCTTAATAGTTCATTTTTTTGTTGATTCATTTTTTGTGCAGCTGCCATGTTTTCTCTTCACCACCCTAGGTTGACTGGTAGAGAATGCCTAAGGCATTAAGTCCGCCTTTGTACCTGTGTGTTGCATGAAGTTTTAATAAATAAATAAATATTAAAGAATAACTAAATAATTTTTTTTTTTTTTCATTAAAAAGCTCATTAAAACTCACATGCTTTATCTGTCACAATTTTTAAACTCTTTTTTTAATGGCTATATCAGCTGCTATCAGCTTTTAGGTATTTTATGAAGTGTGTGAAGTAATTTATAACTTTATTCTTATTAGGAACAAAAATAATGTAGCGACATCTAAGGCGCGAGAATTAAAGTTCTCCGCGCGATTTCGACTTATAGAAACTCCCGAAATCGTCTGCCGGGCAGTTGCCCACCAGACATAACACCCGTCTGGTCGAAGGATCCTCCCTTTTCAACGAAGGTATGTGGGACTTTACTCTCTGTTCCTCGCAACTCCAAAATAAATTTAGGTTACCTACAAATGAAATCTAGGTAAACTACCAATTTTGTAGTTGTCTGAAAAAAAAAAAAAACCTAAACATGAATATTATTCCAGCAATTACGTACTCGCTTTCACCAAAAACTTGATTGTTACACAACCTTAGTTTTTGCTTTTTTACAACGAAACCTTGGAAGGTGAAAAATGAATATTGTTTAGTAATTACTGGCGTTTCGTGATTTGGCCTCAAACGGTTTTCCACCGAACAACTTTTGTTGAATGCTGATTCATGTGTGAGTAGTTTTTCAATTAAGGCTATGGAATCCGAGTGTTCATCAAGCTATATTGAATTTGATTCATATAAATATAATCCCCTCTAATGGACTTAATTCTAGAGGTTTTCGATTACTACATGTAGATAACCGAATTATTTTACCAATAAACTATCAAATTCGATTTCTAGTTACTGCTACAGTTGTAATTCATTCTTGAACTGTCCTACTCTACCCTACTCTACCCTACTCTGCCCTACTCTACCCTACTCTGCCCTACTCTACCCTACTCTACCCTACTCTACCTTACTCTACCCTACTCTACCTTACTTTACCCTACACTACCCTGCACTACCCTAATTTTCATTTTTTTTTCTATTAGAACCTTCTCCCGACAATAACAAACACAACAAAAAAAGAATTAGCGAAATCGGTCCAGCCGTTCACGCGTGATGGCGTGACCAAGGGAAATAGGGATGCATTTATATATATACAATATAGATTGTAGATAAATTACATCCAGACACAGAACAATGATCGCGCTCATCAGACAAACTTGTGTGTTAGGTGGTAATCGCATCCACGACCTCCGGCGAAGCAGTCAGGGCCACTAACCACTGTTCCAACAGGCCAATAATTTTATTTTAGCGTCCTCTCCATAAGAACGACAAAGATAGGACACATAAAACGACATGGTTGTATTTAGCGGGGGCCCAGCTGGGTCAAAGAGCAGGAGCCCAGCTGGGTCGAAGCCTACTGGGGCCAGGGTTAGTTTCGAAAGTTAGCTCGACCCCGGTATGAAGGCTTGAAGGAACGGGGTGGGTTTTTAGTCAGTAAGAGTCTGACACTATCTCCCGCTCCACCCAAGAGCGGGGGTCGTCATTAGATGATTTTCCCTCCATAAAAAAAAACACGGTTGTAGTTGGGCCGTTGGCTGCTGCACTACGTGTCGCAGTTTTGACTCCCGAGCGTAACAAATATTTATATAGCCCACAGATAATTCTTTTGGGCTTCTTGTGTATGTAAGTTTAAATGATTGTGAACGAACCCACGATACAAATATAATGGCCAATACAGGTCAAGGAGCCAAAACATATAAGTACTGTCTAGGCTGTTCGATTCCAGAAAAAAATAACAGCGCCATCCCCTAACCAAACACAGATCACCAACAACAATAATCAACGGACAAACGGAAGCGTCATCCATCATCCATAACTTTCATCCACAAATACCTGCCTCATCCAGCCTCATCCGACCCGCGCTGATGAATAAGTCAATGGTCTCGTTGCAATTAAACGGGGAACATGGACGGACGGTAATTGCTATTGATAAATGTGGTGGACGCCGCAATGTGGATACTGGCTTTTTTAATTTCCGAATGATAGGCCTGTGATTTCGTGAAATTGATTGGACTAACTATTGAGCATACTTTTTTTATTATTACGCAACAGTTATTAATTTTAGCCACTGGGAATCTGGGTCGTGATCCCGGTGGCTGGGGCGTGAAGGCCGTTCACTCACGCGAGCTGCCGCCTCCTTTGCTAGCATTACTGCTTCACAGAAGAAGGCGGCTGCCAGCCATTCCTCCTCGCTCCGGACAATGTCCTGTACCAGGGCCTAATAAGATCGCGGCTGATCGCCCCCACGAGTATACGGCGGTGCTCTTCCCATGCGGGGCACCTCTACCGTATGCTCCACCGTCTCTTCCGGGCGGTCCACACAATGATGACACCCGGGCGTTTCTTCCGCACGAATCTAGTGCAGGAACCTTCCGAACTTACCATGTCCGGTGAGGACCTGCGTCATGCGGAAATGAGGACGCTGAGCCACTCTTCAAAGACTTACCGCCATAATTACGGCGTGCCCAAATTTTATTGGTACTGCGTCTGAATTTCTTCTCAGTCGTGTCGAATTGCCGTCCCATTGGAATTTAAATGTAAAGGAACTGAGATTGAGCACAGATAATTATTTATTTAGGTAATTGGCAAATCTCTTTTGAGATTAGCCACAGGGATCGAAATTCGATCAGGAGGATTATTATTCTGTACTATTTATTTTTACTCTTTACTATGAAGATCACACTGCGCTTTTTCATTCAAATTGCTGATGTCAGAGAAAAAATCGCTAGGCTGAAGTGGAAATAAAAAGTGTGGAAGTCATTGGATGATTTCCCGACAAAAAAAAAACATCATACTAGTGCGCTTGTGTTTAATTTTCAATTGCATACATTCTAAAATGCAAAGTGAAAGAGTTGAGTCACCTAACAAAAGCATCTGGCTTAAAAGGTGATCTCTAAATGACGCATTATGAAATTCACGTAAACATTTTTACATTTATACTCTTTGATTCCAGCCGATTTGACCATTTTAAAGTAGAAAATAGTCGCAAGGGTACATATTTTTTGTATAAAAGCACCCAATGTACTATTCCAAAATGTGGTCTACCTGTATACCAAATTTCATCAAAATCGGTTCAGCTATTCGAGCGTGAAGAAGTAACAAACACACACACTTACAAACTTTCACCTTCATAATATTACTATGATACTCTATACACTGACAGAACGAAACATGTTCCTTTTCCTCATACCTCTCCACTTTCATTTTGTTTCCAAGTCTTGAAAACTACGGAAAGTTCTGTAACATGCCAAAAGCTTCTAACGTAGTGTGGCGGGTGACTTATCTAGTTTAGCGTTACAGCATAATCTTCAAAGACTAAACTCGTCGTGCTCAGGTACACACAGCACTAGGCTAGTGCTTTTTGCCCATAAACTAGTGACAGTCTTGCGTGCCCGCTTTTTGTTTGGTCCAAGTTATAAGAGGGGGAATTTGGTCAGCTAAAGGAACGCGGTTGGGTTTTATTAAGATCTGAAACTCCTTTTTCTGAACAGGAGAAGACATTAGATTTTTTTTTTTAATTACTATAAAGTATCCCATTGCTGGGTAAAAGTCTTATCTTTCTAAACTCCGATTTCTGGCCATGTTTGTCCCATTCAAAGATTACTCACCCCAAAAAAGACAGGAGATTTGTGAGATAGTGGCATGATTTTTTTGGACAACTATTTGAATAGTCCCTTAAAGTTTAGAAGTTAAATAAGGGTTTTGTGTCACGTTCAGTAAACGTCTAGGGATGTAGAGAGTAAAGGTGTGTTTGTTTAAAAACTAATTTAACTCCCAGATCATTTAAGATCCACATGAAATTAGTTTCATGAGAATCTCAGAATTTCAAACATTCTTAATATTTTATATGACTTGGTAATCTGTATAGCACACAATGGGCCATACGTTTTTCATCTTTTGAAGTCTAAAAAAAGTGAATGATAATATACATAAATGTAAAAAAGCGAAATTAAAAGTAACATCACGTACATACAATATTTATTATAAAGGAGATGTGGTATAAATTCGCGATCATTGTTCATATATTGATCAATACCTTTATTAACAAGTTACTAAGATGCGCGTATTCTTTGTTAATAACTCAATCTTAAATTATAACTACTGTTATATAAAATTATGTAATGTTAGATCTTATCAAGAAAACAAAAACTTCCATTAAGGCTTGCATGTTTCACTTTGCATAAAAAATTAATAAAAAAAACACATTACAAAACACTACCACAAAAATGAAAAAACACAACCGCCAACCTTATTACTTCGTCATAAACTCGACAGAACTCTCAAAACTTAACCAAGAAAGCATTTTAACAAGGTAAGTTGACAAGGCCGCCATTCGCTAATTACTTGTGCCACCACCCATTGGCACGGAGCCAAGATGGCTGAGGCTACAAAACACTATGCCACGGCCCAAGATATCATTGCAAGAATAAGTCCAGTTTAGCTGTGAATTAGTGTTTATTGGCTTTTAAAAGCGTTTGCCGAAGTTTATATGCAAATGAGAAGGCCTATAGTTTAATATGTGAATGTATCGTGACCTGATTTTCTAGAGATTTTTAGATACCGATGCAAGATGATTTAGATGTCTTCTATGCTAGAGTGAATAGGTTCTTAATAAACTAGTACGCCTCACCATAAATGATTGCATTGCTGCTTACCATCAGGTGGGATCGCAGTCAAGCACTAGTTTATATCAATTATAAAAAAAAAAAAACATCTAAATCTGCCCAGCCTTCTCCCAATTAAGCTATGGTCGAACTCCTGTCTAACCATATGGAGCTAGATACCAATAATTCACATGGATCAACCTTCAATCCAGTAACTGGGTAAAACGATACCTCTTGATAAAATTGGTGTCAAATTTTCTGGATTCTGACGATCTATAACGACTGTCAAAGTTCTACAAATTACAATCGAGATCAACGCTGAAAGTAACGGTTGAACGATGTATTATGATGTTGATATTTATTTTTTTAGCCATTTTATTTTTAATTTCCAACTAGACGAGACCTGTGTTGCTGAAACAAACTCCGCCAAAAAAAAAAAAAACCGGCCAAAACGGTGCATTACGTTTACGACGGTCACGTTCAGTATATTGTATGTCAGTCTATATAATGAACGTAATTATCAAATCAGAGAACTATGTACTTATGTAAGTCGAGAGCGCCTCAAGGAGTTGTCAGGAACAGCAGGGGCCCAGCCGGGTCGAAGCCTACTGGGGCCAGGGTTATCCGAAAGGGCGCTCGAGCCCCGGTATGAAGGCTTGAAGGAACGGGATGGGTTTTTTAGTCAGTAAGAGTCTGACACTATCTCCCGCTCCGCCCAAGAGCGGGGGTTGTCATAAGATGATTTTTCCCATCGAAAAAAAAAAAAAAAAAAGAGTTGGGAAGTTTTTTTTTTTTAGCGAGGTGGGCAACCATCTTATAATTTCTCCTGCTCTGATGTGGAGCGAGTATACCAGACTTTCACAACAAAAACCCTCTTCCTTCATTTTCCCTTTACGTTCTAGGATAAGGGGGCTCTTTTTCAGCCATCCTCAAAGCTCAGGCGGATATCGGCCCTGCTACGACCCTAACCAGTATGCTGACACATATCTCTGCAAAGTTGAATTGCATTTAAAAAATAACCTTACAAGCTCCGTTTCTTTTTGATTTGGTATTTTCATTACACTAAAATTATTTCAAATCTTTGATTCTGTACTCTCTTCTTTTAGTAAACACTTGTCTCTTCATTTCTCTTTTTTTAACTATTCATAAAAACCTTTGATGTTTCAGAAAGTTTATAACCAGCTCTTTTTAATTAAAAAAAAAAATGAAATTCAATTGGAAAAAAACTGCTAAGTAGATTGGAAATCCGATCAAAAAAAGACGATAGATGGTTTTTTGGTTAACTTTTTCTTTCTTTTAATTCCTGAAAAAATCATCAAAACTCTCATTTTTCACTATTAATTGAACACAATCTTATAGGATACTATTAGAAGTCCCTTTGAAAAACACTTTCATAAAACAATATATGACAAACCATAACAAAAACATTACAAAAAAGTCACATATTTCACACCAATCTGTGTTGTCGAATGAAAAATGTAACGAGTATTTATTTTTATTAAAAAAATTCGATCCACCAAACTCGTACATACACGGACACGGCGGCATAGTGAATTAAATGAAATATTTAATGGATGAACAATATCGTATTAAAATAAAATAAAATCCAGTCCATTGTATAATGGCTCGACAATTCCACGGTGTTCCATTCTAGTTCGTTGCCCGATATAGACGATGATTCGGGTTATTTTCTTCAAAAAGCCCGACCTATATATTTTTCACGCATAGACACATAATATATACATTGATTACATTTCATCCACCAATGAATTGTAACGAACTCACTCGCCGCTGGAGAAAGACCTGGAGTCCTGAAATACAGGGCTACCCTAGTTTAGGCTCCAATCCACTCCATTTATTATACTGTCTGTATACATCAATGTGTATTGTGTCAAAGTATTGTATTGTGGACTATTTTTGATAACCTTTCGCTCTATATTAGAGAAAAGGTTTTTCAAACTGTAACTGTTTTCGTTGTTTTATGATTGAATTCATTTTTAGAGTTCTGTACCCAGATGGTAAAAAATCAGGACCTATTACTAAGACTCCACAGTCCAGTTGTCTGTCACTTGGCTGTATCTTATGAACCGTGTCTACCTACAGATAGTAGAAATAGCCCTGTGCAATATGACCGTCTATTGTACACTTGTTTTTTATAAATGTTTGTAACAGTGTGACAAGTTAAGGTGTGCAATAAATAAAGATAAGAGGTCTTTAAGGAGCCGGCGACGGATGAATTTCCATACAAACGTAATACAACGCTCATTTGCAGTTGGAGCATATTTCCAACATATTATGATGATATTCGGTTATAGACAATATTTATCTAGGTTTCTACGTCTTTCTTTTTTAGAAAAACAAAAAGAAATTTAAGCGAATTGTATTTCGCACATTTCTACAGCGTAAATGGCAAAACATGCCATTTGGCTTTTCCTGTATTAAAAATAACAATATTTCTAATATTCTCGACGTAGGAACCTAGATGAATATTGTCTATAACCGAATATCATCATAATATGTTGGAAATATGCTCCAACTGCAAATGAGCGTGGTATTACGTTTGTATGGAAATTCATTCGTCGCCGGCCCATTAAGTAAAGAGTGAATAGGTTACTTCTAGGCAAGCGTGCTCCATCGTCGACCACATCATCGCTTACCATCAGGTGAGATGGTGGTCAAACGCGAGCCTATCAATAATAAAAAAAAAGAAATATCTACTCTGTGAGATTTGTTAAGGCTATTGTTATTTTAACAAGTTGGTTACTGTTTTTGGTTAATACTGTTTTTGGTTAACTTTATTTTACATCGTCTCGTATTTGATAAGGTCAGCAGTATGGAATTGAAACCCCTCATAATGCCATTAATTGAGATAAGCTTAGCTGATATTGACTTCCTTGCTTTAACCTGATATCAACATTATTCTTGCCCTTTGAAATGTAGTTTCGACCTACGTCACTACGCCCCCGACGCTACGTCGTCGTCGCTACGTCGTCGTGCGTACTACGTCGTTCGTTTCGTTTCGTCGTTCTTTTTTATTATATTTCATGGTTATAGAGAATGCAAAACACAAAGAAATAACTAATTTCAAATAAAGAATTAAGTATCTTTAAAATAAAATTTATTTGAACTTATTAATCTTTTTTAATCCGAAGATATACAAACATAGTTCAAAATAACCCGTTTTGAAAACACAGCAAATTTTATAGATAAGAAGCTAATGAAGTATGTAGGTTTTATCGGTCGATAATTTTGGCTCACACGTTGGTCATATCTTAGCATAGAACATAGGGTACTTTTTATATGGTGGGTGTTTTATTGGGATAATAGTCTACTTTATATATTATTAATAAAATAATATCTACTTTAATTCGCATAGGTATTTAAATAAATCACCATTTATTCAATAAATAACTGACCTTGCGAACTTCATACGGCTTAATAGTCAAAGAATGATGATGGATTGATTGACCGAAAGATGGAATAACGGAGACGAATGTATTAGACAGTTGCTGTCATTTTTCGATGTATTTAAATATTTTTCTAGATTTTATAAATCTGCTCTTCAAAGTGGAGAAGAATTCAACAAAGTAAAGATCATTAAAATCGGTCTAGCCCTTCTTGAGTTAATCAATTCAATTAAATATACGAGTATCTTCATTTCAGACTAGTATCCATATAAATAGCGTAACTAACACGACTTTATTTACATGTATACATAAAGATTACTTTAATCATGAATAATACATCAATCACTGTACGTATGAGTACACTCAAAATTCAGCAAACAGACAACGTTCAGCTGACACCATTATTGATACAAAGCAGTTGAGTCGATTATTTTAACAGGCCTTAAGATGTCAACCCCAAAGCCAAGCGCTCGCAATCCACGTCAAACCAAGCGAGTGTTGCCATAAATTCCTTTTTCCTGTATTTGAATTTACATTTAAAGCTGTTAAAAGTATTTGTATTTTGCGCATTCTCGTGTCACGATTAATTAGTAAAAAAGTATTATTTTAACTCACTCTAGCACTACGTACTTGACAACATCGCGTGGAAAATGTACGAAACTTAAATGAAATTTTTCAGTAAACACACTCAAAACCCAAATTAACATACCAAATATTAACGATTAGATGTGAAAGCATTAATATACTAGATTAACAAGGCAAGCTCCTTTGCATAATTTAGAATTAACTATCAAAATTTATTTATTGCGACAAACTTTATACAGCTTGCTTAACCTGTGTTAGCTTCAAAATAGAGTTTAAATTTGTGTGTTTTAAATGCAAAAGTAAAGTTGCAAGGCCGCATGCAACGCGCCGTTTTACGTATTGTTTATTCGACCACAAGGCCGGGGACAGACATGCAAAATGGCCCATCTGGCCTGGACTGGCCTTTGTATATAGGCCAATATTTCCTGCTACACTGGTGTGTACGAGACTTTATATTTAAAGGGGAGTATTTTTGTAGATGTTTAACGCGTGGCACAAAGAATGCGGTGGTGCGTTTTATTTGGAAGATTATACTGGTTTTAAAATGTTAAAAGATTTGGGAAGTAATGGTCTTTGTTTTAGCTAAAAGGTACACACTGAGAACACTTCAAAAATTACATGTTTGCTACATTGACTTCATATGCTGATATACGCGTCATGTTCGAAAACGGGCGCTGTCAGTTGAGTGGTTTTCTCTTAGCTGCAAGTTATTTAGAATTCTATTTTTTACTTAATTCAAATTGTTCTAACATAAAAGTAGCGACAAGAAACGTGTAATCGAGATATTTGTAATACATAAAATTTTCTGACTGACCAACTTCTTATTACTTAAAAGTTTATTGGAAATAAAAAAAAATTCAAATGTCTTTGAAAGTTTAAAAGGATTCTTTGAATCTTATTTTAACTGTTTCTTTGATTATTTAGAATTGGTCCAAAATACCGTACTATGTCAATATTTTTTTAAAAATCTTTCTCATTAAAAGCTGTTTAAATCATTTTCATAGCAGCCAAAAAACAGCCTTCAATTCAATCACCGAAAAATATCTCTTATTTTCAAAACACCCTTTCAATCCAACTTTACGAGCTCATAAAAGCGATGTTCTACATAAAAAATCAATCGCTCCACAGTTCGGACATCGTTTGTTTTGAGGCTGCAAGTAGTGGAATACATACCTACTGGCGTCAAGCCAGCCCACCATACAATTACGAATGTTCTTGCATTCTCGGCGTCTTGCTGTAAAATTTTGATCACACCTATTATGGGTAATAGTGATAGTACAGGTGTTAGTGAATTGGTTTTTTATGTTGATTTTGAATGAGGATGAGAATGACTGCCGTTTGTTTCATGTTTCAGTTCGTAGGTGTTTAATGTTTGTAGGTAATAGGGGCATTAAGTTAGCGCTGCTGAACGTTTGTTCAGGGCTAAATGTTTGCCTATTTTTACTTGTAAGTATCACTTGCACTATAGGTACTATTGGGCTGTCCTAATTTATGGTAAATATGTTTTAGACGAGTAAGATCCAGTTAAATGCATTACTTTGTATAATTTATTTCATCACTACAGCTCTTGGAGCAGTGAAAGAAAATTTCGTGAAGGGAAACCAGCATTTTCTAGAACAAAAAATCGAAAATATTTGACATTGACCAATATGCAATGGACCTGCTTGGTAGATTATGGTCGATTCCTTCTCCTAGAGAGAAAGTCTGAGTCCTAGCAGTGGAAAAACTAAAATGCTGATTTTGCTATGTTATTGGTCATATTTATTTATTTATTTAAACTTCATGTGCAGTTGTGGTCTGGTTGTGGCATTTTCTCCCAGTCAACTTTTGAGTCACTCAACATTTTTTTTGGTCTTCATTCAGTTTTATCTGTATTTTTATTTCATCTACTATAACATTCAAACATGCCACGCGCTGCTACAGGAAAAGTGGACGTACTCAAGCGTAAATTACACACATTAACAAAATAATTCATAATACGACCACTATTTGTGAGAGGAAAACACACGAATGCATCTAATTCTAAGTATAAAAGCAGTTAGTCGTATTACAGCTAAATGAGGCTATGTAGAACTAGGCAGAAAATTAGAACGAATAAACAAAAACTTCTCATTAGTTTTAAAATCAGCTTTATGTTAATCCCATTTGACGGACGAAGTCACATGAATATGTTGAACTTTTTAATTCGTCCAATCTACGGATGCATTGAACCGAAAATGCACTTGGATAAACTAAATCGTACTGATCCCGTCGATTGGTCCAAAACTGGATTCCGCCGGTTCAAGCCAGACGGTTCTAGATCCGTCTAGTTTTCGCCAGTAAAATTTTAAGGTGGGATTTGTCATGATTTATTTTATTTCAAGTTTGGAGTTTACAGTTTAGGACTTAAATTAAATTTTGCACTAGCATACGGAAGTATTGATTGAAATACATTTTTTTCAATAGCTTGAGTTTTTTTGCGTTTACTGCACTAACGTAAAACGTCAGATGTTTTTCTACTTCCAGTGATTTTAAGTTATTTTAAGTTTTTACTGGCTATAAAATTTTATTAGAGCATCTGGTTTCTTTTGTCAAATCCGTCTGAAATTAAATCTTAGAATTCTGAATCAAAGTGTGCGAGCGAGGTATTCAGTTCCATTATATTACTATTCCTGTAGTAGACAGATCACTGAGTGTTGGCTTCAACTTTTGAACTAGAATTTTCTGGTACCCGTTTTTAATAGCTGAGGACAAAAAAATAACTTATGATGAAAAAAACTATGATGATGATAAGGGTCAATTTAAGGAAGCATTTTTTGGAAGGTATATTTATCGATAGAAACGAATGGATAACAAAAACGCCATTTCTGAACAGCAACATTTTACAACTCACGTGGCAAAAAATAGCCAACACAATTTTTTACTGTAACATCAGCACGAAAATTCCTCAGCAACTTGTAATAAAAAATACAACAGGATAAAATATACCTTCACAGACTTCAAACAATAGATATTTATGTCCCGACGTTTGTCTGAAGATTTCGATTAGGTATACCTTCGATATGGCTTGGATTCGGCGGCGGTCGTAAAAGTCTAATTCACTCACGAGCAGTCTTCGTGCGGATATTAAGTGCTGGGGCAAGTTATGAGCGGTAGCGGGTGAAGGAAACTGGTAGCGATTCGATTTTTAATGGTCGTTGGCTGGTTGGTTCAGATAATATATCTGTTTACGGATATAATTTTGCCGTAATATTTAATATCTCAGGAAATATATAAAGGAACTGTTGGTCCAGTAAATCTAAATTTAAATAAAAAAACTTCAATTTTTGAACTAACCCATGAACTCAGCGCATGTCACTTCAATAAGAGACGTATATATAGATTTCTCTCAAAATATGTTTCCTTGAGTGATAAATCATTATATTGCCATAAATTTTCTGTGTCACTACCATTTAACTTATTTGATAACGGATAGTTGCCATAGGAACTACTGAGCGCAACATGATAGCCCTATCGTATTTGAGTTCTTTGTCTTGAATGATTTTGATCTGTACTATACCGCGCGATAGCGTATACCGCGCGGTTTAGTACAGACCAAAATGAAAAAAAAATAATTTTTCATTGAAAACTTATTATTTATTTACTAATGCTAAATATTAAATAGTAGTCTGTTCATCTCCTTTATGTTGACAGTATCTACATTTTTATGCGGATGTCATATACTATGAGTGTCTACTCTACGTTTGTTCTGGTGGCCGAGTGGTAACGGCCCCGATTTACGAGTTGTAGGTCGCGATTTCAAACCCAGTCATGCGCATTACTTTGTGTAATTTATTTCATACCACTGCTCTCAAAACGGTGAAGGAAAACATCGTGAGGAAACCGGCCATGTCATAGAACCAAAAATTCGAAGACATGCGACATTCACCAACCCGCACTGGGCCGGCGTGGTGGACTACGGCCTATTCCCTCTCCTAGAGAGGAGACCTGTGTCCCACAAGTGGGAACATTATAAGTCCGACTATACCATACTCTACGTTTTATTCATGCGATAAACATCGCTGATCGCTCATCTCTTGCACCATCTCTTCTCGAGTCCGGATATCCCCTCCGAAAAACCCACTACAGAGCCGGTTATTGGCTTGAATGGTCTCGCAAAAATACGATTCGCCAATATGGCCACCGATTTAGATCTGAATGTCCATTCTGTAGGCCGCGGCCCGGATATTTGATTGAGGCCACATCGGGGCCGAGTGGTCGATGATGAATTGGTGATGGCAATGATACTTACCTTATTGTATCGATGTTCGGGTATGGATATTTCGGTAAACGGTTGAGATGTTTGAGTACAGGATATTTTATGTCTTGTGGTATGTAAAAAGATTGTCAGTCGATCTTGAAATGGTCTTTAAGTCAAGAGTGAATAGATTGCTTCTAGGCAAGCGTGTTCCATCGTCGGCCACATGATCGTTTACCATCAGGTGAGATTGTGGTCAAACGCGAGCCTATCCATTATAAAAAAAAGATTGATAAAGAGATAAAAATGAATGGCCATTTTCATGAAGTCACAATTCCAATTTTTCTGCAGTCTGTACGTAGAAAACAAGCGTGGCGAGTTTACATATATTTTTTTCTGTGGCGAATCAACACTGTGGCAAGTTTACAATCACCCTTCAGAACATTGGCTGGATGATTTATCTAGCTTTATTTGGCAAAATGTTTTCTAACAGTTGTTTGCCTTCGTCCAAAACATCAACCATACCGTTGTCTCAGAGAAAATGTTTTATCTTATCATAATGAAACAAATTAAGGTCACTCGAGAGCATTAAGTTACTTAATGGAGCTTGTTAAACTAAGCACTTATAAAAGATATTATACCTAATAATATCTTTTATAAGTTAAACTTGGTTCCTCTATGTTTTTCTCATCCAAAAATCTGCAAAAGCATTTTCCCGTCTACATGACCGCAGTTAATTTAAGGTTTCTGACATCACAAATGTTGCTAAAAATTCCACATATAAGCAGTAAATATAAGCTGGAATATTCCAAAAATCCGGCTAGGGACTCGTTTTTATATGCCGTAAATAAAAATGGTAGCAACAAGCAAAGGCGTTAGTACAACGACGGCAAGTGATCGCTACGCCGCGCGGGTCGCCACGTACGCCGCGCAAGGAATGCTGAATAATACATTTTGCACAACTGTGACCGTTGAGTGGGGCTATCCAGGGCTTGAGACATATGCGGTAGCGTGAGCGAGTGTATTTTTGTTCAATTTCTGATTTTTTTTGAGAAGCCAGACAAAAAATAAGGGTCTTTAGAATTGATTTTTTTTTTGTAACAAAAAACTCATTTCAATCAAATATTTTTATAAAACAGGTATTTTACATTGACATTTTATTTATGCTATTGTTTTGTTTTAGATTACTAAACGCTATTCTGTTTATGACAAAAGATATAAAAAATATGAAATGAATTTCTTTTCTAATGTTATAATAATTCAAGATACTAAGTGAAAACGACTGCCAACTCGCTGCCGCTCTTGCTTTACACCACCCATGTGCACAGAGAGGCTTTCCTAGTAAACGAAGTTAGTTCAGGTGCCAATTCTAGGTCGAGCTTGGTTAGGCTTGTTTTACTACGTCGTGCAATGCTTTTTCAGAGATCACTAACGAAATTTTGAAATATGAAAGCGAAGCTAACAGAGTTTATTGCAAGGATTCTATAGAAATAAAATTTAAAAGATTTATTTGAACTTCTAAGAAAAGATTCAATTTAAAAAGTTAAGTGAAATTTTCATAGCAAAACGCGCAAAATTAAAAAGATTAACGAAGTCAATAAAAAAGCTCGTAAGCATCAATTTTGAGAACGGATATGAAATGGACAAATTAAAGCTAATGAAAGTATCTTTACAGAATATTTAATGAAGAAATGTACTGCTTAAATCTTTCTTAAAATTTATAAAGAAAAATATGCAGACTTTTTTATTATTGATAATGGCGTGCTTAAGGCTCAAGACACATTTTCTGGAACATTATGTATTCATAATGTTCCACAAAATCCCATAACGATATCTCGTTATGGAGGTAATTTTTTCGAAGATGATCTGGGTGCCTAAAATAAAGAAACAGAGTAAATTAGCGGTTTATGATGACTTAAGAGTCGTAAAAGTTAACCAAATGTAAATATGTATTATGAGATGGAAATGGACTTGTTTAGTTAAGTACGTTTAAGTTAGAGCAAAATTACTACCAACATGTGGTATTAAGAATATGTTTTGCTCATGTTTTCAAAATCTAGTTTAATATTTTTGCATTGACTGATTTCTGATAATGTCTATGTACTTATAGTCTCATACATTTTCAGATTGGTTGCTGCTACTGGAGTTTTATTAATTGCATTTTTTTTTTGTCCACAGTGTATCTACGGATGCTACGTCCACTCTGCAATCTTGCCAACATTTCATCGGCGGTGTTACTGGCTTCTACAGGTAAGCTTTCATCATTTGCTCCTTTAATAATTATGTCATCTTCACCTTTCTTTGTTATAACATCTTCTACAACTGTGGTATTAATGATAGTTCTCGAATAAGCACCAAGAACCAATTCTAAAGTTACATCGCCTCAATCTCTACAATTGGCAATTGCTTCGGTGATTGCGGCATGACGTTACTAGTTAACGTAATAAGTAGATTCTGCTACCCATCCTCCTGATACAATCTCTCAGTCGTCACTCACGACACTCCTGGGAATAATTGGGATGGAGCAATTGTAGCTGAAACCATATGTGGTTAATTAAAGGTATACACTTATAAAGACTATACTACTAGACCGATCAGAGCCTAGATGAAGATTCTAGATGAATGAAAAATTGCAAGGGACGCAGAAGTAATCATATTAGAAAATAAATGAAAAAAGTTAGAGACAAATAGCTCAGAGCTTTCTGTACATTTCTTAACAAGTTTTACCTCCAAGCTGGATAGAAATTTATATACGGTAATCTCTCGTTGCTGAAAACATTTTTCAGACTTCGGAATGCATCCACCGCCTTCTGAAATATGAGATTTTGAAATGCGCTTCTTTGATATCCCTCGCTATTGATGAAACCGCGAATTGGAGGCACCGTTTTCAATATTTGTGAAATATTTTTAGCGGTTTCAATATTAATGGGTTTTCTTCAGATTATTGATGTGGTTTCCTTGACGGTATTGAAGTTATAAGTTCTAAGAAATTCATTTGATTTTGATTCGACTGGCTAAGTTTGTATTAGTTAGTAGTCCAAGAAGTAACTGTTTCCTAAGATGCAGACAGATTTACTGCCTAGTTTAGGAAGGGGAGTCCTATGACCCAGTTTATACGGATTGTATTGATTTTTCTTTATTTATTTGTTAGGGCTACTTTGTATACTACGCACAAACTACTTATTTAATGAATTATTATTAAAAAAATAGAAAGCAATTGAATAAGTTTGGTGAAACATTGTGTTAAACAAATATCATTGGATATATTTTGACAATGACGTTTAATTATGGTAATGAAAACCTTGAATAAATACAATTTCCTTTTTATTTTAATATAAAAACATCAAAGTTACAATTAGTAGAAAATATTTTTTCTAAAATGTTTGATTAATTACCGCCCACGGGTTTTTTGTTTTTTTAAAAACACACGATTAAAGACAGTGTAACGGAAATTCGACCTTCAAATCGCTTTTTTTTAATTTTAATAACTAAATTGAGATTATTAAGTTAGTGGACGTTAGCTAGGTAATTAGAATTCTTCAGTATAAAGACGATGATTAAATTAGTTATGGTTTATCTGGTTAATTATTATAATAGCCTTATAATCCGAATTCATTCTTTTTCTCCTTTTTATCTTTTTTTATATAATATCTCTTAATTCAATATGCCTCTTGGCAAAGGCCTCCTCTAGCTGTTTCCACTGTACTCTATCACAAGCTAATCTCACCCAGTTGGTACCCGCTGTTAGTTTCAACTCATCCTCCTATCCGTTTAGCTAGTTAACATTGATCAATCTACCAAAATAGTGATGCTATATTATAATGTTTGCGAACCTGTCTATACAGTCATTAACAAATTGTCATATACGTTGCATAACGACAAAATAAACCAAGAAAGCGATTAACAACATTTCCACTGTAATATGCGCATACATTAAAACGTGTGCTAACTGTAAGCACTGCCCATACGTTTATGTTACTAACTTCTAGAGTACTTCCACACAATGCGATTCAAACGTTATACTGTGCATTGCTGTATGTAACTTCAGCAATCCCAAAACAACTTGGAGCGCCATTTATAGACTATTGTTCACTTTAATGTTCTTCAGCTCCCAATGGACGTGTTGTAACAATTTCATATAATTTATCTGCTTTCATGTTCAATTGTAAGTGAAAACTTATCGCATGCTTAATCAAAAAGAGACGTAATTTAAAAAAGGGAATTTGAAAATTTAATCTTATTTTTGAAACATATGTTTTCAGATACCTTTTTTTGAGTTAAACAAATTGTTAAATTAATAAAATTAATTGTTAATTAATTATTATTAATTGTTTGTTTGTTTAATTGTTATTGTTTGACAATTAAATATTCGTTATGTGCAATTTAAATTTGCTTATTGCTGTAATTAAATTTTATACAAATAAAGGGGCTACGTTAGCAATAGTTATATTCAGCAATCAAACTGCTGAAACTGTCGATTTCAATCATGGGGCCATGGCATAAAGTTTAAAAGCAATCAAAATTCTGCAAGATCGTGAAGACTTTATCGAATCAATCTTTGCAAGTGATTAATGACTTGTCACAGTTAGACTTTGGGGGTTTCATTTAGAGAAAATATTTTTCTTTTAGTCAGCCAGTAGCTGACATCATCATCATCATCATCATTTTAGCCGAAAGTCGTCCACTGTTGGACATAGGTCTACATCAAGTGTCGCCACAATGAACGGTCCTGTGCGTTTGGCATCCATCGGATTCCCGCAACCCTTACCAGGTCATCGATCCACCTTGTAGGAACCCTTCCAACGCTACATCTTCCAGTACGTGGTCGCCCTTCCAGAACCTTTCGGCTTCAACGGCCATCTGTTCTGCGAACAATGTGCCCTGCCCGTTGCCACTTAAGTTTGGCGATTCTACGTGCTATGTCGGTAACCTTGGTTCTTCTGCGGATATTCTCATTCCTGATTCGATCACGCAAGGAAACTCCAAGCATAGCCCTTTCCATTGCCCTTTCTGATGAAGCTCCAGTAGCTGACAAGACCACTATATTTGCAAAATATGGTGACCATGGTCGTTTTTCGTTTAAAATGATAATGAATTTGGTTCTGTAGCAATGTAATAATTTATTTTGAATATTTTACCTGAGACATTGTCTTTTAAATAATTTATTAACTATAAGTCAGCTTTGTGAAGAGAGGATAAATGGCAATTATTATTATCATTCTAGTAAAACTGTTGTAGTTTTATATGGTTTTAGTCACATGAATAAAAAATAGTATTATTCCTTAATAGTTTTCTTAAACGTAACTGTTCATTAGCATAACTTATGCAGTGCAAACAGCACATACATCAGGATTGGACTCGTGGTCGCTTCCAAATGAAAATTTAATATTTGATCATCTTAATTCCATTACACGATCCTATATAGTGAATATTCAGAGGGTACCGTTAGAAACGTTCTGTATCAGCCCGAGTGTTAATTGTTTTTAATTAATTCTATTATACTGTGGAAAAGGGAGAAGAAGGCCTTTACCCAGCAGTGAGATATAACGGACAAATGATTTTACGAATAATCTTTAAAATGACATATTTGGCAGGAATATACGAAGAATTTTTTTCGTCCAAGGTTCCTTTTGGATTGATATATATTTTTCGACATGTAAATATTTTTTCTTCTACTGAAGCATTCTTGATAAACTAATAAACAACTACTTAGGTAGTAGTTTATTTAAAAAAAAAAAAGTTAAATAGAAGACGGGTGTGGTTGTTATACATCATTATTGCCTACAAAATGTGCTATGTATTATATAAGAGAGCTATACTTCTGACGATGTATAGAAAAAATCCCCCTTGACAAAAAGAAAACAAATGCCTTAACATTAACTTTTCAAATATCAAACCACTGACGTAATTTATAAAGGCCTTAAACAATGACTTGAAGCCTCTCAAATTAATTGCCGGCTCTTTGTCTACCGTCCCAAGGTAGGTGACAAGTTCTAATGAAGGAACCGGACCGGACTGAACTAATCCTCGAACAGACGATTACAAATTGACATTTTGTAAAATGCCATCAAGCCCGCACCGGAAAATGTCGGTGGTAATTGAATTTCTGATAAGCTGTAGTTGCAATGTTTGTGTGGAGTAACAGGTGTCAATTTCTATTGACGTTTTAGGCGCACGAGTCTAGTTTTCGTTGGAATTCGATGCTAGGGTATAATGGAGTGAAATTACTGAGTTTATTTAGGTGGTAATATGTTTTTGAAATTGTTGTGATAATTTTGGTTGATAGTTTATTGCTTAGTGTTATGATTTGGAGCTATTTGCGAGTGAAATTTTAGAAGAAACCAAAATTTAACATTCTGTTTTCTCCTTATAGACTACTTTGCCAGTCCTTCTTCAAGTCGAGTGCCTCTGTGGAGTTTTTCTTATAAATTGCAATGGCAGTAATTGTTAGTCTGCTGTTCTATTGCTTCTGCAGTTTTCTGTTTACTGGCTAATATTCTAGTAATTGTCCTTCTGCAGGTGAAGTACCTCTGCTCAAACATAAACTGAATTACCATTGATTACCATGCACGCATCATGCACTTAGGTGATTTTACACATTATAGTTGTAATTTCTAAGATCTGTTTTGCATTATACTCAGCTTTATTGAAAACATTATATCACTCGAAATCTTTATGTATATTTTGAGTGTCACAATTGTCCTCAATATGCATGAGTCTTTATTTTTTGACGACAGATTCACTAAAATATTGATACTACCACTTAAAAAATATATAATCCATAACAAGATAACATCATTAGATAAAGTTATTTATTTGTTTATTTATTATACACAATACTATATTGTACTCTACTACGAACGTATAAAAGTTTCCTTTTGTACTAAAACACATATAATGGGCAGCCCTATCACATGCCACGACCTAATTATCGAAGTTAATATTTAACTAGACAATTATCTTGATGTAAGGTAATTGTGGAGTCAAATCGAGACCCTCTGAGGGGTGGAAGATCTAATGAGGGAATTAGGTAAAGATTGTAATAACCCTTTAAGTGGCGATAGAAAAGATTGGGATTCTTACCCCTTTATGGCAATCTTGGGGTAATGGTGCTTGGTTTGTTATTTTCATCAAGTATTGCGTTAACTGTTTGTGTTGTGGACTTTTGCAAAGTGCCCGTCTTTTTATTTCGTTCTCAAGTATATATAATTTAAACATTAATGACGTCAAGGTATATTTTTTTAAAGTATTTACGGATTTCAAAAGTTCTTCCTTGAGACTGATTGTGCTTGATAATTTTATTCAAATGTGTGCTTGTGCTTGATAATTCAAAAGATGGTGAAGGAGCATTATCTTTCTCTTTGATATATTTTTCTTCTCCTGGTTCAATTATATATTTGATATTTATTAGTATATTTCTTTTTTTTTTGTATTGTATGTATGTATTTGTGTTAATGTATCTTGTTAGTATTATATCTGATGTTTGTACACTGACAACCCTTAATCTATCTCCTTTCTCTCAGTCCATCCAAAGGTTGTCTGTAAGAGATCGCCCTGTGCGATAAGGCCGCCCATTGTGCACTTATTATTTTAAATGTTTGTCCTGTATTTTTGTTTATTTGGTGTACAATAAAGATTATAATAAATAAATAAATAATAAATGTGTCTGTAAATCATCATCTTTCTACCCTTGACCCATGTTGCTTGGAGTCGGCGAAACGTGTGTTTTTTCCTTTATTCTAGCCTGTCAACCGTCACGTTATCATCATTGCCTTTCTTTTCTTTCAAATGACTGTTCACGCAATCCATCTATCTTTTCTTTGGCTTCTCTCTCCCTCTTCATCCATCCACTGGTACATTCATTACTCTCATAGGTATTTGCGTTTTATCCATGTTTCATCCCTCCTTTTCACATGGCCATACCAAGATAAACGATGGTATATGGGTGAGAATTTAAAATAAAGAAAGTGAAAATCGAATATCGGTGTATAAATATTTCATTAATTTTATATATTTTGATCTTTTAAAAAACTTCATGTGCTCCATCTCTATTTCGATATCGTTACTGATAAAAGCAATATCTATTTATTTTTATACCATGTCTTTAGTTCAAATCTCCAGCATCCAATTATATGAATTCCTAGACAAACATTACTTAATTTGAATTCTATTGCTTTTTAAAGCAATTATGCTTCCTCTGTGCGTTGTAAAACTTTATCCCCTATGGCGATTATATCTAAATAGTTTTCGAAATGTACGTATTTTCCAACTGTATATTACATTTTGTAGTGTGTATTGTATTAAGCAGTACATTATCCTTTTATTTCCTGTCGCCAGCCCGACCGTTAGATCGTGCTAAGCTCATAGAACTGCAACTAACTTTCGACTTCAGAAGATAGAAAAACTAGGGCTGTCTACGCGTGGAGAAGGAAAATATTTCATAGAGTATCTACTTCAAATAGTCGAATTTATTAGAATTGGAGTACATTCTAATACTATGAAATACCTCTCTAATCACCTCGCTTTATTTTCTATGGATATCGTGAAATTAAACGGTACCAAAACTTTACGAAGGTGTATGTATATGCCGCAGGTTAACGATAAATCGGCTTATCTTGCTATATTATAATAGCCGATTTAATCACGGGGATTTCGTGCATAAGCGAAAGTTTGTGGGTACTGCTCAAATAGTTATCTGATTTACAATATCATGGCGCTTATGTAAATGCTTTTGATACTGAATTTTGCTTGTCATTATTTACGAAAGTTCTGGCCTATTATTCCAGGATGTGTTCCGTATTTCCGTAAAATATTTTGCGAGCAAGGTTTAAAGAACATAAATATAGCTAATAGTCATACTGTAAACTGCTAGCATGTTTACATAAATAAAAAAAGTGAAAAATAAATTCCGTAACATTTCCAGTTATGTATGTTTTATTCCCACTAGGCCAATTAAACAACACCTCTCGCCCAGAACCGCAGCACCACAAATAATGATGTACAAATAACAATCAGAATTTCACTCAACCAAAAATTTATGACTACAACATTAAACGATACACTGAAGCACTGTTACAACAAATCCACTTTTAACGGGGTGTTAATGAAAAACCACAACAATAATAAAGTACGCACGTGTGGAGTGGCAACCCTACGGTGGCGGCCATTACATAAATAATGACGCCATGTTTATTGCCGCCATTTTGAAGACAAATGGTTAGTTATTACGGCGCACTCGGTTTTACATTCGCTAGCCGGGTCGGCAAAATTAAAATATTGTGTATTACTTATTTTTATACCAAGTTTAACTGCGCTGGAGTCGATTTACTGGCAGTTTCGGATGTTGCTCTTTGTTTATGCCCTTATACTGAGTGCAGTACGTTGTTTTCCAAAAATAAATAGATATTTTTTTCATCCTTGTTAAGCTGTCTTTGTAACGTGTTTTATATGCCGTTGTAAATTTTCACATATCACTTAACGTTTACAAATGCGTTTGGGTTAATGGGCCTTTTGAAATTTATTTCTTTGTAACTAACTTGAGTAATAGTGGAGCTTGTATCGTTAAATGGTGTTTGTTATCCGGTTGAGAATAAAGGCGTGCTGAGCTGTCTCTGGTTGCAATAACTTACTGCTGCTCTTGATAAGTTTTAACGCTGATAAAGCTTTTCCTTTGCCTTATTCTTATCAGTTACGGTAACTATAAATTCTAGCAGGTTTCTTCATTCTGATGGTCCTGAAACAAACTTGTAAAAGTATTACATAAATACGATATACTTTGGATATCCGAAGCATATTCAGTCTAAGAATAAAAAATATTATTTTTCATTCTAAATATTTTTATAGCATAATGTAGACAGTAAATTAATTAACAGTTGTACATTAAAATATATTTCAATTTTAATTGCTATATCTGGTTAAATAAGCGTTTCAAAATAATGACTACTAAATACGATCAATTATTCACGTAGATAACATTTAGATTCAAATGTTATACAATAATTTGATTCTGTCTCTATTAGCATTATTATTTTATGGAATATATTAAAATTAAAACCATTTCATTCATGGCTGATGAGGTTGGTTTAAAACTTATGTCATTCTGCAATATTAATCGTTATGTTCAACATTTCTTGGACACAATAACATGGATTTTGAACTGATTGATTGAATGTGACTGTGACCTCATATGACCTAGTAGCAGCATCGGTGAACGGCATTGCTGAAGCAATTTAACTAGTTTTGCCATCGACACGCTAAGAAGAAGTAGCCGAAATATACAATTCTTTTCGTAATATCCAAAGTTTGAATAGTTTAAAAACACAAAGTTACATACCGATAGATACTGTCGTATTTATTCGTAATTTAATGAAATTCCAGAACCCTGACATAGTGCTGGTCCACTACCTGAACGTGCCATATCCTGATGATAACAAACTGGCGACGGTGGCGCCGACCCTCGCGCTTTGGGCAGACAAGAAGGAATGGACGAAGGACGAACTTGTCTGCCAGTTGAAGCCAATGTGTGAGTATGCGATGAGCTTGTCACTTTTAGCAAAAGAAATTAACTCGACAAATAAAACTGGGCTCAAAATATACCTTGAGGTACCCCTTAGTCTAGTTTTGTTAAATGAATAAGAGATGAGATGAGAATTACAAGAAAATATTAAATTTTTCTATTGAATATGTCTGCAATTTAATGTTTATAATATTGTTTTAGGAAAATGATACCTAGGCTGTTACATATTATGTTTTCTAGGTATTTTCACTTAATTTGTAAAGATAATTTACAAAAATAAAGCTTAACTTTGTAAATAAACATAATATTCCACGAATATTAATTTACGAACTAAAATTTCATCGAAGAAAAACATAGTTCATTTAGCGTCATCCAAATGGACACCTTATGAATAAAATTATAAGATTCGTAAATGAGAAAGATGCCAGAACCTCCATCTTAGGTTTAGATCAACATAAATTTGAATAACTCCGAAGATAAGAATATAATGAAAGGTTTTTATGCTACGAAAATTTTCAAAAGTATGAAATATGGAGCTGGTCGTGGTATTGTAATATCAGAAGTAATGTTTGGGATTCGTATATTTTTTTTATGTCAAATTGAACCCAATTTTGTAAATTAGGAATATCAAGTGAAGATTTTTTATCTTGTATTATTCTGTCCTTATAAATCTTATAATATGACCTTTTTATTCCTGTGAATCTTTGTTTAGGAAAATGTACAATATAGTACTCTTATTTTTTCAAATTATGTATATCTACTTCTTCAGCTGCCAATCAAACCAGCATTACTATGTAGCACTTCGAGCCGTCAATTAACAACGTTTCAGAACAAAAAATCTCAAAAATTGTCATTCTAACAGAATTCGAGAATTTAAAACACTGGAACCAAATTGAAACGCTGAAAGTTTCTGTTCCGATGTTGAATATTTATGAAAACGGTGGCAAATATCAATTATGCATCGCGGTTATTAATCCTATCTGATCGGAATAACGATGCTCTTGTTAATTTAGGGACACCCTGTTATTGATTTCGGATTGAAAATTAATATTACAAGTGTTATAATGGAATTATTTTTGTTATTATTTGATTTGGAAACTGGGTTGAAGCGTTATTTTTCAATATTCCTGGATAAATGTAATTCCATTGAAATGGGTGTGCATCATATATTTTCGCATAGAATTTGCATGAGTTTTAAAGATTACAATTCGTTTTAGCTGTATTTGTACTGTATTTCTGTAACTGTATTTCTCTGTTGTCATGTTGAGTAATTATGGGATTATAATGTTTGTAGTGTTTCCTGTTTCAGTCTTCAGCGAGGACGATCCGGACCACAACAATGACTTGGAAATATCGGTGAGTAAACACCATAAAAGCTAGAATTAGTAACATAAATGACTATAATTAAAAATCAGGGTAAAATGTTTCAGACATCGGAGACCGTGGAAATTATTGTCACGCAACTCATGGAGAAACAGAGGTCGGCGAGAGCTGCTGCGTTGGCGAGACAGCTGGAGTGCGGCTGTCCTGACTCCACCTGCAACGACTCAAGAAACTGTGCGCATCCCATGCGCAGGGTGCAAGCCGCAAAACCACCACCTTCCGATCACCAAGTTTCTTCAACCACTGGCCCATCTTCGAGACCAATGTCTCACCCACCTCGGCAGTACACCAGAGACCACAGACCCGCCCAACAATCAGCATCACCATTACTTCTATCATTAGGTCAAATCCAAGGTGGTGGAGGTCTTCTAATTTTAAACGGAACAAGCAACGGTACCCAGCAAAATTCATCTTTAGTATCTCCTCTATCAGTGACGTCTTTTGTCTGTGAAGAACCCCGAGATAGGTACAGGCAGCAGTACAAACCCACTTTTGTTTTAAAAAGGGAAATTCCAGACAGTCAGCCTGCAAGTGTACAAAATACAGAAATGAAATTAGAAATTGAGCCTAAAGAGGAGAAAATAGATGTTGATGTCTTTGAAAGGAAAATTAAAGTAGAGCCAAGAAGTAGTAGGACCCAGGTGATTGCAAGTGCACCTGCAACTCCATCAAGATATCCAGATTTAGTAGAAAGATTAGAAAGTAAAGTTTTGACAGATAACTGTGATGATACTTTAGTGCTGCTCGGTACTGACAGCAATTTAGGTTCTAGTGGGTTCTTTGATGAGACTCTTGAGTTGTCGCATGAAGATATACAAAAGACATTATCGGCAAACATGCCTACTTGTGAACTAGACAGGAATGGTGTGAGGCATACTGATACGGCTAATGTAATGGTGTCAGGGATAGATACGATGGACTTTATAGACAGTTGTGAAGTGGTAGCATCGCCTGCTACAGGGGTAGATGATAATGTGTTTGTGAATCTAGACGCTTTTGATATGCTAGGAGATTTTCCGGAATTGGAAGTGCTGGATCCCAGTTCGATTTCTACAAATCCTGTGGTGAGTCGAAACATATTAGGTAATGTTATTCTACACTCTTGGCCAAGATAAATACACATTAGTTAGTATGTGTTTTAGTTAAGCATTACATGTTAGTGTAATGTCGCTTGTGTCAAAGTACACGCAGAATATATACATATTATGGTATGGCATGATAATTTAAGGACACAAAATTAATTAATGTATGTATATCTTGACCTTAAACTCTTAATTTTTTACATTTAATAATTTTCTATAAAAAATTAACAAAATATTGTATTGAAATAACCAATGTATTTGTTGTTGAAAAGTGTTAGTAACTTCGATACCTATGTCATTGCAATCTGTATATACAAAATTAGTTTTAGTAGAATTATGCAAAACCACGTGTCTAGTATTTTTATGTAAAAAATCTATATACAAAGATTCCTAACTGTATCATGAAAATCACAAAGTTATATACTAGCTATGTCAGCAAAAATACAAGGTCACCGGGCCACCTAGGCGACAGAAGGGTTGTTTTGCACTTGCACCCAGCTGTTTGCTGGCACTTATGCCCGCTATGATCTGCCGTGACCTGTGTTGTATTTAGTGTCGGTGGTGTCCAACTGGTGACCTTTTAAATATTTTTGGGAAAAAATGTAACATGGTGTAAAAACTATTAGAATCCATTCAGTTACTGATTCTGAATAAACTATATTCAGGTTTTGCATAAACTAAAAATATTGTTGTATATTCCAGAGGTATAGTTAAGTTTTTGTTATTTTCACTTATTATTTCAACAACAACTGGGTAAAAAGACAGATTTAATCAACATAAAAGCAGTCTTTTTTTCTAAATTTCCAGACATTATGTGATAAGTCTCCCCCTGCGCCACCAACAGAAGACAGCAATGAGAAGATGCAAACGGAGAGTAGTAGTGAAGGAACTCTTAACATCACGGACTATTCTCCTGAATGGGCCTACCCTGAAGGTGGAGCAAAGGTGCTGGTGGCAGGACCTTGGACTGAAACATCTGACCAGTATACTGTGCTGTTTGATAACTTCCCTGTACCATCTATATTGGTGCAGAATGGGTTGTTAAGGTGTTATTGCCCAGGTTAGTTTAGATTTTACCTGTAATTTTTTTAATTAATCAATTTTCAATTTAATAAAAAGTAGCTATCGAGACTATCGTTAGATTTAGACAAAGACATAGTTGAATAAACATGAATGGTGGTGAGAAATTTTCTTAAAACTTATTTTAGATTAAACCCCAAGTGACAAACATTGAAATAATAAAGAATAGGAGAGCCTTTTATCCAGAATGAAGTGTAAAATCCTAATAACCTCTCAGGCACCAGTGTACACCTCATAAGAGCTAATTACGTAAAAATAAGGTTTAAGTTAGCTGGTACCGAGTTGTACCGAATTCAGTACATTGGCACCTGAGAGGTTAACACTAGAAGTGCGGGTGTCCCGTCTTCGTAAAATACACCAAAATATGTCTACCACATAATACAAATATTTTATTATCAGTTACCAGTTTCATTTGTATACTATCTCTCCTGTAAAAAATATAATGGCCATTTATATAGATATTCCGCGCTTCTAGCGTCGAATTAACATTTTTCTATTCATATTTTACTCTCTATTTCAGCTCACGAGGCAGGTTTAGCAGCATTGCAAGTGGCTCGGGCAGGTCGTGTGGTATCAGACACAGTGGTGTTTGAGTACAAACCAGGCCCGGCGCCCGCGCCATCTTCGCCGGCCTCAGCACCATTGCCGTCGCTGGATTTGAAGAGGTTCTCACTGCTACAGCGCCTGCAGCGGTTACAAGGTCGCTTGCAGTTGAAGATTGAACCTGCTGATGAAAACAGCCAGGTGAGGATATTTTTTTAATCTTAGAATTGGCCTTATAATATTCCCACTACTGAGCTAAGACTCAGGCTTCCTCTCTAGTAGAGGGAATGGGCCGTAATCCACCACGCGGGCCCAGTGCGGGTTGGTGAATGTCATATGTCTTCGAATTTTTGGTTCTGGAACAGGCTGGTTTCAATCATCTTTTTTAGAGCTGTGGTGAATAAATAAATTACGTACCGAAAGTAAAGCGCTTGTTTGGGTTTGCACCATTGGCCGACTTGACACGACTCGTAAGTCGGGACTGATACCTCTGGGCCCCCACTGCTGTCATCCGCTCCCCTTTGCTTAGCAAAAACATGTTTATGCTATTGTAAGAACCACGGCCATAGAACTGGCAGAAACGTGATAAGCATAAAGACCTCCTCTTCTCCCCCTTCTAACAGGTTAAAGATGGTCATCATTAAACTGAAAATTGTTGCTGGTATATAATGGAGCTAGGTTAGCGGCAAGCTTTATCATATCCGTTTATTCAAACAATACTAGTAAATATTGTGCTGTGTCTGTCCCAAATAAAAGTATTTCTATTCTATTCTATTCTAAATGTTCAAGTTATTAAAATATTTGGTCCATCTCAATTTCAGATCGAGGATATGCAACTCTACTCCAATCCAAAATTTGAAGAGCGCCTAGTTTCCTTCTGCCGGACTCTTAGCAACCGGTCTACTGGCAACGCTGAGGGTTTCACCACTGAACCCAATGAAGATGGGTCCACTATCCTACACTTGGCTGCAGCGTTAGGATACACCAAGTTGACCACTGTGCTATTGAGGTGGAGGCAAGATGACACCAGTTTGGCATTGGAGAAAGAAGTCAATTTGGGTGCGAGGGATAGTGATAATTGTACGCCACTGGTGAGTTTTATATTAATTTTATTTCACAATTTTGCTATGATATCACTATACTAATTACCGAGTCAAACAATTTTTGAAATAAAAATAGTAATCTCGTGATTTTAATTACACCCTTGCCACTTAACACTCGAAAAACTTGTTTATTAATACGAGATTTACCTACCATCTGATTCTTCCTAATTTTCGTTACAAAAATTGAAAAACATATTTTTTTTTTATTATGGTTAAGCTCACGTTTGACCACTATTTTACTCGATGATAAGCGATGAATGTGGCCGATGATGGAGCACGCTTGCCTAGAAGTAACCTTTAAACGACGGAAAACCGACAGGCTAACAGCTCGGCTTTGATGCTAAAGACGTACTTGGAGTTTTGATTGTTGCTGATGATCTTTTTGGCTCGCCTCTTAATACACTCTAGTGCATCAAGCTGGCATTTTGCAGACCTATCCTAAATAAATGAGAGCAGTACTCCATACACGATCGAACTGGCGCTAGATAAAGGTTGAGCAGCTGTTCCGGTGTAAAGACCAAATACAAAAATTGTAACGAAATCATTTTTTCTTTTCAGATGATAGCAAGTGCAGCGGGTCACATAGAGACAGCAGTAGTGCTGGCTCGCTGGAGTGCCGGCACCCGGCGGGAGGCCGGTGCACGTGGAGCCGCCGCCGCCGCTAGACGTGCGGGACATATCCACCTGGCAGCACTACTGGATAGGATACATCCCCCGGCTAAGGATGGCGTGTTTCTGAGGCCGCATAGGTAAGAATTTTGTATACTTAATTTTACAATTCGATATACTTTGAATTCATTATCACAAACGACGAATTCATGCATGTATCAACTTTAGCATTATAAATTTTAAGTGGATGTTAAAAACCAATGCAAAATATTGGCATGATTTACTTTTTTCTTTTCGCCAGAAATGAAATTTAGGTTATAAATGATAGAGGTCAATACGAGGAAGCAATAGCAAAAAGAACCAGCCCCCCTAGCCAAGTTACAACCGATTCGTGTCGAATTCCGTTCTCCAATCACTAACGCCTCGGTGTCAGCAATTGTAGAAAACGATAAGTATAGCCATGTTGACGCGCTTGACAAAGGACTTAACGCTGAACATAGTAGAAACGATAACATTTCATTCTATCATTTTGAACGATGTGAACTTGGCTACGAATTTTCTATTCGTTTGTTCTGATCACGTGATTTATTTAACGTTGAAATAATGTCATTTCTATACATTTGATTCGTTTTCGACTAGCGTTAATGATTACAGATAATCAACTTGGCTAGGGAACAAGTCTTTAAACCGTTACGGAACGAAGATACTTAAAGCATTGCTAGTATATTTTTTTCTGGAATCGCCTATTTTCGTTATATTATAATGAAATGGAAATATAATACATAATATTTTGAGGGTTTCATTGTTAAAATAGATTAAATTGGTTATTACTTTTTGTTATTTTTTTTCACACTCGCAATTTTTCATCACTAAAACTAATAAAAAAATAAGTGATAAAAACGAATCGAAAAGAAATGCGTTAAAGCTGTGAATAGTGATTGACACTATTTAATGCGTACTCACCATAAAAACTGAAACAAAAACTATATTTAACAATAGGAAGCTTAAAATATCAGACTTATTTTCATTTAGGAAAAATTACGCCTTATAACAAACTATAGCAATATACTAAATTGTAAATAGTTTGGTTATGGTTGATAGACGTTATAATTCTTTTTGCTATTAATTTGTCATAGGTGGTCTAAGGTTTCATTTCTGGCAAAAATGAAACCGAGGTTAAAAAAAGTAAATCATGCCAATAGTTTGCATTGGCCTTTGTTGTTCAAATAGATTATAAATTTTGTGATAGATTCACATTTTGAATTCAAATACGTGTATTGGTGTTAGCTTGAACGTTAAATTGTTGTGTTAAAAATAGTAATTAATTAAAGACGTATGTCAAAAATTTACTCACTATGAAACAAGATTTTCATATATTTTTCATTATTAAATATCTCATATATATATTTCTTCTGCCTTCCAGCTTATCCCAAAAGAGTCGCGCTGGCAGTTTGGAGAGCAACCTTGTGAAGAGGCCGTCAATAGACTCGGGAATCAATATGGCCGACGCATTTAGATCTAACTCCGCTATTGACAAGTCGGACAGCAACAGTTCCTCCGCTAGGTAACAATTCACTCCCATTTAGAATGAATGCAGTACTATTATTTTTGCATGACTGTGAATTTAGTTCATGTTATTCGTAATTCATTGTCTAAAAACGCGACAGTCTTATACAAACATGTCTAATTTAATAAATTGTTTTTTTTTTTTTTTAACTAAAGACATCGTTTATAATATTAAAAGGTTAAACAGGGAATGTTGTCAATTTTAATTCGCCAAAATCCTGACATTTTCAGATGGGAACGAAGCATGTCGCTACCTTTAGATTCTGATAACTCTGAAGACAGTCTTGGCGATTCGAAGATCGGCAGACGAATGGACCTGGCCCTCTGTAAGTCTTTGAACCACTTCGCCTCATTCATAGTCGATTCGTTTTTCATTTGCTGGTTATTTTATATCGGCACGGCAGCTGATGACATTTGAATGTCCTAACCTTGGTTTTGGATTTCGGTCTATATTTCCTTTAAATGGTGACGGTTTGTTCGGCGATATAACTGGTCAAACGTGTGAGTTCTACACTGCTAGATTGTGACAGTTATTCAACATTTCGAAGTATTTTTAGCCGTTGAGTTCAACAAGAAAACGTTAATTAACGTTCTTGTTTATAATCTGCTGTTATAAATTTTCATTAAAATTATTTCCAAACTGGATGATTTAAATATAATTTTAGAAAAATAAAACAAACATGCTGGTTCACTGAAAGAAAGAAAACAATTAGCAGAAACAGTAGCTTCAGACATTTAGTTCGTAGCTTCCCTTCCTTCTTTTCAGATAAACGACAAAAGCATAACTTTTGAGAGCTCGTCCATTTTCAAAACATTTGATTTCGTTCATAAAAAGTGATTTGAACGTGAAGACGTCAGTAGGCTCACGTCGTTTGACCGGTAAGGCTCCGTAGCGGCTTAGCGGATTGTTGAGCGCGGTGGTTCCGCAGGCGAGACGGCGCCGCGGCGCGCGACCAGCCCGCTCATAGACGTGGAGGCGCTCTCCGACCACGACGAGCCGCCGCCCGCCACGAACGCCACAGGTCAGTTACTCTCTGCAGAGAAACGGTATAGACTACGTACCTTCCTAATGCAACACTCAAAACGAAGATTCACAGAAGCTGAATCTAAATCTGAAATTGTTTGGACAAGTTCAAAATTAATTTTTAACTCGACGATATACAAAAAATTTAAAAGGATGAGATTTTACTTTCGGTTATTTTCTAATTTCATATTCCAAATTACTCAAAATTATTATGATTTACCGAATTGGCTTCAAAATTATACTTCTTCAAATATTTTTATCTATCTTGTCTTCCTATTGGCAATTTTTTACTATCCGTAAACGTTCTATACCATTTCAAGTCGCAGCATCGATAACTCCGCTCGTCCTATCTGTCGATGTTGTGTATGTAGTAGTTGCATTGCCTCCCTCTTCTTCAAACAAAAGTTGTCTATATATCTTTGTCTCCCTCTTTGTCGCCAGTCTGTAGCCCTTGTTCACTGTATGTCGGTAGACCACTTGTAGTTTCTTCTGTACTTTGTGTTCCAATATGAGCGGAGTTTCCCTTTGAGTGTTTGTTGTCTGTAGTATCCTTAAACTAAACCGAGTTTTATGGTTAGTAACAACTATAACTCTAACCTTTTCAATCGATGAATGCATGAAAAAAATAAAAAGAGCTCTTATTGCTCGATAAATAAAGTTTGGTTTAGTTTACTCGATGTTGTCCCTCGATGTCGCTTTCAGTGGTTCGTATCGGTCTATCCACTATCACTGTATCACAACCAAATCGATTGGCTTCTACTTCCAATTTCAGTACACAAGACTACGTTGTTCAGTCAGTACACTTGTTTTCAAAAAAACGTGACAATTTCAACACTGCATGAATGCTGAACGCTTGCATGAGTATTTAGAGGCTTTTTATGTGTAGATGATTTACTGTTTGCCATTGTTCAAGGTAAGTTCTTTGGCAGCAGTTTTATCTTGCACAGTTTTCTCATCACACCTTTTTATTGTTTGATCCTTGTATTTTTCTTCATTTTCGTAAACCCACAACCTCATTTAGATGTTAAGTTAATAAGTTCCTAATATTTTAATTTTCTATAGGTACATACAACGTTCAAAACCAAGACTTGTTTTTAGGATATTATCATATACCTATGTTTGTTTATCTAAATTGTGTTTCTTTTTCTTTAAATAACTTGACCATGAATTATTTTTGGTTATAATGTCTTTATTTTGAAGTGAGTAATTATAGCAAGGAGGCGACTTCAGATTATATTTTATCATTCAAACAACCATTGGTTTATATGGATGACTTTGTTATACTTGAATATCATCTAGTTTTTTTTAATTAAAATATAGCCATGTTGTGCAATCAATACAAACACAATTCCAATAACACTTATCATTATTTGTTTTTATTTTGATTAGTATTTGTGTCGATATTATTTTATGTTATTATTGTGTCACCATGAGGCGTTAAAACCTTACTATCAAAATGCATTTTACGTTGTATTTTATTCAGGTCTTAGATTTTTAAATTAAAAAGTAAGCATTTTGAAAGTAACACGACATTAAACCATATTCCGTTTCATATCAGCTACTTAACTGTGTAGATTTATAAAAAAAAAATATATGACAAGTCATGACAACTAAAAAATTAAGCAAAAAGTAAATAAAAAAGAAACGGGTTACACATTATTGAAAAACGAAAGTTCAAATAAAAAATACAAAATAAGAATTGTCATGATTGGTTCCAAAATATTTCGTCAGACGACCACTCCAGTAATAATAAATCATTTGACTTTAACACAGCATGTTAAATAACGCATATATTGCCAATGGTTCGTTTGATGAAATTGCTACAATACTTACTACTACTGTAACAGTTATTTTGTTTAATGTTATAAGGTTCCACTTCATAAAATCTTTTCAGGGGAGCAGGATGACCGAGTCTTTACGTTGGCGGAGCAAATCATAGCCGCCATGCCAGAGAGGATAAAGGTAAAAAAATATTTCATAAATATTGTTTAAAGAAAAAAACATGATAAATTATTCATGAGTATTAGCATGTAAAATACTATTTTTAATTTATAACTAATTACTATATTACTGTTGCTATCGCAAAAAATAACTTCAGTGAGAAAATAGGTAATTACTTTCTGAAAGCGGATTATTAGAATCAATAAAAAATGTAAAAAAAATAAAATAGTGATCAAGATGCAGCGATGCTGATCAAAACGTATCTTTTTTAAATTTATTAATCAATTGCTTGCTATACTTACAGAATGAACCGTAGCGAGCAAGCCAATAATCTACAAAGTAAAATAAAAATTACTAACATTTGTCATAGGTTTATATTTTGAAAAGTCGGAATTTCGGTTTATGTGCAGTTAGGGCGTTCATCAGTTAGTAACTTCTAAAACTTGATTAAGTTTTACGCTTCCATGTTGTCTCTTGTAATCACAAACTCCAATATTGTTACCTTGTAGAACGAAAGCTCATCTCTGCTGTCGGGTTGTGGACTAGACAGCGGCAGCGGAGGAGGCGAGGACACACTGATGGTACCCCTACTCGACGACACCACTACCTTTAACAGTGACTTTACGTTTGAGTTCTGCGATAATACTTACAGGTATGCCTTTTATCAGTTTTAGGACCGTATTATGAAGTATTGAAGACAACTCTTGCATTGCCAAGATGTGGTCTATCATTTATATTTGCTATTGCTTTATCTTTTTCAACACTGCATAATACGGTCCCTAGATGTTGTGTATATCTTGATGTTGTGATCCATTGTTTTACCTTGTATTGTTCCTACTATCCTTCTATCTCTTTCGTTTTTTTTCTTCTTTCTTCACCTGGACGATGTCTGCAGCAACATTAGCTTCGAGTTCGGCTACAACTACTATAGGTTTGATGTTTATTGTACTTAAAGCACATTTGAATTAAGTTTTTTAACATTTTCTTTGGCTTATATATTAAAAAACATACCATTAACGTTGCGGTTTCATTCACGTATTTAATTCATGTTTGTTTGATAACAGTTTCACTCACGCGATTGGCTCATGACTACAACCTATTTTGAATACCTACTTAAATAATCTGCTCTAAATGAGAAATAAATGCTTGAGTAAAACGGTTAGCAATAGCAATTATTTAAATGGTCGTCATTTTATTGATACTTGAAATTTTTAAATTAAATTACGAGCTTACTTTAATTCATATATTCAAAAAGTCATTATCATTAGCCTTTATAAATCACTACAATCACAAATCATTTTACTAGACCTACAACTACCATCATCCAGCTGCTACCAAAAGTTCTTTGATGTATTGAATTTGTATGCAATAATAACCCTTTGTTACCCAGGTACTGCGGCGGATCAACTCCATGCTCATCAGGTTCAGTATCGCCTGGCTCAGCAGCATTGTCCCCGCCACCACCGTCACCACGATCTGCATTGTCACACCCACCATTATGTACAACCCCATCGGCTACGCTGCAGGAGTTTCTTAACGCTACTACGCATTTCTCTAATCTTACGCTGAATGGTGAGTCCTATTTCATTTGTTAAAGGATTATGTAATTAAAAAAAATAAAATTAATGAAGACAAGATAAAGCTAGCAAAACATATCTCTAACTATGAATAAACTTTTGCGAATATAGAAACTTTTTTTACAAGATTAAAAGCAGTTGTTAACAATTTGCAATTTTTTTTTTAATCCAGATAATATGTTCTTTACTGTATCTAAATGTAGCATACGATAAAGTTGTAATGGTTATAAATGTAATGATACTGATGATACATGAAGCAAAATTTACAAAAAATATACCAATACCTAAGTGCAACGACATATTGAAATAGAAGGTGAAAAAATGAAAATGTTTTGATTAAAAAAAGAGTGTGTAAAAACTTAAACTTGGATTCGTAGAATAAAAATCATATATTTTACAGACCGTGAACAACGGGAGCTATACTCCGCAGCAATCACAATTCAGAAGGCTTACCGCCAGTATCGTGGTAGACAGCTTCAGCGAAGGGCCGCGGCTGCCGCCATCACTATACAGAACTGCTATAGGAGATACAAGCAGGTCCGTACATATTTTTAAAGCTAAATGAAACCGGAATATCCTAGAACTAAAAAAGCAAAGACATAGGTAATACAAGGTGTAAGGGACAGCCCTCTACAAACTTTAAGGGTTTGCTCAGTAGACGAAACTGAACAACCTTCCACAAATTTTTTTTTTAGGAAACGAAAAAAAAAATCGGCCTCGCCATACAAAATTTCCAATCAAGTTTATCATTTTGTATGGTGAGGCTGATACTTTTTTTTCGTTTCCTGAAAAAAAAATTTGCGGAAGGTTGTTCAGTTTCGTCTACTAAGCAAGCCCTTAAAGTTTGTGGAGGGCTGTTCTTTACACCTTTTATACATGCAGGAAAGAAGAGCACGAACTCTTCTTTCCTGCATGTTAGATAGCAAAAAGAAATATCTTTTTGATAATTTCCAAAACTTTGTATTTTCCACAACTTTCAACATTCATTTTTCTCTCAAATTTATGCCCCTAGATAGATACCCATCATTAACGGCGGTGTCAAACGGCCCACTGTCTTATACAAAGTCGTGGTTTCATTATTGGCAGATTAGGCTTGTTGCTAAAGAAAATATCCAGTTTTTAGAAAATGGTTAACAATTTGGTACAATACATTGCAAGTTATAGTAGTATAGTTTTTTTAATTAGAGAGCAGTGATGGCCGAGTGGTAACCCCCGACTTACGAGTTGTAGGTCGCGGGTTCGAACCCAGCCAGGCGCATTACTTTGTGTAATATATTTCATCATCACTGCTCTCAAAACGGTGAAGGAAAACATCGTGAGGAAACCGGTATGTCCTAGAACCAAAAATTCGAAGACATGTGACATTCACCAGCACGCACTGGGCCCGCGTGGTGAATTAGGGCCCATTTCCTCTCCTAGAGAGGAGGCTTGAGTCCCAACACTGGGAACATTAAAAGGCTGGTGATGATGGCAAGTTATCCGAAAATTACTTTCAACTATAAACTCTCAACAGGTTTTTGTTAGTACTGTCGCCCCAAAACAAAATGTATTGGGTCATTCAGGTTTTGTAACTCTAAGCAGAAATTCCAATCTTCCATTTAGAACTGATTTTTTTCTCAATCTCTAACATTATAAGGTTTAAATTTAACTAAATTAGTTATATTATGGTTGTGATATTTTATAAATTTCTAATCTTCAATTTTGTGTGGCCAGTTTGCGTACTTGAAACAAATGCATGCGGCTGCAACAGTGATACAGCGAGGCTTCCGTGCCATGCGTTCGCGCAGGATGGCTACTACCCCTATCAAGTAAGTACAAGTAAAATACTAATAGATGTTATTTTAAAGTAAAAACTATCAGAATTTAAAACTGTTTCTTTTCTCTATAACACATTGCTTAAACTGACAATAGAATTAAAAGTGATGACGATAAGGTGTAGATCAACTCAACTACTATTGTTGGGATCCGCAAAATGTCTGTGCAGTTTTAATAACACGAAAGTAATTTTCGCCATTTTTTTCTTCGCCTTCAAAAATTGATAAATGGATCAAGATTGATTTTTATTTTCGCCTTCAAAAATTGGTAAATGAATAAAAGCTAAAAACTAACTCTTTTAGTTAGTTTTTAGCTTTTATTCATTTACCTCCAGTTTGTCCTCCAGACTTAGATGTTTTAAAGTAACCATTTCTAAATTACGACCTATTAGAACTTTGCTGACAATAATATGTTTTTTTTTATTGAAATCCTTATCAAGATTTTTTTACAAGTACATGCCCAATATTAGGAAATCCAAGACGTTGTACAGAGCAAACTTACAGACAAAAAAATTATAACAAAATCTAAGACCATAACATTCTCTATACAAATAATAAAAAAAAAACTTCAACTAAAAAAATGACGGTGATACAGTCATACTAAATATAATTGGTTAAAATCTAACTAAATATTTGTTTTAACAGGAGGACATACTCACAGAGGCGTCAGAATCAAGCGGCGAGGAAGATCCAACAGTTCATGAGGCAGTCAAAGATCAAGTAAGTGGTAGCTTTAATTTTAACAGTGAGTAAGCAATTTCAGATCAACACAACAAAGACTTGAGCCAACAAAGATGCCAGTATTATGTCTCGTAGATACTTAGTAATTATGTACAGTCTAGAGATAAAAGTCCATTAGCACGGCGTTGATTGTATTCGCGTGAAAGGGTCGTAAGTGCGACTTGCTTTGATGCAATAGATTTGTGAAACTGCTAATGGATTTATGACCAGTAGTGTACCATACCTGTGTCTTTCTACATTCTAGGGAATATATTCATCACCTTCCTCCCTTGTCCCACATTAGTAAGGATCGGATATTTTTTCTTCCATTTTGTATTTTAAACCGAAAAGCTTGTGTCTAAACTACTGACAGCTTTACGAGTCTATCTTCAAGGTTAAGCAACACCTGACGGGGTTGGTCTGCAGATGGGAGCCCATCTTAAGTTGTGTATAGATCTTTGAGAGTCATTACCTGACTATTTGTATAGTCAGAAGCTAGGAAATCTGACACCCGTCTTGTTAAGGGTAACCCTATTATTAGTAGGTCGGATAGGCAGTCGTTCTATGTAAAATACTGGTATTAGCTGCATTCGATTAAAGTAGAAACTGACCTGAATATAGTTGGGAAAGGCTAAGCAGAAAGATTGATTACTATTTTGGAAACTGTCAAAACATTTCCTGGCTACTGGAGAACGTCCCATATAGTTTAAATCTTGTAATAAAAAAAAATACTAGTTCTATGATCTGTAGACTTCCTAGAAGACATTCTAGAAAGCGGTTTGTACAGAGGTTTTTTTTATGATGAATAATAAGAAAGAAAGAATTTGAAAAGATTTTCTAAAATTCATACCCCAAGGGGATAAAAATGAGTTCGCGACAGAAAAAACACTGTCAACAGTTATGTTTCGGTCACGTATTCGTCGAAAAGACGAAGGTTAGTTTTTTTTTTTTTTTTAATCTTTATTTTTAAAGGGGTTTTTATCCACACGGATACGTCTAGGGTTAAAGTCTGGTAAGATGTAAAAGTGACTTATGTATCTTCAGCGTAATTATGTAGTTGAAATCTTTTGTTGTAATTTTAATATTAAATTTCTTAAACGTTTTTGGGAGCTTTGTTCTATTTTACACTGTTTACAAGTACTTATCGATTCTTTAGTGATTTGTATACTATAAAGCATTTTTTGATCCTCATCCTGTCAATGTAACAATTGTTTTTTTTTTTTTTGATGACTCGAAACATTCTTAGGAAAGTCGCCACATAAGGTTAATATGGACGAGGTGCCCGATTTCTTTTTATCGAAATCAATGAAATACTGACAGTATTATAATCAGTGATCGGAATAGGTAGGGCTATTTAGGTTCATTGACCGCAAATATTGATGTTAATATGGATATTCCACGGGATTCCGGCTGATACTACGGGATTTAATTGAATTTCATTCTATTTGTCAATTTGTATAAAAAAAAATATGTAAGCCAATAAGCGCATGATATGCGACGTTGTAAATTTTACGTCAGCATCACGCTATAAAGCTTTTTGCCAAACGCGCGACGTTGCCGCTTTGTTGAGACGCGTACAGATACCGGCACGGATCTTGAGCGCTCGGCTAATCTTTCATTAGTCGAAGGGAAGATAGTTTTTTTTTATAATTTTACTACTTTAAAACCAAATCCCGGGACTCAGGGAATATCCATATTATTCTAACCTATGGCAAGTACATAAAATAGCCCTACCTATTCCGAACTCTGTATATAATACACTCATGAGAGTAAATTTTGGAGTCATATGAATGACTTGTCACATTGGAGGAAGTGTAAAAGTGGCGCAAATAACTAAATAGTTGAAAGGGAATCGTTCACCTTGGAATAGTCATGTTAAGAGGAGGAATGATACAATTACTAAAAGCGTTATGAATATACAAATGCGTGGATGGACAGGGATTAGGGGTTAAAGAAAGGGTGAATGGATAGTGTGAGGAATTAACGAAGACAGAAAGTAAATGATAACGTGACTGCTGACAAGATAGAATGGTAGAGAAAAGCGTGTTGCAAATGTAATTTCTTTGGGTGTTATTTTGCTCAGTAGTCATAGAAGTTCGCGCGAATGAATTAAACTTTCATTTCATGATTAGTAGGTTACTTAGTTAGAATATTATTTATTTTTCAATTTATACACACATATTATGATAAAAGACAAAAAGAAAGGAAACGGAAAAATAGGTACAACGGTGATGTTTATTTCTATAGAAATCTCTTCCGGCATACCAGCGAAAGGACAGTTGAAAAAAAATAACAACAAAGAGATTAAAAAAAGAAAAGAACAAATAAGACAGTTAATAGTGAACTAATACAACACACAATATACAGAATAAAAAGACGAAAACAAAATTCCTGAACAAGCTGTAATTAAGTAAAGTGGCGCTAGACAAAATAACCCACCCAACCCAAGTTACAAATGATTTTTTTATCAGAATGTGATTATTCAACCAAATTGTTTGTTTTCGTTAACAAAACAGATAGTAACAACAAGAACGAAGATAAATAGTTTACCTAAAATGGTCCCTTGAATTTGTATTTGATTAAAATAATATAATAGGTAAACTATACGCCAATATCGAAGTATCCCCAACATTATTATTCAACCACTAAAAGTTACACGAGCCACAAAAGAGAAAAACACAAACAAAATAATATAAAGCAAGTCTTCAACGTCAGACCTTTTCATAAACTCAATAAAAAGGCGCGTCAAGCTACTACACATTGTGTACCGCAAAATAAATATTATTCACAGAAATAATATTCCTTCTGTATCCAGTGGAAACCCTGAATTATTAACCCGGAACTAATATTCCGACTCCATTACGCCACAACGGAAGGGCTAAAGCCTTTTGAATAGAAAGGAATATAAAAATATGATATTTTATTTATCCACATCTTATTTCTGTGCTTTATAATTCAAGGAACGGAATCGTTTTGTTTTTTTAATTTTTCTCTTTACACAAAACCTTGCGGGTTGTTTTTTTTACGTGCGCTTGAGCGCTATCTCACCTGTTGGAAAGATCAATGTCGTCGAATATAAAACGTGCTTATAGAAGTAACTTATTTACTTTTGACCTTTTTTTTTTGTGGTGGGAAAAAAATCATGCATTGACATCCCCCGCTCTTGGGCGGAGCGGGAGATAGTGTCAGACTCTTACTGAATAAAAGACCCACCCCGTTCCTTCTAGCCTTCATACCGGGGCTCGAGCGCCCTTTCGGATAATCCTGGCCCCAGTAGGCTTCGACCCGGCTGGGTCCCTGCTGTTGCTGACAACTCCTTGAGGCGCGCGGGAACAGTGCGCGCCGTCGGCGACTTGGGCTTGGTCCGGATAGTTACCGGGCGGCCGGACAGCGAGCTACCCATTGCTCACTGTCCGCAAGCCCGCGCCTACGGTGGCCGGAAATCGGGATCAGAATCCCGGCGGCGGCGGCGGCGGCGATAACGCCGTTGCCTGATGCGTTCGGCCTCCTCCTTTGCGAACATTACTGCTTCGCAGAAGTCGGCAAACGCCTGCCACTCCTCCTCGCTCCGGACCATGGCCTCAACCAAGGCCCGGAGCGAGAGGTCTCCGCCGCCGATCGCCCCCACGAGGGCACGGCGATGCTCCGTCCAAGCAGGGCACACCTCGACTGTGTGCTCCACCGTGTCCTCCGGGGATTAAGCACAGTGGCGACACCCGGGCGTCACTTCCGCACGAATCCGGTGCGGGAAACTCCCGAACGAATCATGTCTGGTGAGGACCTGCGTCATGCGGAAGGTAAGGACGCCGTGAGGTCTTTCTAACCACGCCTCAAAGAGGGGACTTACCACCATGATTGTGGCATGCCCAATTTACTTTTGACCTTAAGATTCTCAGGTTTTCATCATCATCATTTCAGCCGACAGACGTCCACTGCTGGACATAGGCCTCCCCCAAGCGTCGCCACAACGAACGATCATGTGCGTCCCGCATCCATCGGATTCCCGCTACCTTCACCAGGTCGTCAGTCCACCTTGTAGGAGGCCTTCCAACGCTGCGTTTTCCGATACGCGGTCGCCACTCCAGAACCTTTCGGCCCCAACGGCCATCTGTTCTGCGAGCAATGTGCCCTGCCCATTGCCACTTAAGTTTGGCGATTCTTTGTGCTATGTCGGCAACCTTGGTTCTCCTGCGGATATCTTCATTTCTGATTCGATCACGCAAGGAAACTCCGATAGCCCTTTCCATTGCTCTTTGGGTGACTTTAAGCCTTTTGATGAGGCCCATTGTGAGCGACTACGTTTCGGATGCATATGTCATCACTGGCAACACACACTGGTCATAGACTTTCGTCTTGAGACACTGTGGTATGTTGGATGAGAAGATACCGCGTAGCTCAGGTCAGCCGGTCTCAGGTTTTAGCCATAAAGAAACACAGACTCCGACAGGGAGTTCCACTCCTTAGCTGTACGCACAATTAATGTGTTCCTAAAACGTTTTGTGCGTACCATGTAACGGTGATGCGTCGCCGCCCTTACGCCTGGTGGTCCGATGGTATGAGCCGCTTTCTGGTATCTAATCTGTTTTCATGTTTGTTCATAAGAGTCTCTGAAATGCAAAGAGCAACTGAGAGAACACGTCTAGTTTTAGTCAGTATGAGTTTGACACTCATTCTTTTTGCAACATAATTTTAGAACTTTTAGTCTGTTACAGACGAAAAATATAACGGCTAAAGGTCTTCTATAAGTGTTTCAACATTAACAGGTCCCTTACTTATTACTATATATATTATGAGAGATAATAAACATTCACATCAAAACCTTAGTTCGTAAACGTAATAACTTTATTAACTACAAAAAATATTAACGCAAGTTCCTTAGTTATCCCCACGTATTCACGTAAACAAGTATTCTTTATAAGAAAACTTAATTATATCATGTTGATTGCTAACTTCGTTTCGGACATCTTCTGACAGCAAAATTAGGGGAAGTAAGACAAATAAAATGCCAAGGTGGTCCTAATTTACAACTTCCATCCCTGTTTCTATTATAAGAACATAATGGTCTTGTTTTGTGGTCTTTCTCTGAAATTGTCAATTAATTGTGTTTGGCTTGTTAATTTTAAAGTCTTTCGGGATTTCGAGGGCTCAGTTTTAATTCCGTTTTTCAAATCTGGTTTATCATGTTTTTAGTTAATGGTGAAGGGGGATTTAACTGCGTCGTTTGGCTAACGATACGAGTGAAACAGCTTGGTCTGTCACTGTTTTTGCTTTATGTTGTTTAGATACTTGTTTTTGTCTTGAAAGTAATTTATCTGTGTTGAATTAAGTACCTGCTGTGTTCTGTCGCCACCCTAAAGTCGACTAGTAGAAAATGTCTAAGGCAGAAGTCCGCCTTTGTATAATAGTATCTTTTACTTGTTTTACTTGTTACGCATAAGTATAATATTATGCAAGCACCAAGTTTCTTCAGATCCAAGAATTTGATGTTATGGCTTAAAGATTGGGTTTATCAAACATCTTCTTTTTCATGTATAATAAAATAACCGGTACATTTATCGTTGAGACGGAATAACTAGTTTTTTGAACTCGTAGGTATTGCAGAAAATTTTATTATAAACCACGGAAGACCAATGTTCTTTTCTCTGAAAACTATGTATATATCAGAATGAGTTCATCCAATCAATTTGACTTTGGATCCTTGCATAACGAATAAAGATCAAAAATAATGTTCTAAGGAAAACAATATTTGCTTTCATACAAAATCGAAGGCTCACTTTCTAATTTTCGATATCTAAATATATCTGTTTTAACGAACGGCACAGATCGTATTGAAAGAAAAACTTTGGAGCTTTCAACTTCGTCAAGGTTTTAATAAGAAAGTTAAAGATTACACGAAGTTGGTTTTGGTTGAATGATATTTATGTAGACATTGATGAACTTATGCCTCACGATATCAGAAAACGGAAAGGCAAGAAAGGAGATGTGATGGGTATTTTGTTTTGTTAATATATGCGGCAAGCGCCTTGCTCTGGATCATAGCATAAAAGTTAAATTTCTACTTATAGCGAATTTTAAGGAACAGAAAAAATACCTGGAATTACTCGTTTTGTCTCTATAAAACAATCTGATCCTTTCTTTCAAATAAACCAAACAAAGCGAAAATTCATCAAATAATTCCAACAATTAAGAACTTTATTCGTTGCTTCCATCGCAGTCAATGCTAAATTAATTTCGGGTACTGGCTCGTTCCCGATCCTTTCCCAGTAATCTAAGCCAGAATCAGTTCGTACTTTATGAATGAAACATTTTAGCTTTTCTCGAAACTTCTGTATCTGTGGCGAATAGATAAATCAACTGTACCCAAGTTTGTTTCTTGCCTTCGATAAGAGAATCTTTAGAGCATGATTTTATTAAACTTTAAGACTTGTTTCTTTATTAAATTAAAGGAGGGTTTTTGTTCAAGCTTGTTTATTCGAGTTTCGTGAATATTTAGAGCTTAGCCTGTATACGTGGAAACGTTTTCTTCCAATCTAGTAGACTGTTTGATGTTATTGTGTTTTTGTCTGATATCTTGAAATAATACACAGATACAATCTTGTGATTTTATCCATTATTATTGCTTAGATTTGAAATTTCAATTGGTGAAAGACCATGTCGACTATTTTTGTCTTCGATACAATAATTTTATATATATTCTTCTCTGCATTCGAAGTTTTTTTAATATTCCCAATACTATTTTCACGCTGCACAGTACATGGGAGGAATTTACCACCAACGTAAGTTATTGTAGTGAAATGCAATATATGTGTACGTCTTTTATGGTAATCCATAAAATATAATACTAACACTCTTGAAATACAAGTGTGAATGAATGCTAGAATTTTATCATTGTCATTGTATTCGGTGTTTAAATCCTATGAGAGAAGTGATGTTTGTAATATATTTGTCGTCGTTTGCGGCAGGTTGCAGAACGCACGAGCCGAAAGCGTGAGGGGGGCCCGGCGATCGCCGGATGTCCGCCAAAGCTCGCTGCCGCGCATCACCAGTACACCACCCACGCCCAATAGGTAAATATTATCACCAACATTTACATCATCGCCAATATCATCATTATTCATCTATCAAGAGGATATGGCTTTTTAATAATCAACTTCTTATATGAAAGACTTAAGAATTTTTTTTCTCCTGGAGTGTATTTTATAGATTCAATTGCATATTTTTTTTGTTATTAACTGTCTGCTCGTATGTACTATGTATATCTGTTTATACAACATTATTAATGCTGGTTTCAATCTTCTAGGATCGTTGATTACCTTGCTCCTGAATCACCAATGAACGTGGACGAAGATCTTCTACTAGAGCTTCTTTTTAAAATCTGACATTGGCAGTTATTTAACGGACTCTATCAATTTCCCAAACTATGTTCATCTCCTTTGTGCCCTCATTCGGAGGTTTTCCTTTTAACTTATTTACAAGTCGAAATCTTCTGTTGGAGTATGTTGTGATTTCTTTACATCGAGTATTTCAAATTACGCGTTAACACCAACTGCCTTTCACATTATCAAATATACTGTCAGATATAAAATAAGCTAATTTCACAAAACAGGTTTCTTATCGGAGTTGTGAACTGACTCAGGCCTTGTCTATTTGAAATGTTTTAACAATTCTTTTGTTTATCGTATTAATAAAATATAGTAGACGATACGAAAAGTTTTCACTATCACGATTCACCGTTTAGATTTATTTTTCTAAACTGAGACACTACCGTTATGATTCGATACCGTATCAATTTATTGATATGATTGTTCGGATTTATAAGATACGCAATCGTTGTATTCGTTCTTCTAATGTAAATCTTCGCAGTTCCATCTGTGCATAAACGGATTATAGCAACGCGTGTGACTCTAGGAAGTAATTATGTTTTCCTTAGAAATGACTTGTTCAGAGTTTAGATTTCGATTTATTCTTTATTTTAAACTCTTCAGGTCATAGACAGGGTTATATTTAGTATAAATTTTATCGTATTTGTATTATATTTTCATAATGTATTTTTGAGATATTTGTTTAGAACATTTATTGGAATCATATTTTTGAAAACTCTAAATTGGATGTAAAGTAATTAAACCTAGATCATCAAACGTATTGGCTGAAAAAATTCGTAAGACTTGACGCAAAATTTTTGAAAATGCATTAAATATCTACTAAAATGATTGCGTAATGTTTGACTTTTGCGATTCACGTCAATTGCAAACGATTTGATAATGAATTTTAATGTGAAACATTGAGTTGGTTTATTTGCTTCAATCTTTAGATCGAGTCAAAACTTGAATTCTATTCTATGAATGATTTCAGCAATGGAGTTTAAAATATGTAGGTTAAGTACAAATTCAAATTATTAAAAAGCCACTGTTCTTATAAAGTAGATGCACTTAGCGTATAATACAATAAACCCGACGAGCTGTGAGTATTTTGAGATTTTATCGTATTTAAGAGAAATAAAAGTAATTACGCGGTTAGTTTCGGTCGAAAGTTTACAATAGGTTTCATTCCAGCCTAAATAGTTTTAATTATTTTAGTCTATGCAGTGAAGATGAAGCCTTTGATATCATCGAACATGTTCTGCGATCTTTGAGACTCCCGATAGATTAGATCTAATATTATGAGAGACCTTCGACCGTGTTACCAATCTAGTTTGTCTTTTATTTGTTCTTCGTGTTCTTTCGCCACTATATCATTAAGTTCGTATTCCTCCTCCCCTAGTTCCTATTCCAATAAGTGCGGATCCCTACTACCCTTTTCATCGACTACCTACATCTACTCTTAGTTCTTTAGATAGTGAACATTTGTTTTAGATCCTCGTTATGCTAATGCCATACTTACCTAGCGTTCATGAAGAAATAAGGTTGTGCACCACTTAAATATAGAAAATAAAAACCTAAATATTCCCTTTTTCTGAATTCTCTGATATTTTAACGTAGCAAACATAGTAAAGTTTTATAGTATAAGAAATAATAGAATAATCATAGCTTAACCATAAGAAGACGTGCTACAGTCGAGATATTTTCGATTCGTATTTTTATAAAGCAAAAGTTTCGAACGAATAAGGACGCTTTGCTTGAGCAGGGCCCTGGTACCTTGAGTTATCAAACTTACTTCAACTATCTCTTATAACTTTCTTTCATTCAGTTTTATGATACTTTAATTAGATTTGAGAATTAGTTTTCTTGAAATTTCTTACTCTTTCTGTCATTTTTAATTCAACTGTTCGTACATTCCGATATATTCCTGTTTATTTAGATTTTGAGAGGCCCAGAGTTGAAAAAGTAGGTAAAAAAGGTTGGTTGATTCGCAGCAAAAGTTTCAATTTTTCACCGTTCAATGTCGAGCGGTGTTTTGTTGAGAATGAACCAGTGTTTTTTCGATTAGAGGAAAAATAAACACGCGACGAGGATTGAGAAAAACCGTCCAGTTGTGGCGGATTTTGCACCCCCCGGTAGCAAACGGCAAAAGTCGCAAATATCGCGGGTTTGCAAATACATTGCGTAGAGCACGCGCGAGGCCCGCGGAGCGGCCGTGCGGCCGGGGGCGCACTAATACAACACGTATATTTCATATTTTTGGATCGCTAATTTTAAGATGTTATATTTATATATGTATATGTAGTAATGGCGGGTACGATACCAGTATTTCGAGATGTATTGCGCCAAAAGTTTTGATGTATTCATTTTCCATAACAGTTATTCTATCATTTCCGTCTTAATTTTCGAACAAATAGTTCGTTTAGCTAGTGGTCATGCGTATACCTATATTTTTAGATAGCGTGCACGATTGCTTCTGGAGCGCTGATAAAGTTATTAAAATGCGAAATGGTGGAAATATGAAGAAAACAAATTTAAAAAAAAAATATTTTTCTCAGTAACGCAGAACCTCTGAAAGCAATAATATTTTTGTGGTGGAATAAACTCCGATTTGTAAAGAAAGAGTATTTTAATATCCACGCGATCGTCACAATACAGTTGAAATATAGACGCTTTTTAGTGCCACCGATAACTGTGTCCTTTTTAATATCTTATCTTCTCCAAATAAAATGTGTTAATTTACTTTAAAAAATGCCAAAAATTTACAAAAAAATATTATAAGTAAATTTGTTGTCTTTTTTATAAAAGAAATGTCAATTACATAAAATAGTAAAAAAAAGAATTCATTTTTGTAAAAAATGATTATGAAACAAGCTCTTAACATACTTTTTAACATAATGTTTTTCTTTTATTTTTACAAAAGAACGGAAGCAATAAACATTTTGAGGATAATAAAAGCGGCACACTTACGGCGAGGCTTAGTCATTGACCACAGCTAAAAGATAGTGCACTAGAAGTAGGTATAGTTAGATAAATTACTATTATATGAAATATTAAAAAAAAAAACTTGAAATCTATACATAGAATTTAAAACTAAAAGTTTAACTAATACTTTTTATTATTATATTATAAGAAGCTTGTTCACACATTTTAACTTCATATTTAGTAAGTATTCCTAAGACTAAAAGATAGAAATTGTTACTAACTGGTACTGGAATGAGAAATTAGTGAGACTATGATTGGATTTCGTTTTATCTTTTAGGGTGGGCCGTCAATAGTTGAGCTTTATGAATTTATTCTGCCATAGGCACGTTTCTTTTGACGAAAATGTGATAAAAAAGATTGCAAAAGGCATTGTTTTTTAGCGTATATGATTTTGATGTATTTTTTAATTGAATATGGCTGTTGTTTCTGCGATTTTAGATAGTGATTTGATTCGCGGTAGCTTGCGTATACTTTTATAGAGTCGCATTATTTTAGTTTTAGTCATTGTTTTTTTTTAACAAAAAAATATTTTAATTCGAAAAGATTCGTAAATTGTTCAATGGCTAAAACTAATTTTGGGCACCTCTGTGTAATAATGATGATTTTTTTTATTAAAATGAGCCTGCCTAAAGTATATTGCATATCACTTAGATACTTACGTAATGATAACTTTGTCTTTTTCAACACTCGCGTATGATATTAGTTTGTATTATTTTTATGAAATGCTAGATCACTAGAAATTCGTTTAATAATAATATTTATAGAGCTGCTAAATCCTTGTAGTAGGATTGTAATAATATTTTGAAATGCATTTTTAGTAAGTTTGAGTATTTAAAATATTTTAGTCAAATATTACCAACAATAGGCATGTTTAGGCTCTTTTAAACTAATTATAACTTTGATTACCTTTGTACCATAATGTAATAGTGCCTGGTTTAGTCATACAGTAGTCATGAAATTTTGCCATATTTGTTTAGGTATTTACCCCTAGTCATTTTACTATAGAACGAAATAGTCAAAGGTATTTTCAAAAGTCATTACAATCCTATATTTTTATAGCTAGCTATTAGTATTATTGCTTTGTAAACAAATTTATGTAGATAAAACAAGCGTTTGAAGCGAATTTTATGATGTTATTTAATTTTTTAATTAATATAATTATTTATATGCAATCTTAAGCGTTATATGTAAGTTTTCTTTAATTTTAATATTAGCAAATGTAAGAAATTGTTACGTACTGCCAGTTTCAAGGTTTCTAAGACACCAAAATATGGAGGGACGTATGAATGAGGACTGTCCAGACAACAGCTTAGAATCTCTTTTTATAGTTCATCTTTCGTAAAAAAAAATGTTGTATGAAATTATAATTGGATTAAATAATTATGTGAACTGTATTTTTGACATCTATTTTTAATAGGTAAATGTAAAACTTGAAAATGAGTTGTAAATAATTTCTGAAAAAGAAAATGTTGTATTTGTCAAAATATAATTTTTAGTAATCAGTGGTTTTTTGTTAATTTTAATTTTGTAGGTATTTTGTGTGAACTGTAAATAAACAATATTGTTCCTAAGTATTTATAATCGTAATTAATCATGTACTTATTTCTTATGAATGTATTCAATATGTAATAATAATTTTGTGAATGAGTATTGATTTCAAAGATTTTTTTTAACTTATGATTTTAGGAATTTGTGTCTAACTGACTAATCTAAGTTAACATTTTCAAAAAATGTTATTGTTTAAAAATGGTTATAATTTATAAATTGAATTCAAAATGTTATCAGATAGGGTTATCTTTTTTAATTTGTTATAAAAAATTTAATTATAATTTTTGAAATTTTTCTTTTAGTCATTAAATGAAAATAATTATTGTTTATCGTTTTTTGTAAAATATTGTGAGATGATGGACACGAGAGTGCATGAACACGATCTGTTGGATAAGTGTACTTTGAACAAAAAAAATAATCTTCCTTTGTAATTATTATAATCTATAAACACTACAAAATTGTGATTCAAAGCAATTTAAAATATTACTGCTGATTATATTTTGTGTTTTATTTTAAAAAAACCTGATAAACCCGTAGCGAGTAGTTCTATCTGAAGTAGACAGCAGTGCAGTGACTGTGGTATATGATGAGACTTTGTGGATGATACTGAAAGATGCCTTCACCGTTTTAAAATCGGTGGTGATGATATATGTTACACAAAGTGCCTGTCTGGTTTTGAATCTACGACGCATGACTCTTAAGCCGTTACCACTGGACCACCACTGCTTTCCACTCAACAATCTACATCTAAACGAGTAATAAAACAAGTAAATAGTACAACCACTATCTAGCTGTCAGTGAAATAAGAACAGGAATTTTGAAAGCACCGAATTCACTTATAAACGCTTTGATTAAATTGAAAGGACTCATCTGCTTCTAGAGATAGGTGGGCTGGTTGAAATGAATGCCTATGGCCTCTTCACAATGGTCCCTCAAGAAACCAGACCACAAAAATAAGATAAGACAGCCAGTATCTAATAGTTACAAAACCTGTATAGACTAGTCTTTTATCTTGTAATTCTGTTGGCTATACTACAGGCTGCAAAATACGCCGGTGGAATTTCGTGGAGCATTTCCGACGTCTGGCTCCCAAACTCAACTGGGCTGGGGCTGCGCTCAAGCGGCTCCTGCCCAACCTTGGGGGTCCAGATGCCTCCTGCCGGAGGCTCTACGCGGGGATCGTTCGGTCCATGGCCCTCTACGGGGCGCCGGTGTGGGCGCCGTCGCTGAAAACGCAACCGGCGGCCATGCTGAACGCCTGCCAGAGGGTCATGGCAATAAGGATGGTGCGGGGATACTGCACGGTCTCCCGCGAAGCGGCGAGCCTTCTGGCTGGCCTACCACCATGGGATCTGGAGGCAACAGTCCTTGCACACATGCACGATATGCGCGTGGAGATGCAACGCTGGGGTGAAAGTCCGCTGCCGCGACAGGTCACGGCATGGCGGACAGAGCTCCGGCGGGATCTCATGGTGAAATGGCGTCAACCCAGTGCTGGGCACGCCACAATCATGGCGGTAAGTCCCCTCTTTGAGGCGTGGCTGGAAAGGCCTCACGGCATCCTTACCTTCCGCATGAGGCAGGTCCTCACCGGACATGGTTCGTTTGGGAGTTTCCTGCACCGGATTCATGCGGAAGTGACGCCCGGGTGTCGCCACTGTGCGGAACGCCCGGAGGACACGGTGGAGCACACAGTCGAGGTGTGCCCTGCTTGGGCGGAGCATCGCCGTGCCCTCGTGGGGGCGATCGGCGGCGGAGACCTCTCGCGCCGGGCCCTGGTTGAGGCCATGGTCCGGAGCGAAGAGGAGTGGCAGGCGGTCGCCGACTTCTGCGAAGCAGTAATGCTCGCAAAGGAGGAGGCCGAACGCGTCAGGCAACGGCGTTATCGCCGCCGCCGCCGCCGCCGGGATTCTGATCCCGATTTCCGGCCACCGTAGGCGCGGGCTTGCGGACAGTGAGCAATGGGTAGCTCGCTGTCCGGCCGTCCGGTAACTGTCCGGACCAAGCCCAAGTCGTCGACGGCGCTGTTCCCGCGCGCCTCAAGGAGTTGTCAGCAACAGCAGGGACCCAGCCGGGTCGAAGCCTACTGGGGCCAGGGTTATCCGAAAGGGCGCTCGGGCCCCGGTATGAAGGCTAGAAGGAACGGGGTGGGTCTTTTAGTCAGTAAGAGTCTGACACTATCTCCCGCTCCGCCCAAGAGCGGGGGATGTCAATGCATGATTTTTTCCCACCATAAAAAAAAAGGTTCAAAGTAAGATTGTTTTAATCTTGTTTCCGTGTGGGTAAGAGATGGCGTTAGATAACCTGTATAGCTCTGTCTCTTACTCACACAGAAACAAGATCAACAATCTTACTAACGTCATGGTCTAGATCCAGATCGTCAAAGAATGACATTTCTTTGTGATTTGAATAAGTATATTTTTTTACAAGCTTTTATTTAGTTTCACCGGTCTCAATGTTTATTTGTAATCAAATCTTGCAAATTAAATTAGATTTTATTCCCGATTACCGATTGTGCTGAAATTTTGCATGCTTGTGTAAATCAGATGACAATGAAAAATAAAATTATTATGACTTGGAGCTCATCTGATGTTGGAACAGGAATGTGGCCGTAAGAACTTAGATTAGCCCTACCCTATCGTGTTTGAATTTTTGGAATGGTCTTAATGAGTATTAATTATATAAGTACGTACCGCTATAAAACCTTGCTATGAAAAAAATGATTTTCATTGAAAACTTGTTTTATATGAGAAATCATCTAATGAAAGCGGATTCCATCATTATCATTACTGCCGAAAGACGTTCACTTTTGGTCATAGACTTCTCCCAAGTGTTGCCACAACCATCAGTCTTATTTGTCTCACATTCTTCAGATTCCCGCAACGCTCACCGAGAGGTCCACCTTGTGGGAAGCCTACCAACTTTGGGTCCGCAGGATTCATGACCTCTTAAATATGACTCTGGAACTCTCCCTCTGCACCTCTATTTCGGAAGTTTCTCAGAAGAGAGTGTAAAATGTTCTTCTTGGAGACCAACAATGATCTATAAAACAAGTACCTACAGATGAGTTGAGTTTACAAAGGCAAGCAGAACCTACAAGATAGGATAAGATGTAACTATAGGCGGCACAATGGAAGTTAACGTTGCTACTTTAATATGAATTTATATGTAAATATATTTAAAAAGTTCTTATCTCGCAATAATAAAATTTAGGAGGGAAAAGTCTTTAGATAAAATCCTAATATTTACTGCGAGGCTAACCGGTCGCGATAAGAACTCAGGCTAAGTTTTGTAACTAGATATTTAAATGCCTTTTAAAATTTTAAGTTATTTAAAAAGTATTTTAGACCTGAAGCCGCTGCTGAGATTTTATAGCAATTGTTTTTTCTTAAAAAAAAGTTGCTTTAAAACTCAACTTTCTTAAAAAATATATAATTGCTCTATTGTTACCTACGACGTCACGACAAGAGTGTGCTACAGAGAGATCGTCGGTTGCGGTAGACTACGAAGAAGATCAAGAGGTATGACTTAGGTATTTCTCTTCGAAATTGGCAAGAAGCGGCCTAGAGTCGGGAACAAGAAAAGGAATCGAGGGAGGGACAGCATGGGCTAGATATGATAATTTGTTTCAATAACACTCCTGCTACTAAAACGTGTCAGAGCACTGGAACAAGGTTAAAAATTGATCCTTATAAATTGGCAAGAAGCGGCCTAGAGCGGGAACAAAAGAAGGAATCGAGGGAGGGACAGTATAGGCTAGATATGATAAGTTGTTTCAATAACACTCCTGCTACTAACACGTGTCAGAGCACTGGAACAGCTGAACGGATTTTGCACACGGGAAGACCATTTGCTGGAGTAGCACATACAATACATTTTATTCAGGGTGTAGATATGTTTCCTTGGGACAATTTTCTACTTTTACACGGACAAAACCGCAGGCAGAAGCTAGTGTTAAAATAATATTAAAGTCAAGAGCTGTAATGAAACACCAATTTCAAGGTAGACAAACAATTAAAAATGCCCTTAACTACATCTTAATCCCCGATTCTAAAATCCAGCCGTTCTACTAACAGATTGGTCGTATAATTCCCCTTTATAGGGCACGTAAAATTTTAATGGCCCCATATTTTATTGGCAGGGCGCTCAGAGCTTTGATTAAAAACCTTTTGGGAATACCCAATCGTTAGTACGTGGTTATCCTTATCATTAAAGACTTCGATAACAGATATTTTTTCGAGGGTGAAATTGGATGATATTATTTTTCGGCTTCAGGCTGATCCGCATCTACTTATCTACTTGACGGAAAGAAGAGGAAATGAAAAAGTGGGCAAGCGCGAGTCGGACTCGCGCACTTAGGGTTCCGTGCAAACTACAATGCCCGAATGGAGTCTCGAAGATTTTTCCGAATTACAATTGTTTATTTGTGACAGGTAACAATAAATTTACTGTTTTCAGATTTTTCTCTATATCTACGCTATAAAACTTTGCTTTGTGCCAAATTTCAGGATTCTGGAAATACCCTATGAATTTCGATCTTTAATAGTATCAAAATATACGTTTTTGTGCGACATAAACGGACGTATCTTTTTTATTCGTTTACTTGGAAGTTTGATTTTGTCATAGCTTGAAGGGACCGCAGACTTGAGAATATGGTTTTAATTTCAACTCAATACGTCCACGCGTTCTGGAGATAAGGGGTCTTGACAGACAGACAGAGAGACAGGCGGACGGACAACAAAGTGATCCTATAAGGATTTTGTTTTTTCCTTTTGAGGACGGAACCCTAAAAAAGGCCTTTGTACTGCAGTGGGAAGTTCAGATGATTTGATTGTTTGTCATCATCATCTGCGTCATCATCATTTCAGCCAAAAAGCATCCCTTGCTCGACATAGGACGACCCCAAGATCACCAAAATCACCAGTCCTGAGCGTTTCGCATCCATTTAATGACCGCAACCTCACCAAGTCTTTGGTCCACCTTGTGGGAGGCCTTCCAACGCAGCGTCTTCCGGTACATGGTCGCAACTCCAGAACTCCAGAACCTCCAGTCCTTAGAATGAAACTGTCCTCAAAATACAAGAAAATTCTGGTAAACCCTAAAACAGTCAGACAGATTGATTGGATTTTTCTTGGTTTTTTTTTTGTTTGATATCTAAAAATCAGCAATCATTTTTTTAACAATCAGATACTGAACGAAATATTCTGATATTTTATCAAACAATATACTTATTTCAAAAGGACGATTGCTATACTAACGACACTAAAATAATAATAATATATAAAAAAACATTTAAAAATGTAAATTATATTTAAAAAAGACAAATAAAGAGAATATAATATATCTGTTTCTTAGTATTATCAGATAGAAACAGATACTTTCGTAAGTAAAGGCCAGCGACCTTTTCTCAAAACACTAAAATGCCAATAGTGCCGACAGTAACTAGAAAAGTAAATTTGCTAAATCTAATGGTTTCTAGTGAAATGCCAAGACATCATCAAAGTACCTAATTATTTTTTCATCATTTAGACTGATATTAGATCTCTAATTGTTTCTGTTGATAACTTATTTACCGATTTTGCAAAGGTTAAATGTTTCGCTGTATGTATTTTAGGCGATATCTCAGGAAAGTTGCCGTAAAAAATATAATTAGTCCGTCTTTTAGATTATTCAAAAATAAGGGACACGTATTTTTTATTTGTAAATTAAACCAAAAATGACAAAGATATAGCCCATTAAAGTTATGTGTAACGTCACGCCATGCTGCATTTTTTTTTCGCACAGGTTGACGTCACACGTAACTTTAATGGGCTATATCATTGTTATTTTTCGTTTAATCGAAAAAAGAAAAAAATACGTTCTAATGTTTTTTTTATAATCTAAAATAAGGACTTAATAAAATTTAATTATTTTGACCCTTGAAACTACCCTATTATAGTCAGTCAGGAGTTAGTGGTAGCTTGATCATTATCATCATTATCATTTCAGCCGAAAGACATCCACTGTTGAACATAGGCCTCCCCCAAGTGTTGCCACAATGAACGGTCCTATGCGTCTTGCATCCATCGAACAGCTTGACGGGTGACAGGAAAAAATATGTGTTGCGCTGACCCCAAGTAATATAAAACAAGGGCCGGACGATGATGATTCTATATTTGCAAAATCGTTCACGATATGATGCCACGATCCATAGGGCATGCAAATGCCTTCGACATCCATTCAATACTTATATAAGTGCTTCCTAATGTACCATACCACGGTTTCCAATGATAACAGAAGTTCTTATACCCCTATTTTCCCATCAAAGCTACAAAAATCACACATTTGTCCCAAAAAGAAACACAAAATAATAAAGAAAATACGTAAAGTAAAAGAAACCTTATAGTCTGCAACCAAAGCCAAACATAGAAAATAATCCCGGTTGAGACCGGTATATACAAAACACTCGGGTTTCATGTGACTTTACCCGGCTACCGCAATTTATACCCGGCCTTACCCGGCCTGGATTAATACCGACGTTTTTTGGATCCTCATTCAAAGAAAATGTGATTTTTGGCTCGATTTTTCGAGTTTCAAAGCAAACGTAGCTAAATATCGCTTTCAGAATCATCGTGTACGTTTCATTTAACTGTATGAGAAAGTAAATACTTTCATAAACACAACATTATTTTTAGTTTAAACGAAACCTGAATGTTGTTTGTTCAAAATTAGTAACTGAATAGATTCCTATAGTTTTTAAGTTTTTTTTCCCAAGAATATTTAAAAAGGTCACCGCCGGCACTAAGTACAACACAGGTCATGGAAGGTCATAGCGGGCATTAGGCGCCAACAAATAGCTTGATGGCCTGGTGACTATGTATAATAATATTTCCTGACATAACAAGCTTACAACTTTGTGATTTTTCATGATACAGTTATGGAATTTTGTACATAGATTCTTTACATAGAAATATTCGACATGTGTTCCAGGTTTTGCATATACTTTGTTGTATAATGAAATAATTAATTAGAGGTTAGGTGAGAACCTCGGAAAGGTAAGGTAAGGACGTTGTGACGTCTTTCTAGCCATGCCTCAAAGAGGAGACTTATGCCTTGATCACACGTACCGAGTAAACGGGCGAGACAGTGCTCTCGGCCGAGTACTCGGTACATGTGAAAACAGCGCCGAGTGCTCGGCCGGGCGCTTATCTCTACAACTCGCTTACATCACTGTCTCGGCCGAGCAACATTTTACTGTCTCGCCTTTGTACTCGGTACGTGTGATCAAGGCATTACTGCCGTAATTAAGGCGTGCCTAGCACTGAGTTGCGACAGTCGCTGTCACCATTCCACCGTGAGATCCCGCCGGAACTCTGAACTCTGTCCACCATGCCGCGACTTGTCGCGACAGCGGAGTTTCGCCCCGACGCGCGGCGTTGCATCTAAACGCGCAAATCGTGCATGTGTGCAAGGACTACATGTTTGATACTGGAGTTATTCCTAGTGTGGGATAGTGTTTTATTAAATAAGTTATTTCTTCCCACATAAAAAAAAACCGGCCAAGTGCGAGTCGGACTCGCCCATGAAGGGTTCCGTATCAGCAAGTAACATAATATAAAAGTTCTTGTGATGTGTTGTAACTTTGATCGATGTTTTAATAATAGTGTATTTTTTTTCGATTTATGACGCATTAAAAAAAAACTACTTACTAGATTTCGTTCAAACCAATTTTCGTTGGCAGTTTTTATAGTAATGTACATCATATATTTTTTTTAGTTTTATCATTCTCTTATTTTAGAAGTTAGAGGGGGGGGGACACACATTTTACCACTTTGGAAGTGTCTCTCGCGCAAACTATTCAGTTTAGAAAATAATGATATTAGAAACCTCAGTATCATTTTTGAAGACCTATCCATAGATACCCCACACGCAAGGGTTTGATGAAAAAAAAATTTTTAAGTTTCAGTTCTAAGTATGGGGACCCCCAAAATTTATTGCTTTTTTTCTATTTTTGTGTGAAAATTTTAATGCGGTTCACAGAATACATTTACTTACAAAGTTTCAACAGTATAGCTCTTATAGTTTCGGAAAAAAGTGGCTGTGACATACGGACGGACAGACAGACAGACAGACAGACAGACAGACAGACAGACAGACAGACAGACATGACGAATCTATAAGGGTTCCGTTTTTTGCCATTTGGCTACGGAACCCTAAAAACATACCCCTAAACAATTCAAAATAAAATTATTAAACACATCTAATTAGTTTCAAATCATGACCAAAGAACAAATGTCTATCTAACGGAATCTTTCTTCTTGTTACCTTAAGAGCTTGTAATAATTGATCAGGAATGCATCTTAGACTCGTCTCTAATGCGATTAGAATCCCTTGAGGGTGTGCCCTCTCCTTCCGAGATTAAGTATAAGTGTGGCGGAAGTGGTGCCACGAATGCTGCTGGAATCGACGGTAATGTATTAGACAGAAATTAATGACCTTCATTTATAAGTGTGTAGGAAAACATCGTGAGGAAACTGGCATGTCCTAGAACCAAAAATTCAAAGAAAGACATGTAACATTCACCAACCCACACTGAGCCCGCGTGGTGGATTACGGCTCATTCCATCTCCTAGAGAGGAGGCTTGAGTCCCAGCTGTGGGAACATTATAAGGCCGACTATGCTATGGTGATGTCCATCATTTAATTTTATAAGTGTAGAACTCAGACAAGTTCTTTACTTTGTGCAATTTATTGTATCATACTAAGATGAATTTTGAAGAGTGTGCGTAGAATTGCGTGACTTGATTCCGCCAAATCATAATATCGAACAATCCAACGTACGATGAATATCAATACTTAGAACGCTTGTAAACGTCCGTTTTTTTCAACGGATAACGGACCGTCAATAAACGGATGTCTTTGTATTTTTTTTTTTACCGGATGATGTTAGCTCGGACTGGCGTCTATATGCGCTAGTGCGTTTAAGAAAGCGGGCAGACGGCACTCAATTGACAGAAAACTGGCAATACGTGCGTCAACGTCAATACGCGCCAATAAACTGGCAATCCATGCCAGTTTATTGGTGCATTAAAAGTTCTTTTATTATTTTGTTTTTTATACCTTCTGAAAAGTTAAACGTATTTCACTGTTACCTGTTAATTTTAAAATTTATCTAATTACTTATTAGATAAATTTTAAAATTATTTCACACTTAAAGTGACCGCCGCTTTGTTACTGGCCGGTATGAATCGGCCCTAAGGCTCTACGTTAGGTACCTATTTCTTCATCCAATACTTCCCCCGTCCCCTAGTTAGGTACGTCTTTCGAATTAACATTTAATCTCATTACGTCTACAAACACCATTGGGTCGGAAAATCACTTCTATATTTAGTTCAATCTTTTCAAAGAATAAAGGTTGTTTTGGAACGAGGAACTCGCTAAGTCACCTCTCGGGTCGATCCGCAAGGCTAAGCAATGCTTGTCGAGGTCAGTTTGTGGATGTGTGACCATCTTTACATACCGAAATTCCTTCAACCTTGGGATGTATATTTAGCTGTTGGTTCCAGCCTCCTTAGCCACGCTAGCTGATCACGTGACTGAGCCTTACGATGACGTTAAAACAAAGGAATCGGAGGCGTGGCCAACTTGAGGCGTTCGGTGCAAGATAATCGAAACGAAACGGTTGTAACATGGCTAGGGGGCAGATGTCAGAGTCAGTTGCCATGGTGATAAGACCAGACCAGCCATTGTTACAATCCTATTAATCTTATGATCCTGTTGTATTTTTTATGGTATACAATAAAGATCCTTATCTATTTAAATAGTTATTAATCCTTTATGTTCAAAATTTCAGTAGTCATATTTAATGCAAGCTTCATCGCGTCGGGCGTTTTATTGTTAACTACCAAGTTTTTAGGTTAAGTATTATTTTATTTTACTTAACCCTCTCTTCGGTTAAGGGTTTAAGAGACGCCCATAAAATACGGTTAAAATTACTTCTCTTTGCCAAAGGATCAAAACGGTTTGTTTCTACTGTATCCGTGAAATTGAAATTCCACAACATTTTATCGAACTAAGTCAAATTATTGCCACAAAATCTACTAAATTCGCCCAATACCCCAAATTAATATACGATCATACTCGAGCGTGACTATAGTTAGTGTTGGATAGCATACAGTGCCATCTAGCGAGAAAATGCCTAGAAACAGGGTCGCATCTTTCACCATCAGACAAGAGATGATTTAGCTTCATCAGTTAAATTATATTTCAGTTTCAAATTAATCACATAAATATTTAAACTGACAAACTTAACCTCTTTACAATATCAGTGTATTCTAAACTAGTTGAGCCGATAGACATCGTTCTGTCAAAAGATAACGCGTCAAATCAACGGATAAATTGTTGAACGTAAGGGTATAATAAGGGTTGACAGCTAACCCTAATAATAACAGCAAGGAACAGTTCAATTTAGACACTGGTAGGGAATTGTACCTTTACTGTGAGTGTGTTTGTGCAAACATGTAATCTAACATACACAAGACAACCAGAACAGGATTTATTATTATCTGTAAGCCAAAAAAAACCACAATACGTAGCGCAGCAGCGAATCGCTGAACCACTGCGCTAACCGTGTTATCATTTGATCCAGCCTTTCTCTAGTTTTGAGTTTAGCAATAGATTAGTAATAGATTATGGTAAAAAAAAGACAAATTTTAAATGTTAAATCGTTGGTTTATTTGAGAATAATAGATACCCTACCCTCCATTGTCATCTGTCTCTATCGCTCATTGGTTTGTTGGAAGAAAACTCATCTTTGAGTTAAGCTCGCCTATGTACATGAACTTTGTTATCCACTTATTTTATAAGTTTTTATAGTGTACAATAAAGAATGAAAGAATTACACAATTAATAAGAAACGACTTAAATAATTTTACATCTTTCATTGCTATACACGCATCGTCTCATTGATCCATTCATCGTCCAGGTTCAAAGTTAGAAGGCAACCAACTGCCTTCTAGCGTAAAGTTTGTGCCTGTTTTATCTTCATGTAATATGATCTGTCAAATGGTAATTGTGGAGAAGTAGACGTGCCAGGAATGTTGTCCGTATAGTACAAGTGCTCACTCTGGTACTGGTTAGGTGCTTTCCCATGCACAGTATAGGCATTCTCAAAGAAGCTTGCCGGATTCGGTTCCTGAGAAGATTGCACGAAGTATTTCTCGTGTTTGAACCACCAATCCCATACCTGAAAAAACAACATGAGTTAGAGAAATAAAAATATCATCATCATCATCAGCCTTTTTAATGTTTCCACTGCTGGAAAGGCTGGCTTCCTCTCTAGGAAAGGGAATGGGCCGTAATTCACCACGCGGGCCCAGTGCGGGTTGGTGAGTTCTAGGACATGCCGGTTTCGTCACGATGTTGTCTTTCACCGTTTTGAGAGCATTAGTGATGAAATAAATTACACAAAGTAATGCGCCTGGCTAAGTTCGAACCCGCGACCTACAACTCGTAAGTCGGGGCCATTACTACTCAGCCACCACTGCTCTCTTCTTTCGGTTTACAGCATTGATAGGGATATACATACATGATGAACTCAGTGATGATGAATTCTACGTATACGAGATTGTTCAAAAGGGTTAACGGGCCCTCACAAAAAGCAACTAAAGGCACGAAGGTAGGATTACTTTTGTCAATGCAAATCTGACATTCCTTATTGCTCTAACTAGGACGAGAGGAGTGATTAAATGATTTCCCACGTAATAAAAGAGGCGATGAATTATAGTAGGAGAGTTTAAAGTGTAGTTGTCAACTCGTCATCCTATCGGCGATATCGACTGTTGAAATATCAAAATGCACACAGTAGAGCATATCAATCTTTAGGCCACAGTAATGGCTCACAGAGAACAGCAGTTGCCCAGTGGGGTGGCTATCCCACTAACGAGTGCGTAGGTGTATTTTATTTCATAACTAGTGCTTTCAAATTGGTTAAGAATTATATCGTGAGAAAACCGTTATGTCCATCGAAAATTCGAAGATATGTGATAACCACAAATCCGCACTGACTCTGCGTGATGAATTACGGATTATTCTTTTACCTGGAGAGAAGGCCTGAGTTCTAGCTGTAGGAATATTATAAAGCTAATAGAACACAACAGAAAAACTAAAAGAAGCAAAAACAACAATAGAAGAGAAAACGTATTAAAATACTTACAAAAGCGCAACGGCAAGTTGGCACAATATATTGTTGAAAATTCATGACAGTAGAAAAATAATCTTAAAAACTTTTTTACGAACTTAGTACTGACAAAAGCACAGTCAACTTAGCAACTTGCGATAGTAGTACGTTATTGCGAATGACCAACACTTGACCGAAACAAGAGTATATATTACAAGTCATTAACAAAAATCGGTCATAATGATTACGATTTGCATGAAGTATTACTTAATTACAATGAAACTATATGGTACTTAAGTCATTACTTAATTGTCGTCCCTAGACACGATTGTAAAAGGATTATAGCACCTAATTAGATTATCAAAGAGTAATTAGTATTGTTGCTATTTGTTTTTTTTTTTATGCACCTGCCATGTTTTCTCTTTACCACCCTAGGTAGACTGGTACAGAATGCCTAAGGTATTAAGTCCGCCTCTGTACTTTTATGTTGCATGAAGTTTTAATAAATAAATAAATATTAAAATTTAATTGTTTGTCTGGGATCCTCTGCTCGATTCATTTGTTTTTTTTTTTGCTGTGTGTGGCGGTAGTTATTTTGACGTTAGACGTGACTGTCGTCTTTAGTGCATACTACATGGCCTACATGGCGTTAGTTTCGGTAAGTTCCATGTTCAGACGACAGACATCCGCTGTTGAACATAGGCCTACCACAGGTGTAAAAAAAAAACCGCCACACATAACTAAGGACAGATCACTTTGACTCTTTTCGGAATATATCCCTAGATTACACCGACCGTCTTCAGCTCTTGGGAGTTGAAATTCCTAATATAATAATCTCAAGTCTGCGGTCCTTTGAATCTGTGACAAAATAAGGCAACAGGAGTACCCTACATACCTATGAATTTTCGTTCCCCGTGTAAGTGTCAAAATATACATTTGAAACGGCCGTATTTTTTTTCGTTAACTTAGAAGTTTGATTTTTTCACAACTTCAAGGGATTGCAGACTTGAGTATATGGTTTAAATTACAACTTGATACACCAACGCAATCTCGAGATAAAGGGTCTTGACAGACAGACAGATGGACAAAAAAGTAATCCTCTAAGGGTTCCGTTTTTTTCTTTTGAGATACGGACCCCAAAAAATGAGCAAACTGCCTCAAAACTCACATCAAACTATATTTAAGCAATGTATGTAGTTAAAGTTGAATAGACTTCAGCGTCATCTAGCAAGTCAATGGAAACGTACAAGATCGCAGTTTTGATCTTAAAGCACTCTGAGATGATTTGGCTTTTTCGGTAGGTAAAAATATTTTTTGAAGAAACTCCCAGAAATTTAACAGAAATTTAAAGATATCAATATAATGACTGTACCTTCACAGTATATTTACGAGAATATTATGTAGGCCTATAAAAATACAAACATGTTTAAAAATACAGTAATAATCATAATTTTAATACTAGGAACAAACACAAATTTTTAGTACCTGCAACTAGGCTCAATAAAATAGGGGGCTCATTTAGATGTCAATGCATACACTTCTATAATAAACTTCCTAGTCATATTCAACAACTCAGCCTTAATAAATTCAAATCATTTGTAAAGCGAAAACTTTTTCAAAACACTGTAAAGGACTATGTTGAGGACGAAAAAGCTTGGGATTGACCTGCTCCAGTACGGTCTAAAACAACAAAGTTATTTTTTTTTTGTCTTTTCATTTTTCTATTGTGCTTTTTATTTATTTTCCCATTTTGACATTGATGTTTAGTTTTTACAATTTGACATTGTAAATTATTTTAATTTTACAATTTGACATGATTTTTATAATTGTTTAAGTATTTTTTATTATTGATTTTTGACTTAAATATTTACTTTACTAAGTATTACATTTTGTAAACTATATTATTTACTTTTATTATTGTGAATGTAAGGACTATGTTGATTGCTTTTTTTTCTCGTAACCGTATGTCTGGCAATTTTAAAATATTCTGTGGCCTACCCAAAAAATCCTTTCTTTAGTATTGTTCGTCAAGTCATTGAGCTCCTTAGTAGTCCTGCGTTGAGCTTTGCGGATACTGACAAACGCTTGCACTGACTGGATGGGTCCACTTAAATCTGTATATTTCTTTCTTCAAAGGACCATTTCAGACAAATCTGCATGGTTCTCATGTGATTTGACCATAACATACATTACTGTATGAACTTTAAAAGAGATTTTGACCCTGAGTTTGTTTCGGTGTTTCTTCTTAGGGTAGTTAGCTAGGAAACACCGGCCTCATCTAGCTTAAAACTGACTGACGAAAAAATTATTTGACGTGAAAAAGTGTTTTGTAAACCTATTGGCAAAATAAATAACATTTATCGTCCAAATGACATCCCGACAGAGTCAGACTCTTACTGACCAAAAAACCCTCCCGTTCTTTCTTGCCTTTCATACTGGGGCCGAGCCTCCCTTTCGAAATTAGACCCTAGCCCCAGTAGGCTTCAACCCAGCTGAGCCCCTGCTGTGAGAACTCCTCGAGGTGCGCGGGAATAGTGCGCGCCGCCGACAACTTGGGCTTGGTCCGGACAATTACCGGACGGTCGGACAGCAAGCTACCCATCGCGCCTACGGAGGCCGAAAATCGAGATCAGAATCCCTTGTAGTAAGTAGTACTAGATATAATAATAAATTTGGCTGCAGTACTCCGCATACGATTGGACCTGTGCTTTATTTATCTTAGCAGTTGTCCTAGTGTGAAATACCGCCGGTCTTTTGCAAGAAGCTGAGTTTTTAGCAGCTACCAGCTATTTTGGCTTAAAATCAATGTATCGCCCAAAAGTAAGATCTGAGGGAATTTCAACTCCTAAGAGCTGAAGACGGTCGGTGTAATCCAGGGATGTATTCTGAAAAGCATGAGTCAAAGTGATCTGTCATTTGTCATGTGTGGCAGTAATTTTGACGTTAGAAATGCCTGTCGTCTTTACTATATACTTTGTACGCAAAATACGCGCTTTAGTCGTGGAGATGCGGATAACAGCCCGTCTTACCTATACCTAGTCCTACATACTACATGCCCTACATGGCATTAGTTTCATGTTCAGATGATAAACATCCACTGTTGAACATAGGCCTCCCCCAGGTGTCGCCACAACGACCGGTTCTGTGTGCCTCGCATACATCGAATTTCCGCGAGCATGACCAGGTCATCAATTCACCTTGTGGGGGGCCTTCCAACGCTAAGACCTACCTGGTTTACCTAGGATAGACGTGCCAGTTCAGCCTAACTTCGAGAATGAAGTCAATTGACGAATCCATGGCTGGCCAGCTGTCGGGATATCTTCTCGTCCAGCATGCCAAATTACTGAAAAATTTTGGAATGGCGATCTCGTACCGGAAGAAGTAGCTTTGAAAGGCCTTCCACTAGGCAGACTATTGACCTAGTAAGGGTCACGGAAATCCGAAAAATAATCAGTCGTTATGGTGACACTTGGGGAGGCATATGTCCAACAGTGGACGTCTGTCAACTGTATTCATGACTATGATCCTGAAACTTACCAAAAATTATCTTGTGATATAGGACGACAGTCATGTCTAACGTCAAAATAACCACCGCCACGCACTGCAACAAAAGACAGAAGAATCGAGCGGAGAATCCCAGTCAAACAATACTAATTACTTTTTAACCTACTTCCAAAAAAAGGAGGTGGTTCTCAATTCGGTTGTGTTTACTTTATTTTTTTTTAATGTTTGTTACCTCAGAACTCCGTCGTTTATTGACAATATAGACCTATTTGCAATTTTTTTTCCCCTCGCAAATGCTTTCTGATATGCTTCCAGATTGGTCCCATTGTTTTCAAAATCCATTTCTGATGAAGGGATCCATGAGGAATCGAGAGAACTCCTCAAACATTATAGGCAACTATACAGTTATTTTAGTATTATCATTGAGTTCATTTGTATTTGCAGTCAAAAAGTGACATTTGATGAAGTAGAACTGGTGAAGAAGACCAGAAATGGCCAACGAAACTTCATACTCAAACAGATATCACAATGAACATTGCTAAGCGACTATGACAATACAAATAAATGAATAGTTCTGAATAGTTGTATTAAAAATGGTATCATCGAAGTGATCTGATGATGATGATGATGGAGCCGAAAGATAGGCACCGGAACGCAGTAATTATTCAATGTATCTTAGCCGTGTTTAGGCTTAATAGATTTGTCATAAGATGCACTTTGGCTATAAGGTATTATAGAACTGATCTGATGATGGAGCTGGAAGGTGGAAAGTGAACACGGGAACTTCTTAATAAAACATTGTATCCTACCAGTGCTTGGGTTGATTGGAATTTTCATGAGGAAAAGGTACTCTGGCTGCAAGTGTATCGCAACTACTAAGTGTGAAATAAAAAACTTTTTATAAAAAAAAAGTATAATATCAAAAAAGTTTTTTTTGATAATCTAATTGGGTGCTATAATCCTTTTACAATCGTTTCTAGGGACGACAATTAAGTAATGACTGACGCAACCTTAAGTACCCGATAGTTTCAGTGTCATTAAGGATTACATATCGCAAATCGTAATCATTACGACCGATTTCTGTTAATGACTTGTAATATATACTCTGGTTTCGGTCAAGTGTTGGTCATTCGCAATAACGTACAACTGTTGGAAGTTGCTAAGTTGACTGTGCTTTTGTCAGTACTTACTAAGTTCTTAAAAAGTTTTTAAGAAAATTTTTCAATGGTCATGGATTGTCTTCAAGATCTTATTCTGCCTTACCGTAGCGCTTATGTAAGTATTTCAACACGTTTTATCTTCTATTGTTGTTTTTGCTTCTTTTAGTTTTTTTTTTGTAGACTACGCTATTAGTTCGTGCTGCTAAAACTCAGGCCTCCTCTCCAGATGAAGGAATGAGCCATAATCCGCCACGCAGGCCCAGTGCAGATTTGTGGTTATCACATATCTTCGAATTTTCGGTGGATATAACGGTTTTCTCACGATGTATTTCTTAACCATTTTGAGAGCACTAGTTATAAAATAAAATGAACTTATAGACTCGTAAGTGGGATACAGTCACCATCGCTGGGCAACCGCTGTTCTCTGTGGGCCACTATCACTCCCTAGAGACTGATATGCTCTACCGTAGTGTGTCATGCATTTTCAATTGCATTTCGGCATTTCAACAGTCGATATCGCCGATAGGATGTCAAATTGTCAACTATATTCTAAACCCTCCCACCACAATTCATCACTTCTCTTATTACGTAGGAAGTCATTTAATCACTTCTTCCGCCCTGGTCCGCTAGAAAAAAAAGGAGTGTCAGATTTGATCTGACTAAAATAATCTTCCCTACGTCTATTCAGGTGCCTTTTTTTAGGGCCTCGATAACCCTTTCGAACAATCTCGTATATAAATGGTGTAAGGGACAACCCTCCACAAACTTTAAGGGCTTGCTCAGTAGACGAAACTGAACAACCCACCATAAAAAAAAAATTCAGGAAACGAAAAAAAAATTCAGCCTCTCCATACAAACTGTCCAATCAAGTTAATAATTTTGAATGGTGAGGCGGATTTTTTTTCGTTTCCTGAAAAAAAAATTATGGTAGGTTGTTCAGTTTCGTCTACTGAGCAAGCCCTTAAAGTTTGTGGAGGGCTGTCCCTTACACCTTGTATAGAATTCATCATCATTGGGTTCATCATGTATATCCCTTCAATGCTATAAACAATATTTTTATTTCTCTAATTTCTGTCTTTTTTTCAGGTTTACCTTTGGATGATCAAACACGAGAAATACTTCGTGCAATCTCCTCAGGAACCGAATCCGCCAAGCTTCTCTGAGCATATCTATTTTTTGTATGGGAAAGTACCTAACCAGTCCCATATTGAGCACTTGTGCTATACGGAGAACGTTCCTGGCACGTCTACTTCTCCACAATTACCATTTGACAGATCATATTACTTGAAGAAAAAACAGGCGCAGCTGCCTTCTAACTTCGAACCTGGGCAATAAATGGATCAATGAGATGATGCGTTATAACAGTGAAAGATGTAAAATTATTTATTTTAAGTAGTTTCTTATTATTTATTAATTGTATAATTTGTTGTTCCTGTACTATCCAGTCTATTAAGTAGGTTTTTAAAAATAAATCAGTGATCATTAAAATCTGTTTTTTTTTTTTTACTATAAACCTACAAATTTATTGATAAGCTCAAAACTAAAGAAAGACTAGACCAACCGACGACGTGGCTAGCGCTGTGGTTAAGCGAATTACTACTCCACTGTGCAGTTTCGTTTGCAGCATGGAACAAATATTTTATGGCTTACAAGTATAATATATTCTGGCCTGTGTGTCTTGTGCATGTGAGTTTACATGTTTATAAACGCACTCACAATACAAAGTTAAAGTCAAAATATTTCATTTCACATAGGCCTACATGGGCACTTATAAAACGTCAGAAGCTAGTGCAAGGTTCCAAATTGGTCGTTTCCTATGGAGAAGAACCGGCAAGAAACTCCATGGTAACTCTTTTTGAAAAAAGTGGTTCATGTTACAATATTAATAGATATTATGTATGTGGGGTTGGGGATTGGGAATAAAACAGAGCCTTTTTATCGACGTCTTATAATTTGTTTCTATAGCACACGTTTTCTTAATAATTCAATGCCAATGCCGTCGTCGTAATGTGTCCTAGCTAGGTTATCCTCCCTCTCTTTCTCACACTTGCCATCTCATTCCTATAGCTGCGTTCAAAATTCCCACATGTATGAACAGTGTAGACTGTACAAAAAAACACAAAAAAAAAAACATAAAAAAAAGTAATTCTTAATAGGAAGTAATCTGAGAGTTTGTGGGGTGTACAGTGTTCTCATATTTACGTTACAAAACAAAAAAGAGGATAGTATAAAAAAAAAAACAAGAAAAATATAAATAATTAGGTACAACCATCAATAAAATATTAACAAAATAAATTATCAACGAATTTAAGAAAGTTGAAGTCTTAATTTTTTTTTTAATATTGCAAAAGCAATGTGTTAGAAAAATTTTAAAATAAATAATGTATATATAATATTAAAACAGAGGTGGAGCAGTTAACAGACACAATATTGATGAGTTACCAGGGGTCCACATGTGCAGAGGTAGTCATTGCCCAACAAGCGTGTCTTCAACATAGTCTTTAACCCTTTGTGTGTCCGGAACGTGGATACACGCGAGACACAATAACTTTTTAATTGTAGAGACACAATTACGGCATACGAAAGGTTAACCTTGTAATATGCTTTTTTAGTTAGGACACGCTTAATATGAGTTTTGAATTTTCCCTCACTAAGTTCAGTTACCGCCTTTGGCAACTTGTTATAAAAACGTATGAAGTTTATTAAGAATACACGAGTTATGCTATGTGGATAAGTAAATAAAGAGCCTTTAACCGTGCTGCCAAGTCCTACAAAAAGGCACTAAAGAAGGCTCGCTTTGACCGCATTGCCCATATTGGCAAAAAGCTTTCTGCACAGCCATCCGGTAGCAGAGCTTTCTGGTCCCTTGCCAAATCGGTCGAAGCGAACTTCTGTCGGCCCACATTGCCTCCGCTGGTTAAACCTGACGGAACACTGGCTCATACGGCGAGAGAGAAAGCAGGTCTCTTTGCATCTCTCTTCGCCTATAATTCTCGTCTTGATACTGGCAGTGCTACTCCACCGACTCTACCTCACTGCGACACTTCGATGCCCGAGGTTCGCATAAGGAACAAAGAAGTTCTGAGAGCACTGTGTCGTCTAGACGTGAATAAAGCTAGTGGACCCGATGGTATACCAGCGATTGTTCTCAAGGCTTGTGCGCCCGAGTTGTCTCCTGTATTGACACGCTTGTATCGCCTCTCGTTTAGGACTGGAATAGTGCCCAAGTCCTGGAAGCTTGCCAACGTGCAACCCGTGCCCAAAAAGGGCAGTCGTGCCGATCCTACCAACTATCGGCCGATTTCAGTAACCTCCATACTCTGCAAGATTATGGAGCGTGAATTGAACTCGCGCCTCATGGCATACCTAGAAGGTAACGATCTCCTCAGTGACCGACAGTATGGGTTTCGCCGCAATCGATCTACTGGGGACCTACTAGTGTATGCCACCCACTTGTGGGGTGAGGCCCTCGAGAAGAATGGGGAAGCAATTGCTGTCTCCTTAGACGTCTCGAAGGCCTTCGACAGGGTATGGCATGCTAGCCTCTTGAGTAAGCTTCCAGCATACGGCATTTCTCCTGGTTTGATTAACTGGGTAAAAGACTTCCTGAGAGAACGGTCTCTTCGAGTTGTTGTCGATGGATGCTCATCAGAGCCCATGACGACTAATGCCGGAGTTCCTCAGGGGTCAGTGCTCTCTGCAACTCTTTTCCTGCTGCATATTAATGATCTGCTGATGCCCGGTATCTATGGGTATGCAGATGATAGCACAGTTGTAGAGAGATACCTGCCAGGTGCTCGGGCTAGTAAAGAGCAAATCCGGTCCGAACGAGAGGCTATGGTAGAGCGTACGAATATCTCGCTTCAGGCAGTCTCCAAGTGGGGCGAAACCAATCTGGTGGGATTCAACGCCGCCAAAACACAGGCGTGTCTGTTCACCGCCAAAAGGAGCCCGTTCACCTCGGCTCCTACTTTTCAGAATGTATCATTGGATTGTACCGACCGCCTTCAGCTCTTGGGTGTCGAAATTTCCTCCGACCTCAATTTCGGGCGGTTCATTGAGTCCAAAGCCAAAGTAGCTGCTAGGAAACTAGGCGTTCTCGCAAAAGTCCGGCGGTACTTCACACCGAGACAGCTTTTAATGTTATACAAAGCACAGGTCCGATCGTGTGTGGAGTACTGCAGCCACATATGGGCTGGTGCTGCAAAGTGCCACCTGGCAGCTTTGGACTCGGTGGAAAGGCGTGCGAAGAGGCTGATTGGTGATCCAGATTTGGTTAAGTCCAATCTTCAAAGCCTTGATCACAGGCGTAGGGTAGCCTGCCTTTCGGTGTTTTACAGATTGCATTTTGGAGAGTGTGCGCAGGAATTGCATGACTTGATTCCGCCATCTCATTTCTACCATCGGACAAACCGACGCACGGCGAGTATCCACCCTTACGTTGTTGAAACATCTACGGTCCGGACTAAGCGTTTCGCCTCGTCATTTATACCGCGAACTTCGAAGGACTGGAACAGTTTGCCTGCTGCGGTCTTTCCGTCTGATTATAATTTGGGTGTCTTCAAGGCTAGAGTGAATAGGCTCTTAATAAACTAGTGCTCCTCACCATCAACGATTGCATCACTGCTTACCATCAGGCGGGATCGCAGTCAAGTACTAGTTTATAAAAGATAAAAAAAAAAAAAAAAAAAAAATTATTGAAGGTAAAAAATATAAAAAAAAGTGCTCGGAAAACCTTCCTTTTATTTCTTTTTAAACTGTTTCTTGCTGTTATTATTTATGGTTAGTTATGATTATTTATTACAAACTACATCAATTTAGCTATAGATTTGACCCTTATCTTTTGACAGAACTATGTCTATCGGGTCAGGTGGTCTAATATAAAATTTTATTAAAAAAAAAAATCAGTTTATCACTTTGAATATAAAAAAATCAAAAACTGAGATGAAAATTATTTATTTATTTTATTCTTTATTGTACACAACATAAAAAAAAAACTAATTAATTATTTAACTGATGAAGAAATAAATATTTTCTGATTGCATTAAGGTAAAACCAATTTTTAAATTATTAAATTGAAAATAATTTTATTTAAATATGGTTTATACTGGCATCCAGCTCCATCTAGCTTAGATCCATCTCAGAAATTTCTTTAGAAATAGCCTTGTGACGCTTGCGGACGGCGAGCTTCGGGTAGCTCGCTGTTCGGCCGTCCGGCAAATGTCCGCACCGAGCCCAAGTCGTCGACGGCGCGCACTGTTCCTGCACGCCTCAAGGAGTTGTTAGCAACTGCAGGGGCTCAGCTGGGTCGAAGCGTACTGGGGCTAGGGTTAGCTACGAAAGGTAGCTCAGCCCCGGTATGAAAGGCAAGAAGGAACAGGGTGGGTTTTTTCGTCAGTAAAAGTGTGACACTATCTCCCGCTCCGCCCGAGGGCGGGGGATGTCATTTGGATGATTTTACCCACCAAAAAAAAGGAGGTAGTTATACATTAAGTAACAAAAGTCTTAGATACTATAAAAAAATTGGGCAAGTGCGAGTCGGGCTAGCGCTCTGAGGATTCCGTACTAACTTACCTATGAAAACAGTTTAATTCCCGAATTGAATTACGAAGATTTTCTACTACTACTTTACTTTGAGTCCCGTACGGTATATCGAATTACCCTTGAACGATATAACTGTCTACAGAAAGCATGGTTCACCGACGAACGGTAATACGAGAAAACTATAAGTCGATACCATTATTTAACGACAGCACGTTTCGCCGAATAACGCAACATCGAATGAATGGTTGGCCGATACCAAGATTTGCCGATGTCATGGTTCGCCGGAACACGCTTGAACTAAATAATGTTTTATCGATAGCAATTTGCCTCGAAAGCACCTTTTCTTACACCGCCGATCCAAAATAATTGTCTTTAGTTTCTCGCTCATACAATTTTGACAGACATCGATTCAATTGCATTAACTGCTATTTCCTATTGAATATGAAAAGAGACTAGAAAAGCACTTGTCCCTAAAGAGTGAGATGAGTATAGAACCTTTCTTAGGTGGGTTAGCTCACATCATGTACATCAAAAATCATTAGTATAACATCTAACTGGTAGTATTTTTTTTAATTTTAAAATTGATTGTTTTCTAACATGTTTTTTTATGATTGCGCAGTTTGCAACCTTTATTTTTGTTATTTACCATTTAATTATAAATATAATCAAATTTACTGTTTTATTATTTTCTTTACATTATTTTTTATTGAAGTACTAAGATGAACGCATGGAAATAGCACTAATGCAATTGAATCGATGTCTGTCAAAATTGTCTGAGCGAGAAACTAAAGACAATTATTTTGGATCGGCGGTGTAAGAAAAGGTGCTTTCGATGCAAATTGCTATCGATAAAAGATTATTTAGTTCAAGCGTGTTCCGGCGAACCATGACATCGGCAAATCTTGGTATCGGCCAACCATTCATTCGATGTTGCGTTATTCGGCGAAACGTGCTGTCGTTAAATAATGGTATCGACTTATAGTTTTCTCGTATTACCGTTCGTCGGTGAACCATGCTTTCTGTAGACAGTTATATCGTTCAAGGGTAATTCGATATACCGTACGGGACTCCTTTACTGAGTCCCGTACGGGACTCCTTTACTGAGTCCCGTACGGTATATCGAATTACCCTTGAACGATATAACTGTCTACAGAAAGCATGGTTCACCGACGAACGGTAATACGAGAAAACTATAAGTCGATACCATTATTTAACGACAGCACGTTTCGCCGAATAACGCAACATCGAATGAATGGTTGGCCGATACCAAGATTTGCCGATGTCATGGTTCGCCGGAACACGCTTGAACTAAATAATGTTTTATCGATAGCAATTTGCCTCGAAAGCACCTTTTCTTACACCGCCGATCCAAAATAATTGTCTTTAGTTTCTCGCTCATACAATTTTGACAGACATCGATTCAATTGCATTAACTGCTATTTCCTATTGAATATGAAAAGAGACTAGAAAAGCACTTGTCCCTAAAGAGTGAGATGAGTATAGAACCTTTCTTAGGTGGGTTAGCTCACATCATGTACATCAAAAATCATTAGTATAACATCTAACTGGTAGTATTTTTTTTAATTTTAAAATTGATTGTTTTCTAACATGTTTTTTTATGATTGCGCAGTTTGCAACCTTTATTTTTGTTATTTACCATTTAATTATAAATATAATCAAATTTACTGTTTTATTATTTTCTTTACATTATTTTTTATTGAAGTACTAAGATGAACGCATGGAAATAGCACTAATGCAATTGAATCGATGTCTGTCAAAATTGTCTGAGCGAGAAACTAAAGACAATTATTTTGGATCGGCGGTGTAAGAAAAGGTGCTTTCGATGCAAATTGCTATCGATAAAAGATTATTTAGTTCAAGCGTGTTCCGGCGAACCATGACATCGGCAAATCTTGGTATCGGCCAACCATTCATTCGATGTTGCGTTATTCGGCGAAACGTGCTGTCGTTAAATAATGGTATCGACTTATAGTTTTCTCGTATTACCGTTCGTCGGTGAACCATGCTTTCTGTAGACAGTTATATCGTTCAAGGGTAATTCGATATACCGTACGGGACTCCTTTACTTTACTATTACGGTAGGAGAAGCTCACATCGGCGTCGAGTCGACAATGAAGTACCTGGGATTCGTCCTCGACAGCTGGTGGAACTTCGTGAAGCATTTCCGACCTCTGGCTCCCAAACTAAACCGAACTACCGTTGGTATAAAAAACCACCATGGTTTCAATTTCATGAAGATATTTTGAATAGGTACTGAGAAAATTTTTTTACGCGTTGTCACCCCCATTATTCCCTTACTATAGGCGTTAGGGATGTGAAACTAATTGTTTGGCTATTTTAGATGAAAAACAATAAAAACAAGGTGAGAACCCTCCATCAGACGCGAGTGCAGTTTTCATATGCTTAACCGGCTAGATCCTTTGATTTTCTCACAGTTTCAAGAGACCACAGACATGAGTATATGACCTTGACCTTTCAATCCTGTCTTTTTTTGTTTTTAAATTTGAGACACAATAGAAAGACAATGACAGCGTGAACGCCGGTGTTCGCTTGGGCTTAATGAATATATCAACTTGATACCTCTACGCGTTCCCGAGATAAAGGCTTTTGACAGATAAACAAACAAACGGACAATAAAGTGCTCCTATAAGGGTTTCGTTTTTTCCTTTTGTGGTACGGTATCCTAAAAATAGTTAATTACATTTAAGTTGACAAAATAAGCACGACAATGCAGTTCGTTATTTCTGCACAAGTGCTCAACTCTGTTTCACCCAAACCTGGTCTTCGTATCTCCAACTTACACTTTGCTGTTTGATAACAATAATGACGCAAACCAATCATTATAAATTCTTCAACGATATACAAATACAAAGAGGGTTCGAGTCCCAGAAAAAAAAAATTATGTCCCACAGATAGATGTCCTAGGTAACTTGGTGATTTTACATGTATTCGTAAGTGGACGCACTAGATAGTATAGAAGTCATTCTTAGTAGATATGGGACAATGTTTAAAAATAAAAGTCTACAGGAAGTAGATAATCAAATCATGTATTAGTAATAGACAATCAGAAAGAAAAACATACCATCGACTTGATCAATCTTCTACTACACTAATATTATAAAGATGTACAGTTTTTGTTTTTTGTTCGTAGGAAGTAATATCTGGAAGTGCTGATCTGATAAAAAATATCAAAAAAAATTCACTGATAGAAAGCTGCTTTATTCCTTAGTGACATACAAACGAAGCCGCGGCCAAAACCTCGTCGTAAATGAAACCATAATAATACAATTCGATATTTCTGCTTAGATCATCCACTGTAGGGACTTGGTACAATGTTTTTGCTTCTGCCAACCGCAACACTGCTGTTAGCTCAAGGTTTTTATGAACTTCGATAGAAACAATGACACCAACCAATAATATAGAATCGTCAAGTCATTATAAGTTGGAGGATTATATTCAAGATAAAAATGCTTGGCTCAATGCTGGTCCAGCTCCACTACCACTAGGGCGTACTAATTAGTTGATTAGTTGGAAACTAATATTATTATTTTTTAATTTGAAAGACAATTGCATTGTATAATGTAGAAGCTCTTTTTTCAAGTTTGTGAATGTGAAGCACCATGGAGCATTTTTATTAGGTTACAACTTTTTTTTTTTTTTTGACATTACGAGCATGGCAGTTGAGAGTTTGTCATGCTCACTCAAATGTCTCGCAGTTGGTGGCACGTGTTATTGGGTCGTTCAGTTCCCTTCAAAATGGTTGAGCTGAGTGGGGCTGATGCACGCGTCATGCTCGTGAACGGGTGCCGTCAGATGGGACTGGTCATCTCTTAGCTGCCAGTGGCTTAATTCAGTTTCTATCTTTTAATTATTTTACATTTTTATTTCATTATCGACATTGTGCTCACATGATAGAAGCAACAAGTAATATGTAACAAAGCATTATATGTAACACATAATATGATTTAAAAGAGTGTCCATGGAGTTTCTTGCACGTTCTTCTCCATAGAGACCTACTCTTTGGAACGTGCAATTTAGCTTCACTTTTCTTGGACTGACCGACATTTGACTATTCAAAAGTGCCTGTAAATGGTCTATTTGAAATAAATGATTTGACTTTGACTTTGACTTTGACTTCAATAGTGTACAAACCAAATTCAGGTTCAATTTCTACACGCAACAAATATTTGTATTACCTGCAGATAGTTCTTCTAACTCTGAGTGACTTCTGGAGGTAAGTGAGTTTACATGTTTGTGAACGCACTTCTGCTTTAGAACTCATTCTTAGTACTCGTATAAACACAAAATAGATAAGTACAAAAATCAATCTCATGTATATACTTCACTTTTCTTATCTACGCTCAGTAATCGCGCTAGGATCCGAACGTACATGGCCACAAAGTCATCTACCTATCTAACTGTTCTGAGCAGCGATATCATGCCCAGGAGCAGTGCCTATGTATGAGTTGATCGAGTGTACTTTGTATATAGATTGACTTCAGTGCCTAGATAGGTACAGAAGTCATCTACATAGCGCAAAATAAATATTTTGTGGTATAAGGCAAACAAAAAACCACAGAAAGCTAAAGATAACTCATGATTTACAAGTAAACAACCAGTACGAAAAACATTCTATTGACTATTGTTAAATAAAGATCAAAGAATTCTTCATTGACTAACTATTCTTTAAATTCACTAACGTGCCTGTAACGCTTTTGAATTCGTTTCTAGGGGCGACAATTAAGTAATGATTATAGAAAGCTTAAGTACCCTATAGTTCTATTGTAATTAACCTTTCGAATGTCTTAAGTTACACAGTCCGACATAAGGTAATTGTCTTTCTATTGTGTCTCTAATTACGACATTCAAAGAGTTAAGTGTTACTTATCGCAAATCATTACGACCGATTTCTGTTATTGACTTGTAATATATACTCTAGTTTTGGTCAAGTGTTGATCATTCGCAATAACGTACTACTATCGGAAGTTGCTGAGTTGACTGTGCTTTTGTCAGAACTTTAAAACTATCGTATTAGAAGTTTTTGTGATATTCTTTCAACTATCATGGATGTGCCAACTTGCCGTTTTGGTTATGTAAGTGTTTTTTTTTTATATATTTTACTTTTCATATTCTTCCTCTAACATAATTTTCCTAAAAATGTTCCCACTGCTAGGACTTAAACCCAACCTAGAACCCAAAATTACTAGAATGGATCTAGTAATTATGAGTTCTAGGACACAACCAGTAATATCCATATGTCATCATCATCTCATCATCTTCCTGCCCTAGTCCCGTTTTATTTAGGGTCGGCGCAACACTTTTTTTTCTTCCATTCTGTCCTGTCACTCGTCACGCTATCACTAACTCACTTTTCTTTCATGTAGTAATAATATCCATATGTAGGTATCATGTTTTTGTTCACCGCTTTGAAGACGAGGTCGAGCAAGAAGCATTATCAGACTTTTATAGACTAAAACCCACTTGGGATTCTTCAGTTCCTCTGTCGAACCATCCCGTAGAATTCATCATGTTTATTCCCATCAATACCATTACCTGCATTTTTAATTCCCTTACTCAAGTCTCTATCTCTTTTCCAGGTAAACCGCTGGCTAGATAAACACGAGAAATACTTCGTGCAGTCTTCTCAGAATTCAAATCGGACAACCTTCTCTCCGTACGTGCATGGGAAAGTACCTAACCAGTACCATAGTAAGCACTTGGAATATACGAAGAACGCTCCTGGCACGTCTACTTCTCCAAGATTACCACCTTTCAGTTCGATTAGTCATTTGGCACCCAACAATCGCGGTCGTTAGTCCCTCTTTGAGGAGTGATGGGTGAGGCACCATAGCGTCTTCGCTTTCCGCCTGACGCAGTTCCTCACCAGGCATGGACAGTTCGGGAGTTGTTGTTGTGGATTCAGGCGAAAAAAATGTCCGGGTATCATGATTGTGGGGACCAACCGAAAGATACGGTGGAATTCTGCCTCGCTTGGGCGGAGCTCAAGGCTCAATAAGGCCGACCTGCTCGGGCTGCGGAAGCGTTTGAAAGAGTTACCATGGCCTAGAATGCAAAGGGTAAATAGAAGAACAAAAGTGAGTTTTTGTCAGGAAAGTCTAACACGCCCTTCGTTCCGCCCTAGAGCGTTAGAAGCCATTTGATGACTGTTAGCTTCAAAAAAAGTCAATTTTAACTTAGAGTCTGGGCGAAAAATGGACTAATGAAATGATGAGTGCCTAGAATAAAAGATGTGAAATTATTAATAGTGAATAAACTTTCTTGTAAATTGTGTGACTTGTTGTGTTTGTTAATATTGCTCTATTTTATATAATTTTTCTTAAATAAACCCCTGATTAATAAAAACTGTCTTTCTGTCTTACTAAATCTTGACTAATTTAGGTGAACTATTTTTAAAGTCTCAGGAAGGTTCATAAGAAGAGAAAATTAGGAAAGATACACGCCAAACCGTATAAAACCACATTTTTATATCATTATTGAAACAGTTGCTAACTTTTAATATTAGGGATAACTGGACTAATCCTTACTGTAAAAAACCATGAATTAATTCGTAGATTTGACATTTTATCTTTTGACAAAACGAAGTCTGTTGGGTCCAGGCGGTCGCCGACTTCTGCGAAGCAGTAATGCTCGCCAAGGGGAGGCCGACTGGCGACCGCATCAGGCAACGGCGTTCTCGTCGCCGCCGCCGCCGCCGGGATTCTGATCCCGATTTCCGGCCACCGTAGGCGCGGGCTTGCTTGGACAGTGAGCAAAGGGTAGCTCGCTGTCCGGCCGTCCGGTAACTGTCCGGACCAAGCCCAAGTTGTTGACGGCGCGCACTGTTCCCGCGCGCCTCAAGGAGTTGTAAGCAACAGCAGGGACCCATCTGGGCCGAAGCCTACTGGGGCCAGGGTTAGTTTCGAAAGAAAGCTCGAGCCCCGATATGAAGGTTAGAAGGAACGGGGTGGGTCTTTTAGTCAGTAAGAGTCTGACACTATCTCCCGCTCCGCCCAAGAGCGGGGGTTGTCATTGGATGATTTTTTTCCACTATAAAAAAAAGGCTGTTGGGTCAGCTCAAAAATCTTGTATACCTTTCGGAGCTAGTCTAGTTAACCGATACTAATGTTACACCATAGGTATCCCATTCTACAAGCCTAGAGGCAAAAGGTAAACAAACCATGTAGCAAACGAAACAAACTAAGTCGGTTAATTTATTCACTGCCTACTTAAGGGACCTTCAGCAACATTTTATGGTGACCACATCAATATTTTTTTTTAAAGTTTTAAATAAATAGATTGACTTGGCAATCGGACTAAACAATCTTATTTAAGATAAAACATATTAGTAGTGAGATACATTTTGTTTTCATGCGATTGTCAAGTCAATATGTTTAAAACTTCAAAAAATTGTAATATTGATGTGGTCGCTATAAAATGTTGCTGAAGTTCCCTTAAGTAGGAACTGACTAAGTTAAATGACTTGATATTATCGTGCAGGTGGTATAAAAAGAGTATTAGCCTGCTGCGGTCTTCCCATCGTATTGTAATTGTCCGCCATTTTCAGCCTTAAAGGTACCTATAACCTTTAAGGCTGAAAATGGCGGACAGAATTCCGGAAGGATCTCATGGTGGAATGGCGACAGCGACTATCGCAACCCAGTGCTGAGCATGCCGTAATTATGACGGTTAGTCCCCACTTCGAGAAGTGGCTGAAAAGACGTCACAACGTCCTCACCTTCCGCATGACGCAGGTCCTCACCGGACATGGTAAGTATGGGAGATTCCTGCATCTGATTCATGCGGAAGAAACGCCTAATAAAACGCCTGGGTGTTACTGTGTGGACCGCCCGGTGGACACGGGGGAGCATGCGTGTGTCTCGCTTTGGCAGAGCACCACCGTGTCTTCGTGGTAACGATCAGCGGCAACGACTTCCCGCGCCGGACCCTGGCATGCCATGCGAGGTCGAAGCCTACTGAGGCCATGGGTTCGCTTCTGAACAGAAAACCCGGGGCCCTAGAACGCAAGAAAATAGAAGATAGAAATGGGTTTTAGTCAGTAAAAGTCTGACACACCCTCCGGCTCCGCACGTAAGCGGGAGAAGTTATTGGATGATTTTCTACCTAAAAAAAAATATAAAATGAATAGGCTCCCAATAAATTGGTGCGCCTCGCCATCAACGATTGCATCACTGCGTTCTATCAGGTGAAATTGCAGTCAAGATGTTGTCAGTCTGATGCTTTAATCAGCAAATGAAATGAAATTTGTCAAACTGAGGAATCTACATCATAGCTTCTTCAGTTCTCTGAGTGCCTAAAGTGAAAGCTGCAACTCTGTTCACGGCCATTTTCTCATTAGAGTCAGCCCCATCTAGTGAGAAAATGGTCATGGACAGGCTCGTAGCCGTCGCCGAAATGGTTTAGCCTTGTCAGTTAAATAATTGCAGATCTATCTAGGTATATTTATTATAAATGACTTCGCTCGTGTACATAAAATATAGCCTATGTCGCTCAAGAATAAAGCAGCTTTCTATCGGTGAAAAAATTTTAGCAATCGGACCAGATCAGCCGCCGTGAGACACACATTGTCAGTTGTCTCTTTTTTTTTGTATAATCATCAGTGTCTACATGTTTTTACTACATTGTGTGTATCTATGTGTGTGTATGCCAAACAAAATAGTTTTCTTTCTTTCTTTCTTTCAGTACTTCCAAAGATTACGTCCTACAAACAAAAAAAACAAACTTTACCTCTTTATTATATTAGTCTAGAGACAAACTAGTGTTTGTTTGCGATCCCATCAAATAGTGAGCAGTGATGCAATCGTTGATGGTGAGGTGCACTAGTTTATTATGAGTCTAATTACTCTTGCCTCAAAGACGCCTAAATTATAATCAGCAGCAGGCTTTATACTATTAGTGTTTGTATACTAGACTAGCTTACCCGATAGACGTCGTTCTGTCAAAAGATAAAACGTCAAATTCATTAATTGATGTAGTTTACAATAAGGATTGAAAACTATCCCTACGAGTCCCCGCACAAGGGCCTCAAAAAAACGCCGCCACAAAAAAACGCTAGAAGCGGCCACAAAAAAAGCTAGAAGAGGCTGCAAAAAACAGCTGAAGCGCGCGACACCTTGTGTGTCCGGAGAAGCTTGAAGCCGTTTCAAGCACAGAACACAGGAATCATGTGGCTTCAAGCGTTTTTTTGTGGCGGCACTGCCGCACAGGAGCCACAAAAAAAGGCCGCCTCAAAAAGAAGCTTGAAGTGGCGTTTTTTTGTGGCCAGTGTGCGGGGCAGTTATATTAACTGTTAGTAACCGTTTGAATATTCTTCTTCCTGCCCTTATCCCATATTAGTTGGGGTCGGCGCAACACATTTTCTTCTTTCATTCAGTCCTGTCACTCGTCAAACTATCGCTAACTCCCTTTTCTTTCATATCACTCCTCACACAATCCATCCATCTTTTCTTCGGCCTTCCTCTCCCTCTCCATCCATCTACATAATCACTCGAAACTCTTTTAGTAATATGCGCTTCATCCCTCCTCTTCACATGACCATACCAAGACAACCGATTACCTTTCATCTTTTCAGTCACTGGCGCCACTTTCAAACTTCCTCTAATATACTCATTTCTCACTTTATCTATTCTCGTCACCCCGCACATCCATCTCAACATTCTCATCTCCGCTACATGCAACCTTTTTTCATCCTTCTTTTTTACAGCCAAACATTCTGATCCATACAGTATGACAGGTCTTATGACGGTCTTGTAAATTTTACCCTTCAACTTGAGGGGCATGCGAGGGTCACAAGTTGTTCCCGTGACCTGTCGCCATTTCACCCATCCTGCGTTGATCCGACGTGTTACGTCTCGGTCTACCTCACCATCCCCTTGAACGAGTGACCCGAAGTACCGAAAGTCGGAACAGATTGGTATGGGCGTTCCGGCGAGAGCTAAAGGCACAGGGTTGGAGAGACCGCCGAAATCGCAGAACAAGTACTCCGTTTTGGTTCTACTTAATTTCAGGCCAACACTCTCCAGTCTGTGTCACCACACCTCCAATCTGTTTTCGACCTCTAGGCCACTCTCGGCAACCAGCACAATGTCGTCGGCAAACAGCATACACCAGGGAGCCTCCTCCTGAATGTCCGATGTCAGAGCGTCCATTGTCATCAGGAAGAGGTAAGGGCTAAAAGCCGATCCCTGATGTAAGCCGACAGCCACATTGAAATTTCCAGCGGTGCCCATTGTGGACCGGACTTGGGTACACATACTTCTCAGGCACACCTTTCTTCTTAAGGACTCACCAGAGAACCTCACGAGGTACCCGATTGTATGCCTTTTCGAAATCAATAAATACCATGTGCAAGTTTTTATGCGCACCTCTGTATTTCTCGCACAGCTGGCGTACAGCAAAAATGGCATCCGTCATACTCCGACCACGCATAAAACCGAATTGGTTCTGTGAAATTTCACTCTCTTCTCTCAGTCGCCTTTCAATAACTTTCTCCCAGGCTTTCATAGTATGTGACATTAGCTTTATTCCTCTATAATTGTTGCACTCAAGCACATTACCTTTGTTTTTAAAAATGGGCACCAAAGAACTGCTGTACCACTCATCAGGTATGGCTTCTTCCCGCAACAGCTTATTGAAGAATAAAGCTAACCACGTCCATCCACTCGCAATAACTTCCACATTTCAACGGGTACTCCATCTGGATCAATGGTTTTACCATTTTTCATTCCATTTACTGCTATACTGACTTCATCTATATTAACCATTCTCGCTAACCCTACATTCACTGGTTTACTCTCTAAAATCCCACTCCAATTATTTTCCTCATTCATCACTTTTTCAAAATAGTCCTTCCACCTCTCTTTGATTTTTTCATCATCCGACAAGACCACTCATCCTACTTGTGGTGCATACACAGTAACTACATTCAACATCACATTCTCTAACATAACTTTCACAACTATAAATCTATCATTAATCCTTTGTACTTCCATCACGCTTTCTTTCAGTTTACTATCAAGCACTATTCCTCTATAACCATTTGAATATGATATGTCAAAATGTGGTATACAGCTGTTGCGTTATTTGTAATTTTCTCTTTAAAAGAACCTTCCTAAGACTTTAAAAAAAGTTGACTCGAATTGGTCCAGTGATTCTTGAGATTTGCTCTTGATTTGGTTTATAGCTCACAAGTAAAAAACAGATTTTATTATTAAAATAATCAGTGATTTATTTTAGAAAACTTGTGAAACATAATACAGTATTACTAACAAACACAATAAGTTACATAATATACAAGATAGTTGATTCAATAACAAATAATTTAAACAATTTATTGCTAAACACTTATACGTTTCGTTGGTCCTTAAATCGCCCAGATTCGAAGTTAAAATTGACCTTATTTTCTTTAGGTTGAAAGTCATCAAATGGTTTCTTCTGCTCTGATGTTGAAAATTGTTAGACTTTTCCTGATTAAAACCCATTTTTGATCTTTCTTGTGCCCTTTGCGTTCTAGAGACACGGTAACTTTTTTAAATGTTCCCACAGCACTAGCAAACATCGTCTTTATTGAGCCACTTCAGTTTTGCTGGCATATCTTTGTAGTGTGCGTGGAAAACTACGCGGCGTCAACTCGGGTTAAGTACTTACTGGATGGTCGGATGGTGAGCTACTCATTGGTACGGCGGCCAGGGATCGCTCTGCGACTTCCGACCCCCCTGGGCATCTGCTGGGTTTGTGGCGGCGACAGGAGTCATGAAGATGTATTACCTTTTGTCACAGTTGCGGCCATCTCCTTTGCTTGCATTACAAAGACGATCACTTCCAATTCCCTCTCACTGAGGACCATGGTTTAAACCACAGTCAGGTGCGAGTGGTGGCTATCACCGGATCATCTCCACGAAATCACGGCTGTGCTCCGCCTAAGCGGGGCGGACTTTCACGGTAAGCTCCACGGTGTTCTTCGGTCCCCACAATCAAGATACCCAGGCGCCAAGTGCAGTGGCAGGTGTTTCTTCCGCCTGAATCCAAAATAAGAACCTCCTCAACTGTTCATCCTGACACAGGTCCTCACCAGACGGTGAGGACCTGTGTCAGGCAAAAAGGGAAGATGCCGTGGCTGCTCTCCCGCTACTCCTTAAAGTGGGGCCTAACGGCCGCGATTATGAGGTGCCAAATGACTAATAGAACTGAAAGGTGGTAATCGTGTAGAAGTAGACGTGTCAGGAACGTTCTTCGTATGGTCCAAGTGCTCACTATGGTACTGGTTAGGTTCTTTCCCATACACATACTGAGAGGAAGTAGGTGGATTTGGATTCTGAGAAGACTGCACGAAGTATTTCTCATGTTTGTATAGCCAGCGGTTTACCTGGAAAAGAAATAGAGACATGAGTTAAGGAAATAAAAATGTAGGTTGTGGCATTGATAGGGATAAACATGATGCGCCCAGTGATGATGAATTCGGTGGGATTGTTCGAAAGAGTTTCTATGATCCAGGTGGGTTTTAGTTCACAAAAGTGAATAACACTCCTTCTTGCTTGACCGAGAACGGGAGGCTCTCAAAGCGATGAACAAAAACATGGTACAGATGGATATATTGGTTATGACCCCGAACCCAAAATTACTAGAGTAGGGGTTTGAGTTCTAGCAGTAGTAACTTTGTAAGAAAAATTGTCATTGGATAGAAGAAAGAATAACATATTAAAAAACACTTACATAATCAAAACGGCAAGTTGGCACATCCATGATAGTTGAAGGAAAATGACAAAAACTTCTATTACGGTAATTGTAAGTTCTGACAAAAGTACAATCAACTTAGCAACTTCCAACAGTCGTATGTTATTGCGAATAACCAACACTTTACCGAAACCAGAGTATATATATCATGTCAAATGATTAAGATTTGCGATAAGTAACACTTAATTAGTATAAAACTATTCACAGGGTATTGAAGATTCCAATAGTCGTTACTTAATTGTCGTCCCTAGAAAAGCATTCAAAAGTGTTTCAGGTAGTAAACACGTTAATGCATTATTAGAGAGTAATTAGTTAATGAAAAATTATTCTGATTGTTTACTTCTAAATCATGAGTCATCGATTACTGTGTGGTATTTTGGTTTGTTTTTAGGGTTCTGTACCTCAAAAGGAAAAAAGGAACCCTTCACGACCTTCGACCTTCGGATATCGTTGTTGTCCATCCATCCGTCCTTCTGTCTGTTTGTCTGTCAGTCAAGACTCTTTATCTTGGGAATGCGTGGAGGTATCAAGTTGAAATTAAAACCATATACTCTAATCTGCAGACTCTTAAAGCTGTAAAAAAATCAAACTTCTAAGTTAAAGAAAAAAATATACTTCGGTTTATGTGGCAAAAAACGTACATTTCGACACTCGAGGAAATCAAAATTTATAGGGTCCTTCATGTTGACCCAGAATCCTGAAATTTTGCATAAAGCCAGATCTCAGGATAGGAATAAATCTGAAAATTTATTGTTACGTTACAAAAAAAAAATTGCGATTTGAAAAAAACTTCTGAGACGATACTCGGGAAATGAATTCTTTACATCTGGTAAGTTTGTACAGAACCGTCAGGGCGCGAGTCCGGCTCGCACTTGCCCAGTTTTTTAAACGTTATCCCACACTCAAGATGAATCTTATATTGTGGATGCGTTCTCAAAAGTGTAGTACCAAGGCACAACCTAACATCTTCACATATAAATCAAGAACAATGATAAAATTAATCGTTTGCGTATAAATTGGTCCAATTTAAATGCTGACAGAGTAGTCATTCGATAATGAACTGACGGCGAGACCGTAAAGTGTCGGTTTGATTGTTATTCTAATTTTTTTTTTATTGATCCCACTCTCCAACATGCATCCTGTAAAACACCGAAAGGCTGGCTACCCTACGCCTGTGCTCAAGGCTTTGAAGGTTGGACTTAACTAAATCTGGATCACCAATTAGCCTCTTTGCACGCCTTTCCACCAAGTCCAAAGCTGCCAGGTGGCATTTTGCAGCACCAGCCCATATGTGACTGCAGTACTCCACACACGAACGGACTTGTGCTTTGTATAACATTAAAAGCTGTCCCGGTGTGAAGTACCGCCGGATCTTTGCAAGAACGCCTAGTTTCCTAGCAGCTACCTTGGCTTTGGACTCAATGAACTGCCCAAAGTTAAGGTCTGAGGGAATTTCAACCCCCAAGAGCTGAAGGCGGTTGGTGTACCCCAGGGATAAATTCTGAAAAGTAGGAGCCAAGGTGCACGGTGATTATTATGATTATCGAGCTTTCATTGTGTTGTTTTGTAGTTTATCAAAATAATATTAATAACAACAATATAAAGTATCGTAGGAACCTGGATCTCACGTCACAGGGAATCCTAGTGTGAGTTTCAGGAAATCAACATATCTACTATGCGCTCTAAATAAAAATAGGACAGCCAATAAACCCGATCTGTAAAATTTTGATTAAAAAATACGGTTTGCAAAAATTTGCGTTGCAATGGTTTTGTTTTTGTTTAACCGAGCCTTAGTTAAATCAAAATAAAAAATAGATAAAAAAGGTATTCATAATTATTATTTAACAAATTATACTACTTTATTTTTTATTTTTATTATTGGCTGAATTTCAAAAGAAAGTAAAGGAGATGCCAGCCGCCATTTTGTCGTCGTTGTTTGTGTGATTCTTTGTGTGACTGAGTCATCATTTCAGCCGATACACGTCCACTGTTGGACATAGGCCTCCCCCAAGCGTCGCCACATCGAGCGTTCCTGTGCGTCCTGCATCCAACGATTTCCTGCTACCTTCACCCTTCACCCAATGTGCCCTGCCCATTGCCACTTAAGTTTGGCAATTCTTTGTGCTATATCGGCAACCTTAGTTTTCCTGCGTATATCTTCATTTTTTATTCGATCACGCAAGGAAACCCCGAGCATAGCCCTTTCCATTGCTCTTTGGGTGACTTCAAGCCTTCTGATGAGGTCCATTGTGAGCGACCACGTTTCGGAGCCATATGTCATCACTGGCAACACGCACTGGTTAAAGACTTTCGTCTTGAGACACTGTGGTATGTTGGACGAGAAGATACCGCGTAGCTTCCCGAACGCTGCCCAACCGAGTTGGATTCGACGGTTGACCTCTTTCTCGAAGTTAGACCTACCCAACTGGACTGCCTGTCCGAGGTAGACGTAATCGTCCACAACTTCGAGTGTAGAGTCTCCGACCTTGATAAGAGTGGGCGCTACATGGTTGTTAATCATGATGTTGGTTTTATCCATGTTCATTTTAAGACCCACTCTTAGAGAAGCTCTACTGAGGTCATTGAGCATTGTACTGAGCTCCTCCATAGTCTCCGCCATGACTACTATGTCGTCGGCAAACCGAAGGTGAGTGATGTATTCGCCATTGACATTAATGCCTAGTCCACTCCAGTCCAGAACCTTGAAGACATCCTCCATTGCGGCCGTGAACAGTTTCGGAGAGATGACGTCTCCCTGCCTCACACCTCGCTGCAGGAGGATAGGTTTCGAGGTCTGGTCCTGGAGTCGGACTGACATCGTAGCGTTTTCGTACAAACACCTCAGCACTTCGATGTACCGATAGTCAATTTGGCACCTCTGGAGAGATTGCAGCACAGCCCAAGTCTCGATCGAATCAAAAGCTTTCTCGTAGGCCACAAACGCTAGGCAGAGAGGCAGGTTATACTCCTCGGTCTTCTGTATGACCTGTCGTAGCGTATGTATGTGGTCTACGGTGCTGAAACTTTTTCGAAATCCGGCTTGTTCGGGAGGCTGGAAGTCGTCAAACCTGCGCGCAAGACGGTTCGTGATGACCCTGGAAAACAGCTTGTGGACATGGCTCAGAAGTGAGATGGGCCTGTAATTCTTCAGCAGGGTTTTATCACCCTTCTTAAAGAAGAGTACCACCACACTTCTGCTCCATGCTTGTAGCGTTTTTCCCTCGAGTCTGACGGAATCGAACAACTTCTGAAGGGCCTTTAGGACCGGTTTTCCACCCGCCTTCAGGAGCTCAGCCGTAATTCCGTCCTCACCCGACGCCTTGTGGTTCTTCAACTGCTTCAGAGCCATCCTAATCTCGTACAGGCTGACGTCCGGGATATCTTCAGTGTAGTGTCGAGTCAATCTAGCTCTTGGGTCGTTTGCCAGATTTGTAGCGGGTTTGGAGATCGACGTGTATAACTGTCCATAAAATGCCTCGATCTCTCCCTGAAGCTCCGATTTGGCAGATATGACTCTGCCATCTTCGGTCTTCAGTTTCGTGAGTTGGCTCTGCCCAATAAACAGATCCCGTGCAAAAACTTTGGAGCCCTTATTCCGCTCAATCGCGTCCTTAATCCTCTCGGTATTAAATCGGCGAAGGTCGCGTTTCAGAGACTTCGAGATCTGTTTATTGAGCTGCCGGTACGTGCACGCATTATCTGAAGACTGCAAAGTCATTTCACGCCTCTTCTTCGCTCTGAGCTCGAGAGTTTGATCCGTGAGCCTCTTGGTCTTACTTGTACGGGTCTTAAAAAACTGAGACCCGACTGTATACGATGTGTGTGACGACTGTATATGTATGTGATGTGTACTGGACAGCTTCCACGAACCCATCATTATATTGGTCCACGGAGCTTCCTAGGCACTCGAAACGGTTTTGAAGTTCGAGCTGAAAGCTCTCGGAGTTTTGGATCTGGATCTGTGCAGGACGGAGCGTAGACTTCATCAGTCGAGATCTTTCAAGCTTAACATTGATATTCAATGTGCCTCTTACCATACGGTGATCACTCCCGGTTTTCACCGCATTGATCACAGAGACATCACTGAATATTTGCTTCTTCGTCGACATGATGAAGTCAATCTCATTTTTAGTTATGCCATCAGGGCTTTGCCAGGTCCACTTCCTGTGCTTACGCTTTCTGAAGAAGGAGTTCATCATGTAGAGGCCCTCCTTCTCCATAAAACTAGCCAGTAGGTGTCCCCGGCGGTTCCGATGTCCAAATCCAAATTGCCCCACTCGCAGCTCATCACCGTCTCGTTTGCCCAGTTTCGCATTAAAGTCCCCCATGACAACGGTGAAGTGAGTCTTAGAACCATGCATGGCTCTGGATATATCCTCATACATGGACTCCATTTCGTCATCGGGGTGTGTCGAGGTCGGGGCGTAAACCTGTATGACCTTCAGCGATATCTTGATGATACTCTGAGTATCACTTGCAAAAGTCCATAAGAATTCTTAAAACTTATTCGTTTGACGTTTAGTTTGACTTACGACCTTTTATTTTCAAGTTTCGCCAACAAATGATTGAAATTCACAATTTCATCAACTTATCATAAGTCAAGATGGCCCAGTGGTATAGGCACACAGTTTGAAGCGCAAATCAGTGTGCCGCAAGTTCAAATCCCACGCAATTATTGACTTTTTGTAAGTTCTTACCCGATTGGAAGTTATCTATTTGCATTACATATATTAAATTATTCTTTAACTTGTACACACATTTCTTAGAGTTAGAAAGGTAGATCACAAAAAAACTAAATAAAGAATTAGATTTCTGCGAGGTAGACATGAGTTTTAACTTAACCGAAATGAACTGTCGTTTGGTTGTAGTTGTTGGTTAGTGACGTGAGGTTGACAGTATTGTAATATTCGCAAAATGCAGGCTAATATTAGTATTGAAGTGAGGGCGACTATCATTGGGCTGCATAAAAGTGGTCTTAATAAAACACAAATATCTGAAGAAACCGGACTGAATGTGACTATAATAGCTATTAATGAATTGTAACTTTATTACAAATTAATCTTCTAATTAAAACGTATGCCATTTATGAATCCATTCATCGTATCTTTATGAGGTTTAAAAGAGAAATACGTAAATCGTTGGGTTTATTGGATTGGTTATTGGATTAATAAATGCAGTTTTATTTTAAAATTATATTAAATAATTATGATTATTAACATTTTATATAATGAAAATGAAGTGAAGTAGGTATAGCTGCCTAATATATATTTTTTTTTATTTTAGAAAAATACTGTAAATCTTTGGCTAAAAAGATATGAGGAAGAAGGTAGCCTTGCTAGTCGAAAGAGAAGTGGGAGACCGAAGCTTATTAGCGAGGCGCAGCGGCGACATATGGTGGACGTATACGAAACGAATGGTTTCGCACCAACGAGACATTTTGCGGAATTATATGACACCTCGATGGATACTGTTCGCCGTGCACTTCACGCTGAAGGCGTGCATCACAGAAAACCTGCTAAAAAGCCGTACTTGACAGAGAGGCACAAACAAGAACGATTACTTTTCGCACTAAATATTTAATGTTAACTAAACTAAATGGCCTACCATTTTATTTTAACATATCTGTGATTATTCGTTAACAAACACTGTATTATATTGTGTTTACTTTCGTTTAAAACAGCTATATCTTTTAACTTGTGCCATCGCCTCATCTTAAGAATGCAGTGAACTCGCTATCAATTTTGTTGACAATAATCATGAGTCTATTTCGTTTTTTATTCTTCTACCCGCACTGTTTTAACATAATACTATAGTTCAATTTATTTTTCTCATCTAATTGACGATTATCTTGTGAGAACTAAAGTTCTTTTAACAGAAATTGAGGTTTGGTTTCAATCTTCTTTTCTTCAAGAAAATGAACAATTAAGCTATGACCTCAATACATTCATTGTGACGTTACACAAAAATAAAATATTTACAAAGTCCAAATCATATATCACTTTTCAATAAATAACTGGATATAAACAATTACCTATATTTTATTTTATTAAAATTTGAATATCCGTTCATTGTTACGTTATTCATATTATGAATGGTCTAAGTGGGTATACTTCCAACAAACAATCTTAGGCGTAACATAGATAACGGTTACAAGATAACTTTTTGTCTAGGTAACAATTCGACGTCACAATTCTCATAAATGTTTAATTTGTAAATATAAAGAATAAACATTTTTATTAAACACGTCTTTTTATTTCCACCTTATAACATCGAAAAGATGTAACAACTAAATAATTGCAAATTACGAATGTGATTCTTCTTGTGGTTAATAGATCACATTCGTAATTTGCAACTATTTAGTGCAAAAAATGCAATAGTATTTTTCATAGAAATATAAAAAAACAACTATATCAATATAGATTGGGAATTTTCAAAGTAAGAAATAACTGCAACGGACCGACCATGATTTGAACTCGGGTTACGTGATTTGCGAATCCAACACTTAGTTCACACGGCTACCAGCACATGACGTATTTGGGCGAATTTTATTAATGCTATGGTAAGAACAGAAAAATAATAAATGTTTTGCTCAGTGCGACGACAGTTCCTTAGTGTGTGTTATCTGTGGAATGTGGATACTCATACATGCGCACACATACGCACGGAAGGATCGCGCTCGCTCGGTTCGTAGCAATGTAATCTTTAGCGTTCCTATGGACTTTTGCGGCCTTACTGTACGCCACCCTGGTCGACACACTCTCGACTCTCACCACATTGTCCACGAGGGACCTGTGGACGATAAACCCGACACCACCCTGGGACTGCTGATCACCCTCCCGGAAGTAAAGCAGGTTACCGGATTTGAGAATTATCGTGTCCTCCCCCTGTCTTCGGACTTCGGATAATCCCACAATACTCCATCGTAACCCGCTCAACTCTTCCTCCAGTTCGATGATCTTCTCGTCAAACCGGAGTGTACGTACGTTATAGGTTGCCAGGTCCAGTCGTCGACGGTTAAACGTTCCCGCCGGGAGATTCTTAGCACCCCTGACCCCAGGGCTGCGCCCACGTCCGTCCACATTAGCACAACCACTGGAGTCGCCGGGCATTTGGGGCCTGTGCGTATTGTTATGTTGCATTGGGGGGGTTCGGACCATAACCCGCCACGCTGGTCCAGTGCGTGTTGGCGGGTCGCCATATCCTCGTCCGTTTTTCAGCAGGGTGCAACACGTGCAGGTGAGGTTGGCTTGGGTCCCGGCAGATGTTGGTTGGGACCCCGTATACACCCCAAGTGTGACTGAGTACTTGTGGAATAATATTGTTCCTTAATTTGGTTTGTTACGTGGTTGTTTACTGTTAAAGTTGTTATTTGTTAGTGTTGTTACTTGTTTTTGTAGTAGTTATTTGCTATTGTGGTTATTTGTGATTGTTGTTATTGTTAGTGTTGTTATTTGTTTTTGTACTTATTTGTTATTATGGTTATTTGTTATTGTTGACATTTGTTTTTGTTTTCACCTCACTGACTTTGCTCGAAAATGGGTAAACGAGCTAAGGTTTTAAGGTAGACAAATATTTTGAGAACGAGAAACAGCACCATTTAGAATTGATACTACAATTAAAGGCAGCAGCAAGCATTCTGCCAGGGCCAGATTGGAATATGTCGTTGACTCGTGAAATGTACTGAATAATTTTGCAAACCCCACAAAATACCCGTAGAGTGGCCAAACGAGTAAATTTCGCTACTGGCATTAATAAAAATACTTTAACACGTATTCGACACGAACAAAAAGACGCGCAAGCTAGTTTCAGCAAGGTAACGACACCAAAAAAGAAACCTCGAGATGAATGTGCAGTTTGAGATAATTTTGAAATTACTGCTCTGCATAATGTTTGTTAACTCAATCAACACAGTACGGAAAGAATTTACAACGTTAAAAAAAATTTGCTGCAGCAAAGGAGGATTTAGAGTTTCCGGGAAACAGAACAATTTTGAGGCGAATCCTAGTAAGTCAGCAGGATACAGATTAAAAAGTGTCAGAGCAACAGATTGGCTCTCACTTAAAGGCCTAATATTAAAGACTGGCGGAGAAACAGGTTCATAGGCGGAGCGAAACTTATGTTTAAATCAAAAATAAAAACTGGTGATTACCATGATGAGATGAATGGTGCAAATTTTACAAAACGGTTTAATGAAAAGTTAATACCCAATCTCCCGAAAAACGCAATAATTGTTATGGATAATACTGCTTACCACGGTATGAAAGCATCTAAGGCTCCAAATATGAATTTAAAAAAATCAGAAACGAAGTCATGGCTAAGAAAAAAAAAAATTGGGTATAAAGAACGCTACACAAAAGCAGAACTATTCTAAATTATATAAAAGGTGTAAGGGACAGCCCTTCACAAACTTTTCGTCAAATATAACCAATGTGATATTTTCTATCTCACTCTCCAGCTATGCTCTTGCATCTATCACAAAAGAAGACTGGCAAAAAGAAATAAATCACATGAAGCGTATTGAAGAGGTATACTGGAATCGTGAGATATTCGAAGACGACGATAACTTTAGATTTGTTATAAATACAGGTAGAAGAATGCCTATTTTCATTTTAAATAGCAGTTGCTGATATAAAATATTAAATATCTACATTAATCCATGTTTTATTTTATAGGGTAGAGCAGCAGTGAATATGATGAAGACAGTTCAGATAGTTATGCCGAGATGAGCGGCATTAAAGAGCTCGATCCAGATTGAATTTTTGTCATAAATACAGGTAATAATGCCTATTTTAATTTAAAACAACATTTGTTGAAATAAATATTAAAAACCTATATTAATCCATGCTTTATTTTATAAGGGAAAGCAACTGTGATGATGGTGATGACGCCACTACTCAAACACTTCACACAGTGACGCAGAGAGCAGCAAAATTAAAGAAATGGATTTTTATCAAAGTTTTTTCGATCACGATTCGTGAATAAATTAAATTATAAAAATCTCTTATTTTGCTCACCCTATTCAATTTCTTCGATTTGACAGTATGACGTGACGTCACAACATGTCAATCGATCCTATTCTCATTTGGAACGCATTGTAAATGTGTTTTCTGAAATAATAAGGTATTTCTATTCCGAATGTCCTGATTGCGGACCTACATTTGAGTGACTTATATGTCAACTCGCGACTGTGAAACTCGCACGTGCTTGCGAGTTGACACCTTCCGATTTTATCTTCGCACACACACCTCATCGTTCGCTTTTGTCATTAACTCGCTCGTGCGTATTAAGTACTGTCAAATATAAAGTGATTGAAACCAGTAACTTAACTAATAACTAGCTGTTACTGATATTAAGCATTTTCCAATTTACTTAAATCAAGATTGTTTAGACGACGGAAATATTGTTGGAAGTTATATTATTGAACCGTTTGGGGTTGAAACACTCGGATCGTGGGGTCCGAGTGCTCAGCCATGGTCCGGAGCGAGGAGGAGTGGCAGGCGGTCGCCGACTTCTGCGAAGCAGTAATGCTCGCAAAGGAGGAGGCCGAACGCATCAGGCAACGGCGTTATCGCCGCCGCCGTCGCCGGGATTCTGATCCCGATTTCCGGCCAACGTAGACGCGGGCTTGCGGACAGTGAGCAATGGGTAGCTCACTGTCCGGCCGTCCGGTAACTGTCCGGACCAAGCCCAAGTCGTCGACGGCGCGCACTGTTCCCGCGCGCCTCAAGGAGTTGTCAGCAACAGCAGGGACCCAGCCGGGTCGAAGCCTACTGGGGCCAGGGTTATCCGAAAGGGCGCTCGAGCCCCGGTATGAAGGCTAGAAGGAACGGGGTGGGTCTTTTAGTCAGTAAGAGTCTGACACTATCTCCCGCTCCGCCCAAGAGCGGGGGATGTCAATGCATGATTTTTTCCCACCATAAAAAAAAAAAAAAAAAAAAAAAAAAAAAGGGTCCGAGTGCTCAAAAATTCTTTAAGGATTCGCCGAAACGTCTTGTTAACACTTCGCGTGACCCTAGGACTGGCTTTTATTTTGGACAGACAATAAGTATTGCCATATAACGTAGCAATACCGCCAGTTTTTTGGGCACATTATTATCAGTCGACAGCGATGTGAAGAAGTTTTTTGATGCCATATTTTAGTTAGTTTTAATTAATTTAGGGTTTTTTATTATTATTTTTTTAGTTTTTCTGTACTTATAGTTAACTGACTTCATATTTCATTCAAAGCGAGTCATAGGTAATATATTATGACTGACAGAGTTTTGTCTTGTTCTCGCTAGATGGCGCTGATCTCACATTTTTTGATATATGTTTTTAGTGGATGAGAAAAATATCAAGTCAAGCAAATAATCCATACTAATATCATAAACATGAATGTAACTTTGTCTATCTATTACGCTTTCACGCTTATAGTACTGAACCAATTTTGATGAAATTTAGTTTGGAGGAAGCTTAAAATCCAAGGATAAACATAGGCTACTTTTCATCCATCTTCGACTGCGACTTCGCGTCCGCAATAGTCAACATTCACGAGGACGAAACCGCTGGCAGAAATTAGTATTTACTGTAATCGGACTGAGGTGTATTGTTAGCAAATTATTAAATACTACAATAAAGTGAATAGAATCCTAAATCTTTACACGTTCTCGCTACGCGATTGTATAAGTAAAGGACTGGCTCCTTTCTCTTGATTATGATAGTGTAGAGAAAATAATTGATAATTTTTCACGTAATTATTCTTATAAATAGGGCAGTGTGTGTTGCCAGTGATAATACTTGGCTCCAAAACATGGTCGCTTACAATGGGCGTCATCAGAAGACTTAAAGTCATCTAAAAGGCAGTGGAAAGGACTATGCTCGGAGTTTCTTTGCGAGATCGAATCAGGAATGAGGATATCCGCAGAAGAACCAGGGTTACTGACATAGCACGAAGAATTTATTGTCAAACTTATTTGTACAAATACCGGCACGGATCTTCAGCGCTGAGTTGAACTTGAAATCGCGCAGACTTGAATGATAAGTGAAGTATTGGGTCTCTTTAGTGGTATGAAGTGAGACGCGGGAGCTGGGAGTAAATCTTTGTAGGTACATTGATTGACTCGACGATGTGTATGATGCGCAAATTGATCCTCACTCTTTCGACGAACGCTCAAGATTCGTGCCGGTTTTCGTAAGTGGCAAGAGGCAGGAGTCGCACAAGAACGTTAATTGTGGCGACACTTGGGGGAGGCCTATGTCTAACAGTGGACGTCTTTCGGCTGAAATGATGATGATGATGAGGGCAATGATATTTGTGGACGTACATGTGGGCGCAAAACCATTATTTGAATATTTTGATGAGGATTTAATTCGATCACTTCCTGCTTATTTCTTTTAAATATTGCTGCTTATTTCCTGATATCACTGTGACTGTGTATATTGTGTGACGTCAACTCCGATGGCGATCATGCGCCGACATACATATACTCATTTATAAACACGCACCCATACAGGACACTACTCTACACAACTCTACAGCACAATTTTGTTGATTTAGCTATAACCTAGGGGTCTTTAAGTCAAGAGTGAATAGATTGCTCCTAGGCAAGCGTGCTCCATCGTTGGCCACATCATCGTTTACCATCAGGTGAGATTGTGGTCAAACGCGAGCCTATCCATTATAAAAAAAAAAAATTTAGTTAGTTAATTTTAATCATTTCATTTTTCAAATACTTAAAAGAATGTAGGATCTATAAACTTGTTTACAATAAATTTGAGAGTGCGCTGACGCCTGATATACAGGCCCGCCTAGTTCGGGAGTCAGAGGTTTCATAAATTGTACCATTATTGTGTCAAAAATAAAAACAAATTTCATCATTCATTGATTTATTTATGAAAATTTACATAATACAGTTTTTGATACAAAAACGACAAGTTAAATTACCAAAATACATGTTTTATTGCTAATCACGTATCGTCTCATTGATCCGTTCGTAGACCAGGTTCAAAGTTAGAAGGCAGTTCGTGCCTCTTTTTTCTTAATTAAATATGAAATGAAAGATTGTAATCGTGGAGAAGTAGACGTGGCAGGAACGTTCTTCTTAATCTCCAAGTCCTCACCATGGGACTGGTTAGATTCTTTCCCATACACGTACTGAGAGAAGGTGGTCGGATTTGGATTCTGAGAAGACTGCACGAAGTATTTCTCGTGTTTGTCTAGCCAACGGCATACCTGAAAAAAAAAACATGAGTAAAGTTCAAAGAAGAAATGTTGTTTGTAGTATTGATAGGATAAACATGATGAACCCAGTGATGATGAATTTTGAGGGATTGTTTGAAAGTGTGATCGAGTTTTAGTCAGTGCAAGTCCGAAACTTGTTCTTGCTGCATTTGACAATTTTTCACGTAATAAAAAGAGGTGATAAAATATGGTAAGAGGGTTTGGATGTGATCAAGTACATATAATTATAATATATTAGTAAATTAATATCCTATTTGCAATTATGACTGTCAAAATGCCAAAATGAATGAGATTGGCCATGTGATATTTCAATAGCGCATATCAGTCTTTAGGAAGCAGTGGTGGCCAGTGGTAATGATGACCTTAATTTGGTTGGAAGTTTAAACCCAACAAGCGCTTTAATTTATGTAATTAATAGCATTATTCTCAAAATGTCAAAAGAAAACATTTTAGAAATGGACATGCCAGTTATGTCCTAAAGTTAAAAATTCAAAGACAAATAATATCAACCAACACGCACTGAGTCCGCACGGGGGATAACGGCCCACCCCCTTTCCTAGAAAGAAGACCAGAGTCCTAGCAGTGAGGATATTATTAAGTTGATATACTGTTTATGTCATGTCAATCTACCGAAAGGTATAAAAATTGTACACATTTATTATACCTTTCAGTATCGATGGCAACATGTCAATTCATCTAAATGTCAACGATAGAAAACCGTGTTACGTTTATTTATTATAACTTCATGCAACACATAGGTACAAAGGCGGACTTAATGCCTTAGGCATTCTCTACCAGTCAACCAAGGGTGGTGAAGAAAAAAACATGGAAAAAATAGAAAAAAAATAAAAAATAATATATAATATTATAAATACTCACATACTCACATCGGCAAGATGGGACGTAATGATAAGAATCCATGACAGTTGAAAGATCTTTGAAACTTTTACTAACAAAAATACAGACAGTTACCAAAAGTCGTACGTTATTGCGAATGACCAACACTTATCCAAAACTAGAGTATATATTACAAGTCATTAACAGAAATCGGTCGTAATGACTATGATTTGCGATAAGTAATACTTAATTACAATAGAACTATAGGGTAGTTAAGCTTACGACAACCATTACTTAATTGTCATCCTTAGAAACGAATTTAGGAGGATTATGGGACCTAAGTGGATTATCAAAGAGTAATTAGTTAGTGAACAATTCCTTTACTTAATGGCAATCGATGGAATGTTTGTCTTTCTGATTGCCTATTTCTAAATCATGATTTATCGTCTGCTTACTGTAGAGATTGCTTTTTTTTATACGTTTTTCTATGCTAGGAAGGACCCGGAGTACTGACTGGATGGAGTAAATGTCTGTATGTCATTGTGCAGAAAGTTTGTCATTGCGGCCGAGGCGGAATTCGCAAGAGCCATAGGCGAGCGTGTTATGGAGCCGAGGGCTGCAGCGACAAATTTGCACGTGTATCAAAATGTACTATATTTTTATATAGTCATAGAATAGTATAATACCATTTTATTTTTAATACATATGTACATAAAAAACTTAAATACTAAATAAACTATTTATACTAAAACCTAACTATGTACATATATATAATACAAAATGACAAAGTACGCTCAGGCGTCAAAGTACTCCTCCACATCGCTGTCATCCGGAAATGTGCCCAGAAGACTGGCAGCATTGCCACGTTGAATGGCAATGCTAATTCTTTGGGCGAAGAACGAGCCAGCCCTCTGGTCACGTGAAGTGTCGATCAGTCGGCGTGAAATTTCCTTGAAAAGGAGACGCGCACTCGGACCCCATGAACCAAGTGTTTCGACCCCAAACGGCTCAAAACTGTAATTACCAATAAGGTTACAGTATTTGCGCCGTTTAAGGGTCTCAGCAGCAGCAGCGGCAGCGCCGGCACAGCCTGCCGTACTTGGAATATGGGATGGCGCAAGGGTGTCGACACAGGTTGCGTCCCACACCAGAGGCCTACCCACCTTCCACGGTACCAACGTCATACCATCTGGTCTCTTCCCATCGTCACGTACCAAACCATTTGGTTCTAATACGGCAGGTACGCCGGCGGTGACAAGAGCTCGACGAATAATGTCGTTGATGCTAGCGTGTCGTGGTATGCGGCCTGCGCTCCTGCTACAAGACAAGCCATGGTGTCCGAGGCTGTCGACACCTTCACCACAGTGGCACCGATGTGGAGCAACACAAGGTGCGCCTAAGCGTAGACAGGTAGCGAGCCGAAACGAGGCGTCATCCATCATAGTGCCTATGGTGGATGACGGGAGTGCCTGAAGCCATAAGCCCGACTCCCATTCCCCCACAGCCAGCAGACGCGCACGCTCAGCAGTACTTGACGACGTATTTAATAAGTTATTCCGTACAATACTGCAGAGCGGCACATCCCACCGTCTCTGTGAGGACAGGTTGTCGGGCAAATCCGTGTTGGGACAAGCCATTTTCCAAGCGTTCAACGCATCGGACAAGCACGGTACCTCAACATCAACCAGTGAGGAAGATAAAATATTCCTGGTTAATGTTTCAGTACTGTGCACCGAGGAGAGGAAAGCTGGTAAACTTATACTAGAAATTTTGCGGACGCCGAGGCCACCTAGCCGGATGGGAAGCGTGGCTTGCTGCCATGCTCGGTCGTCCAAGGCCACATTTAGAATTGAAGATAATGTGTTCCTAATAATTTGATCGACTTTTTCCAAAAGTTGTGGGTGCTTCCAAAGATGGGAAGCGCGAAGGCTATACGTAAATTTAGGCCCAAAACAACAGTATCGAATGAGTGTGAATGCCGAATGCATGTTAATTTTGAAAAGTCTTTCCGAGACGTCATTAAAATTTTGTATCCTTTGTTCAATGAAAGTTGGAAAAGATTCATCGAAAATTGGGGAGCCCAGGAGGTGAAGAGAATTTCTATCGGTGATTTGTATATTGGGTGCTATTGAGTTAAATTTTGATAAAGTCGTCTGTCTGTCAGTCGTTTGGGGGAGGTAAATTTCACATTTTGAAAGGTTTAATTGTAATCCAATAGAAGAAAATTTATTTTTCAAAAAAGTTAAATCTTTTAAGACCGTGTCTACATCACCTCCCAGGGTTCCGTCATCCAAATACCAGATATTAAATTTAGAATTTAGCTGCCGAATGATAGGATTTATTGCCAAACTGAAAATGACTGGCCCAAGAGGGTCACCCTGTTGACAGCCGACGGCTGATTCCAAAAGGTTTTCTTTATACAGTAATTTGGAGGGGTGTCTATAACATTGATAAAGGAAACTGTAAATTTTGTCATAGAATTGGTTCAAATCGACAATTGGAAAACCTTAAGGCTGTAATGATACTACTGCCAACTTCTTGCGAATTATTTCGCGAACTTTAGTTTTGGATGCTAATCGGTTTCATGATAGTTACAGAATAGGGCTCTTGAAGTCAAGAGTGAATAGATTACTTCTGGATAAGCCTGTTTTGAAATGTTCTAGAGTGGCGACCGCCTACCAGAAGACGCAGCGTTGGAAAGCCTTCTACAAGGTGGACCGATGACCTGGTGAAGGTTGCGGGAATCCGATGGATGCGGGACGCACAGGATCGTGCATTGTGGCGACACTTGTGGAAGGCCTATGTCCAACAGTGGACGCCTATCGGCTGAAATGATGATGATGAAGCCTGTTTCATCTTTGACTACATCGTCGCTTACCATCAGGTGAGATAGGTGTTAAAAGCGAGACTACCTAAAATGAAAAAAAAAAAGATTTTGTATGTTTTTTTTTATGACTATCTTAATTGGTTGGCGTCATTGTTGTTATCGAAGATTATAGGAACTTTAATTAGATTGACACAGCGAAGCCAGCCCAGCAGTAGGTGAAATAGAGCCGTGTAGGAATAAGAACCTGCATAATTTTGAGCATTTTTTACCAACTGAAATATGTAGTTAGTTACAGCCTATTTCATCCCACTACTAGGCAAATGCCACACTCTCCTATTGCACACAAGTCTGTCTTCAGCCATTGCGAGCCATTCCCTCCAGTAAATGTCAATCTCTCTACTTCTACCTTCGTCTGCCGTGATGTCACCTTACAGTTAATGGGACCTAAATAATTGACTCTTTTAGCCTACAGCTCATCTGATATGCGGCAGACATATCCGGCCCAATCCAAGCAGCTTTTCGGTAACATTTTTTATCTTAGTTTTAGTGCGTGGTATTGTGTTCCTTAAACATGAACATTCAGTAAAATATAAGTGACTATTTTGTTGTAAGTCGCGATTTTGTTAAAGATATCTATCATTTAATAAAAATGACTCTTTTAGCCCCTATTCCCTAAATATATTTTGTTCCTTCTTTTGTAACTTTAAAAAAAGTTAAATAATAAAAACAAAAAAGGAACATAATAAATGAATGTATAAGACACGCCTGGGACAGTCAACTGTACGAGAAAATCTAGAAGCATGTTAGAAAGTCATGAAGATGAGGCACCCTCGCGACCCAATATGTTAACTTAGGGGATGGCTTAAGTGGTGGACTGAAGCGAGTTTTCTTAAGTCCGTCCCTTACTGGGATGCCATGGTAATGCTGCCAGTTTGCGCAGCCAAGAAAGAAATGTGTACTTCACCTGGCTACTGTTGGTCAGGTGAAGTATACAGTTAACCGTCTATTTTTTGACGTCCTGACCTAGGTACGCTGCCATGGTGTCTCAATGATGTATGAGAGAACATTTTAGCTTCATTGCTGAACTTCGAAATGGATATTCCCAATCACATCGTTTTTTATTTATTTCTTTGCCAAAATGCAAATTTTTTCCATCCTAAGAATTACTCTTGTATGCGTAAGAAAGCGTTTTCCTTACTGCAACGTTTGCGCAACAGTCGTTGGTAACAGCATACTGAAAATGATTGCTGATAGGCCGGATTGCCCCATCCAGAGACACTGGGTGAAATTAGCTATAGGTTACTAACAATGCTAATATAGTAAATATATAAGCACTTTCTGTTACTAATACACTAACAATTTATGGACTATTGGGTCTGAAATATTTTTTTTAATTTTTTTTTTTAATTGTTGTTGCGTTCAGAAAAACTCAAATGGACAAGACACCCGGACCGGAATAAATATCAATAGGCCATACAAATGGTTTCGTGTGGCAATAGAACTTGTGACACAGCGCAGCAGCCAATCGCATAACCACCGTGCCAGTCACACCGTCAAAATCAATGCTCGTTCATTTTCGTATAAAAAAAAAACCTATGATCCTGATAAAAATACAAAATAAGCCGTAGCAGTAGATTATTTATCCTCCCAAACCGGCTCATGTTATATAGAAGTTCCTCATCTCAAACATAATCATCATCATCATTTCAGCTGAAAGACGTCCACTGTTGGACATAGGTCTCTCCCAAGTGTCGCCACAATGAACGGTCCTGTACGTCTCGCATCTCAATAGTTACAACTTTTTTCTTTTAACTTGCGCCAAACTCCAAAAGCTATCAAGCGAAAAATTTCCCCGAACCCTTTCCAACAGAATCGGCTATTAAAACACAAACTTTATGCATATGGGACCCTGATCTTTTGGACATAGACACGATATATGACCCAAGAATATATAAGGCTTTAGATTGGCATCCGCCAAATGGACCGCTTCGTTCTGGAATCAATTTACTCTATTTTTAGATGACGAAGGCACGCATGATTTTTTAAATTGTGTTTTCCTTCTTTGTTTTTCAAGACAAGTACCATACTGTATAGTTTTTCTTTACATAAACGCATTTTTTGTGTTAGCAGATAGACCCTAGTTTCATGGATTAAATTTATGCGTTTGAGACGGTTTCTCTATACCTATTGTAGTAATAGATAAATCTCAGGAGATATAGTAGTCAAACGCGAGCCTATCAATAATAACAAAAATGAGTCAAATCACCCCCTGCCTTTTTATCGATGGAAATTACAAACATTGTTCAGACAGGGGCCATAGTCTTAACATAGTACCAGGTAACCAGTCCACTTAAGACTCCAAAAACCGTAGCCGTATATTAGTTTTCCACATGGTGCAATAGTTTCCCTACAACCGGGGGTTTTCCTCGGATGCACTAGCATAGCGCATATAGGGATAATCACCGGTTGGTACCACGTCCCATTAAAAGCATCTAAAAGGGCCTCTACGAGTTGGTTTCGGCTCCTCGTATGCCTTCAAAAGGTCCAAGACCTCAGGGTCCTGAGATAAAGAAATATATAATAATAATGATAATAAAAAAATAGCATCGTATTGATGCTTCATAGTTGTTATGACCTATACTTATGACCAACAGAGAATTTTTGTGGGATCCCAAAAATTCGAACTAGACATGATTGTATTTGATTACCACTTTGTGAAAAGTGCACAACTGAGAAGAAGAAAAAAAATAAATGAAACTATTAAAAATCCAACAGACCATTTTTACAGCATTTACCTTACATTACACAGCAATCAAAACTGGTAGAGGTTCTTTAAATGCATTTTAACATTTTTCAAAACATTCAGTAGGTACTCCTTCTTCCAACGGAATCAATATTATTAAAGAGGTTTTTGTTCGCAAGCCTTCGGATGCGATAAATTTGCGGCATGTCTCCTCTCCAGCGTTATTTAGAGTAAACGCCTTAGCAGCTGGACGGTATTCGCGTAACGGTGGGTGCAGTTGATCCTATGTGAGGTTTTAAAGATAAAATTATAATGATCTTCATCATTTTAGCCGTCAGACATCGACTCTTGGACATAGGCCTCCCAAAAGTATCGCAGCAATGACCAGTCTTGTGCATCTCTCATTTATCGGAATCTCCAACCCTCATCAGGTCAGTACACCTTGCGGGAGGCCTTACACAGCTATCTCTTTCGGTACGTCGTCGCCAGACAAGTACCCCTAGCCAAGTTGCTAATAGCAAGTAGCAATAGTTAACGCTTGTAGAAATCTTCAAATGTACTGGAATGACGTCGTCTTAACGCTCAGTCACGTGGTCAGAATAAAAGAATTGGCGGCAAGGTCAACTCGAAGCGTTCGGCGCAAGCGAAACGTTTGTAACTTGGCTAGGGGGGCAGAACTTTTTGGCCTTTAGTAATCAGAAATTATAATAATATTACACAACTATCACTCAACGCCATGTAGTCCCAAACTAAGCAAAGTTTGGGCTATGAGTACCATATTATAGATAAATTATACCCAGATACAGAACAAATGATCGAGCTCATCACACAAACATTTGTCTTGGGTTGGATACGAACCCACGACCTCTGGCATAGCAGTCAAGGCCACGACTCACCAGACAAATAGGCCAGTCATCAATTACCAGAGTAAAAGAGAAAAAACAACATCAGTTTTAGTATATACAAAACCTGAAACACGTGACGTGTGTGTGTCGTGTCGTATTAGTATTTTATATAAATAATCCATGTACAAAATTTCGTAATTGTATCATGAAATATCACAAAGTAATAAGCTTGTTATGTTACCTGGTTGCCCGCAATAATACATGGTCACCAGGACAACCTTTTTCGTGGGCTTGCGGACAGTGAGCAATGGGTAGCTCGCTGTCCGGCCGTCCGGTAACTGTTCGGACCAAGCCCAAGTCGTCGACGTCGCGCACTGTTCCCGCGCGCCTCAAGGAGTTGTCAGCAACAGCAGGGACCCAGCCGGGTCGAAGCCTAGTGGGGCCAGGGTTATCCGAAAGGGCGCTCGAGCCCCGGTATGAAGGCTAGAAGGAACGGGGTGGGTCTTTTAGTCAGTAAGAGTCTGACACTATCTCCCGCTCCGCCCAAGAGCGGGCGATGTGATTGGATGATTTTTTCCCACCATAAAAAAAGGACATCCAGGAATCCGGGTGACTGAAGGATGGTTTTGCTCCCGCACCGCCTGCTAGGAGTTGTGTTGTACCTAATGTAGGTTGTGTCACTCTTGTGACCATTTTTTTTAATTTTTGGAAAAAAATGTAACATGGCGTACAAATTATTGCAATCGATTCAGTTACTGATTCTGAACAAATTATATTCACGTTTCGCATATACTAGAAGAGTAGTAGAAGTTCAAATACATGGAATCGAAATCACATGCATTCACGGGAATACAGCAACGTTCTCACAGTCACGATTGGAAGGTTTAAGAGAGAAAATATTGCCAAACATTTGGACCGAAAATTGATAAAATAAGAGCTAATAAATTAAGTTTACTGAGTGTTCATAGCCGATTATTTAAACAAAATATTTAACAAACATATCAAGATGAGCTTGGAATTGCTTTTGCCTTATTTTAAGACAATTTGCACATTGTACGTATTTTATTTATGAGGTCCAATAATTTTAATTGCTTTGGCAATATTAAAATTACATTAGCACTGTAATTGTGATCTTAATGTGATTTTAATATTGCTTTTAAGTATTTTTATTTAAATTCAAGCTCAAAGACTTATCCAAAAGATAAAATAAAACTTATTGACTAGAATAAAATCGCATCGCAAAATCTTTTGGGAGGTTTTCCTAAATAATTTTTTAAAATACCGAATTAAGGTTTGGGTTTGGGAACTCGTTAGGCTGAAAGGCTTAGTCAATTTAACTTCGTTTTTATTAGTGATGCGTTATAATGCGATTATACGATCAATTGGGCTCATAATTAGATTTTATGGTGAGTTGTTTACTGGAAAAATCCTCATTAAGAAATTGTTTGCTTGAAAAACGTCCTAATCCACCGTAGGCGTGGGTATACGGACGGTAATCTATGGGTAGCTCGGCGACCGTGTTTGTTAAACACAATGGGTGGTCTTACGACGTCTTGACGTTTTCTCAAATTAATTTCTTTAAGAAAACGTCAGCTGAGCGAGTCCAATGACCTGTAGGTAGTTTAACGCCGACTATTACCTATTATTTAGAAATTAATTTCGTGCATGCGTAAATTAATATCTACGAGTTTTGAAAAAAAGGTACTTTATTTTTTAATTTTATCTTTACAAAACGATAGTGTTTCATGTACCGGATGGACCCTCCACGGGATTCAGCGGTGTATAATAATATTTTCAACAGATATTTCTATAGTGACTAAATGAGCGTGATGGAACGACGTCAGAGTCTATGTGACCGTTTTCTTTTAGTAAAGCTTATAAGACTCACAACTTCATCGTCGATGAAGATATTTTTCAATTCTTTTATTTTAGTTTATTTAAAAACTTCCTATGTATAGTTGTTGTGTCTTAGAATTTTTATAGAGAGTAATGAGCTACCAAATTAAAACTCTTCGATTTTTTAATCAAACTGTAAGGTCATCACACATCAATTTATGTCGTTATTTCACAAAATAAACTTCAGTTTTTATAAATGTTTGTTCCGTGTTTTTTTTTTTGTGCGTAGTACAATAAAGAATATAATTTTAGTAATAATAAAATACTTTAATCTTGGAAGTATGTTTCCTTTGAATAATTCACTATCACGCGAGCAGAGAGCTAACATAAGCAGGTTATTATAAAAAAGCTTCCTTCAAAAATTTCTCAAAGTCAATTCTAAAACTTAAAACTAACTCTAATAAATACTCTCCAATAATTCTGACGCTATCGTACGAACCAGTTCTTAGAAGTTATTCGTCGAATCAACTACGGGTTTTGTAGTGAAACGAAAAATTATTTCATGTACTTCAGACGTCGGCTTAGCTCAGTGGCGCCATCTAGCGATACTTCGATTTCTATTTCACAAGTTGGATGCGAACAACTTTTAGCTCTTCTGTGAAAAAACGCGCGAGCATTTTATAGAGCGCACTGGGATCTGTAGGCTTTTTTTTTGCGTTAAGCTGAGAGAGTTTGCCGCTTTTTTCCGGAATCGTATCTATGCCTTTGGTATACGTTTTTATTACTTGATTTTTTTTGCTGCAAGCTCTAATTTTGATAGTTTCAATGAAATAGGAATCCATTTTTTATGTTAGAGGGCCTTACCATGACTTGTTAAAATGCCAAGCGTGCAAACGACAAACAGTGATAGACCTATATAGGGTGAGTCAAGGTGACTGGTAATTAGGGACCGATACTTAAACACGTGATTAAAATCATGATTACAAACCACTAAAAAGTTGTAAAATGCGTTTTGTGGGTATTTACAACTTTTTGGAGATTTTTTAATAGTGGGAAAATCATATAATGACCACCCCCGCTCTTGGGCGGAGCGGGAGATAGTGTCAGACTCTTACTGACTAAAAACCCACCCCTTTCCTTCGTGCCTTCATACCGGGGCTGAGCTATCTCTCGAAACTAACCCTGGCCCCAAACAGAAGTCTTCAACCCAGCTGGGCCCCTGCTGTTGCTGACAACTCCTTGAGGCACACAGGAACAGTGTGCGCCGTTGACGACTTGGGCTCGGTCCAGAAAGTTACTGGACGGTCGGACAGCGAGGTTAAGAATCTACAATCAATTCTTATATTCTTTTATTCAATTCCTATGTACTTTTTCAAGTTTACCTATCTAGGGCATTACTGATACCCCGTGCCTCGGAAAGCACGTAAAGCCATTGGTCCCGATTGTCATACATAGGTACGAGAAAGTCGTCACTGGTAGTCAGACACCAGAAGGTCAAACCTTTACTCTATCCAAGGAGTATCATGATGCCTAGTGACTGGGTTATGAAGGTCTGATAGGCAGTCGCTCCAAGAAGTCAGGTAGACCGCATCCGATTGACTGGAAGCCTACCCAAAGCTGAGTTCGAAAAGGCTAAGGAGATGATAATCCTCTTAAGTCGCCTCTGCTGTCCATATAAAAGTGTAATTCTGAAACCTTACTAAAAATCGAAGCAATGTACGCTATCGACATAAAATATCATATAAAATGTTTCAAGGTCAAAAGCCTATCGCCTCCACGGAACCCTATAAACAAAATCCACTGCCATTCCGCCAAAACCATTTCAAAATTGGAATTGGCGCACCTCCTAAGCGGATTTTTATGCTTGCCACCTTACTTTTGCACTCTATTTCACCGTACAATATCGCATTAAGGTTTAAAATTGCTTGTTTGAGCTGTAGAAACAGAGTTGTTCTTTTCGAGGCCCGTGCATAGAGAACACAGATTTGAAATAAGGAACTCAAGGCTTATCCTATTGGGTGGTAGAAATCTAGTCTGACCTAAATGCCACACCTGTGCTTAAGGCTTATAGTCTCTTGAACACCTGGCCGGAATTAAATGGACACAACTCTCGTACCCGCCTAGGCGGCAGTACGCGTATCTGTGCATTTAATTGCGGCTAGCTGCGCTCGGATAGTGCCCGGCTGACATTTAAATCCATTTTCTATGCGAAATGTTGATTGATTTACATATGCTATGTTCACTTTGAAGAATACTGAACTACCAATTTTTATGTGTAAAAATGTTTCTAAAGGTCCAAGCCGTTTTGAAAGAGTGAGGAAAAGTTGCAAAATTGCTAAATATTTTTTTAGATAAAAGTATTAATCGCACGAAAAAATCAAATGTTCATAATGTTGTTCATGAATCTATGTATATTTTTTTTCAAATTTATTAACCTGGCTGTTACCGAGGAGTAGGCTTCAGAAAGTCACTGTCTTATGGCACTTTTCGGGCGCTTGGGCCTTTTTTTTTTTTTTTTTTTATGGTGGGAAAAAATCATGCATTGACATCCCCCGCCCTTGGGCGGAGCGGGAGATAGTGTCAGACTCTTACTGACTAAAAGACCCACCCCGTTCCTTCTAGCCTTCATACCGGGGCTCGAGCGCCCTTTCGGATAACCCTGGCCCCAGTAGGCTTCGACCCGGCTGGGTCCCTGCTGTTGCTGACAACTCCTTGAGGCGCGCGGGAACAGCGCGCGCCGTCGACGACTTGGGCTTGGTCCGGACAGTTACCGGACGGCCGGACAGCGAGCTACCCATTGCTCACTGTCCGCAAGCCCGCGTCTACGTTGGCCGGAAATCGGGATCAGAATCCCGGCGACGGCGGCGGCGATAACGCCGTTGCCTGATGCGTTCGGCCTCCTCCTTTGCGAGCATTACTGCTTCGCAGAAGTCGGCGACCGCCTGCCACTCCTCCTCGCTCCGGACCATGGCCTCAACCAGGGCCCGGCGCGAGAGGTCTCCGCCGCCGATCGCCCCCACGAGGGCACGGCGATGTTCCGCCCAAGCAGGGCACACCTCGACTGTGTGCTCCACCGTGTCCTCCGGGCGTTCCGCACAGTGGCGACACCCGGGCGTCACTTCCGCATGAATCGAGTGCAGGAATCTCCCGAACGAACCATGTCCGGTGAGTACCTGCGTCATGCGGAAGGTAAGGACGCCGTGAGGTCTTTCCAGCCACGCCTCAAAGAGGGGACTTACCGCCATGATTGTGGCGTGCCCAGCACTGGGTTGCGATAGTCGCTGACGCCATTTCACCATGAGATCCCGCCGGAGCTCTGTCCGCCATGCCGTGACCTGTCGCGGCAGCGGACTTTCACCCCGGCGTTGCATCTCCACGCGCATATCGTGCATGTGTGCAAGGACTGTTGCCTCCAGATCCCACGGTGGTAGGCCAGCCAGAAGGCTCGCCGCTTCGCGGGAGACCGTGCAGTATCCCCGCACCATCCTTATCGCCATGACCCTCTGGCAGGCGTTCAGTATGGCCGCCGGTTGCTTTTTCAGCAACGGCGCCCACACCGGCGCCCCGTAGAGGGCCATGGACCGAACGATCCCCGCGTAGAGCCTCCGGCAGGAGGCGTCTGGACCCCCAAGGTTGGGCAGGAGCCGCTTGAGCGCAGCCCCAGCCCGGTTGAGTTTGGGAGCCAGACGTCGGAAATGCTCCACGAAATTCCACCGGCTGTCGAGGACGAGTCCCAGGTACTTCATCGTCGACCCGACACCGATGTGAACTCCTCCTACCGTTAGTTGGGAACTCAATGGCGGCGCGCTCCGAGACTGGCGACCGTGGAAACACATCGCCTCGGATTTGTGAAGCGCCACCTCGAGTCCCAACTCCTGGATCCGATCAACGACCATCGCAACCCCGCGTGTCGCTAGAGCGACCGCCGCCTGGTACGACTCTCCCTGCGCTAGGACCAGCGTGTCGTCTGCGTAGCAAACCACGCTGACCCCGTCAGGGAAGTCGCCGAGCGCCTAATACTCAAAAGCGTGTATTGAAGTTGCCAGTAATAATTTTTCTAGTCTATTTGTCTATCTGGAAAACAGAAAATCGTTTTTATTTCGAATTTTGACGCTGCAGAGCTCTAACTTTTGTGCGGCAATTTCATTTCAACGGTTTCGAAAATGGAGTTATTTAATATAGTGGTTATTTTTTGGCTTCCGTTGTTATAGAGGAAAAGAACATGTAGAAAAAGTGTGCTTCTTTTTAATTACTACTGTTGAATTTTGTTCAAAGTTATAAATAAGTTAACTTGAAAAGGAAATAAGTATTATAGTTGCTTAATGATTCATATAATTTAACATTTGATATTACATAAAAAAGGAACTGATAGGTTCTTCATTAACTTTTTTTGAGTAGTCTTCAAGATTTTTCCGATCCTTAAATTACAGTGAATGAAATACAATGTGACTAATTTTTTATCAACTTTTGCCCGCCTGCATAAAACATAACTTTTTGACTGGCCTGTTGGTCTAGTGGTTAGTGACCCTAACTGCTATGCCGGAGGTCGTGGGTTCGATTCCCACCCAGGACAAATGTTTGTGTGATGAGCATAATCATTTGTTCTGTGTCTGGGTGTAATTTATCTATAATATGTATGTATTTAGAAATATATAAGTATATTTATCAGTTGTCTAGTACCCATAACACAAGCTCTGCTTAGCTTGGGACTAGACGGCGTTTGTGTGATAGTTGTGGAATATTATTATTATTATATTATTATAACCAAGAATAAAGCAGCTTTCTATCGGTGAAAACATTTTAGCAATCGAACCAGCCCCGGGTTACAACCAGTTTGTGTCGAATACCGTTCTCTAATCGGTAACGCCTCGGTGACAGCAATTGAAGAAAACGATAAGTAAGTAGCCATGTTGACGCGCCTGAGTCGGCCGCTCGTTCTACAATGTAGCGTTTGTCTAACAAAGGATGTAACGTTAAACATTGTAGAAACGATTTTGAACGATGTGAACTTGGCCACGAATTGTCTATTCGTTTGTTCTGACCACGCGACTTTACGTTGAAATGATGTCCTTCCCATAAGTTTCATCACTTTTCGACAGCGTTAACGATTGCAGAATAACAACGGTAACGGTAAGTACTTCTAGAGATTATCTCCAACAAACAAAAAAAAAAAAAAAAAACAATCTTTACCTCTTTATAATATTAGTGTAGATTTTTAATCCTAACGTAAAAACAACGAGTATTAAAAGTTTAACAGCTACGTGTGTGTTTCTGTCTGTGGCATCGTAACTCATAATTAATTTTATGTGATGTAAAATTGTGAATATGGATAAGTACGTGAAGTATCAGATAAAAGGGTATGGTTATATAGGTAAACTAGCTGTCCGCCCGCGACTTCGTCCGCATGTACTTTGGTTATCGCACTCTAAACGTGTTTTCCCGTGGGAATAAGATGTTTTTCCGGGAGCCTATGTTCTTTTCCATGTCAAAGGCTATATGCATGCCAAATTTCATCCAAATCCGTTCAGCCGTTTTTGCGTGATTAAGTAACAAACATCCAAATATCCACACTTTCACATTTATAATATTAGTTAGGATTACAAAACTATACGATAATTAAAAATCGGCATGATTCGTACCTGCTTTAATTTATCATTATGATCTAAGTGTGTAATGTTAGTGATTACCTTCGAGGCGGTATTTAGATCCGAGCTGTGGCGAGGGTCTTAAGAGAGCCGAGAACTGTAATCATTAATTACTCACTTGTATCCTACGACGTTTTTCAATACACTTGTGAAGAAAATAACTGTAAAACTAGTAAACTTTGTGGCGGTAAAAATCTGTTTTCATATGCGCGCCCATATTTTTTTTTATTTACCTTTCTATACACTCACTGAAATGAATAAACAGGGGTTGACCGGCGACTCGTGGGGGATGACCTGCGCCCATCCTGATACGATAAAATGTAATAAAATTATGGTGGGGGAGCAGTTGAACAAAACGGCCATTATGTACCTAAGTGCAGTGCAGTAAGAGTCACTTTCTGAGCAAGTGTATTGAAAAATATATTAATTTAAATTTTATTAAAAGAAGCTTTAACCTTTTGAGTACCGTAATTAGAGACACAATAGAAAGACAATGAGAGAGCGAACGCCAGCGTTACACATTCTTAATAGTTCCCAGATTTCCATTAATATTTGGTAATTTATGAATTAATCACACACATATTACCACTAATTTACACGTACCAACACGTAATTATAATTGATATTTAAACCTTAATGCGCACAAAAGTAATTAATGTTCACGTTCCACACTTTGTCACAGATAGGTGAGCGTCAGCAAAAAAGGTTATCGTCATTAATCCCTTTATTAATGGTCCGTAAGCTGCCCTTGTTTTTCTGACCCTCCATCGTTATGTCGTGTTTTGTATGTTGACCATTTTCAGTTTTAGTTATTTAAAAAAAAAACACGAATCATTTGTGTAGTCTACATACTGATTGGCGGATTCTAAACTCAAACGTTCACTAGTCAAAAATCTACTATTAGAAAGCACTATATAACCGTGGAATAAAGTACATTGACCTTTTCCTAATATCACAGCGCAGGTACCCCAAAAACAAACTATGAATTGCTTTTCATTACTAGATCATGTAAAGGATCACGATACATGTCGATTCAAGACAGCTTTATGTCTTTAATTCCGTTTATGAAAATAAGAATGTCAACAAATGTAGGAGGGCAATGACCGTTATTCCACGGTTATCTTTTTTTTTATGGTGGAAAAAAATCATCCAATGACATCCCCCGCTCTTGGGCGGAGCGGGAGATAGTGTCAGACTCTTATCTACTGACTAAAAGACACACCCCGTTCCTTCTAGCCTTCATACCGGGGCTCGAGCGCCCTTTCGGATAACCCTGGCCCCAGTAGGCTTCGACCCGGCTGGGTCCCTGCTGTTGCTGACAACTCCTTGAGGCGCACGGGAACAGTGCGCGCCGTATTCCACGGTTATTTGGCGCCTACCTTAATCAATATTTAAGACATTTTTAGGGTACCATACGGAAGGTGCTAACAAGACCCTATTATTAATCCTCCGCAGTCCGTCCGTCTGTTAGCGGTCTGTATCTCATAAAACCGTGAGTAGAGAGTTGAAATTTTTCCTGAATGTGTTTTTGTATTGCCGTTACAAAAACTAATAATAAAATTAATATAAAATTGAAAGGGGTTTCCATACGATAACCGTTATTTTGTTGGATTTTAGCAGGGTTCCTTTGTGTGCGAGTTTGACTCGCACTTGGCCAGCAACCCGACGAACGGCAAGTATCTACCCATACATTGTAGAAACTTCTACGGTACGGAGTAAGCGTTTCGCTTCTTTGTTTATACCGTGTACTTCAAAGGACTGGATCAATTTGCCAGTTGCGGTCTTCCCATCTGATTATAATTTAGGTGTGTTCGAAGCTAAAGTGAATAGACTTTTAATAAACTAGTGCGCCTCACCATCAACGAATGCATCACTGCTTACTGCAGTCAATATAATATATTAAAAAAAAAATACGATTCGAAAATTATAATGCAGACTGAAAACTTTGATGTATTCGTATTTCATTAGAATCGTTTCAAAGAGATTTTTGTTTATTGTTTTTAAAATTGGTCCTCTTAGTGGTTGCCAAAATTCTGCGAAAACATGAACGAAAAGCGATAAAAGTTTGAACTCTCCGCTTTGACAGAGTTCTCCAAAAAGTCTAACAAAATGAATCTCACTTCGAAAAATTATAGACTACTTATTTTGATACCCAAAAAGGCATTTATTCCCGCGAGTATTAAAATGAACTCGGCTAAACTTTGCCAGCAATAAAAAATAAATAAAAAGTTTGCGTTAGCTATACTTTTTGGATGAATTATGGCGCAAACGCGTTTCAACTTTGAATTTTAAACATTATTTTGAGCATACCAGTTACTGTCCCCGCACACGGGCTTCATAAAAAATGCCGCTTCAAGCTTCATTTTGAGGAGGCCTTTTTTTGTGGCTCGTGTGCGGCGGTGCCGCCACAAAAAAACGCTTGAAGCGGCTTCAAGCTTCACTGGACACAAGAGGTGTCGCGCGCTTCAGCTGTTTTTTGTGGCCGCTTCTAGCTTTTTTTGTGGCCGCTTTTAGCGTTTTTTTTGTGGCGGCGTTTTTTTGAGGACCGTGTGCGGGGACAGTGAAGGTTTTAACACATTTGTGGGATACGTTGCATTTTAGATAGTGTAAGCTGTTTTGTTTAAAAAAAAAGTATTTTATTCCTAAAATAATATGCTGTGGTTATGGGTCATCTAAGCTGCTGGGAGAATATTTCAAACAGTTATTACTATAAAGGAACACAGGTGGAATTTAGCCAACAAAAGTCTGACACTCCCTTTTGCTCTTCTCAGAGCGGGCCAAGATGTGTGACGATTTGACATATCAAAAAAAAAAAAATGTTCAACAAAACTAATTCTATAGAGAGGTCTAATCGTTTTTCAATTTATAATTAAGTTCTGAAAGTTCCTAATTATAAATATCAAACTCGAGATGTACTGATCTGGTTTAAAAAAATATTTGCCTGAAAGAATGTTACCCATATAATTTTTAGCTTTAATAAACAAGTATGTTTTTTTATATCTTCATCAATAATGAAGTTATAAAGCTTTTAAGGCGCTAATAAGAAAGATAAGTCCGACTTACGTCGAACTTATCTTCACTTTGACGTCAAAGTTAATCACGTTCATACTACCGCCATTAAAAAAAACATCGTTTTAACGATAAGAACATAATTATATATATATATATTCGTGTTCGTACTTCGTAGGCTCGCGTTATTATATTTACTTACAATTATTTTATTTAGCATTTCTATCAATATTGATATCGTTTTCACAATTTTTTTACGTTGTTGAATTTAACCAGTTTCAAATTTAGAATGGTTTTGTTTTCCTTTATTTAAATAAATACATCTTAACTATATATTATATCATAACGGTACATAATAAGTATATACAAACTTAAAATAATAATATGTATAAACGGGTAAAAAAAGGGATCTCAGAGGGCATCAAAAAATTCGTCCACATCGATGTCAATGGGAAAAGTGCCCAGAACACTATTTACATTACATTTTAGTACATTTATTGATAAACTACTAGTTAGATAATATGTAAATATTTTTTTCATGCATATTCAACATTGAACAGACACATCTATCGTTCTAAAGCAATAGTGACTGCTTTAGGACGATAGATGTGTCTACTAGTACTAGTACTAGTAGTATTAGTACTAGTACTAGTAGTTTATCAATAAATCGTCGAATGTACCACTTTTTCCGTCAAGAACAGTACTTTTATTTATAATGGTACATTGGTTTAGGTAGGAAAAAATAATAAACAAACAAACTTATTTTTATTTAATTATTTAATTATATTTGGGTGGTTTATAACTTACAGTATTTGTTTATGACAGAAGATTAAATCAGAACAAGCCATTTACAAGCCTTCACATGTATCTAAGCGCACGGCCGTGCGCAGGCCAAGTTCCAGCAACAGGCCGCAAGCATGCCGTGCACTATTTACACGAACCGTTTCGACCCATTTTTGACCCCCCTGTAGCTCACTGCCTATTGCAAGTACAGAGATAAAATTGTACCTCCGTTATTATATACTAGTACTAAAGCAGTATGCCAAATTTCATAGATATAGCTTCAGTAGATCCTGAAATATGACCCTGTGAATACAGCTAATTTTGGTACTGACTCACTGACCGGTAATCAAAACCTCTAGGCCACTTCCAATTGTCCTAGCGTTATAAAATTTGGCAGACAGGTCGTGTGTTATATGTAGATTAACAAAAAAATAAGAAATTTAAGAAATCGGTCAAGCGTGAGTTGGCCTAATCGAATATCAAATTTTTAATAAAATATTTATGAACCAGTTATACAATGAGAATACGATCTATGGACGTGGGCGTGGCACAAAAAGAAAAAAATAGGTACGATTTCTTGAAAAAAGTATTGAAATCCCACTAAAAACATACCTGTTAAAAAGGGCCAAGTTATTATCGGCTAATTGTTCGCCTAAAAAGGGTTGAAATCCAATCCAATTCCAAGTTTAGATGCACTTTAAAATCGATCATAATCATCTTCTTAAATAATAAATTTAATTATACAATTAATCAAGTGTTACGTGTAGCATGAAAACCTGCCCCTGTCGCTCGGACGGACCTGTAACTTTGTATTTGTGCAGACAACCAAGTAACATAAAAAGCATATAACTTTGTCATTTTTCATGATACAGCTATGTTAAATACATAGATTCTTTAAGGGTGTAATTTATCTATAATATGTACTTATGTATTTAGAAATATATTAGTATGTTTATCAGTTGTCTAGTACTCATAACACAAGCTCTGCTTAGCTTGAGACTAGACGGCGTTGTGTGATAGTTGTGGATTTTTATTATTATTATTTACATAAAAATACTAGACACGTGTTTCGGGTTTCACATAAACCTGCCCTAGCGCGTAATTCCCGCTATGATCTGCCGTGATCTGTGTTGTACTTAGTATCCGTCGTGTCCTACTTGTGACCTTTTTAACCCGGGGTGATAGGGGTGGAAAAGTGTAACACGGACGTTGGGGTGGGTCTCACAGACCCGTTCATAAGATAACAAATTATCCAATACATTATAAATAAAAGTTAATATTTTCTTTGTGTTTAGTTTTTGAGGTATTAATGTAAATAAATTAAACAGAAATATCGTATTATAATATGTTTTGATCATATTTATTAGACCTTTTAAAAATAACGACTGGTACTACACCCGGCAATTGATGGATTATGTTTTCGGCTCTGGTCCTGACATTTTGTCGAAAAGGCGTCTTATATCACATTGTACCGTCTTTGCCACGATAAAAACCCGCATAACATTCACGGTTTGCGTTTGAAGAACTAGCCTAGCTAACTAGAATACTTTACCAACGAACGATTTCTATCCGATAGCGTAGACAGTGGAATGTAATCATCAAACTCGGACTTTGAGATATCTTGCTTTGTGTTACTAAGATTACTACGCTCATCCAAGCGATCTTCGTCATCAGACATCTCCTGGTCAGACAAACCAGAATCAGAGTCAGACTTGTAAATTCTAAAGAATACGCTGCCGTACCATATCTTCTCGATCCATTTTTTACTAAGAACCTACAAAATGCACAAATTAAACTATATATCAGCAACTTTAATTGTAAACAACAACAAAAAACAAATATAAATGAATAAATACACGGATATTAAATAAAATAACATCTATACGAATTGGCGCGAAATTGTTACACGAACTGCGGGGTTGGGGCTCACCAAAGAGAATTAAACCACTTGAGAGCTGATAGAGCGATTTCTTCTAGGCACACGATTCACTAGCGCGGGCCGGGGGACGGGGGAACATGCAGCGGTTGTGATTGGCAGATGCAACAATGTCAGCAAACGTAGTGATGCACAAGTCAATTTTGCATCAATAATATCGTTATCGATAAAATGGAAGTCGATTAATTCTGCTTGTTTTTTTAATTTTGATTTGTAGGGAAAAATAAATGAAGATAAACTGAAGAATATATCCTTTATTTGTTATTCTTACTTATTTGCTACATTTCTAAAAAAATATTAAAAAACATATTTTTTAAATTAAGACATCTTAAGATTAATCCACTTTTCTTTAACTTCCGGAACATTTGGAAATCTAAAATGTTAACATTAAAATGTAACTTAATTTTTTATTCACCGTTGAGAATAATCGATAAAATAATTTATCAACAATGTTTTGGAGTTGTCACATCACTTCAGCACTCAGTAGAAAGTACTTGGGATAGAAAGGAATAGACTTATCTAGCATTCTAGTGAAAGTAAAGGACTTTTCAAAAGACATCAACGCGGTATCACTTTTTTCGTAACCAACCATTTTAGCTTGAGCTCTCTAATTACCAATAATGTAAATAAATATAAACATATTTTACTTACCGATGAAAACTTTTGCCAACTTTTTTATAACTAGATGTTCTAGATGATTTCCCGCGCCATTTAATTGCACGGGAACTCATTTTTGCTTCGGTTTTATGCAATAAATGTTTTTTAAGGTACCAAAATTAAGGAATGTGCACAAATCCAACTACTGGTCAATACTAAAAAATGCACTCATATCGGCTATATCATATAAGTGCAAAATCATGTATGTGTCGTGAGCCAGAGTCGCCCGTATGAGCGGTCAAGTGGTTGTATAGTCATTGGGTCTCACAGACCTTATTCAATTTTGAGATCGTGTAACTCCTACTGCGGCTGTCGCACGTCAAAAGTGTTGCCTGCGATGCATAGAACAACTCAACAGCTCCAGCTATTGAGAAGAACAGCAACGTCGCATGCATATTAACCGAACTAGAAGCGATATAAAATGTGGCGGGTCTCACAGACCCAACCCCCATGACGCCGGGTTAAATATTTTTGGAAAAAATATAACATGGCGTAAAAACTATTGGAATCGATTCAGTAACTGATTCTGAACCAACGATATTCTGGTTTCACATTAACAAAAAATAATGATGTATGCCAACATTTTGTCTTTCACATCACTATGAACGCATCAGCATATTAGCTTTATTTAGTAATAGTGATCATATATTCATACGCTACAGTAGAGCCATTCCGATCGAACATAATATCATACGGAACTTTTCCTTGTACATATTTATTATCGACTAACAGAGATTTGAGAAGATAGAAGGATATGCCAAGGGACAAGTTATTTATAAAATGATATCTGGCAAGAAAGCTGCCCATCACAATATACCTGATGATGATGACACCTCTCTCGCGTCGGGCATTGGTACAGGCCATGGTCCGCAGCGAGGAGGAGTGGCAGGCGGTTGCCTCCTTCTGCGAAGCTAGAAAAGGAGACGGCAGCACGCACGAGACAATGGCCCTCGCGCCCCAGCCACCAGGATTCCGATCCTGATTTCCAGCCATCGTGGACGCAGGCTTGCGAACGGTGAGCGATGGGTAGCTCGCCATCCAACCGTCCGGTAACCGTCCGGACCGAGCTCAAGTCGTCGACGGCGCGTAGTGTTCCACGCGTGCCTCAAGGAGTTGCAACCGTAGGGGCCCAGCAGGGTCGGAGCCTACTGGGGCCATAGGTGATGCGAAAGAAACCTCTGGGGAACTGGAAGAATAGCAAAGAAGGAGCAGGAGGTGGTTTTTAGTCAGTAAAAGTGTGACACGCCCTCTCGTTCCGCCCAAGGGCGGGAGATGTCATTTAGATAATTTTCCCAACTGAAAAAAAAAAGATGTTGACACCATATTTTCGATTATTCCCACAATTCCAAACACAGAGCGGATATGTCAGAACACACTTAAAGATATGATAAATGAAAGCTTTTGTTAGCCTAGTGTTTGGCAGGATATGTGGCCAAGTCTGACATCCTTTTATCTTCAAAGGCCTGTTTCTGCGGTTGCAGCACTCGACCAAAGCGGTACGGTTATCTACAACATTTGACATAATAAAATGTGTACATCCTGAAAGTGGCATGTTCAGAATCAGCTATTGAATAACGTATCCAAAAATGCATTTTTTGTTTGATAATTTATAAACAATAAAAAAATACAATAGTTTAATAACATCTGGTGAGGATTCTTATTTATTTTTTCGCACAGTCAAGGTGTGGAATTGCCTGCTGGAGTCCGAGTTTCCTGATAGCTACAACCTGAGAATAGGTTACTTCTTCGCAAGCGTGTTCTATCGTCGGCCACATCATCGCTTACCATCAGGCAAGATAGTGATCAAACGTGAACCTATCAATAATAATAAAACAAAAAAAAAACAAATTTCCACTGAGATGCCTTTATTTAGCTAGGGAGATTTCTGGACAAAAAGTAACAATCCCCACTGGCGGGGATTTGTTGGTGGGGATTCTTGGAATAAACCGGTCGATGGTTGGTCGTTGGCGCCGAAAGGTTCTGGAATGGCGACCGTGATCTGATGAGAATCACGGAATTACGATGGATGCGAGATGCTGTGGACGTTTTTCGGCTGAAATAATGATGATAAACGAATGAAATGTGCAACTGTTACATGTAACAATAAGCTAATTTTGACCATATCAAAAGTATTGCCTCAAAAAACCTTTCTTATTTATACAATCTGTGATCATCATGAATGTGACATTCGCCTTCCAGATATAATTTTGTTTGTCTCCTGCTAGCGACTTGTGATATATTGATTGAAACTATTTGTGGGTCAGGGCTTGTGACGCATGTTAATATGGAAGATAACAAATAGGTCAGCTTTTGGTACTTGTAGTAAGTTATTGACTGTGCGACTTACTTTTTTTTGATGAATTTGTGAAATGTTAGTTTCTGTTCTAGATTTATTTTGTTGGAAGTTTGTCTTGATATAATTTAGTAAAAATTAGATTGTAAGAAAGGAGACGTCTGTGTTCTTAATTTAAAACAAGGTTGGTTTTTATGATTGAACTAAATATATATGTATGTTTATCAGTTATTTATTACGTATACCATAAACTCTGCTTAGTTTGGGACTAGTTGGCGGTGTGTGAAAGTTGTGAAACGATTGTATCACTGCTTACCATTAGCATCAGATGGGATCGCAGTCAAGCACTGGTTTACACTGTCATCATCATCTTCCTGCCCTTGTCCCGTTTTATTTGGGGTCGGCGCAACACGATTACATCAATTTAAAAAAAAAAAAGTAATATTATTATTATTATAAATTCGAGTGGACTTCATCAAAAGGCTTCTCAAAGGGCAATTGTAAAGACTATGCTTGGAACTTCGAGCATGCAAGGAAACTTCCTTGCGTGATCGAATCAAGAATGATGATATATTTTACTATGATAAATTAATTGATGCTATTTTTGGGTCAAGACATGTATCGCACATGGAAGATAAAAAATAAGTCTGCTTTTGTTACTTGTAGTAAGTTATTGGCCGACTTACTTTTTCTGATGAATGTGTGTTATGTTACTTTTTTGCTGTTCTTGATTCATTTTATTGGAAGTTTGTCTTGACAGAATTAAAGTAGGAATTATGTTAGAAGAAACGCAGACGCAGCTTTGGAAAATCTCCTACAAAATGAGCCGATAACCTGTTGTGGGTTGTGGGAATCAAATGGATGTGAATCGCACAGGACCGATCACTGTGACACTTGGGGAGGTCGATGATAATCTTTGCCCTTTTAATTCTGTAATAGAAAACATTTCTTTTAGATTGATGCTAGAAACTTAACATTAAAGACAAATTGTTAATAATACGACCAGAACGTAGACCTTAAGTATCGTTTGGATGTTCTTAATCCTTCAATCTCATTTTTAATTAGCCACAACTACGAGTACTCTGAAGGCCATATTGAGAATATTAAAACAGAAGTTTGGAAACAGATAAATTAATGTCGTCACCGTTGATGGTTGAGCAATTGGTTTCTGTGCTACGTATCGAAGGTGCTATTCTAAAGCTTAATAAAGGTATTCCGGGCCTGAGTGTCATGTGATACTTATCGTTGCGTTAATCTCGCCTGTACATAATTTATTAAATCACTGAAATACGTTGTTGTAGTTTATATTTTGGTGTAGGTACAATACACTATGTCCTTTCTTTGGTCTTGTTCGTTGAATCGTTGATCTCTTTAGTAGTCCATACTGATAAAATGTTCGCACAAATCTGTGTGATTGGTATTTGAAACGGTCTTTTGAGGAAAGAATTTCTAAAGAGATCATTTCAGATACCAATCTTCATGATTCTTATTCGATTTGACCATTAAATGTTTGCTGCATGGACTTTAAAAGAGATTTTGACCCCTGAGTTTATTTTGGTGTTCTTCTCCATCATCATCATCATCAGCCTTTTTAATGTTCCCACTGCTGGGACTCAGGCCTCCTCTCTAGGAGAGGAAATAGGCTGTAATCAACCACGCGGGCCCAGTGCGGGTTGGTGAACACATGTCTTCGAATTTTTGGTTCTAAGACAAGCCGGTTTCCTCACGATGTTTTCCCCGACCCGCGGTCTACAACTCGTAAGTTGGGTCCGTTACCACTTGGCCACCACTTCTGTAGTCAGCTAAAAAATACCTGCCTAATCTAGTTCAAATTGACGACAAAATTGACTTGTGAACTGAAATATCAAATTCAAATTCAATTTTTTTTATTTTTCGGACATCATGATCGCACATCGCAATATCGTTGATCATTTATCTATACATATAAATAAAATTGGAGTGTCTGTTTGTAATATTGAAATAACTGCTTGTTACTACATGCATATACAATTTAATTCCGCCAAGTCCGTCCCATCATCGGACCACAAGACGTACGGCGTTGCGCCACCGGTACATGGTGGACATCCCACCTATACTTACAAGACGTTTTGGGAGTACATTCATTATGCGTACAGCTAAGGAATGGAATTCCCTGCCGGAGTCTGTGTTTCCTGATAGCTATAACCTAGGGGTCTTTAAGTCAAGAGTGAATAGATTACTTCTAGGCAAGTGTGCTCCATCGTCGGCCACATCATCGCTTACCATCAGGTGAGATTGTGGTCAAACGCGAGCCTATCCATTATAAAAAAAAATATATATATACGGTACATTACCAAAATAACATTTTTTTCAATTTTTGTCTGTCTGTCTGTTTGTCCGGGCTAATCTCTGGAATGGCTGGACCAGATGGTTTGGCAGGTAGCTGATGTAATAAGAAGTAACATAGGCTTTTATTTTAGAAAAAATAAATTCAAAATCCTGTAGTCCACGCGAACGAAGTCGCGGGCACAGCTAGTCAATAATAAGTAAACAAAAAAAAATGAAATCAACCTTTATTTCATGCCAAACAAGTGTTTGTATGGCATGAAATAAGGTGTCTTAACTATCTATTTACCTTCTTAAAATAAAATAATCACCTCTTTACAAACAAAATCTCACAAGATCCATCTATTATTTCTTTAGTTTTTCCTAGTTTACATTCATACTCAAAAGTTTACTGTCAGACAAGAATATTAATACCAGAAAATCTGATTTCCGAGAGTGCATTAGTCTAAACTGACGAGGCGAGCAACTGCAGCAAAAATCTTGGCATACTCTGTCTACATCTAAAAGAGGTGAAGCATTAATATTTTATAACACATTTATCAAGACCTGTCATAATTCTTTCACGTCTGTCTAGAAAATTTCATGAGATATTTCAGTGTACTATAATAAAGCTCTTGTAAACTAAATGTGTTTTGTCAGTGTCTTTTGCGTAATTGTTTGGTGGGATACGGAATAAGTAATCTTCGTCAGAATTATTTCAGCCATAGGCCTCATCAGCAGCAAGCATCAGCGGCTGAAAAGATGATGATGATGGATTACTGCAGCCGATAGATTAGTGTCGCCATGTCGATAATTCTGTCCTCTCAGATTCAGAGAATTCTCGTGGCCTTTACCAGATCCATTGGACTAAACTTGACGTCTTTTAAGAACTCTTTAGACTATGGCAGCAATGGGGTCTGAACCCATTCCGCCGCTTCCTTTTCAGTACTTGTGCAATCCGGTAAGGAAACGCTCCTAAGATTAATTAATTAATTTATTACAGCTTGGAGGACTTACAGCTTAACAAACTAAAAATAGAAATAAATACAAACGACAGAAAGCCAATTACAAGTCTTCACGTATAGTGTCAGACACCAGAACGTATGGGTAGATCGTAGGAATGCAAGCAGATCAAGGAGGCATTAATGGCCACTTTACGACACAGGCCCTACGACTGAATACACCACAGTTGCACAAAGACATGGCTTTTACACTTTTCATAGGAGTTACAGACTGCTCACTCTGCAAAACCAGCATGATGGTTGACGAGACAGCATCTTATCTGCTTCTAAGCTACCCAATGGACCCTAAATACAAGGCAAAGTGCTTAGAAAACCCTTGTACTATCCGCAAAATGGTCAGTAGCATCAAGGCGCTGCTGGCTTTCCTTGAGGAGCTGGGATCGATCGAATGACACATTTGTCCTACCCGTATGCAAAATACGCAGTTTAGATATGGAGATGTGGATATCAGCCCAAAAAACACAAATAAAAATATAAGTCACTGTCAAGCAATGCGTAAAATATCCTATACATTTCTCTAGAACACTGTCTTATATCTTGTACATTTTTTATTTACCCTCTGAGGGCCAAGATTGGAGGGTCTGACAGGTAAATATTGACTGTATGAAATTAATGTTCCGTTTGTATACTTTTTCATGTTCAAGTATGAACTTGATAAAAATATTTGATAAATATATTTTTTAGAGAGTACACTAATGTTTGCGCATATATGAAAATATATTAAAAGAAAAGGGAGAGTGATAGCGTGACGAGTAACAGGACAGAATAAGAGAAAAAAAACGTCTTGTATCGACCCCAAGTAATATGAGACAAGGGTAAAAAGACGATGATGTTAATAGTAGAAAAACTCTGCTAACTTCTGGAATTTTGAAATATGAAAGTAAGGTTGGTTTCCTTCGTTCAAAAGTTTGAAAACTGCCACATTTTTAAATGAATTGAAGTTGCTATCAGTACAAAATAAATTTTAATTTAGGGTGAGAAATCATCAAATAACTTCTCTAACTCTGGGGGAGCAAGAGAGAGTGGCAAACTTTTATTGACCAAACCTATCCCAAAGTAAAGCAGTATTATGTTCCCTCAGTCACCTTTTGCGTTCCAGGGTTATGATTACCTTTCCCTATCATGCATCATATTGATGTTGCTCCATTTTGTATTGGTCATCATTCACAATATTTTTTTCCCAATATCCTTAGCTAAAGACCTCCTTCTGCGGAGCCGTAACGAGAGCAAAGGAGGTAGCCGAAACCGTGAAACGTAAACCAACCTAAAACGCCCCAGCTCCCACTGGGGACGCCCCAAGCCTCCAGAGTCGTAGGGCGATTTCTGGCCACCGTGGGCACGAGCTTGTGCACGGCGAGCAATGGGTAGCTCACCGTCCGGCCTTCCGATAAGAACCAAGCCCGGTTGTGTTTCACACGCGCTTTTGCGAGATGTCAGCAAAATTGTTGGCGCCAGTTAGGGTCAATGATTGGGTCAGATTATTGTAATGAGTTACCCTCAGCAAAAAGGGTAATTGAAGGAAAACTGTAGGTTTTAGTCAGTAAGAGTTTGACTCTCTTCTTTCTCCCCCCAAAGCGGGAGAAGTCATTTAATGATTCCCCACGAAACAAAATCTTCTCGTCTATTTTACGCAATTCTTTTCTATTTTGTACCAATCTTCTTTGAGTTTCTTCGATTTTAATTATGTCAGTGTCTGAATTGTCTTACGCCGTACTTATATATGTAATGCGGTAGTAAATAAAGATTCTAATTCTAAATACTTCAACAAAAAATAAAAAACTACTATTCAACCATTCATCGACGCCCTACTGCAATATAAAGCTCTCATCTACTGCACATCTCTAAGCAATTCTCAGCCTCGTTCATCCATTTGAATAACCTCTTGTCCTATTGATTTATAAATTCTCTTTTAAAACTAAAAGTAGACGGCAGTTGAGCGTTTAAAATGCATGAGCTCAACACTGCAGCTACTTAGTTTGTGCCCATTTTACGCCTTATTTACCAATGTACCTACGCTTCAGTGAACTTTAACCAAAGTCAATTTAGGATTTAGAAGTAGATATATGCTTTATAGGGACGACACATAAATGAGCTGACAAAGACTTTACTGCAGTCACAAGAAAACATCAAATGCCTAAAAAGAAGGTTCATACTAGACCAAAAAACTTGAAAAACTTAAATTTATATATTTTATATTGTACTGTAGCGACATCTATGGCGCCACATAAGAACTATGAAGAAAATACGAAATCTTGCATCACCTAAGTAAAGTTTTCTGCAAGATTAGAGTAGATACATACGACAGGCCAAAATCATTTATCGGGCAGTGGCCCGCCAGACATAACACCCGTCTAGTTTGAGGATCCTCCCTTTTGAACAGTCACTGGTGAGCCATATTTTTTTTGTATTTTTTTTTTAATAATAATTTAAAACACAAGACACCCAAATCCGGAACAACTATTTGACAATATAAAATTTTTTTTTGTGGGAAATCAAACCCGTGTCACGCAGCGCAATAGCAAATCGCTCAAACTCTAAACCAACCGAGCCGTCAAATGATATTTATCCTTGTAAAATAAAGTCTGGACGCAAATGTTCCCAGTCGCCTGTAACTTGTTCCTCGATTTAATTAACTCCAAGATTTTTTTACTGTAAATTGAAAAATATAACTACATTGTAACAGTAGAAGATGTCATTCTGTCATTCGAATCACTGGGGCTCGTTCCGTAAAGGAAATTAAATTTTAATACTAAAGATTTTTGTATTTACACCCAGGCTGATTTACGGGTTTTTTTGATGTAAAAGAATTCTGGGATTTTGTATTGATAGAACAAAAGAAGCGAGATAACTTGATTAGCTGTGAGGACTTTTTATGAGTTTTATTTTAATTTAAATAGAATTCTTTACGGTTCTGGATGAGCTCACGAGTAATTATGAGATAGTATTTTTTATGACATATTAAATAAGTTTATTTTAAGACTGCGCTTTTGCATTATGTATAAATCTGTGTAATGATAGTTGTAAGGGAGATTTTAATAAAAAAAATCTACAGAAATAAATCTCTGTCTTCTGTAATATTATAAACTTTTGACTTTATAATATTAGATTAACTTATATTGAACATATGTAAAATTTCTCATCTCAACACTAAACCTTCTTATGCGCTCGTTAGACGTATAATATCGTATTTTAAGCCTAGATAATATCGTAATTTATTAAGGCTACAGCCAATCTCGACTCGTTTTATTAAAACGAGATGCATCAGGTTCTTTTAACCAAATAAAAGTAAATATTCTCTCCAAGAGTTCTTAAATAAATGTCGCGCTCATTATTTATTAAATTCCACACAGAGTTCTGTGAAGCAGAACGTATGCATTAAAATAATCTTTTATTAAAATCTTCTAGAGTCACTAGCAGACGGGCCGCTTCTGGCCTGTTTGCCGGTAAACCATGTAAAGATGCCTGTTCAACGTTCAGGTGAATTTTATGCAACAATTTGGTTTTATTTTTTATTATTTAGTCATGAGACAGAATTCGCAAGAGTTTTATTAAAGTTTATTTGTTATATTAGTCAATTTTAGGTATTAAGTCTCATTTTATTTACTTACATATAGGTTAAGAGTATATTTTTATTATTACTTTTTTTGTATTTTTATAGCTTTTTAAGATTTTTAGATAAGTTTTAGCCATAAGATGATTTATTTTGTTCCTATTATTTTTAAAATCACTGTTGCATTGGGTCCAGTCTGTAAAGATAATGTGTGTTTTTAATAAATAAACATTTTTGAAGTGTGTTATGTGTGAATGTTAAACGTTCGATTATAGTTTTTAAGGCAGCAAAATAATAATTGCAGTGAGCGCTATGTACGCCTTAATTGTCATGTGCATAAGTCATTTTGTTTTGAGATCATCTTGTTAATGTGACATGTATGTGATATGGCTGTACTTGATTTAAATAAATAAATAATAATAAGTCAACTGTTTATTTTCAGAATTACATAATGTCCGAGACATCCAATAGTTTTATTAGTATTGGTATGTTAGTAACAATAGTGACAATAGTGCTTAAATAATTAGGTTAGTGTTGTCAGTATCTACTATTTATCTTATTTATGAATCTATATCTATCTATATATCTTATAATAAATAAATGTGAAATTATTCAATGACTTTTTTCGTTCTAGGGTAAGAAGGCATATTGGAGGAGACATTTGGCTAACAGTGAGATACAGAATCAGTTAACAAAGAAAAAGAATAAAATTTAGGATGATCCGTATTTTTTTCCTTAGCCCACTTCTTTAATTGAGGCCGGTCGGCAAGTTACAGCGACATTTTTGTATATCCATTGTAACTGGAGAGAATATTGATGAAAACTATTGAAATATCGACAAATACCGATAATCTGACACCGAGACCAGAAACCGGCGCTATTTACATTTAGGACTCATCAAACATATTCCCAGCATTCTTAGATAAACATAAACAAATAATGAAATCATTTCCAGAACAAAGCATTGTAAATTACAAACTTTAATAACCTAAATACAGTAAAATAAAGACATGATTTACATATCTATTCCTGCGACGCGATTGGTCGAAAATTGACAATGTAAAGTAGTCGCCGTTACCTCAAATGTCTGGCAGTGAATGGCCAGCCTTGGATCCAACATGCACTTGACAATGCTGATAATTTTAGATTCGTTGAAGATATTATTTTGGAATGAATCCAGAACTTTGTAGATTTTAATTTATTTTCTTTCACGTAGAAGCAAAAATTTGTATGCCTTATATTGGAATTGTTTTAAAAGTATGGTTTTTGTATGGTTGAGGCAAATTAAACAAACGTTTTTAAATATATATATACATTTTTTTTTTAAATTGGAAATCACAAAAAGAAGCGACCGCCTGCCATTTCTTCTCGCTCCATACTATGATCTGAACTAGGGCCCGACGCGAGAGGTTACCACCACCACATATGCTTCACCGTATTTTCCGGGCAATTCACACAATGGTGACACCCGGGCGTTTCTTCCACCATTATCCGGAGGGGAAAGAGCTGTGACTCTCTCCTCAAAAAGTCGGTTAAGAAAGGACATACCGCCATGATTATGGCGTGCTTAATTTTTTTTTTTGATAATATATGCTGATTTCTAAAATGGTCGCAGTTTTACTTAGGATATTTCTTTTTAATATATTGTCTTTTGTTCTTTGACCTGTGGCTTTGACATTCAGCTAGAGTTTAAACAATTGCTAGGTGCTAGCTGGTCATGCAATCAGGTCTTGAGGCACACCTTTTGAAGGTAGAGTTTGGCTCCTATGCTCATCAGAGTCCAAGTGTAGGGTAGGTGTAGTTTTCAAGAAAGTTTCTCGTAAACAAAAAGAGCCCAAACAAAAGACCATTGATTATATTCTGATTTATTTATTCATTGTAAAACATAGGTAGGTATGTACGTTACAAGTTCTTATTTAATACATTGAGAGCGCTATGTTTTGCCTCTAGGGCGTACAAAGTAGTAATATAAGTAATATTAGATTTTGCCCGTGGTTTCACCCGCGTACATAAAATATAGCCTGTGTTATTAGACATAAACCAGAAATCTAACGGTGAAAAAAATTTAGCAATCGGTCCACTACTTTCGGAGATTACCATAAATAAAAAAAAAATGTATTATTATTAATTTATTACGTATCTACATTTTGCTCACATATTAGAAGCGACAAGAAATATGTAATCAAGATTTATGTAACTCATAATATGTTTTAAAAAGAGTGTCCATGAAGTTTCTTGCACGTTCTTCTCCATAGAGACCTACGCTTTGGAACGTTCAATTTAGCTTCAATTTTCTTGGACTGACCGACATTTGGCTATTCAAAAGTGCCTGCATATGGTCTATTTGAAATAAATGTTTTTGACTTGACTTGACTTTGACAACAAAATATATAAACAAAAAAACAAACTTAACCTCTTTATTATATTAGTGTAGATAATTAAAACAGTAAATTAATATAGATTTGTGAACCACAAATAAAGAAATAAATAATTTAGATCATTCAAAAAAAGCAAAATAAAACAATGGAAATAAAAAATGTCCGCAGTAATTATTGTAATGTAACGAAAAATTATCAGCACTTATTTAAAGAATAATAAAGAATCACCATCAAGGTGTCATTACATAAAATTAAATGTTTGAAATGTATAAACGCAAGAATTTAATAATACCAAAATTTCTACAGTTGGCAAACGAGATATTCGTCGCAGTTATTATTACTGTATCTTGACATACCTGATCCTTCAAGCTTCCAGTATCTTTGACAAGATATCAAAAATAACTGTAGCCATATATAATTGTTTGTAATAATCTCAGTAATATCGTAGGTAGCTCAAATAGACATGAAATTAATGAGCTGTCAGTCTTTCTGAACGTCTGGCACTCTCCATGAACGTCGGCTCGTTCAGGCAGAGTTACGCCTCGTTAGTGTAGTTGATAATATTGTTGTGTATTTGTGAGTACTTGTCCATAGACTACGGAATACCCGTCTCTTGACTGAACTTTCTGTTTGATAGACATATTTGACTACAATCTCACCTGATTGAAAGCAATGATGTGGATGACAGTGGATACGTTTGCCTTGAAGTATCCTATTCACTCTTGAATTAAAGACCCGGATCATAGCTATCTGATACCCCTAAGTCACAGCTATTGAGAAACCCAGACGCTAGCGAGGACTTCCACTGCTTTGCTTTTGCTTACGCACAATAAATGTGTTCCCAAAACTTTTTGTGCGTAAGTTATAATTTTTGGTTTAATTTTTTATGACATATTTTTAATAGCGTAGTTTCCAGGGTTAAAATAATTACATTTTATTTAGTCCGTATTTTAGATTATAAAAAAATATTGAACACTTACTTTTTCTTTTTTCGGTTTAATTTATAAATAAAAAAAATACGTGTCCCTTATTTTTGAATAATCTAAAAGACTGACTAATTACATTTTTTACGGCAACTAGCCTGCCCTTTTCTTTCAGTAGATTCATCTCACCAAGATGGGATCTGTTTGGGGTGGATAATCATTATATTTTGTAACTGACTAAAACCCATCAGTGTTCCATTAGGTAGTTAGTTGTCCTTATCGCCTGTTTTAGTATTTGCCTAGTGTTCAACCCAAGAAAAATACAGCGCTGCGCAAACGGAGACACTTTTTATTCCAGTTATCGACACCGAACACTTTTTCATCGTCACGAGTGTGTTCTAAGTGGAAGCAACTGGACACGAAATATGTTCACGTATGCGGGAGTAAATGATTTCATACTGGTTCTATAGAAATCAAATATTCATCGGTAGCTCGAATCTGATCGAGTGAGAGGGCGTGTCAAATTTTTACTGACTAAAAGCCACTTATAGTTTCTTCGTTGGCCGGGTTTTCCTTTCAGAAGCTAACCCATGGCCCCAGCTGCTTCGACCCTGCTAGCCCCCTAAGGTGTGCTGACATCTCCTTCATACAAAAAAAATCCTGCCAAAAACGATGTGAAGTGTTGACAATACCATTTATAGCAACTGCCGCCGAAGTGTCTTCGTACTCTATGGTAGGAAGTCACCGCATTCAAAAAATTGGCCAAAGTCAACAAGCCGTGCTTGTTTATTTTGGCTCGTTTTATGATGGGAACATATTGGTATAGGAAGTTTAAATGAGATAATTAATAACGTCTTTTCTGTATAGTATTACTGTGAAGATGCCTGTTGTAAGCTATATTTGACTGTTGCTCATTCTAATCCTCTTTAAAGTTTCGGGTAATTGCATCTCCGTTAAAAGTAATTTGTAGTGTTGGCCAACACTAGAAATTAATCCTACATTGAGGTGCACTTACAAACATGCAAACTCATATACAAGACTCTCAGGCTTCAAACAGTCATCAGTAGCTTTTTTTATGGAGGGAAAATCATCTAATGACAACCCCTGTTCTTGGGCGGAGTGGGAGATAGTGTCAGACTCTTACTGACTTAAAACCCATCCCGTTCCTTCAAGCATTCATAATGGGGCTCGAGCTTTCTTTAGAAACTGACCCTGGCCCCAGTAGAGCCAGCTGGGCCCCTGCTGTTGCTGACAACTCCTTGAGGCGCGCGGGAACAGTGCGCGCCGTCGACGACTTGGGAGCCATCATAAATTGTTACGAAAGAAAAAAAAATGACCTTACGACACGCAGCAAAGCATCCATTAGCAAGCATTATTATATATAGATGAATACGGAATAGGGCGTGAAGTTGCAAAATTCCGTTAAAAAGTAGGGTCCTCCGACTAGACGGGTGTTCTGTCTGGTCCTGGTGATTGCCCGGTTGTTGATTTCGAACGGTTGTATAAAGATCTAAATTCGTGGAGAACTTTGATACCGCGATGCAGGATGGTTTATATGTGATGCTATAGGGGTCGCTACTAATCAAAAGTTTGTCTCAATTTGTAACAAATTAGTAACTCGATGAAGAGCGACAGTTGAGAGTTGACAGGTCGTGAGCCATAGTCTATTTGAAAACTTTTGCTAGACTCCTTTCTCTTATGATACCTTTGGATAATATAGCCCAATAAGGTGGGCAGATCAGGTCCGCTCCATACTGGACACCCAATTGCACGTCGCACTTCATGACGCTAAGAACCGTCACAGATGGCGAGACACCATCAATAAGAAGCTAATCCAGCGGGAACTTCACGACCCTCAGTAATGAGGAATACGACTCGAAGAGGAGGAGGACCTTTGGATACAGCTGTAAGTAGGAACGGCGTCAGGGCTGCAGAATTGTACAAAAGAGTCACCACTGCCCTGAAACCCACGCTCCGCCCAAGAGCGGGGGTTGTCATTGGATGATTTTTTCCCACCATAAAGCCCTGAAACCCAAAAGGCAGCTGAAGGAGTACGAGTGGATTTTAGTCAATAAAAGTCTGATATTCCCACTCAAAGCAAGAGGAGTTAATGGATGATTTTCTACGTCAAAATCAAAGTATAGAGAGCTTTAAAAAAGTAAGTTCATAAATTGTTTGCCTCTTTTCCTAAGTATTTTGACGCGGGAACTAAGTACCTATCCAGTTAATAACGCTGTCTATCAACTTTTGTGTGAAGTTACTCAACAATATATTTTATGTAGGTTTTTTTTGTGAGTGGGAAAATATGAAATAATTTCTCCCGCTTTTGTTAGAGCGCGACGGAGGATCAGACTTTTATTAGCTAAAATTCCTTAGTTGCCCTTTGTGTTCCAGGACTATGGTGACTCTTTCAAACAAGCCCTTTCTCCAAGCAAGCATTGGCCTTAGTAGGTCCGAATTATAGCTGACATCTCTTCTTGCGCACGTTGAACAGAACACGCCATTGACCAGGGCCTGGTCCTTGTTGGACGGCGAGCCACTACGCTTACGGTAGTCTGAAATCGCCCTGCAACTCCTAACTTAAGACTAATTAATATATTTAACATTTATATAATGTAAATATTGAGCAACTAGCTTGTGCTAGCGACTTGGCCTCCATTAAAGTAGGTTTCTCCTCAAAAACTTTGGACCCATGTTTCACCCCTTTAGGGGATGAATTTTAGAGAATCCTTTCTTACACGAGTACTTTGTATTATATGTTTTTTTTTTTTTTCGGTGGGAAAAATCATCTTATGACAACCCCCGCTCTTGGGCGGAGCGAAAGATAGTGTCAGACTCTTACTGACTAAAAAACCCATCCCGTTCCTTCAAGCCTTCATACCGGGGCTCGAGCGCCGTTTCGGATAACCCTGGCCCCAGTAGGCTTCGATCCTGCTGGGTCCCTGCTGTTGCTGACAACTCCTTGAGGCGCGCGGGAACAGCGCGCGTTGTATTATATGTCATGTCCAGATCTTAGAAGTTGATCACTTCATGATATGGCCAACTGTAACTGGCCAGATCGTTATATACGTTAAAATTTGATGATATGTCAATATCGTTTGGTCTACTTTCTTAAATCTTTTATTATCATACTAACTCTAAATAAATATGTCATTGATAAGGCTAAACGAGGATATATCATGAAACGTTACCATTCTGACTAATTTTAGTTGGCCATATCATGAAGTGGTTAATTCTAAGATCTGGTCATGACAAATACATCGTAAGAGGATCATATACACCGCTAAATTTTGATCGTTTTAATCCCGTAGAGGGTCGATCCGGTACATGAAACACTATCAGTTTGTAAAGATAAATTAAAAAAAAGTACCTTTTTTTCAAAACTCGTATTAATTTACGCATGTACGAAATTAATTTCTTTAAGAAAACGTCAGCTGAGCGAGTCCAATGACCTGTAAGTAGTTTGTACGCAACCCCGGCTACTACCTACAGGTCATTGGACTCGCTCAGCTGACGTTTAAAAAATCGATAGTGCTTCATGTACCGGATGGACCCTCCACAGGATTAAAAGGATCAAAATTTAAGGGCGTTCTAAGTCCATAGGATTGGGCAGGGCGTTGATGAGTCAGTGAGTGGGTCAGGATTTTGTCAAAAGTAATTTGGTAATATTAAAGCTTAACCTTATAGCCGTTCACCGTCTCTTAAGATACAGGTATACTCTAGGGTATTAAGAGTCAGGGAAACGTAATTTGTAAACAGATGTACTATGTATTTCCACCGATATATTCTCCCACATAATGTGGTTACTTAATCTTGTAAGTAGTTTAAATTTGGTTTTTCCTTATCATCTGTACCCTTTTTGGCAATAAACAATTATTATTATCATTTATTTTTCTATTATACATATAAATTACATTTTTAAATATTTTTTTATAACAAATATATAAATAAAAAAAAACATTTAAAAATATAAAAAATAGTGGTCCGCCGGTGTCGGGAGCAGGGTCCAAGCTACCGGTGGTTAGGGCTCCAGAGACAGGAACCTCCTCACAATGCGAGCCGTATCGAGGAGTACTGCCTTCTGTATTAGGCCCTTGATCCAACCGCGTAACGACAGCTTCGACAGGTGGTCGTCGAAGCTTTTGGCTATAAGGCCATTGACGGTCACGACAATCGGCACAATGATAGCCGAGTCCACATTCCACATGTCGACAACCTCGTGTGCTAAGTCGAGATATTTTATTTGTTTCTCTTTCTCAGCTTTCACGAGATTCTCGTCATGCGGGATGGTGACATCGACTATCATTGCGCGGCGCGCTAATCGGTCTATCACCACAATGTCCGGCTTATTGGCTACAATAGTCCGGTCAGTAATGATAGACCGATCCCAGTACAAAGTGACATGGATCATTTATTATTATTAAAAGTATCTGTTTTGCCTTTTATACAGGGTGTAAGAGACAGCCCTCCATAAACTTTAAGGGCTTGCTCGGTAGACGAAACTAAACAACCTTTCACAAGACTTTTAACAGGAAACGAAAAAAAAATCAGCTTCACCATACAAAATTAAGTACTTGATTGGACAGTTTGTTTGGAGAGGTCGATTTTTTCTTCGTTCTCTCCATACAAACCGTTAAATATTGTGGAAGGTTGTTTTGTCTATTGAGCAAGCCCTTGAAGTTTGTGGAGGGCTGTCTCTTACACCCTGTATAAAAGGCAAGGAAAAATGCCTACAACACAGAAACACGATAGTTTGAAATATCCATTAAAAAAAAAGAAAATGTTGCACGACACAGCTTTGACACAGCGTCCACTTTTTATCACACGCTTGCCAAGCCAACGGATTTATGTCTCAATTTCCTAAAGCTTATAAATCGTCCCTATTTCAAAGATACTTCTCTCGGTTTCAAAGTCATGTTGTGAAAAATGTGGCATGTTCTCGTACATGCTTAAATAATGATATTTTTTCCTTTTTTTTTGCGAAACTTACAAAATTATGTTTCTTTAAAAATTGCCGTATATGGCGGACATTCTATCCATACGCAAAATGATTTGCGAACACATTCACTGTGTACAGGTGTGGAATTCCTTGCCGGAGTCCATTTATTTATTTTATTTTATTTATTTGGGACAAAAAAACAGTTAAACAATACAGAATCAATTTACAGTAGTTTTATCACAGAAGTAAAAAAAAGTATAACCCACACCATTGTCCACGGAATAATACGTGAAGTAGGATAACGAACGCGTGTCAAATAAGAGTAAAAGTAATTTAAAGGAATATAAATACTCTTACAATATTATAAAAGAGAGAAAAAAATACATATATGTTGTGTATATGTTTCCTAATAGCTACAAACTAGGGATCTTTAAGTCAAGAGTGAATAAGTTACTTTTATACAATCGACCACATCTGTCCAATTTTATATTTATCTTGAAACTGTAGTAAATTAGTATTAATTTTGGTCACTAGATGTCGTTGTTAAATTACGTCACATTTCTACATCTCGCTGGTGATGGTTTCGTTACCGAGCTTTTATAGGGTCTCAATCAAATTATGATGTTTAATCATAGATGTCTTCGTCTCAGTAACATTGGTTTATTCAACATCATCGCTTAATATCAGGTGGGTTATCTGTAAAGCGAGCTTATCAATAATAATAAAAAAAATGTTACAGGAATAAGTAGTGGTAATTCAGTCTTGATAGAAACTGGGAGATGCTGAGTTTCAAGCCAGATCACATTGGAAATCGATCCCTAAGGTAAATATTATTGCAGCCACGAGGAAAGTATCAAAAAATCACATTGATATTAAAACAACCTGTGAGTGTAGGTAGGGTCAACGGTTGAACCGACTTCGATGAAACTTGATCGTCGCCACACGGGAGAACATGGTCCTGTAACCCTAGCCAAGTTGATAATCTGCAAACGTTAACGCTAGCAGAAAGCTTCAAATGTACGGGAATGACGTCATCTCAACGCTCAGTCACGTGGTCAGAACAAAAGAATTGGCGACGCTGCCAATTCGAAGCGTTCGACGCAAGCGAAACGGTTGTAACTTGGCTAGGGGGGCTGGAATAGCTAAGATACTTTTTATCACGAAACGAAATAATTTTCTACTATCAAACGGTTAAAGCCGCTGACAGCAGCTAGTTTAGTCATAAAAGCTTCTGATTTACTTAAAATCACACTTTTTCATTAAAAGGTTTTAATGCGTCGCAAAGTATATACATAAATAAGCCTTAAACAGCCTCGTCGAGGTCACATGGCCCTCTCCTGATAGATTTATGGTCACCCTGTCGCCGGTACGGTGCGTTCCATACGTTCCGACACGACCGTGTTATAGTGAGTGTGATGTATTTATTTTAGACGGAAACAATGTCGTTGGAAATGGAGCTGCTTCAATTTTTTATGGTGGTGCTGGTGATGAAAGTTGTCATTTTTTTTTTAATAATTATTAGATAAAAATTTGAATACGGATCCATATGCTGAACTGTACAGAAGTCCAACAAACGTAAAGTGCAAACCAACGAGAGGAGACGTAGTACGACCATAATGAGTAAAGCCAGCGTACATGACCTAGTAATCCATTGATGATTCTCCATGTTAGAAAGTTACATATTCCGAACTTATTGTGCTTCATTGTAATTGCTGCAAGGCGTTTCGGTGTGATGATAAACAAATTAATAAATACGGATATAAATACTTTTTCAGAAACAATTAGCTTTGAAGCTAACTGTTTCTCTACTTATTTTTGAAAAAATATTTACATAATTTATCATTAATTTCCTACCAATTATGATCGTCTTGCGGAAAAAAGGCAATGCAATTTTTAAAACCAATCTTTTTATAAAATTGATGTGTCATAATTAAGAAGTTTGTTAGTAGTTTTATAAACCGAACTATTACTTGTACCAGTGTCAAGATTAATCAAAAAGATTAATTAATCATAACGTTAAACAAATTACATTTCAAAAGGTGGTGGATGGACGGGGCATGCATAATGATTAATTTGCTATCTGTTAAATTTATTATGTTCACCTACTCCTTGAATATATTGCACAATCTTAGCAAATAAATAGGTAACTACTTGACATTAATAATACCTAATGATTTTCATTAGCTGACAAGAAGATCACTTTTCTTGGACTGACCGACATTTGACTATTCAAAAGTGCCTCTAAATGGTCTATTTGAAATAAATGATTTTGAATTTGATGCTTCTAATAAATTTCCTTTAGGAATTTACATCTACAGATGACTTAGAAATGGCAGTTCCTTCTAATCATATTTTTGCATTGTCATATACCTACTAGCTGCCTACCAACTTTGTTAAGCACAACACTAAACTGCAAAAACACATTGTGGCTATATGATTGTTTTTATCATAGAAGAGATCACGTTGCGTTTTCGAACTCTAGACTACTAAAATACATTTTGGCTTCATGATTTTTTAATCATAGAAGAGATAACGTTGTGTTTTCGAACTCTAAACTACTAAAACACATTGTGGTTTCATGATTTTTTTTTTAAATCTCAATTGAGATTATGCTGCGTTTTTGATGAAGATTCAGGCGGCTTAACTGTTTCAGATATTTTCAAAAATCTTCGTTAAATTTTAACCACAAAGTATACACTTAAAACTTACTCATGAAACACTTATTCGTGAAAACCACATTTAAATCCGTTTAGTAGTTTCTGAGTGTATTGCAGACTTTTGTTTTTTAATTTGTAGTGAAAGTGATATAAAAGTAAGACGAAAATATTTTCAGGCAGAGATTTTCACATGTACAGTATGACTGGCAAAAATGACGCTCGACAATGAATCTGATAATTAATTATTTATTTTTTATTTTAGATAATTCGCTGAAGTTTCACCTCAATTTTATCGGGTGGTAAGTGATAATTACAGTCTAAAATAGAGCACGCTCGCCTTGAAGTTGACATGATGCTGTTAAACCCGTGATGGTTTGTGTTGGTGTGTTCAAAAACCTGGACAAGTTCGAGTCGGGCTCGTGCCCTGAGAGTTCCGTACAAAATTACCTATGAAGATTTTTTCCAAATCGCAAAAAAAAAAGACCAAAGTTTTACCAGACGTACGGCTATGCGCCACCGGTACATGGCAGATATCCTACCTACACGCACAAAACGTTTTGGGAACACATTCATTGTGCGTGCAGCAGGAATTCCACTCCATAGTGGAATTCCTTGCCAACAGACTCTCTGTTTCCTGATTTTTTTGATTTTTTTTTTTATTTATGGGCTCGCGTTTGACCACCATCTCACCTGATAAGAACAACCACAACAGCTACAACCCGGGAATCTTTAAGTCGAGAGTGAATAGGTTTCTTCTAGGTAAGCGCGTTCCATCGTCGACCGCATCGTCGCTTTCCATCAGGTGAGATAGCGGTCAAGCGCGAACCTATCAACAATAAAAAAAAGTTTTACCAAGGTCTTACCCTTACCCTAAGTAACCCAGAAGCAAGTTAGCTTTATGCCAAATTTTAAGATTCTGGGTATCGCGTTAAACAAAAATTCTAAAATTTGGCATAAAAATTAAAAAAAAACACCTATGAATTTTGATTTCTTTAAGATTCAGCACTCTTAAAGAAAAATATACTGATAATATATTGATTTTCATTTCTAATCGGTGTTCTTTTGACTGTCGAGTGAGCACCATTGGCTCACTTTAGAAAAGGCGTCTGCTGCATTGAACTAAATGGTTCATCCCTCACAATTTTCCCTCAGATTTTTTTTTTAACATTGTGAAAGCAGTTGAAAGGATATAGTAATATAGAATCACAGACTTTGGCATGCAAATTAATCACTCCATGTACCAGACCTTAAAGCATTTTTAGAAATTCAAACCATTGATGTATAGAATTCACGTTCAATTGTAATTTGTAAATCAAACTCGTTATGAACATTAATTTAATTGGAATTGATAGCTATTTGAATTGCAATATCATTGTATTTAATAATGAAATTCAAATTATGTTGATACTGTTATTGATCATGTATGTGCCCATTAGTTTGTTAATCAAATGCATTATAGGCGGTTTTTTAGTGATTTTTATAGTAAAATAAGCCGTATATTAATGTATATTTACAAGCATGTTCAAGAACAAAACATCAAAACTTAAGACATTCATCAACCAAACCTGGCTCGTCTTTATACAAAATAATTTCCAGTGAGGACCTTGTCATGCAGAAGGTGAGGACGCCGAGGTCGAGACAGCCACTCCTCAAAGACGACTTTCCGCCACAATTGTGGTGTCGGGGCAAACCAGGGTCAATACCTGCTAGGGTCATGGAGAAAAGTATAAAAGGGATACCTTGCGAGAACGCAAAAGACTACTGAAGGAACATAGGTGTGATTTTATTCAGCAAAAGTCTGACACACTCTCTTGCTCCATCCTAGAGCGGGAAAGAGCGGGGGATGTCATTAAGTGATTTTCCCACCAGAAAAAAAAACCCTAGAGAATTAGAAGTCATTATATCATTAGTGCATTTCTTCTCACAATATTGGGAACATTATAAGGATAACTATGCATGTGACGCTGAGACGGCTTTTCCAATGTCTTTGTTTAGGCATTCTAAAAGATGAGTTATGATTTGACAAACTATGTTTTAAGCAATCTGGAAAACTATATGATACTAAATGCACCTTCAAAAAGTGCCTGGACTAATAGAGAAGAGGCCAGGGAGTATGGAATTGAAAGGATCTCATATAGAGGAGGTTTTATAGAGGCCTTGCAGTAGTTACTAACAAAGCCACTATAGAACATTCTCTATACAATTCCTGTTAAGGCACATTCCTGAGAGGACTGTACAGAGATCTCTCCTGAGCCAGGCAGTGGCCAGCAGCACGTGATCATGGCGCCACCGTCTTTCCTGGGTTCACTTGGTTGTCAGACAGAGTCTCCAGTGTAAGCGTGACCCTAAAATTTCTCTATCTTACCTGCATCTAAATGCTGTAAAAAACTAAGACACAGTTCCATAAACATCAGACAGCAAACATGAGATATAAATTCTAAAAAGGCATTTACTGAACCTCTTGCCAATTCACATCATCGTCATCCGCCCTTGTCCCATACTATTTGAGATTGGTGCAACACTTTTCTTTTCTTACATTCTATCAAAAGTTATGCTTTACTGACTTCTTTTTCTTTCAGAATCCTCACAAAATCTATCCACATTTTCTTTGGCCTTCTTTCACACCATGACATGTGTCAACCATCCATCCATACACATGTACATTCTTATATCTTTTAGTAACATACGTTCACCGTTCCCTCCACAAACAACCCTAAAATTCTACAGCGACAAGTCAATAGTTAGGGCTTAAAGTCCACCTTCCATACTTTACATTGGGGGGGTTAATCCGGCTCGGATGGACGAGATTATCCGAGATCAATCCAATTTAAATTTGCGGCGTAACTAATAATTAAATTCACAGCGGACCGGATCCAAAGGCTTTGCATACCTACTGTGCTGTGATTGAAAAAAAGGTCTGGTTCTTTTTTATTGAGGTTTACCCCAGGGTTTGTTAATGAAGATAATGATTATAGCGTGGTGAAGCAAACAGTCGCAAATCAAAACAATACAAAACGATTTTATATCATTCCAATCACGGTAATATAGGGCTAAAGGTACATTATTAATACACTTCATTTTATAAGAATAGAAATTGTTAAAAAAACACTGGAACAGTAGTTTCTTGAAATTGAAATCGGTGTCATTATCATCATTTCGGCCGAAAGACGTCCACTGCTGGGTAAGCCTCCCTCAAGAGTCGCCATAATGACCGATCCTGTAGGTACGTCTCGAATAAAATCCCGTGAATCCCCCAGGTCGTCAGCCCACCTTGTGGGAGACCTTCCAACACTGTGTTTTCCGATACGTGATCGCAAGTTCAGAACATTTCGATGCCATTGACCATATGTCTTGCGAGCCCTGTTCACTACCACTTAAGTTTGGCGATGCTTCCAACTATATCCGTAACCTTGGTTCTCTGATAAGCCGGTGCTGAACATAGAGTTATTCTGAGACTGGTAGAAATAAAGCTATAAATTGATTCACAACTTCGATTTTCCGTGACAGATCGCGGCGGAGGGGAGGGGTGGGGGTATCGCGGGGGGGGGATCGGGCGGGGTGAATTTAAAATATGAAAAAGTAAATAAAAGTGCACATTATATATATAAATTCATGCCACTCAACGTATCGGCGAAGAGTTACCGCAAACTAAAACGCTTCATACAGACATTCACAATAGTTTCGATCAAACTCCCGTTAGAGCACCTAACCCTGCATACCCCGGTCAACAAGCGGCTTAACCAAAGTTTAACTTTGAAGAAGTACTTTACTCAAACTAGGTGCAGTCTAAACTTAGCTACTATGACGGTAGTTCGAGATACGGTATGCCTGAGGGATGATTAAGTGGCTACCGGATTAGTTTGAGCATTTACTCGTATTTAGTATCATGTACGTTAGGTAGGTTTTTTTTTTGTTGGAAGGAAAATCATTCAATGACTTCTCCCGCACTAGCGCAAAGCGAGAGGGCTGCAGACTTTTACTGATTAAAATCACACCTATATTCCTTATTTGACTAAAACCCGGCTGGGTCCTTACGTTTTTGCTGATATCTCTTTAAAGCACGCGTATTTTGCAAAGAGGATTTTTTTTTTTTAAAAGAGACTGTTACACGTAATTTTTTTCGGGGTCACCAGTGTAATGATACAGCTGCGTGTTCTAAAGTAACCTTTATTAAAATAAATAACTAACCTTATAATTATACTATTAACATACAGTAGTCAACAGACACACTCACACTCACGATTTACGTAATATATATAACAAAATAATAAAATATCACGAACTATCTAAAAAAGAAACATCAAAACCAACTCAGAAGTCAAAGTCTCTTTTAAAGTACATTGTACTGTTCAAATCATATAAGTCCCATGCAGATTAGTGTCTCAGATGTTTTTTTGAGAAAAGAACTTTAAAGATTTGAGTGGACCTGTCCAGTAAGTGCAAGCATTTTTCAGTTTTTGGTTGATCAATGACTTGATGAATAATACCACAGAAAGGACATTTGGCTAAGCTGTATTAAAACTGCCAGAAATTATGTTAAAATTACAGAAAAGAACTTAAAAAAAAAACCAAACATCAAGTAATCATCAGCATGAATTTACGTCGAAGTACACGAAATACAGCTGAAGTCACCAGTAATATTATTATAAAATAAAATAAATGAATTTTACAATAAAACCATTTCATGCGGTCTAGGGTCATCGCATGTTGTGTAATTAATTTTATGGTTATCGCTTAACCCTGTGACCGCCGCCGCGTGTCCAATGTACCGAGGTATTCCGTTCATGTCACCGCAAATAAAAATGGTTGGAGATTTCGTTAAGTAGGTCATTATTGGTTAAAAGCTACTTTTGATTTTATTTGTGTTTTTATTATATCGTCGATTTTTTTTCCTTGCTTATTTATTGTATCTTAAACTTACCATACCGTAGTCGCTTACTATGAGCCTCATAAAAGGACTTAAAGTCACCTAAAAGGCAATGAAAAAGGCAAGTTTTATTGCGTGATCACATCAGAAATGAAGATATCCGCAGGACAACTAAGGTTACCAACATAGATCAAAAAATTGCCAAATTTAAGTGGCAATGGGCAGGACACATTGTACGCAGAAGAAATAGTTGATGGGGACGAAAAGTTCTAGAGTGGCGACCGCGTACCGCGTTAGAAGGCCTCCTACAAAGTGGACCGATGACCTGGTTCGGGTCCCTAAAATCCGATGGATGCGACTGCACAGGACCGGTAGACATCCCACCCATACGCACAAAGCGTTTTTGGAACATTTTATTGTGTGTACAGCCAAGGAGTGGAATTCTCTGCCGGAGTCTGTGTTTCCTACAAGCTACAACTTAGGAGTCTTTAAGTCAAGAGTGAATAGGATACTTCTAGGCAAGCGTGCTCCATCGTCGACCACATCACTGCGCAGGTAAGATGGTGGTCAAATGCGAGCCTACCAATAATGTTAAAAAAAAACAAGTTTTGCTTGCTCCAACATCAACCACATCGTAGCTTAGAATCAGGTGAGATAGTGGTCTAGCGCAACTCTATCAATAATAAAAAATGCAATTTGTTGTTTTACAGCGTTGGATCACTCTTCCATTAACTTCATCACACAGGTTTCACTTCAGAATTCAGTAGATGGATTTTTTTTGCGGGCATATCTGACGGACATCGCTACAACGGGCTTCAAAAGTCACATTATATTATATTGTACTAAAAGACTTATGTCTAAATATGAATGTATGGTTTTAAGACAGATCTAGTGATTTTCCTGCTTCCTATCCATTCCAAAAAAGACTCAAAATTAAACCAAGGTATACCCCGTTCCCCGCTAGAGCTGCAACAACGTTTTCAATAGTTACCATGGCAAAAGACATAGTAAGTTTTTGTCAGTAAAAGTCTGACAAACCCTTCTCGCACCACACAAAACCGGATAACATATTTGATTTTACCCACCTCAAAAAAATAAAGGTGTAACTCACTCACATTCAAGAACGAACGGTAAATTTACTTAAAGATATCGACATATACGATGGATGGGTGATGATATTTTTTGGTCACGTATGCCGCCGAAGGGAAGTAGCTATTCAGCGACTTGTGGCCCAGGGAAAGGTTCCTCAATCTTTTTCCCGGTACCCTCGTACCGGGCCACGAGGAAGATCGCCTATGAGGTAGACTGACCAGATAAAAGCTGCAGTCAATGGATAATCATCATTACACGAATGCACTAAGAAGGTGGCCATCAGAGAAGAGTGGCGGCGTGTTGTAAAGCTTGCCACCAACATCTTTTTTCTTATGGTGGTAAAAATCATCTAATGACAACCCCCGCTCTTAGGAGGAGCGGGAGGTAGTGTCAGACTCTTACTGACTAAAAGCCCACCCCATTCCTTCGTGCCTTTCGTACCGGGACCGAGCTTCCCTTTCGGATAACCCTGGCCACAATAGGCTTTGACCCAGCTGGGTCCTTGCTGTTGCTGACAGCTCCTTGAGGCGCGCGGGAACAGTGTGCGCCGTCGATGACTTGGGCTCGGTCCGGACAGTTACCGGACGGTCGGACGAGCGAGCTACCCATTGCTCGCCATCCTCAAGCCCCCGGCCACCAACTTCTGAAGTGATGACCGCGACCATTTAGTCAAAAATGATACTGACATAGAAGATTGACGTATTGTACGACGATTAGCGTATAAATTCTTTATATCAGAGGCTAATATTCCAAGGTTCATGGATGAAACGCTGTGGCCCGAGGGTATTATATTTCGACGTTTTGCGAGCTACAAACACAGGAATGTGAATGATATGCGTCTTACGGATAACAACGGCCGAGAATAATTTAATAATGGTTACTGGGTACTATCAGTTTGCTACATTTAACTGTAAAAATGTGAAACGCTCCATTGATGATGTAAGAACCCTATGTCGTACATGTGATGTAGTGTGCTTGCAGGAAACATGGTTACTGCCACACGACATACCTTATATGGGCACCGTTGATAAGGGTTTTGGTTATACGGCGACGTCGGCGGTTGATACGTCTGCGGGCATCCTGCGCGGGCGCCCCCATGGCGGAGTGGCGTTATTATGGCGACATAGTGTGTTCCAGCAAGTGAAAGTGCTCGTTTGTGATAATCCACGTATTTGTGGAATTAAAATTCTTACGAATGATAGACCAGTGATCGTAATGAGTGTTTATTTACCAACAAACTCTATTGACAATCTACAGGATTTTACTGATTGCCTGAGTGCGGTAAGCGCTATTGTTGACGAATATGGTGTCGAGTCAGTGTTCATTCTGGGCGACTTCAATGCCAATCCGGGTGAGTTGTTTTACAGTGAGCTTATAAATATATGTCGTGACCAGTCATGGGCATGTATAGATGTAGACTTACTGGGACAGGACCGCAATACTTTTACATTTTTGAGTGATGCACATGGGACTGTCAGTTGGCTGGACCACTGCATTACAACTCATGCGGCGGGGCGGGCTGTTGTTGATGTGTGTGTCAAGTATGATACTCTATGTTCTGACCACTTCCCACTAATAATAAAATGTAATTTAAATTTTATAAATATTAAAATGACATCAAAAATAAGTGATGTTAACAAAGATGTAATATGGGGTATAAAAAGTGAGGAGCAAATCGCATTGTATTCCATGGAGTGTCATAATAGATTAAGACTCATAGACTTTCCGCCCGAATTGTCTAGTTGTGCGGATGACTTTTGCAAGGACAATGGTCACAGGCGCATTCTGGACACGCTTTACTCTGACATTGTTGCCGCTCTCCGAGACGCGGCGGCTGTGGCTAGTCGGGGAGGCAAAAAGAGTTGGGGGTGTGGCGCGCGCGTGGCGGGTTGGAACAAACATGTTAGCGAGGCTCACCGGGAGGCCCGGGCGAAGTTTATGGACTGGGTGTTCTGCGGTAGACCTAAGTCAGGTTGCCTTTTTGAGGAAATGTGTGAAAGCAGAAGAGTGTTTAAATCACGTTTAAAATGGTGTCAAAGTCATCAACATCAAATAAAAATGGACATTCTTGCTGTAAAACACAGTAAGGGGGATTTCAGGGAATTCTGGAAGATGACAAACAGTTTGAACGTGCGTCCTGGCCTTCCTGTTAGCGTAGATGGGGTCAATGATCCTGTGGAGATTGCGAATATCTTTAAAAATCACTTCGCTGTTAAGTCACGTTTGGAGCCGGCAGTGGAGGTGCTCAACGCTGACATGAACGGGCAAACAGTGGGGACTAGCTTCCGAGCTAAAGATATTACCGAAGCTATAAGGAATATGTCACGTGGCAAGTCCCCGGGACATGATGGACTCAGCGTTGAGCACTTGCAATATGCAGGATCTCATATTTCTAGGATTCTAGCTATGTTCTACTCTCTATGCGTGAGTCACGCCTATTTGCCCGCACATTGTATGAAAATGGTGGTTGTGCCTGTAGTGAAGAATAAAACTGGTGATCTCACGGATAAGAGTAACTACAGGCCCATCTCTCTCGCCACTATTATTGCAAAAGTTTTTGACGGTTTGCTTAACACACAGTTAAATAAATATGTAACATTACATGACAACCAGTTCGGCTTTCGTCCGCGGTTATCCACTGAAAGTGCCATACTGTGTCTAAAGCAAACCGTCAAATACTACACAGACCGCAAAACGCCAGTGTATGCGTGCTTCCTCGACTTATCCAAGGCCTTTGACCTTGTTGGGTACGAGTTACTGTGGGAAAAGCTGAAAAACATTAATTTACCTCAGGAGCTCATTAATATATTCCAGTACTGGTACGCAAACCAGTCTAATACCGTCAGGTGGGCGGGGACAATGTCGGATCCGTATCGGCTTGAGTGTGGTGTCAGGCAGGGTGGATTAACTTCTCCAACCCTATTTAATTTATACATTAATGGATTGATCGTGGCGCTCAGCAGGCGGCATGTCGGATGCCACATTGACGGTGTCTGTGTTAACAACTTTAGTTATGCAGACGACATGGTGCTGTTGAGTGCCTCGGTCTGCGGCCTGAGGAAGTTAATACGGATATGCGAGGAGTATGCCTGTGGTCATGGTTTATTGTACAATAGCAATAAGAGCCAATACATGGTGTTTGAGGCCGGTGGTGCTAAATGTCCTGCTACTATACCACAAGTAAAATTGTATGGTACCCCTCTGGAGAGAGTTTCACAATTTAAATACTTGGGACATTTACTTACTACCGACCTGAAAGACCATGTAGATATGGAGAGGGAACGGAGGGCGCTGTCTGTCAGAGCAAATATGATAGCTCGTAGGTTTGCGCGGTGTTCTAGTGAGGTAAAAGTTACGCTTTTTAGAGCGTACTGTACCTCGCTGTACTCGTGTAGCCTATGGGCTGACTACAGCAAGAAAAGTTACAGCGCTTTGTACGGAACCCTCAGAGCGCGAGTTCAAATCGCATTTGCCTGGTTTTTTTTTTATACAGATCTGCTAGAAGTAACAGTAAATTATTTTTGTTTGAAATACAATAACAAAGTCAAATGTCAAAGTCAAAATCATTTATTTCAAATAGATCATTTGCGTGCACTTTTGAATAGTCAAATGTCGGTCAGTCCAAGAAAAGTGAAGCTAAATTGCACGTTCCAAAGCGTAGTTCTCTATGGAGAAGAACGTGCAAGAAACTCCATGGACACTCTTTTTAAAACATATTATGAGTTAGAAAGATCTTGGTAACATATTTCTTGTCGCTTCTAATATATGACGTCAGTACACACACACATGATACCTTTTCATTTTCTCCACGTCTCACCATTTCTAAATCAATTTAAAACAACAACTTCTAATTAAATCTTTCTTGCTTCAAGATATTGCACGTTGCGACCTCCTTAGTGCACTCGATCGTTAAAAACGGTCAAGTCAGAGCAGCGTCCACACTGCTGAAGCTAATACGGACGGACAGGCTTTTAAGTCTGCTACCTTTTATCTTTTAGCGTCACAGTGTCGTGTGGCTAGCTCTTATTAATAAATTGGTAGATAGAATGAAGACGTATTTAGATAAAAAAATAACGTGAGCTTAAAACACACAAGAGACGTCGTGTTTGGGATATTTATGAGACACGTAAAACCTTATCTTTTTCTGTATGAAAATTGTAATAAAATTTTTGAGTTACATAGAATTCCACGATGAGTGATCTAAAATCAAAACTCCTTATGTTTAAGAATATATAGGTACTTTTTTGTACCTATATATTAAAAAAAAAAAAAAATGAAATGAAAAAAAAATATATAAAAACAAAATGAATTTTAAATTCACTCAAAAACTCGAAAGTCACTCTAAATTCTTTCTGCTTTCACTCTACTACGAATTCCAACTCTTAAACCAGTGTGTTTTCACTTTAAATTCACTCTGGATTTACTCTGAATTCACTCTGAGTTCACTTAACGAAAAAGAGTTCACTCTGGATTCACTCTGAGTTCACCCTGAATTCACTCTGAGTTCACTCTGAGTTCACTCTGAGTTCACTCTGAGTTCACTCTGAGTTCACTCTGAGTTCACTCTGAGTTTACTCTGAGTTCACTCTGAGTTCATTCTGAGTTCACTCTAAATTCACTCTGAATTCACTTTACATTTACAAAATATTACTTGAAATACTATCAAAATTTTCTTCAAGTACACTACGAATTTACTCAAAATTCACTATTTCAATTCAATACCGCACAACTTGTGAAATCTCATTTACCCCTCTTATTGCTGGGTAAATATATCCTCTAATCAGTTCCCAATACCTGTGATCACGTGAAAGGGTTCGAAGTAAGAAAGTTATCGTGCTATCATATTGAAGTGAACGTGACGAGAATGCATACATAAATGCAGGTTTTGAGGTGGAAAAGGAGTATTCTTACGGTTTATTAAGTGGTTAGCATAGCATAGTCGGCCTTATAATGTTCCCACTGTTGGGACTCAGGCCTCCTCTCAAGGAGAGGGACTGGGCCGTAATCTACCACGCGGGCCAAACGCGTGTTGGTGAATGTCACATGTTTTATTTTATTTATATAGACTAGTGCTTGACTGCGATCCCACCTGATGGTAAGCAGTGATGCAATCTCTGAAGGTGAGGCGCAATAGCTTATTAAGAGCCTATTCACTCTAGCCTTGAAGACACCTAAATTAAAATCGGACGGAAAGACCGCAGCAGGCAAACTGTTCCAGTCCATCGACATACGCGGTATAAATGACGAGGCAAAACGCTTAGTCCGGGCCGTAGAGATTTCAACAACGTAAGGATGGATATTCGCCGTACGTCGGGTTGTTCGATAGATGTCTTCGAAGTTTTGGTTCTAGGACATACCGGTTATTCAGTAGTTACTTGGAGTGTTTTGAAGGAAGATAGTACGAGCTTGCGGTATGTAATAATAAATCATTTTATTTCGGGTCGTCATCATCACCATCATCATCATCATTTCAGCTGACTGACTTTCACTGCAAACATAGGCCGCCCCCAAGCATCGAAAAAACGACCGGTTCTGTGCGTCTCGTATTCATCGGATTCCCGCGACTCTCACCAGATCTCATCAGTCCACACACCAGACCAGTCCACCTTGTGGGAAGCCTTCCAACACTATGTCTTATGGTACGTGGCTGCTACTCCAGAACTGCTACTTTCATCTAAATCGACCATCTCTTCTGCGAGCAATGTGACCTGTCACTTAAGTTTAGCGATTCTTTGGGTTATGTCGGTGACACAAATGTCGGTGATCTTGGTTCTAAGTGATATACTGCATTTATAATAGGGTAGTTTCAAGGGTCAAAATAATTACATTTCATTTAGTCCGTATTTTTTATTATAAAAAAATTGACACGTATTTTTCTTTTTTCAATCAAACAAAAAATAACAAAGATGTAGCCCATTAAAGTTACGTGTGACGTCACCTCGTGCGAAAAAATGCAGCACGGACGTCACACGTAACTTTAATGGCCTATATCTTTGTCATTTTTGGTATAATTTACAAATAAAAAAATACGTTACGTACGTCGGTACGGTACGTCATCCCTTATTTTTTAATAATCTATAAGACGGACTAATTACATTTTTTACGGCAACTATTCTATTGTTGGTTGTCATTGAAGAAGGAAAACCTACTCGAAGGCTGACGAAGCTGTTGACATAAGCTAGTATATAATATCTGTACTTCAGAGGTAAACAACATTATGTGACAGAAACAAAATTTTATAGGAGAGACAAAATGCGCGGATAGAAACTTTAAATGTTATTTTGACATAGTTGTTTTAAAGATATTGGAACAAAGTCAAAGCTATTTTTTTATTATTAGACGGAATTATTATATATTACACATAATTACTTAACTTAGGTAAATAAATTACTCAGGCAATATATTATATTGTGGTTAAAAATTGTTACATCTCGTTTGTTTTCCGATCAAATTTGTTTTTATAAGCTTTTATTTAGTTTCACCTGTCCGATGTTTATCTGTAATCAAATCTTGCAAATTAAATTTGATTCACTTCCCGGTTACCGATTGGGCTGAAGTTTTGCATGCATGTGTAAATCAGATGACAATGCAAAATTATTATGACATGAAGCTGATCTGATGATGGAACCGGAAGGTGGCTATAGGAGCTTGGTAATTAAACGACACAAACCCATCGAGTTTGGGCTCTTATGATTCGTGTTGATGAGTGGGTATTAAATATATGCTATGAAAAAATGATTTTCATTAAAAGCTTGTTTAATTATATTATATTTATCTAGTTTTTGATAACTATTGATTTCAAATTATGTTTTGAAGTATATTCCACATTGAAGTTGCATTACAGTTATTAAATAAATAAAAATAAAAGAGTTCATACCCCGGTACATAAAAGATAAATCTAAAGGAAGGAAGGTAGTTTAAAATAAATCTTGTTAGCGAAGTAGCAAGGAAGAGACTGGTCGTTGGCACGTGATACCCTCCCTCTGATAAGTTAGACAAACTTTTGTCAAAGTCTATCGGTGAAACGGAACGCCTTCCATTTTTCTCAGTTCCGTATCTAAATTTTGATCCAGTGGATTCTACGTTGCCAGTTCCTTTATTTTCTTTTTTATATTTTTGAATAGAACATTTATGAATTTGGAGTTTGATTTATCTGAATCGGTGACTGTGTTCTTCGTTATGTTAAAATCAGTAACAGTGATAGTCGTTTAAATTTATTTGTACATACTCCATAATAGTAATCAATCTTGATAAGTCTTTTTATTCAAAATAAATCGTACAAAAGACCCACAAATATTATTTAAATGTAGTTAATCACCTAGCATCGGTTTAGGTAAATATCTAATTGTAAACATTTTTAGATACATTTTTTTTTAGATAAAAGACATGTTTACATTTAGTTAACTACCTACATAGAGTATAGTGACAATGTTTTCTTTTTAACCGACTTCGAAAAGGAGGAGGTTCTATGTTCAGCTAAATATATTTTTTTAATTATTTTTTTTGCATGGTTTGTGCATTAAGCCAAAGTTTAGATTTTGATACAGAATACAGTCATTTTGCTTCTCATACGAATACGTATGCAACATATACTCTAATTGTGTTTACAGTAATTTTACTTTTACTGATTAAAAATCCATCTGTGTTACATCAGCTGTGTTTTGAGTTCCAACCGATGCCGATTCCTGGTGATCGATATTGTCTCCGGCCCACGCTGAAAATCAGCGCTGTAGACTCGTTGCATTTTGCGAGTGGATACAGCATTATGCTGAGCGTTCGGTCGTTTTGCTCGGACGTGATGCTTACATTTTTTACTGCATTTTTTTTTGAAAAATGTGTAAAATAATCTACACTAATATAATAAAGAGGTAAAGTTTGTTTTTTTGCTTTTATGTTTTTTTTTGTTTGTAGGAGGTAATCTCTGGAAGTACTGGTTTGATTGCTAAAATTTTTGCACCGACAGAAAATATGTAAATAATTAAATATGTTAGCCTTTTCGGGCAAATATAATGTTTTTCTTTCTTTCTTTTTTTCATTCTTTCCAGAGATACGGTACCTCTTTTGACCAATCCCGCCGCGCCAGCAAACGATTTGCTCACCTTAAGTTTTTCTTACACGAGCTTATCGGAAGATGCAGCTTTGGAAGGCCTTTTACAAGAGGGTTGCGGGAACCCGATGGATACGACACGCACTGGACCGGTCATTATGGCGACACTTGGGGGAGGCTTATGGCCAACAGTGGACGTCTTTCGGCTGAAATGATCCGCCCCTAAGGCTACCCACTGACCGAAATGATAATGATAATGATGATGTAAACACGTAGGGTTACACTAACTCAACGGACGTTTTCTTTCAACCAAATACCAAATAAAAACTGTACGAAATAAGAAAAGACCTCATAGTAAACTTATATTAAACTTTAGAACTTAATAGTCAACGTACCAACACTTATCTGAGCTCAATTAAAAATCTCATTTATTTTCACAATAGTTAGTTGCAGAGTGTATATAGAACCTTTTTGTGTTCATAATTGCTTGGGTAGTACTCGCAGGTAGGACAGATGTTTTTTGGAGTTAGTGCTTATGGCTTAAGCTGAGCGGTTACATACACATTTTGTTTTCTCTATCAGCATGCTTTCATAGCTAATGAAATGCGAAAACATGTCATTGGTTAATAGTTGCTTAATTTGATTTAGTTGTTAATACTGTTTGTGTTCCAATTACAATAAAATAAAATAAAACAAAAAACAAATAAGGAAAAAAATCTTGTGGAATGGTGATTACTGTAACACTTAGCTCACCAAGTTATCAGCAACAGCAGGGACCCAGCCGGGTCGAAGCCTACTGGGACCAGGGTTATCTGAAAGGGAACTCGAGCCCCGGTATGAAGGCTAGAAGGAACAGGGTGGGTCTTTTAGTCAGTAAGAGTCTGACACTATCTCCCGCTCCGCCCAAGAGCGGGGGTTGTCATTGGATGATTTTTCCCACCATAAAAAAAGCTTACCAAGTTATTTAATAAGTTACTAACACTATATGGATCTTTTTATGTCTGAAATAAAATAATTTCTATTATATTCTACATGGTGCTGGTTGCACTTTGCACGTTCAGAATCACATACAATAAATTAGTGGTCGAACCACTCATAAAAATGGGAAATGTAGAAGCATTAGGTTGAATTTTTTAAAGCAGTGAATGTAGATATTGTTTAAATATTATAATAATATTCTTTATTGCGAACCTCATAAAAAATACTGGAAACACCAGCATTGCCCTTTGGGTGAGTACCATTTTGATGAGACCCATTGTGAGCGCTAACGTTTCAGACGGTATACATAAAGTATGCCCATTTAAACAAATAAATAAATATCACCAAAGGACCTCATCCTATTACTCTTACTAATAATAACTATTTCCTAACTTCAAAACACCAGCCCTCAAACTCCATCTCAATACTCTCAAAGCCAACTCTATTTCAATCCCAGACCTCTCGAACCCTGAAAAAACTACTAAGCCTTATAAATAATTCAAGAGTTAGCAGTTGAAGTGGCCAACCGTCGCTTAATTAGTGGTGTAGCCGCTTACGCCTCTGCTCATCCTGTTACGAAAAAGCTTCTACTCATACATAATTTAACACCTCTCACAAACTGTATAAATAGCCGGCCAGTGGCTAAAAGTGCTATTGATAATACTTGGAGATTTGTTCAGGAATACGGTACTAGTTTCTAGTTTGGTTAGTTATTTTTTGGGGTTCCGTACCTCAAAAGGAAAAAACGGAACCCTTATAGGACTATGTTCTGAACCCTTATAGGACTGTGTAACTGTGCTGTCCGTCTGTCTGTCTGTCTGTTAAGACCCTTTATCTCGGAAACGCGTGGAAGTAACGAGTTGAAATTAAAAGCATATACTGAAGTCTGTGGACTCTTGAAGCTGTAAAAAAAATCAAACTTGTAAACTAATAAGAAAAAATATTAGAAAGAAAGAAAAGAAAGAAAACATGTTTATTTTGCACACAATGAACAAAACAAGTATTGAAACATTAATAAGCTTAAATAAAATATAAAACACAAAACAAGAAAAAAAAAAAACAAACAGCAACAATGTGTCTCACGGTAGTGCCAAATAGGTTCAGTTCAGCATACTGTCAGACAACCGTAGCAGTTGCCTGACGCTGGTTTTCAACTGAACCTTTGAGTGTAGGTGAGTGACGGATGCAAATCGGCTTTTGAAATATATAAAAGTACAGATACAGATAGATACAGCATTTTGTGTCGCAAAAAACGTCTATTTCGACACTCTCAAGGAAACGTTGACCTAAAATCCTGAAAGGCATGATGCAAGGTCTTGTAACACAAGTATGGGAAAAATATAAAAATTGTAAATTTGTAGTTACGTCACAAAAATAACTTTTTTTGTGATTCGGAAAAAAATTCCAACTAAATTCGGAAATTGAACAGTTTGAACGGAAACCTTAGTGCGCGAGTCTGACTCGCACTTACCCGGTTTTTTTTATAAGTCGTCCGGTAAAGAGCAGTGAAAAAGAGAGCTGTTGTAGCCTTGGAACGCATAGGGTAACTTAAGAAGTACAAGTGGGTTTTGTCAGTAAAAGCCAGTCTCCATTTAAAGCTGGAGAAGTTTTTGATGAATTCTAAAAAAAACCGGGCAACATTTTAAGAATCATTTGTGAATGCGTATTTTTTCAAGTATACGTAATAGTTCGGAACGCCCATTTCAGAGTGATAAATTTATTGTAACTATACTGTATCTAGTCATGGTGATGAGTATCCTACTTGTGGCTAAAAAACCTCCTTCAAGAGCGTCAAAATTTGTTACTACTTATAAAATAAATCTATATTTCAATATCAGTTTTTGTAATTTAATTTAATTTATCACCAGAGGTTTTCAAAGTCGTTTTCTTACATACAAAACATGAATTATTTATTAAGTTTCATAATCATGAATTGTTCAAACGCACAGTTGCCAACAGAACATTCACACATAGGTACTACCATTAAAATATTCCAAAAGCGTATAAAATAAGATTTATATCTTAACTAGATGCTTCGCGTGGCTTTGTTCAAGTTTTGATAAAATTATTAATCCTTTGAGGCGCGGATTATATTACTTCTCTGTAACTGAGTTATTCGCGCCCCTGGAGTGCGAAAGAAATAATATTTTACTAACTTTTACCAGCGGCTTTGCCTGTGTGATATTTGGAAATAATGTATACAAGGTGTCGTTTTGAAGCTGCAAAATATTTCAGGAGGTAATTATGTTAGTGATTCTCGACCCGAATCAATAATAAAATAAGTAGGTAATTTTTTTTTTTTTTATAACCTCCCTTTTTTTCACACACACAAACACGGAACAATAAAGGGCGTTTTCACACACACTAACTCGCAACGATAGTTTCATAAATAATGTATCATCCAATCATCATCCCGCACGCCACACCCTAGCCACGCCCCCGCGGCCATCGATCAATCGATTTAGTTTAGTGTAATTAAAAAATTAAATAACAAGTATTACTGATTATTGACCAGGTATCGTTTTTTTACATGATTATTTATAAGTTTTATTACAACCTCCTGAAATATTGTGCAGTTTTAAAACTGCACCTTGTATCTATAAGTGATGAAATTTTGTCATTGTCACCGAGGTGGAGTTTGCCTGAGCTGTAGGCGATGGTGTAATGAAGCCGAGTACCTATTGCAGAGATAAACCATGTATGTATCAAGGGAAAAATAAATAAACAGGGGTTGACGCGGGACTCGTGAGGGACGCTTACTGCCCAGCCTGATACGATACATATAAAAATTTGTGGTGGGAACGAGCTCGTGCACTTTTCTGCACTAGTGCGGAAAACAGTAAATTGTATGCCTAAAAGCGGTAGGGATGAGAGTAGGTTTCGTATTGAAATAAAATTCCATGTGAACACACATCCAAAAGTAACGCTATGGTTAAATAAAACAACTATACTAACGACAAAAAGCCTATGCCTATGTATATGGGTACTCCATAAACTAGTGTTAATCTAGTTTATGGAGTACCCATTATTTGTATTCGTGGAAATTCAATAAATATCTTGTCGAATTTTTTTTTTCAGGTTATTTTTTCAAGTAAAGTTCAGTAGGTAACTGTTTTACCTATTCACAAATAGATTTTTAGTGTATACTCCTAGATTAAATTGGTGAAAGATATCATTCACAAGTGTCTACACAACTGGACAATAAAATGTCGAAAAAAAAAAATTTCTCGGTAAAATTGTGCTGAGAATTTTATTGTAGTATTGACTACCTTTGCGAAGCTTATTGAGAAAACCTGACACGAATATATTAACTGCCAAATACTGCAAAGACGTCAGGTGTATTACATTATTTTTATTTATTTTTTCGATGGGAAAAATCATCTTATGACAACCCCCGCTCTTGGGCGGAGCGGGAGATAGTGTCAGACTCTTACTGACTAAAAAACCCATCCCGTTCCTTCAAGCCTTTATACCGGGGCTCGAGCGCCCTTTCGGATAACCCTGGCCCCAGTAGGCTTCGACCCGGCTGGGCCCCTGCTGTTGCTGACAACTCCTTGAGGCGCGCGACTTGGGCTTGGTCCGGACAGTTACCGGACGGCCGGACAGCGAGCTACCCATTGCTCACTGTCCGCAAGCCCGCGCCTACGGTGGCTGAAAATCGGGATCGGAATCCCGGCGGCGGCGAGAGCGCCGTTGCCTGATACGGTCGGCCTCCTCCTTAGCGAGCATTACTGCTTCGCAGAAGTCGGCGACCGCCTGCCATTCCTCCTCGCTCCGGACCATGGCCTCGACCAAGGCCCGGCGCGAGAGGTCTCCGCCGCCGATCACCCCCACGAGGGCACGGCGATGCTCCGCCCAAGCAGGGCACACCGCGATTGTGTGCTCCACCGTGTCCTCCGGGCAGGTGTATTACATTTACATCCGCATTAAAATAAAACTCAAGTGACTGTTAAAAAAAATGCCTGCTAAACTTGACACTGCACTACGCAGCGTAGCGTGTTTTAACGTTGCTTGTAAGTATCTCCGTTTGTATAGAAAACATGCACAGTCCAACTCACAGAAAATGTATCAACGCGCGTTCATTCATCACACAGGCCGTGCGTAATTTTGTATGAAATGAGTCAGAGCCTGCGTAAATCTACAACATGCAACTACGCGCGTAAATACGTAAAACCTGCACGATGATGCAGATCTTCACTCTCGCAAGTACGCCCGTAGGCGTGATGCATGGCAGTGTGATAATTGCCTTATCTTATTTTTTATTTTATTTATTTAACACTTCATGTACTCACTTAACGTATAAAAAGAAAAGAAGATGAAACAGAAAAATAGGTACATAGGTGATGCTTATTTCTAAAGAAATCTCTTCCAGCATACCCGCGAAAGAAGAATTGTAAAAAAAGAAATGTAGACGCCGTGTGTAAAAGTGAAAGGAAAAACGTGACCTGCTGGGAGCATCAGTAGGACGAGAGTAGGAAAAGCGTTCCCGCAGGTAAGAGGGAGTTTTAGGGTTGTGAAGAATGTTAAACAGCAGACATAATATTCGAGTGTTCCTGTGAAGTTGAATAGGGAGCCACTTGAGTACCTTGCGAAAATCAGAGACATGATCATACTTTTTAAGGTTGAAAATAAAACGAATACAAAAATTTTGAATTTTGCAAACGCTCAAGTTTATTTAAAAGCTCCTCGGTGGCATCCAAAAAACAGGCATCAGCGTAGTCTATGATGGGCTGAATAAGTGTTTGGGCAAGAGAAATTTTGATCTTTAAGGGCAAAAAGCTCTGAAGGTTCCTGAGAACGAGAGTCATTTTTAAGAAGACATGTGTTAAAATCACCCTTCAAGACCACGTGATCATAGGTATTTCAAAGTCAAAGTCAAAGTCAAAGTCAAATCATTTATTTCAAATAGACCATTTACAGGCACTTTTGAATAGTCAAATGTCGGTCAGTCCAAGAAAAGTGAAGCTAAATTGCACGTTCCAAAGAGTAGGTCTCTATGGAGAAGAACGTGCAAGAAACTCCATGGACACTCTTTTAAATCATATTATGTGTTACATATAATGCTTGGTTACATATTACTTGTTGCTTCTATCATGTGAGCACAATGTCGATAATGAAATAAAAATGTAAAATAATTAAAAGATAGAAACTGAATTAAGCCACTGGCAGCTAAGAGATGACCAGTCCCATCTGACGGCACCCGTTCACGAGCATGACGCGTGCATCAGCCCCACTCAGCTCAACCATTTTGAAGGGAACTGAACGACCCAATAACACGCGCCACCAACAGCGAGACATTTGAGTGAGCATGACAAACTCTCAACTGCCATGCTCGTAATGTCAAAAAAAAAAAAAAGTTGTAACCTAATAAAAATGCTCCATGGTGCTTCACATTCACAAACTTGAAAAAAGTGCTTCTACATTATACAATGCAATTGTCTTTCAAATTAAAAAATAATAATATTAGTTTCCAACTAATCAACTAATTAGTACGCCCTAGTGGTAGTGGAGCTGGACCAGCATTGAGCCAAGCATTTTTATCTTGAATATAATCCTCCAAATTATAATATGCTTGTCTGCATAGTGTGCGTTTAATACAAGATTTAAATTTCGTTTCATTGAGGTCTAATATTTGGGGTGGTATTTTATTATAACATTTCAAACAGTACCCCATGAAAGAAGAGGCCACTTTAGCCAGTCTGAAACCTGGTTGAACTAATTGATCCCTATTTCTTGTAACTTAAAAGTGTTTCGAAATTTAAAAGTGTTTCGAAAGAATCAAAGTAATCGATACTGAGATTAGGACTGCACAATACTCCAAGAAGCATTTTAACATGATGTAAAGAAATTTCTACAAAAAGATGCCCTGCTGACCCCGAGTAGGAAGATAGTGATGCATTGATAATTTTAAAAAGAATTCCAGACCGTAAATTCGGAATTCCCTTCCCTGTTCTGTCGTTGCGAATAAGAACAAATCCAGAAAGGGAATAGTGAACCGATAAAAGAGAAGGTTTCAGAAAAGACTCGGAGATCAGTAAAGCATCTAAATGTGCACAGTTATTGATGCCTGAAGATCAGAGTAATGGCAAGGGACACTCTGACTATATTAAGGTTATTGGAATAGTGAGAAAACAAGGAGGAAATCTGATCACCAAGATTCAGAAAAGAGGAAGAACCGCTCGCCGCACTAAGAAAGCCGCTAGAAGACGAAGAACAAGAGAAGAAGTCATCATCAAACTTACATTCCACCACAGTTGCAGTACGCCTTATGGTGTACCAACCCGTATGCGAAGTTTCATTAAAATAAATTTAGCCGTTGAGGCATAATTTTATTGATGAACAAACATTAATACATCCATATTTTTACATTTACAACATTATGTTAGATTAGGTTCCTATGTGCCAAGAGCTTTATAACTCAAAGTGTAAACATTTGATTAAAATGTACGCTTAAGTGTGATTATGAGAGATCTCGTGTAAATTGACGAATTACGGCAAAATTAATACGGATTTGAGTTCATCCGAGCGTTTTATTACCCTCTCTCATCACTGCTGCTTGTAAGATGGTGTCAAAATGAGTGTTCTTGACAAAAAAAAAGAAAAATACAACACTAAATGTTTGATTCATCATTATCGTCAGACTTTTTTTAATGTTCCCTTTACTGGGACTCAGGCCTCCTCTCTAGGAGAGGGAATGGGCCGTAATCCACCACAAAGGGCCAGTGCGGGTTGGTGAATGTCACATGTCTTCGAATTTTTTGGTTCTAGAACAGGGCGGTTTGCTCACAATGCCAATGACAATGTTTGGTTGCCAAATCCTTTTGAACGTTAAATATTCTGTAAGGGAGGGTGAAAAGTTGTTCCCAAGCTATTAGCTAGTACTTCCGGGCGGCCAGGCGGACACAACATGCTAGATGTTGTTCTACTAGAGGTCTAGCGCCACAACGAACTTAAGGAACACAAAGAAATTTTTTTTTTTAATGAAACGTTATGCTTCCAGGTTGGTCTTATAGAAATATTGTTATGATCTGATCATGAACTTCGAAGATATGGCACAGAACTCCTCATAGGATCACAGCAGAACTGTCGTAATAAGTAAAATTGCTTTGTTTATACGTGATGACGCCGGAAGTAGTAAATTAATGTAATCTAACCGTGTTTGGGATTATTAGAAACATTATAAGATGCACTCTAGTTATAAGGTTTTTAAGTTTGGCTGAGGGGTACTTTTTAGTGGTAGTACCATAGCTAAAAAGTGAAAAATAAAAAACTTTTTACAAAAAAAATTAAACCGACATCAATGTAAAAAAAAAAAACACTGAAAAGTACAAAATAACTTTAATTTCGGACCGCGTCGGTGTTAAATAACGAAGAGACAAAACTATCTACTATAGAAACACCGACTTCCGAAATTAAAGTTATTTTGTACTTTTCAGTGTTTTTTTACATTGAAGTCGGTTTAATTTTTTTTGTAAAAAGTTTTTTATTGTTTCGTATATACGATGCGAGACACACCGCACCGGTCGTTATGGCGACTTCACATTGACTTGGAGATGTCCAACAATGGACATTTTTCGGCTGAAATAATGATGATGTTTCAATAAATTTAAAATCTCTAGAAATCGCTTCTCTTATCCAAGTGTCCGCTACCTTACCGCTTAGAACACAACAGACCACTAATTCAAAAAACCACAAAAAAGTTTTTAATTTCTTTTTTTCGCAAATGACGTACAATTTTTAACCCTTGGAATTTATTTTGTAATTAATTTCAAGTTAAGACAACACTTTGTGTTTACCTTTACTGCTGTTTTTAGTCTGTAACGATTATACCTTTGCTTCGCTGAAAAGTATGTTTGTACGGATGATTTTTAGACAGGCCCACAGAAAGTGTATTTCTTTTCTCAAAAAACCATCCGGTGCACTAATCATCTATTTAACCGAAATACGTCTAATGTTGGACTTAGACCTCCCTCAAGTGTCACCACAACCACTGGTCGCTGTGTCTTTGTGGGGGCGATTAGCGGAGGCGATCTCTCGCGCCGGGCCTCGGTACAGGCCATGGTCCGGAGTCCGGAGGAGGAGTGGCAGGCGGTCGCCTTCTTCTGCGAAGCAATAATACTAGCAAAGGAGGAGGCTAACCGCACCAGGCTACGGCGCTTACGCCCCAGCCGCCGCCGGGATTCCAATCCCGATTTCCGGCCACGGTAGGCACGGAAATGCTTGCCGACGGCGAGTAATGGATAGCTCGCTGTCCGACCGTCCGGTAACTGTCTGGACTAAGACCAAGTCGTCGACAGCGCCCACTGTTCCCGCGCGCCTCAAGGAGTTGTCAACAATTGTAGGGGCCCAGCTGGGTCGAATCCTACTGGGGCTAGAGTCTATTTCCGAAAGGGAGGCTCGGCCACGTTATGAAAGGCAAGAAGGAACAGGGTGGGTTTTTTAGTCAGTAAGAGTCTGATACTATCTCCCGCTCCGCCCAAGGGCGGGGATGTCATTTAGGTGATTTTTACCAACCGAAAAAAAAAACACATCGACCGACACATCCATCAGATTCCTATTGGTACAGCTTGTGGAGTAGAGGCCAGGACCTACAAGAAGTGTTAAAATGTCAGTTGTGCGAAAAAGAAGGATAGATCTATACACCCTTTAATAGCTCAGTTTAGGTCGTAAAATGGATCACGTTGAGAAGTCATGGTAGCACTCTAGTATCTCAGTAGTGAGAACATATTAGGCCGTTTATGCTTCTTTTTTCGTATGTGAAGTCATGAAATAGCTTCTCCCGTTCTGTTTAGAGCGAAAGGGAGTATCAGGCGTTTACTGACTAAAAGCCACCTGCCTTCTTTCTGTTGCTTTTTGCGTTTCAGGGTTGCGCTGTTTGAATATTTTTCCTGCTTTCGCTACTACAAGTATCAATTTTTTTTTTGTTAAATTTTTTTGTTCGGTGGATATTCATCAATTGACGAATGATCTCACGCTTGAGGCGAGAGGGAGTCTCAGACTTTTAAGAATAAAAAACCCACCTGTGTTCCTTCAACTGCTCATTACGGTTCAGGGCCGATGTGCTTGACCATTCCTGCAGCCCTGTTTATGTTTTATATCGGATCGTTTTACATAATAATTATCTGATTAATAACGTGATAAAAAAAAATATTCTTAGATTAGTTCTTTCAAATTAACATTTCATAATAATTTTCAAGTTTTTTAAGTTTTTTTGTCTAGCCCTTACTGTCCCTCTGCTGGTCAAGTTAAAGTTAGTAAGTTACTCACGAATTTAGCAATAAAAAACCATTAATTTAACGGAAAAATTTCGAAGCCCCTATTTCACATATAAAAAATAGTTTCTCCAAAGGCAATATATAGTTTATCAGAACCACAAATACGTAATGTAATCCACACGTTCAGTGTGTAATCCAAGTGTAATTCCCCTGGATATATGAGCCTTGATACGAACGGTATAAACCGGCTAAATTGGAAATGCGCTCCCTTCCTTTGTGTTAGAAAAGACATTTAATTAGATGTCACTCGTATTGCGTTTGGCAGCACTTTATGTTTAAGTACACTGGCTTAGAAGATGCACTTGCTTCTGACGTAATAAGTGGCCATGTGGGCCTATATAAAACAAAAAGATTTTGAAATGTAAATTAAGATGAATTGATGATTTATTGTACACCATAAAATTGCAGAAGAAGTTTAAAATTACCAAGTTATGGCAATCTTATCGCTAAAAGCGATTTTTTACAATTTTTTTTTTTTTTTTTAAAGATCAAATAAACAAAGTAAGAATGAAGTAATTGTGTAAATAAAGATATTGCTAGGAAATAGGACTAAGATTATTGCAAAATCATACAAAAACGAAAAGAACAAGTAAAGATAGGTGCTCGTCTATCGTTATTTGTTGCTGCTTACTTCAAAAGGAATTTATTTCAGTAGACATAAGATATAAAAATCACATTAATATTATAAAAGGCGAAAATTTGAGAGTTTGTATACTTACTTCACGTTCGAACAGCTGAATGAATTTCCGGAGCGAGGAGGAGTGGCAGGCGGTCGCCGACTTCTGCGAAGCAGTAATGCTCGCAAAGGAGGAGGCCGAACGCATCAGGCAACGGCGTTATCGCCGCCGCCGTCGCCGGGATTCTGATCCCGATTTCCGGCCAACGTAGACGCGGGCTTGCGGACGGTGAGCAATGGGTAGCTCACTGTCCGGCCGTCCGGTAACTGTCCGGACCAAGCCCAAGTCGTCGACGGCGCGCACTGTTCCCGCGCGCCTCAAGGAGTTGTCAGCAACAGCAGGGACCCAGCCGGGTCGAAGCCTACTGGGGCCAGGGTTATCCGAAAGGGCGCTCGAGCCCCGGTATGAAGGCTAGAAGGAACGGGGTGGGTCTTTTAGTCAGTAAGAGTCTGACACTATCTCCCGCTCCGCCCAAGGGCGGGGGATGTCAATGCATGATTTTTTCCCACCATAAAAAAAAAAAAAAAAGCTGAATGAATTTTGATGAAATTTGGCACATAGGTAGACCATGTCCTGGAACATCAGAAAGGACTTACATCTAAGGCGTATGGTATCTTGAGACAATTTTCTATGTTGGCGAAGCAACAAGAACTAGTCAATCATAAAAGAGTCATAATAAATGTTATTATAACCATTTTTATTTTAAGTTTTTTTATCATCATCATTATCATTATAATTATCATTATTATTATCATTATCATTATTTATTTTTGACTGGCCTGTTGGTCTAATGGTTAGTGACCCTGACTGCTATGCCGGAGATCGTGGGTTAGATTTCCACTCAGGTCAAATGTTTGTGTGATGAACATGATCATTTGTTCTGTATCTGGGTGTAATTTATCTATGTACGTATTTAGAAATATATAAGTATGTCTATCAGTTGTCTAATACTTATAACACAAGCCCTGCTTAGCTTGGGACTAGATGGCGTTGTGTGATAGTTGTTCATTGAAAACTATAAAAGGATACAATTTTAACATTTATCATCATTATTCAAGGCTTGAAGTAACGGGATGGGTTTTTTAGTCAGTAAGAGTCTGACACTATCTCCCGCTCCGCCCAAGAGCGGGGGTTGTCATTGGATGATTTTTCCCACCGGAAAAAAAAACCTTCAGGATCACAACCTACTATCATCATTGCATCGCTACTTACCATCAGGTGAGATCGCAGTCAAGCACTATAGTATTTTATATCAATTAAAAATATCGTCATTATCTCAGCCGAATGACGGCCACTGTTAGACATTGGCCTCCTTAAGTGTCGCCATCTGCCAACGACGTGACGAGCTGTCCTGTGCGTTTTGTAACCATCGGATTTCTACGACCGTCACCAGGTCTTCGGTTCACTTTATGGCCTTTCAACGCTTCCCGTACGTGGATTGAATAAAAAAAAATAAATAATGACATATTCGTGGAGAAGAGTAAGTTGTCTTTACATGATTAAAACAAGCTTTTCTTTAAAATTATACAGTTTTAAAGATTGTATCTATTTGCGACAAGTTGATATTTCCATTCCTTTTGCATTTTGAAGATACTGACACGATTTCAAACCTGCAATCAAAATTAAGTCCTACTCTCCTAACTTTTAAGTCTTCTTTCCTTTACATGTCATGTACATCTTGACACGTTATCACTACATTGAAAAATGAACTTAAGCTTTCAAAGTTTAGGGTGTAGATTCGGTTGTTTTTCTTTGATAAAAAGAGTGTTTTGTGATGTGTATAAGGCAGAGCGTAATATTCAGTGAGGGTTTCAGAGGAATCCATTTCCTGATGTCTGGAGTACAACGTATGTCGGTTGGTGAGAGATCCTGGATGCTGGCTGTTCCTTTTATTGTATTATTGAGATACCTTCCATTATTGGGAGTGAATTTGGATTAGAGTTATAAAGGCTGATAGTAGGTTTAATAAACGAATTTCCATGGAAAATAAAAGTCACTGTCAATAATTTTGACGGGTCGGTCGGCGCAGTGGTTGAACGATTGGCTGCTGCACTTCGCAACGTGTGTTCGATTCCCGCATGAAAAAATATTTGTATGGCCTACAGATAACTACCAGATAATGGTGTTTTGTACAACGCACCCACGATACAGGAGTAATTCTTAGTACAAGAAAACGTTAGCAAAAATTATATGCTGTTAGAAAATTTAAATGAATTAATAGGTTATTTCCAAGCAGGCATCCTCTCATCGCTTACCATCGGGTTAAATATGGTCAATTGCAAGTTTATCAATAAAATAAATCGGGAAAGAGCGAGTCGGACTCGCGCACTGAGGGTCCCGTACCACTACCGTACTACTTATGATATCCCAAATTGATATACGAAGATTTTTCCGGATAGCGAAGTTTTCTTTTGGGACGTAACTACAAATTTACAGTTTTCAGGTTTTTCCCTATACTTATGCTATGAGACCTTGCTTCATGCCAAATTTCAGGATTCTAGATCAACAGGAATTTTGATTCCCTTGAGATAGTCGAAAAACACGTTTTTCGCGACATGTACATATTTTAATTTCAACACGTACCTCCACGCGTTCCCGAGATAAAGGGTGTTGACAGACAGACAGAAAGACAGACAACAGAGTGATCCTATAAGGGTGCCGTTTTTTTCTTTAGCAACTAGTGCCATGAAATTACGATTTGAAACGCCTATAAATGATAAATGATATTTATTTTGTAAATAGGTTTAAAAAACACTTTTACACGTAAATTTTTTTTCGTCAGTTTATGCTAGATGAGGCCGGTGTTTCCTATCTGACTACCCTGAGAAGAAACACCGAAACAAACTCAGGGGTCAAAGTCTCTTTTAAGGTCCATACAGTAAATATGTAATGGTCAAATCATATGAGAACCATGCAGATTTGTCTGAGATGGTCTTTTGAAGAAAGAACCATACAGATTTGAGTGGACCTGTCCAATCAGTGTAAGCATTTGTCAGTATTCGAAAAGCTCAACTTAGGACTACTAAGGAGCTCCACGACTTGACGAACAATACCAAAGAAAGGACATTTGGACTACTACTACTACTACTATGACTGAACTAATGACCGAACTGCCTGCTAGGACCACGATGAATTTCGATAAGATGAATTTTGAAAGGGATGTCGTGTCGATGCAGAGCAACTGAAAACACAGGTAGGTTTTAGTAAAAGCCTGACATGCCCCCCCACTCCGCCCTAGGGCGGAAGAAGTCATTGGATGATTTTCCACCTCAAACCCCCAAACAAAAAATGAAGATATCCAAAATCGAATCTCTTCAGCTTAAAACTACAAAAGCGATATATAGTACCTTACCTATTACGTCCACTATATGTACATTCCATTTAAACCCTTTTGCAAATTCTGTACACACGACGTCATATAAAACAGATAAACCATGTTTATATTGACCTCGAATTGTATCAATATTCCGTAGAAAAAGAGGTCAGCTCATGTTGGAAGTGTATGTTTAGGTTATATGTCGTCGAATGTACAAAATCCTTTAGAAGAATCTGTCTAGGCACTGAGATGGACTAGATCCCTGCTTATACTCGTCTAGGGACTTTGTGTGGGTAGGTCCTATAAATAGAAATAAATGTTGGAGTTATTTTGAACTGGATTTTATATGGAAATCTGTTGGGTCTAGTTTTCGGGTTTGGCTCTATTGAGAAAAGGCTTAGGCTGACATCAGACGGACTGCATCGCATCGACCAACTTGGGGGAGGCATATGTTCAACAGTGGACGTATATCGGCTAAAATGATGATGATGATGAAAAGTCTGACACGCCTGCTCGCTCCACCATACAGCACGAAAAGGCATTGGATAATTTTCTACTTCAAAAAAAGGTGCCATATTAACTCTAAATATGGGATTAAAAAAATTAAAATCAACAAATAGTTTTTCAGTGTAAGAACGTAGTAGTATAACTAAAGACGCCGGTGAAATCGCAGAGGATTGCTAATTAAATATTTAAGTATTAGCTTCTGTCAGTGGCGGAAAGGAGGTATCTTCATACAAACTTTGGAACCCCGTTTCATCTCGTTTGGGGGTGAATTTTGAGAAATCCTCTCTCAGTGCTCACAAACGTCACAAAAGAAAACTTAGTACAAAATTTCACGCTCCTAGTCCCAGTACTTTCTTCTGTATGTTTATATGTCAGTCAGTCAGTATTCATCACAAACAGACCGAAGTAATGCAATAAAACGAGTTACATTTGTGGAAGTACTCAACCGTCAAAGCTACTTATTCTGACGCCTGAGATAGCTCTTAAGATATCTATTCTTATTGGGCGCTAAACCGCCCAGGCTTACCTAGTCTTTATCGTGAGATACTTGGGTAGATAGTAATCTTCTTAGATTGGACGGCTTAACCGACATTTGTAAAGTGGTTCTATGGAGATTCACTCCATTCGTGAGAATATTTAGGCTAAACTACAATCGAAAAAGAAATTGGTGAGTCGGTAATAGCTAAAAACTTTTACAGACTCTTCAAATTTATACGAGTGTTTGAAATGTTTTCTAACAATATATTTATGAACTGGCCTGTTGGTTCAGCAGTGGTTAGTGGCCCTGGCTGCTATGCCGGAGTTCGTGGGCTCGTTTCTCACCCAAAATAAATGGTTCGTCCAAAAAGCACAATCATTTGTTCTGCGTCTGGGTGTAATTTGTCTATATAATATTATGTATATATTTAGGAATATAAAAGTATGTTTATCAGTTGTCTATTAAACATAAGTATAACACAGGCTCTGTTTAGTTTGGGACTAGATAGCGAATATTATTTATTATACATGAGGATAGATGGAGAGGGAGAGGGTGGTCAATGTCAAGAGAGTGGATTGTGTGAGGAGTGATATGAAAGAAAAAGGAATCAGTGATAGCGTGACTACTAACAGGATAGAATGGGAGAAAAAATGTGATGCATCGATCCCAAATAATATGGGATAAGGGCAGAAAGATGGTGGAGGCTCGCGTTTGACCACCGATTCATTTGATTGTAAGCAATGATGTAGTCAATGATGAAGGACGCTTGCACAGAAGTAATCTTTTCACTCTTGACTTCGAAAGTTTTTTGGTTGTAGCCATCAGAAAACACAGACTCCGGCAGGAAATCCCATTCTTTACCTGTACACACAGTGAATATGTTCCCAATACGTTTTTTGGGTATGGATGGAATGTCCATCATATACCGGTAGCGATTTTAATGCACATTCGTAATTTAGCGACAGAAAAGCGACGAGCAAGCAACTCGGCGTCGATGCTGAAGACTTTGAAGTTTTGACTCAATGAGCGCATTGATTACGTTGAAGACTTTGATACCGTGATACTGTATTGGATTTTATATTATTAAATGTTTTTTTTTTTTTGAGTTTCCTTTGAATGGCAATAACAATATGATAATATAAACTAAAAACGAAAAATAAAAGTTTCTTTGTGACATCATAGATGTCGCTATACTGGTTTAGATATTCGGCTCGGGCAAAAAGTATCGAGAATTACTTTGAAGCCGAGTTTGAAAGTTAGTGGTGTGAGACCCCCGTGCCTCGGGAAGTACATAAAGCCGTTGATCCTGTACCTAATCTCTCTCCAGCCGTGACAGATTGCTATCCCATCGGACTATGAGAGTTAAGTAACAGAGAGTGAATTTATGTTTGCGCAGACATCTGATTTTGAAACTTGATGATTAGATTTTTATTATATCGAACATGGTGTGTCGATAATTCAGTTGTACGATTTTTTGTTCCATCGATGCTTTATCAGTACGATGTAACATTTGTACAAAAAATCTTTGCTCGCGGCTTCGTACATAAATAGCCTTTGCAACTTAGGAATAAAGCAGATTTCTATCGGTGAAGAAATTTTGGCAATCGGACCAGTAGGTACTTTCAGAGATTACCCGACCAACTTAAGCATTGTATGGCATAGCATAGTCGACCTTATAATATTCCCACTGTTTGGACTCCGGTCTCCTCTCTAGGAGAGAGAACGGGCCGTATTTCACCACGCGGGCGCAGTGCGTGTAGGTAAATGTCACATGTCTTCGAATTTTTGTTTCTAGGACATGTCGGTTTCCTCAAAAACCTTTGTACTTATTTATTATATTAGTGTAAATTATGATTATATATGAATGCCGCCTCGGTCGCTATTACAATCTTTCTTCACTAGTAGAAAAGTGATAATACATTTTGTAAGTCACCTCTCATTCATCCTCCCAACATTACCAAACCTTATGAGCGTACTTTATTCAATTCTTGTCACCACTTCCCACTCAAATCCTTGTCACAATAGTCTATTTTTGTGCGATATTAGTTTGCATATAGACCGTAAGGAGGCCGGGCGGTGACCAACGGATATTAAACGACACGAGTCGATGGCTCGCTCTCAGAGGTATATTCTTGAATGGAGATGAGCACTGAGCGGCTTCAGCTATTGTATGGATGCGGTATTATCTTTGAGCTCATCTGATATGGAGTTTATGCTTGTTGAGGCAGGTTCACTATATTGTAGAGTGCAGATGTACTCAACGGGTGAGGGCAGCAGTGATTATGTTAAAACTAATAACAAAATAGTTTATACCAAGAGCTGTTAATGCTCTCAATCAATCATCATTATCATATCAGACGAAAGACGTCCGCTTCTAGACACAGACATCTCTTAAGTGTCGCCACAGCAACCGATTCTGTGAGAGTCCTTTTCATCTGATTCCTGTGACCTTCACCAGATCATTGGGTGACCTACAACTCTTAAGACAGAGCCGTTACCAATACTGGACCGATAGTACTCTTTACTTTTGTTGGATTAAAACAAATTTACTGCAAATTTATTTAAACATAAAAAATAAAATCACTTCACTAATTAAAACTGTATATTTACACAATAACTCTTACCTAAAATATGGCGTCAAAAATTCCCCTGCATCGCTGCCGACTGGAAGTGTGCCCAAAAGACTGGCGGAATTGCTACGTTGTATGGCAATGCTTAATCTCTCTCACCAAGGTACAAGCCAGACTTTGGGTCACGCGAAGTGCCAACAAGGCAAACCACATCATCACTTACCATCAGGTGAGATAGTGGTCAAACACGAGCCCATGAATAATAATAAAAAAAATGCAATTTATATTTGTCTAGCCGGTTGATACGCCAGAATTTACTTACTACATAAGCAGAGCTGGTGTAACAATCAAAGCAATTTGTATCACATCAAAGCTGGACAGGTCAAAATAACACGGCTGACTTGCCACATCCTCTGGTAGACAAACACAATGAATCTATTGTCGTTGTCCGAAGCTTGCAGTGGCCAGTGACCGATGGATATCGGGAGCTTGGTGTGTGTGGTACAATGTATAGGCGGTAAGACTTTAAGATAGTGGCAGAATTTTTCTTTGAAGGTTTTTGGGTGGGGGTCAAAGAACTTCCGCTCTAAAGTGGAGTAGGAAGGCGTTTTAGACTTTTTCTGACCTTGCTTATGTTCCTTCATTTGTCTAATGTGTTCTAGGGCCACGGTAACTCTTTCAAACCTTCACACAGCAGGACGATTGTACATACGAGTGGCTATGATCTAACTGTCTAGCCTTTTGTCAGTTTTGTTGGGATGGAATTTCCTGTACAACCAGATGTTAAGTACAAGTGTTTTATATGGCATATTTGCCAATCTGACCAACAACATAAAATGACAAGAAAGATGTCAGCAGATTATCTGACTTCTGACTATCTTAACGACAACAAAGACCAATGGTTTAATTTGCTTTCCGAAATATGAAGGAGTCTCTTTCAGTAATGGATGATATCCCATCTAAAAACGTTATTTAAGCATGAAGATCAGCCCGTGCGGTTATTATTACTTAGCCAGGAGCTTCTCTTCTAAGCGTCGCACATACGTGTGGTATAGATGAAATCAATTCAGCATGTCTAACATTGGAAATGAATTGATTTGTTGGTATATTTGAGCATATTGCTCGCAGAATTGACGGTCGAAGGAGCCGAAATGTTCTAGAATATATACCGAAAGACTCAGCTTCAGAAGGCCTCCCAAAAAGTGGCCCGAATGCCTGATAAGGGTCGCGGGAATCGGATGGATGTTAACCGCACAGGACCGGTCGTTGTGGCGATACTTTGGGGAGACGTATGTCCAGTATCGTCCAGCGGATGTCTTCCAGCTGAAGTGATGATGAATTGGTTTGAATATTTGCCAATAATTCGGTTATCATCAGTCGCAAGAATAAACTTTTGTCTGGAAGTAGATTTATAACTGACATGGTGATGTATTACAAATCTACAATACAAAGGTGAGTGTCCTATTTTTACCGGAATAGAATTGTTAAGTTTGTGCCTTCACCTTCGTCTATCGATAAGACTAGCACGTAATTTTAGAGTAGTTGGTGCCCGGTATCTATGGGTATGCAGATGATAGCACAGTTGTAGAGAGATACCTGCCCAGTGTTCGGGCTAGTAAGGAGCTAATCCGGTCCGAAAGAGAGGCTATGGTAGAGTGAACGAATATCTCACTTCAGGCAGTCTCCAAGTGGTGTGAAGCCAATCTGTACCCCTAGCCAAGTTGCTAATCTGCAATAGTTAACGCTTGTAGAAAGCTTCAAATGTACGGGAATGACGACGTCTTATCGCTCAGTCACGTGGTCAGAACAAAAGAATTGGCGGCAAGGTCAACTCGAAGCGTTCGGCGCAAGCGAAACGGTTGTAATTTGGCTAGGGGGGCTGGTGGGATTCAACGCCGCCAAAACACAAGCGTGTCTGTTCACCGCCAAAAGGAGCCCGTGCACCTTGGCTCCTACTTCGGCTCTTGGGGGTTGAAATTCCCTCAGACCTTAACTTTGGGCGGTTCATTGAGTCCAAAGCCGAGGTAGCTGCTAGGAAACTAGACGTTCTTGCAAAGGTTCGGCGGTACTTCACCCCGGGACAGCTTTTAATGTTATACAAAGCACAGGTTCGTTCGTGTGTGGAGTACTGCAAAATGCCACCTAGCAGATTTGGACTTGGTGGAAAGGCGTGCAAAGAGACTTATTGGTGATACGGATTTGGTTAAGTTCAACCTTCAAAGCCTTGAGCACAGGCGTAGGGTAGCCAGCCTTTCGGTGTTTTACAGGATGCATTTTGGAGAGTGTGCGCAGGAATTACATGACTTGATTCCGCCATCGCAATTCTACCATCGGACAACCCGACGTACGGCGAATATTCACCCTTACGTTGTTGAAACTTCTACGGTCCGGACTAAGCGTTTCGCCTCGTCTTTTATACCGCGTACGTCGAAGGACTGGAACAGTTTGCCTGCTGTAGTCTTCCCGTCCGATTATAATTTGGGTGTCTTCAAGGCTAGAGTGAATAGGCTCTTAATAAACTAGTGAGCCTCACCATCAAAGATTGCATCGCTACTTACCATCAGGTGGGATCGCAGTCAAGCACTAGTTTATCTCAATTAAAAAAATTAATAAAGAGTCATCGATGAAAAAAGGGTTAGAGCAAAGGACACTTTTTTTTTTTTTTTTTTTTTGCGATGGGAAAAATCATCTTATGACAACCCCCGCTCTTGGGCGGAGCGGGAGATAGTGTCAGACTCTTACTGACTAAAAAACCCATCCCGTTCCTTCAAGCCTTCATACCGGGGCGAGCGCCCTTTCGGATTACCCTGGCCCCAGTAGATTACCCTGGCCCCAGTAGATTACCCTGGCCCCAGTAGATTACCCTGGCCCCAGTAGAAAGGACACTGTCCTCTGCCCAACAGTGGATCACGATAACCTTATTAAATAACTTAATAGAAAACAGCAGAGATTTATTACATAGTAATATTACAGTGATAACGTAGATTTTTACCAAAGTCTCAATAACTTTTTTTTATCAAAGAATATACTTAGTATTAGTTTTCGACAAAATACTTAGGTACGGTTAACAAAGGAGATTGATGAGGGCTGGGGTTTGCTCGATCCATTTCAAACACACTGCTGGTATAGAGCCACTTCACAAGCTTCACCTGCTGTACTGCCCGACCTGCACTTTTCAGAATTTATATTAGGCCAATGACATAAATATACAGGTTACCAAATACTGGTCTGGAAAAAAAAATTAAGTCCATCGATACGAAACGAAGAAGAATGGAAACCGATGGATGGTTATGAATGTAAAATATTTAAATTCGTAGTTAACAAAACAACTCATTCATAAAATTTTCAATTCACTCCAATCGGCTTCTACTATATCCGATGACCCTGATTACTTAACCCTTTTGTTGGCAGTACATGTATATTATGTACAAACAACACATAAAAAATCAAAAACGGAAGAAAAACCAACCTATCCAACAAAATATCTACCTCGATAAAAAGTTAGGCCTTCAGAGAGAGTATCAAAAACTAAAACAATATACAACCCGTAATCCTGCGCGATTTAACTTAAGGCCAGACTATTTCGGTGCGATTTATTACGCTGAATTACCCGACTGCGTAAGTTTATTAAGTGTAGCGAATAAATGTTTAGTTGTTCAGTGTTTTTGCCGGGCCTTTTGTCTGACTTGTTGAATATTTTTGTTTTGGGGATACAGTAAAAAGAAACGGATATTTTTGGCGGAATATAAAATAAACAAGGTCAAAGTAATACCAGTGGTATTAGTTGAGTGGTATTCAAACGGAATAGATCATATTTTTGGCGTTTGACCCCGAGTATTTTTTTTTCCTGGTGTCAGAACGATGAAGACTTTTAGATTTCATTTGTGATGGTGTTTTGAACAATCCTACCAATTTTCAGCTGGGTGCGAATTATTGTAACCTTACCTCTATTTTTTTATCTAATTTGACTGGACTAAAAGTAAATAAAGATTTTGCTAAATATTGCGAGTGGATTTTAGTCAATAAAGATTAGATAGACACGCTCTGCCGATCTGCCCTAAGTGGGAGCAGACATTGGATGATTTTTTACCTAAAAAAAAAAAACAGCGTCTTAAACGATTAATGAACTTCCAAAACACTTAACATACCACTTGACCTTAACTAATTGGCACATGTAAGTAAATTAACTATCCCAATTACATTCACTAACTGCTCTAAACTACAGTTAAAGTACTGAACTTCCTACAAGTACAGTTAAGTTTTCACCTACTGATCTCTGACGCTTAGTGAGATTTAAGTTAGTAAGCACCATCAGTGGCACCGGATTGATGGGTAAATAATTTAGAATGAAGCTTTGGAAATACCTAGTTTACAGATAAGTAAAGATCACGGGTTTTTTTTATTATTATTATTATTGGTAGGCTTATGCTTGACCATTATATCGTCTGATGGTAAGTGATCGATGGTGAAGCACGCTTGCCTAGAAGCAACTTATACACTTTTGACTTAAAGCCTCCTATCACAAAATATATAGGTACAGAAGTCAATCTACATACAAAGCGCGCTCGAGCAACGCCCACATAGACACCGCTACCTCAGGCCGCTCCGACACGATATCTCAGGGCGTCTCGGACCACTCATCGAACAGGGGCCCAAGTCTGCTATTTTTATAAATTCGTCATTCCAACACGATCCCATTGTCATTTTGATAAAAGTTCCTAATCTGCTAATTTATAATGATCGATCATTGATCGGTCAATGGTCTTGTAATAGAATTGTGGTAAAATGACAATATCGAGCTTTTTAAAAGCAATGACTGCACAATGACGTTCTAATGATAGGTCACTGATCAAAGGAACTGTCAAAATTTTTGCAGATTACCGCATACGTAAGATATTCATTTGTCATTATGTACGAGATTACCATTCTATGCCATTTCTTTCAATGGAGTGTCAGTGGTTGACCATCGGAAAGTCATAATGACGTCATAGTCATAATTACTAAACTTGTCAAAATCGACAATTACGACATTAATGATAGGCCATTCTGACACTATTGTAATAGCAGACTTGAGGCCTAGTTCCAGCTTAAACGCTCATTAGTGTGCGTCCACCGAACATAGGTATAAAAAGTGAAGTACATACATGAGATTGTCTTTTGTATTTTGTGCTCCTATGTTGTAGGTGTCAGGAACCATAAACTCCGGCAGGAACTTTAACGCACAATGAATGTGTTACCAAAACGTTTTGCGCATTAAAAAATTCGACACCAGTCTTGCTAAAGGGGATCGTCTTACTTAGTTAGTCAGGTAAGTCGTTACAGAGATATATACAGTTGGAAAAAGTTAGGCACATTGTTTGATGGTCGGATACACAAGTTTTCGGAACCACGCCGGATCCTTAGTGATAGAGGTAACACTACCCACAACCATAATCCTAAGGTACTAGTTATTCATCGGCAACAGAATCCTCTATCCTTTTCACCCAACCATAACATCATCAACTTTCAAAGCTCACACGTACGCACACGATTGTACACACACGCTTAAATTCACCTCTAAAGTTTAACATCCATAGAGGCCGGAAGTGGTCACGATCTGGTAAGGGATATTTTGTAATGTTCGAGTTTGTATGCAATCTGTTACACAGAATGCGGGCGCGATCACAAACGGGAGATCGCTATCGGAGCAGTTTTGCGCGGCGCTAACTTTTATCTGTCTATTACAACTTCCACCAGGATCCCAAGGTCTTTCTTCATAATATTGGTGACATGAAAATTTATAGTTATGACGGTATCGGTATAAAGAAGGGATGGGCATTACTTTGGATTAAGGTGCATCGATGGGATCTAACACAGGATTCTATTGGATCTTAGTGTATAAAGATACTGTATCGTTACTTTTTATTTGACCGACTAGCTTTTGCCCACGGCTTTGCTCCCACTCTCCCTTACTCCACCCTAATATACCCTACTCTGCCCTACTCTACCCTACTCTACCCTACTCTACCCAACTCTACCCTACTCTACCCTACTTTACCCTACTCTACCTTACCCTACCTTACCCTACCTTACCCTACCTTACCCTACCTTACTCTACCCTAATTTTCAGTTTTTTTTTCCACAAGAACCTTTTCCTGACAATAACAAACACAACAAAAAAAGAATTAGCGAAATCGGTCCAGCCGTTCACGTGTGATGGCGTGACCAAGGGAAATAGGGATTCATTTTTATATATAGATGACCGTTTGATACTTAAAGTTGAATGTAATAAAGAGATGTCTCTATTTACAAGAGCAAGGTTCTGATTGACAAGCAATATGTGTCGCTCGTCATTATATAGTTTACTAGCTTCTAATAGTGGCTTCACCCGCAAATAGTAGAAAATTGATAGCATATTATGTCACTCAGTGATAAAGTATCTACGTAATAAAATATCTATCTAATAGTTTTTGAGTTTACAATCCTACTTGATAAATAATTTCTCTTTAAAAATAGTACAGGTTTAAAGTCAAATAAAAGTGCTATTACGCTTTTAGGGTTGGCATTAAAATGTAGTGTAATATACTCTGTACTCGTAACTGCCTGAAGTTAGGAAGTTGGTGAATTTGATAGTATCATACGTGTTCCTGACGCATTGTTTGTAAGAGTCACCGTGCCCTGGAACTGATAGAATACACGTGGGTAGTAGTGAGAAAAAGTCTAACAATCTGTCTCGCTTCAGCAAGAGCGAGGAGATATTTCATGAATTTTTGAAAACGAACATGCCTCGGAAAGCACGTAAAGCCGTTCGACCTGCACCTGATCTCTACACAATTATATTGAATTGCTGTCCCAACGGTTTTTAATAGAAAATGAACAGAGAGTGCACCTGTGTTTGTGCACACACTTTAGTTATCTGCACGAATATTGAGCGCTGGCTTCAAGTTACACAGAAGTCAAATATTCGGTCTCTTTAGTGGTGCGACGTGAGACACGGTGGCGGGGAATGTCAGTGATTGGCTCGCCGCACCATCGTGTTATAGACGTCACTCGTGATTCGTTCCCTGCGCTTGCTACATGTATCTAACAACGACGACGATTGGCTCGCCAATGTATGGAATGCGCAAAGCGATCCCCACTCTGACGCCGAGCGCTCAATATTCGTGCCGATAACTGTACTGCGTACCTGACTCTCCGTTGATACTTGTTGAAAACGACTTTGATGAAAATTCGTTTGGGAAGATTGTTATATAATAACTGTTAGTAACGGTCTTTCTTGTGGGAACCGTGGAAAAAGTTACAGTGTTCCTAAAATGCAAATGGTGAATGAAGGAATATAAGTGTGGTTCCGTAAAAGCTGCCCTACAAATTCTTATAATGAAAAAATGTTTTTGTCATTGTAAACATATTATTAGAAATAAAACACTTGCTCTCATGGTGGCGAAACGTGAACTATATTTTTGAATATAAACCGTACATTCATACATTCAGTAATGAAGGGAAATTAAGAGCTTGAGTGAAGAACACTATCATTCATTAGACTATTCATATTTTATTAACAATAGATGGCGTTAATAGTTTCGTTTGATGCACATATTTCAATACCCCCACTGCATCACATGAAACAATAATTTTTACAAGTCGACAAGCCCTATAGCTGAAATACATTTATAATGCTTTGTGGCACCAAGTGCTTTTGTTAACACATCAGCTGGCATATCATTGGTACACAGGAATTTAATATTGATTACATTACTGTTAACAGCATCTCTCAGAAAATTGTAACGGATATCTATGTGTTTACTTTTCCTATGTAAAGCATGGTTAACAATAAATTTTTGAGCACTTTGACTATCATTGTATAAAACAATAGGATTATACATCTTGATTAGTTACTTCAGACAACAATACTCTTAAATACATGGACTCTTTACATGCTTCTGCCATTGACATGTATTCGGCTTCCATACTGGAGAGAGCCACGGTTCTCTGTTTTCTACTCTCCCATGATATGACACCCCCTGACATCATGAAACAATACCCTGTGTATGATTTACGGTCAATACTATTATTAGCCCAGTCGGCATCAGAAAATCCTATCAATTCAGAGTTTCCTTTTACATACCTTATACAATATGTTTTTGTTCTCTTCAAGTACCTGAGTATACGTTTAGCATAACTCCAATGAGTGCTGGTATGACATGAATTGAATTGACTTAAGAAACTTACACTAAAAGCTATGTCAGGCCTTGTCAATACAGACAAATACATCAGGCTACCTATTAACTGCTGATATGGAATATTGGTATCATTAACATTATTATTTTTATTAATATTTAGTTTTGTCTCCATAGGTGTACTAGCCTCTTTACAAGTTAACATCTTAAATTTTACTAATAACTGATCAATATATTGTTCCTGATCTAAGGTGCAACTTTTATTATCTTTATCAATATTTACTCTCATCCCTAGACATTGTTTAACTTGTCCTAGATCTTTAATTTTAAATTTCGAACTCAAAACTGAAATTAAATTATTTGTTTCTTTTTCACAATTCGAATACACAAAGAAATCGTCTACATATAAAGCAATAATAACTTTAACATTTTCATTAAATTTAGTAAATACACATGGCTCTATTTGACTTCTCTTGAAGCCTAATTCTGTCAAACACTGATCAACCTTTTCATACCATGACCTTGACGCCTGTTTTAACCCATAAATGGCTTTATTTAATTTAACAATTTTTCTGTTATTATTATTATCTAATTCAACTTGTGGATGAGCCATATAAATATCTTCTTTCAAATTACCATTCAAAAAAGCAGTCTTAACATCTAAATGGGTGACATTCAAATCTAATTGAACAGAAAGTGCAAACAACAATCTTAAAGTACAGTGGCGCACTACAGGTGAGAATGTCTCGTCATAGTCTATTCCTGGCTTTTGGGTGAAGCCCTTTGCCACTAAACGAGCACGATATCGAACACTGTTATCACTATCTAATTTTCTCTTAAAAACCCATTTACATTGAACTAAAGTTTTACCTTCAGGCACTTCACTCACTACTGTCCAGGCATTGTTTTCTTCAAATGCTTGAAGTTCCTCTTCCATCGCAGCAGTCCACTTATCTTTGTCATGGCCTTGTAGCGCCTGCTGGACACTAACTGGATCACTTTGATTCTCAGCATTTGACTGCGTGCACAAGTTTGAGTAACCATAACGCTTTGGTGGTCTCCTGATCCTCTTTGGCAATTCTGGGGTTGTAATCTCCTCTACATTCTGCAATAAAGAGTTATCAGTCCAATCAGAATTATTTTCATGTTCTGTAGTAGTCACTTTATCAACGGACTCATCTATTTCACTCTTGACTTGTTGCGTTTCTGAGATTTCCCCCACTGAAAGTGATATGCTATCATCAATTTTGCTCTTTAAGTTCTCTTGAATTATGACATCCCTGCTAACAGACACACACTTCTTATCTGGGTCATAAATCCTATACCCTTTAACATTTTCAGCATACCCAACCAGTATGTGTGGTTTAGACTTAGTATCCCATTTAAGTCTTTTTTCTTTTGGAATGTGCACCATGACCTGACTACCAAAAACTCGGATGTGACTAAGATCTGGTTTACTACCAGTCCAGAGCTCATAAGGTGTTATATTCTGTAATCCTGATGCTGGTGACCTATTTTTAAGGTAAACTGCTGTATTTACAGCCTCAGCCCAAAATCTTTTTTCTAGTCCGGCATCAAACAACATACAACGAGCCTTTTCAACCAAAGTCCTGTTCATCCGCTCACTAACAGCATTTTGCTCTGGGGTATAAGTATTAGTTTTTTGATGGACTATACCAGCCTCAGCCAAGAAACTGTCAAATAATGCATTACAGAATTCTAGTCCATTATCAGTTCTAAATATCTTTTTTTTTTTTTTTTTTTTTTTAATCTTATAAATTTAGGGACTTTTGGTCACAGTACGACCATGCCAGCCCCATCGTAACCTAATACAAGTCAAGCTTTATTAACTATGAGCGCTCACAACCTTACTCACTATTTTATAAACAGCGATGGCTGCGTTAGAGAGGGGTTCGGACAGTATACTTTGGATAACACCAACATCAATTAAATTAATTTTAAAAGTATTCATCAACACCTCTCTAGCAGCTCGTGTCCTGACGCATTCCACCAACAAGTGGTGGACATCCTCCACCGTGCCGCATTCTGTACAATTTGGACTGTCACTTATTCTCATTAGATACCGAAACTTGTTGAGTGGAACGTGTCCAGTCCGCAGTCTATGCGCTATTATTATAAACTTTCTCTTAAGCTTAATATTGGCAAACCAAGGAATACGTGGAGGTTCACATTGTATTGTCTTGTACCAGATTCCCTTTTCAAGTGATGTTCTATTAAAATATTCTTTCCAATCCTTAGAGCATTCAATTTTATATTTTGGTAAAAGTTCGGAGTAGCTTGGAGTAATATTCACCTCCAAACCATCCGACACAGAAGTCTTTGCCAGTTGGTCGACCTCCTCGTTCCCCCGTAAGCCAACATGCGACGGAACCCATTGCAGAATCAAATTTACATTATTAGACATGAAATAATATATTTGTCTTAATATGATATAAGCAATCGAAACACCTCTGCAGCCAGAGGCACATCGAGCTATATGCTGAAGAGCACTTCTGCTGTCTATGAAAATGACAATCCTATCGTTATTAAACTCCGCGTTTTGCAAGTATGTAAGTGCCTTTGATACCGCAAGGAGCTCCGCCGTCATTATACATACATTACTATTACAAATTTTAAACAATCCTTTACTATTATGCCTCGGATCATAAAAGGCGGCACCAAGAATATTTCCTATTTTAGAACCATCTGTATATAATTTTAACCAACCATAATATTTAGTATAAATTTCTTCCAAGATATTGTTTTTCAAAATATTAATATCGTATGATTTTTTACATTGTTTCATATAATCTAAATGGACTCTAATAGTACCTCTTACGTTTATATTTGAAACCCAAGTATCTAAGCAAAACATTTCTAAAGGATAACTAGATGAAACAACTTCTTCTTTGGTACTGTAATGATTTTTAAAGAAAATATTCATAAATCGTTCAACTTCCAATGATAAGCGATAGATGGCGCTAGTAGTTACATGAACTTTAGACATTCGTTGTAGATATTAAGTAATAATTTATAATATTAGACTTTATGGATTTGTTTTGTATAAATATATCATAATTGTTAAAATGAAATATTTACTTGCAGTTAATTATTAGATAAACTCTAATATATATTAATTAGTCAATTGATGTTACGTACTCATTACTTTGCTCTGATTGGTCGGTTAGTCGACCGAGTGTTTGTGAAAGTTTGTGGTAGGGAAACACTGAGTTTGTTACTGTTTTTTTTTTTTTTTTTTTTTTTTTTTTTTTTTTTTTTTTTTTTTTTTTTTTTTTTTTTCGATGGGAAAAATCATCTTATGACAACCCCCGCTCTTGGGCGGAGCGGGAGATAGTGTCAGACTCTTACTGACTAAAAAACCCATCCCGTTCCTTCAAGCCTTCGATACCGGGGCTCGAGCGCCCTTTCGGATTACCCTGGCCCCGGTAGGCATTTTGGACAGAGTCAGTCTGCTTTGAGTCGTTGAACAGAAAACATGTCCGACTAAACTGTGTATTTGTAAATGATTGTTAATAGAACGATAAGTATGAAATTGTGTTGATCAAAGTGAATTAAATATTTATACAATTTATCCTGAAGTGTTTGATTTATCACATTTCAGAAGTGGGATATGCCTACAAATATGTGCAGTGATAACAAGAAGAGGTTATGTGTGCCTAAATTGAAGATAAATGAGTTCGAGAAATATATTTTTGTCTTTCCCATGTGTGCTAGTGTTACTTCAGACAAGAGGTTATGTGTGCCTAAATTGAAGCTAAGTGAGCTCGAGATTTATTTTTTTTTTTTTTAGCCAAGTGTGCCAAGTATTTTAGACCAGTATCATACTCACCCAAATTTCTTACTGATGGTGACAGGCTCGTGTATTGAATCATTCGATTCCCTTCAAATGTGTGAACTGAGTGGTACAGATATGCGCGTCATGTTCGTAATCGAACGTTGACAAGACTAAACACCTCTTAAATGCTGGTGATTCATTTTAGTTTCTATATTTCAAATTGGGTGCTTTTCCTTTATTTAATTTCATCGAATTCGTATAGTGATAGATTAAAAAAAAAAAAAACAGTTTATATGTAAAATTTTCCTATTTCCCAAAGCGATAATTGTCATTGTTGCCTCGGATTACTTTGTGTGGCACGATAATTTCCCTTTCGTTTCGACGCATAGTTGTAAAAACATGTTGTACCCCTTATTAGTATGTCACAATAATGATAAATGATAAATGACCAGTGATTAGTGACCAGTGATTAGTGACCAGTGATTAGTGACCAGTGATTAGTGACCAGTGATTAGTGACCAGTGATTAGTGACCAGTGATTAGTGATCAGTGATTAGTGATCAGTGATAAGTGATCAGTGATAAGCGATCAGTGATAGGTGGTCAGTGATCAGTGATAAATGATAAATTTATTTATTTATAAATGTTAAACGATAAACGATAAATGATAAATAGTAAATGATAAATGATGATAAATGATAAATTTATTTATTTATAAATGTTAAACGATAAAAGATTTTATTTTGTACTGTTGTTTTATGAACTAAATTTCCACCTATGACAAACAATAAATGAATTTGAGAGAACAAAGTTAAAACTGAGTTTGTATATGTATAACACGATTTAAAAGGCTGTAAATAGAATTTCTTCTCCATAGAGATCTACACTTTGGAATATGTAATTACCGTCAATTTGCTGACTTACTGACTTCTTGGCAATTTAAGAGTCTGTAAATGGTTCATTAGAAATGTTTTGATTTGATTTCATTGCTTTGATGAGGCCAAGAGTGTCTTTGATGAGGCCAAGCGTGATTTTGATGAGGCCAAACGTGCCTTTGATGAAGCTAAGTGTGTACCTTTGATGAAGACAAGCGTGCCTTTGATGAAGCCAAGCGTGCCTTTGACGAAGCCAAGCGAGCCTTAATAAGACCAAGCGAGCCTTAATGATGGTTAATTTGAAATGTTTTGAATTGATTTCAGTGCTTTGATGAGGCCAAGAGTGTCTTTGATGAGGCCAAGCGTGCCTTTGATGAGGCCAAATGTGACTTTGATGAGGCCCAACGTGCCTTTAATGAAGCCAAGTGTACCTTTGATGAAGCCAAGCGTGCCTTTGATGAAGCCAAGCGTGCCTTTGATGAAGCCATGCGTGCCTTTGATGAAGCCAAGCGTGCCTTTGATGAAGCTAAGCGTGCCTTTGATGAAGCCAAGCGTGCTTTTGATGAAGCTAAGCGTGCCTTTGACGAAGCCAAGTGAGCCTTAATAAGACCAAGCGAGCCTTAATGAGGGATGAGGCAAGCATGCCTTTGATGAAGCTAAGCGAGCCCATTTGAGGCCAAGTGGGCTATTTGAGGCCATGTGGGCCATTTGAGGCCAAGTGAGCCATTTGAGGCCAAGTGGGCCATTTGAGGCCAAGTGGGCCATTTGAGGCCAAGTGGGCCATTTGGAGCAAAGTGGGCCATTTGAGGCCATGTAGGCCATTTGAGGCCAAGTGGGCCATTTGAGGCCAAGTGGGCCATTTGAGGCCAAGTGGGCCATTTGAGGCCAAGTGGGCCATTTGAGGCCAAGTGGGCCATCTGAGGCCAAGTGGGCCATTTGATTTGGCCAGATGAGCCAATTAAGATTCGGGTTAAGTGTGCCCGGTGCAGACGAAATTATCCTCAAGAGCGTAAGTAACGTATGAATTTACCTATTAATGTGATTTTAGTCTGACTACGTTGGCTTAATGCAGATGTTGTAAATGAATTGAATAATTTATTAAGTTTATTCATATCATATTTGAACTGTTTATTGGATGAGATTTGAACATTCTGTTATAGTTTTTGAAGATATTATAGGTATAGATAAATTGAATTGAAAGTATAATTTAACACTGGGATTTGATTCTTAAAAAAGAGTTTCAAATGAACGATACAAGTACTATTTCCTGTAAATGTTTTAACCACTGATTTTTTTTATTTTTGAGGACTTGGATTCCGACAGAACTACAGAAGGAAAAATTGCCAGTCTTATTGAACAAATAGATAGTTCCTGTTTCAAACAGTACAGACTTGAAGAAAAATGATGCAAAGAGACGATTTGGAAGGAATAAGACACCACCACGATGCAAGAAGCGAAGAGGTACCCCACGTTGGTCTAAGAGAGTGGTTTAATGATTTTCAAGGAGGAAAGCGTTACAAGTATCGAGGTTTGAACATATCCATTGGAACTTTGTGATACGGGAGTTCTATCACTTCTGTAAATTTTGAGAGTATTTAAGTTTGATTAGAAAGAGTAATTATAATTGATTTGTATTAAGCAAGTAGGATCAGAAACTGACTATACAATTTGTCTCAAAAACTTGCTAGTCTTACCAAGAGAAAATAGAAAATTTACGAAACCTTGCCAAGTTTTGTAAGTTAGCATTTAGTGACGAAGTGGTAAACTAAACTAAAATGATTTTATCTAATGAGCAGAATTATGGTCGGTTTCAAGCAGAAATGTTAGCTAGTAAGAATTAAGGTGTAACTTATGTGAATATTATTACGACAAATTAATGCTTATATACGGATAACAAAAAAGTAAAAGAGCTGCAGATAGAAATTTAAACACACGGGATTAATGATAAATCTATTAGGAATTGAGCCAAACCATTAAATTGTAGACGAGGAAATGGATTTATTACACGTTTTCAATTCCTGTGACGTGTGCATACTGTAGCAGAGACTGATTCTATGGATAGAGAACACAATGATATTTATTTTACAAGTAGGATAAAATATATACTATTACATGACCATAACTAGTTCTCGTCGTCCAGACTGAAATCGAAGCCGGTTCCTAAGATGATTACGATACAATGAATGATTTAAATAGAGCTAAATATTACATCGTTATTTATTCGGTTAAGGGGAAGATGGATTGAAAATCCATACACTAGAGTAGAGGACCAATTTCAAGGTTTCAAATAAAAATAAAGTTTGACGAACAGTGCGATCCGAACTTCATTATTGGAACCTTTACTTGGTACGAAATCACGCACATATTCTGCTAATATTATTTGAGAGATAATATTAGTACAATTAAGCCCTTAGCCTCTAGCTGAAGGATCACTTTTATTCTAAATGCTTAAGTTTCTGTTTTATATTATGCTTTCAAATAATGAAAGTAATGAACTCTGACTAAACGAGTCGCCACACAACATGTAGCAACATGGTGGCTACAGATTTGTGAGTTTCATTTAACCACTGAGAGTGTAAGATCTAGGACGCGTATGTCGATACCTTAAGTCGTAATATCATGTTTTCTACAGAAATTAAGACGAATACTGTTTCTGTTTATAGTATTGAGACGAGAATTGATCTAAATATCAAATTTTCGAATACTTTGACTAGAGACACAATAGAAACAAAATGAGAGAGCAAGCGCCAGCATTTGCTTAGGATTAAATGAATAAGATCTAGATTTCAAATTCTTATAGCTGAACCCGATGAAAAACCTAATGACATGAAGTGAATTCAGTGCGCGTAAATAATGAAGAATACTTTCGAACAAAAAGCTGATCAATTTTACTTTATGCTAACAGTCTCACATAATTAACATTGACCAATGGTTTTGAGTACCTAATTGAGTGTTGGTTATAAAACATATTTGACAGTAGTTTATTAACTTGGATAATACTGCAATCATGGATTTCTTTTAGATACCCTTTTTTTTTTTTTTTTTTTTTTTTTTTTATGGTGGGAAAAAATCATGCATTGACATCCCCTGCCCTTGGGTGGAGCGGGAGATAGTGTCAGACTCTTACTGACTAAAAGACCCACCCCGTTCCTTCTAGCCTTCATACCGGGGCTCGAGCGCCCTTTCGGATAACCCTGGCCCCAGTAGGCTTCGACCCGGCTGGGTCCCTGCTGTTGCTGACAACTCCTTGAGGCGCGCGGGAACAGTGCGCGCCGTCGACGCCTTGGGCTTGGTCCGGACAGTTACCGGACGGCCGGACAGCGAGCTACCCATTGCTCACTGTCCGCAAGCCCGCGCCTACGGTGGCCGTAGATACCCTACTATCAAGAGCTTTTGCGATAGTCATGGTATTAACCTTGTTTTTAACGCTGTATCTTGTCTAAGGTTGAGCGCGGTTTTGCTAAAATGTATAACCACTATTTTAAATCCCCTAGCAAAATAAAATGATTCCTATGACGAACACCAAGGAAACATATGCCTATGGCGTGTTATTAATTCTGTTAAATGTCCCACTAGACAGACTGCCACAAAACTACCAGGATCAGAGTGCCTTTAAATGATAAACATTACGAAGTAAAATACGTTAAAAAGTTTAAGATATGAAGTGAGCGCCAATATCTGGGTTAGACTAGCAAAAAGATACTTTCGTTATCAGTAAAATCCTTGATACAGCCTACAGCATAAGTGGTTTAATAAAGATTAGTAGATCTGATTGCAATTATGAGGGCAAAATTGAATTTGCCTCATTTTAAAATCCATAGATCCATTGAAAAAAAAAAACAAAGTTTTAAGTATAAAATTACTGTAATTACCGATTTTGGCAAACTGAGGAATAACATTTAGAAGCATACTTTCCTCCGACCTTATATAAACTCGGATATAGAGAAAAGCCTTTGCCAAAAAAAAAAAACTATTCTTCGCGTGATGAGAATGTTATAAACATATGACGTGACGATAAAGCAAATAATCAAGACTAAGCCGAATGTAATGATTATGAATGTAAGACTCAGTTCCTTGTAGAACTGGAATTAAGTTTCATAATTTTAATGAAAATATCCTATCATTTTAATTGTAATCGTGCGTCAGGAGATCGCACGATGTCGGATGGCCGAATGTAATGATTTTTAAAGAAAATATTCATAAATCGTTCAACTTCCAATGATAAGCGATAGATGGCGCTAGTAGTTACATGAACTTTAGACATTCGTTGTAGATATTAAGTAATAATTTATAATATTAGACTTTATGGATTTGTTTTGTATAAATATATCATAATTGTTAAAATGAAATATTTACTTGCAGTTAATTATTAGATAAACTCTAATATATATTAATTAGTCAATTGATGTTACGTACTCATTACTTTGCTCTGATTGGTCGGTTAGTCGACCGAGTGTTTGTGAAAGTTTGTGGTAGGGAAACACTGAGTTTGTTACTGTCATTTTGGACAGAGTCAGTCTGCTTTGAGTCGTTGAACAGAAAACATGTCCGACTAAACTGTGTATTTGTAAATGATTGTTAATAGAACGATAAGTATGAAATTGTGTTGATCAAAGTGAATAAAATATTTATACAATTTATCCTGAAGTGTTTGATTTATCACAGTACTGTTGTATACTGTTACTAATAATGGTGGTTTCTTATTTTGCCAATAACTATTCGTAATGTAACTATTTAAGGTATATAATAGATCCAATGTTATATTGTTCTCAAAAGATTGTAATTTTAAACAGAATTTAATTGCAAGATATTTTCTTCTTAGAGCCAGATTAGGGATACACAATTCACATTCCATAACGTGGATGGGAGTTGTTCGTATGAAACTACCAATTATCCTCAAAGCTTGGTTTTGTACCTTATCTAATTTACTCACATGTGTTTTTGCACTGTTATCGTATAAGAAGCTTGCAAAATCAATTCTACTTCGGATTAATGCTATGTACAGCCTACGAAGATGTTTAGGGTGCATCCCCCATGCTGTTCCAGCTAAAACTTTCAGTATGCACAAAAACCTCTGTGTTTTTACGCAAGTTTCGTTTATGTGCTTCCCCCAACGAAGGTTTTTGTCCAACCACACACCAAGATATTTGACATTTTCAGACGGGCTTACTAATGAGTCCTTGATGGTTAGATTTACTTGCTGTCTCCTACGTCCTCTGCTAAATATGCAAATTTGAGATTTACTCCCTGATAATTTTAAACCTAATTGATCTAAAAGTTTAATCATTATATCTACCGCACTTTGTACTTCCAACACACTATCAGCTAGATTTTTACAGCTTTTGTAAAGGACAAAGTCGTCAGCATATTGTAATATTATAACGTTAGTAATACTATGACAAATTTTATGCGTAACTATATTAAAAATCAAAGGAGACAATGGGTCACCTTGGGCAATGCCTCTACTAGTCCACCTGACCAGAAAGCTATCTTCATTACCGTCGTATGTACTTTTGAGATGTCTTTCTGTCAAGAATTCCCACATATATCTGCAAATTTTATTTCCTGCATTTATTTCATTAAGAGCATGAATAACACTATCAACTGTCACATTGTTATACGCATTTTCTATATCCAGAAAACACGCTAACGTAGGATGATTCTTAGAAAAACCCATTTGGATGTAGCAAACCAATCGAGCCAAGCAATCCAAACATGACTGGGAACGTCTAAATCCCGTAGTATTCAATGATAAATATTTATTTTTTTCCACGTACCATTCAATTCTTTTACATAATAAAGTATGGAAAATTTTACACAAGCATGAAATTAAAGAAATGGGTCTTAATTTCAATGGGATATCTGAACCACTACAATTTTTCGGTATTGGTACTATTTTAATATTTCGCCATTGGGTAGGGACAGTACCAGTTGCCAAAATTAAATTATATATTTCTAATAGGTATACTTTTGCTGGTTTTGGAAGATTATAGAGCATCGAAAACGTAATTTGGTCATCCCCTGGTGCCGTGTCCCTCTTTTTAAGACATCTATCCAATTCGTGAATTGTAAATTCTATTTCTAGGGATGTGTTACTTGACTCGATAACAGGCATCTGAGGAATGACATAATCAGGAGCAAGACTACAGAGTAAGTCTTCAACTTGTAGCTTGGAAGCATAAAATTTTGATCTTTTATGCCTTTTCATCCAACGCATTCTATTCCAAGCTTCCGAGACAGAGGTTGATTCATCTATACTGCTACAGAAATCCCTCCAACCTTGTGATTTGGCATGATTTAAAGCTCGTTTTGTCTCATTCGTTTGATTTTCTAAAATATTTAAATTACTTGGAGTTGGGTTTCGCCTAAATATTGATAATGCCAACCTTCTCCTTGCTATAGACCTTGATAGGTCAGCATTCCAGTATGGTTTCGGTTTAAATTTAGTCAAAAGGTCAGTACATATCTTAACTAAAGGCGTACTTAAATCAGCAGCTGAATTAATTTCATTTACAAAGAAGTCGTATTTAACCTGAACATTATCTGAAATGATTATGTTGTTATATAAGAAAGTTTGTTCCAGAGTTTGTTTGTACAATAGCCAGTTTGTTTTTTTTAAATTCCGTCTTTTAACTAAATTTCGATTTGTAAAACTATTTGAAAACTGAAATATAATTTTGATAATTATGTGATCGCTACTCAGCTACAGCAGCTACAGCAATATCTGCAGATACAAAAGTAATGTCAGGTGAAGACTCTTGAAGCACCCCATTTACCAGTTTAATCCTCGTAGGGCTGCCATTATTCAATGAAATAAAGCCATTTTCTAGGGAAGAATCAAATAACTGCATACCTCTAAGGTCATTTTTATATGACCAGTTTGAATGATGGCCATTAAAGTCACCTGCTATTATAGTTCCTTGAGAAAACGTACTGAAAAGCGCATCCCAATCTGGCGGAGTGGTTCTAATATTAGATGGACAATATATACTTACAATATTTTGTATATAAGGACAGTTCAGTAGCTTTACATGTAGCACCTCTATACCTGTATTGTTCAATTTGAATGACGATACCTGAGTCTTTAAAGATTTATGGGTTATAATTGCTACACCACCGTATGAATCACATCTATCTCTTCTGAAAATATTATAACCACTAATGTGACTATGAGATTCCGGTTCCATCCATGTTTCACTAACAATAGCGACGTGCGCTTTTTCTTGGAATAGTAAGCATTCAAATTCAACCAGTTTTGGTTTCAAGCTTTGTGAGTTCCCCACCAACTGTGTTCCCACGTTGTCGTCGTGGTGGGGCTTGCGTGTCTCAGTGACCTTGAGGGCTATGCCGGTAGAGCTACTCATGCCGGAAGGCCTCAAGCGAGAGACCAGACCAAGAGGAACACACGGCGGAGTCCAGTCGGACCGCCCGGAGGGTGCGCTGTTCAGGAGCGCTGGCACCAACAGCTGTTGGCGCCTTCTGGATAGCGATTTGAAGAGATAGGGTTCGCCTCCGGTACGTGTCTGTTCAGCAGACATGACCAGGATGGCGAACGTGCAAAGGGGACCCCACCCCATTAAAAAAGGCAAAGCTGTGTTCAGCAAAACATGAGTGCGAGTAGTCAAAAATATACTACCCCAGGAGGGTACCAGCTTGCTGGAGAATCCCTCCCCGAGCAGAGCTCGGGCTGCCCCTCGTATTCTGGGGGGGGCACCTACCGCCTCGGGTCTCCGGACCCTGTACCGTCCTTCGTGGACGCAACGAGCCAGGGTGGCTCACACTTCGGCAGCGCGGAGTCCCTGGGACCAGTTCCCAGCACGTCCGCGATGCCAATGAAGGCCGGCCGTAGGTTTGGCCTCAGGGAGGTGAGTGAAGACGCGGCGTCGGACTCAGATGCCGTGTCTTTACTCAACTCAGACGGGAAAGAGTCGGAGTTGGAGGTGCGGGAGCCCCTCCTTTCGATGGAGGTGGAGGATTCCGCATCCAACGGAAGGAGGGCGTTCATGCGCGCCATGCGCTCCGTGTCCGACGACGAGACGGGACCTGCCCGAAAAATCTCGTCGTCGGGGCGGGGTGCGGCCCGAAAGTCGGGCAGAGGGAGAGGGCTCCCCACTGAGACCGCCAGTGAGGGACGCCAGGCCAGCGCCTTGGTGCCGAGGATTCCTGAGGACTTACCAGAAGGAATGGAGGAGGCGATGGCCAAGTTTAGAGCGGTCGTGGCAGCCGCCATCACGAGTGTGGCGAACAAGAGGGAGAGGGTGGCCAAAAAACGCTCCATTGAGCTGGCCAACACTTCTATTGAGGAGGCGCTGGGGCTCGTTTTCGAGCCCTACGAGCGCACCCTTAGCGGGAGGTTTGGCCGGCTCGAGGCAGCCGTGGCCACTCTCCAGGACTCTCGTCCCGAAGGGAGGAGCAGGGAGGAGCAGGGCCGATCCCGGCCCTCGCCCCAGGCGGATAGTGAGGAGGTGGTGTCCCTGCTGCGGCAGGAGCTGGCTGCCTTTAGGGAGCAGCAACAGCAGCAGCAGCAGCAGTTCCAGGGGCACATCCAGCGCCAGCTCTCCGTCCTGGAGGGCATCGTCCTGCGCCCCCCTCTCGCGGCCTCCGGCCAGAAGAGGACGGCGTCGTATGCCACCGTCGCCGCGGCCACGACGGCTGCACCACCCAGGGCTGGCCCCTCGGGGCAAGCCGGGCGCGTGGCCGCGGCGTCGGGGCCTGCAAGGCCGGTCCCGGCGGCCAAGCAGCAGCAGCGGCAGGGGAAGCCTGCCCCTCCCCCGAAGGGTAGGGTGGCGGCTGCCACCAAACCGGCGGGGCCTCCCGCCGCGGCGGCGGCGACTAGGTCGCGCCTGCCGCCTTCTACGCCCGAAGACCCCTCGGCTGGCGCCGAGTGGACGGTCGTCGGTGCCAAAAAGAAGGCGAGCAAGGCGGCAAGGGCGGCCAAGAAAAGAAGGCGGCGACAAGACCGTAAAAAGCGGGCCATGGCTGCTCGACTTCGCGCCCCGACTTCCGCAGCTGTAGTGATCACACTACAGCCAGCTGCGGAAAAGAAGGGCGTCAATTACGATGCAGTCATGGCAAAAGCCAAGCAGGCGGTGATTGGCCACCTCGGCGAGTTCGGAGCCTCAGAGGGCTTCCGGATGAGGCGTACCGCTACCGGTGCCCGAATGCTGGAGGTCCCTGGGGCAAATAGCGGGGAACTCGCAGACGCTCTGGCCGTAAAGATCAGGGCGTCCCTGGACGCCGAGGAGGCCCGAGTGTCCAGACCCACCAAGTGCATCGACATGCGCATTATGGGTCTGGACGACTCCGTTAGGGTGGAGGAAGTGGTGGCCGCCATCGTCAGGGCGGGAGGGTGCACGACCGATCAGGTCCGGGCGGGCACCATCCGCGCTGACAGCACGGGCATGCGAGCCGTTACGGTGAGCTGCCCCGTGTCGGCGGCCAAGGCCATCACGACCGAGGGCCGAAGGCTATTGGTGGGTTGGGTTTCAGCCCAAGTCAAGATGCTGGAACCCAAACCTCTGCGGTGCTACCGCTGTCACGTGGGGCACCACGTGGGGGCCTATTGCGCCGCAGAGGACCGCAGTGACCGCTGCCACCAGTGCGGACAGCCCGGGCACAAGGCCGTTGAATGCCGTGCAAAGCCGCACTGCTACGCATGTGCGGCTGCAGGCAAGCCGGCCGACCACCGGGCTGGGGGCAGGTCCTGCGACCCCCCCGCCAAGGCCAAGGGCAAAGTCAGGCCCATCCACCCTGACACCCTCACCGCAGCAGCCACCGTCTTGGCTGCCGCCGCTGTCGCCGCCGCTCCCGCCGCGGCGGTGCCCTCACAGGGGGCTCGGGAGGAGACTGTAATGGAATGTCAATAAGGACACCATTACGTCTCCTCCAGGCGAACATCAACCACTGCGCCCCCGCTCAGGATCTGTTGCTCCAGAGCATGGCGCAGTGGTCGATCAATGTCGCCGTCGTCTCCGAGCCGTACTACGTCCATCCCCGCTGGGTTCAGGACCTGGACGGCTCGGTGACGCTAATTTCGTCGGCCGCCGCCGGTACCCCGCCCCTCGAGGCTGTTGCGAGGGGACGGGGTTGCGTGGCAGCACGGGTCGGGGACATTGCAGTGGTAGGCGTCTACCTGTCCCCGACCAGAACTCCCGACGAACTCCATGTCTCCCTTATGGAGCTAAGTGCCGTCGTCGCTGGGTTTGGTACCCTCCCCGTGGTCGTTTGTGGGGACTTCAACGCCTGGAATACGGCTTGGGGTTCCCGGCGCACGAACACACGGGGTCGGTTGGTCGAGGACTGGGCCTTGGAGCTGGGCCTGGTCGTCCTGAACCGGGGTTCTGTCCCCACGTTGGTGCGGAGGCGGGGTGAATCAGTGGTGGACCTTTCGTTCGCCAGCCCCGCTCTGTCGCCGCGTGTCGTCGACTGGCGCGTTATGGAGGAGGTGGAGACGTACTCCGACCACCGGTATATCCGGTTGGACGTCTCCGCCGAAACCTCGGCCGCGCCGGTCCGACAGAGCCCTTGCGGTCCGCGATGGGCGCTTAAGCAGATGGACCGGGAGCTCCTCCTGGAAGCCGCGACGGTACAGGCCTGGGTGCAAGCACCGGACAGGCCTGTCGACATCGACGTCGAGGCGGAGTGGTTCCGGGAGGCCATGTCGCAAATTTGCGATGCGGCAATGCCCCGAGTCCGTCCAGGACGTGCTAAGCGCCAGGTGTACTGGTGGTCGCCGGAAATCGCTGCACTGCGCAACACGTGCAATCACGCGCGACGCCGGTACGCCAGATACTGCAGGCGCCGCATCCGCGCGCCGGATGCGGAGGCCAGAGAGGCGGAGCTGTACGAAGGTTACAGAGAGGCAAAACACACCCTCCGAGCGGAGATTAAGCGGGCCAAACTCGAGGCCCGCGACGTGTGGCTGGGGTCTCTGAACGCGGACCCGTGGGGGCGCCCGTACAAATTGATACGGGAGAAACTGCGCCCCTGGGCTCCGCCGCTGACTCAGAGTCTCCGGCCCCAACTCGTGGAGGGTGTGGTGAGCGCTCTGTTCCCTGCGCGAGGGGAACACTCCCCCCCGCCCATGGCTCCGCCTCCGCCAGCGGTGTCTGACGCGGACCGCAATAGCGACGACGACGATAATGCTCCAGAGGTGACCGAGGCAGAGATGAGAGTGGCGGTGCAAAGGCTGAGTGCCAAGAACGCCGCCCCAGGACCTGATGGCTTGCCTGGGAAAGCCTGGGTCCTGGCAATGGAGGCTCTCGGGCCTCGACTGAGAGGGCTCTTCAGCGCATGCTTGGAGAGGGGCCAGTTCCCACTTCGCTGGAAGACGGGGAAACTGGTCCTCATCGCAAAGCCAGGGCGCCCTGCGGACTCTCCGTCCGCGTACCGGCCCATTGTGCTGCTCGACGAGGTGGGCAAGCTCTTTGAAAGAGTGATTGCGAGCCGCCTCGTCGCGCGCCTTTCACGGGTGGGGCCGGACCTTTCGGACGGACAGTTCGGCTTTCGCAGGATGCGCTCGACGGTGGACGCCATCATGCGCGTGCGAGCCCTCACGACGGGGGATGCGGTGTCCCAGGGTAGGCGTGTCGTGGCAGTGTCCTTGGACATTGCCAACGCTTTTAATTCCCTGCCCTGGAGTACGATCCGGAGGGCACTCCGGTACCACCGGGTGCCCGAATACCTCTGTCGAGTAGTCGAGGCCTACCTGTCGGACAGGTATATTGTCTACCCCGGTCACCAGGGAGACTGGAAACGTCGGGAGATGTCGTGCGGTGTTCCGCAGGGGTCGGTACTAGGGCCACCCTTGTGGAACATCGGGTACGATTACGTGCTGCGGGGCGACCTCCCTGACGGGGTCAGCGTAGTCTGCTACGCAGACGACACGCTGGTTCTAGCGCAGGGAGAGTCGTACCGGGCGGCGGCCGCTTTAGCGACACGCGGGGTTGCGATAGTCGTTGGTAGGATCCAGGAGCTGGGACTCGAGGTGGCGCTGCGCAAATCCGAGGCCATGTGTTTTCACGGTCGCGGCCGTCGGAACGCGCCACCGCCGGGTTCCCAACTAACGGTAGGAGGAGTTCGCATCGGCGTCGGGACATCGATGAGGTACCTGGGACTCATCCTCGACAGCCGATGGAATTTCGAGGAGCATTTCCGACGTCTGGCTCCCAAACTCAACCGGACTGGGGCCGCTCTCGGGCGGCTCCTGCCCAACCTTGGGGGTCCAGACGCCTCCTGCCGAAGGCTCTACGCGGGGATCGTTCGGTCCATGGCCCTCTACGGGGCGCCGGTGTGGGCGCTGTCGCTGCAAAAGCGACCGGCGGCCATTCTGAACGCCTGCCAGAGGGCCATGGCAATTCGGATGGTGCGGGGATACCGCACGATTTCCCGCGAAGCGGCGAGCCTTCTGGCTGGCCTACCACCGTGGGATCTGGAGGCAACAGTCCTTGCACACATGCACGACATGCGCGTGGAGATGCAACGCCGGGGTGAAAGTTCTCTGCCGCGACAGGTCACGGCATGGCGGACAGAGCTCCGGCGGGATCTCATGGTGGAATGGCGTCAGCGACTGTCGCAACCCCGTCATGGGCACGCCACAATTATGGCGATAAGTCCCCTCTTTGAGGCGTGGCTGGAAAGACCTCACGGCGTCCTTACCTTCCGCATGACACAGGTCCTCTCCGGAAATGGCAAGTTCGGGAGGTTCCTGTTCCGAATTAAAGCGGAAGTGACGCCCGGGTGTCGCCACTGTGCGGAACGCCCGGAGGACACGGTGGAGCACACAATCGCGGTGTGCCCTGCTTGGGCGGAGCATCGCCGTGCCCTCGTGGGGGTGATCGGCGGCGGAGACCTCTCGCGCCGGGCCTTGGTCGAGGCCATGGTCCGGAGCGAGGAGGAGTGGCAGGCGGTCGCCGACTTCTGCGAAGCAGTAATGCTCGCTAAGGAGGAGGCCGACCGCATCAGGCAACGGCGCTCTCGCCGCCGCCGCCGGGATTCCGATCCCGATTTCCAGCCACCGTAGGCGCGGGCTTGCGGACAGTGAGCAATGGGTAGCTCGCTGGCCGGCCGTCCGGTAACCGACCGGACCAAGCCCAAGTCGTCGACGGCGCGCGCTGTTCCCGCGCGCCTCAAGGAGTTGTCAGCAACAGCAGGGGCCCAGCCGGGTCGAAGCCTACCGGGGCCAGGGTAATCCGAAAGGGCGCTCGAGCCCCAGTATCGAAGGCTTGAAGGAACGGGATGGGTTTTTTAGTCAGTAAGAGTCTGACACTATCTCCCGCTCCGCCCAAGAGCGGGGGTTGTCATAAGATGATTTTTCCAATCGAAAAAAAAAAAAAAAAAAAAAAAAAGCTTTGTGAGTTCCATTGTAGTATGTTCAAAGTTATTTCATGTGGTGCACTATCCATTAACCATTATCACTCAGAAACATTTTAACAATCCCTGGTAAGTCTGGCAAAAGGTTAGTAAAAAGTGAGGTAAACCAGTCTGTAAAAATCTTAATAAGAGCTTTGAGCTTAACGACTATACTATCCTTTTTTTCTGTTATGAAGTTCTTAATTCTTTGTATAATTTCACTAAATGACCATGATTTCCAATGTGTCTGATCCATATTGTCTGTCCGCATTTGACCAGCAGTGTCTTCAGCTGATTTTTCTGAATCTGAAGTATCCAGTTCAACAATTACATTGTTTGCTATTTTATAAGGTACTTTCTTCTTCTTGGTATTTTTCTTTTTGTTTTTTGTCTTGTTTGAACCTGAAGGAATATTACTCTCAACTTTTTCCATGTAAACTTCTTGAAAAGACGATACTGAATCTTGCTTGCTTCTCTCGGATGCCTGAATAGTTCTACATTCCAGGATTGGGCTTGGGTCACGTAGTACACTTGGTGTAAGGAAAGAGGGAGACTCCCAATACTTTGTTAACGCTTTTTGGTAAGTATAATTATGTTCTGACATCAATTCTCTAATGCGTTTTTCTTTTTTATACACAGGGCACTGTTTCGACATTGCCACGTGATTGCCTGAGCAATTAGGGCATTTGAATGTTACTGGATCACAGGTAATATGGTAGTTAGAACACTTTGGGCAAACTGATTTATTTGTTGGGCACATTTTAGCAATATGCCCAAATCTCCAGCATTTGGAACATTGCGTTACAGGAAACGTATACGGTTCTACTCTTATTTTCAACTCAAATAGACATACATGTGTAGGTAAGGAAGAACCTTTGAAAGTTATTCGGAAAGTTTCACTTTGAACCCATTCATCTCCACTTTTTTTATTGAGTCGCTTAGCTGATACAATTTCCTTCTCACAATTCATATAATCTACGAGTTCTTCTTCAGATAAGCCCAATTCGATATCTCTAATAATTCCATACGATAGACCAACCTCCCAGGTTTTTTGCATTCGCCAACCAAGATCAATAAATACAGGACAACAAAGGAATTTTTCTGCACTATTTTTGTTACTAAACGTTACTAGCAACTTATAAGGATTTATGTATTTAATTTTGTCAATGTCCATAATCTCATTTTGTTTTAGTAATTTTGCAAGAGCAAATTGTTTGGGTATCTTTTCTTTGGAGGATACAGTAACTTGTATTGGTGATTCCTCAGACATATCCTTGCTAAGTTTTGCCTTCTTCTTAGAGTTATTTCTACTTACAGTTTGCCAACATTCTTGATTATTCTCAGTACTTCGACGTTTTATCGCTGATATTGTTGTATTCATTTCTATAACGTTATTCAATTGAGTTTGGTCATCTAATGTATCAATGTTTAAGTTTGCATCATAAGCCTCAGATTGGGATTGATCCCTATCCATTAAAAATTGCGTAACTGCACTCGCGACGCGATACCGGCCAGCGCGAGCGCATACCGATTGTTAAATTGGTTTTTTATTCGATTTTAAATTAATTTATATTAATATTTGAAATTTAAATATCTAAATATCTTAATTTTCTTATTCTGTTGATTCTCAACTAAAGCTTTAAATTCTTTAAAATATTTAAATGCTTGGTTTTTGGCCTTCAAAAAATAAACAAAGGACATGCGTGTGTGGTCATCAACTAATATTAAAAAATACCTGCAGCCTCCAATTGAATTCACCTCCATTGGTCCGCACAAGTCTGCATGAATGATGTCGAGTGCTTCACTGCTTCTCGTACCCACATGCTTGAACGATAATCGTGACTGCTTCCCTTGACAGCACACAACACATGTACTTTTATCAATAGATGCTTTGTCTTTGAACTCTATTCCCAAAACTGCACCTTCCTTCATTTTATTCAGGTCAACACTATTCAAGTGGCCCATTCTTCGATGCCACAGTTCAGTCTTAGCATTGCTGGGAATTGTAAACAAACAGTCATGCCTATTTTCCACATTAAGTTTATAAACACCATCAACTAATCTGGCCTCTCCAACCAGTTGATTTCTTCTATTATAGATATAGCAACAATCTTTCTGAAATTCCACTCTGTTTCCATTTTCAATTAATTTGCTCACCGACATTAAGTTCGTTGCAATACTTGGCACACATAACACATCCTTTACTGTGACAGAATGTTTTCCTTTCGATGTGATTGTAACAATATCAACATCACCCGAGCACAACACCGCCATCACTGAGTTGTTAGCCGCGGTAATTTCCTTTATACTCGTGTTTTCTAATGTGTTACGAATATTGTTTACGTTTGAGGTTATATGCACACTTGCTCCCGAGTCTAAATACCAGTCATTCTGTCTGAATTTTCCGGACAAGAATACTGCAGAAAACGCATTCGATTGGTTTGACTTCGAATCCTGAACTTGTGTACACTTATTTTTGTAGTGCCCGGTCTGTTTGCAACGATAGCACTTGATGACTTTCTTTTTATTCACGTTCGACATTTCCCTGCCATCTTTGTTTGTTCCTTTATTGAACGAGTGATTGAACGGCTTCGATTTTGGATCGACATGCTGGCGCCCTCTAGTGTATAACGCAGTAACTTCCGTCAAATCTTCACTTCCGGACATATCCAATAATTTTGATTTTACAACATCCGCTGTAATGGCGATCCCTGAATGTTCAATGGCCATCAGCATTGGAAAATATTTTTCCGGTAATCCCGCCAACATTAAACAGCCAATCCATTCATCATTGACCAAAAAACCAGTTCTTGATAATTTCTGCCCCGTTTCGATAATTTGAGTAATATAACTTGTCATAGAATCGGACGTTTCGAGACGTATTGATATTAAATGCCTCAATAACATAATTCTTCTAGAAAAACCAGAGTCATCAAACATCTGTTGTAATTTCTGCCATAGTTCTTTAGTAGTATTAGCGCTCTTAATATGTACGTATAACGCCGGATCTATAGTTAGAATCAACTTGACCTTCGTCATGGCGTCCTCTGCAATGGCGGCACCAACTCCTTCAGTCTTGAGAAAGTTCAGCTTTCCTTCGAGAACTAACAGATTTTCGGCGGCGAAAGCCCATTCGCTGTAGTTTTCGCGACCTTTGAGCTTAGGCACATTTGCAATAAACGAGTTCGAACTAGAAGCCATGTCTGTTGATTAACCACACTATACCGGGGGACCACGTGCAACACCGATACAAAGTCAAATATCACTACTGTGATTGCAACGAGAAAATTGTCCACTTTACGTTCACTATTCCTACGCTAACTGACTTAAACTTTTCAACGACTAGATTACTAAATGGGACTGGGCCCATAACCTATTAGAAATAAAACACTTGCTCTCATGGTGGCGAAACGTGAACTATATTTTTGAATATAAACCGTACATTCATACATTCAGTAATGAAGGGAAATTAAGAGCTTGAGTGAAGAACACTATCATTCATTAGACTATTCATATTTTATTAACAATAGATGGCGTTAATAGTTTCGTTTGATGCACATATTTCAATACATATTAATAGCGAAAACTCGGAAAACCCCATTATTTGTGTAGTTAAGGCGAAGTTAGCGAATAAACTAAATTCTCTTAAAATAAGGCTTTGTTTTATACTATGTGGTACAGGTACCGGCACGAATCTTGAGCGCTCGGCGTCAGAGTGGCGTCATTCCATACATTGGCGACCTAATCGCCAATCATCCAATCGCCAATCGTTGTCGTTGTTATATACATGCAGCAAACGCAGGCAACGAATCACGAGTGACGTCTATAAGACGATGGCTGTGCGAGCCAATCACTGACACTACCCGCCCCCGCGTCTCACTTGGTACCACTAAAGAGATCAAATATTTGACTTCTGCGCAACTTGAAGCCAGCGCTCAAGGTCCGGGCCGGTATCTATAACATAGAAAAAAACAAAGTGGTTATATCGAAACCAGAATCGGAGGCAGAAGCGTCAAAAGAAGCACTGCTAAAACAAATCAAAAACTGTTTTTCAGCCAAAAGATATCAACCCATTTACACGGGCCCCAAGTGTTGCCATAACGAAAGGATTTGTGCATCTCGCATTTATTGAATTCCTGCGACCCTCACCAGGTCATCGGTCCACCATGTGGGAGGCCTTCCAACACTGCATCTTCAGATACGTGGTGTCTTCACTAGAACCTTTTAGCTCCAACAACTATCTGATTTATGAGCAATGCGTTCTGCCCGCTGCCACTTAAGAAAGCAATTATTTGGCTTACATTGGTAATCTTCGTTCTCCTGTGAATATCTGCGTTCCTTAGTTTTTTTTTTATTTTTTTTTTCTTCTATAATACAGTCTTTTTACAGTTTTGGTTTCTTTTTGTACCATTAAACCAGAGCTTTGGTTTGTATTGGTACTCACATTCGCATAACAACACTTCTTAATCACAAATGCTTACTAATAGTGCTAATTTAATTGCGTTAGAACAGAAAGAAATGTAACATTCTTACAACATTGAGGGTAAATAAAAAATAGAAACAATGTCACAAGATAAAGAAACGTAAACATCTATTAGTACGTGGACTACTTAGGTACGTGAATAATTTTCACGTTACGTATCTACGGAGCATCGAACTATTGGTCATTCTTTAAAAGACAAGTTCAAGTCAATGTATACAGGTGGTTCCTTTCTATTGGTAATTATTATTTTTATTTCCGAAATTGGAATTAGAGACACAAAATCAATCGGAAGTTTTCGGAAACGGAATCAAACGTCCGTAACAGTCCTATAGAGACACAGTAGTGTAGTTGTTAAGCTAAGTAACTCCCATTTTCATCACACCACACTTTTCATTTCACACAAAACCTGCCACAATGTACGAATATACAACTAGAAAGCGTTTAGTGCGACCACGTAAATGGAACTGCATGCTTACTAGAGAAAATTATGGCTCACTTTACTGTTGCGAATGTAAGCTGCTGAATGCAAGCAAATGTGTTGGAATAGCTATAAAGCCTTCTTAGAGCTAGTGTGGTAGCTTATATGTATACAAGCTTTTGTTGTTTGTGATTGTGAAACAGGGACATAGAACGTTACTGTCTTAGAAAAAAAAGTGAAGAATGATTTTGACAAAGAAACGAGCTATCGCGCACACTAGCTTCTAACATTCCATAAGTGACCAATGTGAGCATGTATCTTGAGTTATGTGTTCTTTAGGCTCTGTATCTCAATCCGCAAAAACGGAATCCTTGTTTATCTTTCAAGACCTTTTTTCATAGAAACGTGTAAAGGTGATAAACCAACTTATCCACGTGGTACGCATCTAAAAATCATCTCCATATCACTTTCTGGATTGGATTCGACGGCGCTTTTCATCTGCGGAAAAACACTGCATGGAGACTGTTGCCCTGCGGTATTTGTGCTTGCGGTCTATGACACATACACAGTATTTAAAAACCGCCTTAAAAAAAGCCATTATGCATAAAGCACAAATGTTTTGTGAAATATTCTTTGAATAAAACAAACACTAAACGCGTAACGACGCCATTTATATTCAAGACGCTTATACCTATCTACTGTTCAACAAAAAGATGCTTTCTCAAGATCTAATTTCATTATAAATTCTAGAACCTAATCTCGTCTCATCAAGATAGAAGCGTTAGGTACAATAAAGTATCCGTAACAAAAGACTGCCTAAATAGTATGGGGCGGCACATGCCCAAAATGACCAGTCATTACGGACGCCCCCGGGTCCCAGCAGATTGGACCCTATCTCCGGCCTCCTATGTAGGGTCTTTTATGGACCTTTACGAGTCCTAGCTTGAAATTATGAAGTCCTGGGAAATGAGGCGATCTTTAAAATGGTGTTTTTGAAAGGATGGGCTGTAATTTATGTAATGAAGGTCTAGTTGCGAGTTTTTAGACCTTAAAATAGACACTACTATAATGAAGGTTAGTTGATGATATACGGTGGGGTTGGTGAACTGGTTGAGCGATTGGCTGCTGCGCTGGGTGTCGCGGGTTTATTTATTATTTATTTATTTTATACGTTATGCACACAAGAGTACAGAGGCGGACTTAATGCCTTAAGGCATTTTCTACCAGTCAACCTTAGGGTGATGCAGAGACAAATAGTGGTAGGTGCGATATTAAACATTACTTACAATTATAATTATAAAATTCCTTAAACAAATAACCAATAAAATACATATACACTATATACAATATATATACTTATATTTACTCAAACTACAACGAAGAGACAAAAAAATGAAAATGAAGAATACACGAATCTAGTGAAACAAATAATAGGAAACAAATTAGCGCTGTGACGAAACTACTGCCAACTTCTTACGAATGTACTCGCGGACCTTCACTTTGAAGGTCTCCACACTCTCTCTCCACTGTGTCTTTTTTATGTGACTTTACATGCTTATAAACGCACGATACTGGAGTTATTCCTAGTGGAGAGTATTTAAAATAAGATCATAAAGCTGCCTGGTATTATTGAAAATAATTATTGTGGCCCTCGCAAAAGGCAACTGTAGGAGTACTGGTTGGTATCAGTAAGTAAAGTCTGACACTTTCTTTCGTTCCACCCAGAGCGGGAGCAGTCATTCGATGATTATTTCCCCTTTAATATAAAAAACTAGCTACATAATACGTTAGCAAGCACATACAACATAGCACCATCACGTGAATTGTGACAAACTTTTTTTTTTAAGTTAACGCACTGTATTTCCACTATCTCCTAAGAGCTCCATAATAGTAATGAGTTGATCTATACGAATACTAACAAATGCTTGGATTACTGGACAGGTCCACTCAAATCTGTGTGGTTCTTTCCTCAAAAGACCATCTTAGATACTAATCTGCATGGTTTTCTTATGATTTTGAGTATTGCACGATTGCTGTATTGACTTTAAAAGAGACTTTGAGCCTTGAGTTTGTTTCGATGTTTCTTCTCAGAGTAGTTAGCTAGGAAACATCTGCCTCATCTCGTTTAAATTGACGTGTAAAAGTTTTTTAAAAATTTATTTTCAAAATAAATATCATATAGCAATACATGGTTTCGCAATTCCGCAAAAAAAAAAACCTCAGTTAATATACTTCGTACCCAAATAACTTAACATCTTCAATTAATTACCTAACACTGCACCAAGCCACTTAAGCAACTTCCCCAACCGTTTACTAACCAATTTTACATAATTACTAAAGGTGTCCGAAGGGTTCCGCATAATCAGGCCCTTAATTACAAAGACTGATGGGACCCTATTCTTGAAGCCATTAAATCAGGCTCAGGATTACAATATAGCCAAAAGGTCGAAAGTTAAGGCTATTCGGCTGATGACTTCCCATCTTGGGGCTATTGGACTGATGAAAAAAGGCGTTTGTTTGCGTCGCGCAAGGATGGTTTCCACAGAGTAGTGAAAAGAGATAGAGGTGCCATTTTTCTTGAACTGAGACAGAAATTACCATAACCACAGTAATAATTATTATAAAGGTGAAAGTTTTTATATATGTGTGTATGTTTATTACTATTAGAATGGACAGTTGAATTAATTTGGATGAAATTTAGCATACGAGTAGGCCATATTCTGGAGTAGAACTTAGGTAGTAGGTAGGTAGTACTTTTATGCCAAGAGTATGTTTCCTTGGGATAATTTTCTTCATTGATGCGGATAAAGTCGCTAACAGAAACAATTCAGTCTATAACCTTTCTCCTTCTTCTTTCGTTGCTACTGGGGAATAAGAACTGTTAAGAGGGCGAGAAATACATTATTATAATTATAATATCGGGAAAGGTCTATGAGTTATAAATGGAGCCAAAAACTTTATGATTGTAATGATCATTGACCACATCGTGAAAATCAGAAAGCAGAACGCTGTTGGGCATTTTTTTATTATAAATATAACTGTCGAAATGTCGATGTTTTATACTACCCCATAACTGTGGTGACTACAGGTCTGAAGTTTATAGTTTTTTTTTTTATGGTAAGTGCCAGGAATGTTATATGGTCGTATGGTGATCATTTAGTCTATAATATACATAAATAAAAAGAGAAACTGGCTGAGATATCAACACACAGCCAAAACTACTGGCACTGGAAACGTCCTTTTATGACATGAGCGAGCACTAAGTTCTTGGAAATTTAATTTTTAATGGTGAGTTGCACCATTTAACTATAACGATAACAAAGCCGTTTACAGTTGTCAAATCGTCGAATTGACCAATAGGCGGTCTGGCGATAAGTCCCCTCTTTGAGGCGTGGCTGGAAAGACCTCACGGCGTCCTTACCTTCCGCATGACACAGGTCCTCTCCGGAAATGGCAAGTTCGGGAGGTTCCTGTTCCGAATTAAAGCGGATGTGACGCCCGGGTGTCGCCACTGTGCGGAACGCCCGGAGGGCACGGTGGAGCACACAATCGCGGTGTGCCCTGCTTGGGCGGAGCATCGCCGTGCCCTCGTGGGGGTGATCGGCGGCGGAGACCTCTCGCGCCGGGCCTTGGTCGAGGCCATGTTCCGGAGCGAGGAGGAGTGGCAGGCGGTCGCCGACTTCTGCGAAGCAGAAATGCTCGCTAAGGAGGAGGCCGACCGCATCAGGCAACGGCGCTCTCGCCGCCGCCGCCGGGATTCCGATCCCGATTTCCAGCCACCGTAGGCGCGGGCTTGCGGACAGTGAGCAATGGGTAGCTCGCTGTCCGGCCGTCCGGTAACCGTCCGGACCAAGCCCAAGTCGTCGACGGCGCGCGCTGTTCCCGCGCGCCTCAAGGAGTTGTCAGCAACAGCAGGGGCCCAGCCGGGTCGAAGCCTACCGGAGCCAGGGTAATCCGAAAGGGCGCTCGAGCCCCGGTATCGAAGGCTTGAAGGAACGGGATGGGTTTTTTAGTCAGTAAGAGTCTGACACTATCTCCCGCTCCGCCCAAGAGCGGGGGTTGTCATAAGATGATTTTTCCCATCGAAAAAAAAAAAAAAAAAAAAAACCAATGGGCGGTCGTTTCACGGCTGGTTATGGTTTGGTTATCGTTCTAGTTAAATGGTGCAACTCACCTTAAGGTGATAAAGAAAAATTTTTGTTAGTATGCAAAATCTCATTCCGTGTGCCAATAAACTTGAAAGTTAGCACAAATAGTAATCTAAGTAAATACCCAATAAATGTTGTCATTGTTTGTTTTTGGAGCTACCCGCAATAGAAAAATTTAAAAGATTTAAAGATTGCATGGAAGATTTTTATTTTGTAGGTTAATAAACTTGAAACTTAGCACAGTTTCTAATCATAATGAATATTATAGACTGTCATTATTAGTTTTTGAAAACAACCCACAAAATATGATTTAAGGGTGTTTTTAACATGGTGCGGTTTAGATCATGCATGTGAAATTGCCCAGCACGCGTAACCTCCTCAAAAGTCATTTTCATACAAGTGTTTATTATAATGCGTGGAATACGCACACGGGACGCGCATTTGTCGTCCATTGTACACCACCACAATTTTTTTGCATGCGGGGTAATTTCGCAAGCGTGATAAAATCCGCACGATATTAAAAATAGGTATCCCAAAGGATGTAAAAGTTTTATGAAAACATTCTCGCGAACAAAGTCGAGTGCAAAATAAAAGGCACATCTGTATTTTAAATACTCTGTGGCTCTACCGAATGAGATCCTTTTTTGCCGATATTTTTTTTAGATTTTTCAAGTCAATCAAGGTGAGATTCCTATTATGCGAGTTCTAAATCGTAAAAAATAGATAGATAGTAAATTGATAGAGGGCTGATTAGTAAATTAAATTACTTTTACCAATGAATGTACTTACTAACGTTTTTGTGCGTATTTCAATGAATTAACCTTTCAATCCTGTACGTTATTACTTTTGTAATCTGTTCATTCATACCATTATTAAACTTTACTTACCATTGCAACCAAAATAAAATTTAGTGATTATAAATGACTATATCTCACTCGCACTCATGAAAATCATTTTTTTTTTTTTACAATCAGTTAATAAATGTTATTATTTAATTATTTATTAATTACATAACAAATTCGTATTTATATCAACAATTTTAAATAAAGCGTTAAATTTAAAAACAGCAACATGGATAGTAAAGATTTCATTGTTAATAATTAAATAAAATTAAATGATTTTGATTCGCGATTTAAAACATACATACAAACTTGCAACTTTATAGCGTGGCATAGTCTCAGGCCCCCTCTCTAGGGAGGGAAAGGGACGTAATCCACCACGCGGGCCCAGTGCGGATTAACCTTTTGAATGTCTTAAGTTACACAGTTCGACACAAGCAATTGTCTTTCTATTGTGTCTCTAATTACGGTATTCGATGAGTTAAGGGATGTCACATGTCTTCAAATATTTAGTTCTGTTTCCTCACGATGCTTTATTTTCTCGTTTTGAGAGCAGTGGTGATGAAATAAAATACACATAGTAATATGTCTGACTGGGTTTGAATTCGCGCCCTCTTAAGAGACGGTTGTAATCACTGGGTATTTTGTATGAACTCCGCCCAGTAGCCTGATTCACGTAATGAAAACCGTAGCGATTTAGTCGTTTAGACCATTTCCGTATTCACATCCATCAATCGAGTTTGAACGACACGGATTTTAAAGTCGTTGGAAGTTCGTCGATTAAAAAAACAAATCTGTATTACATTATCCTGGTAGAATACTTATTGATGTAACTGAAAATAAGTCGATAGATCGTGAATACCGCTTTTGGATAGGACTTCGATCGAACGACTATAAAACTTCAACGATATTTGGCTTGTTTGATTTTACGTGAATCAGGCTACTGGTCTATTTCGATTTCCCCGTAACAACGGTTTTATTTTTATATATAAAAAAAAAAACAATATCTATTCAAGATTTATGTTTTTGCGAGGCCCTTTTGAAAAACAAGTTTCATTATTTTTTTATAACTTTTAAATATTTCCGTGACGTAATCTCGTAGTCATACACGTTTGAAATCGTGTGTTACAGTCAAATTCGCGATTTTTTTGTCGGGCCAATTAATTTATATCCTGTTTTCAGTTTTTAACCGGTGGTTGGTCATATGACTTACTTGACATAAGTTCCTGTGTCCCCTAGATAGGGCAGAGCGCGTCCACAGTGCGCCGCCATCCCGGTCGATCTTGAACTTCGCGTTTCATTTCGCTCCAGGTCTTCCCAATGTTCTTCGCCTCTGCGATGACCGTTTGGTTGATCATATAGTCAATTTTATTAAAATACTTTTTCATGGTGTTTTTATATTTGTGTATTTCCAGAGGTTTAAAAAGTTAAAAATAAATGGAATCTGGCGTTAAGTCGGGATCGTTGCTACTGGGCCATCATTGCTCACCTTTATATTATTATACTAGCTTTTGCCCACGGCTTCGCCCGCATACATAAAATATAGCTTATGTCTCTCGAGAATAAAGCAGCTTTCTATCGGTGAAAAAATTTTCGCAATCGAACCAGTAGTTCCAAAGATTACCTCCTAAAAACAAAAAAAACACACTTTATCTCTTTATTATATCAGTGTAAATTTTAGCTTAAAAGGGTACTAAAAGAGCAACTGAATTCGAGTGACATAACATGTTTGTAAGCTTCTAACTACAGATAGTAATTAGTACTGAGTTACAGACACAGTCTACTAATAATGATTAAGCCAGATTAAACCAGTCATGATAATATATTAGCACACGTGTCAGATTGCCTAGTAATGGAGTATTCGGTGGCACCTGCTTTAATCAAACGGTGATATAATATGATTTAATTATTATTTAATTTATAGCACATCTTAACACAGAACCAACATTTAAAAAAATAAGCGTACAATATTCGGTGTTATTGCACAGGGTAATCAGCATCAACGATTGCTTAGTGCTTACTATCAGGTGGGATCGCAGTCAAACACTAGTTTATACTAATAAAAAAATAGATCTTACAGATAACCTTTGGATGGACTGAAAGAAAGGAAAAAGATTTTGGGCTGTCAGTATACAACAACGTTTGTAATGTAAAAAATATAATATATGTAATTCATAAATACAATACCAAATAATATAGTAACAAATATTAAAAATATTTTTTGAAGAAAAATTTAAGTAATAGGTTACGCTCCTTTACCTTTTGATTTAATAAATAAACATAACGTAATCAGTCTTATAATAATGAAAAAATAAATAAATCGTTTATTTGCGTAAATAAGGTACAACAACAAAAAATGGTAAGGTTGACAACATAAATAAAATTGATCTCTTATTCTGCCTTTAATTTCGGCGTGCAAATATAAATCATAGTATGTAGTCAAAATTAAATTAATTATTTGATTAAAATCATGCACTCATTATACAAATTTCTATTTCATTAAAATTGAGTTGTTGAGTTAAAAAATGTCAATATAACAATAAAAACTTACTAAAATAATAATTACAAATGTCAGTAATCAAGTCAATAATAATCCTGTCAATAATAAAATCATGTCAATAATACCCATGTCAAATATAATAAACATGTCAAAACTTACATTTTGTAACCTAAAAACTCGTGTACTACTTTAAAATTAAAAAGATTGCATGTAGCGGTGACGTATGTTTTTGTTGACTAGCTGTGGGGTACAATATCACACTAATATTATTATAATTGCTAATGTTTGTTGTGTTTATATTTATTATTTCTTCATGCTTGAATGGCTGAATAGATTTGGTTGAAGTTTGGCACTCGAGTAGACCATGTCTTGGAATAGCACATATTGCACGCTTTTTATTCCTTCTAAATATGATCTCAAGGGATAAATTTATATTTTTACGCGTGCAAAATAAAGTAAATGAATAATAATTTTAAAAAAAGATCTACCAAAAATACACAAAAAGAAAATAATAATAAAAATAGGTTTTGAAAGAGTTCGATAATAAACCCCGAGACACGAAACTTTTATGTATTACTCGTAGAAGAATAAAACAAAAGCCCTTGCGAAAAACAGATTATTTCAATATACAAGCTACATTATCAATGCAGAGATTTTTCTCATGCCACATCTGTTTCCAACAAAAAAAAAAAACACACAAATCCTAAAAACAAAATTACATTCTTCCCAAAAACACTAATGCAACATTAAAAACGCGTTTCCAAATCTCGAAATGTTAGAACAAACTGTAATATAAATGCTGTCGTCACAACCACAAAATAGATAGGTACAGAAGTCAATCTCATGTATGTACTTCACTTTTTATACCTACGCTATGCGATAGCACACACGTCAGCGCGTTGCGCCGAACTGTACGAGTGCGACCGGGTGATTGAGCCGAGATGTCGTGTCCGTGAGCGGTGTCTATGTGTGCGTTGCTCGAGCGCGCTTTGTATGTAGATTGTCTTCTGTACCTTTCTATTTAGTGTCACAACTGTGTTTTTGGCAGTATTTCATGTCACCTGTTGCGTTATGAGGGTTTCAGCAGGGATATTTATATAACTGTTTAATAATATAACGCGCATAAAATTATAATGAAATGTTAGCGAATAATAAATTAGGCTTTTTATGTGGAGTTTGTGGCGATGTGCTGATGTGTGTCTGTGAGTTTTACGAGTGAATTTTATGCTTATAATATGACACATCATCTCAGTTAAATGTTAGAACCACTTACATTTCTCAAAGGTTTTATGTTTGTAGGTAATATTTCTCAAAGGTTTAAAGAGAAGTATTCGTGCTGTGCATAAACATACATCCATAATTTTTAATTAGTACAAATACTTTAAGGGTTCATTAAAAAAGGTCATGTTAATAATTAAGTAAAGTCGCAATAAATAATATTCATAAACAGCAAAATTATGAGCGTTTGTTTATGTCCCAAAATGTCACTCAATTTATGGAAATATTGTACAACCTATTGATTTAAATTATGAATTAATAAATGACGATCAAAATAGAAAAACACTGCGCATAGTATTTTCTAGTAGCAATTTTTATGAATGATTGTTATGAATTTACCAAATATGACAAATTTTCGTGGTCAATTTTGAGATTTCTCTTTTTTATTTTTGACTACAAAAATATGATCAGTAACGTGTATGGATAGAGCCTCATTTTTTTTTTTTTGTACTGATTAAAAAATAGGGGTATACATAGGTCAGCTATATACATACATAGGTTTTATGAATTGAGTTTTAATAATTTATATTTTATTTTAATTTCGGTTTTAATTTTATTTTAATGTTATTTTAGTTTTGATTTAATTTTGAGTTTGATTTTAATTTTGAGTACCTATGATTTTAATTTGGTTTTGATTTTAATTTTAATTTTGATTTTAATTTTTAATTTTAATTTTGCTTATTATTTATTTTGATTTTATTTATTCTATTTTATTTTTATGAGCAATGTTACTAACATAGTTTTTAAGTGCTAACATAATATGGATGTAAAGATCTGAGTTAAATAAATAATAATAATAGGTACAATCGTGGACCAAAAAGGGAAACTTAAAAAAGTATAACATTACAGATATAATATTTAACATGGTCTTATTACGCACTGGCCATCTTTATTATTATAAAAATAATTTGAAAATGTAAGATTTTGTTAAAAGTATCCCACATGCTATTTCAGCACATGGTCGACCCATGTGCAGAATTTCATACAAATAAGCGTAAAGTGTAGGAATAAAGGTAGAATTACACTGCTCACACGTGTGTCACTTACACCGATCTGGGCGCGTCGGTCTCCAAACATTTTATGCGGAAACTAGACTTGTAGTTCTACACTTGATACATGCCACACGACGTCGATCTACGTACAAATCAGGCGTGTTACACGTGGGCACGCCACAATTATGGCGGTAAGCCTCCTCTTTTTGGCTGGAAAGATCTCACGGCGTCTTTACCTTCCGTATGACGCAGGTCCTCACCGGGCATGGCACGTTCAGGAGGTTCCTGCACCGGATTCGTGCAAAAGTGACACCCGGGAGTCGCCACTGTGCGGAATGCCCAGAATACACGGTGGAGAACACAGTCGGGGTGTGCCCTGCTTGGGCGGAGCATCGCCATGCCCTCGTGGGGGCAATCTGTGGCGGAGACCTCTCGCGCCGGGCTTTGGTTCAGGCCATAGTCTAGAGCGAGGAGGACTGGCAGGCGGTCGCCGACTTCTGCGAAGCAGTAATGCCGCCACCGGGATTCCGATCCCGATTTCCGGCCACCGCTGGCACGGGCTTGCGAACAGTGAGCAATGGGTAGCTCGCTGTCCGACCGTCCGGTAACTGTCCAGACTGAGCCCAAGTCGTTGACGGAGTGCACTGTTCCCGCGCGCCTCAAGGAGTTGTCAGCAACAGCAGGGACCCAGCTGGGTCGAAGCCTACTGGGGCCAGGGTTATCCGAAAGGGCGCTCAAGCCCCGGTATGAAGGCTAGAAGGCATGGGGTGGGTCTTTTAGTCAGTAAGAGTCTGACACTATCTCCCGCTCCGCCCAAGAGCGGGGAATGTCATTGGATGATTTTTTCCCACCATAAAAAAAAGGCTATCGGCGGCGGAGACCTCTCGCGCCGGGCCTTAGTTGAGGCCATGGTCCGGAGCGATTAGGAGTGGCAGGCAGTCGCCGACTTCTGCGAAGCAGTAATGCTCGCAAAGGTGGCAGACCGCATCAGGCAAAGGCGCTCTCGCCGCCGCCGGGATTCCGATCCCGATTTCCAGCCACCGTAGGCGAGGGCTTGCGGACAGTGAGCAATGGGTAACTCACTGTCCGGCCGTCCGGTAACTGTCCGGACCAAGCCCAAATCGTCGATGGCGCGCACTGCTCCCGCGCGCCTCAAGGAGTTGTCAGCAACAGCAGGGGCCCAGCCGGGTCGAAGCCTACTGGGGCCAGGGTTATCCAAAAGGGAGCTCGAGCCCCGGTATGAGGGCTTGAAGGAACGGGGTGGGTTTTATAGTCAGTAAGAATCTGACACTATCTCCCGCTCCGCCCAAGAGCGGGGGTTGTCATTGGATGATTTTCTAAAAAAAAAGGCGTGTTACACGTGTGCGTCGCGTCGGTCTAATTTAGTTCTTTCTAGCTTAACATTTTGTAATTCGCACACACAAACTTTTTTAAATATTATTGAGGCAAACTTTCGCTTTTATAATACTAGTGCGACAGACTTATAATATCAAATACGAGTACCTACTAGTATTTGAATATGATTGTTGATACGAACTATGCTTAAATCAATTAGGCACCTATATATTTAATAGGAAGTTCTCTTCCCACAAAACCAGTCGCTAAATATACTTTAGGCACAACGCACGTCCTTTTATTTTGAATCCCGTACAAAGTAAAGTGAACCTTAAACTCATTAACATATGGTCGTATTCGAGCCGGATGCAAAACCTACGGAGCGAAAAACATCTGTTCGATTGAACAAAAGAACTGCATTCCACAGCGATAAGGATTCTAAGAAATAACACCTCGTTCTAATGGTTTGTGACTTATGTTTGCAACAAAGTAATTAGTGTTATAACGGAAGATTACCAAGTTTTGCGAATCATTTTGTTGAAGATTTGTTCACCTATAATATAGCAAATCAATTATGAATACTACGCAAGAACAACAAAGATATCTCGCAGTGTTGGAAGATGGCGCTAATTTACTGCAAAAAACGCAAACCAACTTGAAAAAGTGTCCAAAGACAAGATTGACAAAGGGATATATTGAAGCACGTTTGAAAATTATTGATGAATATTGGATGTCATTCAAGAATGCACATGACGGGTTAGTAAAGATTACGCCCAAAGAACAAAAGGAAATTTTGCCGTACTTTTTAAACGAAGAATTCTTTGTTTACGAAGAGTTATATAGCACATTACAAGGCGATTTGAAAGATATGCTTACGTCGTTATCGGAACAGACATCGATGGATTTCCGAAATTCAAGTATGAACGTAACATACGCGTCGCAAAATATTGTGCATTTACCAAAGATAGAATTACCTAAGTTTAATGGAAATTATGAAGGATGGCCGACTTTCAAAGATTTGTTTACTTCCTTGGTGCATGAAAATAATAACCTCAGTGATGTACAGCGATTACATTATTTAAAAACCAGTGTAAGTGGAGAAGCTGAGGCGTTATTGACTCATATACAAGTGACATCTAGTAATTACGCAACTGCATGGGATGTCTTGAATAAAAGGTATTTTTTTTTTTTTTTTTTTTTTTTTTTTTTTTTTTTTTTTTTTTTATGGTGGGAAAAAATCATGCATTGACATCCCCCGCCCTTGGGCGGAGCGGGAGATAGTGTCAGACTCTTACTGACTAAAAGACCCACCCCGTTCCTTCTAGCCTTCATATCGGGGCTCGAGCGCCCTTTCGGATAACCCTGGCCCCAGTAGGCTTCGACCCGGCTGGGTCCCTGCTGTTGCTGACAACTCCTTGAGGCGCGCGGGAACAGTGCGCGCCGTCGACGACTTGGGCTTGGTCCGGACAGTTACCGGACGGCCGGACAGTGAGCTACCCATTGCTCACCGTCCGCAAGCCCGCGTCTACGTTGGCCGGAAATCGGGATCAGAATCCCGGCGACGGCGGCGGCGATAACGCCGTTGCCTGATGCGTTCGGCCTCCTCCTTTGCGAGCATTACTGCTTCGCAGAAGTCGGCGACCGCCTGCCACTCCTCCTCGCTCCGGACCATGGCCTCAACCAAGGCCCGGCGCGAGAGGTCTCCGCCGCCGATCGCCCCCACGAGGGCACGGCGATGCTCCGCCCAAGCAGGGCACACCTCGACTGTGTGCTCCACCGTGTCCTCCGGGCGTTCCGCACAGTGGCGACACCCGGGCGTCACTTCCGCATGAATCGAGTGCAGGAAACTCCCGAACGAACCATGTCCGGTGAGTACCTGCGTCATGCGGAAGGTAAGGACGCCGTGAGGTCTTTCCAGCCACGCCTCAAAGAGGGGACTTACCGCCATGATTGTGGCGTGCCCAGAATAAAAGGTATGGTAACAGACGCATTATATTGAATTGTATCATGAAAAGGTTATTTTATCAAAAGAAAATGACTTCGCAATCAGCCGCCCAATTAAAAGGCTTGTTAGATACAACTACAGAATGCCTTAATAACTTAGAAAATTTAAAAATAACTACAGGCTCTTGGGATCATATAATAATATTTCTACTCGTTCAGAAGTTTGACCCAGAGACACATAGGGGCTGGGAAGAGTTTGCCTATAAGGAAGACAGCGAAGTATTGCCTACTTGGAAAGAATTAAAGACCTTCATGGAGTCCAAGTTCCGCACATTGGAGTTAGTTACCGGCGTTACCACTAGCAATAATACTAAAGAGAAGCAAGTCAAAGAACGTTCCTACCATGTTGCCTCACCAAATAAAGACAAGACGTGCGTCATGTGCAAAGAAAATCACACATTGTGTCACTGCAAGAAATTCATTGATATGAAGCTCGACGAACGAAACGAATTTGTCAAGAACAAACATTTATGTTTTAACTGTCTAGGACTTGGGCACTCTGTAAAGAAATGTAATCTACGGGTGTCTTGTCAGAAATGTCACCGGCGTCATCATTCATTACTACATGAGACTAAGAACACAGAACCAGCGGCTACACCGAGCACCTCACAACCGTTGGCTTCGCAGCATGTAGTAGAAGAGAAGGAAGCAGTTCAAGTGAACACAGTGATCGCGTCGCATCATACAACTAGACATGGAATAGCACTGTTAGCGACCGCCATAGTGAAAGCATCAAATGCAGAGTATCAAATCATTTCACTACGCGCGCTAATAGACCAAGGTTCTCAAACTACATTCATAAGCGAGAAGGCGACTCAACTATTGAAACTGAAGCGACAACCATTCAAGGGATGTGTTGTAGGAGTGGGATCTTCGAGAACAGAGATCAAGCACGAGGTACAGCTTAACATAAGATCACAGTGGGACCATAACTATAATTTACCGATCCAAGCCTACGTGATGTCGAAACAACTGACCACTAAGATACCCACCAAAACAATTATCAATCAGACATGGCCTCACATCGACGGGCTGAACTTGGCTGATCCAAGTTACTTAACACCTGGTTCCATAGATCTGTTATTAGGAGTCAAAGAATATGCACAGATTATACAGCCGGAGCTAATAAAAGGTCCACCAGGCACTCCAACTGCACAAAAAACAAACCTGGGTTGGATTATTTTTGGAGATATCTGCGAAAAACCAGAAAATTATACCTACCTTGTTATGCATCACCAAGTCGACGTGGATGAAATTTTGAAATCGATATGGGAAATAGAGATTGACAAGGACAGATGTTTAACAAAAGAAGAAAAGATTTGCGAAGATATCTACCAAAAAACCACAACTAGAAATCAAGAAGGAAGGTACATAGTCAAATTACCGTTCAAAACGTACAGTCCACAACTAAATAAAACGAGCATAAGTACAAAGTTACGAACACCTGAAGGGAATACAAAGGAGATAGCAAAACAAAGATTCTTGCAACTGGAGCGGAAGTTTAAGAAGTCACCAGACCTGAAAAAAGAATACACAAAAGTTATTAATGAATACATAGAACAAGGACACATGGAAAACATACCTGAAAAAGAAAAGGAAACAATATCGGTGTACTTACCTCACCACGCCGTAGTTCGTACTGACAAGGAGACGTCTCGGACGCGAGTTGTCTTTGACGCTTCCTGCAAAGGCACAAACAACATTTCACTAAATGAAGAATTATTGGTAGGTCCGCAGCTGCAAGATGATTTGAGAAATCTTCTTATGAGGTGGAGAATGAAGCGGATCGGCTTCATGGCCGACATCAAACAAATGTATCGTCAAATATTGGTAACTCGTGAAGACGCAGACTTCCAGCGTATTATCTGGAGACCCGATGAAGGTGATGATTTGCACGAATACCGTTTACTAAGGGTCACATTCGGCACAGCATCTGCACCATATTTAGCTGTTCGAACCCTTCACCAAACAGCTGATGATGAAGGAAAAGAGGAACCACTCGCAGTGCAATCCATCAAGGGTAATTTTTATATGGATGACTGGCTTGACGGAGGCGATGACACCGAAACTGCTATATCTTTGGCCAAATCCGTTACGAATATACTACAAAGGGGTGGTTTCCAACTCACAAAATGGTCGTCAAATGATATCTATTTTATGAAATCAATAGATGAAGAAAAAAGGTCAACGAACGCTCATATTGATATGAATCTTGATGGAACAATAAAGGCATTGGGTATTGTGTGGAACCTTAAAACAGACACATTTCAATATAATCTGACTTTACCTGCATCCGAAGACACTCACGTAACAAAACGAAGTATTTTATCTGATTTACAAAGGATATTCGATCCACTTGGTTGGATTGCACCAAGTACTATAATGGCAAAAATACTGTTACAGAAGTTATGGCTCGAAAGGGTGACCTGGGATCAGATCGTAGATGACGCATTGCGTGAAGAATGAAATAAGATAAGGTCAGATTTTGCAATCGTGAATGATATACAATTGAACAGATGGCTTGGTACCACTGAAGCAAACAAAACTAATATTCAAATTCATGGATTCAGTGACGCTTCGACACGAGCTTACGCTGCAGCAGTTTATATGAGAACTGAAACAAATGACACAGTTGAAATAAACCTCATTGCTGCTAAAACAAGACTAGAGCTATGTGGCGCATTACTTCTCTCAAAACTCATGAAAAAAATTGGCTTAGCTATGAAAATCCCAACTTCAGACATGTATGCATGGACAGATTCCTCTATAGTTATAGCATGGCTATGTGGTGATCCCAATCGGTGGAAAACGTTTGTTGCCAATCGTGTCGTCGAAATTGTAGAAAACCTAAATAACAAGCGTTGGTATCATGTACAGTCGAGTGACAATCCCACAGACATAGCCTCCCGAGGAATGTTGCTGTCCGAACTGAAGAAATGTGACTTGTGGTGGAAGGGGCCTATTTGGTTATCTGAAAAAGAAATAAAAATTAGTAAACAAGAAGTAATGACAACAGACATGGAAATGAAAACAAAAAAGGTTATTACTCACCTCAGCACAGAAGAACAAGATAAATCTATAACTACACAATTTGAAAATATGAACAGCTTATCAGAATTACTTATGGTTGTTTGTTACTGCAAAAGATTCTTGAACTATAAGAGCAATGTGAGCGTGACTAAACAAATAACTACACAAGAATTAGAAGATGCACTGACAATTTGTATTAAAAGAGTTCAAGAAGAAGAATATATGGAAGAAATAGAAAGATTAAAGATAAATAAGCAAGTAAAAAGGAGAAGTCCGTTGCGATCCCTCGCCCCTTATCTTGATAACAAACATATCCTCAGGGTGGGCGGACGCCTCAGACATGCAAACTTACCTGATGATAGAAAACATCCAATTATCCTCGGAAATAAAAACACTTTGACACCTCTGATTATAGCCGACGCGCATCATAAGACACTTCACGGAGGAATTCAACTGATGTTATGCTATATACGTTCAAAATACTGGATTATAAAGGCAAAATCAATAGCCAAGAAATATGTTCACAAATGCATCATTTGTGCTAGACTTAGTGCTACCTCTAGAGCGCAGATTATGGGTGATTTACCTGATGAGAGAGTAACTCCCACTAGGCCATTCTTAAATAGTGGTGTAGACTTCGCGGGGCCTTTTCAAATTTTGCTATCTAAAGGCCGAGGAAGCCGGACAACAAAGGCCTACGTTTCTATATTCATCTGCATGTCCACGAAGGCAATCCATATTGAGCTCGTAAGTGATCTTACTTCGGAAGCGTTTATAGGCGCATTCAGATGATTTGTTGCCAGGAGAGGTAAATGTAATCATTTATGGAGTGATCAAGGACGTAATTTTGTGGGAGCTGACAAAGAGCTACGAGATGCCTGGAAAGAAGCAAGCCTACAGTTTACTGGAAAAATTGCAGAAACACTAGCCACAGAAGGCACTCAATGGCACTTCATTCCCGCCTACAGTCCCTCTTTTGGTGGATTATGGGAGGCTGGTGTTAAATCCATAAAGTATCACCTGAAAAGAATCATAACAACTCACCTGACATATGAAGTGATGTCGACGATACTCTGCCAAGTGGAAGCCTGCTTGAACTCCCGTCCGCTATGTCCTATGAACGACACTGATCCAGACAACCTGAACCCACTCACACCAGGACATTTTCTAATTGGGGAGGTACCTATTGTTGTACCATCACCTGATATGAAAGACATCAGACTGTCTAGCTTATCTCGCTGGCAACATACACAGAAAATTGTTCAGGACTTCTGGCGACGATGGCAAGATGAATATTTATCCAGACTCCAACAGCGTCCTAAGTGGCATAAAAAGGAAGAAGAATTTAAAATCGGAGATATAGTCTTGATAAAAACTGATAATCTGCCACCTGGAAAATGGTCCTTGGGACGAATCGTCAATAAGCACCCCGGTCCAGACGGTCTAACGCGGGTATATAGTATCAAAAGTGGTACTTCCGTAACAAAAAGAACTGTAACTAAATTATGTCCATTGCCTCTCAATGAAACCTGCTATGATATTTAATTTTAAAGGAAAACTTTATAGTTACTTGATTTACATTGTTTTTGTTGAATATGCTCTGTAAAATTAGTTTTTTTTTTTTTGTTGATACACTATCTTTTATGCATGTTAAATAGTATAAAACCCCACCAACAGGTTTATATAATTCATTGTTTCTTAAAAGACCTACAGGTCTTTTGGTGGGCGGTATGTTGATACGAACTATGCTTAAATCAATTAGGCACCTATATATTTAATAGGAAGCTCTCTTCCCACAAAACCAGTCGCTAAATATACTTTAGGCACAACACACGTCCTTTTATTTTGAATCCCGTACAAAGTAAAGTGAACCTTAAACTCATTAACAATGATTAAAGTCTCATCGCGTCTTTACCAACCTTCGTACGCGATAAAAATTCAGCGCAATATTTTATGTAAAAGACTAACTAACGAGTCTAAATTCTATTTAAGTTCACAAAAGAAAAATACACCGCTCCTATAAATAAAAACTAACTAGGTACTTCAGTCCACAAAAAATTTACTCAAAAAAAAAAACATATCTTTATCTACGTCGCTTTTCTCTCAATTTTCACCAAACTTTTCACAAAAATGTGCGATATTTTTTTTTCAGGACGTAAAGGAATGCCTTTAACTTACATAAGATGTGAAAGGGACCCTGAAACTTTTTTCACTTCACGACACATTTAGCAAAGAAAAATGCCTAATTCAGCGTCGGCCGTAATTGAACTCTGTAGACATGGGTACGGTTATGCACGTCGAGGCACGTTTTACCTAGTCGGGGAGATTTGTTTTTGGTTTTTCGTTAGTCTATCTTTTTACGCATAAACAAAACGAAGAATCTGACTCTTTCTGGAGGTACTAACCAGCAATGCTAAAAGACAGACGTATGTGTGAAAAGGCCTTCGTTCAGCAGTGGGATTTAATAATCTATTAGTTAATTAGAAATACATATCTAAAATCAGGAAAAATCAGAATGTGTAAAATTCATTAAAAAAAAAAAAAATTTTTTATTCAGAATCTTTTTGAAAACTTTTTTGGAGGTTTGATTTTGGTTTTAAACTCACTTGATAGCAAAACTGTACACTATAACTGTTTGTGTGTTTGGTAGTGTGTTAGGTAGCGAGTGTGACCAACATGTAAAACACTTCACATAGTAGAAATCAAAGTTTATTTATAACTAGTATCGTACACCGTAAAGATTGATGATTCTCACATGTACGTATGTTCCGCGTGTTGGTAAGTTGCACACTAAGTTTTTGTAGTAATTTGTTGTGACAAGCGAACGTATTGATTCGCATTGTCATGCAAAATTAAGGTCAATGTACGTAGACCGTACATACTCCTAACCCAAGCAAAGGATGAGGAGAACATGACCATGTAAGAATCACCAGTACAAAGCAAGAAATTAGAGACAAATATACGATTTAAAATCATAATAACATATAGTAGCACAAAGTAGACTTAAGTAAAATGTAAAAGTTTAAAAGTAATAACATAAAAGTATAAACAAATAAATTCTCAAAAGTGAAATTCGATGTCGTTATTAGAATCCAAAGCCGGCCTTGCGGCTGAATGTTTGTTTCTATTCGTCTGTTTCACCTCATCTTTTGACTTCTTTGAAGGCGGGTGCTCTTCTAGAGAATGTGACCTGAGCGGCCAGCTCTTCCCAGCCACAGGTTTCTTGGACTGCCTTTCCATGTCTGTGATATTATGTTGAGAGACACGACTTTGATCATCTGTTTGTTGTTTGTTGGTTTTCTTCATACAATAGCCGCGCCTTTTCGCCACCCATGCAATTATTGCAGCTCCAATGACAGTGAGTAGTACGTAAGATATGACGTACTGATGTATATCGTGTGTCGTCAATGTTGCCGGAAGTTGTTCCATACTTTTCAAATACCGCAGTCGTTCTTCGACAACATCTATGTTATCATTTTTTGTTAATTTGACTTGCAGCAGAGGTGTTGTGTGGATATTTATGATGCTATTTATTGTGTTGTCCAGGGTAGGGACCCGGATGTCGTAATCTAACCTGGCTTTGCTGTCGTAGTTGTTGTGCGAGTGTATTTTCAGCTCCTTTGTTTGAAGAAGACATCCTGGTTTCAGTGACACGATAGATGACGTGTTGATGACGTGCGATCTGACGTCATCGCTGCACACAGTACGTATTGTGCTTAAGTTGCAGCACGTCACTAGCCACGTGTTTGTGTTATGTAATTCAATCCAGGTTGTTTCACATTTCGTTTGTTCCGTTTGGCATGACAAGGTTGAATGTTGACCTAGTAGTTTTGCTTCACACGGTGCGTTAGCGTTTTGTAAACTAAATACAGGTAAGTTCGTAATGCAGACGAGGTTTCCCGGTCGCCTCTGGATGAGGTTATTTAATTCTTTCTCGTGTAATCTGATGTAAGTGTTCTTCTCCAGATTCGCTCCGATGTACTTGGATAACACAGAAATCATTGTAGTTTCGTCTTCCTTCTGTGGATTTTTCATGGGCAGTGGAATGGTTCGGTATACAACAAAAACTTCGTCGCTCGCCAGTGGGATGTGAAGCTCGTACAGAAAGTAGCTGTTGGTTACTCGTGCTTTCACGTAAATTAGTTTGTACATATCTTTTATTTCTTCTTGGATATTGTCCACTGGTAATGATAACGTTTTCGGTAGGCTTCCTGATATAATTGTTAACTGTTCAATTAATTTGACCGGAGTTAGAAGGTGAATATCCATCCGTCCTTTGTAGATATCCAGGAATGTTTTGAAAAAGGTTTCTTGAATGTTTTTTAAATTATTCATCAATAAGTGTGCAGCGAGCGAAGTTGAGGTGAAAAAGCTCGTGGCCATGGCTATCTCAATTCCTGATTCTATTTTTGCTAATCTCATGTCAGTTTCATTCATAAAGTTGTTGATAAGTGTGAACTGCTGGTCGATGTTCTCTTCGTTTTTCTTTAATATGTCATTTTCGATTTCAACTATTGAAGTCTGGTTTTTTACGAGTTGCAGGATATAATTTTCATTCTTCTGCACGTTCTGAATATCCTCATGGTATTGGTCTGCAAATTTCTGGTCCAGAATTCCAAAGAGGCTATTTGCTAAGTATCCTACTCCGTCGATCAAACCTCGTTTGCTGCGACCCGACAAGTGTTTATGTGGTGCCAGCAGTATGTCGTTGTAGTAGTGCAGAAGGTCCATTTCGTGCGAAAGCTGATGTATGGTGGTTTGACAAAATCTTGGTTCCAATTTATTGCAGAGGTCCGATATAGCTCGTAGATAGTTCTCGAACCTTTGAACTCCACTCCAGTAGCTAGACAGATTGTAGTACATCAGTAATCTCCATTCGTCGTGGATCAGCTGTACTTTTCCGATAGTGTCGTAGTATATGGGGCGCTTGGTTCCTAATGTGGTTATTTGTACACTTGATGTTTCTTGTGGAATCACACTACCGTGTGTACTAGCCACCAAGTAGATGAATAGCAGTGAGGTTGACATTGTGGTGCTTTGCGAGTTTTCAGTGCAGTATGTCGTGATTTCGGTAAGCAAGTGAGTGCGTATGCGTTTGTAGTTAGTTTATATTTATTTACTTAGTGCATTCGATTGGCAACAGTGACAATTTCGTAATTGGTCGCTTCAATATGCCACCTTGCGTTTTTATCGTTGCGACTCGGACGTGTCCGTCGCTCCCAGGATGCACGTCAGTGACGCGTCCCAGGGCCCATTTTCCTGGTGGAATGTTGTTTTCCTTTATCAAGACAATGTCGTCTATTTTGATGTTAGGCGCAGGTTTCTGCCATTTACTGCGAGCCTGTAATGATGTTAAATAATCTGAAGACCAGTGCTTCCAGAACTGATGAAACATGTTTTCAGTTAACTGCCACCTTTTGCGTAGATCTAAGTTGCGATCATCTTCATAGCTGGATAGTGGAAGTGTCATAGTTGGGCTACCAGTAAGGAAATGTCCCGGAGTCAGATAATTGTAGAACTCATCTGGATCCTCTGTGAGGGGGCATAAAGGTCTGGAATTCATGCACGCTTCTATTTTTGTTAGTAAGGTTGTAAATTCTTCGTAAGTAAGTTTCTGTTCCCCTAGAACTCTACGTAAATGGTGCTTCATAGAGCGCACCGCAGCCTCCCACAGTCCTCCCGCGGTTGGCCACGCAGGAGCATTAAAATGCCACTCTACTTTCATTCTGCTTATTTCGTTAAAAAATTCAGAGGGCAGCTCTTTTTTGAACATTTCGTACTCGTTATTCAATTTTCTAGAGGCTCCGATGAAGTTTGTGCCACAGTCTGAATAAACGTGACTTGGTGTACCACGTCTTGAGCACATCCTCTGAAAAGCGCCTATGAAGGCTTCAGTACTTAAGTCTGAAACTAATTCGATATGGACTGCCTTTGTTGCTAAGCAAACAAAGATTGAGATGTATCCTTTTGATGTTTTAACACCTCTTCCTTTGCTTAATTTGACATCTACGTGACCCGTGAAATCCACCCCTGTATGAGTAAAAGGGCGGGACGGTGTCACCCGCTGTGGTGGAAGATCAGCCATAAGCTGGTGGTTTTCCGTAGCTTTGAATCGATGGCACCGTATACATTGTCGCAGCTGAGTTTTTACTGCCCTGTTACCTCCTATTATCCAATAATGTTGTCGGATGAAGGCGAGCGTCAACCGGGCTCCACCATGTAAAGTCAAGAAGTGAGCTTGGTTGATCAGTAGTTGCGTGAGTCGGTGCTTTCTTGGTAGAATTGCGGGATTTTTCATTCCCGGAGGTAAGTTAGTTTTGTTCAGACGTCCACCGACACGTAAGATGCCCTCTTTATCTAGGTAAGGCCATAATTTGCAAATGTTACTTTTTGTGGGAACATATTGATTTTTAAGTAAAAGATCATATTCTTTGTTAAATTCTAATCGTTGAACGTTCTTTATTATTATATTCATTGCATAATCAAGTTCGTTGGCCGTCAGGTCATTGTGTTGTAATTGTTGGTCGGCATCAAATTTCTTCATTTGTTTAGTGTTACTAAGTGAATTTGTCTTGAATCGCATAATCCAAGCTACAATGCGCGTCACCCACTTTAATTTGCTGCAATTGTTTAATAAGTTGATTATTATATTTTCTGGTTGGCTTAGGGTTGGCGCAATACTATTTTTTTCCATCGTTGTTGTAAGTAGACAACTATATTGTTCTTCAGGTTTGTCTATAAACGTTCTTAGTGTCGCGGGTCCCGTCCACCATAAATCGAAGTTCCGCAATTGTTTTGGATATAACCCCCTAGTTGCGCAATCTGCAGGGTTATTTTTTGATTCTATGTAGAACCAATGGGATGCTGGTACCACTTGCTTAAGATTGACGACTCGGTTTTCTACATACTTTTCCCATTTGGATGTCGCTCCTTGAAGCCAAGCCAGCACCACTTTTGAATCGCACCATGCCCATACAGTTATGGTATGTCCTGTTAGTGACTCGTTGATTTTGTTTACAAGCTGTGCTAGAAGTAGAGCCCCGCTAAGTTCAAGTCTTGGAAGTGTTAGCTTTTGTGCGAGTGGAGCAACCCTAGTCTTTGCTGCAAGCAGACTTAGTGTAGGTTTTCCGGTTTCGTTCAACGCCCGTGTATAGATGACGCACGAGTATGCTTTCTCGCTTGCGTCGCAAAATGCGAGTAGTTCTATTTTGTTTTGGATGGTTCCAATCCAACGATTTATTGTTACAGTTTTCATTTCTTCCAGTTGATCTCTCAGTTTCAGCCACTCTTCTTGTGTTCTAAAGGGTAAAGGTTCATCCCAAGTTAAGTTTTGTATCCAGACGCTTTGAAAAATTAGCTTGGCTCGTATAGTGACCGGTGAAAACCAGCCAAGTGGGTCATACAGTTGTGATATCTGTGATAGTAGGGTTCGTTTAGTCAGTTCCTTTCGAGATTCTTTTTTCAGGTTCCAGTTAAACGTGAATGTGTCCGACGTTGGGTTCCAGCCAAGGCCAAGCGTTTTCATGCAATCTTCTTGCTTAAAGTCAAAGTTGGTTTTAGATATTTGGTCTTCCCGGAGATGTTCTAGTAATTCAGTACAGTTGCTAGACCACTTTCTTAGGTTCATGCCTCCTCGTTGTAGTAGTTGTATCAGGTCGTTTTGTAATTGTTTGGCAGTTTCAAGAGAGTTGTGGCCGCTTATTAAGTCGTCGACATAGAACTCTTTTAGTAGTATTTTTGCTGCTTCAGGGTATAAGTGACCGTCGTCACTAGCCAATTGTTGTAAAGTTCGCATGGCTAACCATGGCGCGCATTTTGTGCCGTACGTCACAGTCCGAAGAGCATATTCCTGTAGCTGCTCATCGGGGGAGTTTCTCCATATGATTTTTTGGAGTTGCTGTTGGTCCTCAGATATCCATATGCATCTGTACATTTTTTCTATGTCTGCAGTTATTGCATATTTATAGGTTCGCCATTTCAGGATAAGGGCTTGGATATCCTTTTGTAGGTTAGGACCTTTTTCCATTAGGCTGTTCAAACTTTTACCGCTAGAAGTTTTTTGTGACGCGTTGAAAACAACCCTTAGTTTAGTGGTTGTTGATTGGTCCCTTAGGACCCCATGGTGAGGTAAATAGCATTCTCGTTGGTTGGGTGTGATTTGACCCGCTGGTTTCATGTGTTGTAGTTCTAAGTATTCGCGGATAAAGTTTTTATACATGACTGAAAGTCGTTCATTTTTACCTAATCTTTTTTCTTGTTGTAAAAATTGCGCAATAGCAGCTGACTTGGAATTTCCAAGATCTTTTTCGTAGTTTTGGGTCATAGGCATTTTTACTATGTACTTGCCATCTGAGCGTCTTTTGGTCGTTTCTTGGTAGTAAAGTTCACACTGATCGTCTCTCTGCATATCTTCCGTCCCTGGAGCAATGTCTTCACTCTCCCAATATTTCGATAGATCTGTAGTATCGAATAACGTTAGGTGACAGTTGAAGGTCTTGAGTTTTCCACACAAAATCCAACCTAAATGAGTTTGTTGAGCGATGGGTGAGTGTTGATCCCCTTTTAGAACTCCGTCTAGGATGATGTCTGCGTAAACATCAGCTCCCAGTAGGAGATCTATTGAGCTTGACACATTGTAGTTGGGATCGGCTAGCTTTAAGTTTCGAAGATGTGTCCAACCAGCACTTTGGAAAGTACTACTGGGCAACTTGTTTGTTAAGTTTTGTAAGATCAATGCTTGTACGTTGAATTTATAGCTAGAATGTATCGATTGACAGTTGAGCTGCAGGAGTCCCCTGCAAGTTCGTGACGTAGAACCTATTCCGGTTACAGCTGCGTCAAGTTTCCTTCGAGGTAAGCGCAATAGTTGAGCGGCATTCTCCGTTATTAAGTTTATTTGAGACCCCTGATCTAAAAGACCTCGTAGTGTTACGTAAGTGCCGTCAGCTGATTTAACTTTAACTAGGACCGTTGTCAATAAGATTTCAGTGTTATCGGCAATCAAATGGTGAACTGCAGGTTGAGTTGATGTTGACGGTCGTGAGTTTTTGTTTGAGTCATCCCTCTTCTCTGCATTCGGTTCAGGGTCAGAAGAGTTTTTTGTATGCAGTAGTGTATGATGTTTTGAGTTACATTCACGGCATGTTTTTCTTGAGTTGCAATTGTTGTTGCCATGGCTGTATAGACAGTTTTTGCAAAGTTTTAGTTTCGTCACTGTTTTGTTTCGTTGCGAAACATCCATGTTAATAAACTTATCGCATTGCATCAGCACGTGTTCGTTATTGCAGAGGAGGCATTTTCCAAATGACGCATGAAATATCTTGGAGTATCCCATTTTCGTTTGATCTTCTGACTTCTTAAAGTTGCTTTTGTATTTGTAGTTATGGTTCCAGCTCCTATTGTTTGGTCTCTGAGTAGTTTTGTTTTCACTCGAGTCCTTTAAGCAGCTCCTTGCTGTTTCGTGAGCGAGAAAGTTGAGTTCAAGGAAACTAAGAAATTCTTCCAGGTCTGGCAATTCCTTATTGTTTTGCGTTTCCTTGGTATATTCGTTGAGAGTGGTAGGGTCCAATTTTTGCGACATCATGTAAACAATTATCGGTCCCCAACTGCTCACTTCAACTCCCATGTTGCCGAGGCCATTAAGGCACTCGGTTATCACGTCGTGCATCCTTTTCAGGTTGTTGGCGTTGGGTTGCTGGATTGTGGGTAAGTGCTGCAAAGTGCTCATAAACGATGTGAACTGGAGTCGGCGGTTATCGTACCGGTGAGATAGTATTTCCCAACAGGAGTCGTAGTTGTCAGCACTGATTGACAGATGCTGGACGAGGCGTTCTGCTTCACCTTTTAGTTTCGTCTTCAGGTGTTGCATCTTCTGCGCTTTGGGGATACTCGGGTTGTTGTGTATGGTTTCAAGGAAAATGTCCTTGAAAGTAATCCAATGAATATATTTGCCAGTAAATTCCGGGATTTCAATTTTAGGTGTAGATTGTTGATAATGAATATTGGACCAAATCTTACTGTTTAATTCTCTTTTCAAGTTGTCATATTTTTGTTCAATGGCTTCGTACTTTTCGTTGTAATCTTCTTTCAGATCGGAGACCTTCAGCTCATCTTCAAGTTCCCAGTGTATCTTGTCGATGGATTGCCACTTTGACTTCAAGGTAGCTAGATGTTCTTCGAACTCCCACTTTTCAGTTATAAAGTCAATGTTTATCTTAGACATAGCCTTAGTCAAAGCTTTAAAGTTGCGTTCTTGCAGAGTGATGAGCTTCTTAACGTCATCGTCGGTCTCTTCATCCATTAACCCGGTTAGATCGAAGTCTAGGTCCTTTTGCTGTTGTCTCTTTTGAAAAGACAATAGATCCATAATGTGCCTTTTAGTTGGCTCGTACATGTTCTTAGTTTTTGTGTAAACGTCATTGTTGAAGTATCCGATGTTCTTATGTTCAGTTGTCTCTAACAGTATTTTATGCTGCTCATCGAAGGCTCCCCATAGTTCTTCTAAGTTCCTCAAACGTTTCTCCAGGTAATCAACGTTTTTCCTAGTTATGCTGTCCTTTTTGTAGTTGGTGCATAACGTTTTGATATCTTCAAAGATACCAACTTGTTTGGTAAGTAGGTCCATTGTAAATAAGTAGTTTGTTTACAATGGAAAAGTTGTAAGTTTGACTTAGGGTATGTAAGTATAGTAGGTACGTACCTTAAGTTTGGTAGTATATCCGGCTCGAAGGACCATTTAATGTACGGGTCAGAGTAGTTGCTGAACTGTACACTATAACTGTTTGTGTGTTTGGTAGTGTGTTAGGTAGCGAGTGTGACCAACATGTAAAACACTTCACATAGTAGAAATCAAAGTTTATTTATAACTAGTATCGTACACCGTAAAGATTGATGATTCTCACATGTACGTATGTTCCGCGTGTTGGTAAGTTGCACACTAAGTTTTTGTAGTAATTTGTTGTGACAAGCGAACGTATTGATTCGCATTGTCATGCAAAATTAAGGTCAATGTACGTAGACCGTACAGCTAGGGTCACTCTACCCTTTAACTTTTATTTATTTGTTATACTTTTATTGGTGTTACATCTTTCATTATTTTTATTATTTGACATTGTTTAATACTGTACTTAATATATATTATTTATTTATTTAACCATTAATGTACGCACATATAATAAAAAACTAGAAGAAGGAAAAATAGGTACAAAGGTGATGTTTATTTCTATAGAAATCTTTTCTAGCATACGTGCGAAAAGAGTGTGGAAAAAAGAGATAGCGTGTGAAATTCTAATAGAAAAAGAAAAGGCAACATTGAAATAATATAACAATCTACAATGTAAAGACCTATATAAATATTTAACATAAATATAAACACCGTTAAATTCTGATCGTTTTAATCCCGTGGAGGGTCGATCCGGTACATGAAACACTATCGATTTGTAAAGATAAAATTAAAAAATAAAGTACCTTTTTTTTCAAAACTCGTATTAATTTACGCATGTACGAAATTAATTTCTTTAAGAAAACGTCAACTGAGCGAGTCCAATGATCTGTAGGTAATTTTATCTTTACAAATCAATAGTGTTTCATGTGCGATCGACCCTCCACGGGATTAAAACGATCAAAATTTAACGGTGTTTATATTTATGTTAAATATTTATATAGGTCTTTATATTGTAGATTGTTATATTATTTCAATGTTGCCTTTTCTTTTTCTATTAGAATTTCACACGCTATCTCTTTTTTCTACACTCTTTTCGCACGTATGCTAGAAAAGATTTCTATACTCATACACACAGTAGAATAAATATCACAATAATATCAAAATACTGAATTAATATTAATTTAATTATTTTTAAACTTTAATGTATTGTGAGCTATATGAATTCTAAGAATTCCTTACCAATAAATTATTATGCATATATAATAATTATGCTACCTCACTTTTTAACATATGCGCCTTTAATATAACTAGAGTTAATTAATTATTTATTAAAGCTTCATGCAACACAACGGTACAAAGGCGGACTTAGTGCCTAAGGCAGTAACTTACCAGTCAACCGAGGATAGTGGAGAGAAAATGTGACCGGTGCATAAAAAAGGAAATATAGTTTAGAAAACCAAGATAACAAAAATATACAAGGTGTCGTTTTGAAGCTGCAAAATATTTCAGGAGGTAATTATGTTAGTGATTCTCGACCCGAATCAATAATAAAATAAGTAGGTAATTTTTTTTTTTATAACCGCGCTTTCTTTCACACACACAAACACGGAACAATAAAGGGCGTTTTCACACACACTAACTCGCAACGATAGTTTCATAAATAATGTATCATCCAATCATCATCCCGCACGCCACACCCTAGCCACGCCCCCGCGGCCATCGATCAATCGATTTAGTTTAGTGTAATTAAAAAATTAAATAACAAGTATTACTGATTATTGACCAGGTATCGTTTTTTTATATGATTATTTATGAGTTTTATTACAACCTCCTGAAATATTGTGCAGTTTTAAAACTGCACCTTGTATAGACGGGTGCAAAGTAAAAAAAAAGTTATTTGCAATTTCGCTGTAATATTTTCTGATTATTGCTTCGTGTTCAAGGCTATATCAGTATCTGTGAATCACTTTTTAAATCATTTAAATCGGACGTACCATTTGAAAGTTATCATAAGTTTAATCATTCTCAAAATTAAATCGTGCGTTCTTCAGTCGCTTCGCATGATGCGGTCGCTGACCCTCCCCCCGCACTGTCTTGCCTACTTTAGCTAATAAGCCGAACGACAATAACGCACGACTGATGACTGTGTTTTCTTTCGTGTGTAGTTGAAAAGTTATAATTGCATTTTTGTTTTGTGTTTGTTTTCATAACTAATATCCAATTCGTTTAGTTTTGTTCCGTGTCATCATTTATTAGAAAATCTATTATGTTAAAAATGAATCCCTATTTCCCTTGGTCACGCCATCACGCGTGAACGGCTGGACCGATTTCGCTAATTCTTTTTTTTGTTGTGTTTGTTATTGTGAGGAGAAGGTTCTTTTTGACAAAATGAAAATTAGGGTAGAGTAGATTGGGGTAGAGTAGGTTAGAGTGGGGTCAACCGGGCTGGGGCTGCGCTCAAGCGGCTCCTGCCAAACCTTGGGGGTCCAGATGCCTCCTGCCGGAAGCTCTACGCGGGGATCGTTCGGTCCATGGCCCTCTACGGGGCGCCGGTGTGGGCGCCGTCGCTGAAAAAGCAACCGGCGGCCATACTGAACGCCTGCCAGAGGGTCATGGCGATAAGGATGGTGCGGGGATACTGCACGGTCTCCCGCGAAGCGGCGAGCCTTCTGGCTGGCCTACCACCGTGGGATCTGGAGGCAACAGTCCTTGCACACATGCACGATATGCGCGTGGAGATGCAACGCCGGGGTGAAAGTCCGCTGCAGCGACAGGTCACGGCATGGCGGACAGAGCTCCGGCGGGATCTCATGGTGAAATGGCGTCAGCGACTATCGCAACCCAGTGCTGGGCACGCCACAATCATGGCGGTAAGTCCCCCCTTTGAGGCGTGGCTGGAAAGACCTCACGGCGTCCTTACCTTCCGCATGACGCAGGTACTCACCGGACATGGTTGGTTCGGGAGTTTCCTGCACTCGATTCATGCGGAAGTGACGCCCGGGTGTCGCCACTGTGCGGAACGCCCGGAGGACACGGTGGAGCACACAGTCGAGGTGTGCCCTGCTTGGGCGGAGCATCGCCGTGCCCTCGTGGGGGCGATCGGCGGCGGAGACCTCTCGCGCCGGGCCTTGGTTGAGGCCATGGTCCGGAGCGAGGAGGAGTGGCAGGCGGTCGCCGACTTCTGCGAAGCAGTAATGCTCGCAAAGGAGGAGGCCGAACGCATCAGGCAACGGCGTTATCGCCGCCGCCGTCGCCGGGATTCTAATCCCGATTTCCGGCCAACGTAGACGCGGGCTTGCGGACGGTGAGCAATGGGTAGCTCACTGTCCGGCCGTCCGGTAACTGTCCGGACCAAGCCCAAGTCGTCGACGGCGCGCACTGTTCCCGCGCGCCTCAAGGAGTTGTCAGCAACAGCAGGGACCCAGCCGGGTCGAAGCCTACTGGGGCCAGGGTTATCCGAAAGGGCGCTCGAGCCCCGGTATGAAGGCTAGAAGGAACGGGGTGGGTCTTTTAGTCAGTAAGAGTCTGACACTATCTCCCGCTCCGCCCAAGGGCGGGGGATGTCAATGCATGATTTTTTCCCAGCATAAAAAAAAAAAGTTAGAGTGGGGTAGAGTAGGGTGGAATAGGTTAAAGTAGGGTAGAGTAGGGTAGGGTAGAGTAGGGTAGGGTAGAGTAGGGTAGAGTTGACAGCTTAGCTAAAAGGTATCACAACATAACTATTCGGCGGTACGATTTTCGAGTTTTTTTTTAGTTTTCATGTTTTTTTGTTTGTAGGAGGTAATCTCTGTAAGTACTGGTCCGATTGCTAAAATTTTTTCACCGATAGAAATCAGCTTTATTCCTGAGTGACATAGTCTATATTTTATGTGCTTGGGCGAAGCAGCGGGCAAAAGTTAGTTCCTTATAAAAACGAACCTTTTAGACCCTTTTACAATATTCAAACAAATACATATCGTGGCTTAAGTTTTGAGCCTGAGTTTATCGCCTTATTCTAAGCCAAAGAGTAACAAGAGAAAATATTTTATTTAAAAACGTCCCTTTTAGCGATTTACAAGTCTGGCTGTTCGCGTAAATCACTCGACGTGAAGTCACTAATATTTATTACAACGAATTTACACTGTATACAACTTTAGGGTGACTGTTTTTAAAATGGATTAGAAACAAAACCTTTTATAAACACTGTAGGGACTACAGATAAATCATTCGTAGTAGTACCAGATTTACAGTTTGTCCTTATAAATTAGCAGCTACAAATCTTTTTTTATTTTATTTTTTTATTTGGAACCGTGCACTAGCTTTTGACGTTTTATGAATGAATGCATATATATATTATAATATATATTTATTTGCATGAATATAGGTATTTTACAAGTTCTTAAAATTTTGTGGGGTCACACTATATTCGGCATTTCAACTGTACAAATATTTTGATTTTACATCTTTAGCATGCAGTATGTACACATTTGTCATTAAAAATCTCTAATTTCATCGTTTAAATTTAAATAACAATTTAACCAACAAATTAAAACTAAATACTAAATAATTAAAAAACAAATCATTTATAATAAAAAATATTTCATGTCAACAAAAATAATTAAAATAAAAAACAATAATAATAATAAAAAATAATGAAAATGTTTAAATATTAAAGTAATGTCATAATAAATTATATAAAAAAAAAATACATTTTGCATTCAAAATATTCATTAATGGAATAAAAACATTTGTCACACAACCAGTTATATATTTTTTTTATTAAATTCCAAATCTGTAGCACTTCTAAATTTTTCGGCTAAGTGGTTATATATTTTCACGGTCATGGTATAACAATTTTTGTTGCATACTTTTAATTAGTTATAAGTGTCTATGTAGGCCTATGTGAAATAAAAACACTTCGTTTTTTTTTAATTAGAGTAACTGCTGAAGTTTGTCCTGTATTTTTTGTTTATCTGGTGTACAATAAAGAATATAATAATAAAAACTGCCTTTTTGGATTAAAAGTATTTTTTAGATTGGTGTATAGTCCCATATTCATAGTCATAGTCTTCGATGAAAAGTGTTTTGTCTGATCTAGACATCTGTTCGATAGATGATTTCGGGCTGTTGTCATATGTAGAACTTTAGTTGCGTATTGCAGGATTTTATAAACTTTTTCTTATTTCTATTCTATTCTTTTCTATTCTGTTTTGGCTCTTTAGGTGTCACTTTACTGTTCATAAATATATTAACTTAAGTATACAAGATATCCAGACCCGAAACAACTGTCTGTAGGTCATACAAATATATTTTGTTCTGTGTGGGAATCAAATCTACAATAGGTACGCAGCAAAACAGCTAATCACTTAACAATTGTGCCGTCATTACATTCTACAGACAACAGTTTGCATGTATTTGTATGTTCGTTACTCCTTCGCGCTCAAACGGCTGAACGGATTTCGATGAATCGTGACACACGAGTAGACTATGTTCCAGAATAGTATATAAGATTTTTTATCCCGGGAGTAAGTTAAAGAAAATCAGAAACTTTTATTTTAAATAGACCAAATAGAGGCACTTTTGAATTGTCAAAATGCCGGGTCTGTTAAAAAGAGTGAAGCTAAATTGCACGTTCCAAAGCGTAGATCTCTATAGAAAAGAACGTGCAAGAAGATTAATTTATTAATTAAAATAATTCTTAATCCGTATTTTATTGATTCTATTTTCATTGTTATCGTTTCGAACCTAGTTATTATTTATTAAATGTGAATGATCAATTGATTCAAAATATAAATAATATTAATTTACTAAATTCTGTAAGCGCTATGCATACCTTTCAGTGAAGAATTTGCTGTGATAATTGTTAATTGATAAGGTTATTCTTTTGTAAATGTTTTTGTTTTTGTAGAGCAGTGGTTGCCGAGCGGTAATAGCCCTGACTTACGAGTTGTAGGTCGCGGGTTCAAACCCAGCCTGACACACTACTTTGTGTAATTTATTTCAGCACCACTGCTCCAAAACGGTGAAGGAAAACATCGTGAGGAAACCGGCATTCCCTAGAACCAAACGTTTAGTTTAATTAGACCATTTACAGGTACTTTGAAATTTTCAAAATGTCGGTCAGTCAAAAAAAAAGTGAAGCTAAATTGCACGTTCTAAAACTCAATGGAAAAGAACTTGCAAAAAACTCCATGGACACTCTTTTAAATCATATTATAAGTTGCATAAATCTTGGTTCCCCAAAATTTCGATACACAGTCTCCCCTACTAACATGACCTTTGTTTTCTCCGTCTAACGAAAGCAGGTAAATTAAAGTAGATACCTACTGAGGCAGGCTGGTAGTCCTACCTCTTAAAACCAGACGTTTATATGTTCAGCTAAAGCAAACTAAGGTGATAATCCCTAGAGAACGACACGTGAAAAACTGACATACTTTTTGTCTAAGTACAAATTTTTGTTCCACTTTAGTTTGGCGACTGAGTTGTTTCACTAACATGTGAGTTGCTGAAAACATTAGTTCGTACCCAAAAGTGGAAAGTATTATTATGGAGGTGCTTACCTTGTTATTTGTCAGTATAGTTTTTTTTTCATCTGCTATAAACTAGTGCTTGACTGCGATCCTACCTAATGGTAAGCAGTGAAGCAGTTGTTGATAGTGAGGCGCACTAGTTTATTAAGAGCCTATTCACTCTAGTCTTGAAGACACCTAAATTATAATCGGACGGGAAGACCTCAGCAGGATAAATTGTTCTAGCCAATTAGATTATTTTGCCAAATATTGACGCGTAAGAAGACTTCTGCACTATAGAACTTAGCCCGAAAAATCTGCAAATTGAAGTGGTTGTGGGCTGAGCACATTACTTGCAGAACAGATGGCCAACGAAAGGTTCTGGAGTAGCGATCACGTACAGAAAGGCGCAGCGTTGAAAGGTATCCCACAAGATCATGAAGCAAATCACCAGACAAAGTGGACCGTTGGTCTGGTTTTCTTTTTAGGTGGGAAATCATCTAGTGACATCTCTCGCCCCTAAGGGCGTGAAGCGGGAGAGCATATCATACTTTTACTGACTAAAACCCACTCCTGTAGGAACAGTTGTGGGTTTTAAAGAAAAAGAAGGATTTCCCTTCGTTCCAGGGCCCCGGGGTTCACTTTCTGAAGTGTGATCCGAAAGTGACCGATGGCCTGTAGAAAGTCGCGAAATATGATGCATGCGAAACGCACTAAAACGGGTCGTCGAGGCAAACATGGGGGAGGCCTCTATCCAACAGTACCGTAAAACGGGGTGAATAGAAACGCAGGGGTGAATAGAAAGAAAACTTTGGTTTGGTATTTCGATTTGATACCATATTATTGATCATACCATACCATACTATACCATACCATACCATACCATACCATACCATATCATACCATATTATCAATTCATTAATAAATTTATATAATTAAAGGCTGCAAAAAATATTCAAATATCGTGTAAATACCCTCTCAAGTTTTGTTTCTATTCACCACTGAGTTCCTATTCACCTCTTTTTACCGTAGACGCATTTGATGATGATAGTGATGAATTGATGATGTACTGCAACACAACTTGATGTATAATAAAATTGAAAACAACAAGAAGCTCCACTACAACTAACTCCAAACTCTGGACCTATCTCCTAATTCGTATTTAACTATCGACCCAAAACCTATTCATATTCCGACCACCATTACATACGTTATCCCCCGTGCCATTTACATACAAAATAAATTATTAAACAAACAGTAATTAGGTCGCCGAAGTACTACACTAGTTGGGAACTCGGAGCCAGCGATAATTCTCAAAGGAGTTCTAATATTGAATTTCGGAGTCGATGAATAAACGGTGTAAGTTTATATGTTTAGTTAGAGAATGTAGGTAGTTCTATTTTATGTAACAATGCGGATTTCCTGGTTTTGATTGACAGCCATTATTTAAAACCATTGGGTTTAACGAGCGTTATGGACGAGTCTCAATGGCGACCTCTCGCACCCGGTGTTGGTTCAGACCATGGCCCGGAATGAGAGGTACAGCATAGCATGGGAACATACATGGGAACATTATAAGGCCGACTATAGCATAGTCGGCCTTATAATGTTCCCACTGTTAGGACTCAGGCCTCCTCTCTAGGAGAGGGAATGGGTTGTAATTTACCACGCGGGCCCAGTGCGGGTTGAAATGAGAGAGAATAAACTCAAAATTCATTTAATCATCACATGTAACTACACCCATAAAAGTTTTACAAATTCAAACAATAAAATTTAAAATACTATACTGGGTTATTTGTAAAATACTAACAACCTTGTAGGACTGTATTACTAATCATCATAAACTACAACTTTTGTCCTATGACTTTTTACAAAACATAATACATTTACCAAAAACAAACCTTAAAGATTTTGTTGTTTTAATACATTTCAACTCTGTATTTTGCTATACCTATACGTCTGTATGTCCCGACACAAGCGCATTAAACACTACCAACGTCAGATCCTCGCTGCCCTCCGCTATTGTACTATCACTTGCTTCGCATAGACTTCGTGATATTTAGAATTTTCAATTTAAATATTTTTATTTAAGTATGAAAACTCTGATGATCTAAAATATGATACATATTTAAAGGTCATAGGACAAAAGTTGTTGTTTATGATGTCAGAAACATAACCTTGAAAGGTAGCCAGTGTTTTACAAATAACCCGGTATAAAATAAATAAAATAAATTTTATAATAATATTAAATGTCAAAAAATTAAATAAAATCAGATAAAATACAATTCATAATAAATGTCAAAAATTAAAAATACAATCCAATAAAATTCATTATAATGTCCAAAATTTTTTTTTTTTTTTTTATAAGAACTACCTTGTCTCTTCGTTAATTTCCTCTAAACTAAATCACGAACGTATTGAAACTCCTAGTTCCTTATCGACCTACATTTCAATCCGAGCGAACCACAGATCTACCTCCATTGAACTAATAATATAAATGAACCGTCTGTTTGTTACTTAATCACGTCTTGGAGGAGTAAAGCTCGATCCATCCTCAGTTCAAACTAGGGTTGTAATGGAATTTGGTCCCCGTCCCCGTAAATGCGAAACTTCTTATAAAATTATGCCTTTGTAAGATGTAAGCGGAGTTGTAACGCAGGTGACATGCAAAGATTGGCACCAGCCAAATGGTTGCCTTTAATGTAGTGGAAAGTTTTTGCTAGAATGTCGTCATCATCATCGTTTCAGCCGTAAGACGTCTACTTTTGGACATAGGCCTCCCCCAAGCGTCGGCACAACGACCGATCCTGTCCGTCTCACAAATCGCTGAGTGTCTGAAATTTCGTAGTCAAAAGGCTACAGGAATGTCTGAAAGAGTTACCGTGGCCCTGGACCGCAAAGAACAACTGAAGGAACACAGTGGGTTTAGACCGTAAAAGTCTGACACGCCCTCTAGCTCTTTGAGGAGTGGCTGGAAAGACCTCACCGCGTCCTCACCTTCCGCATGACGCAAGTTCTCACCAGACATGGTATGTTCGGGAAGTACCTGCACCGGATTCGTGCGGAAGTGACGCCCGGGTGTCGCCGCTATGTGGACCGCCCAGAAGACACGGTGCAGCACACGGTAGATGTGTGCTCCGCTTGGGCAGAGCATTGCCGTGTCCTTGTGAGGGCGATGGGCGGCGGTGGGCCTTGGTACAGGCCATGGTCCGGAGCGAGGAGGTGCGGCAGGCAGTCACTTGCTTCGGCGAACCAGTAATGATAGTAAAGGAGGAGGACGACCGCATGAGGCAACGGCAGAGGGAAACTCCAGACCAGCCTTGTTAAGTGTTGGAGGCCGACTCTTTCAGGTGTTAGTATTCCACGATTTCTTCCGTATTTACTTAAATAAGGTTATTTTACGCGTGGTACGGAGATTCGTACCAACCCTAGTTGAAACTAATTGCGTCTATGCAACTGTCTCGGTATAGACGCGTATTGTGACAGTGGTTTAATCATAGTTAGCTGTTCTGCTTACTACAGGAAGACAAAGTGCCTCTAATTCTACCTTCGAAGGCTTTGACTTATTTACATTTCAAGTGTTGTGATGAGTTTAGGCATCTTATGCATGAGATTGGGGGTTAAAACTAGGCAAGTACTGTCATCATCATTATTTTGGCTATAATACGTCCACTGCTGGATAAAAGCCTCTTCAAGTGTCACCACAACGGACGGTCCTGTGCATCTCGCATCCATCCCATTCCTGCAACTCTCACCTGGTCATCGGTCCACCGTATGGGAGGCCTTCCAACATCGTGTCTTCCGGCAAGCGATCACTACTCCAGAACCTTTTAGCCCCGTCGAGTATCTGTTCTACGAGCAACCTGCCCACTGTCACTTAAGTTTGGCGATTCTTTGGGCTATGTTAACGACTTTGGTTCTCCTGCGGTTATGTTGATTCCTAATGCGATCATGTAAAGAAACTCCAAGCGTAGCCATTTGCGGCATTGATCTCTCTCGCCAGGCCATGGTACAAGCCATGGTCTGGAGCGAGGAGGAGTGGAAGGTGGTCGCCTCCTTCTGCAAAACAGTAATGCTAGCAAAGGAGGCGGCCACACGCGCGAGGCACTGTCCCTTGCGCCCGCCGTGGTTCCGATCCCGATGTCAGGCCACCATAGGCGCTGGCTTGCGGATGGCGAGCAATGGATAGCCCGCCGTCCAACCGTCCGATAATCGTCCGGACCGAGCCCAAGTCATCGGCGCAAGTGGGGTTCCACGCGCGCCTCAAGGAGTTGTCAACAACCGTAGGGGCCCAGCAGGGTCGTAGCCTACTGGGGCCATTGGTGATGCGAAAGAGATCCCCGAGGCCCTGGAAGAATGACAAAGAAGGTTCAGGAGTGGGATTTTAGTTAGTAAAAGTCTGACACTATCTCCCGCTCCGCCTAAGAGCGTAGGATGTCATTGGATGATATTCCCACCTAAAAAAACAGCCCTTTTCATTGCTCTCTGGGTGACTTTAAGCCTTGTAAGCGACCACGTTTCAGTGCTAATGTGAATTTTTCAATTCACATGTACTTTTATAAGTTTATCTAAGACTTTATTGATACCCCGTGCCTCGGAAAGGCGTTGGTCCCAGTCATTCGAAGTTCCATCTTCAGACGCCAGAAAGTCTGACCATCATTCTGTCCAAGGAATACCATTTACATTAGCATACCTACTGGAAGACGCAGCGCTGGTAGGCCGCCTACATCACTGGTCGTTGTGGTGACACTTGAGGCGCCTTTGTCCAACTGTGGGCGCCTGTCGGCTGAAATGTTAATGATGACTTACAAGCACGTGTAAACTTGCTTCGTCTCTGAGATAGTGGCGAAGCTGCCGTACCCGACGCTACTGTACAGATGTCACGCTAACCTTCCCGTGGACAGCCCGTATTTGGGGTCAGAATAACATTAACCCTTTTTCAGCCATGAACAGAACTTTACAAAAGGTAATTTTCCAGTAACACTCCGAGAAAAACGAGTTAAAACAAAACTAGTTAGCGAAATATTATTTATAACTTAGTTGGTGACCACTATTCATTAGTGTTTCTTTAAAGTGGTGGCAACCTAATTGGGAATTACCCTTAAATTATCAACAGTTAAACGAAACTCGACCATGTTACTTAAAAATAAGGTTGCTTTTCAATAGCTTGGTTATGTTCAAATGTTGTTTTACTTTGGAGCTAGTGTGGAACTCCCAAAATGTAGTGTGTGAAACGTTTTCAAGGAAACTGAATTAGGTTGAATGCTGTTTATTATTTGGTGTTGCTTTTTGAGGCTGGAATTTTATATTTTATTTAACTTTCTGGTAGCGCACACTTACATTCTAAGCTCTTGAGATATAATGAAAAGTTTGTGTGAATTCAAGAAATAATTTCAAAGCGAGAACCATTTTGGTATTTTTTTTTTTTTTATTTGCAGATGCGGTTTCATAAGAAATCATTTTCTCCCTATTTTTTGTTTCTAACTAAAGTAATGTTTCCAATACTTTAATGATCACCAGTTCTTAGTATTCAAGACGTCACAAAAGGGTGTTATCTCTGTCTAAACTAATATTAGTTTAATATTATAAAGAGGTAAAGTTTGTTTTTTATTTGCAGGAGGCAATCTCTGAAAGTACTGGTACAATTGCTAAAATTTTTTCACCGATAGAAAGTTGCTTTATTCCTGAGTAATATATAAGCTGTTTTATGTACGCTGGTGAGACTAAAAAAGAAGACAAAAATCCTGACTCATTTGCTAACTCATCTGATTTGAACCTAGAACGCCGACCCGGGTGTCGTCGCCACTGTGAGGAACGCCCGGTGAACTCGGTGGAGCACACAGTTGAGGTGTGCCCTGCTTGGACGGAGCATCGCCGTGCCCTCGTAAGGGGGATCGGTGGCAGCGATCTCTCGCGCCGGCCCTTGGTACAGGCCATGGTCCGGAGCGAGTAGGAGTGGCAGGCGGTTGCCGACTTCTGCGAAGCAGTAATGCTAGCAAAGTAGGAGGCCAACCGCATCAGGCAACAGTGGCGGTCACAGCGCCCCAGCCGCCGCCGGGATTCCGATCCTGATTTCCGGCCACCGTAGGAGCGGGCTTGCGGACGGCGAGCAATGGATAGCTCGCTGTCCGACCGTCCGGTAACTGTCCGGACCGAGCCTAAGTCGTCGATGGCGCGCACTGTTCCCACGCGCCTCAAGGAGCTGTCAGCAACAGCAGGGGCCCAGCTGGGTCGAAGCCTACTGGGGCCAGAGTTAATTCGAAAGATAGTTCAAGCCCCGGTACGAAAGGCAACGAAAGAACACGAGTGGGTTTTTAGTCAGTAAAAATCTGACACTATCTCCCGCTCCTCCCAAGAGCGGGGGATGTTATTAGATGACTTTCCTACTGCGAAAAAAAAAACCTAGAAAGCCGAAATTTTGCAAAGGTTCCTTTTATGATGTTTAGGAAGAATAAGAAAGGATTCTCCAAAATAGAAAAGAAAGAAGGTCCAAAGTTTTAATGGAAACACCTACTTTGACGTATGAGTCCGCTGACATCAACTAGTATTACGCATTAAGTTTGAGTACCCTTTATAAGGAAACAAAAAAGTTCTTTACTATAGCATGTTCATAACATAAATGCTGTAAATTATGTGGCATTATTTTTGAAAGAGCCACCGTGACCCTGGCACACCAATGGCAACTAAAAACACAGGTGGGTTTTCTATGTATGCGGTATAAATATATATCTGTGTATAAATAGATATAGTCTGGAACGAAAAAAGTTCAACAACGTAAAGGTGTTACATACTCGCCGTACGTCAGGTTATCTAACAATAAGTCACTATACTACATACAGAACATATCAAAACTTCAAATCCATCCACTGTGAAATCCCAGCCGGAATCGAAAACAAGAAGATCGGCAAAGCCTAAACCGCTGGTCAGTACCGGCACAAAATAGATAGGTACAGAAGTCAATCTACATACAAAGCGCGCTCGAGCAACGCACACATAGACACCACTCACGGACATGATATTTCGGTTCGATCGCTCGGTCGCACTCGTACAGTTCGAAGCAATGTGCTGACGTGTGTGTGATTGCCTAGCGTAGGTATAAAAAGTGAAGTACATCCATGAGATTGACTTCTGTACCTATCTATTTTGTGCTACCGGTCTCATTATCAGCCCCTGTAGAACAGATTCGAGGGGCTCTAATCAACTGTCTCGTACTAGCGCTGCGACTGATTAAAACCCGTTTTAGATTTTGCGACAGAAACCGGAAATTTTGTTGTGCTACGGTAAAGGCATCAGCTAAATCATTTTGGTTATAAGGAACAGCAAAAATGTGCAAAAATAGGAAGGCTCCCCTCTTTTTTCCGCCATCAGCTTGCATTGAACCGATTCTGATAACATCTATTAATTGAGTACTTTTTTTAATTAACTCATTTTTTTCCTTCGGCTGGCCAAAAGCTACCCTTGAATCTTTCAAGATACTCCTTTCTTGCACCATCTTGGACCACCTCTGAGATGTAATGCACATCAAAACGTCTTATTTACACCTACTTAGTTGAACCTTATTTAAATCTAAAAAAAAATTGCTAAAAAATTATTACGGAAATATTTTAGTTCGGAAACGATTTTAAAATATCTGGCAAAAACAATAACTGAAATATCTTTTGTTATTAATATTACGCAGCAGCTAAATCAAATTTTATCTTCTGTGTAACGTTATTATTTGTTAGATTACCTATAGGCTATAGTTCCAATCGACTGAATTTCTCTAATCAACAGTGTTCTGCTTCAAGGTACGGTCAAATAGAGTTTTACAACACACGACCATAGTTAATCTTATCATTTGAAGACAGGTACTGGAGGAGAATGTCAGGAATCTCTGGGATCGAATTACTCACCAATCTTTTGTATACTCCAGGAACATCATCGCCAGGCATCACAAGGCAAAGGCCACCATATTTTTTTTAGTATTCGTGGAACGCGTCTAGATTATCTCACCATATTTTTCTGTAATACAGTAAAAATCTTCATGCACGTTTTCAGGCACGAGAGCTGCTTCAAGATGAATCTATTAAATTAAATCCGCTGTAGACAATTCTTTGCATTTTTACATCAAAACTTCAGCTAGCAGGGAATAGTGGCGAAAGATCGTCGGGCAAATCACTTTGGTCCTTGTAGAAGTAACTACCTATGTTATGTTCACTAAGTTTCTGACAAGAGTGACATGACAGAGAAAGAGATGTACGCAATAACAAATATACTACAAAGTACGAAATTACGGGTGGGTAGGTTTATGAGGTATTATAGAAGGTGGTGTGATGATATAGACGCGTGAGGACTGAGTTGGGAAGAATGTTTGGGCGGCTTTGGACATTTTTTTTTTGAAATTTTGTCCCTCATTATTATGTAAAGTCTTATATAAAAAACAGCCAGATCAAAAATTATGCAAACACTGCGTCAACCGTGTAGTGGGATAGTCACGGGCTACTGGAATTTTCGTATGAATTACCGTGGATCAGAAAGACTACTAAATAAAACCTCGTTTCTTCAGATGCCCGTTGAGGCCGGGTGCCTCGGTAGCTCTTTTAACCAATCCTGCAGAACTTATAATACCTAGTTATTCCATTTCAAAACATTTTTTAGCTTTCAGACCCATCAAGAAGAAACAGAACCAATTCTGCAATCGTACAGCATTCATTACGACAATCGTATCGCCACACCTAAAAGTCCCCAAACCGAACGTCCCCGGTTTAATCGAAGTTTATCTAGGAGTTTGAAATACGGCTAGCAGAAGGCGTTGGCAGATAGATACCTATGTGGTCACCCTGAGTTATTGCCAACAGATAGCCCACCTACCCAAGTGTACGAAGCGATAAAATCTAGCATGCAAATCGGCAGAAGTTAGTGGGGAGATTGGACGGTGAAGTGGAAATAAGGTAACTGTTTTTGAGTGCCGTTTGGGAGTAATAGTTTAGTTTTTCTTTCTCTATAATGCATTTCTGTTTCTTATTTGCATCTTTTACATCATAAAGGTTACTGTAATTAACGTAATTAACATAAGACTGTGAGACGCCATAATTTAAAGTTTTTTTTTTTTGATACTGCAATATGGGTAAGTATCAAATTAAAGGTCAAAGGCTCATCATGAGGATTCATCATTTTAAAATGGTATATCATAAATAAATTAAAAAAAAAAAAAACTTTAAGAAATACGTTATTTATTATCTAATAGCGACTTTGTTTTTGTCGTCTTTTGGAGCAATCTTGTAAAAATGTTATCAATTTCAGAGATATATGCATATATATATTAATATATATATATATATATATATATATATATATCATCTGATATGTATATCAGAGATTATGCCCTTAGGAGTTAAGTCCCGTTCAAAAAATTAACCTACCTTACTCCTTGTAACATCAGCTATCCATTAGTTAGGCTCGCCATAATCATGGCAGTAAGCCCACACTATAAGGAGGAGGAATAACTGGAAAGACATTACGCCATTGGATGATTTCTCACCTATTATTTATTATTATTTAGAAGATAAGGGGCTATGCATCACCCATAGTGTAGGGGATGTAGTCACTGCGACCTAAAAGATCTATTGTGACTCGCCACCTTGTTAGAGTAACTCTTTTAGCCCGGAGGCTTCCAAGAAACTTAGAATACTCCTAGCTTTTAGAGTTTTAATCTCCTCCGGGCGAATAATGTGTCGGCCCAGATGGACACTGCGTTTGTGGACAAGGGGCCCGCATTCACACAAGAGGTGCTTAGGCGTCTCCCTCTCCTGATTGCAGTACCGGCAAACATCAGTGTCACTCAGTTTCATGTGAAATTGGTGCCTGTTTAGTTTGCAGTGGCCGGTTAAGGCGCGGGCTATCGCACACATGTTCGTCCTGCTAAGCTCAAGAAGCTCGGCAGTTCGTTTTTGTGAGTAGCCTTCTATGAGAGATTTGGCGTGTAGCAGACCTGGTTGTACCAACCAGTGCTTTTTTGAATCGCCAAATAAGTTGCCCTTAAGGGTCTGCATGGCCTGGTTCTTTGAGATACCACAGAAGGGTTCTGGACCTATCTGATGATCTTGAGCCCCAGCCCGTGCAAGTTCATCGGCTTTTTCGTTGCCGTTGATTCCAGAGTGACCTGGTACCCATCTCAGAATAACTTTATTCCTTTGCCCCAGGTCATTCAGTTTGTTAACGCAGTCTTTTACCAGTTTCGAATTTAAAGTATTCGAGTTCAAGGCGTTAAGAGCTGCCTGGCTATCTGAGTAAATCAGAATTAATTGATTTATGTAGTTTCGTTGACGGTTGGCCTCCACACATTCTATAATGGCGTATACCTCCGCTTGGAATATGGTAGCATGTTTACCCAGATTCAAGCTTTTGCTGAATTTCGGGCTAATGCCAAATATTCCACATCCTACATTCTCACCCATTTTGGACCCGTCTGTAAACCAGATCAGGCTTCCAGCCTTGCAAGTGATGAGGTTGTTTGACCAATCCTCTCTGCTCGGCAGTTCCACTGTGTAATTCCTTGTGAAATTACACTGTGGAAGCATGACGTCTGTTGTCATAGCTAGTTGATCGTGTTCAAGTACTGATTCGTGTAGCGATCTCAGTGCTTGAGAGCGCCAGTTTGTTTTGCCAGTGCTGTTTGTTCTGTACATGCTTGCCTTCGCCTCCTTCGCAATGAATAGATGAAGTGGCGGTAGGTTAAGCAGGGCATTTAGAGCAGCTCCTGGGGTTGTGGACATGGCCCCTGTTGATATAAGGCATGCAAGTCTCTGCAAACCATTAAGTTGATTAATGACTGTCACCTGAGTTGTTTTCCTCCACCATACTACGCAGGCATACGTTATTATCGGCCTGACTATGGCGGTGTACAACCACAGGGCGATTTTAGGGTTTAAGCCCCATTTCTTCCCTGCTAAGCGACAGCATATTCCTAAAGCTATTTTAGCCTTTTGGATCACATTGTTAATGTGAGTGTTCCAGGTCAGTCTCTGGTCGATAGTTACGCCCAGGTACTTGACTTCACTGGAGAATAGTATGAGAGTCCCCTTTACAGTGGGCGTTACAAGTTTGTCCAACTTACGCTTCCTAGTAAAGGGGACTATTGTTGTTTTACTCGGGTTAACCGATAAATTGTTTTCTGTGCACCATGTGTTAATAATGTTCAGAGATCTTTGTAGTATAGATGATACCGTGCTGTAACAGGGGCCGACAACACAAGCCACCACATCGTCAGCATAGCTATGTACATCTAAGTCTCTTGTAGAGGCTTCAACTAGCAATTGGTCAACAACGAGTAGCCATAGAAGTGGCGATAAAACGCCTCCTTGCGGGCACCCTTTAGTTGTTTTGAAGCTCTTTGTGTCCGTGTAAGGTAACACTGATAGTTCTGTTGAGGAGCATGAATTCGATCCAACGAGTAGTTGTTTCGTCAATCCCTTTCGCCTTCATTCCCTTGGAAAGGGCGTCTATGGTGACGTTGTCGAAAGCTCCTTCAATATCAAGGAAAGCACATAGGGCTATCTGTTTATCTTCCAAAGCCCTTTCGATCCTGTCTGTTAGTTCTAACAGAGCAGTTTCTGTAGATTTTCCTTTTTGGTAAGCGTGTTGCTTCGGATGCAGAGGGTTATCCCTTAATGGTCCATCCCTGATGCATTCGTCAATAACCTTTTCCATACTCTTGAGTAGGAAGGAGGTAAGGCTTATTGGTCTGAAGGACTTTGGTTGAGAGTAGTCCTTCTTACCGGCCTTTGGGATAAAACAGACTTTAACCATAGTCCATTTCTCTGGTATATATCCCCAGGCAAAGCTTGCTCTGAAGATTTTGATTAAAATAGGGATGAGTATAGTCTTCCCTTGCTGCAGAAGAGCTGGGAAGACATCGTCATCCCCTGCAGATTTAATTGGCTTGAATGAGTCTATAGCCCATTCTACCTTGTTCGGTCTAAAATACCTCGCCGCTCTTCTCCAGTCTTCATTTGAAGGCCTGGTGAGGCGGATATGAGGAGTATTTTGTACGATGTTATCTGGTGCCATCACCGAGCCAGGGAAGTGTGTAGACGCCAGAAGTTTCAGGGTTTCTTCCGCTGATGCAGTCAAGGCACCGTCTGGTTTCTTTAAGAATCCCAGTTGATTTGTAGGCGATTTGGATAAGACTTTGTGGATTCTGGCTCCTTGAGGGACTTTAGTAATCTCCTCGCAGAACTTCCTCCATGACAGTCTTTTCGCCTTTCGGATTTCTTTATTATAGGTAGTTAAAGCTTTCCGATACCGATCTCAGTCGTCAGTCGATTTAGCCTTATTAAACAACCTACGTGATTCCTCCCTTAAAACATCGAGCTTTTTGTTCCACCACGTCACTTTTCTATCCCTCACAGTTCTTAGAGGGCAGCTCTCTTCGTAAGAGGCTGTAATGGCTTCCGTAACTTGAGCAACAGCATAATCCAATGTTTCAGGGGAGCGTATGGTTTTAGGGAAGTCTTGGAGTCTATCCTGGAGCTTTATTCTGTACAAGTCCCAGTCCGTGGCTTTTGAATCCCTAAAAGTGATGGTTTCGCAAATGTTGGATGTATTCAGTGCGAATTTAATTAGTCGATGATCAGACATAGATGGTTCATCACTGACATGCCAATTGGTTATCAGCCTGGCAGTGTGAATAGTAGCGAGAGTTACATCAAGAACTTCCTTCCTCGATCTAGTTACAAAGGTCGGTTTACATCCCTCATTAACTATTTGGAGGCGGTTAGTTAGTACAAAATCATGAAGCAACTCACCTCTGTCGTTGATGTCAGTGCTGCCCCAGTTGGTATGGTGGGCGTTGGCGTCACACCCAATGAGAAGCTCGGCATTGTTGGCATAGGCGTACTCGACTACCTTTGCAAGCTCCTCGGATGGGTCGGTTTTCGTCCCGTCCAGGTATGCCGAGCACACGATGAGGCGTCCATTTCCGCTCTTGACATTAACATAAGCTGCAATCAGGTCATCGCTGCACAGGCCTAGTATGCATAAGAAATCAATATTATTATTGAAAAGTATACACGCTCTTGGTTTGACTCCTCCGATATGGTGTACGACCTTACCTGCAGAGCCCAGTCCAGACACCGTGTTAGTATTAGCCAGCCACGGTTCCTGAATAAGAGCAATGTGAAGGTTCTTCTGTGTGAAGTGTTTTTCCAGAACAGCCGTGGCTGCTCTGGCATGGTGCAGGTTGATCTGCACCACTTGTGTGTTTGTGTGTGTCTGTGTTATGGTGTGTTTGTGTTGTGTTAGTGTTGTGTGTTTGTGTCGGTGGGTGGGTTAAGTGGCGTTATTCGACCCGCTTGGCTTCGGGGCTGTAGGGCAGCCCCGAGGTTTGGCCGGTCGGCTCTCCACTCCCGATCGATTGGGACGTGTAGCCCTTTTCGTCGGTGGTGCTCCGAGGGGGCGGTTCCTGACGCCCTGGCCTCCAGGTTTCGGCTTGGCGTTTTGCCGCTTTGCCGTTTTACCAGAGACCTGGACGCTCGGCCCCGCCCTGGGAGCATGTTGAGCAGGTGGCAGAATCTCTGCGCTAGATTGGCTAGTTCCTGCCACCTGCTCAGCCCTCGCCGGCGTATTATCGCCGCGAATGCGAATCCAGACTTTGCGAAAGCCTAGTTGCGGCCTGCAGTCTAGCTTGCGCAAGGCTTCTACAGAGGCATCATCGATAGAGAGGGCGGTCGTGATTCCGTCCCTTTCTTTCTTGACGCTCAGCACCTTCCACAAGCCAGTCTGCAGGTCGTTTTGTTTTTCCAGGAGATTGAGGGCATCTCTTGGAGTTTTCAGGACATCTTCTGTCTTGAAGTGGAGGATCCCAACCTTAGCTTTTGGCAAGTCCTTCTCGTTAATGAACGAGAGTTCCGCCTCTGGCCACGGCTTTAGTGTCCCCACTTTTTCTTCAAGCCATTTCAGGCTGTAGTCGTTTTTAATTACGACTTGCAGCCATCCCGGCTTGAAAGTGCAGCCCTCAATTCGAATTTTGAATTCGGGGGCTTTGGGCATAGGGGCGTTAAGAATCGCCCTCAATATGTCCTTGTAAAGGAGCCCCAATTGCGCGTCCGACATGGGCTCCTTGTTACGGATTCCCACCCGGATGTTAGTTAGGGCATCCTTAAAAGACATAGCGCTTGTCTCAGGCGGTGGTCCGACCTGAGTTGCGGACGGCTCATCAGGGATCATTGGAATTGACCCTGACTTTTCGACCACACGCGTAGTCTTTTTGACATGATCTTTTGGCGACTCGTCCTCGGATCGGGATCGTTTTACCGGCCTCTTCCCCGAGGACATATCGGCCATTAGACCAGTCGAAGGAGTATGCGCACTTGCCAACCGCTCCGTGACCAGCTTGTAGGCCTCAATGGGGTCCATACCGCCAGCCTTGAGGCGCCGCAGGCGCTTACGCGCTGCTCCTGTCAACCGTCGTTTCCTGGGACTGAGGTCAGTTCCCGACGGCATTTCCGAGTCCATCTCAGTAGGCCTCGTGCCATCGTTTGCCGACTCCAGCTCAGGAGGGTTGAGTTCGGTGTCCAAGGTGACTAGGGAGTCTCCCTCAGAACCGAGCAAGAGAGCAGTCAGATCGGGAATTGACCCAGTCAGACTACTCGAGAGTTCCGGACGTTCGTCATCGTCCAGAGATGGAGTATTTTTTTTAAAAAGGTGTAGATCCATACAGTTCCCACGAGAAGCTAGGGAAATAAACAGTCCACCTGGGCAGAGCCCCGCTTGCCCAGGTAAGGCGAAATTACTACTCCAGGATTGCCATCTCCCTGGAGAGACACCGATAGGAACCAAGCTCCCCCTTGGCCACGCATCCCTCGGCTCGGTACGTATGACACCTTGGATTGGGTTTTGCTGATTATTCGCCACCACTGTAAGTGATTCCCCTACCCATGCCATAAGTAATGACACACGTAAGAGAGCCACCTACAGTGGTGCCCAGGATGCACTGTCCCCCCCACTGTTCTTCCCAGCGAATGCCTACATACAGCCGCATATAAAATGCAGATGCATACATGCATGAACTGGGACGAACAGCAAGAGAGCACACGTGGAGGTTATCTAGCACGCACCCCTTTCTCACCTAAACAAAAAACCACACAATAATTACCATAATTTTACACTGAGTCTCACAATGCGAATCATACAGAGATAATATTATAAAACAATATTATTTACGTACCATTATATCCACCAATTTGCTGAATATTTGTAAAAACCATATTTCATGGTTATGTTCACCTATAACGTAAACGCCCATTGTTCAGGACAAGCCAATTACAGCTAAACAAAAGACAAACAAACAGCTATACCAATATATGACCTTGACCTCTAAAACCAATGTTTACACATTACCAATGAAATCCTGAACCCGGATATCCCGGAAAGGTAACCAGGTCACGCACGCCTTAAATTATGGGTCAAATGCACAAAATAGATAGGTACAGAAGTCAATCTACACACAAAGCGCGCTCGAGCAACGTAGACATGGACACCGCTCACGGTCACGATATCTCGGCTCAACCGCCCGGTCGCACTCGTTCAGTTCAGCACAACGCGCTGACCCTAGCGCGATCGCCAAGCGTAGGTATAAAAAGTACAGTACTTCCATGAGATGGACTTCTGTACCTATCTATTTTGTGTCAAAGGGTAGAGAATTACTTGCCAATTCAAAATGAATATCAATTGTTTTGTGGTATACCTTTTTACCCTTATTTACGACACGTGTCGCTGCAAGGTCGAATATTCAGGAAATTGCTGTTTTATTATATCATTTGTTTGTTTTATTTGATTTTGTATTGTTTTGCTGTTTATTTAGAGTTTGCTTTCTTTTGGTAGAATTTTTACGTATCGGTTTTTTAGGTGGGAAAATCATTCAATGACAGTTTAACATAGAATTTAAAAAAAAACATAGACCATTTAACATATAATTAAAGATGTCTATTATATATTACACTAGTTGCCCCCCCCCGTGACTTCGTCCGCGTGTACTTCGGTTATCGCACTCTAAACGTGTTTTCCCGTAGGAATAAGATGTTTTTCTGGAAAAAAAGTAGCCTATGTTCTTTTCCATGTCAAAGGCTATATGCATGCCAAATTTCATCCAATTCCGATCAGCCGTTTTGTAACAAACATCCAAACATCCACACTTTCACATTTATAATATTAGTTAGGATAAATAAACGGATGAACTTACAGATATGAATTAAAACCATTGACAAATAAGAAAAAGCAACGAAGCACAGCTTTCTGGGTGCCAAAAGAGCACTTAAAACGGGCATCGTAGAGAAAGAAAGTAAGGCTAAAATGCCATTGGGCAGGTCGCGTCAGTCACATCAAGTGCAGATAACTAATCAATTTCAATGCCACTCGTTTTAACACTTTAAAATTACTTAATTATTAATTTATTAAACTAATCACTGGAGCAGTGACCTCGAGAGTATCTGTTATTGCTTTTGCTACTAATAAAGAAAATACTGTGCAATTTAGCTTCACTTTTTTTTGGACTGATGGCGGCATTTGACTATTCAAAAGTGCCCGCAAATGGTCTATTTGAAATAAATGATTTGACTTGAAAATATTATGGAATTTCAATAATCCTTTTTGTCTTGATAAATAGATTTAGAATTATAATGTTAGAAACGACTAGTTGTTATTTGATACTAATTCGATCTCAAAACGATACTGCATCGACAAGAATATTTTTTTAAGGAATATCTCTCGCTCTAAGTGGAGCAGGAAAGCGTGTCACAACTATCACACAACGCCGTCTAGTCCCAAGCTAAGCAGCCCCCCTAGCCAAGTTACAACCACTTTGTGTCGAATTCCGTTCTCTAATCGGTAACGCGTCGGTGACAGCAATTGTAGAAAACGATAAGTTGGTAGCCATGTTGACGCGCCTGAGTCGGCCGCTCGTTCTACAATGTAGCGTTTGTATAACAAAGGATGTAGCGTTAAACATTGTAGAAACGATTTTGAACGATGTGAACTTGGCTACAAATTGTCTATTCGTTAGTTCTGACCACACGACTTTACGTTGAGATGACGTCATTCCCATACGTTTCATCACTTTTCGACAGCGGTAACGATTGCAGAATAACAACTTGGCTAAGCGTGCTGGTCCGATTGCAAAAATTTTTTTCACCAATAGTAAGCTGCTTTATTTCTGAGTGACATAGGTTATATTTTATATACGCGGGCGAAGCTGCTGGCAAATGCTAGTTATAGATAAATTACACCCAGACACAGAATAACAACCGTGCTCATCGCATAAACATTTGTTCAGGTTAGGAATCGAACCCACGACATGCAGTCAGGTCCACTAACCACTAGTCCAACAGGCCAGTCCTTTGAGTTCCAGGGGCACGGTAAATGTTTCGAATATTCCTACAGCGCATATTGGCAAACCCGTAAAAGCTCAACACAGTAAAATAAACATAAACGCATTACCAGCACGCCTTTTTAATACCAAAAGCCTATATAAACCAGAATGCACAGCGAGTATGTAATTTGTATTTAATATTCTAAAATTTTGCTTCCACAGCATTTCAGAAGCGGGATTTTGCAAGCAATTAACCGGAGTAAACGCTCACTCGACGCGACGGTTGAGGGTTAAAAACGGGTATAAAACGGTATTTTCGCTGCCTTGTACCATAACGGTGGAAGGGTTTATGGTGGCGAATGGAGAGCTGCGGAGTTTTTGTCCGTCTGGCTGTTTCAATTGAACGAATTGTTAAATATGGGATTGATAGGAATGTATTTTTTTAAATGTTTTTAAATCTACATTCCTCGTCTGACATACAGTTGCCATCACGGATCTTGAACGCTCGGCGTCACAGTGGGGATCGCTTTGCGCATTCCATACATTGGCGAGCCAATCGTCTTCGTTGTAAGATACATGCAGCAACGCAGGGAACGAATTAGGAGTGACGTCTATGACTCGATGGCGCGGCGAGCCAATTACTGGCACTCCCCGCCCCCGCGTCTCACTTCGCACCACTAAAAAGACCGAATATTTGACTTCTGCGCAACCGCTCAAGATCCGTGATGGCAACTGTACTAGTGTCTAGAGACAGCGCGGGTTTGCGGATGTCGAGCAATGGCTAGCTCGCCGTTAAACCGTCCGGTAACCTTCCGGACCGAGCCCAAGTCATCAATGCACGTAGTGTTCCACGCGCGCCTCCAGGAGATGTCAGCAAACCGTACGGGTCCAGCAGGGTCGAAGATTACTGGGGCCATGGATTCGCTTCTGTAAGTAAAATCCAACCCTGGAACCATAGGCAACAAAGGAAGTAGTGGTTCAGTAAAAGTCTAACACGCCCTTCCACCCCGCTCAAGGGCGGGAGACGTCATTGGATGATTTCCCACCAAAAAAAAAATTGTCTCGAGACAAAAGTCTATGACTAGTGCGTATTGTCAATGATAACATATGACTATGAAACGTGGTCGCTTCACAGTGGGCCATATCAGAGTAATGTAAAGTCACCCAAAGTGCAAAGTAGAGGGCTAGCTTGGAGTTTCCTTGCGTGGTCGGAACAGAAATGAAGATATCCAAAGGAGAACCAAGGTTGCGGATATCCGGAGCGAGGAGGAGTGGCAGGCGGTCGCCAACTTCTGCGAAGCAGTAATGCTCGCAAAGGAGGAGGCCGACCGCATCAGGCAATGGCGCTCTCGCCGCCGCCGGGATTCCGATCCCGATTTCTAGCCACCATAGGCGCGGGCTTGCGGACAGTGAGAAATAGGTAGCTCGCTGTCCGATCGTCCGGTAACTGTCCGGACCAAGCCTAAGTCGTCGACGGCGCGCACTGTTCCCGCGCGCCTCAAGGAGTTGTCAGCAACAGCAGGCTCAGATGGGTCAAAGCCTACCGGGGCCAAGGGTAAGTTTCGAAAGACAACCCGAGCCCCGGTATGAAGGCTTGAAGGAACGGGGTGGGTTTTTAGTCAGTAAGAGTCTGACACTATCTCCCTCTCCGCCCAAGAGCGGGGGTTGTCATTGATGATTTTCCCACTATAAAAAAAAAGGTTGCAGTCCGAAGAATCACGAAACATAAGTGGAACGTCGTGTCATGTTGTTGGAGCTTCGTCGTGTAAACTGTGAGCCGGTGTACATCCAGCATATAATGACGAATACTCGTCTATGAAGCTACGCGTCCGTGGACAGTAAGTCTAATCCATCGCCATAACTTACCCACTGGATTCATGTCATGACTGTGTATTTACTATATTACTTAAAAAAATGTGTAATGTCTATGGGCCTTGACTTACTTGGCGTCCACAGTGCGCCGCCATCTCGTTCGGTCTTGAGCTTCACGTTTCATTTCTCACCAGCCCCCCTAGCCAAGTTACAACCGGTTCGCTTGCATCGAACGCTTCGAGTTGACCTTGCCGCCAATTCTTTTGTTCTGACCACGCGACTGAGCGTTGAGATGACGTCATTCCCGTACATTTGAAGCTTTCTACTAGCGTTAACTATTGCAGATTATCTACTTGGCTAAGGGTACAGGTACCTATGTTCTTCGCCTCTGCGATGACCGTCTATGGACCGTAGTAGCCTGAAAATAAAGAATTATTATTATTTATTCTAGCTTTTGCTCGCGGCTTAACCCGCGTACATAAAATATAGCCTAAATGACTTAATAAAGCAGCTTTCTATCGGTGAAATAATTTCAGCGATTGGATTTTTGTTTGAAGGAAGGTACTGAATATATTGGACATTCAGTTCCTTCCTTCAAACAAAAACGAACTTTACCTCTTTATAATATTACTGTAGATGGACAGTTTTTTTTTCTTTTCAGTTGAGTAAATCATCCTTTGATTTCTCCTATGGCGGAGGCGGAAACAGATTAAAGATTTCCAAGAAGATTTTCGTATAAAAAGTGTCTATGTCCGTCTCCTTGTTCTAAGCTAAGTCCCAATTTTCAGCAAAATTGGTTTAACCATTCTTGAGTTATAAATAATGCAACACGACTTTCTTTTATGTATACCTATCATCATCATCATCAGCCTTTTTAATGTTCCCACTGCTGGGACTCAAGCCTCCTCTCTAGGAGACGGAATGGGCCATACCTAATTAACGCGGGCCATTGCGGGTTGGTGAATGTCACATGTCTTCGAATTTTTGGTTCTAGGACATGCCAGTTTTTTTACGATGTTTTCCTGCACTGTTTTGAGAGCTGTGGTATTGAAATAAATTACACAAAGTAATGTGCCTGGCAGGGTTTGAACCCGCGACCTACAACTCGTAAGTCGGAGCCTCAGTATACTTATAGATTTAAAAACAAACCTAATAACATATCTTTTACATTAACAATAACCGCTTTTCCGCAACAGTTCATGAACAAAAATCAGAAAGGAAAGGAAAAAAAACAGACGCTACCAAAACAATACACTATCAAAATCACGTAAAATCTACATACAAAATTGACAACGCAAACTAACGTGCCGTATTCGTGTGAAATACCTACGTATCGACGGTGCGAGGGTAATTTATTTCATTTGGCAAAGTGAAGAGCTGAACGCTCGTGAATAATGCAGCGATTTCTTTACGGAGCCTTCCCTCGGTCACTTGTTTTATCGTCTGTACTGTATGTAAGGTTGCCATGTAAAAAATGTGGGTAGTTGGGAGTTTGACATTTTGTTGCGTTCGCTTCTGAAAGGTATTTGTGATTGTACGTTTAGTTTGTATTGAAAGGATAAATATTTACTACTTTTTGAATCAGATTTTTTTTTATGTGTAATATCATTTAATGACTTCCTTTTACTGACTAAAACCACACCTATACCCATGCAGTCATCATCATCACCAACATCATTTCAGCCGATACACGTCCACTGTTGGACATAGGCGGGAGGCCAAGCGTCGCCACAACGAACGTTTTTGTGCGTCCTTCACTAGGTCATCGGTCCACCTTGTAGGAGGCCTTGCAACGCTGCGTCTTCCGGTACGAGGTCGCCACTCCAGAACCTTTCGGCCCCAACGGCCATCTGTTTTGCGAGCAATGTGCCCTGCCCATTGCCACTTAAGTTTGGCAAATTTTCGTGCTATGTCAGCAACCTTAGTTCTCCAGTGGATATCTTCATTTTTTATTCGATCACTCAAGGAAACCCCGAGCATAGCTCTTTCCATTGCTCTTTGGGTGACTTTAAGCCTTCTGATGAGGCCCATTGTGAGCGACCATGTTTCGGAGCCATATGTCATCATTGGCAACACGCACTGGTCATAGACTTTCGCCTTGAGACACTGTGGTATGTTGGACGAGAAGATACCGCGTAGCTTCCCGAACGCTGCAGCAGCCGCCCTTTGCTTTGCATGACGAGTTTCTCTATCAAAAGTTGACCCATGGTCCCAATAGGCTTCGACCCTGCTGGACTCCTATGGTTGTTTTAGACGTATTTATGTATCAATATTTACTCAACTTTTGTTTATTTGTTTTGTTTGAAGATCCACCTACTTTTTTCTTTTGACAGTCGATGGAACTTGCCATAGACTACTAATTTCCACAGATTAGCTTTAGATTCCACAGTTTAGTAAGAGATACACTTTAATATTCGTGAACCGCTGGCCGCGCCGGCTGCGGCGCCCTGCAGTGCGCCCGTGCGCTCGCGTTCCTCCGTCTATGATTTTGACAAATGATTTTGGAGCGCAAGTCGTCGGGAGTCTGTATCTGGTTCATTATTTATTGCATTTTTTCTTATATTTTCTTATATCTAACACACATCTATTCTAACACGTATTAACATAAATTCACCCTATTTACAAATGTTATATATTTATTATTAACCTGAACCTCCGTGAATGTGACAGTGGCATCACCGCGGGCCCTAACAGAATACCAGCGCTGCGTTATTTATTTTTTTAAATATCGCAGCATATGCTGAGTTAGGCGCCCTTTTGGCCTTGCACAGATTTTAAAGTTTTTTTTATTTTTATTTTTTGGAGGTATGCGGAACAGAGAGTAAAGTCCCACATACCTCCGTTGAAAAGTGAGGATCCTCCGACCAGACAGGTGTTATAGTCTGGTGGGCTACTGCCCGATAGATGATTTTGGGCTGTCGTATATGTTCAAATCGCGCGGAGAACTGTGATTGCGCGATGCAGGATTTCGTACTTTCTTCGTATTTCTTATGTGGCGCCATAGATGTCGCTACATCACTTCCCTCCGGAGATCGGAGATCGATGGTTTTTTGATGCTTCATGATGCGTGCCAGGCCAGTGATAGGTTGGTTCCAGTGGGTCGGAACCGATGCCGCATAGTTCTCGGTGAGTCGGAACTGTCTGCGGTGATACCCCAGTGAGTCGGGGTGTTGCTATCCCTGTGAGCCGGGATGATGCCCCAGTGAGTTGGGGTGATGATGTCCCAGTGAGTCGGGATGATGCCCCAGTGAGTCGGGGTGGTGCTGTCTCAGTGAGTCGGGATGATACTGCAGGCTCCAGTGAGTCGGAGTAGTACTGCTGGCTCCAGTGAGTCGGAGCGGTGGAGTGCGACGTAGGGCTTGACTGCTGGCGTCGACCAGGAGAGGTTCTTCATAGCTCTTCATGTGACTGGCCGAAGGTGCGGTATGCCAAGCCAAGGTCGCTGATGAGGCTGAAGGTGATGACCAGGTATGACCAGGTAGGCATGCTGGTGGTCAGGATACCCTCTATAGCCGTGGGTACTGGCTGTATGGCTTGCTGCTCGAAAGCTTGAGGAAGTGATGATGACGTCACGAAGTAGTAGCTGCACGAAGGCTGCGCTGACGTTCTTTGTCGAGGGTCACCAGTTTGAAGGTATGCGGAACAGAGTGTAATAGTCCCACATACCTCCGTTGAAAAGTGAGGATCCTCCGACCAGACAGGTGTTATAGTCTGGTGGGCTACTGCCCGATAGATGATTTTGGGCTGTCGTATATGTTCAAATCGCGCGGAGAACTGTGATTGCGCGATGCAGGATTTCGTACTTTCTTCGTAGTTCTTATGTGGCGCCATAGATGTCGCTACATTTTATTATCGAATTCTGCTGTATGTGTGAGGTACGAATAAAAGTTTTTCTTTCTTTCTTTCTTTCTTTCTTTCTTTCTTTCTTTCTTTCTTTCTTTCTTTCTTTCTTTCTTTCTATGGTTTTGCTGACTACTCTGTGCCATCGACGACTCAGGCTCTGAGGCTCAGGTCTGGATGGTAACAGGACAGCAGATTTGTTTTTTTAACTTATTTTTTTAAGGGTTATATTTTTAAAAACACTAACAACCTAGACAGAGATATTAGTAATAACAGTCCTGCAACTATTATTTACACTAATATAATAAAGAGATAAAAGTTATTTTTTTGTTTGTAGGGGGTAATCTCTGAAAGTACTGGTCCGATTGCTAAAATTTTTTCACTGACAGAAAGCTGCTTTATTCCTGAGTGACATAGGCTATATTTTATGTGGGCGGGCGAAGCCGCGGGCAAAAGCTAGTTACTAATAATATCATAAACAACAACTTTTGTTCTATGACTTTTTACAAAACATAATTCGTTTACCAAAACCAAACCGTCAAGATTTCGTTGTTCTATCTAACACATTAAAATTTCAACTCTATATATTTTGCTACCCACATCTGTATTACGCGACATCAGCACATCAAGCACCCCCGCCGCCCGAGTCCCGCTACCCTCCACTATTGTTCTATCGTCTGCTTTGCATAGACTTCGTAATATTAAGAACGTTAAATATTTTATAACAAAAAGAACAATGACCACTTTCCATACATTTCAAAACCTGATAATAAAAGTTAATGTATAGTTATAATGTATAGTAGACAGACTACCTGTAAGTCTAGAAAATAATGTCTCATAGTCATTTTTACGATTTAAACGCCACGAATTCCAAAAAATATTAATGTTTCTTTTTAGGTTAGAATTTGCCGTAAGATGTTAGAAAAATAATTATTAACTCTCGAATTGTAATCTAAAATAGGAATAGTTAGCTGTGGTCAAAAAGTCCTTTTTATTTTATGTATTCCTTAACTTATTTCGCTGCTTAGACTCTCGATGATTGGAAAAAATCGAGTGTCGAGCATAATAATTTCTGTTTTTCCAGCACAAATAACTTGTACTTACTATCTAGTAAATACATTTTTAGTAAAGAAAAATGCTAAATAGTTTGTATAGGTATCTACCTCTAAAAAGTATCTCTTACCTGTTCATCACTTGATCACTTATCTACCCGACACATTTTATTGGCTTACGGTATGTATACAGTACATATAATAAACAAAAAGGGAAAAACAAAATTATACGATATGTTTTAGTGAAATGGTTTATTAATTATCATTATTATCATCTAATTCTCTTATAACTACATCGCCCAGAAATTCTGCTGGAGCAGAGATATTTTCTTGATACCTAGCCCACCCAAGATACCACACTAATGTCATAATTGTTAACAAATGAAAAAATGTGTTCTACATGTTGTGAAGTAAATGTACTCATGCTATTACTAGAATCATACAGATTACTCCACTCATTACTCAGTCTATGTTCTGTGCAGACACGGCTATGAACAGGGATTTAATATTTATATGTACTGAGTATCGTGGCTCTAAATGAATATGCCACATTGTGCAGATTCATATTGGTACATTGAGGAAAAAGGCAGCGTGAAGCAGTATTTGCTGCTCGCCTATAATTTACTAATGTTATGTTGCTAGAGACAACTTCAGAATTTACTTCTAGAATTTCATTAACTGGTTTAGCAGTGATTGGCTCAGAGTCACCTGTTTCAACAGTGATTGACCCAGAGTTACCTGTTTCAGCAGTGATTGGCCCAGAGTCATCTGGTTCAGCAGTGATTGGCCCAGAGTCCTGTTTCAACTTTTTCAGTAGTAGATGCACCACAAGCTCCATCAGCTTGCCCAGTACGTATGGCAGCACGCTTACAACTCATCCAGCATGAATGGCATATTCTATCACATGATGACATCTATGGAAGAAAATATTGAGTTAATATCAGGTATTGTAAATGTATTAATAAAAGACAACATCGAGGTCAAAAAGAGAAATCACCAAGACCATAACGGTATGAAGTAATATACTGGCAAATAATTAACAATATAGAAACATAAATACCTGACGTGGTGCAATCCTTGTTTGTTTATCTGTTTGGAATTTATCTGTCTTAGTTCTTCTGAAGGATTGTCAAGAACAATAGAATGGCTCTGACGATTAAGTGTTGACCGTCCACAGAGACTGCACTTGTCTTTGACTGCTTGTCGTTTATTGCTGGTTTATGCTTCTCATGAGGAGTTCATTACAAGGTACACAAATGTAATCTTCCTCTGTAAGTAATCTGAAATAGGAAAGACAACATATACTTCTTTTATTTACAATTGATATAGGTTATAGTTTAATGCCAAGATTAACAGTTCAAAACGAAACACGAAATAACAAGACAAAACTATTAGTTTTATTCCATCTTTCGGTCATTTGCGTGTATGTTGTCATACATAATAAAGATGCGCCAGGCAGTTAGTTTGATTAGGACATCATAGGTATATAGTTTTAAGTTAAACATTATAAAAATAAATACTTACGATTACTGGTGATATCCACTCACTAAGAAGCGAAATAACTCTTGTGTTGAGCTCTTAAACAAGATAACGTCGAAACGTATTGCAGTTTATGCAAAGTATACGTCGGCTTTTTGTTGACGGCGGCATTATCAAGAGGGCGGATTTACAACAATATGGAAAGCAAAGGTCGTCAGATGAGGAAGATATCGAGGTCCAGGGGGCAGCAATAAGGTCGTAAATAGAGGTATCACACACAAAGTAGCACAGTACACAACGAGACGCACACGCACCAACGAAGGACTGCGCCAATTTCAATCGTAGAACTGTCAAATGTAAAAAAAATCCGTTTCAATCATCCGAACTCAATTACATGTTGAATAATTAATTTATTTAATGAATATTTTATTTTCAATGAATCTGTGTTAAACAAAGACTAATAAAAAATAACATATTGATTGAATAAAATGTAAAATAATGTATAAAACTCTGAAACAGAGATTAATAAAGTCAAGTAGTAGTGCGTAAAACGGAACGTGGTAGCAAAAGTTCTCAGTATTTTTATATAATCTATGGCAAAAGGTAATTGAGGTGCGTTCAAAACATGGTAATATGTAACCCTAAACGTAAAATAAGTTTATAGAAAAACTTAAAAATCTTTTTTTCCTGCGTTTCTTTTAAAATTGTTTTTGGCGTATTAGATACATAATATAATTGGCTAAATTTTAACATTTATTTCATTACTATACAAAGCCAGGTGAAAAATGGTCATTCATCTTTAAATATTTTTATTTTTGTACGAAAATCTGATGAACTAATTTATGAAAAAAAAAAATAAAAGTCATGGAACAATAGTTATTGTTAATGATATTAGTAAAATGATCCTGAGAGGTAGCCAGTTTTACATATAACCTTGTAAAGATTTATACACCACTAATTTTTAATTAGTACAAATACTTAAAGGGCTTATTAGAAAAGTCCTTGTTATTATTTAAGTCTCAATAAATAATATTCATAAACAGCAAAGTTATTAGCGTTTGTGTTTATCCCAAAATGTCTCTCAATTTATGGAAATATTATGCAGGCTATTGATTATGAATGAATAAATGACGATTAAAATGGAAAATCACTGCCCGCAGTATTTTCTACTAGCAATTGTTATGTATGATTGAATCTATGATGAATTTACCTTTTCGAGGTCAATTTTAGGATTTCGGTTTTTTTTACTTTTGAATACAAAAATATGATCAGTAACGGGTACAGATACAGCTCCATTTTTTTGTGTACTAATTAAAAAGTAGGGGTGTATCCGACTAGCTGTGCCCGCGACTTCGTTCGCGTGGACTACATTATTTTGAATTTATTTTTTCTAAAATAAAAGTAGCCCTTATTACAGCAGCTACCTGCCAAAAAAAGTCCCGTCAAAATCGGTCGAGCCATTTCAGAGATTAGCCCGGACAAACAAACAGACAGACAGACAAAAATTGTAAAAAAATGTTATTTTGGTGTATGTACCGTATAATATTCATATGCATGTAAAACAAGCAGTTACTTCAATTTTACAAACAGACACTCCAATTTTATTTATATGTATATAGATGTATAGATAAGTGCGATTTTGTTCCAACCATTTGGCCTTATTAGCATAATAATCTATTCTGTGTGTTTAATAAGAAAAAAAAAAGTTAATTCTCTCGGTTGTTTACCATACTAGAATAAAACCATAATGAAAGTGTTTTTACATAAATATTTACACATTTTCTGCTACAGTCTACCTATTTATAGTCGAATTCAATGTTTTTGTTTTTAATGGCGAACTGTAAAGCATTTCGATTTTAGAGCAAAACTATTTTATGCGTCTGGATTCGCGAATAAATTTCAATAAATGGACGTTAAATGACGCGGAAAAACGGAAATAAAATGCAAAATTTATCAGATAAAAGGTTTTACGAGAACTTAAAGTTGCATCAAAATTGCTAAGACCTCTTTGTACATTAATGTGTATTTGAATAAAAAATATTTCAAGTATTTTTAAAGTAGAGTTTGAATCAACTCAAGGTACTTCTAGATACTTTTTGCCTGTACAGTAAAGATTGCTCGTATAAGCATAAAAGCCTTTTAATGTTCCCACTGCTGGGACTCAGGCCTCTTCTTTAGGAGAGGGAATGGGTTCTCATCCACTATCCGCATACCTACATTAGATTGCTAGACTTTTGTGTTATTATGAGAATTGCTGTGCAGTAAGTCGATGGATGTGAGATGCATATTGTAGGGGAGGCCCGGATGCTAAATTTGCAGTTACTAAAGCGTCGTGGGGACCTATTGGATTGTGAAGATTAGGTTCTAAAACAATAAAAACTCTATGACAAGTTTCCATTTTAGTGGCAGGGAGTGCGTGTAAGAATTTTCAAAAATGTAAAAAAAAACGTCACCTCAAAATACGCGGGCGTCATGGAGCGATGTAGCTAAAACCATTGATAAGTGTAAAAATTTCAACGTTCCCAAAAAAATTTTCTTAGCCAACTGTGGAAAAAAAAATTGCAATTATTAACAAAATATTAACAGAAGCCTTGCGACGCGCAAATAGGCTAGTTGCCGTAAAAATGTTATTAGTCCGTTTTTTAGATTATTCAAAAATAAGGGACACGTGTATTTTTTTATTTGTAAATTAAACCAAAAATTACAAAGATATAGCCCATTAAAGTTACGTGTAACGTCACGCCGTGCTGCATCGAAAAAAGAAAAAATACGTGTCCAATATTTTTTTATAATCTAAAATACGGATTAAATAAAATGTAATTATTTTGACCCTGGACACTACCCTTACTTGTCTGCGTGTATCTTACCTTATATATAACGCGCTCGAGTATCGCGCAGAATCCTCATCTGGCCTCTACTAATAGGATCGGTCATTGTGGTGACACTAGAAGGAGGTCTGCAGTGTACGACTTTTGTATGAAATGAGGATGATAATGATTCATCATGCGAGATAGGTACACTTATTATTTTGTCTCCATGACATAACCTGGCTTTCTCTTTTTTATATCGTATAGGTATACCTTTCATCCACAAAGGTCTAAAATCACATCACACTAATAATATTAATGAAACGCAGAGTCACAGTTCAAAGACACAATATATTTTTCTTTTTTGCTTAAGGTCTGGTACATACTGGTAACCACAGATAATACAGTACATTTATTTTGATATAATTCAACACCACCACTTATCAAAATAATCTAAATTGTACCTTTAATAAAATTTTACAAAGACTATAAATATTATCAAACAACATCCCGGATTAAAAAAAAAAAAATTGACGCTGAATGAAATATCTGGACGTGTTAAAACTGACAAATACATAAGGCTCCCTATAAGTTGCTGATAAGGATAATTTTTGTCAACACATTCTGCCTTTTCTAACTTTAAATTACACTCCATTGGAGTATCTTTAGCATTACAATTAAACATAGAAAACTTTTTAATAATTTGTTTTACACATTGTTCTTGATCAATAAATATACTATTATCACCATATATTTTACTCTCAAACCTAAACATTTTTACAATTGACCCAGGTCTTTAATTTTAAATTTCAATGCAAGTTTATTTTTTAAAACTTCAACCATACCTTTACTATCTGAAAAAAAATGCAAAGATCGTCTACAAATATAGCAATTATAGTCTGCCCCTCTTTACTTTTCTTACTGTAGAGACATGGTTCTGACTTTGACTTTACATAACCCATTTCAATTAAACAATCATTTAATTTCTCATTCCATGCTCTTGCAGACTGTTTTAACCCATAAATTGCTTTTTTTAATTTAAGAACACAATCACTTGGACAGTTAAAACTAGGAGGAGGCTGCATGTACACATTTTCAATTAAAGAACCATTTAAGAAAGCTGTAACTACATCTAGATGTGTCATACTAAAGTTAAATCTAGCACTTAAGGCAAACAAAAGTCTTAATGTTGAATACCTGAGAACTGGTGCATAGGTCTCTTTATAATCAACACCATGTTGCTGGGTAAATCCTTTTGCAACTAGTCTAGCCCTATATCGGATACTTTCATCACTTTCTAACTTTTTCTTAAACACCCATCGACATTGTACTACTGTACCTGCTTCGTTTTTATTCACAATTTCCCATGCTTGGTTATCCTCAAAAGCCTGAAGTTCATCGCGCATGGCCATTTCCCATTTCTATTTCTCTGGACTTTCTGTGGCTTCTTTATAAGTAATATCTTTAGCACTCAAGTCTAATTGATCTGAAACAGACAAGTTATTGAAACCATACCTTTCAGGTGGCTTTCTAGTCCGTTTCATGTTGGGAATTGCCGTCTGCAGATTTTCTGACTCCTTATAGTTTGAGTTACTGTCACAGAATTCATCTGAGCTGGAAGTGCTAGTAGTATCATCTGGCACATATGTAATATCATCGGTCATGTAGGTACTTTCCATTGGATCACAAGAGGAATCGTTTTCACCTGTCAGATGTTCTACTTTTTTCTCGCTTTGAACAGTTTCTTTTTCTTCCACCACTGCTTGTGTCATGTCTGAATTTTTTATTTCTTCCATGATAATAACATCCCTGCTGGTGGTTACGCCTTTTGTTTTTGGATTGTATAGCCTATAGCCCTTCGTATTTTCTGAATACCCAATCAGGATGTGAGCTTCAGCCTTTCTGTCCCATTTAGTCCGATTTGCTTTAGGAACATGGACCATCACACGACTTCCAAATATCCGAACATGGCTGAGGTCTGGCTTTTTTCCACTCCATAGCTCATAAGGTGTTTTTTGTAGTCCAGAAGCTAGTATTCGATTTCTCAAGTAGACAGCTATGTTAACAGCTTCAGCCCAAAACTTTTTATCTAAATTAGCCTCAAATAGAAGACACCGAGCTCTTTCCACCACTGTTCTGTTCATTCTCTCACACAGGCCGTTCTGTTCTGGCGTGTATGGGTTTGTCTTTTGATGCACAATGCCATTTTTCTTCAAATAATTGCTAAATTCTAATGAACAAAACTCCCCACCATTATCTGTTCTTAACACCTTTAGGTTTCTTCCTGTCTGTGTTTCTACTAGAACTTTGAACTCTTGAAAACACTTGAATACCTGATTCTTGTTTTTTAAAAAATAAACAAACGTCATTCTGCTGTAATCATCTACAAAAAGCAAAAAATACTTCGAAAGTCCAATTGAGATTTGTTCCATTGGTCCACAGACATCCGCATGAACAAGTTCCAGCACATTTTCACACCGTGTACCTTTGTGTGAAAAAGGCAATCTCGACTGCTTCCCTTCACAACATGTGATGCACTTGGACATATCAATTTTAGCTTTATCCATGTAAGAGATCCCTTCTACAGCTCCGTTCTTCATAGCATTCAAAATTTTGGTGTTAATGTGTCCTAATCTTCTGTGCCATATCTCACTGGTTGTATTTGTTGCTGAGCATGCAAATAAATATTCCGACCTGGTATTCAACTTGTACACACCATTTACTAAATTTGCTTTACCAACCAGCACATTCTGTCTGTTTCGTATACAACAAACTTCTTGTTCAAAGATAACTTTGTTTCCATTACGAATCATCTGACTGACTGATAACAAATTAGTCGACAAGTTAGGCACAAATAAAACATCATTCACTGGTATATCAAACTCCGAATCATTCACTACGGTCGTAATCATTGTATTTCCTGAACATACAACAGGAATTTTTTCTTTATTTGCGACTACTATTTCCTTTACTTCGTGGCTGAGAGACACATTCCTTAAACAACTCTTATCTGTAGTCATATGCGAGCTTGCACCTGAATCTACGTACCAATCGGATTTTTTAAATGATCCGTTCATAAATATTGCACTAAATGCATTACTCTCACGTTTATTTGGTGTATCATTAGGACATTTATTCCTAAAATGACCGAGTTGTTTACATTTGTAGCAGCGGATTGTTTTGACAGAAGTCGAAGATGACGGTGATGAAATTTTTGTCTTTGACTTATTATTTGTAGTCTGGCCATTATTATTTTTATAGCAATACTGCCAACCTTTCGACAAAAAAGCACTATTTGTTTCAGAGCTACCAACTTCCGAGCTCATGTCCAGTAATTTCGACTTGATAACATCCGTACTGATACTCAATCCAGAATGTTCTATGGCCATTATCATTGGAGCAAATCTGTCTGTAAGCCCCGCCAACAATAATGAGCCAATCCACTCATCAGTGATCTGGAAGCCCGTCCCTTTTAGTTTCTGTGCAGTGTCAACCATTTGCGTTACATATGCTCCCATTGATTCGCAACCTTCTAGTCGAATAGATATTAGCTGACGAAGTAGGCTGATGCGACTCGTGAAGCCAGAGTCGTCGTACAAAGACTTCAAACGTTTCCATACACCTTGTACTGTTTGCTCGTTCTTGATGTGAACATAGATTGACGAGTCAATCGTCATGACAAGCTTAGCTTTTGCCTTTTTTTCTTCAATAGAATTTGTAGCATCGGATAATTCTAGCTTGTGAATATCTACACCGTCCAACATCATAAAATTTTCAGCTGCAAACGCCCATTTGTCGTAATTTTCACGACCCTTCAGTTTTGGTACGTTGACTATGTAACTTCCAGCCATTTTGAAAAAATAAATGCACACCGTACCGGTACTACCGATTGTGAATCACTAATAGTCAATAAAGTGACGAATTTCACAAAAATTATATAGTTAATGGCGAAACAGTTCACTGATTGTCCACGAGAAATAGTTTTACGCAAATAATACTTTATTTAACCGTAAGTTATGAGTCTGGGCCCATAACCTAATGAAACGCAGAGTCACAGTTCAAAGACACAATATATTTTTCTTTTTTGCTTAAGGTCTGGTACATACTGGTAACCACAGATAATACAGTACATTTATTTTGATATAATTCAACAAATATGAAGGCTAAAGTTTAAGAATATGCGTGTGTATGTTTGTTATTTCTTTATGCTCGAACGGTTGGACGGATTTTGATAAAACTTACTACATGGGTATAACATATTCTGGAATAGCGCATAAACACTGTTAAGCCAAGAATATATGTTATCACGCAGGTAAAGCCAGTGGCAGCAGCTAGTTTCCTTATAAATTGGTGAAGACTTTATACGCCAAAAGTTAAAATCGCAATAAAATATAATAATATTCAAATTGACAGAATTGAACAAAACAATGAATTATTTGGATTTGGTAAAAAAGAAGGATTGTGTGAAGAGTGATAAGGCTTATTACACGATCCAAGATTTCCTAAATTAATGTATGTATTTTTGGCATTTATAATTCTGACTCAATTTTTGACATTTGTAATTCTTATTTAATTTTGACATTTATAATTCTGACTCAATTTTGATATTTATAAATAAAACTAAATTTTGACTCAATTATTTTTAAATATTTTTTTAATATAATCTGCAATTTATTATTGTATGCGGCAGGGCATAATGGAACTATAATTTATTATTAAGTTTTAACATCTGTATGCCACCTATGCCCACAATAAAGACATTCTGATTCTGATTCCAAATAACACGGGACAAGCGCGGAATATGATGATGATAAAAAAAGAATAAAATTCCATCCGAATGAATAACATATAAAGTCAGACAACAGTTATCCAATTCAGACTCACCTTCGATGCCCGAATGTACCAATAAAACTGTTCTATAAATAACTTACAAAATATACTAGAAAGTGTAAACAAAAATAGTCCTATAAAATAAGACAAATTTATTTCTTGTTTTCCAATTTTATGAGCGAAGTGTTGATATTTAAAGTGTTTATCATAAAAATCTTTCATCAAGTCTATTTGTTCTTTTTTGGGTTCCGTAGCCAAAGGATAAAACAGAACCCCATTACTAACACCCGTATTTATGAACAAGTCAAATTAAAAGTAATTACTTAAGTAACGACTTGTATTATATAGTTAAAAAATTTCTTGAAGTTACAACTGCAACAAACAACAACAAAAACCACCTAGAACCGAATGTTGCTTGAGCATTATCTCAAGTAAGTAACGTGTGTTACTCCACACAGAATGAGATTTTGTAATTAACAATTCTAAATAAATACAGTTGTAAGTCTCTGCTGTCTGTCCGTCTGTCTGTTTGTCTGTCTATTTGTCCTATAGTCTGTGACCAGGCTGTATCTCATAAACCGTGATAGCTAGTCACTTGAAATTTTACAGATGATGTATTTCTGTTGCCGCTAATACCAAAAATATGATAAAATAAATATTTAAGTGTGGCTCTCATATAACAAACGGAACCCTTAGTGTGCGAGTCCGACTCGCTCTTGGCCGGTTTTTTCTTTTTGAACAAATGGAATTACTAGAACTATTTTTATTGCATGAATATGAAAGTCTGTATGATCGTCAATTAATCACTTTTTTATTTAACAACAAAATTCCAAATAAAACATTTTTTAAATAGTACATTAAAGATCAAGATAACACAAATATATCAATAAAAATCCTTAGTCTTCTTGTGAATCATTTGACATCTAGACGGTATCTCCTTCCAATTTTATCAGCGAACAGATTTAACCTTAAATCGTGTCAATCAGAGACACAATGGAAAGAAAATAACAGCGCGAACGCGGTCCACTTTGGGTTTAATGAATAAGTGCGTTGATTATTGTAATAAAGTTATACAGAGCCGGAAAGCTGCGCTAAAGGAAACTGAAAGAACATGGGTGAGTTTTATTTAGTACTTAATCTGACGGTCCCTTTTGCTCTGCCTAGAGCAGAAAGATTACTTGATAGATTTTCCTTCTCAAAAAAATGGGTATTGAGTGCTTTTAATGACCTAACTCTGCTAGGTTACAGGTGCCTTACATGGTATATCTTGCAGTGCATTATTATCTAAGTGTCGAGATGAAAGAAGTAAATTTTGAGGAAGTTCGAAAGTGGTGCCAGTGACTGAAATGTTGAAAGGCAATCGTTTATCTTGGTATGGTCATGTGAAGAGGAGGGATAAAACGCATGTTACCATAAAAGCTCTGAGTATACATGTAGTTGGATGGATTGTGTGAGGAGTGATTTAAAAAAAAGGGAGTTAAACTAGTGCGCCTCACCATCAACAATTGCATCACTGCTTACCATCAGGTGGGTTCGCAGTCAAGCACTATAATAATAATAATATAATAATAATAATATTCCACAACTATCACACAGCGCTGTCTAGTCCCAAGCTAAGCAGAGCTTGTGTTATGGGTACTAGACAACTGATAAACATATAGTCTAAGATCCGATTAAGAACGACCTTCACCGGTCTGTTTAATGGATGAAACGTATTTTATTATTAATTTAGTGTATTAAATAATATAACGCGGGTGGGTTGCCTAAGAAATTCCTGGCCAGACTATTATTAATTAAAAATTGAAAATTTATTTTATTTTTAGAAAAATGCACAACCGTTATCCATACCAGATTTTTTTGCAGACAACACTATAACATCGTATTCGTAATGAAACAGCGTTTATTTTGATATAGAATTTGTTGTATATAAAAAAAACACACCTGTTTATGCATACCTGTTTATACCTGGCAACCCATAGCTATGCCAGGAAACAAATAGGCAACCCAACATTTTTATGTTCTAAAGGCTTCACTCTTTCGGTTAATATTAAATTTATTCGTTAAACACACCGGTGCATTTTACAAAAAAAAAAAAATTATTTGGCCAGGAATTTCTCAGGCAACCCACCCGCGTTATATTATTTAATGCACTAAATTTATCATAAAATAGGTTTCATCCATTAAACAAACCGGTGAAGGTCGTTCTTAACCGTATCCTGTACTAATACTTATATATTTCTAAATACATACATATTATAGATAAATTACAACCAGACACAGAACAAATGATCGTGCTCATGACATAAACATTTGTCCTGGGTGGGAATCGAACCCACGACATCTGGCATGGCAGTCAGCGTCACTAACCACTAGACCAACAGGCCTGTCAAACTATAGAAGGCTCCAGTTAATCGTGGAATAAAGTACATTGACCTTTTTCTGATATCACTGCGTAGGTACCCGAAAAACGAACAATGAACTGCTTTTCATTACTACATCATGTAAAGGATTACGATAGATGTCGGTTCATGAGTAAGCTGTCTTGAATGTATTTATTTCCGTTTTTGAAATTAAGAATCAACAACAAAAGAACAGAATTAAGAGTCAACAAATGTAGGAGAGTCAATGACGGTTAGCCACGGTTATCTGGCGCCTACCTTAGTTTATACACCCCTACTTTTTAATTAGTACATAAAAAAACGGGGCTCTATCTGTACCCATTACTAATCATTTTTTTGTATTCAAAAGTAGAAAAAACAGAAATCCTAAAATTGACTACGAAAAGGTAAATTCATCATAGATTCAATCATACATAACAATTGCTAGTAGAAAATACTGCGGGCAGTGTTTTTCCATTTTAACCCTCCGTGTACCAGGTGACTAAAAGTCTCGTCCCATACCAGGTGGGGTGTAACAAACCCCAAATCAAAAAGTGATAAAATTAACATATTTTTTTTTTTTTTTTTTGGTTGATTTAAATATAAGGTGTTATAAGTACACAATAATAATCAGGTTTAAGTAAAACTCGGAACTAAAAGTATGTATTAAAGTATTTATTTTTATAAAAGAACAAAAAATCACAACTTTTGTAATTAACAAAACATAACAATCCTTTTCTTATGGACTAATTTTTAATGGCACTTTTAATTATCACAATCATTTTCATTTTACAAACTACAACATATTTTCTTAAAATTAAACATAAATTGAAAACAACAGATACACATTTTAATTGAGATCATCGTTGATCAATTGACCACAGTCTTGACAAAAAAAATCTGTGTGCTCCATACATATTGGCACGTAACATTTTTTACACGAATATTTTGTTTTCCGGTCTTTGTTTCTAGGGCAACTTAAGCATCTCTTTTGAGTATTAGACCTTGCTTTTATTTCCTCCTTTGTAGTTTGTGATTGTTGGGGATCACTAGTTGGTCGCGAGAGTATTTTCTCATTAGTGCAACTCACAATTTCTTCGGTCATAGCATCGGAAATAAATAGTTCAAAACATTCGAGAGGCGATAACTTACCCCTTGCAGTTGTTTTCACACCAGGTAAATGAGTAATAATGTTTTCTGCTCTACAACGAACATTGCTTCTGAATGGTTCTTTCTGCCACTTTGTTGTCTTATCTTTGCCAGTATAATAGCTTCTAGACGAGCGAACCTCTGATAGCGGAACATCGTCTTCACTCTCAAAATCGGAAGAAAGTATTTCCGCATCAACTTCGCTGTTCGTGTCACTTCGAACACTCAAATGTTCAGATTCAACATCAGATTCTGGTTCCGAACCTCTGGATTCTACGTCAAAGTCGTCTCCTTCGTCTAAAAGTGCTTTTAATATATCAGCTTCTTTGATGTGCGACATTTTTCATGTAAACTGTTATCTGTAACAAATAAAAATATGTTTAAAATGCTAAACATACATAACATAAACACACAAAAATAAAAAAATACATAAATAACATCGAATTAAACTCTTACCTTTTTGTCAACACGCCGCACGAGGTGGGGTGTGTGACGCCCACACGCACTTTAAGCGCGTGTAGCTCGCTTGACGGTTGCCGCCGGACTGATTTAGCGGCACTAATCGGAACGGCAACGTCGCAATTCCAGCTACTGAGAATTCGAGCATCAGCGCGTACACAGTTTTAAAATTATTGCGAAATTTGAAAGACTGGGGTTTGTTAAACCCCACCTGGTGCACGGAGGGTTAATCGTCATTTATTCATTCATAATCAATAGCCTGCACAATTTTTCCATAAATTGAGAGACATTTTGGGATAAACACAAACGCTAATAACTTTGCTGTTTATGAATATTATTTATTGAGACTTTACTTAAATAATAACAAGGGCTTTTCTAATAAGCCTTTTAAGTATTTGTACTAATTAAAAATTAGTGGTGTATTAGATAAAAAAAAGTGATAGTGTGACGGGTGACAGGATAGAATGGAAGAAAAAAACGTGTTGCACTGACCCCAAATAATATAGGATAAAAGCAGGAAGAAGAAGAAGATCTAAGTTTTAAGACAAAACTTCAAAATAATCCGTCTTAAGACATTAAACCTGAAATGCAACGTCACTAGCAATTTCACCAGCGAAACCAGTTTTATTTTTGCACACGTTTCCAAAAGCGAACATTTCTATATAAATTTTATTGCACCTGGCTCTCCCGGACGTGAATGGCGTCATACTCAGTCGGTACCCACTCATCGTCGGAGCATCGTTTCCGGACACCGGTAATCTGGCATCCACCTACCTACTGATTTTGACACTCTGAAGGCTACTAAAGTAAATATTTTTCCTAAGAAGTTTGCTAGTGTACAGTAAGGCCGCAAAAGTCCATAGGAACGCTAAAGATTACATTGCTACGAACCGAGCGAGCGCGACACTTCCGTGCGTATGTGTGCGCATGTATGAGTATCCACATTCCACAGATAACACACACTAAGGAACTGTCGTCGCACTGAGCTATATGGTAGCATTGATAAAATTCGTGCAAATTCGTCATGTGCTGGTAGCCGTGTGAACTAAGTGTTGGATTCGCAAATCACGTAACCCGAGTTCAAATCATGGTCGGTCCGTTGCAGTTATTTCTTACTTTGAAAATTCCCAATCTATATTGATTTAATTGTTTTTTTATATTTCTATGAAAAATACTATTGCATTTTTTGCACTAAATAGTTGCAAATTACGAATGTGATCTATTAACCACAAGAAGAATCACATTCGTAATTTGCAATTATTTAGTTGTTACATCTTTTCGATGTTATAAGGTGGAAATAAAAAGACGTGTTTAATAAAAATGTTTATTCTTTATATTTACAAATTAAACATTTATGAGAATTGTGACGTCGAATTGTTACCTAGACAAAAAGTTATCTTGTAACCGTTATCTATGTTACGCCTAAGATTGTTTGTTGGAAGTATACCCACTTAGACCATTCATAATATGAATAACGTAACAATGAACGGATATTCAAATTTTAATAAAATAAAATATAGGTAATTGTTTATATCCAGTTATTTATTGAAAAGTGATATATGATTTGGACTTTGTAAACATTTTATTTTTGTGTAACGTCACAATGAATGTATTGAGGTCATAGCTTAATTGTTCATTTTCTTGACGAAAAGAAGATTGAAACCAAACCTCAATTTCTGTTAAAAGAACTTTAGTTCTCACAAGATAATCGTCAATTAGATGAGAAAAATAAATTGAACTATAGTATTATGTTAAAACAGTGCGGGTAGAAGAATAAAAAACGAAATAGACTCATGATTATTGTCAACAAAATTGATAGCAAGTTCACTGCATTCTTAAGATGAGGCGATGGCACAAGTTAAAAGATATAGCTGTTTTAAACGAAAGTAAACACAATATAATACAGTGTTTGTTAACGAATAATCACAGATATGTTAAAATAAAATGGTAGGCCATTTAGTTTAGTTAACATTAAATATTTAGTGCGAAACGTAATCGTTCTTGTTTGTGCCTCTCTGTCAAGTACGGCTTTTTAGCAGGTTTTCTGTGATGCACGCCTTCAGCGTGAAATGCACGGCGAACAGTATCCATCGAGGTGTCATATAATTCCGCAAAATGTCTCGTTGGTGCGAAACCATTCGTTTCGTATACGTCCACCATATGTCATCGCTGCGCCTCGCTAATAAGCTTCGGTCTCCCACTTCTCTTTCGACTAGCAAGGCTACCTTCTTCCTCATATCTTTTTAGCCAAAGATTTATAGTATTTTTCTAAAATAAAAAAAAATATATATTAGGCAGCTATACCTACTTGACTTCATTTTCATTATATAAAATGTTAATAATCATAATTATTGAATATAATTTTAAAATAAAACTGCATTTATTAATCCATTAACCAATCCAATAAACCCAACGATTTACGTATTTCTCTTTTAAACCTCATAAAGATACGATGAATGGATTCATAAATGGCATACGTTTTAATTAGAAGATTAATTTGTAATAAAGTTACAATTCATTAATAGCTATTATACTCACATTCAGTCCGGTTTCTTCAGATATTTGTGTTTTATTAAGACCACTTTTATGCAGCCCAATGATAGTCGCCCTCACTTCAATACTAATATTAGCCTGCATTTTGCGAATATTACAATACTGTCAACCTCACGTCACTAACCAACAACTACAACCAAACGACAGTTCATTTCGGTTAAGTTAAAACTCATGTCTACCTCGCAGAAATCTAATTCTTTATTTAGTTTTTTTGTGATCTACCTTTCTAACTCTAAGAAATGTGTGAACAAGTTAAAGAATAATTTAATATATGTAATGCAAATACATAACTTCCAATCGGGTAAGAACTTACAAAAAGTTAATAATTGCGTGGGATTTGAACTTGCGGCACACTGATTTGCGCTTCAAACTGTGTGCCTATACCACTGGGCTATCTTGACTTATGATAAGTTGATGAAATTGTGAATTTCAATCATTTGTTGGCGAAACTTGAAAATAAAAGGTCGTAAGTCAAACTAAACGTCAAACGAATAAGTTTTAAGAATTCTTATGGACTTTTGCAAGTGATAGTACACTTTTGAGATGTTCTTATACTTAAGGATTTTTACTGTCTATCATTTTGTTCGTATTGCATGGATTTTGTTTTGGAGAATTATGTTTACAATTATTAACGTACTTATACTTAGTTTCCATTTCGAAGTTTCCGTTTGAAAATTAACATTAAAAACGACTAGAAAAAAACTTTTAATTTTTTATTTAATTTAGAACTCCTAAATAGATTAATAAAGTGGGAAACGAAATTCATTAGAATAAAATAATATCTAAAGGCTTAAAGTCAAAAAACGTCTATAGAGCGGTGTAAACTCGAAGTTTTCTTGCATAATCAAATCAATAATTGAACAAAGAGAACAAAGGTTACCGACCTATCCGAAAGAATCGCTAAACCTAAACCAAAGGACAAAACACGCACATTGCTCGCAAAACAGATGGTCTATGAGGCCAAAATTTTCTAGAGTGAAAGAAACCCTCACACAAGTTAGACTGATGATCTGGTAAGGGTCTGAAAACATTTGATGGATGAGAACCGCACAGGAACGATCATCATGGCGACATGGCGAGACATAAGCCCAGCAGTGGATGACTTTCAAGTGAAATCATGAGACCTAATGGGTGTAATCTCCAAGATATTAGATTTTTCTTCTAAGCACCAGTATTCACTCCAACTAATGATGGTATTAACTAAGCACAGCTTTAGTTCAACGCTTTATTTTTCCTCATTGCAATCTTAATCTTTTTCCGGGTTCCGACCGACTAATGGATGGAAACGGTGATTGATATTGACTAATGGAGAAAGTATTTTATTCTTCTTACTCACATATTATTAAATGGTACATTTCTTTGTTTTTCTGGGTAGATACTTATCAAATACTAATTAGTTAGTAATTTTACGGGGCTTAGGCTTAGGCTTAGGTTTTTTCTGTGTGTTTGATTGATGGTTTCTTTTTATGAAAAATGTATAAGATATATGTATTCCTCAATCTGACCTAAAGTGCACAGACTAGGTTTTTAACGAATATCCAAAAGTCTAAAATCAAGCTTTACTAACGTGCTATGGAGCGTAGTGCTAGATTAACATATCACGTTTGAAACACCACACTGCGCTCCAAAATAGTTGATGGGGCTCAACAAGCTGCACAACACTGCATTCCAAAACGCAAATCTAACGATTCTCGAACGCAATGTTGTGTGGTACAAAAAGCTGTTTAATTTACCAAATGTGGGCCAGACATATCTGTCACATGTCTAACAAGCCTGTGGGTCTGTAAAACGCAGGATTAATAGCCAGACACAGCGATCACAGCGATAGGGCCGTAGCAGACCACGAAATATATGGCAGATCGATTCGGATGTCTTCTTTGGGAATTGAAAACGAGAAAACGACGAATTATAATTATTGGAAGAAGTGGAGGGAGGTCTTTACCCAGCTGTTGGACGATATGGGCTAGTAATAATAATATAAAAATATGCGTTCAACTTAGATTGATTATTCTTTATAACTGTAATTCAGCGAAAGTATCAAATGTTATTGGCGCATTCAGGAATTTCTCTATTTAGCTACGTCACAAGAACATCGATCATATCGGACCGAACGCTTCCTAAATATGGAAGTAGGTACTTCTAAATTGATAATAATCAGTCTTATAATGCTGCTACAACAGGAACTCTAGCTTCTTAGAAGACTGTCTGTTGTTACTCATTAAAATTACAAATTAATAAAAAATAATAAAAAAAAAACAGAATTTCTCGGATAGATTTTTTTTAGCTTTTTGAACAGCACTTAGTCCAACGCCCATATATGAATGGTCAATGTCCTTTTAACCAAATCCATTCACACGCGACAGAACAACAAACATACAAATATTTTAATAAACTTTCACATTTACATTATGATTGAGGATGTCTATAGAAACTGTTGAATTTTGACACTATCTAGTTTGTTCACCGAACTCTGTATGATTTATGATTTCAGCTTTAGTAAAGGCGACTTCTTTATATCGCTTTTCTAGCCAGGCTTAGGCTGTCAAGTTACATCGATTTATCAACTCGACATTTTGAAGTAACCTAACTTTCAGTCTGCAAATTCCTTGAGAAATTATTTCTGGTGAAATTTTGAGCGGATTTAGTATTTCTGTTTATAGATTTAGCTAATAGTATTTCCTTATATCATAAGTATTTATCTACACTAATATTATAAAGAGGTAAAGTTTTTTTTTAAGCTATTGCATAGCTTCTATCGCGGGCCTTGAGCGTGGAGACCGAATCCAGAAATTCCGTAACGAAAATAACCTAACACCCCCCACTCATTTGTTTTTTGAGCGTGGTGACCGATAAGAAAACAAATGAGTGAACAATCAATCAAAATTCAATTAAATGTGTGAAAGTGTAACTTCAATAAATATCAAAGAAAAAAAAACAAAGGAAAAAAAATACTGCATAAATAAAATAAATAAATAATTATAATTGCATAAGTTGATAAAAATGCTATGCAATAGCTTTACCGCGGCAGTCCCCGAGTGCCACACGTCTTTTTTCTGTTTGTAGGAGGTACCTAATCTCTGGAAGTACTGGTCCGATTGTTAAATTTTTTTCACCGATAACCGCTGCTTTATTTTTGAGTGATAGGCTATATTTTATATACGCGAGCGAAGCCCAGGGCAAACACTAGTTGGTTATATTAGAGTTATACTTTTTCATCTTTGTGTAGCTATATTTTAAACTAACTTCTGCCAGCTTTAAAAGTAGAAAATAGCATAGGCAGATACAACATTAAAAAAAAAAATTGAAATCTGTTTAGTGGTTTTTGAGTTTATTTATCAGAGACAAAAATACAACTCTTTTCTCTTTATAATTAGTACCTATAGGGCGGATAGTAGGTACAGATCGGTCATATATTTGCGACCAGTTTCTTTTTAAGATATAGCTAATAGTTTAACCGTTTAAAAATAGTAATTTACTTTATAGACTTTTGAATCATTCAAAAACTCTCTTTTCTCCTCTCAAAGTTGCGAAAAACCAAAATTAAATCCCGGTTATTTCCAATGTTCGTTCCTCTGGTTTTCGCTACCGAAAATCTGAAAATCCGTACAAAAGCCGGAATCAATCGGACGAACTGTATAGTTAAGTATTCAATCCGCGTTTCATACACATTGTGAGAGTGTTTATATTTTTTTTGCTTCACTGTAGCACGCATTGTAACTAACCAACGGTATACCATTGAGTGCAAATTCACACTTTGATATTGGTGGCGCCTTACACTTGTTACTTTGCGCAGAAATATGAAAATTGTATGCGGTTTTCGTAGGTTGCAAGGGTCTGGTTCAAGACAAGGAGTGGATTGAATTGATACGGTTAAAACGCGTAAATGTAGGTGATCTAAGCGAAAATTATAATTTGGGTGTCTCCAAGGCTAGAGTGAATAGGCTCTTAATAAACTAGTGTGCCTCACCATCAAAGATTGCATCGCTACTTACCATCAGGTGGGATCGCAGTCAAGCACTAGTTTATCTCAATTAAAAAAAAAAAATCTTGCAATTGAAAGAAAAGAAAGAAAGAAAAAGAATATTTACGACAAACATGATGCATACAAAAATTAAACAAATAATAATAACGACATAAAAAAAAAAACAAAAAAAATGCAAATCATAGAACAACAAAAATTACACTTCGGGTCAAACGGGAAAATTTGGTTAGGAGCACACACCACCTGGATTTCTGCCATCGACTGAAGGCTGGAACCGCCTGGATTGATCTTTCTGGAGCAGCACACATGAAACAGCTCCTTTCACCAGGTCTAAACGCAGAGAAATCACTAGTCAAGTGTGCATGCTAGAACTAGATGGATCATAGGTGAAATGATTTAACGTTTTGCAAGGCGCATTTCTACCCTACAGTCGGTACGAGACCCAACCCAACAGATATGGAGATAGAAGTAAGCAAAGCTCGTATGATCGATGAGGCTGAAAGATTCTGGAAAGGCGAACATGCACCGGTAGACGTTGGAAGGCTTCCCAAAAGGTGGACTGATGACCTGCTAGGGCTTCGGGAATACTATGGATGCGAGACGCACAGGACTGTCTGTTGTGGCAACGTTTGGAAAGATAGGCAGGTTCTTCATGTAAAATACTGGTATTCAGCAGCTGCATCTGAATAGACTCGAAGCCGAACCCAACATAGTCGAGGAAAGGCTAGGCAGATGGATTAAAATATGTGATACGACAAATTCATTTCTAGTACTTTAGTGCAGGTTGCTACCACCTTCGAACAAATACGAGCTTTCATCATAAAGCTGGAAATACATTAGACAGACGCACATGAAAATCACGCCTGATTTGTGTGTCAAGTCTATTTTACAAATAAATGTACCTATCGAGACAACGCGTCCAGGGGTGCTCGAGAGCGCAGTACATTGGATTAACAACCTAATGCATCTTTAGATTGGATTGTTAATTCAATGTACTACGCTCTCGACTCGTCGCTGCGGCCAGCGCTGCGCTCAAGGCTGTTTTATTTGAGAATAGGACTCCAGATCAGCGTATGTGGCACACGTATACGCAGTGTAAGTCTACCTTGATCATTATCATTTCGGCGGAAAGACGTCCACTGTTGAACATATGCCTCTTCCAAGCGTCGCAACAACGACCGATCCTATGCGTCTCGCACCCACCACATTCCCGTGACTCTCCACCTTGTGGGAGGCCTTCAGACACTGCGTTTTCCGTTGCGCGGTCGCCACTCTAGAACTTTTCGGTCCCATCGACCATCCGTTCTACGAACCACTGCACCAACTGCCACTTTGTACCTTTTTTTTTAGCGATGGGAAAATCATCTGACATCCCCCGCTCTTGGGCGGAGCGGGAGATAGTGTCAGACTTTTACTGACTAAAACCGACTCCTGTTCCTTTGTTGCCTTTCGAACCGGGGCTTGAGCTATCTTTCAAATTAACCCTGGCCCTAGTAGGCTTCGACCCAGCTGGGCCCCTGCTGTTGCTGACAGCTCCTTGAGGCGCGCGGGAACAGTGCGCGCCGTCGACGACTTGGACTCGGTTCGGACAGTTACCGGAGGGTTGGACAGCGAGCTACCCACTGCTTGCCGTCCGCAAGCTCGCGCCTACGGTGGCCGGAAATCGGGATCGGAATCCCGGCGGTGGCTGGGGCGCTGTGAGCGCCGCCGTTGCCTGATGCGGTCGGCCTCCTCTTTTGCTAGCATTACTGCTTTGCAGAAGGAGGCGACCGCTTGCCACTCCTCCTCGCTCCGGACCATGGCCTGTACCACGGTCCGACGTGAGAGATCACTGCTGGTTACTTTGTACCTGTGTATCTCTGGAAAAATCACGGTACAGTCTCAAATTCCTGATATACCGGTATACAACTTTCTTTCTTACAAACCTCTATGAACCTAGTGAGTCCGACCCCTTATCTCAATGTAATTCCCGACTCTCGAGTACTCCGGAGCAAGTAGTTCTTAGACAAACAATAGCCTTGCATGGACACGACTACTCTTAAGCAGTCAGCTTCCGTTTGGAATTCCACTGCGCTCTTTATAAAGAGTCTTTGAGATCACAGTTATACTACGCTAGCAGTGAACTTATGATTTTTGGAAATTGTAGTTTCAAGTTACGAGTATTTTGCAAAAAAAAAAGAAGGAGCTCAAGGAACACGGTTACCATTTAGTAAAAGTCAGATATCGGTCCAATCAAAGTGGGTGAAGTTATTTAATGATTTCCCAGCTAAAAAAAATAATAAAAAAGGTACCTAATAAAGTTAAAATAGTTTTGTTTTATGGGCGTGACGATTTAACCCTTTTTCTAGAACAAAATTAACCAAAAATTATTTTTCAATTGCGCATGCGTTTTAATATTCAAATAGGTACATACATGGAAAATGAAATCCTTTTTGTAATTGATCTTTTTCTACAAAATCAAGCATTAAATTGATATTTTTAGAGATTAAAAGAAGTATTGGCCCAGTCCTAGCGGTCTTTTGAGACCAAGAGCCCAGTCCTAGCGGTCTTGACTTACGAGTTATAAGTCACGGGTACAAACACAGCCAAGAATAATTTAATTCATCATCACTGCATTCAAAACAGTGAAGGAAAACATCGTGCAGAAGTCGACATATTATTATCCTAAAACCAAAAATTTGAAGGCATGTGACATTTACCAATCCGCACTGGACCCGCTTATTCCTTTCCTAGAGAGGGGACTGAGTCCCAGCAGAGGAAACATTCTAGGGCTGATTATGCTGGTGATATGATATTTGAGACCAAATCTTGGTTAACATAGGGATAAAAATATACCTAGCTCCACAGTCTCAGTGGTCAACCTTGCTATACCTCGAAGCTCCGTTCCTTTTACCTCTAAAGTTAGATTTTATTGAACTTTCCATAAAAGTACGTAAGTATAAAAAGTGGGAAGCATAGCATGAAGACTTCCAGGAGAATTTTGTATTTTCCTTACAGATAGTTAAAGTACGAACATACTATTTAGCGCAGAAGAAACTTAGCCAGTTCTAAATGAAGATAGTGTAGACTAGATCTTTTTCATTCTTAACTAACTTGAAAACTCTGAAGTCTTTTCAGTTTAGCGAGATGTTCACGGGATAGAGATAAGGTTCTAAGTGTTGTTTAAGTTTTAAGCTAGGGGTTAAGGCGTTTTCTAGCGCCATTTTGTGCCGATAAGGTGTATGAATGGACCAGTTTTTGATACTTCGGTTTAATAGAAACTGATAACAAATTTAATCAACTATTCTTTGGAAGCATACGGAACTTCCACTTAAGCGGGTGTTGTGTCTAGCAGCTGCCCGATAGTTGGTTTTGAACGTTGTATATGTTCTATCACGCAGAGAACTGAGATACCGTGGTGCAGGTTATTGATTTTTTTTTTAGTTTCTACCTGGTGACACAGATATCATTACAATACTATATTTATACACTTAAAATAAAGACTCCTAATTTTTATGCCCAAAAACTGGAGGCACTATTACGTTTAAGGCATCTTTGGTCGTGGTGAAAGCCACCCTTTAGGTCTTGTGAAGTTTCAACCAGGCTTTTGAATAGACCTAGAAATACGAAATCCTGCATCGCGCAGAGTTCTCCGCGGGATTTAAAAATATACAACTGCAATATGCAACTCCAAGTATCTAACAAAACTTTTATACCGAGACAGGAACTAAAGTATTTCGCAACAAAACATATACAACATTATACATATGCACACTATGTTACCTAGTCCTCTTAATTACCTGCAAAATTGCCGTTTTTACGTACATCACCAAAAAAAAAACTTTTTCTGGATTTTTCTAGGAAAAACAAATATTATAATATATTAGAAACCAAAATTTTCGGCTTAATAAATTTCGTACAAATGTGTGTACAAAACGAAAATTAAGCGTTTTTTAAGGTCATTCAAGTTGTACAGAAAAGTCGTACACATGAATACTGGTCCAAAAAAAGACTGGTAGACCCCCTCTAACTCGGTTGTCTGTAATTAACAATGAACTAAAGAAACCCGAAGTGAATAACTCGACGACCCAGAACCGAAATGTCTGGCGAAAAATGACGAGGAGAGCCGACCTCAAATGAAATGGGATAAGGCTAGACAAAGAGAGAGATTCAAGTTGTACAGACGTATGTACAATCGGTGCCCGAGGGGATATTTATTATTTTCAGTTTCAGAACTTCAAAGCTGCAAATACGGTCCTTATCTTCGCATAACATTTCGTATACCCAACGGTCGTGTAAGGCAAAACTAATGCAACAGATATCAGGCACACAAACTAGACTCACACTAACCCTCCCCTTCCTCCCTCCACACTCAGTTCGAAGCTTAAACATTTTCTAGATAAGCAACCCCTCACCTAAAAGCTGATCAGTCTTGAAAATAAAATAAAAAAACCGGTCGAAAGCAAGTCGGATTCTCGCACTGAGGGTTCCGTACAAATTTACCTAAGAAAATAGTTCAATTCCCGAGTAGAATCACGAAGATTTTTCTGAATCGCAAAAAAGTTTCTGTTTTTTGTGATGTAACGACTTTACAGTTTTCAGATTTTTTTCCTATACTTGTACTATAAGACCTAGCTTCGTAGTAAGTACCCAATGAATTTTGCTTACCGTGAAAATGCACGTTTTTTGCGACATAAACAGCCGTAACTTTTTTTTCGTTAAATAGTAAGTTTGATTTTTTCACAGCTTCAAAGAACAGCAGAAGAATCTAAGTATATGGTTTTACTTTTAACTTGATACTTCTGTGCGTTCCCGAGGTAAAGGGCCTTGACCGACAGACAGACAGACCAACAAACTAACAGACCTATAAGGGATTATGATCCTACAAGGGTTCCGTTTTTTGTCTTTTGAGGCACAGAATCCTAAAAGCAGAAATACAAATTTTTAGACTGCCTTTCACTTCGAATGAAACGGCGCAAATGCAAAATCCTCGTAGCCCTACCCGTTCCGGCTAGAACCGGATTCATGCGATTTAAAACAGATTCTATCCGGTAAATACTGGACTGTACCGGCTGGCGGATACAATTTCGCCATTTTGTTCCGGATTAGGCGGCGCGGCCCGGCGAAATTGCCCCGTTAACTTTTAGTAAAGTTTTGAATTATAATTTTCACGCTCAATTTTGTTTTTGCATTGTACATGAAACTAAATAAATAGACAATGTTTTGGGATCTCATTTTATATGAAAATATGAAGAGTATAAAATAGGGATTGACTGCGATCCCACCTGACGATAAGCAATACAATCGTTGATGATGAAGCGCACTTGTTTATTGAGAGCTTATTAACTCTTGTCTTAAAAACACCTAAATTATAATCCGACGGGAAGAATCCAGTCCTTCCATGACGAGGCGAAATGCTTAGTCTAGTCCAGACCGTAAAAATGTTAATAATGTTAGGTAGAAAGGTGATAGCAGAATCAAGTGCATCGTATAAAATGCCGAAATGCTGGTTACCGTACGCCTGTGCTCTATTCTTGTAAAGAGTGAGTGTAAACTCTAAAAATTTTGAATCTTCAGAAACGGCAAACGTGTACCATGAAATCGCTCCTCTACACGCGAAACACACACGTCACAGTAAAGGTGGAGCAGAAGCAAATAAAGTCGGTTCTCCTCTGTACTCGAGATTTCATACCATTTTCTAGAAGACTTTGCTCAATACTGCGTAGCCAGAGTTGTCCTAGGGATAATCCTCCACCATTCTGCTAGCCAGGGCTTTTTGTGTGAGACACTTTATACGTTACACTTTCCAGATATTGCCTCAAGCCCTATTTTACTGCTGCATATAAAGATAACAGAGAATTTGCTTCAAGGAAATTTACGTTGGAGGTCAAGCGATGTTGTCGTAAAGTTTGGAATAATAGGCAAGTTATTGTAAGAAAAACTATCGGTGATCGATTTAAGGTAAGTGTAATTTCTGAAAATGGAAGTAAACTGATTGAAGAATCTTTAGGACAATGCAGGATTGGATGTAAAGTCGCAAATGCCTCCGTTGAAAAGTGAGGATTCTCTGACCAGACGGGTGTTAGTTAGTAGTCTGGGCAACTTAGGAGTGGAATTGCTTGTCTGTGTTTCCTGATAGCTACAACCCGGGAATCTTTAAGTTGAGAGTGAATAGGTTTCTTCTAGGTAAGCGCGTTCCATTGTCGTTTACATCGTCGCTTTTCATCAGGTGAGATAGAGGTCAAGCGCGAACCTATCAACTATAAAAAAGAAAGAAAAAAACTGACATATAGTTGATTTCAGGTTGTTGTGTATGGTGGTTGATGTGTATCAAACGGAGAATTTTGATACCATGATACAGGATTTTAAAGTTTAGTTTCTAAACGGTATCATAGTTATTGTCATAGATCCCGGGATCGGAGTTTGGTAGATGCTAGAAACACTGGATAAGTAGACTTAGTGAGGCTGACAGATGCAGACTTCTGTCCAGGCCTATGTCTAACTGTAGATGTTTTTCGACTGTAATGAAGGTGACTGAACAATTACTGAGAACTAATAAAGATGTAAGTATGACTTTTAGGACATCTTTGATACTGAAGGTGTACATCGTAGCAAAACATTTTAAAATAAATATATTATTTTTCAGAATAAATATCAAATATTACAATAGCACTTAAGTCATTAAACCCCAAGCGAACCGCGTTCGCAACATTGTCTTACTCTTCCTCCTCTTTGCGTCGTATTCCTGAATGCTGAGGGTCGTGCTTCATCACTCTAACCCTCATGATATTCTTCCACCTGTTCCTGTCTTTGGCGGTGTGAAAGGCATTGTATATCGTAGAGTCAAGAGCGGTACGGATCTGGTCGGACCAACGTATTGGGCTGCGCCCGTGAGGCCCTTTCCCGTCCACTTTACCGGTCACAATTAGCCTTTTGAGGTTTCCACCGTCTTTCCTTGCAATGTGACCGATGTATTGCAGAACCTTGCGAAGACACTCGGACGACAGCTGTGAGGAGATTTTGAGTTCTTGCAAAAGAGATACGTTGGTCCGAAATGCTGTCCAAGGGATACAGAGCATCCTTCTCCAACACCACATCTCAAAAGCGTCGATGCGTTTGCGATTTGCAGCCTTTAGCGACCAAGTCTCAGCACCATACGAAAAGATCGAGAAGACTAGTGTCCGTACCAGTTTGGTTTTGGTCTTCACGGTGATGTTGCGATCCCTCCAGACTTTGACTTTGTCTTACTATTGTGTCTCTTATTGACGGTTTCTGAAAGGTTTAGAAAAAATATCTTAACCTTTCAGATCCCGTCAATAAGATATTTTAGGTTAAGATTTTAGGTTAAGATATTTTTTCTTAACCTTTCAGATACCGTCAATAAGAGACACAATAGTAAGACAAAGTCAAAGTCTGGAGGGATTGCAACATCACCGTGAAGACCAAAACCAAACTGGTACGGACACTAGTCTTCTCGATCTTTTCGTATGTTGCTGAGACTTGGTCTCTAAAGGCTGCAGATCGCAAACGCATCGACGACGCCTTTCAGATGTGGTGTTGGAGAAGGATGCTCCGTATCCCTGTTTCCTTGAGACAATTTTCTACTTTTACATAGGCGAAACCGCTAGCGGCAGTTATTCGTCTATAAAACACAAACGATCCTAAACAAGACAAATAACTCAAAAGGCAACATTGAAAGAAACAAAACTTTCGAAAAGGGTTCACGTCGCACAAACCCGACTTCGGATCGGCAGCTAATTACCCATTGTCTTCGAAATAATTGACAAAGCCTGCTAATTATGGTCTGTCACTAAAGAAACAATTGGCGCTGTTTTTGCTTGTTATTTTGAATGATATTCTTTGAAAGTTTTGAACGACATTGGCCCAGTTTTCAGGACATGACAGCCTTTATTTTTCATTGAAATGCTTAACTGAATAGAAGAGGAAATCGATAATCAGACTAATATAGGCAAAGGTTTGGGTTTCTGTGAGTCTGTGTGGCATTAAGCATAGCATAATCAGCCTTATAGTGTTCCCACTGCTGGGACTCAGGCCTTCTCTCTAGGAGGCGGAATGGGCCATAATCCACCATGCGGGCCCAGTGCGGGTTGATAAATGTCATATGTCTTCGAATTTTTGGTTCTAGGACATGGCGGTTTCCTCACGAGGTGTTCCTTCACCGTTTCGAGTGATTAATTAGATTACACAAAGTAATGCACTTAGCTGGGTTCGAACCCGTGACCTACAACTCGTCGTGGCCGTTACTACTGGTTACCAAAGGCGACGAAGGAATAGGAGCGGGTTTTTAGTCAGCAAAAGTCTGACACTATCTCCCACTCCGCCCAAGAGCGGGAGAGGTTATTGGATGATTTTCCCACTTAAAAAAAGGCGGGTCAGTAAAAGCCTGACACGGCTTCGTGCCCTGCGATTTGTGTGTATGATTTCCCACGTCAAAAAAAATGAATTCACACACACACACAGAAAAACTCTAAAACAAAACTGTAACAGTAGGCCAGTCAAAATCAACATCACACATCGCAAACGCCCATGTCTACTACTCTCAAAGAATATCATCACAACATTTAAAAAATTCGTAGTTATAAGTCTGTCTAAAAAGTCAACCGACTTGGGAATTTTGTGTAATATTTAATTATTTAAAAAATACTTATATTCGATACTTTTTATAAGGTTCTTCTAGTAGTAAACGATGATCAATATCCCTTAATCATCCTTGATTATTGAACCAGCGTTAACTACATCAGGTTTCATTTTACTCTAATAATTACACAAGTCGGTTGACTTATTAGACAGACTCTACGTGCGCATTTGCAACGTTTGTGCTTTTTTGTGTTTCTATTGACTGGCCTTAATTAAAAATACAGCAACTAAAATATGATACTGTTAATATTTAGCATTTTACCTTTATCAAAATCCGACATCAAACGAGCGTGGGAAGCTGTAAAAGTTACCTGTTATAAAACACACAAGACATAAAAATTCTCACTTCCGCAATTCCTCAGAGATCGTTCTAAGAAAACGTATAACAGTTTTAAAAAGTTTGCATACCTGATTTCCCTTGGCTATCAAGTTATTTTAATGACGGGAAAAACCTTTGTTTACGTTAAGGAATTGTTTTGTTATTTATTTTTTTAGATTTGGGTTGTCTCAAGCGTAGGTCCACCTTGTAGGAGGCCTTCCAACACTGCGTCTTCCGGTACGCGGTCGCCACTCCAAAACCTTTCGGCCCCAACGGCCATCTGTTCTGCGAGCAATGTGCCCTGCCCATTGCCACTTAAGTTTGGCAATTCTTTGTGCTATGTCGGCAACCTTAGTCCGACGACCTGGTGAAGGTAGCGGGAAACCGATGGATGCGGGACGCACAGGAACGTTCGATGTGGCGACGCTTGGGGGAGGCCTATGTCCAACAGTGGACGTGTATCGGCTGAGATGATGATGATGATGAAGCGTAGGTCACCATGTCACTACATGATGTATTTGACACCTGTCAGTGACCGTCCGGCGGCGAACTGAAGCAGGTTGTGTAACAGTACAGTTGCGTAGATTACAGCTTGTTCAGAATCAGTAACTGAATTGGTCCCAATAATTTTTACACCATGTTATATTTTTCCCTAAAAATATTTGAAAAGGTCACAACTTAGACACCACCGACATTAAGTATAAAACAAGTCACGGCTGGTCGTTGCGGGCATTAAGAGCCAGCGCACAGCTGGAAGTACAAGCAAAGCGACCTTTCAGTCGCCTGGGTGACTCGTGACCATATATTTATGTCGCTAACCAAGTATCATAACTGGCTTTTCATAATAGATTTTTGAGATTCTTTACATAAAAATACTAGACAGGTGCTTTGGGTTTTGCATATACTCAAAGTAACGTTGTATGCATGTCGCTGCGTTAGTGAGCCATAAAATACTCAAATAAGCAATAGAATTATGTATTGCACGAAATAATTTTGGAATTAATTATATAAAAAAATATGGTACAAAATAATTGGATATCTAAAAAAAAGATGACTTTAAGACATGAAAAATAGAGGAAAATAACATTGTACCACGTTTATTTATTTATTTATTATTATAAGCACATACAATTGTTTTAACAGGTATACCCAAGGTGGTAACAAAAGTAGTCGCAAAATAGCCTAGCACTCAGAGATACCACCCACAAACTGATCAGATATCCATTAGTGCATGCAACATGCATACATAATAAACAATCGATGTTCAGTCTCAAGCAGCACCCTGGAGAACCGGCACAAGTTGCATAGAGGACAACACACTTAGTGTTGTCCTCTATGCAACTTGTGCCGGTTCTTAACATATCTAATCATAATTAATATATAACGGTTGGAAACATATCGAAATATTTATTTTTGAAGATATATCAATTTCTTCTTAAATATTATATACATATATATATATATATATATATACATAATATTTAAAAATCTCTTCCTATTTGTTTAACATATATATATTATAGGAGATTTTTTATCTATTCGGTTGTATTTTATTTTTGAAACTTCAACAAAAAATCTTCTTCTTTTATTAACTTGAAAATAACCTTAGAAATCATGATAATATGCATGCATTAACAATAGGGTAATAGTTCAAAAGCCTTCGAGCACTTAGACTTTTAACTGATGCGGCATATAAATTAATAATAACTATTATTTATTGCCAACGAGTCATAAATATCAGTTACCCTTTAAATTCACGGCTTTAGTACACATAAGTCATAGTTAGTAAATATTTTAACAACCATTGTTATGGTGATTTTGTATTATTATACTGACGGCATCTCTTTGTGTTTTGTGAATAAATATAATATGTTTATTTTAACGAAAAAGAAGGGGCTTAACTAAATATAATCTGCTTTTATTCAAAATATTTATTTTACTAAATTTAATTTTCATTTTCATTATGTTTTAAGACCTTAAGAAATATAAAATTTGACACATGACGAGATTTTTTTTTGATGAGTAAAAATCATCCAATGAAATCCCCCGCCCTTGGGTGGAGCCGGAGATAGTGTTTTTTTTATGGTGGGAAAAATCATCCAATGACAACCTCCGCTCTTGGGCGGAGCGGGAGATAGTGTCAGACCCTTACTGACTAAAAGCCCACCCCGTTCCTTCGTTGCGTTGAGTTATCTTTCGAATTAACCTTGGCCCCAGTAAGCTTCGACCCAGTTGTGCCCCGGCTGTTGCTGACAGCTCCTTGAGGCGCGCGGGAATAGTGCGCGCCGTCGACGATTTGGACTTGGTCCGGACTGTTACCGGACGGTCGGAGAGCGAGTTACCCATTGCTCGCTGTCCGCAAGCCCACGCCTACGGTGGCCGGAAATCGGGATCGGAATCCCGGTGACAGCTGGGGCGTGAGCACCGTTGCTTGATGCGGTCAGCCTCCTCCTTTGCTACCATTACTGCTTTGCATCCCTCGCTGCGTTTAGGATCAAAATTTGGCAACCGTCATCTCGCTCGGGATTCAACATAGCACTCGTGACTTTAAGACGCAGCTTTATCCTATAGTCACATAATCAACTAATTTATAGCGAGAGCATGTTCCCCAGGGAAAATTTTCTACTATTACGTGGGTGAAGTCGCCGTCAGCAGATAGTATAAGGATAAGTGGAACCGCACGCCATTTTAGAAACAAAGCGAGTTAAACTCTCACACAAATGTATAAACTTTAATAGCCTGTGTAAGCAATGAAAGTTCCTATCTACACAGTGGACCACTGTTTGAAGAGGAAGCACGGAATAGACTGTCTATTTGAGCAGTCAAAATATGATTTTACCTTATATCCAACAACTAGAACAATTTTACCTCCGTTCTGCGAACTGCGCTAGTCAAGAATTTGCGTAAATACATAATTTTGCGTGCGAATAGAATATTTTTTCCTCCTCTTCTGCTTTCTATTATGTCACAATTTTTCTACCAATAGACAAACAGTTGGAAGTTTGTAGGAACTAAATTTACGTTAGCGCGTTCTGTGGAATACGCAAACAGGTCTTTGGCCCGAATTTAGAATTCTATTTACAATGTCTTACTATGAAACGGTACTTTAAGAAAATTTGCATCGAATTTGGAAGTATTCTTGCAGTAAATAGTATAGCATAGTATAGTCGATCTTATAATGTTCCCACTGTTGGGACTCAGGCCTCCTCTCTAGGAGAGGGAATGGGCCGTAATCCACCACGCGGGCTTAGTGCAGGTTGGTGGATGTCACATGTCTTCGAATTTCTGGTTCTAGAACATGCCGGTTTCCTCACGAAGTTTTCCTTCACCTTTTTGAGAGCAGTGGTGTCCGTGTGGTAACTGCCCTGACTTACAAAGTGTACGTCGCGGGTTCAAACCAAGGCGCATTACTTTGTGCAATTTGCAGTAAATACGCTGCTTCAATTATTGTGCTGTCTTTGTAGTTCAAGTCAGATATTATAGAAGCTGGAGTGAGATATTGAATAATCTTCGAAGGAACCAAACGTTACATGATAATTTTAATCTGGGCCCCAAGTCTGCTATTTTTATAAATTCGTCATTCCAACACGATCCCATTGTCATTTTGCTAAAAGTTTGTAATCTGCTAATTCATAATGATCGATCATTGATCGGTCAATGGTCTTGTAATAGAATCGTGGTAGAATGATAATTTCGAGCATATTAAAACCAATAACTGCACAATAACGTTCTAATGGTCAAACACTGATCAAATAAACTGTCAAAGTTTTAGCAGATTACCGCAAACGTCAAATATTCATTTGTCAATTTGTACGAGATTACCATTTTAAGCCACTTCTTTCAATGGAGTGTCAGTGGTTGACCATTGGAAAGTCATAATGACGCCATTATATTAGTAGATTACCAAACTTGTCAAAATCGACAATTGTGACATCAATGATAGACCATTCTGACACTATTGTAATAGCAGACTTGAGGCCCTGGGCCCCAAGTCTGCTATTTTCATAAATTCGTCATTCCAACACGATCCAATTGTCATTTTGCTAAAAGTTTGTAATCTGCTAATTCATAATGATCGATCACTGATCGGTCAATGGTCTTGTAATAGAATTGTGGTAGAATGATAATTTCGAGCATATTAAAACCAATAACTGCACAATAACGTTCTAATGGTAAAACACTGATCAAATAAACTGTCAAAGTTTTAGTAGATTACCGCAAACTTCAAATATTCATTTGTACGAGATTACCATTCTATGTCACTTCTTTCAATGGAGTGTCAGTGGTTGACCATTGGAAAGTCTTAATGACGCCATTATATTAGTAGATTACCAAACCTGTCAAAATCGACAATTATGACACCAATGATAGACCATTGTGACACTATTGTAATAGCAGACTTGAGGCCCTGGCCTGGTCTAGTGGTTAGCGGTCCTGATTGCTATATAAGAGTTTGAGGGTTCGATTACTACCCAAGACAAATGTTTGTGTGATGAGCACGATTATTTGTTCTGTGTTTGGGTGTAATTTATCTATAATAAGTATGTATTTAGTAATATATAAGTATGTATATCAGTCTAGTAATCATGGCACAAACTCTGTTTAGTTTGGTACTAGATGGCGTTGTGTTAAAATTGTGTAATATTATATTCCATGAAAAGGCTATGTGTCAATTGACTACAAACTCAAATAGAATTTTGTCTAACCAAAGCTATCTAATTTATTTGCATGCCCTGGTTAAAGACATGATATGGTGCGAGAGGCAACGGAAAGCAATCACCTCCTTCTGCCTAGTAGACATTCTAATCTAAAATCAAAATAAATACGAAAACAAATACACTTTTTCAACTCAATCAAAGGAATCAAATATAAAGATGAATAGAATATATTGCTTCTCAAAATACTGTAAACCTTTGCCACTTATCAAAGCAATATAAAAATGTAGGCTAAAAAATTAAAATCCACGAGCAAATAACGGTTTTCGATATATTTCTTTTTTGTTCTTTAAAGAAATTTTAATTGAATTGAACTAAGGCGATTAACATCTTATTCTACGTTTGAATTCAAGGAATGAATGGATAGTGGGCTTTGCGTACGTGTCATTCTAAATTTAAATTAGAACTATGTCTATGAACAGCCTGATGTTAAAAAGAGGTTAAGAATAAGAAATATTTGTTTGTTATTGTTTAATGATCTTTGAAGTAACATGCAAGCCATTTGTTTTTTATAACCATTTAATTTCGAAATATTTCATCATCATCTTCCTGCGCTTGTCTCATATTATTTGGGGTCGGCGCAACACGTTTTTATCTTCCATTCTGTCCTGTCATCCGTCACACTATCACTAACTCCCTGTTCTTTGCACACAAACCATTCACCTAATTCCGAAAAATCTAATTTAAAAATCTCGTGTTTGTTTGTTATCCTACTCTGAAACAGCTTGACCAATTTTTATATATTTTTTTGTATATATTTGGTAGATCTGAGAATAAGCCATGGGATATTTTTTACCCTATCCCGCATTCAGCGAGTTTGGCAACGTTTAGCGGGTCAGCTAGTAGGTACGCTATAAAATTTTAAAATGAAACTAACAAAACAATAAATCAATAACATAAATATGACTCTGTGCTTGACAGTTAGACAGGCTTGTACAAAAGCTTTTCACAGTTTAATTTATCAACATTTTCAAATATCACAATAATAAATTGTTGCATACAGAAAAACAACAGATTTACCAGTCGAACGAATGTTAAAACTAAATCAAAAACGGGAAACTACAAATAAATTTTACACGAACAACGATTTCGTGTCTGTGGAAATTTTAATATTATAACACTACAACTCTGGTAAGAGCGCTTCGCTGGTTGAATGTGGTTTCAAACTGGGTTGCAGCGATTGTGGCTATCGCTTAGAATGTTTCTCACGCGGCAACACTGGGAAGGAAACAAAGGATGTTTGTTTAGATAGGACTTTGAGAATATAGTGTTTTTATAACCCGTTATTTTTGCATAATATTGACACATTTATTTGGCGACACTGTTGGCGTAATGACTGAGACTTTAAATTCCTGTACCGGACAAATATTTGTATGACGTATAAAACTATTTGTGCATATGAGTAAAAATGTTTGTAACCGTATCCAATTTACTCAACGTATTTATTTATTTAGTAAAGTTAAATATATACCTACTACAAAGCACATGTACTACTATTATATACAGGAGTAGGAAGGAACTTACAGAAGAGCGCGTTTTGTGTAATCATTGTTTTTTATCATCTACGTTTTTTTGCTGCTTTGAAGTATTACTACTTAAAGCATGACATTAACTACTCTAATAAATTATTTTTAAGAAGGATAGGAGCGCCATAAACAAAGTTGTCGACCAATACAACACTTAACATTATAAAGAAACTGCAGATTTCACTCAGATTTGCTTCGCGTCGTTAGTTCCACATTTTACATTTTCCCCCTTCATAGAAACCCGTGTAAAATACATGAAACGTCCTACTTTCACGAATTGCGAGATTTTAAAACGAATATGTATTAATTTTAAAAATTGTCGTATCGGTTTTTTTTTTAATTTTGCACTTTTCAGTGTGACGGTATGAAAATTAAAGATGTACAGTTCTTTGAGTCGGTATACTTTACATTTCTATTTTAATACGGATTATTTATACAAATGTAACATTTTTCAGTAAGGACAAATGTGATATAATCAACACAGCTTGTAGTACGAGAGAAAAATATTATGTGCTAGATAATACTCCGACAAATTTTGTAGTTTATCATAATTGGCACCAGATTTAGCTAGGCAACCTATTCGCAATGTCTTAATGAACGCATTATCTAGCATATAATATTTACCATAATCAAATATCAGATGAGGGAAGAGATTTCTTTTATTGGCTCTTAGATCATAAAATGTTGAGACATTAGAGAAACCCGGGTGTCGCCACTGTGCGGAACGCCCGGAGGATACGGTGGAGCACACAATCGCGGTGTGCCCTGCTTGGGCGGAGCATCGCCGTGCCCTCGTGGGGGTGATCGGCGGCGGAGACCTCTCGCGCCGGGCCTTGGTCGAGGCCATGGTCCGGAGCGAGGAGGAGTGGCAGGCGGTCGCCGACTTCTGCGAAGCAGTAATGCTCGCTAAGGAGGAGGCCGACCGCATCAGGTAACGGCGCTCTCGCCGCCGCCGGGATTCCGATCCCGATTTCCAGCCACCGTAGGCGCGGGCTTGCGGACAGTGAGCAATGGATAGCTCGATTTCCGGCCGTCCGGTAACTGTCCGGACCAAGCCCAAGTCATCGACGGCGCGCGCTGTTTCCGCGCGCCTCAAGGAGTTGTCAGCAACAGCAGGGGCCCAGCCGGGTCGAAGCCTACTGGGGCCAGGATTATCCGAAAGGGCGCTCGAGCCCCAGCATGAAGGCTTGAAGGAACGGGATGGGTTTTTTAGTCAGTAAAAGTCTGACACTATCTCCCACTCCGCCCAAGAGCGGGGGTTGTCATAAGATGATTTTTCATTTAGGCCCACTGTGGCGCTGTTTTCTGTTATTTAAGTTTAATATCTGTCAATTATTACCCAGTTCTCTTGAAACATGCAGTAGATACGGCCCGCCTAGTTCCAGTTCCATGCTTGGTCATTGACTGTATAAATATTTAATATTCAATAAATCGTAATATTTTTTTTTTTATTTCGATCTAAAGTGAATACACTATACTACACTACCTAAGTATACAATATGTAAAATAATAAACGCACATTTTGAAAGTAACATGTTCAGAATCGGTGACTAGTCGATTTCAGCAATCAGTCAAAAGTTAAAATAGGTTTTATTCTTAAAAAATCTTCACGAATAATATAAAAAACTTTTTACAAAAAAAAATATAACCGACTTCAATGTTAAAAACACTGAAAAGTATAAAATAACTTTAATTTCGAAAGTGAGTGTTTCTATAAAAGTTTTGTCTCTTCGTTATTTAACACCGACTTCCGAAATTAAAGTTATTTTATAATTTTCAGTGTTTTTAACATTGAAGTCGGTTATTTTTTTTTTTTGTAAAAAGTTTTTTTATTTTACACTTTTTAGTTATGGTACCACCACTAAAAAGTACCCCTCAGACAAACTTAAATAACTTATAGTCACATTGCATCTCATAACGATTCTAATAATCCCAAAAACGGTTAGATTACATTAATTTAATTTTTTTCCTTCTGGCTTCGTCATCATATCAGTTGAATATATCCCCCCTCCCTTTTCTGACAGTCAGTCATCGACTACACGTATAAACAAAGCAACTTTAGTTGTAACCACAGTTCTGCTGTGATTCTATGAGGAGTTCTGTTTCATGTCTTCGAAGTTCATGATCAGATCATAATAATATTTCTATGGGACCAACTTATAACCTTTCAATCAAAAAAAGAATTTTCAAAATCGGTCCACAATTGACCGAGATATCGGTGAATATACATTAAAAAAAAAAACATACATTCAGCCGAACCTCCTCCTTTTCGAAGTCGGTTATAAATTGATTTCAATAAATATTGACAATTTCTTTATAAATCTTGATTGCGTCACTAGTGTATTTGTGTATATAATTATGACTAGGATAACTGTTATCCTAATAATTCATAATAGTAATAATTATATACACAAACATACAAACTTATAGTTACTAATTTCTTAAAAAAATATCTAAGTAAAATAGTACTTAATAGATTGTAATTTAATTTTGAAAAAAATAACCTTATAAAAGGGTAAATATAAACAGACATACATTTGCGCAACACCACATTTAGATGCAATATATTCTCTTACTACTTACCTACTCACTTACTTATCTACTACTTACTTACTCTTATACTTTACCTCTATAAGTCTACACATATTCACGTCACCGCTGGCTTAAACCAATGACGTCAAACATGAAAGACTCCAACATTGCAAATCCACCATTTTATTTCAATTCCACCGTGCAGCGTGTTGTCAAGCATAATATATTATTATTCATGCCCACGGTTCGCACCGTAATAAAAATCTTCTAATTGATTACTACCGAGTAGCGACGGACAATGCTCCGTTTTACTGATGACAGTTGATGTTGTAGCTTTTTTACTGGGCTTATTTACATTTCATAGAGTATATTTTGTTTTATGTTATTTTTTTCTTTGCAAATATTGATAAATATGCTCTTAATAAACTAGTGCGCCTCACCATCAACGATTGCATCACTGCTTACCATCAGGTGGGATCGCAGTCAAGCACTAGTTTATTTCAGATAAAAAAAGAAAAAAATTAAAGCATTAAATAAAGGCAATAACTTCTAGCTAAAATATAATTTTAATTTGATTTTTTTTTGGATTTTGCTGAGTCTTTTTTGGATGTTGTGAAGATTTTGCTGAATGATTTGTTATCAAAATTATGGTTGAAGCACTTATGTATTTAGCAATGAAATTATGACTTGCTTGTTGATCTTACTGTCGTAAAAAAGGGTTCTACGTTCCCAATTCTCATTTAGATTGTTTGAGTGGGTTTCCCTACTGGAATCTGTGATTCCTGATAGCTACGACCCACAAAGACCACAGGGTTAAGAGTGAATAGGTTACTTCTAGGTAAGTGTGCTCCATCGTCAACAACATTGTCGACATTTTCCATCAAGTGACATAGTGGCCAAGCGTGAGTCTACTACAATCTACACATCTACACTTATCTACAGTAATATTATAAAGAGGTAAAGTTTGCTTTTTGTATTTTTTTTTTTTTTGTATTTAGATTCTCTGAAAGAACTGGTAAATTTTTCACCGATAGAAAAAGCTGCTTTATTCCTGAGTGACAGAGGCTATATATGTACACGGGTGAAGCCGCGGGCAAAAGCTAGTAATATTACAAAGAGGTAAAGTTTTTTTTTTTTGGTGGGTAAAAATATGTTTTTTTGTTTGTAGGAGGTAATCTCTGAAAGTACTGGTCCAATTTCGAATTTTTTTTCACCGTCCAAAAACTGCTTAACTCCTGAATGACATAGGCTATATTTTATGTACGCGAATGAAGCCGCAGGCAAAATCTAGTTTGTTATAGAGTCATTTCTAGACTCTGCCATAATGACGACACATCATGAAACGTCAAATCTCTTTTGATTAATTACTTCGTTCTATTTCCAGTACTGCCATCTCACCTGTGTTATTAAATATTTCAGCTCACCGTCCTCTATGATCGTATGGGACAAGTTAAGGTGATGATTCATTTGGTGGCTAATCATCATCACCAGCCTTTATAATGTTCCCACTGTTGGGATTCAAGCCTTCTCTCTAGGAGAGGGAATGGGCCGTAATCCACCACGAAGGCCCAATGCGTGTTGGTGAATGTCACATGTCTTCGAATTTTTGGATGTGTTCTAGGACATGCCGGTTTCCTCACGATGTTTTCCGTCACCGTTTTGAGAGCAGTGGTGATGAATCATTTTGCGGGTGGATAACATTAATTTATTGTAATTTTATGATCGTCATTTAATGGGAGGTCGACGCCGCGCCGCCGCGCCATCGGTGTCAACCGCGGCAAAGGTGAGGTGACGATCTGATCATGTTTGTAGGACAAACTTGACCAAAGATCGCTCAATATAGAATTTTTTGGAAGAAGGTTGAGGTCCTTGCCCAATAATGCGACATAATATTGGCTTATAGGTTAAAAAGATATCTATAAATTTTGTCAGTCATATTTTACGAATATTATGTAGATCCTTGCAATATGAATGTCTAGTTGATTTAGCAATTCACAAAAATGTCCACTGGATTTGATTTCGAAACGAATGTATGCTAAACTTAATTTAAAAAAAAAGTTAAACTGGAATATATACTGGTTGTCACTTTGTTCTGCATAAATAAATTATAATAAGAGAAATCGAGTTTTGTATTTGATTTGCTGTGCTAAACCAGGCATTTTGACCCTCATTAATTCTTTATTATTCTTTTCTCCTTAATATGCCAGACGTCTATGCTATGTCCCGGGATGCCGCCATCAATCAATCAATCAAATCATTTATTTAGTCAGAAAATGGTACATAATTATAGTCTTGAAATAAATTAATAGTCTCATCACATTCTGCCACGTGTGGCGTGCAAATATTGATCGCAGACGGTTCCTATTCAAGTAATTGAATGAACAAGACGCATGGCAATTTTCCACCTGTACGACTTTAATCCTGCCTAGCTTATTAGCTCGTGTAAACGGATAATTTGTGACCTGTTTTTTGATTCTAAGCTGACATAGGGTTTCTTAGAAAGTTCTATAGGCCTAACCAAGTCCGTTTCGTGTCGAAATATTTTTCTATACTTAATCGGTAGCGTCTTGGCGCGTAGGCGTATCGTCCGTTCTACAAAAATTGTGACTTAGCTTCTATTTATACCATAAAAGTACAGGATGTAGCGATGAGAATTGTAGAAAGGATTACATTTCATTATGTCATTTTAAAAGATGTGGACTTGGCTGCGAATTTTCTATTCCTTTGTTCTGATCACGTGACTCAATGTTAATGAGATGACGTCATAGCCATATATTTAATTTATTATAGTTTGATTTGATTATAGTTTTCTAATAGCGTAAGCAATTGTAGATTATGAACTTGGCCGAGCCTGTTAGTCTTTAAAATATTTCTATCGTCGAATTTGAAAAAGTTGTAACACTAATTTCAAAATGTTGATAAAATTGACCAAAACTTCAGAATCTAATCAAGGTCAATCAATCTTCTCAGCTTATTTTCAATAATATTGAGGATAACTTCCAGTCTAAGAAATTCAAAACAATTAAAAAACTTAAATGAGGCCAAACGACAGAAATATCCAAGTATCCAGGTATTTGAATTTTGTCCCACTTATTGCTGGGATGAAATTTGAATCAAATTGACAAGAAAGAAGAATGCAATCAAATAAAATTCTAATCGTAGTTATGAGCTAGTGAAGTTAATTGATGTGATGAAATTAATAAATAGTAAACGTGCTCGGCATCCAGCATCCGCTAGTAAGAATCAACCTATATACTCAAAGAATATACCACTCTTCAAGCACCCCATGTCTCCATGGTGTTTCGACATTACATACTAGCCTATTAAATGTCCCATTTATTGAGTGTGCAACCTCCTGTCTTTTTAATCGATGCATATTATTCAGACAGGGGCATAGTTCTTGGTTACCAATCAAAAGAGCATCATGACAAAAACTCATAAGGGGTTTTCCGTAAACAAAGAGGCCTTTGTCCAGCAGGTAAATAGGTTAATATTTATAGGTTTTAATAACCTGGAAAGGTCACAAATAATTATCTGGAACAATATTCTTAAGGCGGAATTACAGCGGTACGGCAGCGGCGGGTAGCGATGCTACGAGGTTGAAGGCTAATTCACAGCAAAATGGCAGCAGCGGGTAGCGATGCTACGAGGTTGGCTCTGGTAGGACCACTGATATGACACGCAAGGTAGTACGCCATATTTGATGTTTTTAAGTGATAATAGTCATTTAATGATGAAGATAACCCGCAGCGCGGTGTGGGCAGCGGCAAGGGTGCGGGAACGCGCGCGATTTTCTACACTGGTAGTGTGGTGCAGAGAATGCGCGGGTGTAAAGACAGGGTTAGAGGCAGGAGAACCAAGGTTACCGACATAGCTCGAAGAATCGCCCAACTTAAGTGGCAATGGGCAGGGCACATTGCACGCAGAACAGATGGCCGATGGGGACGAAAGGTTCTGGTGTGGCGACCACGTACCGGAAGACGCAGCGTTGGAAGGCCTCCAACAAGGTGGACCGATGACCTGGTCAGGGTCGCGGGAATCCGATGGATGCGTGACGCACAGGACCGATCGTTGTGGCGGCGCTTAGGGGAGGCCTCGGTCCAGCAGTGCACGTCCTTCGGCTGATATGATGATAGACAGGGTAGTCGTGCTGTGTAATCCTTGCCCACTATGGACATTCAAATGAAGTTCTTATGTTTGAGATTGCACCGCACCATCCCCCACGCGCACTTCCAATATGGCCGAACACTAAAAGTTTGCCGCATCGCTTCCAGCAGCTGCTATTTCTACATATGACATAGCCCTTAACTTACCCAATATGAACTAATTACAATACACAAAGCCCTTCTTTCTCTATCCTTTAAATTACGTCAATTTTAGACTCGAACATTATTGAAATTTCGCCCACAAAACTGATATTGTATTCACAGAACGGACCCCAAGATTACTGATAGGCCTTTCGCTAAACAGTTTGCATAATGTTCCGATAGTGAACAATAACATTTGAGTATATTAACTGGGACAATAGTATTAGTCTAGGATTTAGAGTCAAAATAATGTTGGTATTGATAGAACGTAGTACGTACGTATTATGTTTTAAAGACAGAACATTGATTTGATTCATCATCATCAGCCTTTTAAATGTTCCCACTGCTGGGACTCAGGCCTGTTCTCTAGGAGTGGGAATGGGCCGTAATCCAGCACGTGAGCCTAGTGCGAGTTGGTGAATGTCACATGTCTTCGAATTTTTGGTTCTAGGACATGCCGGTTTCCTCATGATGTTTTCTTTCTGCGTTTTGAGAGCAGTGGTGATGAAATAAGACTAATTATGCTCACCCCCAAAGACTTTTCATAGCCTTCAACAGGTCAGTCCAATGATCGGCTAATGCTAACTAATAATTAATTTTATGCAAGTTCCGTCTTGTCACATTGTTATTGTTATGCAAATTAACATACATTTCCATACGGCATCCGGTCGGTATAATAGATCACAAAATAAGGGTGCTTTTTACATTAAAGATGTGTGGTATAAAGAGACAGAAGTGCATGAATAATTCCACCAATGAGAACAAGGCATTTTCCTAGCCAGAGACGTTGCTTAACGCAATTCTGGTATAAATGGGTTTACATAGCTTCGTATTTTAATTATCGCAGGACTGCAACTGGTATTAACAATAAATTTATAGTTTTCAGATTTATTCTATATACTTACTTGTGCTATAAGACCATGCTAATTTCAGCATGTTGAATCAACGGGAAGTAGGTACCCTATGAATTTTGATTTCCTCGATAGTATCGAAATGTACGTTTTTTGCTACATAAAACGACCTATCTTTTTTTTACAGCTTCAAGAGTTTGTAGACCAGGGTATAACTCGATACCTCCATGCCTTTCCGAGGTAAAGAGTCTTGACAGACAGACAGACCGACAGACGGACGGGCGGACAACAAAGTGATCCTAAAAGGGTTTCGTTTTATCCTTTTTAGGTAAAGAACCCTAACAAGTAAGATTTTTTTTTCGACTATGATTTCTTTATTTATTAAGCGTGTGCGCAAACATAGTTGAGAGTAAAGGAACAAATAGTACTCTGTTTCTGACTCTCATAAGCTGGATGGACAGCAATCAGGTATGGTATGATGTGCATTTCGGGGAGTGTGCATCGGAATTGCATAACCTAATTCCGCCTAGCCCGTTCCATCATCGGACTACCAGACGTACAGCGATGCGCCACCGGTACATGGTGGATATCCCACCTACACGCACAAAACGTTTTGGGAACACATTCATTGTGCGTGTAGCTAGGGAGTGGAATTCCTTGCCGGAGTCTGTGTTTCCTGATAGCTACAACCCAGGAATCTTTAAGTCGAGAGTGAATAGGTTTCTTCTAGGTAAGCGCCTTCCATCGTCGCTCGTGGGGGGACCGCATCGTCGCTTTCCGTCAGGTGAGATAGCGATCAAGCGCGAACTTATCAACAATAAAAAAAAAAAGTTCGGGAAGAAATTAGGCGCAGAACCAATGGTTTTAAGTATTTTTTCCGGGTAAATTAAATGTTAATATAAAAAATCGAAGGATACTACAGAAAATAGATTTGTTTGTTACTCTGTTTTGAAAACTTCTTTGTTAGCTACAAACGAATACAATAATGAACAAACACAATAAAAATAGAGCAATATTTTCATCTAGTACATTACTAGGTCATCCACATTTTGGCAGCAAAGATAAAAGATAGCAGCAGCTGCCAATGTGTCGAGTTGTTAAATATTCGTTGAAATATGTCGGTGTAACTAACATAGGTGTGAGATAACACCTGCAACTTGGTTCTAATATTAGGTACATTACACATGTTAAAATTGTATGTTTATTTATTTTCGTTCATTCATTAATTTCAGCAGAAAAATGTCCACTGTTGGACCGGCCTGCCCTAAGTGTCACCATAGCGACCGGTCCTGTTCGTCTCGCATCCGTCGGAAACCCACAACCCTCATCAGGTCATCGGTGCAACTTGTGGGAGGCCTTTGTGTTACTTGGTCGCCACCCCAGAACCTTTCGTTCACTCCCACTTAAGTTTGACGATAGTTCGGGCTATAGTCTGTCTAATAAATCAACCGACTTGGGAATTTTGTATAATATTTAATAATTTAAAAAATACTTATATTCGATACTTTTTTTAAGATTCTTCTGTTAGTTAACAATGATCTCTATCTCTTAACCAACCTTGATTATTGAACTCGTGTTGACTACATCAGATTTAATTAAATCCTAATAATTACCCAAGTCGTTTAACTAATTAGACAGACTCTATGTCACTGTCACAGCGCATCAGAAATAAAAATATGAATAGGGAAACCTAGGTTACCGACATAGCTTGAAGTTTATTTATATAAGGGTCTTATGAAACAACTTCTACCAGCGGTTTCTCTTACGTAAAAATAGAAAATTATCCCAAAGGAATATAATCCTCGGATAAAAATCATACATATTTTGTCCAAGACGACCAAGCCGGTGCATGGGCCGATGCATCGGCTTGGTCCTTACCGGACGGCCGGACGGCAAGCTATCCAAGGCTCGCAGTCTGCAAACTCGAGCCTGTGGTGGCCGGTAGTCATCCTGCAACTCTCGACGCTAAAAGCGAGCAGGGCCCGCTCAAAGGGGGGGCAAGCCGGGCATTTGCCCAGAGCGGCAAAAAATGAGGGTCGACAAAATTGACGTATTCCTATCTTCCAACCTAGCCATTATCCATCCACACCCAAGTCGGCAGGTTGAAAATTTTATGTGCCACCTTCCAACCTACTTCAGGTTGGATAGTGGAAATATTTAAGACTACTTATGACTTATATGGTTTTGTGTATGTAAAGGACGACGAAAATTATCTTTGCCCGGCTAAAGAGTTAGATCGAGCCCTGGTGAGGCGTGTATTACTGCTCCGTAGAAAGAAGTTCCATCCGTTCCATCATCGGACCACACGACGTACAGCGTTGCGCCACCGGTACAGGTCGCGCAATGAATCAAGATCGCTCGGCAAAAGTGGAAGGGGTATGCGCAGTATTCAATTCTAAGGTCTTTTTGGAGAGGTGCGGGCGGGTGTGCGCCGACGGCGACACGTCATTGGTAGATCAGTTGCTCTTCAATTCCCGCGTTGCGTTCTCGCGTCTCATTGGATACTGTTGTGCTTGGGTACTGTTGCGTACAGCTTGTGTTATCGTATTAGTAATACATAGTGGTAATAAAAAATGGTTATAAATAAAGTTTTAAAACGGCAAGCCAGAAGAATGATTTACGACGTGAATTGTTACGATAAGAAAGAAACTAACGAAATTATTTTTTTATATTTTAGTTTTAATTTTAAAAATTTTATTTTTTCTGAAATTACCTACTTACAAGATAAATTACAAGCAAAAACTATTGTTGTTATAAGTTCTGTTACTAAGGTTCAAACATACGAAATTAAAAATAAAATCCTAACATACTAAGAATTTCTGTGGGCAATTGTACACATGCGCCGATTGCCCCCACTACTTTCACCGAGCGATCTTGATTCACCGCGCGACCTGTACATGATAGACATCCCACCAATACGCACAAAACGTTTTGCGAACACATTTATTGTGCGTACAGCCAAGGAGTGGAATTCCCTGCCGGAATCTGTGTTTCCTGATAGCTACAACTTAGGAGTCTTTAAGTCGAGAGTGAATAGGTTTCTTCTAGGCAAGCGTGCTTCATCGTCGACCACATCATCGCTTACCATCAGGTGAGATAGTGGTCAAACGCAACCATAGCGACCGGTCCTGTTCGTCTCGCATCCGTCGGAAACCCACAACCCTCATCAGGTCATCGGTGCAACTTGTGGGAGGCCTTTGTGTTACTTGGTCGCCACCCCAGAACCTTTCGTTCACTCCCACTTAAGTTTGACGATAGTTCGGGCTATAGTCTGTCTAATAAATCAACCGACTTGGGAATTTTGTATAATATTTAATAATTTAAAAAATACTTATATTCGATACTTTTTTTAAGATTCTTCTGTTAGTTAACAATGATCTCTATCTCTTAACCAACCTTGATTATTGAACTCGTGTTGACTACATCAGATTTAATTAAATCCTAATAATTACCCAAGTCGTTTAACTAATTAGACAGACTCTATGTCACTGTCACAGCGCATCAGAAATAAAAATATGAATAGGGAAACCTAGGTTACCGACATAGCTTGAAGTTTATTTATATAAGGGTCTTATGAAACAACTTCTACCAGCGGTTTCTCTTACGTAAAAATAGAAAATTATCCCAAAGGAATATAATCCTCGGATAAAAATCATACATATTTTGTCCAAGACGACCAAGCCGGTGCATGGGCCGATGCATCGGCTTGGTCCTTACCGGACGGCCGGACGGCAAGCTATCCAAGGCTCGCAGTCTGCAAACTCGAGCCTGTGGTGGCCGGTAGTCATCCTGCAACTCTCGACGCTAAAAGCGAGCAGGGCCCGCTCAAAGGGGGGGCAAGCCGGGCATTTGCCCAGAGCGGCAAAAAATGAGGGTCGACAAAATTGACGTATTCCTATCTTCCAACCTAGCCATTATCCATCCACACCCAAGTCGGCAGGTTGAAAATTTTATGTGCCACCTTCCAACCTACTTCAGGTTGGATAGTGGAAATATTTAAGACTACTTATGACTTATATGGTTTTGTGTATGTAAAGGACGACGAAAATTATCTTTGCCCGGCTAAAGAGTTAGATCGAGCCCTGGTGAGGCGTGTATTACTGCTCCGTAGAAAGAAGTTCCATCCGTTCCATCATCGGACCACACGACGTACAGCGTTGCGCCACCGGTACAGGTCGCGCAATGAATCAAGATCGCTCGGCAAAAGTGGAAGGGGTATGCGCAGTATTCAATTCTAAGGTCTTTTTGGAGAGGTGCGGGCGGGTGTGCGCCGACGGCGACACGTCATTGGTAGATCAGTCGCTCTTCAATTCCCGCGTTGCGTTCTCGCGTCTCATTGGATACTGTTGTGCTTGGGTACTGTTGCGTACAGCTTGTGTTATCGTATTAGTAATACATAGTGGTAATAAAAAATGGTTATAAATAAAGTTTTAAAACGGCAAGCCAGAAGAATGATTTACGACGTGAATTGTTACGATAAGAAAGAAACTAACGAAATTATTTTTTTATATTTTAGTTTTAATTTTAAAAATTTTATTTTTTCTGAAATTACCTACTTACAAGATAAATTACAAGCAAAAACTATTGTTGTTATAAGTTCTGTTACTAAGGTTCAAACATACGAAATTAAAAATAAAATCCTAACATACTAAGAATTTCTGTGGGCAATTGTACACATGCGCCGATTGCCCCCACTACTTTCACCGAGCGATCTTGATTCACCGCGCGACCTGTACATGATAGACATCCCACCAATACGCACAAAACGTTTTGCGAACACATTTATTGTGCGTACAGCCAAGGAGTGGAATTCCCTGCCGGAATCTGTGTTTCCTGATAGCTACAACTTAGGAGTCTTTAAGTCGAGAGTGAATAGGTTTCTTCTAGGCAAGCGTGCTTCATCGTCGACCACATCATCGCTTACCATCAGGTGAGATAGTGGTCAAACGCAAGCCTATCATTAAAAAAAAAAAAAAAAATTGATCCGCGTCCCATTCTATCTCAGTCCCATACCATGCATACTGCCTGAACCAGGGCCAAGAGATCCCCAGCGCCGATTGCCTCTACAAGGACACGGTGACGCTCTACGCGAGCGGGACTGACTTTACTTTATTCCTGCAAGTATGATCCAACATCACCTAAAGCTCTCTCGTTTTACCATCTTATCAGTACTGTAGAACTTATCTTTATATGAAATAGTAGAAATTCGGAACAAACCACGTAGGTACGGGTACATTTGCCTTATCTTGCATTATGCGCAAGATCTCTTTACTGCGCGAACGAGAGAAGCAAATGGAATACAGAGTATGTGTGAGCATCGCTTAGAAACGCATACAGACGTAATGGGGTGAAAATATAGGTATTTATGTCAAGTTGTCAAAGGTCAGACAGTGATGCGAAGAAATTTTTTGACGGCATGTACTCGTATTACATTGATTTTAGTTCATTTTAAGGTGTTTGTTAAAGATTTTTATTTTATTTTTAGTTTTAGTGTAGGTAAATATAATTGTTATCTATAATAAAATTACGCACAAAGTTTTTTTTTATCAAATTCGTTCTTTAAAGGTTTTTTTTAGTGTAGATATATGTTTTCTATGAGATATGTAATTACACATCCTTTTTTTTTTAATTTTACGCAACGAAGAATTATTAAGCTTTTTAAGAATTGTGTATTGAGCAAATGCATTTTTTAGGTATATTTTATGTGGATAAGATGATGTACATATTACATAATGTGTATGTCTATACAATATGAATATAAATATAACACAGCGAGATATTTACAGTATATTTCGATATTTTATTTTCCGTTACAGTCTAACTGCAGCTACCAAATGTATGACAGTATGTTCCGAATGAATTGCAAACTTCATTTCCATTCTGTTTCAAATTATTATTTGCTGTCAACGCTATCTCTATATCGACATTCACAAAACGAGAAGAGAGATGAAGACTTTTTTTTTAATATATTTTGCAACTTGACCTTTTTTAGAATGCAATAATACTTTTTGTTATCGATTGTGATCAAACAAAACACACAACCACGTCAAATGGTAATGTATTTGGTCCTGTCAGTTATATTTTCATAAAAGTTTACCGCTCAAAACTAAACACCCACGCAGCGTTAGATTGCCACAGATCTGCATATGAATAGTAAGCCGGCATCAGATATTCCACAATAGCCGCACTGTATACACAAACGTTTGTCTAAATATTTACATAACTGGAAATGGCACAAGTACCTCTCTATAGCGTAAAGTACGCTAAAAAGTCTTGTGTCAGCACTACGCGACAGAGTATGCACTACGGTCTCCACGAAATCTGTGATAGGCTACGGAGTCTACACTACGCCATGTCGACTTTGCTACGAAATTTGTGCTACGTTACCTTTACACGCTGCGTTTTGTACCTTACAATTTGCAATTATAATAATTATAAGATTTCACAACTTGTCACACAAAGTCATCTAATATTAAACTAAGCACAATTTATGGTACGAGTATGAGTTATAGACAACTGATAAACACACTTATTTTACTAAATATATACTACATACAATAATAAGAAAGATAATGAGAGAGCGAACATCGGCGTTTGCTTGGGGTTTAATGAAATAAACCCACGAACTCCGGCATAGCAGTCAGAACAGTGGCCCTGACAGCTATGCCAGAAATCATGGGTTGTTAGTCTGTAAAATTAAACTGGTCTGTTAGTCTAGTAGTCAGGTTCTGTGTTTCACACGCTATGAGGAATAAACTCATAACACTTTTGAAAAACAAGCTCTGAGGCCTTCCACAAGTTACCTGCCAAGTCCGTAGGAATGTTCAAAAGAGTTACCGCGGCCTTGAAATACAAAGTACAACAGAAAGAACACTGGTTGAAGTCAGCTTTTTCTCTCTACCCAGAGCCAAACGAATGGACAAATGATTTAGTGAAAGCAGTGGGAATCCGTTGGGTACGAGAACCACATGACTCAGTCGGTGTGATGATACTTGGAGGAATCGATTTCTAGTAGTAGACGTCTCTCCGAAGAGATTTGACCAATTACAAGGGTTTATGTTCGTGTTTCTTCAACGTCTTTTGTGATGATTTTTTTTTATCGTTGGAAAAATCATCCAATGACAACCCCTGATCTTGGGCGGAGCGGGAGATAGTGTCAGACTCTTACGGTCTAAAAGTTCCCCGTCCCTTCTAGTTTTCATACCGGGACTCGAGTTCCCTTTCGGATAACCCTGGCCCCAGTAGGCTTCGACCCGGCTGGGTCCCTGTTGTGGCTGACAACTCTTTGAGGCGCGCGGGAATAGTGCGCGCCGTTGACGACTTGGGCTTGGTCCGGACAGTTACTGGACGGCCGGACAGCGAGCTACCCATTGCTCACTGTCCGCAAGCCCGCGCCTACGGTGGCCGGAAATCGGGATCGGAATCCCGGCGGCGCCGGCGGTGGCGAGAACGCCGTTGCTTGATGCTTTTATGTTGATCTGGGTCAAAGTTTATTCAACCGTTATTTAGCCACTGGGTAGTTCTGTTCTGTTGTTGTTGTTTCTGTGTGTGTTTTCTGTTCTGTTGTTAGCCTCATTCTCGCACGATGGGGGGTATTATTATTACGTAATTACGCGTTTTTAGGTAAAATCACAAAAAAAAAAACTGGATTTTTCTAGGAAAAACAAAGATATAGAGATCAACATTTTCGGCCGATTAAATTTCGTACACCCATCTTTCAAGGCCACTTAAGTTGTACAGACTTACATATGTACCATCAGCGCTCGGGTTAAGTCGTAGAAGGTAATGTGGCCCATGTCTGCTATTTTTATAAATTCGTCATTCCAACACGATCACATTGTCATTTTGCTAAAAGTTCGTAATCTGCTAATTTGTAATAATCGATCATTGATCGGTCAGTGGTATCATAATAGAGTTGTGGTAGAATGATTATATCGAGCACATCAAAACCTATAACTGCACAATAACGTTCTAATGGTAGAACACTGATCAAATAAACTGTCAAAATTTTAGCAGATTACCGCATACGTCAAATATTCATTTGTCAATGTGTACGAGATTACCATTCTATGCCACTTCTTTCAATGGAGTGTCAGTGGTTGACCATTGGGAAGTCATAATGACGCCATTATATTAGTAGATTACCAAACTTGTCAAAATCGACAATTATGACATCAATGACAGACCATTCTGACACTATTGTAATAGCAGACTTGAGGCCCAGGTTTGCACTACAATGTCTGTAGTAAGCTACGAATCTGCACTTAACGAGGCACTCAAGGTTACAAACTCTGAGTTACACTAACCTTCAGAATTCGCACTAGTCTAAAGAGTATACCTTGTGCTTCACAGTTTGCACGACTATTTCCTGTTATCAAATCGCATTTACATTGACAACATCTCTATTTTCCTTCCATCTAAGATTACCACACAAACTAAACAGTATGCTAGTCTCTCAGATCTGCATATGAATAGTCCGACACTACATGGACCGGTAGGTGTTACAAAATAAATAGTTAAAGAAGGTCGGCTCTATGCAAAGATGTAGCTAAATGTAGCATGTACATACAAATGTAGCGTGTATGTAGCATGAATTTTAGCAAATATGTAACATGCATGTTGCATGTATGTAACATTTAGCATATATGTAGCATGTTTTAAGCTATTGCATAGCTTCTATCGCGGGTCTTGAGCGTGGAGACCGAATCCAGAAATTCCGTAACGAAAATAACCTAACACCCCCCACTCATTTGTTTTTTGAGCGTGGTGACCGATAAGAAAACAAATGAGTGAACAATCAATCAAAATTCAATTCAATGTGTGAAAGTGTAACTTCAATTAATATCAAAGAAAAAAAAACAAAGGAAAAAAATACTGCATAAATAAAATAAATAAATAATTATAATTGCATAAGTTGATAAAAATACTATGCAATAGCTTTACCGCGGCAGTCCCCGAGTGCCACACGTCTTTTTTATTTGTAGTATGTATCAATAACGTCAGCACGAACGTTTAGCACACAACTTTTATCATCTTTGGCGTTCAAACCTGTCAACACATCATTTGACTTTATTTATTTTTTGCAGCCGGCGCTAATAATAAATACCAGTTTTACTTACAATGACTGTTTCTGAAGATTTGTACATTTCAATCTAATCTATTTGTAACGACTAGACGACTGATCATCATCATTTCAGCCGGAAGACTTTCACTGTTGAACATAGGCTTCCCTCAAGCGTCACCACAACGACCGATCCTATGTGTCTCGCATTCCCTTTTCACCAGGTCGTCGGTCAACCTTGCGGGAAGCCTTATAAAGCTGCGTTTTCTGGTGCACAGACGCCATTCTAGAACCTTTCGGCCCCATCGACCTACCATTCCACAAGCAATGTGCCCTGCACTGCCCACTGGAACTTAACCCAACCTTCTGCATCTACCTATTTCGTGGCGGTATCCGCCAGTAGGAACTGAACACACAAACGTTTACATACATATTTACATTTAACATTGTGTATAAGTTTCTCTGTTGTTACCACTTTGTAATTAAGGTTCCTAGTTTGTTTGGTATCAGGTTTACAGGTTTTGGGTACGTGGATGTAATATTAATTTGGTAATTTAATTATTTTGAGTAAATATTGTGGGGAATATTGTGTACTTTAGTACTTTAAGTTGTTAAGTGTTAATAATAAGCGGGAAATTAGGGACTTAAAATAATAATGATTATGCTATCTAGACGATGTCGGCCACAGTGGCAGCATTCCTTGGCTCCTCTTGGTGGTTGTACACTAGGGACTTGAAATAAGTTATCATCAGTTAGGTAGGCTGCTGTAGACACACTGGCTGGCCAGAAACAAAGTGCCATTGTTTTTTTGGGAATATCATCCAATACCATCTCCCACTCTTGGGCGGAGCGGAAGGGTGTGACAGACTTTTACTGACTAAAAACCTACTCCTGTTCCTTCTTTGCCTTTCATATTAGGTCCGGGTTTTTCTTTTAGAAGCGAAACCACCAGGCCCCAGTAGGCGTCGACCCTGCTGGGCCCCTACGGACAGTGCCAGTGTGGAGTCCCTTCACAAGAAATGCATCACCTCCTTTCCTGCTGGGTATGCACAACCATCTGGACATTGGAATTGTTTTATAAACTAATATATTTTAATGTGATTAATTTATAATTTGACCCGAATATTTTACTACTAATTTAATTTGATGACAATTTGAGATAGTTATTGTATTTAACTTTAAACCAAATTGTACTAAAGTAGCAGACTAAAACAAGTTCAATAGATTTTTATTTGTGGCTCTATTGGGCACTTTAGTCATTGGTAGTTAAAATATCATAAAAATGTAACAAAATCCAGAAGCACGAAGCAAGTTTATGCAACGTCGAAGGCTTATTTTTCTTTCGAAACGCAGAAAGTTCACAACATTGATGAGCAACGAGTACCCTTGTTAAAGTGGAAAGAAACTAGGACAAAAAACGCTTAGAAATACACTGTGTATTGGAAGCAAAGTTTCTTGAGAAAAAGTATTCACTGTAACAAATCAGTTATAATAATGCAACTTCCAGTCGACATCCAAACTATAAGGATCTCTCATGTCGAATTAAAGTTTACTATTCATCATTTTCTTTGAGCTCAGACGTATAACTTTGTAGGATAACAAGCAGCGAAAAGGCAGAAAAGAACTTTATGCTACTGATAAAAATGTAACAATGTTAGTTTTCAGGGTTCTGTACCTCAAAAGGAAAAACGGAACCCTCATAGGATCACTATGTTGTACATCTGTCTGTTAAGACATCTCGGAAACGCGAGAAAGTATTGTGTTGAAATTAAAAACTCAGGTCTGCGGTCCATTGAAGTTGTAAAAAAATCAAACTTCTAAGTTAACGAAGAAAAAGATACGGCCACTCAAAGGAATCAAAATTCGTAGGGTACTTCCAGTTGACCTAGAATCATGAAATTTGGCATGAAAGGTCTTATAGCACAAGTATAGGGAAAAATCTGAAAGCTAATTTAGTTACATCATTAACAAAAAAAAAAAAAAAAATAATAATTTTGCGATTCGGAAAAATCTTCGTAACTTAATTCGGGATTTAAATCGTTTTCATAGGTAAGTTTGAATGGAACCCTCAGTGCGCGAATCCGACTCGCACTTGCTCAGTTTTTCACATTTGTATCCATTTGTTAGTTCAAGTTGAAGAAAATGCAGACGATGTTCTGTGAAAGCATTTTTTCTTTTTTACTAGGCCTCTTCCATTATCATCATTTCAGTCAAAACAATTGATTCTTGGGGTCTTATCCAATTAAAGTAAAAATTCAGTAAAGTTTGTTTCCTTGTTTTTATGAGTTTTTGTTTCTTTGTAGGAGGTAATCTCTGAAAGTACTAGTCCGATTGCTGAAATTATTTCACCAATATAAACCTGCTTTATTCCTGAGTAACATAGACTATATTTTATGTACGCGGGTGAAGCCGCGTGGATGGATGGAGGGGAAGAGGGAGGCCAAAGAAAAGATGGATGGATTGTGTGAGAAGCGATAAGAAAGAAAAGGGAGTTAGTGATAGCGTGACGAGTGACAGGACAGAATGGAAGAAAAAAACGTGTTTCGCCGACCCCAAATAAAACGGGACTAGGGTAGGAAGATGATATGGGTGAAGCCGCGGGCAAAAGCTAGTTTAGTATATTTTTGTCCGGTTTTTAATCAATAACTTTCGAAGGCAGTTCGAATGTTCAGAGGCATCATCGTGATTTTTTTTCTATAGTACTAAATTATCTCTGTATTATGTTTTGGACACGCTATCTGGCATTTATCCTGAAGGATAACATTATGTTTTTCAAATTCGGTTCACTACATTTAATCATGTACTTTACTTACACATGATTTAAACTCGTAATTTGCTCTTCTAGTCCACATCATCATCATCATCATCATCGTTATTTCAGTCAAAAGGCGTCTACTCTTGGACTTAGGCCTCATCCCAAGTAGTGCCTTGCATCCATCGGATCCCCGCAACCACCAGGTCATCGGTCCATCTTGTAGGAAGCCTTGTGGTAGTCAATCCATCCATCCATCCATCCATCAGCCTTTTAATGTTCCCACTGCTGGGACTCAGGCCTCCTCTCTAGGAGAGGGAATGGGCCGTAATCCACCACGCGGGTCCAATGCGGGTTGGTGAATGTCACATGTCTTCGAATTTTTGGTTATAGAACAAGCCGGTTTCCTCACGATGTTTTCCTTCACCGTTTTGAGAGCAGTGGTGACGAAATAAATTACACAAAGTAATGCGCCTGTCTGGATTCAAACCCGCGACCTACAGCTCGTAAGTCGGGGACATTACCACTCGGCCACCACTGCCCTTATTGTTGTGGTAGTCCTCTAAGCAAAGCAAATTTTTTATCACGCAACTAAACCATCTTTCGCCTAAGTATAGGTGCAAAATGCCAAAATTGAAAAAAGTATATATATACGAGTATATTTAAATACGTAGAGACTGCTGTTCATTACACGTTAAACAAACATAAAAGCGTTGATCTTCTTTGTGGCGAAAATATTAATTCTGTGTAGAAACGTGTGAGTACTAAGCATGTAAAAGTAAGCACCTCTCTGCTCGCTGCATCCGGAATTTCCTTTGTAAATTCGCTGACTTAGTGTAATGGGGCTTGTAGACTTGCCCACAAAATAGATAGACCCAGAAAACAATCTACGTTCAAAGCGCGCTCCAGCAACGCACATATAGACACCGCTCACGGACACGATATCTCGGCTCAATCGCCCGGTTACACTCGTACAGTTCGGCACAACGCGCTGACCCTAGCGCGATCGCCTAGCGTAGGTATAAAAAGTGAAGTACTAACATGAGATTGACTTCTGTATTGTATTTTGTGACTTCCTCGAGTATTTGTTTAAGGAGAAAGCGGTTTTATTTGATTGAACTGAAGTTGGGAAAAATTTAATGTGAAGATTGGATGCTTAGAAACTTTTACTGTCTTCTCGTCGGAATTATCTAAATGTGTTTGGAAATCTTTTTTGTTCTTTTGTTATTACTTTACTTTTCCTACAGCAGAGTGTTTTAATAGCTTTAACAATATTGCCATTGATGTTCTTGTATATTTTTTGAAAGGTGGGAAATCATCCAATAATTTCTCCCGTGGGTGGACGGCGTGTCAGACTTTAACTGATTAAAACCTTACTCTCATGTTTCTGCTTTAGCTTACGTTCCAGGACACCTGGTTTCAAATTCTGAAACGAATCTATGACTCCAGTAGGCGTCAGTCTTCCGGGGTCCTAGTTTTTCTCACATGTCTTTGAAGAACGCGTGGAACGCTACGCGCTGTCGACTACTCGGGCTCGGACCGGACGGTTACGAGACAGTTGGACGGTCAGCTATCTGTTGCTCGTCGTCCACAAGCCCACGCCTATAGTAGCTGGTAGTCGGGATCGGGGTCTCGGCGACTGGAACGTGAAGAGGTCCGTTCCCTTACGCATGCAGCCGTCGCCTTTGCTAGTATCACTGCATAGCGGAAGCAGGTGACCACACCCATTGTGAAGTGAGAATTCACCAATTTTCAATTACTTGTTCTGCTGTGAGCAGAGCCAAAGGCTTTGACTGGCTAATACCCACCTGTGCTCCTTCAGTTGACCTTTATGTTCTAGGACCACGGTAACTCCTTCGAACAATCCCACAGGCATAAAGTCAATTTCTCTGAGTTTTCAACTTTTCGTTCACAAGTATTAATTTAGACAGACGGTTAATCCTCCAATTTAAATTTCTAAATGGGCCGGCATTTAAATCAAAACTGATCGCTGATCAGATTAATCAATTTCAAAACAAAAGATAGATTTAACCAAAGTTAATTAAAGTTATCCGAATAATGTAAATTACAATCTATCTGTGTACCTATGAAATAATATTGGAAAGCTCATTTTGACTGGTCTGTTGGTCTAGTGGTCAGTGGCCCTGACTGCTTTGCCGGAGGTTGTGGGTTCGATTTCTACCCTGGACAATTGTTTGCGTGATGAACACGATTATTTGTTCTAAGTCTGGGTGTAATCTATAATATGTATGTATTTAGAAATATATAAGTAAATATCTTTTGCACGCGGTCTCCCCCGCGTATAAAAATATAGCCTATGTCACTCCGGAATAAAGCATTTTATCGGTGAAAAATTTTTAGCAATCTGACAAGTACTTTCAGAGATTACTTCCTACAAACAAAAAAACATAAAAACAAACTTTACCTCTTTATTATATTAGTGTAGATAATAATAATTTACTAACACATACATAAGTTAGTAAGAGTATAAAGAAATGAACAATTAGAGTAAGACAGAAAGTACACAACAGAAGTGGTCGTGGTCTCCGAACTAGGCGTGGCCTATATCTTGGTGGCTAATACTCATACTACAAGCTCTGCTTAGCTTGGTACTAGACAACGTTGTGTGAAAGTTGTAGATTTTATTTCTTTATTTTATTTTTAAACATTATTATTATATTTATGATACATTTTATCACAGCAAAACTTTGTACATAAAACTAACAAAATCCTTTCGCCGCATTTAATTTTTTTTACAGCTCCCTCGGGTATAATTTCACTGTTTTATGACAGCTGGTAAAAATAAGGATTCACTTTATTTTCACAAAGACCACCACTGGGATTATAAACAAGTGTGCAAGTACCTTAACAGTTCTATTTTCCGTAAGCACGTTGAAAATTTGTTAGATTCCGCCGTGGCTCGCCGAATATCTATGTGCGGTAATACTTTGTGATTTTTATGTAAAATACCACTTTTAATACATATAAAATGGTGGTTTTATGAAGGCTCCTAGATCAAATAATTTCTTGAGAAAGCCACTGAATGAATTTGCAGAATTTTTATTATAATTTCAATATGAAAAGTAAAATGTATATGAAACAAAGACTGTTTCAAGTCATTCTGAAATATTTTTTTTTTTATCTGATATAAACTAGCGCTTGACTGCGATCCCACCTGATGATAAGGAGTGATACAATCGTTGACTAATTTATTAAGAGCCTATTCACTAGGGTGTCTTGAAGACACCCAAATTATAATCGGATAGGAAAACTGCAGCAGGCAAATTATTCCATGACTTTTACTTACTACCTTAACGGAATGTGACAACAAGATTGCCTATCTTGAGTTTTTTTTTTAACAGACTTTAAAAACAGGAGGAAAAATTATTCAGCTCTTTACAATTCTTTTTTTTTATTGAACGTGTACCCTTCAGATTGGTCCGATTGTTGATCTCCTTCTGGCATAAAGTACTTTTCAGCCCTTGCATATAGGTAAGTGTATATAGGAAATAATGGAAAGGTTTGCTTATTTTTTATTTATACACCATTTTATGAATAACTTCTTATTACATACCCTACTAGCTTTTACCCGCGCGGCTTCGCTCCCGCTCTTCCCTACTCCACCCTACTATACCCTGTTCTACCCTACTCTACCCTACTCTACCCTACTATACCCTACAATACCCTACTCTACCCTACTCTACCCTACTCTACCCTACCTTATCCTACTCTACCCTACTCTACCTTACTCTACACAACTCTACACTACTCTACACTACTATACACTACTCTACACTACTCTACCCTACTCTACCCTACTCTACCCTACTATACCCTACTATACCCTACTATACCCTACCCTACTCTACCAAACTTCACATAAACCATCTACTAAATAGTCCGAACAAAGCCTAAACATTTGGTTTTTGGAGTTATAAAATTACAACAAAAAGTGGTATTGATTTTTATATACTCGTAGATAGGCCAGTCAAAATCGACATCAAACATCGCAAACGCGCATGTATCTACAATTTTTTATATGTTGTTAGGTTCCTTGAGAGTAGTTTACACCCAAGTTTGCAACCCTGAAAACCCTGTGCTAGTCCGATGGTGCTCGAAAATCTGCGAAATTTTGGCACTTTTTTTTTTTCGAAAAAACTACCCGAAGAAAGCATTTTATTTTATAATTTATGAGGACATCGGCGTTCGGCTTCGGAACAGCCAATGTACTGCTGATGTCCTGTACTGTATCTGTCATAAGTTATTTGTGAAAAAACTCTCACTTCTCAGACACAGAAACATCAAAACTTTCAAAGACATGTCACAAAGTAGCTACACTCTCTTCAAATATCAAGGGAAATGTCACCAAATGCACTCTTATATTTCCTAAAGTGCCTTTGGGACGATCACTTGAAACTTTCGAGTATTAAAAACCATTACTAGCACAAACATGTGACGGTGCTGGTAAAAGGCTCCTGGTGACGTTTCGATAGCCAATTCTAAGTCGAAGTGGCATACACACATTACCTCAGACGGTAGAGGCACAAATATTGACGTTCGAACATGGAAATTGGTCCTTTTCTCCAAGGATTCCACGTTCGAAGTTTGAATATTTTTGAAAGTTTTAAGAGAAAACCTTTTTGTCTTTTTGTTTATTTGTTGTTTTTTTTTTGTTTGCGAGCTTCCTTTTTTTAAAAGTTGTAAGTTGCGTGGCCTCATCTGTGGCATAATATAAAAGCTTCGAAATTTTTACTCATGGTAAATCAGGCGTACGTTCCCTAATTGCATTTAAAATCACGTAAACTATACAATGAAAGTTAAACTTACATTTAAATATATTACTTGTCTAGTTTACATCGCCGTCATATTTCTAAGCTAACCAGATCGGCTCAAATAAGCACCAAATTTTAAATGCGCTCTTAGTTTTACAATTGGGGCTTGTTGCTGACTGGGGCATGTATGCCTGATTTACCATTAACCTTTCGTATGCCGTAATTAGAGACACAATTAAAAAATTATTGTGTCCCGCGTGGATCCGCGTTCCGGCCATACAACGAGTTAATGAAAATATTAAAACACTTCTACGAAATATTTTTTTATAATTTTTCTATAAGCGCCATCGAGGTCGCCCAGAAAGAGGTGGCGAGATGATCTGGACGGGCATCACGAGAACTGGTTCGAGACGGCGCGAGAGAAGAATGTCTGGAAGGACTTGGGGGAGGCCTTTGCCCAGCAGTGGGACAGTAATAGCTAGAAAAAAAAATCTATATAATTTATATGGGGTTACTACTCGTATATAAACCTTATTATTAAGAATAACTAACTAACTCAACCTGCGAAAATATAACAATCTCGTCGGTAGTTACATTTTCAAGCCGTTTGGGGATAAAAGTTTTAGGCCGTTGTGTCCGAGTACTCATACACAATTTAAAGATTTATCTACAACGCCTAGTTAACACTTTGAATGACCAAATTACTACAACATTTTAATTACGGATGTGAATTACGGCCCATTCTCACTCCCAGAGAGGAGGCCTGAGTTACGGCAGTGGGAACATTAAAAGGCTGATTACGCTATGCTATGCTAATTTGATGAACCCTTCTTGCAATTAAAATAAAATACAATCAAAATTCTAAAAGCAAAAAGCATTTAACAGCTATATTAAATACATAAAAAGAGCCTTCAACGAGACACCCAGCCTTTTTTATATAACATTTCAAATTCCTCGATAGGTTCTTAAGTGCTAAGACCGCCAGAAGGCATAATAAATCCTCTTCACCGGAAGAATTTAAAGAAATGCTACGAAAAAATTCAGTGGCAACGAATGAAACATTTTCCCATCTTGGAACCCTTGAAATTTAATCCGAACGGTGACCTAGCCCTTTTTAATTCGACAGTTTCACAAAAACGGCTATTTTTGGTGGCAAATACGGCCCTTTATAACCTTTCGTGAAAAGGCGTTGGATCTTTTTGATCGTGAACGTCTTTATGCAAACTTTGGCTCTGGGAAAATATACCCTTTTCGGAAAAATAACGTGATTATGTAAGATAGAGATGTTCTATGAAATTGGGTCGATTTTGGGTAGTAGCAAGGTGGAAGTGGTGTATTTAACGATAATATTGTCTTTATAGATCTATAATTTTTGGTAAGCTTCCTTTCATTAGCAAGATCTGTGATTAGTCTGCTGTGCGACCGATTCTAATCTGTTTTAAAATTTTCCTGCGTTTCAAATTATCATCTTTTAAGAATTTTATCAACAATCGTGTTGTGAGACAACTAGACTCTTTTTTTTCATCTCTCTGTTCTACTATATTATGAGGAAGACCGTCTGTCCCAGGTAAACTTAATCGTCCACAACTTTGAATTCCACTCTATATCACAATAGATATATAGCACTTAAATATAGTTGTTTACAATGACCTTATTTCAAGGCAGAACTACATTAGACCGAGGCACACGTGGACCACGCCTAATTAATTTGTAAGAAGAAGGACGTCGCGTGGCGGAGATCTTTGTGTAGCTCTACAAGTCTAGTTTCCATATAAAATTTATGGAGACTGACGCGCCTAGATCGGCGTACGTGGCACACGTGTGCGCAGTGTATTTCTAGCATTAATTTCACCCTAAAAGAGTAATGGAAAGGACTAGGTTTAGAGTTTTCTTGCATAATTAATAATAATATAATAATATTCCACAACTATCACACAACGCCGTCTAGTCTCGAACTAAGCAGAGCTTGCGTTATGAGTACTAGACAAATGATAAACATACTTATATTTATATTTCTAAATACAACATACATATTATAGATAAAATTACTATTTGATCGTGCTCATCGCACAAATATTTGTCCTGGGTGGGAATCGAATCCACGACCTCCGGCATAGCATTCAGGGCCACTAACCACTAGACCAACAGGCCAGTAATAATTGTATCAAGAATGAAGATATTCGCTGGAAAACCAAGGTTATCGAGATAGTTCAAAGAATCGCCAAAATTAAGTGGCAAGGGGCAGGGCATATTGCTCGCAGATGGTCGATGGGGTCGAAAGGTTGGTGACAGCGTACCGGAACTCCGCTACGTTCGTTGGAAGGCCTCCGACAAGGTGGACCGATGACATGATGAGGGTCGTGGGAATCTGATGGATGTGACACACTGGATCGTTTATTGTGGCTATACTCGGGAGACGCCTATATCCAAAAGTGAACGTCTTTCGGCTGGAAATGACAATAGGGTAGTTTCCAAGGTAAAATAATTACATTTTAATTAGTCCGTATTTTAGATTATAAAAAAATATTGAAGGCGTATTTTTTTCTTTTTTCGATTAACTAAAAAATAATAAAGATATGGCCCATTAAAGTTACGTGTGACGTCACCCCGTGCGAAAAAATGCAACAAGGCGCGGCGTCACGTAACACGTAACTTTAATATCTTTATCATTTTTGGTTTAATTTACAAATAAAAAAATTAGTGACCCTAATTTTTGAATAATCTAAGTCAGACTAATTAATTTTTTTACGGCAACTAGCCTATTATGATGAAAGATTTTTATTTTTCAATTTTGTTTGTATTGATTAAACTTAAAAACTACTGAACTGATTTAATTTTTTTTTCACTTATACAACATTTGTTTTAGCTTAAGCGAAACCCGAAACACGTGTCTAGTATTTTTATAATCTGTGTATAAAATTTCATTACTTTATCAGGAAAAATCACGTAGTTATAAACTTTTTATGTTACCTGGTTGGCCGCACAAATACATGATCACCGGGCCACCAGGGCGACTAAAAGGTTGTTTCACTCCCACATCCAGCTGTGTGCTTGTATCTAATGCCCGATATGACCTGCCGTCACCTTGTTGTACTTAGTGTCGGTGTTGTCCAACTTGTGAACTTTTTTAAATATTTTTGAAAAAAAAAATAACATGGTGTAAAAATTATTCAATTGATTAAGTTACTGATTCTTAACAAACTTTAATCAGGTTTCGCATAATATTTTATATAGCTATGATATCACTAAGTGACATAGGCATAATTATATTATCTTTATTCATATGGGTAAAGCCGTTGGAGAGTAGTGCTGGCCGAGTGGTAATGGCTCCGACTTATGAGTTGTAGGTCGCAAGTTCAAACCCAGCCAGGAGCATTACTTTGTGTAATTTATCTCATCATCACTGCTCTCAAAACGGTGAAAGAAAACATCGTGAGGAAACCGGCATGTCCTAGAACCTAAAAATACGAAGATATGTGACATTCACCGATCCGCACAGGGCCTGCGTGGTGTATTATGGCCCATTCCCTCTCCTAGAGAGGAGGCCTGAGTCCCAGCAGTGGGAACAACATTAAAAAGGCTGATGATGATGATGATGAAAGCCGTTGACAGCTAAATTAATGTTGTAGGCAACTAGACTAAAATGGCTGGAGGAAACTAATTTGGAAAAAAATAATTTTGACTGTATTTTTTAAGATTGGAAACCATCTAATAACTTCTGCAGCTCTAAAATGAAGCAAAAGGGCGTGACTCATCTTTTTATAAAATAAAAAACAATGGAAAATTAAGAAAATCCGATTTTTAATGAAACATTTAAAAAAAATAAAAATAAAAAAGCCTTTTATTTCTTGTATTACAATTATTTTTTAAGTAGGTAGAAAAAAAAATGTGGTAAATATCATTTACAATATTTTAGATAATCAAAATTGAATCCTATTCATGTTACAAGAATCCCTCCTCAGGCGAAGATGAAGGCCTCCTCTAAAGAATTCCATTTATCTCTATGCTGGGCTATTTGCGTTCAGCAGGGCTCAGCTATTTCCATTATTTCGTCTGCTCATTTCGAATGTGGTCTACTTTTGAGATGTTTGCCGTGTAGACCCTTCCACTTTGTTACCTTGCTAGTTCGCCTGTCATCCTCTAGCCTTGCTACATGACCACTTCCATTTATTTTTTTAACGTAGTTTAGAGCATCTTTGGCTTTGGTGTTTTTTCTTTTTCGATGAAATAAATGTAATAAAATAAAAACCAACCAGAACGTCGTAGACCTCATCATCGCTTACCATTAAAATTAAAATAATGGTCAAACATGACCCCAAAAAGGATACGTGAACCCAATTAGAACTTTCAACAACTGAGCAAGAGCGCCCAATATCAAAGCCATGACGCCTCCCTCATTAGTCATCGAATTACTCACACTCAAATCCACCTTTTAATTTCAAACTAAACCTCAAGCAGACCTTTCTATCAAAAACTTGTAATACGTTTTCATAACCAAGTTGCACTCGCATTAGCAATGGTACATTAGACCGGGATGAACTTTTTGACGAAAACAACTTCGCTTTGCGATGATGGATGATCCTTGTTAGATCAAATGCGATAACCATAATGCGAACAGATATTCGTTCTAACCACACACTTAGATGAATGGAGTGAGCAGTTGGTATGATTATTATTTATAGCCTGACTTTACCCACTCATATCGATAAAAGGCATTCTTTTTCTTGTGTCTTTTTTTGAGCAAGGAATTTATCAAATAGCTGCTTCCACTCCGTGTGGAGAAGTGGTTTTACTGACTAAATCCAACTCTTATTCCTTCAGTTGCTGTATGTATTTTAGGGCTACGGTAAATTTTCAAATTTCAATCCCTTAGCCCTGACAAACATCGGTTCCCACAGGCCGTGTCTCCAGTTTTACATTCCTTTTCCAGGTTTTACTTGCATTGGCAACAATATCGTCTGCTCATCTCACCGCTGAACGACAAACATTATTTTGTACAGTCCTTGGACACAACTCGTCCTCCACTAGGTTGAAGCTGAATAGTTAAATTGTACAGTGCAAAAAAGTTCTGTACAGAGTAACTACGAAGATGACTCTTCAAGCTTGTGATATAGCAAATAATAATTTTAGGAAGACATCGCACTGTCTCTCTCACACTTTTTCTGACCGTATTTATTTCACAGCATGATAAAAACGGTTCAGTCTCTCTACGACTACTATTTTAACATATTTCCAACTCTGTATGCAAAAATGTCGCACTGTCTCTCTCACACTTTTAGACCGTATTCACTTCACAGTCGAGCAGTGATCGCTCAGTCCATAGCTCTACGTATATATTTCTAACATACTTCTAACTTTGTATGCGAAAATTTTGACATAGTAATTTGTGTTCAGAACGGGTTAAAAATGACGTCGTTTATCATACTTGTTCATTGTGCGGTTTATATCCAATTATAGATTACATCGCACTCTTTGTTTTTTTTTTTTGACACTGTTGTAAATAAAGAAAATATTTTTTAATCATTGAAAAGTAAGGTCTTTATTATCATGAAACATGGATTTTTTGATGATTAATGTTTTATTGTTTGCGTAATGATAAATGTTTCATAACAGGTTACAATATTGTGTTACAGGTAAATTATAAATAGATATGACTGTTTCTTATATTTTTTTCAACAGCAAAAACTTATTCGTCCAAAATATCATTCATAAAATTAAAAATACTGGTTTTGTTTTTCTAACTATTCTTTTTTTGCTTTAAAAATTGGTTTTGAGTCTTTTAAAAAGCTAATTCTAAATAGAGAGTCAATTTTTTGGTGAGAATAGGAATGACAAAATATCTATAATTATTCAACCTTCACAATGCTTTGACACAAGAAAAAGAAATCAGTGATTCGTTCCCAATTGGTGAAATGAGAATATATCAAGGTGAACTTGAAGCATAGGTATTAGTAACAGATATGCAATTACATCAATCCTGAAACATTTACTTTCGTTTAATAAAGAGTATTGTGGTCTATCTGCAAACTTCTTTATCAGATCATCGCCAATAAACGGTAGGCACCACATTCAGACGACTAAAAAACGTCTTCCTTTTTTGAAGTCGTTTATAAACAGCTATTTCTCGAAAGTCATAAAAAAAACCGCATCATCTAAATAGGCCACACGAGAGTGTTGCAAGTTATAAAAATAATGCAGCACTGACATTGCAACGCACGTGTACGTGTACGTGTGTGTGTACGTGTGTGAGAAGTACAAGGCATAAAAATGAACTTAAGGCCGCTAAAAGTAGAACTGCTAAGTTTAAATCTAGCATATTTGGTATGGGTGTCAAAATTTATAATAAATTACCAGATTCTATCAAAACTATTGAAACGTTAACTACTTTTAAATACAAACTCAAAGAATTACTGATACAGAAAGTGTATTACACAATCAATGAATTTCTAAATGACAAATGTTTTGACTAAAATCTGTTTAATTTTCTAACAATGCTTAATTTATAAAAAAATGGACCAGTTTAATTCGTTTATTTGTAATGTAGTGTTAATTAATATAATGTTGTTTTGATTATTTTGAGCATTGTGACGGTTTTTCTTTTCTTTTTGACATGTAATAGTATACTAATTGACATTATAATTGTGTATTTCAATGACTTCTTAAATGACAAATGTTTTGACTAAATTTTTTAAAATATTTTAATGATGCAATAATTTTGACAAATAACAATTGATATACAGTATACCTAATTAATTTATTTTCTCTAGTGGTAATTAATATCATGTTGTCTTTCTTATTTTGTGTACTGTGAAGGTTTCCTTTTATTTTGATGTGTAACTGTAAATTTTAAAGATTGTACACCCCATGGGTATGTTACAGTGATACTTGTTATGACAATAATTTTAAGAGCTGTATTTCCACCTGTGACAAACAATAAATAAATCTGAATCTGAATCTGAATCTGTGTTTGCTCTGGCAACCCACGCTGGAGTTCACCCACAACATAATTCCATTCTGATTATGATTTCAAGTGTTTATAGTTCGCTAAAAATAACGTGTTAAATAACTCGCGAATTTATTTCTGTAAATAACGTTGTTAGTAAGAATATCATTTGGTGGTTATTTTGAGAGCTATAATTGAGTGATCTAAAATAGACTGTTGTGTAATTTCTTTCTATTATATTATTCACTCGCTGTGCGCGCGACTTTGTTCGCGTGAACTACAGGATTTTGAATGTATTTATTCTAAAATAAAAGTATCCTATGTTACTCCTTATTACATCAGCTACCTGCCAAAAAAAGTCCCGTCAAAATCGGTCCAGCCATTTCAGAGATTAGCCTGGACAAACAGACAGACAGAAAGGCAAAAATTGTAAAAAATGTTATTTTGGTGTATGTACCTACCGTATATAATATATTCATGTAGTAAAAAGCAGTTATTTATGTCAATATTACAAAGAGACACTCCAATTTTATTTATATGTATAAGATATTTTATTGAGGATTTTCGAAATAAACCACAAATTGTTTCTCTGAAAACAAAGGTTTGTTTTATTCAACATGCTTTTACAGTATAACAATTATCGTTTAACTAAAATTACACTTTTATCTCACCTGAAAACAAAGAAACGACATTTAAAGTTTACTAATATCGCCTCCTCAATTATATCCCTTTAATTATCTCTCTACAAGTTTTTATAACAATAAAATGCACAAAATAATTTAAACATCATCTGTCATTGAATGATACGTCACCCCGTATTCACAGCTTAAAAATTAAATTAATGAAATGTCATTTCCAAGGAGGTCATTTCATTACATATGTATAGATTTTTATATTATGTTTTATAAAACGTTTGTGCCATTATTAACAACGATCCATTAGCAGACAGCAGACACTAAGCCATTAATGTAAAGTATAATGCACAAGCAGTCTTATGGAGTTTCTTGCACGTAAATGGAAATTTGGCTTCACTTTTTTTGGACTGACCGACATTTGACTATTCAAAAGTGCCTGCAAATGCTCTATTTGAAATAAATACTTTTGATTTTTTAATTGATTTTTTTTTAATGTTTCCACTGCTGGGACGCAGGCCTCCACTGTAGGAGAGTGAAAGAGCCGTAGTTAATCATACAGGCGCGAATTCATAATTATGTCATCAAACTTTTGGTTCTAGGACATGCCAGTTTCGTCACGATGTTTTCTTTCACCGTTTTGAGAGTTATTGGATGAAGTGAATTATAGTAGTATACGCGTTTTCGATTTCCACACGGATCAAAATATTTGTATAACCTACAAGTAGCCGTTCTAGGTTTAAGTGTTAGAGTATGCAACACCTAAACCAAGTTATTTAAATGAGTATACAAATGTTCGTGAACGCGTGTACTATTCAGAAATAATTTATAGTGTCGGTTTCTCAAGGTTTCTTTAAATTTTCAGATTTTTGGAAATTACGCTTAGCAGCATAAAGGTATTCTTTATGTTCTGTCAATATCAGCACTTTAAGACAGAGCTACTTACAGGCCAATAAATAGTGTCTTTTAGTTAAGATAGCGCAAACTATGAATCAAACCCAGACTGGCCCGATGCCGCGATGTATCAAGATATCAGGCGCCCTTAACCCGCTCCGTGCTCCCATAAATAGCCGCTGGAGCGACCGCGAGCCAACTGCCAACACCGTTCTCACGTCAGCCAGGATGTTTGGCATTTTTGCCAGAAGGTAAATTTATAGGCTACGAGAAATAGGTAGTGGTGTGACTATAGAGATGGATGCGGACACGTGTTACACGTGGCGTGAATTTTTAAATAAATAGTTCAAATCTCGTAGATTTTTCTGGATCGCAAAATAACATGTTTTCTTTTTATGTGACAACAAATTTACTGTTCTGTTTTCAATGTTATACCGTGCTATAAGACCTTACTTTATGCCAAATTTCAGGATTCTGTATCAACAGGAAGTGCGAATTTTTATTTCCTTGAGAGTATCTAAATATACGTTTTTTGCGACATATACGGCCGTATCTTTTTTTTAAATTGATTTATAAGTACTAGTGCTTGACTGCGATCCCACCTGATGGTAAGCAGTGATGCGATCTCTGATGGCGAGGCGCACTTGTTTATGAGCCTATTCACTTGCAATAATTTCGAATTTATTGTTTACTAGCTTTTACCTGCGGCTTCACCCGCGTGAACAAATTAGCCTATGTCCGTTTCCAGGGTCCCAACTATCTCTGTACCAAAATTCATGAAAATCGGTTTTGCCATTTAGGCGTGAAGACGTAACAAACAAACAAATAAACAAACCAACTCACTTTCGCTTTTATAATGTTAGTAAGGATATTTTAATTACAGATTTTTCATAGCCGAACCGCAAACCTGAATTCAGGAGTTGAACTATTTAAATAAGTAAGTTTGTACAGAACCGCGAGTCCAATTCGCACTTGCCAGTTTTTTTTAAAGAAAAAAGTTCGTGAGCGACGTTATTTTGTTAAATTAAAGAGACGAGTGATAATAATGAAGACATTGGTAAATATGAGCAATAGAGTGGGATCAATTAATGTCGACACATTTGGAGGAATTCCAAATTCTCCATATGGGTGTCGTTACACAGTGTGAGTACGTGATATAACATTATTGTATGTTCTGGTAAAATCTTGAATCTATCAGGTTATAAATAAAGGATCCTTACGTACTTGCTCTTAGCTGCGGAATACAATCACTAAAAAGTAAAAAAATAAAACAATATATTTACAAAAAAAGTTTTTACATCAAACAACTTTATTTGACCACCATAAACCAACTGTTGGATAATACGATACCCTATGGCAAAACTATGTGTGGCTTTTTAGTTTCTCACTATCAATCATAGGTAAGGACAAGAAGGTGCAGGTGCAGGGTTAAACTCGCCTATGTACATCAAATGTCCTGTTTTTTTTTTGTTTGTAATTTTTTTTTTTGTTTTCATTATTGAATAAAGAGAAAGAACTACAATGTACACCCGAGACCACAAAAAAGATGTAAGAGGTTAGAAAGGAAATACTTTCCGATTTGTACTACAACGAGTGTCCGATACACCCTTAACTCCACTACAGGCAATAAACCAATACGAACGCGAATTACGTAACTAATATACCACGCACACATAGATCGCAAGTTTGCTATTGGTAGTTGAACTATGAGCATTGCCCTACTTTGTAGCACGCCTGCGCCGCCCACAAGGTCATTCTAACCTGTCATCTGTTCTGTGTCAGAGACCAATGGCTTAAAATGCTTCCGGAGCACGGAAGAATTTCGGTATGGTGTAACCATCTTATGGTTACCCATTTAGACACTAAACTTAATCTGGTAGATCCCCCTGTATGGCCATTACTATTTTAACCACATGCTTCTCAAATTTATAAGTATCCATAAAATAAAATTTTTAACAAAAGGTTCTGCAGTGGCGACGGCGTACCGGAAAGTAGTATTGAAGGGCCTCCCACAAAGTGAACCGATAACCTGGTGAGAGTTGCGGGAATTCGATTTATGCAAAATTCACAGGTCTATACTTGAATTTTCTTTGCCTGATCGCATCAGAAATGAAGATATCCTCAGAAGAACTTAGGTTATCGACATAGCCTCAAGAATCCTCCTTCAAACTTAGTTGTAGTGGGCAGGGTAAATCAATCGCAGAACAGATGGTCGACAGTGCTGAAAAGTTTTGGAGTGGCGCGCTTGTACCGGAAAGCGTAGTGTTGCAGGGCCTAGGTGAACCGATGACCTGGTGAGGGTTTGCAGAGATTGAGGAGCCTTAGGTCCAGCTACAGACGTGTTTCGGCTGAAATGATGATGATGATGACCCATTATCATCATCATTGCAGCACCGACAACAATTCCGTCTGCCGTCTCCTACTTCACTGCTAGGTAGCTTTACTGAAAAACTATCTCTACCATTCTTTAGTCTGGCTTTAAAATGGAACGTGGAAATTGTATCTGTTGCACAAAATATCGGAGCCAATAGCTGAGTACTCAATTTTATTGTAGTGACATTACGAAATACCGAACTCTGCCAACAACAACACGGATAAACAACTTAAAAGCTATTAATAACTACAGTCACCCACTTAATTTGTGTGTATTGGCATTGAAAAGTGGTGTACCATTTTTGAGTGCTACTGGCATAGATTTAAATAGCAATTTAAATTGCAAAGATAATAATAATAAACTTTCTTCACAAATTTGAGACAACCTTTGGGCACCTACGAAAAATATCAATGGATGCCCAAAGTGGTATACCTCAGGTGCCATTCACTCGAGTGCCATTTAAGCGGGTGCTCAAAGTGCCGTACCTACAGATACCGTAACCTCTAACGTACGCACAGATAGAGAAAAATTGTTTAAAATTATTTTCACAATAAGATAAAGGGTGTTTTTAATATCGTGCGGTTTGGATCATGCATGCAGAATTGCTAACCCTGCTAGCACGCGTAACCCCCGTAAATGTCCATTTCATACAAGTGTACCATAGGCATACGGGACGCGTTTTTTTGCATTTTGAAATTTTCTGCATGTGGAACAATCCCGCCTGCGTAACAAAATCCGCACGATATAAAAAAAAAACCCTTAGGCTAGTCTAGTAAAGAATGTGAATTGGCATATTTTAAAGGTGGTTTGGTTGTCGGACTGATTCACCCTATCCCCTCGTACTAGTGTAGAACTGTATCATGTGCGGATAGCCTTCCTCAAAGCTCGGTTCAAAGATAGGTCCGTCCGAAGATTGCTCACACATGTTCACCATAAAAGAAACACTATCGCCAGTTTTTAGAATAACGATTTGGCGTAACCTTGTAAAAGAAAGAAAGAAAGAAAACATGTTTATTCTGCCTAGATAGACGCACAATTCGTTACAAAAATATACAAAGAAAGAAAAACAACAACAGTTTCCCCGCCAGGCCATGTGTGTATAGGGCTTAACTGTATTGCACCATACACCATAAACAACACAGTTGTCTAGGTTGTCTCTTGCAAGTGCTCTCTGATATCTGTGACATTTTCTCGCTGGCTGACGCTGGCTTCATAAACAAAATAAACAAGTGAAAAAACATAATAAAAATAAACCAAAAGTAAAGAAAACACACAATTTTACTAATAAAACCTAAGGATCCAAGTTGTGCGTCGCGTCTTAGGATGAATAGGTCATTGCTCAGTAAAAGCAGCAGTAAAAGTAGTTGATATTATTATTAGAAATTATCTTTGCGTTCCAAGGTCGCGTAAACTCTTTAAATTCATCCCGCAACCCGAAATGTGGCTTAGCCTAAATTCAAGCACGCGACTGCAGCCGATGATTATCGCCTGCACCCGAAGATTTCACCAAATTGGTACAAAAAAAAAAACGCCTTGTTCTACAGCCATGCGTTTTTTTGAGCATTTTTGCCAAACGTTGGCATAGATGGTGAGGACAGGGCGACCCCTGTCTTCACTATCTATGTCAATGCTTATAGACATAGATAGTGAAGACAGGGTATAGACCCAGTCGGGTCGAAGCCTACTGGGGCCAGGGTTATCCGAAAGGGAACTCGAACCCCGATATGAAGGCTAGAAGGAACGGGGTGGGTCTTTTAGTCAGTAAGAGTCTGAAACTATCTCCCGTTCCGCCCAAGAGCGGGGGTTGTAATTGGATGATTTTTCCCACCATAAAAAAAAGTACAGCGCAGAGCAGTTGTTGTTGTTGCAGTATTTGTTGTTAGTATTTGAAGAACAGATATGGTGGCCTCATATATTTTTATGCTAAGGCTGTCAAAAGCTCAAGTTAGAGAGACAAGGTCAAAAGAAATTTCCGATAATCGGCTTTTGACCCTGTAACTTTCTTAAGAACTTTATGTCTAAAGTTCTATAAAAAGAATTGCGCTAGATCGTATTTAGAAATACTTAAATTTACATATATTTTTACAGAAAAGAAATAACAATCCTCTAATGCATTTTGATTGAAGCAAAATGGTATTTTACTATTTTTACTTTTAACAAATTAGAAGTGATCAATTAATTGTCAAATTGCAGCTCGATATTAATCTTGATTCATTTAATTTTAATCTTTTCATGTATTACTTCTTTACTACGAACGTAAAATGTAATCAATTAGCTCTTGTTTGCTTTGGTAGACTATAAAAATTAATTGAGTCCACACACCGCTGTAAAAATATTGCGAGGGAAAACATCACTAGAGCGACGCTCTTAAAAATATGAGTTTAAAATCACGACCATTAAATATTGCAACACACATCATGCATTTCATAAAACTTGCATCATTATTCTAAAATTATTTTCGCTTTAAAATACAACAAAATTTTTCATAAAATTACGACATGTTTACAAAAAAAAAAATGGTCGCACCAATAACCTAAATACAATGACACAATATCATAAGAGTCAAGTTCTAAAAGAAACTAGACGTACTGACATTAAAAAAAAACTACAATGTCGTCCCGATATGTACTCTCGCACTCTAAGCGAATGAGTGTCGCATCTTTTTTTAGAATTTAGCGAACGAAATACGATGGGCTGAATAGTAGCAGTATCTTTGCGTTAGGCGCGCGCACTACAGTAAGTTTCCAATAAAAAGTTTGGCATTATTAAAAAAAAAATGCAATGACAGATTAGCGAAAATGTTTTCCCGCCGAAAATGTTATCTGTCAAAAAGTTTACTTTAATTAATTAAATTTAAATTTGGTTCGTGAATCGTAAATTTTGTGTAGATTTTTAAATTAATTAGTGGTTATTATCGTTAATATTAAGTGGTAGTGACAGAGTGACGATTGGTGGCAATTATTTCGTGTGAAAAGTTTTTTTTTTGATGCTGTGTGTGAAATTGGAGAGTGCCCAGGCGCGACATTCTATTTTAAGATCGTTCTTTCTAACAATTTATTTCTATATATTTAACTAACATCTGCCAACTGTATTTGCTTCGATGTAAGATTTAATCGTTAATTTTTTTTCTAATATTAAGAACAGAAAGAGTATAATTCTTCTAAAGAGTCACCGCAGCCCTGGTACCCAAAGGGCAACTAAAGGAACATGTGTGCGTTTTAGTCAGTGAAAATCTGACACTAACTTTAGCTCCGAGAAAAGTTATTTGATGGTTTTCTAATCAAAAAAAGGGTTCGTATGTTCACCTACATAGTCCTATCAGTGTTCTGTAAGAAATATCTAGGTTATTCAAGGTGTCATAAGCTTTTATTTAATGTTGAGTTCGAGAATATACCTATATAATAATAATGTTAAACTTATGCTAAAGAAAAGTTTTTGCTTAAATGTAGGTACTGCAGATTTGTGAGAAAAAAAAAAAAATTGGAAAGAGGTGGCTCAAAACCGGGAACGTTGGAAGGAGTGGAGGGAGGCCTTCGCCCAGCAGTGGGACAGTATGGGCTAGATATAATAATAATATATTTGCAAATTAAGTAACCAACTAATATTAATGGTTTGCACCACACATACAAGTAACAGGCAATCATGCGTACATTCAATTAAAATAAAATTACAAAATCATATGATAAAAGTAATTAACACAAAATGTGATGTAGGATTCTACCAGGTAGGGCATTTTTTGTGTAAAAACATGTTTTACTAAGACTAACCTCATAAATTAGCCCATCTGGCACAAGCCTAACGTAATAATTATAAACATTATGTAGCACTGTAGGTGGATATAGTTGGCCATAACCCGCCGTGTTTTGTTTTTAAACTTAAAAAGAAAATAATTGCTAAAAACATTTGATTTTTTATAGCAGCACAAGTAATGATTATGAAGTGCCTGGACCCACTTGAATTTTAAAAATATCATAAGGGAATATCATTATCATATACATAGGCATACATCATCATAATCATCATTTCAGCCGATACACGTCCACTGTTGGACATAAGCCTCCCCCAAGCGTCGCCACATCGAATGTTCCTGTGCGTCCCGCATCCATCGGTTTCCCGCTACCTTCACCAGGTCATCGGTCCACATTGTAGGAGGCCTTCCAAAGCTGCGTCTTCCGGTACGCGGTCGCCAGTCCAAAACCTTTCGGCCCCAACGGCCATCTGTTCTGCGAGCAATGTGCCCTGCGCATTGCCACTTAAGTTTGGCAATTCTTCGTGCTATGTCGGCAACCTTAGTTTTCCTGGATCATGCAAGGAAACCCCGAGCATAGCCCTTTCCATTGCTCTTTGGGTGACTCTAAGCCTTCTGATGAGGCCCATTGTGAGCGACCACGTTTCGGAGCCATATGTCATCACTGGCAACACGCACAGACTTTCGTCTTGAGACATTGTGGCATACATAAGCTTATAGCAACCTGTCCTGTGCGTCTCGGATCCATCGAATCCCTGCAGACCTCACCAGGTCATCGATCTAGTAATTCTAGCCTATGCTTGCAAATATTTCATTATCAATGAGCTCTTGACATTTGAACCATTTCAGAAAATTTTATATTTAAGTTGTAAAACTTGCATACACAAGTCTTATATAAGCACTCTAAAATTTCTAAAAGTATTCAAGCCTGCGCTTGATATTCATTATTATAACGTCTAGCCTGTACTATCACACTACTAAGCAAAGGCGTTTTTAAATCGTTTCTGATTCCGAACCACCTGTTGTCAATTCCTAAGGAAGACATTTAAGTCATCCAGCTATCTCCTTCATAGTCTGCCACGACGAGTCTATCACGCGAAGACTCGTCGTGGCTAAAAAAAAACACTATGTTACGGACCCATATCATTTCAGCCGATAGACGTCACTGTTGAATATAGGATCCCCCAAGTTTCACCACAACGACCGTTCCTGTGCGTCTCCAAATTCCCGCGACTCTTACCAAGTCCACCTTGTAAGAGGTCTTTCAACGCGGTATCTTTCAGTATGCGGGCACCACTCCAGTACCTTTCGGTCCAGTGCTGGGCACGCCACAATTATGGCGGTAAGTCCCCTCTTTGAGGCGTGGCTGGAAAGACCTCACGGCGTCCTTACCTTCAGTATGACGCAGGTCCTCACCGGACATGGTTCGTTCGGGAGGTTCTTGCACCGGATTCGTGCGGAAGTGACGCCCGGGTGTCGCCACTGTGCGGAATGCCCAGAGGACACGGTGGAGCACACAGTCGAGGTGTGCCCTGCTTGGGCGGAGCATCGCCGTGCCCTCGTGGGGGCGATCGGCGGCGGAGACCTCTCGCGCCGGGCCTTGGTTGAGGCCATGGTCCATCGACCATCTTTCTGTGAGCCCATATTCATAGTTGGGGAAAATGAACGTAACTGACTAATAATTTTTTTATTACAACTGGACAATGGCCTCCCGCAACTTCTTCAAGGAAAACCTTGAAGAAGTTGGAGGAGGCCATTTTGTAGTAAGGAAATAATACTTCTCTTGAGTCAACTTGAACCAGTCTTTGCAATAGGCGTTAGGTTATCGCACCACCTCTTTCCAGCACTTTGTGGAAACTCGTATCCGGTGGCAAATGTGTATCTATGTGGCTGGCATAGCTCTCTCAATCCGAACTAATCAACTAACATTATTTTTCTTTCTAATTAGTAAAGCTACTCAAAGTCAGACGTCATGAAAAGAATGTGAATTATTAGGTCAAGGTACTCCAAACGAGACGAGAGACTCAACGCAACTGCTCTTGATGTTTTTATTTATGAGTGAATAGCTGAAATATTTGCATTGTACTGTTCACGTAAACTACGGATTTTTTACGTAATAATCCGGGTAAAAATTTGTTGTGAAAGAATTTCATGTTACTGAACCAATTTTTCTGCTTGACGAACTATTTTTTTTTTTCATTATGTTGTGGATAGAGTTTTATTACCAAGTGTTTATACAATGCACGATCATTATATACCTACTATAACAGCACATCAATATGTGGAATCATTGATACAGATGAGATCTCGGTAAAATAGAGCTGGTAACTTCATTGTAGTATTTGTTAGCAGTTTTGCCCGCATGAAAATTATCTCAAAGGAACATACTCCCGTAATAAAAAGAAATAAAAAAGAAAAGAAAGAATGAAAAATAGTTTATTTGCGTCAAACATGGCGCATATCTCAAAAAAAAAAAAGAAATAAAAGTATCGACGAAAAAACTCGAAAAACTACTCTATATCTTATTCCAGGACATGGTCTACCCTTGAGTCAAATTTTTTCTAAATCCGTCCAGGCGTTTGACCATAAATAGGTTCCTGATGTAGGTAAATACACATACATACATGCTTTTATATTACTGATTTGATAAATTTTCCCCGCGGTTACGGTCGTTTAGCCACAGGAATCGTTTTAGATATTTCTGAATTATTAGGTGTATGAATTGTATAAATGATGAAATCAATAATAATTTATCTTTGTATCGATGTAAAAATTTCGCACAAAGCGTTTCTAGAAATAAGGTACCTCATACAAACAAACGATTTTATTTTTTAACCTTTAAATCGTGAAAATCACAGACACAATAGAAAGACAATAGGTGCGCGAACGCCGCGAACGCGTTCGCTTGGGGTTTAATGAATTAATACAGTTTTATTATGTACATTATTATTTTGAATCATTGCATCATTGGACTAGTGAAAATTATTAGGCTTGTTCCATTTTAGCTCCGGAACGAAATTTATAAATTCCGCTACATATAGCAACAAATAAAAAAAAAAAAAAATTAAAAAAATATTTAAGTGGGGCTCTCATAGCAAACATGATTAATTTGTCGTTTTTCGCTACCGGTGTTAGGAGTCCGACTCATAGTCAGCTGGTTTTTACTTTACTATTGTATGTCTTGTGCGAGTCTCAAATAAATGTTTTTTTTTTCTTTCAATACGTATAATTTGAATTTGAAATAGGTAAATAGAATGTCGAAATGTAGATCTCGTGATTATTCAACAGTGGAAATGCGGCATCAATCTATGCCATTTGCTTACTAAACCATCACCATACGCATAGATTCCAACAAGCAACTAATATCACTTATACAATAACTGTAATTAATAACGGTAATTCCAAAACACTTAAACGGGGAATAGCTTAAAGTGTGTTGTCGTAAATTGTAATGTTTCTACGTACATAAACTTTGAACTTGGCCAATTTTATAGGGTCGTCTGTTGTATGCAAAATGCTATAAAATGTGTGGTTTCAATGTCCGTAGTTTTGTAGTTGAGGCAGACTATATTTTACAGCTATAAAGAAACATACAATTGGCAGTATTCTAGACAGAAGCGTAGAAATGTTAAGTTTTGATGGATTTTCTCATAAATCGGCAAACATGACAATTATTTTCTGCAGTTCAACATGATAAAATTTGATTATATTTTGATGCATTTTGTTAATATTGAAAAACAACAATAAGAGATCCAGATTAGGATCCAGATAAAATAAATACTTTGCAGTAATTTCTAGCTTCAGGTAGCGGCATTTTTAGCAGCCGCGTGTAGCTTGTGCATATCCAAGCTTACGTATACTTTTAGTGTCAAAAATGAATCATCTTATCTTTTTAAACTTTTCTCTTTATCGTAAAATTATCGTTTAGTTAGCTCTTCAAAGAAAAGTTTTGTCATCTTATCTTTAAAAAATAGTTATTGAGATATTAAAATTCAAATTTAAAATATATTTTTCATTACCTCGTTAAGTTGAATAAGATAAGATCAACATCACTGATACTTTAAAACCCTTTTGACATCTAAGACCGACGAGTTTCTAACAACCCACCTCCAAAGCTCTGCCTATTTTATTCACTGGGTTTTTATGAGTCTAAGCAACAGTGTTATTTTATTATTATATATATTCTATACTGTCCCATAGCTGGGCAAACACCTCCCTCAATTCCTTCCATTATTAACGGCTCTAAGCTGCTTCTTGCCAATTTCTTAAGTAAAGATCTGTTGTCCCGCCATTCCTTCTTGGTCTACCGCGACCACGTCTTGTAATTTCATCAGTTTTTTTCAAACTCAATGCTGATCGAACAGTAGACGTTTATAACACATATAAACGCTGCTCGATCAGCATCGAGTTTTCTTACGTGGTATGATTTGATCGGATCCGGTAACCTTGGTTTCTGCTAAAAAACAGGTGCTTTTGAATAGTCAAGAAATTGGGTAGTCAGAATAATGCATCTAATTAAATCTTAAAACCTAAACCTATAGCCTGAAGAATTGCCTAACCTAAGTGGCAATTTTAGGCGGGGCACATTGCTCTCAGAACGTGGTCGATGTTGATAATGTTTTAGAATGGCAACCGCGCACCAGTACACGCAGCGGTGGAAGGCCATCCACAAGGTGGACGGATGATCTGGTGAGGGTTGAGGATATCCGGTGGATGCGAGATATACAGTATCGCTCATTGTGGCGACGACTTGAAGATAATGGTGATGATAAAGCTAATGGTCCTTCTTCCAAGCTTCCTAAGTCCAAAGTCACCAAAGTTAAACACACATTAAGTAATTCTCGTTAATCTATCCAAGCCGCCGTCGCCTACCTATTAGTTGCTATACATAAATTAATTAACGAAACTTTGACTCCACAAAAGGGAAGATTAATTGTGTTAATAACATAAAGCGAAACAATTTGTACACTAAATGAGGGAAGTCAGAAGACCCATAAGCAAATGTTGAGGAAGAATTCAGACAACTTAAATAGATATCAAAAACTCTGCGCAATTAGGTGTCTTTAAGACTAGAGTGGGGCTTTTAATAAACAATTGTCGGTTCATCATTATCGATTGCATTATTGCTTACAATCCATGAAAAAGGTGGGATCGCAGTCAAGAATAAGTTTATAATATCTTTTTTTTCCATCTAATCTAAGAAAATATTTACAATACCAACTTACAATTTATATGTTTTTAAATTTTGTATTGGATTTTTTTTTTATCTGTTATAAACTAGTACTTGACTGGGATTTTATGAATATGATATTTTAGATTATTTATTACTTATTCGTATATATTTTATTGCACACCAAGATTATAAAACAAAAGGAAATCATATAATAAAAACAAAAACATACAATATGGTAGTTTCCAGGGTCAAAATAATTACATTTTATTTAGTCCGTATTTAAGATTATAAAAAAATATTGGACACGTATTTTTGCTTTTTAAGATTAAACAAAAAATAACAAAGATATAGCCAATTAAAGTTACGTATGACGTCCCCGCGTGCGAAAATATGCAGCACGCCGTGACGTTACACGTATCTTTAATGGGCTATATCTTTGTCATTTTTGGTTTAATTTACAAATAAAAAAATATATGTGTCCCTTATTTTTGAACAATCTAAAAGACGGACTAATTACATTTTTTACGACAACTAGCCTATTGGCGGCCTTACCGCATCAGTCCTAGGTTGCCTGGTGCGATGGACAGAGGTTGCCTGTACACAAAATAGGCGCTAGTTTCGGATAGTTTTGGTTTCGGATATTACAATTATATAAGTATTATACAAAGAACAAGATTTACCTTTTATGTTTAGTCTAAATTATCATTTGTATTTACGATCAGTAATAAAAAGAATATTATTATGGCTCTTTGAGTCTCCACCTTTATTTGAAACCGAAGTTTCTTGCACGTTCTTCCACATTTATAAAGATATATGTTTTGGAACGTGCAATTTAGTTTCACTTTTTTTTAGATTGACCGAAATTGTGACAATTTAAAAGTCATTGGTCTAATTGAAATAAAAGTTTCTGATTTCGAAAACGTATCTCTCAGCATTGTATTTCAAATTAGCTTATTTCATAAAGTTCGTTTGAAATGATTGTTCCGTATTTACCTGCTCACTGTAACAAAGATGTTGAGCAAATATTTAAATCTTTTTCCTGATTGGAAATTAATACCCAGGTAATTTGCGAAGAGCACCGGTTGAAGTTTCTAATTTAAGTTTATTGTGCAAATTCATCGACGACTTTCGTTTGATACTGACTGTGCATTTGGCAGGTTTATTTACAAAATTCGATAGCGATTATTATGCTACCATTTTATTCAGTTAAAGAAAGTTAAGCTGGTAGCTATAATTGCAAAATAAATCTTATAATCGAGTCAGTTTGAATATAGTGTTTATTCTTAAAAAACATTACTTACCACTAGATTTTTTTTTAGTGGGAAATCATTTAATGACGTCTCCCGCCCTTGAGCGGAGCGGGAGGGCGTGTCGTGGATTTCTACTGACTAAAACCCACTACTAGTTATTTCTTTGCCCTTTTTCTACCACGCCCAGTAGGCGTCGACCCTGCTGGGCCACTGCGGTTTGCTGACATCTCCTGGAGGCGCGCGTGGAACACTATGCGCTGTCAACGACCTGTACCCCTAGCCAAGTTGCTAATCTGCAATAGTTAACGCTTGTACAACGCTTCAAATGTACGGGCATGACGTCGTCTTAACGCTCAGTCACGTGGTCAGAGCAAAAGAATTGGCGGCAAGGTCAACTTGAAGCGTTCGGCGCAAGCGAAACGGTTGTAACTTGGCTAGGGGGGGCTGGGCTTGCTTCGGACGGTTACCGAACGGTCGGACGGATTACTATTAGATTTAGGAAAATAAACAATATATCTCAAATAAAATCAATAAAGGCTTTCAGTTGTGCACAATTAGGCAGTAATAGTTTGACACGCTCTCACGCTGATAATATGCGAAGTATAAGTTTCAATCATTTAATTAATAATAATTTTATCTACTCCAAATCTAATAAAATTTATGACCAAACCAAACGATCACGAAAACTTTTTGAAAGTTCGTTGGGCTTATCTTTAACGAGTTTTAAAATGCATAACTTTACTTATTCCTTTTTCGTATCTTTATTGCCACATGCAATAATTTATCTTTTTATATATACGTATATTATAATATGAATGTTACCATAAACCATAATAATCAGCTTTTTAATGTTCCCACTGCTGGGACTCAGGCCTCCAGGTATAGTATATATGCAAATAGTAGGTACACCACGAACTACCGCTACGTATCTTTTCTCCTTTCTCTGTCAAATCCATCCATTGTCTGTAAAGTCAGCCATATAATCTGTAAAAAATCGCTTTTAGCGATAAGATCACCCATTGTGAAACCCTATTAATTTTAAGCTCCTACTGTAATTATATTTATCATGTAGAATAATAAACAGTATAGCTATCATGAACATACTAATATAAATTTACTAATAGGTAGAATTAAGTCCTAAATCCATTTTTCTTAGGGTGGGGTGTCGTCAAATAACTTTGTTCACTATAGGTGGAGTGAGAAAGAATGTCAGACTTTTACTTACTAAACCTGGGTTTCTTCAGTTGCTCTTTGCATACAAGGGCCTGAACAATGTCGCAGGTCCTAAACCTACATGCAATATACTTCTTTGGAGTACATTTAGCGCAAAAACACTTAAAAAAACCGCTACTTCTCGATCAATTGTTTTGAATAAAATTAACACATAGCAATCAATTTAAACAGTAAAACAAATTAAACCATTACTTTCTGTAGCAAACGGTCTTTTGTCTAAGGGTGGAAAACCCTCAAAATAAGACCCTTTTTACAAGCTTTTATTTAGTTTCACCTGTTTGTGTTTGTCTGTAATCAAATCTTGCAACTTGAATTTGACCCACTTCCCGGTTATCGATTAGGCTGAAATTTTGCATCCATGTGTAAATCAGATGACAATGCAAAATTATTATGGCATGGAGCTGGTCTGATGATGGAACCGGAAGGTGGCTTTAGGAGCTTGGTATTTAAACGACACAACCCCATCCAGTTTGGACTCGGATGATTCGTCTTGACGAGTGTTAATTGTATATGTATTATACCGTGTTATAAAAGCTTGCTATGAAAAAAATATTTTCATTAAAAACTTGTTATAACCAATCATTATTAGCTCCTTCTGCTCGCTGGGTAAAGCGAGAGATTAGGCGGCTTTTGCTGAATAATACACTCCTGTGTTCCTTCAGTTGCTTTTAGCGTTACAAAGCCACGGTAGCTCTTTCGTAGGTACGATTGTAAACGGTTTCTAAAGATATTCGAAATATTAAAAAAAATAACCAGGGCACACTCCTTTTTAAAAATTAAAGTAGTCAAAAAATAAAAGGCCCGTTTTACAATTTGTATTTTGACTACATGGCGGCTTGTCCGTCCAGTGTAGTGTAGCTACTACTGACCCCGTACCCCTAATTAATATTTTTTTATTTTATTTATCTTTATTCCAAAAAGGTAAGTAACTTATAAGCCAAGCGTCGGGGGCACATGGGCCTCAAAAAAACGCCGCCACAAAAAACGCTAAAAGCGGCTACAAAAAAAAAAAGCTAGAAGCGGCCGCATAAAGCAGCTGAAGCGCGCGACACTTTGTGTTCGGAGAAGCTTGAAGCTGCTTCAAGCGTTTTTTTGTGGCCCGTGTGCGGGGACAGTGAGCCCCACAAAACCGTTGTAATAGTTTGACTGTGGGGTTGATGAGTCTCTAGACATACTTAAATGTACTTAAAACTAAAAATTATTTTTTACTCCTAAATAAATTTTAAAACATTTCTAAATAATATAATTTTAACTTTTTTTTTTTAGAAATGTTTTTTTTTAGTGTTTTTTTCAGTTTCGTTCCAAGTTACATTCCAGGGTCTTCATCAAATGTCAAAACGGGCGTTTTATTTTTTAACGAGTTTAGTTGATAGACCACCAAACCTCAATTTTTTTCATTGTTTTTTCTTTATTTTCTCAGGTGCGCGGCCATAGTGAACCTAAAATAGCTGTGGACGTGAGAATACACAACATGGCGCTACTTTTTCTATCGAGAGGTAAGACATAAAATCCTTTTTTTTTACTATTTTCCGAGTTTATCTTTCTTATGAATCTTTATCTCCGTTTCGTATTATGAATCTTCAGAATTTATGAATCGAAATCTTCACACGATATCTTGAAAAGGCATTTGAGTAATAAACCAGTCAGCTGTCAAGTCATAAACCTTTTCATATCTCTAGAATCCGCGGTTTGTTACTTTTTGTAACTGTTCTTTAGGTATTTTTTGTATCAAGTTGGTATTTGTTATCACAGATGATACTTGTATTTTTTAATGCTGTGCTATTTGTTATACCTACATATAACACATGAACAAAGTGTTTTTATCGATAACTGACTCTATGAAAGTGTTATTATAGACTTATGTAAAAGTGTAAAAGGGCATTCTTAATTTTAACATGACCAATAACTTATAGTAAGTTACAGTACATTTGCTTATTAGTCTCTTATGGTGTCTACACACCGAAGTCGCCGGCCCGCCGGCACGTACCTGGCGGACCAATCCGCGCGCTCCACTGGCTTAGTAGAGCGCGCGGATTGGTCCGCTAGCTCGCGCCGTGTTCGTGCCGGCTTCGGTGTGTAGACACCATTAGGCTAGATTGTAATCAATTATTAAGAAATCTATTTTTAATAATATAGTTAAAAAAACCGACAGAAATAAATTCGCTGTAATTAAAATCAAACAAACTATTCCATACAATTATACACTTAAAACCCAAATTCCTTACTACATTTATCTTAAAAAATATGAGAGGAGAGCAGTGTGGTCCAATGGTAAAGGCCGCGACTTACGGGTAGTAAGTGGCGGATTCAAATTCATTCATGCGCATTACTTTGTGTAATTTATTTCATCACCATTGCTCTCAAAACATTGTGAAGAAACCGGGATTTTTATTCTTCCCTAAAAACAAAAATTGTTTCGAAATCTATTTGCCAGATTTTCTCTGAACAAACGTACGTAATATAGTAACCTAAATTTTATTATACGTATCATACTTAGCAGCTAATTGTCGGGTACAGACTGCAAGGCTTAGCAATCTTCAGCTAATGAGAAGTACTTAACGCTTATCACGTGTCGTTCACTCAGTAGGTGATTTTAGCGAACGATTCCTTGCGTTATAATTAGCACTTTTGCCAGGTAATTTTAAATTATGAAGGATTGAAAATAGTCTTTAATGAAAAACAACCAAACCAAGGTAGTGCACCTTTCTTTTTTTTTCCGATGGGAAAAATCATCCTATGACAACCCCCGCTCTTGGGCGGAGCGGGAGATAGTGTCAGACTCTTACTGACTAAAAAACCCATCCCGTTCCTTCAAGCCTTCATACCGGGGCTCGAGCGCCCTTTCGGATAACCCTGGCCCCAGTAGGCTTCGACCCGGCTGGGCCCCTGCTGTTGCTGACAACTCCTTGAGGCGCGCGGGAATAATGCGCGTCGACGACTTGGGCTTGGTCCGAACAGTTACCGGACGGCCGGACGGCGAGCTACCCATTGCTCACTGTCCGCAAGCCCGCGCCTACGTTGGCCGGAAATCGGGATCAATATCCCGGCGCCGGCGGCGGCGGCGATAACGCCGTTGCCTGATGCGTTCGGCCTCCTCCTTTGCGAGCATTACTGCTTCACAGAAGTCGGCGACCGCCTGCCACTCCTCCTCGCGGCGATGATCCGCCCAAGCGGAGCACACCTCGACTGTGTGCTCCACCGTGTCCTCCGGGCATTCCGCACAGTGGCGACACCCGGGTGTCACTTAAGGTAGTGCACCTGAAGACTTATATACAGAGTTATATGTAAAATACTGGCAATCTCGCAGGAATATGTTACTAACATCATAAACAACAACTTTTGTTCTATGACATATAATAATATTTAAATTGAACTTTCTAAATATTACAAAGTCTATGCGAAGCAAGATAGTACAATAACGGAGGGGAGTGGGGATCGAGTAGCGGGGGCGCTTGATGCGTTTGCGTCGCGTCATACAAACGTAGGTAGGTATAGCAAAATACAGAGTCGAAATGTGTTAGATGGAAAAACGAAATCTTGAAGGTTGTTTTTTGGTAAATGAATTATGTTTGGTAAAAAGTCATTGAACAAAATATGTAATTTATGATGTTAGTAACACAGTCCAGCAAAGTTGTTAGTGTGTTACAATTGTGATAAATCAAACACTTCAGGATAAATTGCGTAAATATTTTATTCACTTTGATCAACACAATTTCATACTTATCGTTCTATTAACAATCATTTACAAATACACAGATTAGTCGGACATGTTTTCTTTTCAACAACTCAAAGCAGACTGACTCTGTCTAACATGACAGTTACAAACTCAATGTTTCCCTACCACAAACTTTCACAAACACTCGGTCGACTAACCGACCAATCAAAGCAAAGTAAACAGTACGTAACATCAATTAACTAACTAATATACATTAGGGTTTATCTAATAATTAACTGCAAGTAAATATTTCATTTTAACAATTATGATATAGGTATTTATATAAAACAAATGCATAAAGTTTAATATTATAAATTATTACTTAATGTCTACAACGAATGCCTAAAGTTCATGTAACTACTAGCGCAATCTATCGCTTATCATTGGAAGTTGAACGATTTATGAATATTTTCTTTAAAAATCATAACACAATTAACCCTGTATATCGGGCATCGATACCCGTTACGGTTGTGGGGATTTTCTTAAATAGATACGCCCTCTCGCTTCCTGGTAGAGGGTACAGCTCACAACTCGTAGAACGAATAGTGATGGGGCCAAAATTTTCTGGAATGGCGGTTGTGCAGAGAGGAAAACACAGCTATGACGCACAAGGAAAGAAATTAATTTATGCGAGACACATAGAACCGTTTGTTGTGGCAACACATGTGGGGGGGTCTATGCCCAACTTTAGACGTCTTTTGGCTAAAATGATGATCATGAAGCAAGCCGGAATCATCGTCGACCACATAATCTCTTACCATCAGATGATATTGTGGTCAAGCGCAAGCCTATCATCATCATCATCAGCTTTTTTAATGTTCCCACTGCTGGGACTCAGGCCTCCTCTCTAGGAGAGGGATTAGGCCGTAATCCACCACGCGGGCTTAGTGCGGGTTGATGAATGTCACATGTCTTCGAATTTTCGGTTCTAGGACATGCCGGTCTCCTCACGATGTTTTCCTTCACCATTTTGAGAGCAGTGGTAATGAAATAAATAACACAAAGTAATGCGCCTGGTTGGGTTTGGACCTGCGACCTACGACTCGTAAGTCGGGGCCATTAGCACTCAGTCACCACCGCTCTTGTGGTGGCTGAGTGCAAGCCTATCAATAATAATTAAAAAAAAACTAGCCCTATATATCATTACGACCTTTGCACCTGTCTGGTGTACCAGTGACTCAGATAGTATTCAGCGCTGGCACGCCACACTTCCTAGACTCACCTGCGTGTAATTCATACGTTTTATCACGTCGATATAAATTGAAGACTTATTTTTAGACGACTTTATTTATGGTTGTTTGATACATCGTGTATTTCGGGAGCATCAGGTGATGTGAATATGATAGGATGATCATAATTTGATTAACCTTTTTCAATATTAATCAGCCAGTTTCAATTTAAAAATGGTGATGCAACTTCAGAAAGTTTAATTGTAAAAAAAAAATTGAACTCCCTGAAGCGGAAACTCATCGACATGTGTATCCTGCCCAACCTACGGTGCTCAGACCTGGTCGCTTACCGAACTGCAAAAGTTTTGCTTTGTGGTTCGCCAGAGAGCTATGGAGTGCAGCATTCTGGGCGTAAAAAGAACAGACCGAACACGGAACGACATTTTGCGCTCCATAACGGTTATAATAGACGTGGGCAAAAAGGCTGCCAGGCTCAAATGGGATTGGGCGGGTCATGTTAGCCGCATGCACAGAGACCGCTGGGCAAACGTCGCCACATAGTGGGTTCCTGCAGAAGGAAAACGCCGTTGAAGCTGGCCTAGAAAGAGGTGCCGGGATGATTTGGACACGTATCGCGAAGACTGGTTAAACGGCACGCTAAAAGAAAGTTTGGCAGGACTTGGGAAAGACTTTTGCCCAGCTGTGAGATAATAAGAGCTAGTTAAAAAAAAAGTAATAAATCCTCCCTTTTCAACGGAGGTTTGCGGGAGTTTACACCCTGTTCCATCTTTAAACGTTTGCATTTCAATATTACTCAGTTTCTTAGAAACGCTTCTAATTTCCCTTCATCCGTCTCATTTCCGTATTTTGATATTGATTGTCACCGCGAGTGGATTGAGGTTTGAATTTAAAAGATTTTTGTTATCAGGGAATTCTAGTACGAGGTGACGTTAGAAAAATACTCTTTCATGGACCTCTAACAGCGTAATCTTTATGACTTTACTTTTTTAAGTTGCAAGTCATTCAATGACTTCTCCCGCCTAATGCGGCAGAACGGGAGGGCGTGTCAGACTTTTACTGACACACATAAGTGTGGTTGTAACACTTATGTTCCTTCTTTGCTAAGCGTTCCAAGTGTCCGAGTTTTCCTTTCAGAAGTCAACCTTGGCAACGGTCCTGCTGAGCCCCTACGGTTCTGCTGACATCTCTTTAGGGAGCGTGGAACGCACATAGGTGCCGTCAATGATTCGGATTCAGTCTAGACGGTTACCAGACGGCCGGAAGACGAGCAACTCATTGCTCGTCGTCCGCAAGCCCACGCTTAAGGTAGCTAGAAATCGGGGTCGAAATAAATGTTTACATTTTGATTTTTTACCCAACAGTAGGACAGTTTGGGTCAATAACAAAAAGTACTAATATTGACTTTCAGGTTTTAAGGGTTATTTTCATGTACATTTTTTTTCGCCCACTTACAACGTTAGTATCAACAATTCAACATATCTTGCCACGTCTGTCAATGAAATATGTACTACATCACTAATAGCGTCGATGAGAGATTTAGCGCCACTCGTCAAGTTGGCAGCCACAACCGATACTACGGAATAACAGTACGTGCCAAGCAATCATCTGTATCTATCGACTGTCATTTGTTTTTCTTCCTATCTGTGACAGGCGGTCAAATATCTTGATGAGAACATTGACTTGTTACTCTCAAATAATATGGGACGATTCACGTCTAAGCACCACAGGAGCTAACTCGGGCATCGGAAGTAACAGGCCGATTTCTGGAAACTGGTTCGCTGGCTTGCGGAGAGCGAGCCATGGATTTATGCATAACTCACTGGTCGATAAAGACTAAGATGGGGTCGACAGCTCGTTGTGTTCCACGCGCGCTTCAAAAAGCTGTCATCAAAATTAACGGATCGAATAACCGCTAGACCGAATAACCGCTAGGCCGAAAAACGGCTAGGCCGAAAAACCACTAGGCCGAACAATACCGCAAACCTCGGGTTGTGGGTTTGTTCGAAAAGTTACCGCGACCCTTAGTTACGTCTTACGTCTTGGGAGAAGAGACTAATTAATATTTCTATACTAATATAATAAAGAGTAAAGATTTTTATTTTTGTATGTAATTCTACTGAACTGATTTGAAAAATTCTTTCACCAGTAGGATGATACTTTATCATTGAGTGACATAGCCTATTTTCTAATTGCACGTGGGCGAAGCCACTATCTGAAGATAGTGACTTATAAGGTAGTAGCGTAAATTAAGAAAAATAATAATATTCCACAACATTTACACAACACCATCTAGTCCCAAAGCAGAGCTTGTGCCATAAATACTAGACAACTGATAAACATACTTATATATTTCTAAATACATACATATTTACGTATGGTATTAAATGATCGAGCTGTGGGCGCGTAAAACGCAGAATTGGTGCCCGGACACAGCAACGCGGGGCCGAAGCAGACCACGAAGGAGATGGCGGGACGACCTGGACGGCTTCCTTGAGAATTGGAATAAGAAGGCGGGGAACCGTGATCGTTGGAGAGTGGAGGGAGGCCTTAGCCCAGCAGTGGGACAATATGGGCTAACTATAATAATAATTAAATGATCGTGCTCATTACACAAACATTTCTCCTAGGTGGGAGTTGAACTCACGACCTGCGGCATAGCAGTCACTTACCATTAGACCAACATGCTTGTCAAAATATGTATAGATAAAAAAATATATATATAAGTATATATCTTTAAACTGTCTAATAAGACACTTCCCTCTTACCCAATATTTTAATAATCGTAACAGAATGATTCTGAACATACATTTGTATCTGGTAGCTTGCCAACAGCGATTTACAATTGACATGTAGCCGAACTTAAATCTGTAGACAGTCCGTAAAAACAATCATTTAGAAATAATATTCCGGAAGAATGTTGGCAATAAAACTAATTTGAATATAAGTAAATATGAAGGAACCACATTCATATTATAAAAGCAATAGTTTTTATATGTGTGTGTACGTTCGTTACTGTTTCACGCTAAAACAGCTGAACACATCATCATTATCATCATCAATTCAGAGTCGCATGAACGATACTATGCGTACCGCATCCATCGGTTTCCCGCAACCTTCACCAGGTCATCGGTCCACCTTTTAGTAGGCCTTCCAACGCTGCGTCTTCCGGTACGCGGTCGTCACTCGGCCATCAGTTCTGCGAGCAATGTGCCCTGGCCATTGCCACCTAAGTTTGGCGATTCTTCGTGCTATATCGGTAACTTTGGTTCTTCTGCGGATATCTTTATTTCTGATACGATCATGCAAGGAAACTCCGAGTATAGCCCTTTCTATTGCCCTTTGGGTGACTTTAAGCCAGCTGAACACATTTTGATTTTTAGCACTCTTTTTCTTGGTCGTTGCACTCTTTCCATAGTGGTCGTGGATATTACGAAGATAGCTCTCTCGGTAGGTAGGTAAATTTAGCAGACATAGTTGTTTTTCTTAGTGAGAAATTATTCAATGATTTCTCCTGCTCTAGAGTGAAGCGGGAGGACGTGCCAGACTTTAACTCAAAATCAAAATATTTTTATTTCACCTATACCTAGATGAGCACTTATAAAGCGTCAGAAGCTAGTGCACGGTTCCAAATTGGTCGTTTCCTACGGAGAAGAACCAGCACTGACTAAAACCCAGTTTACTTTTTTTCTTGTGTTTCAGAACCCCGGCGTTCTGTTGCCTACTGGGGCCAGGGTTATCCGAAAGGCAAGCTCGGCCTCGGTACAAAAGACAAGATGGAACGTCGCGGGTTTTATAGTCAGTAAGAGTCTGACACTATCTCCCATTCCGACCAAGGGCGGGGGATGTCATTTGGATGATTTTAACCTACCAAAAAAAAAAACCCAGGCGTTCTCTTTCGGACAATCCATGGAACAGACACTAACTCACCAACGATCCGACACGCACTGAGCCCGCGTGGTGGATTACGGCACATTCCCTCTCCTAGAGAGGAGGCTTGAGTCCCAACAGTGGGAACATTAAAAAGGCTGGTGGTAGTGGTAGTGATGGAACAGACAGGTGAAACTACGACTTGAAATAAGGCAGGGTACTTTTACATCAAATAACTCCTCTCTCTCTGCGTGAAAGGAGTGTCAGACATTTATCGACCAAAACCCACCTAAGTTCCTTCTGTTACTGTAGTTGGTAAGTCTTTCTATCGATCCTGCAACCCAACACGTTTTGCCACGTCAACGTGACGAAATAATTGTCACTCTACGTCTCAGTGAAGACAATTATCCACTTTATTTTTACAAAATGTGTGTAAGTCGGGCATGCCAATTTCGTGAACATTTAGATGTTATTATTTAGCTCTTAGCTAATATACGTGGGATGTGGAAAAAATGTTGATATCTAGCTGAATGAAATAAACTAGACTTAATGGCGTACACGATTAATAGGTATCTCGGAGAGTATGTGTGGTATATAACGTGAATTTTAGAAGTGTTAGTCACAAAAATGTTTCAGGATCATACTTTTTTTATGGTGGAAAAAAATCATCCAATGACAACCCCCGCTCTTGGGCGGAGCGGGAGATACTGTCAGACTCTTACTGACTAAAAGACCCACCCCGTTCCTTCTAGCCTTCATACCGGGGCTCGAGCGCCCTTTCGGATAACCCTGGCCCCAGTAGGCTTCGACCCGGCTGGGTCCCTGCTGACAACTCCTTGATGCGCGCGGGAACAGTGCGCGCCGTCGACGACTTGGGCTTGGTCCGGACAGTTATCGGACGGCCGGACAGTGAGCTACCCTTTGCTCACTGTCCGCAAGCCCGCGCCTATTTTGGCCTTCAGGATCATACCTAAAAATGATCTTATGTACTTTTATAACTTTATTTAGGACGTTACTGACACCTATGCTTTGGAAAGCATGTAAAGCCGTTGGATCCAGTTGTCATTCGTGGATCTTTGACAGACGTTACAGGTAGTCAGACGGCGGAAAATCTGACTATCACTGTACCCAAATAGTATCGTGTTGCCAGTAACTAGGTTGTGGAGGTCTGATAAGCAGTCACTGTATGTAAAACACGGGTATTCAGCCGCATTCGGCCGACTCCAAGCTACTTGGAAATGTCTAGGGAGATAATGATCACCTAATGACTGTCTTATTACCCAGACAGACATAGTCATTGGATTCTATTTATTTCGTTGTAAGGTTTTAGGTATTATACACTTATACATGCTAGTGACACTAGCAATTAAAGGTGTCACCGGATTATGGCAAACTACGTATGAAATAAATATACACTCAATGTATATCGCGAGTTCAATATACATTGAACTCGCGATTTTAAAAATCAATATTTTTTAATCTATTCAAGCTATGTACACGACAGGGCTTAAATAAAAAAAAAAGTCTTTCAGTGTGTTTAAAAGTGGCCTAATTAAGCCTAGGAATTATGTAACAGCAGACTTCTGGTAAAGTAAATATTATTATTATTAATTATGATCAATTTATTACTGACTAGCGGCCCGTCTCGGCTTTGCACAGGCAAATATAGCCTATGTTACTCAGGGTGAATGTAGTTTTCCAATGGTGAAAGAATTTTTGAAATCGGCACAGTAGTTTTTGAGTTTATTCATTACAAATATACACACAAAAATACAAATTTTCTTTCTTTATAATATTAATTAGTGTAGATAAAAACCGAGTTAATAACCTTATGATTTTTTTTGTAAACTAACAATTTTCACAAAAACATGATGACAAAGTAATTACACACGTATTACAACGTATAACGTTTTCTAATACTTCTAACAAAGGATTCAATAAAAACAAAATCGCTGACAAAACTCGTATAGTCAAAGAAAAACGCAATATCCCGCGCTCAGCCAAGTTGGTCGAATTAAGTGAAACGTATCGCGCATCAAGTTACCATCTGCCGCCTTTGAGCATTTAACTTGCAACTTAGTTTGCGAGAGGTAATTGTATTATTGTCTGTATGTAGGACGACCAAGTTGAAGTTAGAAAATAGAATAGAAGCTTGTAATTGAACGAAGTTTTGTACAATTACTACACGTACACATCCATTAGATCTTTTCTTCGAGGTAACAAATCATTAAAAATAATCTCAGTTTCCACTCTAGGTAGAACGAGAAGGAGTGACAGACTTTTACAGACTAAAACACACATGTGTCCTTTTCAATAAAGTCAAATCATTCATCTATACTAATATTATAAAGAAGTAAAGTTTGTTTTTGTGTTTGTATAAAGTAATCTCTGAAAGTAGTGAAACATTTTAGAATCTGACCAAGATTGCTAAAAATTTTTCACTGATACAAAGCTGCTTTATTCCTGAGTGATATTGGCTATATTTTATGTATTCGAGCAAAGCCACGGGCAAAAGTCAGTCATGAATTCATAATTTTCCTGCCCTAGTCCCGTTTTATTTGGGGTCGGTGCAACACGTTTTTTTCTTCCATCCTGTCCTGTCACTCGTCACGCTATCACTAACTCCCCTTTCTTTCATATCACTTCTCACACAATCCATCCATCTTTTATTTGGCCCCCCTCTCCCCCTCCATCCATCCACATGTAAACTCATAACTTTAAATTGTCATGAATTCAATCAGTAAAAAAAAATATGCCCATTCCAATGTGTAGATCTGTATGGAGAAGAATATGCAAAAAACTCCATAATACTACTTTAAATCATGTAATATATTGCAATATCTCTGTTACATATTTCCTATAGCTTCTATATAATTATTTAAAAACAATGTAAATGTGTAAACAGCAATAGTTTTTAATATTAAAGGGCAAACCCATTCCTGCAGTTCGTCCAAAAATTAATAAATATTGTTAACTCTTTGAATGTCGTAATTAGAGACACAATAGAAAGACAATTACCTTATGTCGGACTGTGTAACTTAAGACATTCGAAAGGTTAATTATTAAATGGTAATTATACGGTAAGAGATATCGCCTGGAAGAAAAAGGAAGAGTGGGCAAGTCCAGAGCGGTGTGAGTGACATCGTATAAGGCGATTAGTAGTGATTGTGCCCAGAGCAAAGAAATTGAAGTTCTTACTGACTTTTAGTGGCTAAAACCGATTCCTATGTTCCTTCTTTGCCCTGCGTTCCTGAACCCCGGATTTTCTTTTTAGAAGAGAACCCATGGCCCCAGTAGACTTCGGCCTTGCTGGGCCTCTCAAACAATCTCAAACTCAAACAATCCTGTAGCCCTAGCAGGCATCGCAGTCACCCTACCCCCAAGTGTGTTCAAAGCAATATTTAGTTTCCTTGTTGTGTCCTATTTCACATCATGTACGGTACACTTCCTCTTAAGAGGGTCCTTCCCGATTCGTCTATCGTTAGCGCGAGCTTGGATGAAAAGGTTATGGATGGAAGGTGGTTTTATGACGCAATGATCATAAATATCAAATATTGCGTTGGAACCCTCCCATCACAGAAAGAAACAATAATTCCCCTCTTCAATCGCTTCTTTTGGAAAAATGATAAAACAGAGATAATGCCTGAAAGCTGGATTGGCATTAAGTAACTACCGTCACTAGAATGTTTTACAAAACTTGTACCAAGGAATACGTGATTTTTCCAAACCATTTAAGATTTCGGACTACAAAAATCCATAATGCAGAATTTAGATTTAATGTGTAAGGTTTTCATAAGTATACATATTTTTTTTACTTATTAGTACTTGACTACATTAGAAAAGGCTAAAGTTTACAGAATTATAATTTTCAGAGGTTTTTTCTGGATTAGATATACACAAAATGTTTTATTTTCAATCAAAACTCAGATAATAACTACAAAATACTGTGTTTTAAAACTATCCAGATAAAGGTGTGTACATAATAATCACGTAAGAATGGTTCAAAAGAAAGTTCCCGCGATGTAGGGCGATCTTAACAACTTTTTCTTAGCGAATGTACATAAGTACCAGTTAACATACAAATTGTGTTGTTACCTAACAGAACTTGTGTTAATATTATTTTGCTCTGTTAAAATGGTAGGCTTGGGTGTATTATCACTTTTTTTATTTCTTCGTTATTGTTATGTCTCAAGGTTTCTTTAGCAATTGTGGAACTTAGAATAAGATGGTGTATTTTTTTAAGACAATACAATTGTGTTCTTAGTTATTAAATTTTATGAAAATTGAGTTGATTGTAGCCGGTTTAGATAAATATTTGAAAGTCTGGTTAATATACAGTTTGAATTATCATAACCAAATCGTTTACTAGGTAAATAGCTTGAAAATACTGTTAAAAATATAAATTAAAATCAATGATATGATTATTAGAGTTATAAAATTTATATTACGATTTCCGAATAAATTAATATACACCCTAAAATTTGAAAAGCTTTGCAAGGCCATGCACAAAGGACTAATTTTGAATACTGTTTTTTTGCATGAGTAATTGAAGCATCAAGCATAAGTTTTTATTCTTAAAAAAAAAATTTTCACATTGTGATTTGCTCCTGTGTCGTCAGTCTATTTGAAAACTTGTAAAAGACCCGGAACAAAATACTAGGCCATACAAATATTTTTTCCGAGCGGAATTTGAGTTCAGGATGCCCAGCTCAGCAGTCAACCGCTCAACTACAGTGCCAACCGTGCGTGACAGCAAATCAAGAAAGTACTTTTTATAATAAAGCATCGCTCAAAATGTAACTGAACACTGACTGACTGACATATCATTTCACAGCTGAAAATGCTGGGACTAGTAGTGTGAAACTTTGTAAGGTTTCCTTTTATGACGTAGGTGGTAGGCGAGCACTAAGAGACGATTTCTCAGATGAAATAGCGGTCAAGCGCAAACCTATCAACAATAAAAAAGATGTTCTGTCTCCGTAATTTATTCTAAAATATGTATGTATTTAGAAATATACAAGTATGTTTATCAGTTGACTAATACTTAGAGCACAAACTCTGCTTAGTTTGGGCCCTGATAGCGTTATGAGAAAGTTGTGAAATATTTTTATTATTAATCAAAATGCTTTAAGAACCAAATCAATTTTAACTTCCCTCTGCTTTTACCTCTCTCTCATATTAAACCGGTCTCATTACCAACAAACAAGTTGAAGTTATCAAAATATTCAGCCAACAGTTACAGGAACAAGACAGACTCCTCAAATTAAGCAGACGTACAAACTTTATTTCCCTGCGGCATGAGCATATGAGCAGCACCAGGGATGAATCGTGCTACTTGAAATGAAGCAGCTACTTCCTGGAATTCCTTTTTTATGATGCAACTACTCTGTAAATTACAGAGTAGTTTACAGCATAAAAAAGGAATTTAGGGCACAGCATAAAAAAGGCTTTAATTTCTACCATGTAGAATTTGGAATTAGAACTCAACAAAATGGTGGCTATATAAACAAAATAGAATTGTTTATAATATCAAAATATATTTTTTATTTATTTATTATTATTTTCTGCTTTTCGTGTCGATGGACCCATTTTTTTTTCTAAACAGTATTTGGCAACCTGAATGTATCACATGAAAGTATATTTTGATATCTGTTACAAAAATTTTTCTTTGTCTGATTGTCTTTATCTTTGTTCAAGCTATTCTACAAAACGGCTGGACTATATTAGATAGGATAGATGATTTTATAAGGAGTAATTTACGCTTAATTTTATTTTAGGAAAATAAATAATTAGGGTTCTTTCTTCTCTGTCAATTCCATCCGGAGGTTTCTGTAAAAAATCGATCTTATATTTATTTTTGTGGTGTCTTGATATTTATTTAAGTATTTATTAAAACTTCATGCAACACAAAGGTACAAAGGCAGATTATGCATTAGACATTCTCTACCAGTCAACCTAGAGTGGACTCCATCTACATTTTTTTATGGTGTGCAATAAAAAATACCTATATTTGTCTACTTATCTGATGTTCTTTTCTGTGAAAGAGCTTGAACCGTGCAAACAATTGAAATATGATTTATAAAATTGCTTACTAAGATACGCTCCATATAGTAACTACAAATTATTCTTATCGTAAGTACAATACAATAAGGAAAACAGAGGCTCTATTGTCCTAAACAAATTATACATTTTGCGAGCGAGATTACAACTTCGTTCCACTTACACGCCAATTAAACAAATTAATTAAATCGTTCTTAGGTTTGGGGTATAAGGCTAAGCTTTAAGTCTAAAATAATTTGAGAAAGGTCCATGTCCAAACTACTTAAGAAATTAGTTGACCCGCTTAAATTATTCCAAGTTAAAGCTGCTTAGTAAGGTACGAAATTACTTCGTTCCTTACAAACACTGCTTTGATCAAACCAGAAACAAAATCTCACGAGGTAACGTATCGCGGGCTTGCGGACGGCGAGCAATGGATAGCTCGCTGTCCGACCGTCCGGTAACCGTATGGGTCGAGCCCAAGTCGTTGACGGCGCGTACTGTTTCCGCGCGCCTCAAGGAGTTGTCAGCAACCATAGCCTGCTGGAACTAATGCCTTGATCACACGTACCAAGCAAAAGGGCGAGACAGTAAAATGTTGCTCGGCCGAGACAGTGATGTAAGCGAGTTGTAGATATAAATGGTAGGCCGAGCACTCGGCACTGTGTTTACACGTACCGAGTACTCGGCGGAGAATACTGTCTCGCCCGTTTACTCGGTACGTGTGATCAAGGCATAAGGGTCTGCTTCTGAAAGGAAGGCTTGGCCCTGGTATGAAAGGCAACGAAGGAACGGGGTAGGTTTTTTAGTCACTAATAGTCTGACACTATCTCCCGCTCCGCCCAAGGATGAGGGATGTTACCTGGATGATTTTTATCCACCGAAAAAAAAAACAAGGTAACGCATTAGCCCTGTAGTCATGATTAACCGAGCAATGTGTAGCTCACCTTCCGTCCGTCCAGTGAGAATCGAGAGAGAATCCAAATCATCGACCCAAAGAGCGACAAAATGGGTGTATTTTTAGTGTTTTAGGTGTAGTTTTAGTCAATAAAATCTTCAATCGCCCTCTTGCTCTACCCTAGAGCGGAAGAGAAGATGTAATTGTATTATTTCTTATCCTATAAAAAAGCCCACGATTTAGAAGTAAATGCAGGGCAACATTTTTTAAGCAAAAATCCAAAAAATATGCAACATTCCTTAAAATTGCAATCCAATTCGCATTTTATCAACTCAAAAATTATTTACAATTCAATTTTCCGCCATCTTTTCATTGCGCCATTTTCTTTAACGTTTCCCAGCGTCATTGCTCAGAGGAAAGTTGTAGGCGCCAACAATTCGAGTCCAGTCCTGTATACCTACTGTTTAAAGTGAACTGTACAATGTTTCATGCCAGTTTTCAATGAGTATAATGTACTTCGCGATTCTCGGCACGGTCGGGTGCAATTGACTTGGCATGGGAGACCGCTAGTTATTGTTGCGGTGTAGTGTGTGTGTGTGTGTGGGGACACGTGTATTGGACACTGGATGCTTCCAAATTCAGTCAAAGGTCAAATAAAGTACGGTTAGGGTAGATACACATGGGTGTTATATGTGATTATATCCGCTTATAATAAGTAGCAGCGAAGTATCCGAACTTAGTTACAAAATCCTTACTTACTACAAAATTTTATTTTTGTAAATACCTTTTATTTTTAAAAGTTTTTTTTTTTCTGTTACGCTTTTTCGGTTAAACTAATGAACTGATTTTGACGAAATTAGGTATAGGGTAAGCTTAAACCCTGTGAAGGACAGAAGATAAAATTATTTTATAAGATATTAAGGTTATAATATACAGGCTTTTTTGTAAAACACTATCAACCTTGCAAGACTGTATTACTAATGTCATTAACAACAATGTTTTGTTTGATGACTTTTACAAAACATAATTCATTTACCAAAAACAAGACTTCAAGATTTTGTTGTTCTATCTAATAAATAATACATTTCAGTTTTGTATTTTCCTATTACGTCTGTATGATGCGATGCAAGCGCACCAAGCACCCCGCCACTTCTTTCTACATCAATCCCACTCCTTTTTGCTACTGTACTATCTATCTATCTAGCTTCGCATAAATTTCGTAAATATTTAGAACGTTCAGTTTCATTTTTTTTTTTTAATGTGGTGAACAAAAATATGATAAATTTTTAAAATTCATAGAACAAAAGTTATTGTTTATGATGTTAGTACCCTAGTCCTGAGAGGTTGCCGGTGTTTTACAAATAACCCTGTAATAAATCTGTAGGTTAGGTATATATTATAGTATATAAAATGATATAAATAATAATATAAATTCATTAAATGATACCGATGCATTGTATTTTAAGGTCTTGTCTTCCATAAATTTTTAACTATCTCATTGTATTTATACGTTGAACTTCATTACTCACTACCATTACAACTTCACTCTACCTTTTTTAACTTAAATAAAATAAACTAACTACTAAAAACATTTTCAAAACACGAACCACATCCATGCTGAAGTTGCCCTAACAAGTCTCTGTGTTCGTGCTCCTTAAGAAATTGCATTATCTAGTTAAAGACTGACGTTGTTACATTATATTCGGGAACAAAACGAACCCGAGCTAACAACTAACTCTATTAGAGTTGCCACACACGGGCCACACACCACAACCACAAACGCTGCACGAGAAGCTAGAAGCGGCCACAATACACAGCTGAAGCGCGCGACAGCCACTTGTGGCTGATAACTGCTGCTTTTTTATGTGGTGATGAAATAAATTACACAAAGTAATGCGCCTGGCAGGGTTTAAACCCGCGACCTACAACTCGTAGGTCGGAGTCATTACCACTGGGTCACCACTGCTCATTAATTTAATATTATTAATAACTAGTTTTTGCCCGCAGGTTCACCCTCGTACATAAAATATAGTCTATGTCACTCAGGAATAAAGCAGCTCTCTGTCGGTAAAAAAAATTCCCAATCGGACCAGTACTTTCAGAGATTACCTCCTACAAACAAAAAAACAAACTTTACTTTTATCATAATGAACTCCGACGAAGAAGTTTTAAATGCGCGAGTGGCGTGTGACGGCATTTTGTATCGTCGTTTAGTGGCCAGTGCGGGCCACAACAAGCAAGCAGCGGCGATTTGTAGCGTGTGTCGGCCACGGGCGTCAACCGTGGGTGGCGAATCCATATAAAATGTATAAAAACTGAAAACAGGCCGGTGGCCCGTGTGCAGCGGCCTTTAGTCCTGATGATTGAATGCAATTACTGATACTCGCCTCTCAGAGCTAAGTGACATCTGGCTTCGAAAAACAATGTTTATAGATGTTAGTGAAATATCTGTATGGAATTTTTAATGGGACTTTTTTGAGTAAAATTCAGCGGTTGTTTTAAATGTTTGCAAATTAAGATAACTTTAAGTCGGTTTTTTTTTTGTAACGAGTTTTTTATTTTACACTTTTTAGTTATACCACCACTAAAAAGTACCTTTCAGCTAAACTTAAATACCTTTAAGCCAAATGCCATGACAATTTAAATAGTCCTAAACACGGTTATGTTACATTAAATTATTACAGAGTTCCGGTACCTACCTTCCGGCTTCACCATAAGATCAGTTTCATATATACCTCTTCTTTCAGTCAGTCATCGACCACACGTGTAAACAAAGCCATTTTACTTGTTACGACAGTTCTGCTGTGTGATCCTATGTGGAGTTCCGTTCCATTACTTCGAAGTTTTTAATCAGGTCATAACAACTTTTCTGCAGGACCAATTTGAAAGTATAACCTTTCAATGAAAAAAATAATTTAAAAAATTGGTCCACAATTATTGTTGACCGAGAAATCGATAAACAAACTTAAAAAAAAATACATTCAGCCGAACATAGAATTTCCTGCTTTCTGAAGTCGGTTAAAAATGCTAGACACGTATTTCCTGTTTCGCGCATATAGTGCGTTTCACTTAAGAGGTTCCTTCGCCGTAATGTTGGCTCCCCTGTGTGTCTACAGAAAAAAGAAGAGAAAAAAAAGAGTTGCCTACTCTACCAAAATTTTATGCACGAAATGTGAAAACAAATCGAATTTAACGGTACTCGCACCACTTTATGGAGAATTATGAGGGGAATGGGATATATATTAAAAAACCGGCCAAGTGCGAGTCGGACTCGCCCATGAAGGGTTCCATAGCAGGAAGTAACATACTATAAAAGTTCTTGTAGTTCGTTGTAACTTTGATCGATGTTTTAATAATAGTGTATTTTTTTAGATTTATGATGTATTAAAAAAAAAAAAATCTAGTAACTAGATTTCGTTCAAACCAATTTTCGTTGGTGGTTTGCATGATAATGTACATCATATATTTTTTTTAGTTTTATCATTATCTTATTTTAGAAGTTAGAGGGGGGGGGACACATTTTACCACTTTGGAAGTGTCTCTCGCGCAAACTATTCAATTGAGAAAAAAATGGTATTAGAAACCTTTGGAGGTATGCGGAACAGAGAGTAAAGTCCCGCAAACCTCCGTTGAAAAGGGAGGATCCTCCGACCAGACAGGTGTTATTGTCTGGTGGGCTACTGCCCGATAGATGATTTCGGGCTGTCGTATATGTTTAAATCACGCGGAGAACTTTGATTGCGCGATGCAGGATTTCGTACTTTCTTCGTAGTTCTTATGTGGCGCCATAGATGTCGCTACAACCTCAATATCATTTTTGAATACCTATCCATAGATACCCCACACGTACGGGTTTGATGAAAAAAAAATTAAAAATTTTTGGGTTTCAGTTCTAAGTATGGGGACCCCCAAAATTTATTGCTATTTTTCTATTTTTTTGTAAAAATCTTAATGCGGTTCACAGAATACATCTATTTTCTAAGTTTCAACAGTATAGCTCTTATAGTTTCGGAAAAAAGTGGCTGTGACATAAGGACGGACAGACAGACAGACATGACGAATCTATAAGGGTTCCGTTTTTTGCCATTTGGCTACGGAACCCTAAAAGCAAGTCTAAAAGGAAGTTGTTGGATGGAGAGGTACGATATTGCGGCGTGGCGTTTTCGGTATTTGCAGGACAATCAAAATGGAGTCCAACGTTGTATGCTTTATTCAAAATTAGTTTTTTCAGTTTCCAAAAAAAAAATAAAAAAAAAAACAAATTATATAAGGCAATTGTCAAAAGTAACAAAATATCAGTATCTCCCTAATATTAAGTAATTTCATTGCTAAAAATATAGCAACACTGTTTTTCCGTATTGCCAACATTACGGCAAAGGAAAACGCATAATACTAAGGGCTTCTTCACACTTACCACAACCACTCCACGTCGCAACGACAAAATGCTGTCAAGCAGTGGTTACGTGTGGATAGTGTCGCTGCAGCTTTTTGTAGTTGCGTTGTGGTACCGACGACAAAATGTAGATGTGGTTGCGTTGTGGTCGGCCACTAGTTCGCAGTGTCGCTGGTGGTTGCGATGTGGTCGGTATCAATCAATCGGTCGATAACGACTGCAAAATGGGCTACGTGTTAATAGTCCTAATTATTTTCAATACGAAATATACGCCCGAACACGTGGTGAGGTTGAGGTGTGGTTGTGGTCGTGGTGTGGTACGTGTGAAGAAGCCCTTAAACTAATTTTGTGGTTGGTAGTTTCATACCTACTTATAATATTGGAAAATCACTGTTCTTGAAATTACATTTCTTCTGAATCTTATTAGCATAATGGCTGATCGTGACCTCGGCAGCACATGTCACTGTTACTTCGTTAACGTGAATATGAGCACTACATTATTTATTTATTAACATTCCAGTGGAAGCTACGAATGGAATATAAATGAGGAAGATTTTTTGATAAAATTATAAAGCTGAGAGACAGTGGTGTAGGCATCGGTGAATCAGTCATATCAATGATATGGCCCGCCCGGGCTACTGGGGCCCCAACGTGTCCAAAAACTCGTAACAGGTTATTTTCACAATCTTAATTTCTATTATCGATAAGAGGTTCGTAGTCCGTAAATAATGACTATATGATACGATGTTCCAATTTTCAGGCTCGCTTTGCTTGTTTTAGCATTTTATACGCAAGGAAGGCAAGGAATTTAAAATTAGTTTAGCCATCGACACGCCAAGAATCAGTACCCCTAGCCAAGTTGATAATTAGTAATCATTAACGCTAGTCGAAAACTAATCATATGTACGGGAATGACGTCATCTCAACGTTAATTCACAAACAAACAGAAAATTCGCAGCCAAGTTTACATCGCCCAAAATGATAGAATGAATTGTTGTCGTTTCTGCGTTACCGATTGGAGAACGGAATTTGACACGAAACGGTTGTAACTTGGCTAGGGGGGCTAAAGCATTTTCTACGTAAGATCACAATAAAAACTTAACCTACCTTAGTCTGAAATACTCTAATAAATGTGTCTATTTTCAATCAAGACTTTAGACCTTTCCATTTAGCCCAGTCTCGAATAAAGCGGTCAAAAATGTTTAATAGGTACCCTTGTATCTTTACCTACGCCACTGTTTAGAGATACCATAAAAGTTATCGGGAGTAAGGTCCAAGTTAGAGAGAAAATATTTATTTACATAAATATTGAGTGGCAAAATCTTGTTTGTTTTATTTTCGACGTCCCCATTGGATTAATGAAGAAAAGTAAGATGGACTTTTTTATTTCATCAAATCAACGCGAATTTATTATAAATCAAGTCGATTTGATAAGAACTCAAAATTAGGTTTGAAGAAGCTTTTATTGTTTTTTTTTTTTGTATCTTGTAAATGAATGATAAAGTAAAGAAAAAACCTAGTCAATGTATTGATATTTTTTTAAATTAGTTATCTTTCTAAAACATTGATGTTTCACAAAATAATGATATTTCATAAACATAAATTATGGTTACGAAATATTTAATAGCCAATACTTACATATTTTGGAGCCGTTCTCTAATATTGTAACAGTACCCTCTCACCGTAAACCATTTATAATTCAGGACTATTTTTTAGATATTAACCTACGCTCATAATTCAAACACGATAAAATATTAAAAGTGGTGGTAATTTAATCTAAGTAGAGATTCAAAGACACTTTGTGTAATGTTAATAAACACTGTTTATTTTTAGAAATACAAATTGTTTTATTTTATATTTATTTAACGTTCATTTAACATAAAAAATCTACACGAATATAAATAAAAGGTAAGGTTTGTAGATTTTTTCACCGATAGAAAGCTGCTTTATCTTGAGTAACATAGGCTATATTTTATATACGCGGGCGAAGTAAAAAGGCAAAAGCTAGTAACCTATAAATCTAACAAACACAAAATAGGTGCATAATTTTATTCAGTAAAAATTGTTGACATGGTGTCTCGTGTACCTAATAATACGACAGTATATAATTGTAAAAATTGAGCCACGTCAGTTGCAGAGCGTTAATATTTATGTGTATTTTTACCCGACTACGGCAAAGCTAAAGGAGGAATCACAAAATGATCGAAAAACAAGAACAGAACAAAAAGAAAAGCAGTAGTCACACGTTATTAAATTGTTTCGGTTGGGTCCTATAACGTGTGACTACGGCTTTTCTTTTTGTTCTGTTCTTGTTTTTCCAGTTACCTTGTTTATTTTAGTATCCTCAAATTATTTTTCATACTTTTCAGCGTTGTTTTTTTTTGACGCATCGGGTTTTAGTATTTTACTTTTTTTTTCATGTATTGGATTAATTTGCTAGCAGTGCACCCCAAGCTGCCCCTTTTTTTATTTATTTAAAGTTCTTACAGACTATCCAAAGATAGTCCGGTAGACATCATGATCTTCGTTATGATCTTCGTTGTGCCCAAAGATAGTATAGATATACTCTTTATTGTACACCATAAAAAATTACAGTAGGATCTTAAAATTAATAGGGTGTAACAATGGGCAGTCTTATTGCATAAAGCTATTTTTACAGACAACCTTTGAATGGATTTCACAGAGAAAGGGAAAATATACGCAGATAGTTCTAAGTGTACTATTTATAGAAATACGATACATACACCGTTAAATTTTGATCGCTTTAATCCCGTGGAGGGTCGATCCGGTACATGAAACACTATCGATTTGTAAAGATAAAATTAAAAAATGAAGTACATTTTTTTAAAACTCATAATAATTTACGCATGTACGAAATTAATTTCTTTAATGCTGCCAGTCTTCTGGGCACATTCCCGGATGACAGCGATGTGGAGGAGTACTTCGACGCCTAAGTGCACTTTGTGTTTTTGTGTTTTATTTATATACGTTAGGTATTTATTTAGGTTTTAGTATAAATAGTTTAAGTTTGTTTGTTTATGTAGAATCTTTTGATTAATTATGTTTAATAAATAAATACATTAACGAATAAAAATTTCTTTAAGAAAACGTCAGCTGAGCGAGTTCAATGACCTGTATGTAGTAGTCGGCGTTGCGTACTAATTACCTACAGGTTATTGAACTCCCTCAGCTGACGTATTTCATGTACCGGATCGACCCTCCACTGGATTAAAACGATCAAAATTTAACGGGGTATATCTATAATTTAAATAATATTCCCAATCTCCACGTTTCTGTGCCAGTGTCATTCAGATTTTAGCCATGATGGCAATAATGTCGTCTGCCCGCTTCGCCATCATACCACCAACATATCTTCTACCGGTCTTTGGACGCCACTCGATCACCACCTCACTTCACCTGTCATCACCACGCCTTACCAGTTATTCTGTTCAGCTCCAATTGAATTTCGCGATTCGTTTCTCTATGTTGAAACTGTTTGTACGTCTGTGGTTAAATAAAGAAAGAAAATACATTTGTTAAGCGCACTGACACATGATACTTAAAGAACAAATACTTACTTAGAAATACTTAAATTAAAAAAAAAACTTCATATCTGTTTTATTACTATGGTCAAGTTGTCATGAACAGATCAGGAGGTTTACCTACCTACAGCCTTAAAAAATACTTCCTAAAAAACAAACAAATCAATTAATTGATCGTCTGTTCAATAGAACTTTAGACTAAAAACGACTCAATTTGATCCCTAAAATAGTAATGAAACACTTCTATGATTTTTTAATATATTTTTTTTAAATAGCATACAGAAAAAATCGAAACATTTTTCATCTCTATTCCCACTGACATTGTCAAGCGCCTTTAGCCTTCAAGTCCATAAGGAAAAACTTCACAAAACTGAAATAAACAGGAAAAGCTTCGAATTACATTAAAAACGATACCGTTTCTATCTCGATTCGATCTAAGAACGATAAAGCTGAAGCACAATAGTTGTGCAAAGCTTTACGATTCTTTTTATAGGGTATACACTTAAAACTTGTACTCCGATAAGGTGTTATGGTTGCCCATTATTTTATTTTTCTCTTTTGTACAGTTGGTACTTAGTAACACTGTATTTATTTTAAGTTGGTAGTTCTAGTTCTGTAATGGACGAAGTATGATTGTACCCTTCTAGGGTTTAAGATTGTCAATGAATTCTTATTGGTTTCCTTTTTTAGTTAGTATGTGACAAACTACCAAGCACCTTTTTGCTACGCAATCTTTATATATTTCTTTTATCATTTAGGAGTTAGGTGACAAACACATGTAGTTTTTGTCACTGAACTCCAA